>CM055640.1:94324008-95636508 GCA_029378325.1 Elaeagnus macrophylla
TTGTGATTATATAAGCATTTTTATTACTGGTGATTTAAACTATGTTAATTCTTTATTTCAATTGGAAAGTACTTTTTAGATTATTATATGTGTTATTTCTTTGGGTAATCCTTTGGATATTTTCTTAATTAGTAATATTAATTCTATTATTATTTTTTATAATATTTTAAATAATTTACTTTTTTCTTTGAATTTAGTTGGTTATATCTTATTTTAAACATTTTGTTTTAAGCCTCTTTATCAAATTTGTTTATGTTTATGGCTCTGATATTAATTTTCAAGTTGAAGTTTGATTTTTTAAGCTTCAATTAGCTTATCTTTTACTATGTTTCTTAAATAAATAAAACTCAAAAATTAGGTTATCAAATTCTTCTTTATTTACTTTAATAAATTTCTATGTAAAATAATTTTTTTTAAATTTTCTACGGAATAGTATATTAGATATAATATACTGAAAATATAATTGTATAATAATCTAAAAGAGTATCAAATTTTTTAGAATTTTTCAAACATGTTTCATAACATTCATTGTCAAAATATTGTTCTAATAATTTTATATATTTTCCTTCAAAATATTCTATTTTAGTCATAATTTTTTTTGTTGAGTTTCAAGTTCATAATCTTCAAGTTCTTGGTCTATCTAACGACTCAGTTCTTAAATTTTCTTATTTTTTTATATGTTTATTTTTACTAATTTTAAGCTTGCTTCAAGATCTAGATGTTCTTTGTTTTGATATTTTACTAAATTATTCCTTTTTTCTTGTTTAGAAAAATAGTTGATTAATCCTTGTAAATTTTCAATTATTTTAAATCTTCCTGTGCTTCTTTCAAAGTTATCTTTTGTAGATATTTTAAAATAAAAAAGAGATTGTTTAAGATAAATTACATCTTTTAAATTTTCTTGAGTTTCGGAGTTCCTTCTAATTTTACTTCTATAAAGATTTGTTTCAGATTTCATTTTCATGTTATTATGTTTACTTTCCATCAATCAAGATATAATTTCAACAAAATCAAAAAAAAAATTAACAATATTAATGAAATTCAAGGTATTCTAGTATCTGATTGTAAATTAACCTATTTTTGAATATGTGTCCACCTCGTTCTTTCGCTTCCTTGTTATTTCTTTGTTCCAAAGAGTTAAGCCTCACTCTAGATCCAAGCTTCTAGACTTCCTATCCCTGATGATCTAATGAGATTCGTAATTAACTTCCTATGGTAAGAGTGATAACTTAGTTTGGAATTTTAAGATGGATTTTTATTCAATAAACAGAAAGTTATACAAACTAGAGAACTAGTAATATGGAAAAGGTTTCTAATTCTTACTTATTTTTAAATACATAGCTAGACCATAGAAAATAAAAAATGGATAGTGTTAAGATTTCATAATATCCTCTTATCTGAAGAGAGTTCCCTTTTATAGACATAAGGGTTCTCTGTTTATATCAGTGAGATTATATTATTCTCTAAACTTTCTTGTTTGGTGTCTAACACCTACATTATTGATGTTGATGGCGCCAGCTCTTGGAGTGGTCCTATATAGATTACTCTACCTACATTTAACTGTGTGATGAGGTTGTGTCCACGCAGGCTTCCTTATCTTTAATGCAATATATGCATTTGCGGACTTATGATTGTTGTTTGAAATAATGACAAAACACATTCTTGGTTTCTTCACTTCAATCTCATTACAATTGAACTTGGCTTCATATGCAATTACTTTTTCATTATCTTTCTCGATTATAATCATATTACTTTGGTCTGGCCATGTCTCCATTGAGCAACAACTCTCTGTTTTTTGAGTACCATCAGAACCCTTCCCAATGTTTTTCTTACGATGTTTGAATGTTTCACTTTCAACTGATGATCCTCTTCAAATCCATTTGACAAAAGAACCTTCGGTCGAAGAGCACAGCTGCTTCTGTGACCTCTCTTTTTTTCTTTTTTTCTCATACGTGTTGATAGAAGCTAGAGGAGTTAAATCATTATGTTACTCTTGTTTGCAGATGTGGTAGTTGAGTTCATGTGATCTGTGTGAGATTGCTCGTAATTCAGTCCATCAGTCTGGTTTCTCACATGCCTCTTAAGGTATTACATTATTTTTGACCATATAGGCCCTAGAAAACGAATTTTTGAAAATCTCATTATTTTTGTTTCCAGTCATAATTATGATGTGAGAGTGCGTACTATAGTTGGACTGATGTATTTTTACCAATGAATCATAAAATTAGCTGAAAATCATCCCTGTTAAGTAAACAATGACCTAGTCTCCGTACTAGAATGAATATAGTCATTTTTTTTACTAGATGAACATATGATGCAATTTTATCTATTATAAGTTTAGTCATATGAGCAATTGCGTTTTTAATTTGACTTAAGCTGAGCCATCAATTTTTTTGTTTCAGTCGCACTGGATTGGGAAAAATTACTATAAGAGAGGACCGGATGGAAACGATATCCATAAGACAAATGTCCCTCATACCAAACTGGAGTTCCGTGATGCAGTATGGGTTATTGTTTTTTTCTTTATTTGGGCATATGATTCCAATATGGTTTCTTAGTTTTAGTTTTAGCATGCTTCTGATCTCTTTCCACATGTATGAAACTTGTACAAAATCCTATTTAGCCATGCATACGCTCTCAATAAGCATAGGATGATTCAGTAGCATTGATAATTATTTTTGTATGGAACATTTTGTTTGAGGGCCAAGAGAAGGACAAGTCGCTATTAAATTTTGATTGTACCTGGAGTTAACTACGTTGGTTATTCTGCTTGCAGATTTGGAGAGAGGAAATACAACAAGTTTATCTTGGCGAGGCCAATATCCCTGCTGAAGTTGATAAGTAATGCAGGAACTTCAAATATTTTATCCATGTTTAAATGGTCATGTAAGCTTTAGGCTAGGTGATTGTACTCTTATTCATTTCGTAAAATTGTAGGTGCACACACAAACAGGTCTTTTAGTTGGGATGATTTTCGGTTGAACAGAAGTGGAGAAATGTGGCTTTCCTATTTTGCTGCAGCAATTGAAGATCTTGCAATGACTCCTGTTCATCTCTCTTGCAATATATATAAGTGAATTGGCTTGGTGGAAAACTTCTAAGTGTAGGCATGAGGTAGACGATATATGATAAGTTTTAAGAATAAGAATGCCACATCTCTTTGATGGGATTATTACTAATATACAGCTGGTAAATAGCATGGAGAAGAGAATAATGTGATGTTATATTTCATCCAACCTCTATTAAATCTGGTTAGCAAAATGTAATATGGAAGGTAAATTTTCAATGATCTATTACGTTATTATTTCCTTTGATTTCCCCATCATTTTCCTTTGCTTTGTTAATGAGAGAGTTCTTAGTGTCGGTTTATAATATTGTGCCGTTCTCATTTTAGACGATGCACCATTGCATCAGGACCGTCTAATGGACGATTATCATTAACAACCCCCCAAATAAAGAGCCTTGTGAAACTTTACAAGCAAAAACCATAATAATAAATTAGGATATTTCTAAACCACTTGAACCACCGCATTTGCCCCCATGAGGCTTGAATCAAAACTTCTTTGGTGTGGACCACTCCATTACCAAATTCACCGAGTGGTTGGAGATGGTTTGACGTTGGTCACAAGAGATGAACATGATTCACTATACCTCCTACACTATTAAGTCAAATTCGAATCACCAATTTATCAAAAAAAATTATATAAAGCTAATTACTTATATAATTCGAACATTACATGAACCCAGAATGATCCATTCAGTATGCTTTCTCATTTTATCAATGTAATCGGCCAGATTTTCCAGAAAAAAAATTCCTCAGAACAGCTGACAAAACTTGTTTCTCCAATAATTGTAAGAAATGGGGATGAACAAAACTTAGCTTCCTACTTCTTGTACGTCTTTATCTCTTTGATTATGCCATCAGCAAGTGAATCAACATCATTGTTCTTCCCAAAAAACTTTACGAAGTCCATATTAGGATCCATTAAATACCTGCACAAGATTTTCCGCATAAATTTTTCACATCAGTATTTTGAAATGGTTTTCCAAAGTTCACATCTTGAAATGAAAGCAACAACGAAAAGAGAAGCTAACTATTAATTTTTATCACACACACAAATCAAACCACGGTAACTTCTGGAAACTCAATCCAATATGCTTAGAAAGATGCATCTAACTCTTAGAATAAAAATAAATGCTAAATATATTAACGTTGAAGTGGTAATATGTTGATGGAATAAATACCCTAGATCAATTCCTGATCCCATAGTATTATACCATGTGAATGGGAAATTTTAAGCACGTTAGACTCAGAGCAATCATGCAAACAGTAAAATATGCCGGTAACATTTTAGAGGAAGAAACATGAATAGTTAATACATACATGACAATGGAGTGATCAACGAGATAATCAGAATCTTCTTCGTCTGTTTTCATATAGTACACCCTATATGCACGAGCAACATTCCGTATCTCCTCTGCACTACCAGTTAACCCAATTAACTTGGGATGGAACTCTGGGACAGAAACGACAAAATCAAACACTGTATTAAGATGTACAGCAAAGGAAAAAAAAAAAAAAACTGCATTAAGATGAGGGAAAGTGAATCTCCAATAGATGATGATGTTTACTAATTTATCATGCGTCAAGATTTAGAAAATGCAATGCAATCTAACAACATTATAAACTACCTTTTACATATTCTCGAACATGCTCAACAGTATCTCTCTCAGGATCAACAGAGATGAACACAGGTAAAATTTCAATCTCAGCCTTTTGTTCTGCACAGATAAATGGACAATTAAATAAATGATGATGATGATAGAAGCCATCAAAATATAACCTTTGCAATCCCAAATTACCATTATGCTATATGTACTTTCATTTTGTTATATAGAGCACACACATTTTCAGTTAACAAAAGCATGAAAGGTTTTTTAGATATTGATAACCACAAAGCTACAGACTACAGTCACTTAACTTAGTAGTTTAGCTGTTAAGTAGTATTGAATGATGATATGCCTTGAATGATCCATAAGCCTTATTTAGCCGTAACTTTTTGTCATTTGAAAATTGGAGCATGCTATGTAGGTAACAGGCTAACAGCTACATGATAATAAAAGTACATCTACTGGAAAACGAGCAATACCGCTACCATTCTAGAGCACAAGGAGTTAACACTGACAAGTCTCTCAAATAAAAAAGATGTAGCAGAAGAGCAGGCCAACTTGTTGCTTTATCAAATGATATTGATGCCAACTGAGAAGATCAACTCACTTATTTTATCAACCGCAACAGCTAACTTTATCAACTCATCTGGGCAAATATCAGGGCAGTGAGTGAAACCAAAATATATCAATGTCCAATTCCCCAAAAGGTCCTTTTCAGTAACACTTTTTCCATCATGGTTGATAAGATTAAATGGACCCCCAATAGCTGCTTTTCCAACAGACCGACCTTGTTTTACTTCCTTTGATGAGCTATTTATTTCTGCAGCCAAATATTGCCTATTAATTACAGGAAAATGAAGTTGAGCCGTCAATATTTGCAGGAAATCATCTATAACAGTAACAATTTCCACTGAAGGGGCCACAACCAGTGAGAATATGATAAATAAATAAAAAAAACAAGAATTCAATCTGAACCAGGCACCCTACATCACACATATTAGCACTTTCGTTTTAAAAGAAAACTATATCATTAATGCGCCAAGATCTGCACCTACAGTAGGTGACTGCTTTTGTGTTGACCATATATTCCTATTAAGAACTCACCAGAGTAAACTACCTTCAATATGTTTTCTCTTTTCCCTATCGTAGTAGAAGACAATTCCCACTCCAGTTGCCACAAGCAGAAGGAAACTTAACCATGAAACTGGCTGTAAAAACCGACAAAACTAGCCCTTTTAAGTACCATCATTCTCAAAATTCAAAAGGATATTAAGTTACACATTCATCGAAGATCAGATCAGTCAATACATACCCCTCCACGAATTGGTTTCCCAGCATCAGTGTTCTGATTAGATTCCCCTGAATTCTCCCCTTTACCAGAATTACCTTCTCCAGATGTTTTTGAAGCTTGATTTACTGATTTTACAACTTGTGCACTTAAAGAATTCGATAATGGACACCCCTGGTACATGGTCACAGAATGGATTCCAAACCCTTGACGTAAGACCTAAATCAAACATCAAAATTTGAATCTTGTGCTAAAACAAAATAAAAAGAGAATTTCAGCTGAAAATAGCCGTTCAGCTATACATTTATACTGTTTCGATGAAAAAAATAGAGCAAAAATAATTCTTTCGCAAGGATTTCTCAGAAGCCTAACAGAAGCGATGAAAATGAAGAAATTCTTAGTAAACGAACCCTTCGTAGAAAACGGAAAGGTAGACCATGCTGAAGAGTCTTTTCAAACTGTGGTAACGGCAACGAAGATATGCATCGGTTCAGAGAGTGATAGCAGAGACAGCGAAAGACGTAACGAAATTTGTTGGCGTTCTTGGAGATGGAAAGTGTGTTCGTCATTTTTGCAAAGATGCGAAGTTTGAGCTTGAGCTTGAGATGCGAAGTTTGAGCTTGAGCTTGAGATGCGAAGTTTGAGCGTGAGATGCGAAGTTTGAGCTTGAGCTTGAGATGCGAAGTTTGAGCGTGAGATGCTTCGTGTGCTTGATTCTCTAAGGCTAATAGTACTTATATCACATACCTTTAAAATACCGTGTATTATTATTATTATTATTATTATTATTTTGATATAAAGTTTATTTTTTTATCTAATGTCTAATTTTTAAGATTTTTAAGTCAAAATTCATAATTTTTTCAAATAATTTTTACTAAAATTTTAGTAATTTTATTTTCTTTTATTTTTCAAAATATTTTATTTTTTTGATATTTTTAAAGAATTTCTTTTAATTTTTTAAAAATAAAGTCTAAAAGACTCTAAATTCTTTTAAAAAATTTCTTTTGTTTTTTTTCTAAATGTTTTAATTTTTCTTTTAAGGTTTCTACTTGTTCTTGTGATAATATTATGTTCATTTTTGTTTCAATACAAGTGAAAAATATTTTTGTAAAATTTTCTTAAAATCTTTTTTTTTATTTTTAGTATTTCGATCTAAATTAAATAATTTCTTTAAATTAAAAATTTGTGATTATATAAGCATTTTTATTACTGGTGATTTAAACTATGTTAATTCTTTATTTCAATTGGAAAGTACTTTATAGATTATTATATGTGTTATTTCTTTGGGTAATCCTTTGGATATTTTCTTAATTAGTAATATTAATTCTATTATTATTTTTTATAATATTTTAAATAATTTACCTTTTTCTTTGAATTTGGTTGGTTATATCTTATTTTAAACATTTTGTTTTAAGCCTCTTTATCAAATTTGTTTATGTTTATGGCTCTGATATTAATTTTTCAAGTTGAAGTTTGATTTTTTAAGCTTCAATTAGCTTATCTTTTACTATGTTTCTTAAATAAATAAAACTCAAAAATTAGGTTATCAAATTCTTCTTTATTTACTTTAATAAATTTCTATGTAAAATAATTTTTTTTAAATTTTCTACGGAATAGTATATTAGATATAATATACTGAAAATATAATTTGTATAATAATCTAAAAGAGTATCAAATTTTTTAGAATTTTTCAAACATGTTTCATAACATTCATTGTCAAAATATTGTTCTAATAATTTTTATATATTTTCTTTCAAAATATTCTATTTTAGTCATAATTTTTTTATTGAGTTTCAAGTTCATAATCTTCAAGTTCTTGGTCTATCTAATGACTCAGTTCTTAAATTTTCTTATTTTTTTATATGTTTATTTTTACTAATTTTAAGCTTGCTTCAAGATCTAAATGTTCTTTATTTTGATATTTTACTAAATTATTCCTTTTTTTTTGTTTAGAAAAATAGTCGATTAATCCTTGTAAATTTTCAATTATTTTAAATCTTCCTGTGCTTCTTTCAAAGTTATCTTTTGTAGATATTTTAAAATAAAAAAGAGATTGTTTAAGATAAATTACATCTTTTAAATTTTCTTGAGTTTCGGAGTTCCTTCTAATTTTACTTCTATAAAGATTTGTTTCAGATTTCATTTTCATGTTATTATGTTTACTTTCCATCAATCAAGATATAATTTCAACAAAATCAAAAAAAAATTAACAATATTAATGAAATTCAAGGTATTCTAGTATCTGATTGTAAATTAACCTATTTTTTAATATGTGTCCACCTCGTTCTTTCGCTTCCTTGTTATTTCTTTGTTCCAAAGAGTTAAGCCTCACTCTAGATCCAAGCTTCTAGACTTCCTATCCCTGATGATCTAATGAGATTCGTAATTAACTTCCTATGGTAAGAGTGATAACTTAGTTTGGAATTTTAAGATGGATTTTTATTCAATAAACAGAAAGTTATACAAACTAGAGAACTAGTAATATGGAAAAGGTTTCTAATTCTTACTTATTTTTAAATACATAGCTAGACCATAGAAAATAAAAAATGGATAGTGTTAAGATTTCATAATATCCTCTTATCTGAAGAGAGTTCCCTTTTATAGACATAAGGGTTCTCTGTTTATATCAGTGAGATTATACTATTCTCTAAACTTTCTTGTTTGGTGTCTAACACCTACATTATTGACGTTGATGGCGCCAACTCTTGGAGTGGTCCTATATAGATTACTCTACCGACATTTAACTGTGTGATGAGGTTGTGTCCACGCAGGCTTCCTTATCTTTAATGCAATATATGCATTTGCGGACTTATGATTGTTGTTTGAAATAATGACAAAACACATTCTTGGTTTCTTCACTTCAATCTCATTACAATTGAAATTGGCTTCATATGCAATTACTTTTTCATTATCTTTCTCGATTATAATCATATTACTTTGAGAAGTAATAATAGTTTTACTAGTACTGTAATTGACCTTGATCTTAGAAGAGTTGTTAATCCTTCTTATTTCATAGTAAATCTAACTTAGCAACTGTCCTCTTTCTGTGCATAGTTCCTTGAGATTAAATTCTTTTTTCTAGTAAAGATTTTGGTTGAAGGACTTCTCTTTTATTATTTTCTAATACAAGTTTAATGAAATAATAAAAACTTGCTAGTATTTTCTGGTTCCAATTTATTATTGAATTGAAACATCTTAAATAAATAGGCTTGTGTATAGCATTGATTTTCTTTTTGAAAATTTTGATAGATTTTTTGAAATTTTCAGGAAATAAATTAATTCATTTAAATCATTTCCTGGATACATATTTTCTATTAATCCAGCATGCAATGCCTTGTAGACAAATACTGGATCAACTCCTTCTAAGATGTTAAATTTACTACCTGATGAAAAATCTTTTTCTTTAGTATAAAATTTCATATCATCCTGATGTTCCTCAATAGTTTTTCTAGCTAGATTGTATAGACTTAACCATTGTTGTTTTGTTAAATTTTTATACATTTCTATTTCTTCTTTTGAAGAATTATTTGTTGCTTCTTTGAAAATTATTAGTCTATAATTTTTTTTTGAAGTTATTTAATCTACTAGTTTCTTCTGGTGGTTGTTGTATAATAATTTTTTGTTATTTTTGTTAGTGATAGTAGTTTTAGAACTTTATAATTAATGTAGTTTCCTTATGCTTCTATTCTATTGGTGAAAAAGTTTTTAATTACGGATCTAATAAGCCTAGAGGGGGGTGAATAGGTTATTTTCAATTTTCAACAAATATTATATAATCTAATCACAACGGCCAGACATGCAATCGCGTATAAAGATAAATGCGGAATAATAAAACGACACACGATATTTTTAGGTGGAAACAACCTAGGCCACAACAATGACCTAAGAGGAAAACCACCGGTCCACCGGACCACCTAACTATCCACTATGAAAATAATGTTCAATTACAACCATAGAGTCCAGAAACTACCCGTCGCAGATAGATCCCCCTTTCTGTAATTTACTTACGAGCCGCTTGCTCCTTTCACAGCCTCCAATAGTTAGATGTCTGGATCCGGACCAACGTTCCGATCTACTTGAGTCACACAAGATCAACCGAACCCGTCACCTTCAGTAATTTCGAGTCACACGAAATACTGAAGCCGTCACCTGTAACGTTAGCACAATAACACAAGTGCAATGCGTGTCCTAGAGCGGATTCAAACAATGAATAATCCTAACTAGCAAATATACTAACATGCAATGTAAAAACAATATCAGCTAACAAACCCTAGAACATTCAATTAAGCTCAATATCATGCAAATCAATTAGGCATATGAATATAACATGAGAAAGCCTAAGAACAATAGATGAAGAGAATAAGCACAATTCAGATGCTAGAAAGTATTAGTGCTGTATAATTCTAAATGCTCAAGTTGATTGATTATGCATAAACATCCCTTCACTTATATAGAGTCCAATCCTAGTTCAAATAGGATTTGCAATTCACTATAACTCTTTTCCTATCAGGATTTACCAATTACCACAATTATCCTCAAATAAGAATACTGTTCTTAACATTAAATGTGGTCAATTAGGTAAAAGAAACATAAGGGTCGAATTAAGAAATAGAGTTTGAGTAGGAATATAATACTGGCTCGATCGATCGACAGGCCGTCTCGATCGATCGATAAGGTCTCGATCGATCGATACACAAAACTCGATCGATCTAACTCAAACAGAGAGAACCTGGATCGAAGTTGTTTCTATACTCGATCGATCGAACATGGTTCGATCGATCGGTCCAATTGCTCGATCGATCCAGTCCAAACAGAGAGCACCTAGATCGAAGTTGTCTCAGTCTCGATCGATCGATCACTCGATCGATCGAACAATACTCTCGATCGATCGACCAACATGTGCACAATACATTTTTCGTTACGATCCATACTAAGTGTCGTGCTCAATTGTGTGCAGATGTATGCATGATGGAATATTATACCTGTCATATGGGCGTTGCAAGCTTGGTGACTCCATCATCACGTGTGGTCTGAATAATTGTTGAACTCCTATTCTAGATTACAATCAAACATTTTGTCCACGAAAATTGCCAATACAAAATAAACCTTACAATTGGCAAAAGCACTGTGGATGATTCAATTAAATTTTATTATTGTTTTGTTTGTCTCTGGCCAACTAGTGTAAATTCTTTGTTTTGGTTCATTTTATACTACATAATTTTCTTTTGAATCTTCCTTTTCAACTTCATCTGTCTAATTAATTTTTTTTTCTTTTCTAGTTTTATTAAATTCTAGATTGTTACTACAAGTTTTTTTTTTTTTTTTTTTTTTTTCTATTTTTGGAATTTTAATTCTTTTCTTTTAATTTTATATTGAAGTTTTAACTTCTTTTTCTTTTGAGTTTTTTTTAAGAATTTCTAGATTAATCATGGTACATTTATTATTTAAAGATTTTTTAAGATGTAATACTTTAAGTTTATATCTTAGGATCTTGATTTTAGTTTCTCAAATCAGTATTTCTTTTTCTTTGATATTTATTTCTATCTCATGATAATCCATTCTTGTCATAAAAAATATAGTTAAAAGCGCTAATTTTTTAGTTAAAGCATTTGTTAAGCTATTTTTACTTCCCGACAAATACTCTACATTAAATTTATAATGATTAAATCATTATTGTCATCTAATAAGTCTTCCTTTTTTATAATCACCTACAATGTTAGTTCTTAAAAAATATCCAAAATTTTTATTGTCAATCCTAACAATGAGTTTTGAACTTATAACATATATTGCAAATTCTTTAATAACTTTCATAACAGCTAAATATTTTTTTTCATTATTATGATAATTTAATTCATGGCCTTGGAAAGATTCATAAGTAAATGTACAAAGATAATCATCTTTGTTACCAACTTTTGCTTTTAATACTGCTCCCTAATATCCATGTGAAGTGTTTGTTATTATCATTTTATCATCTAGTCCTGTTTGAGCATAAGCTTTTTAAAATCACGCAATTCCTTAAGAGATGACCTTGGGAGTATACTTATCACTCATTACAAGTGATTTGTGCACTTGTGAACGTTTTACAAATACAAAATTTGACAATCAAGTTATTTTGCATCAAGTTTTTGGCATCGTTGCTGAAAAATTAGCATTTTAAAGTGTTTATTTGTTTTCTATTTAGTTTATTTTTTGTATTTCTATATTTTTGAGATTTTCTTTTTTTATTTTTGTAATTTTTGTTTTTTGATTTGTTATTTTAATTTCTTACTGTTACCTATTTTTATTTGTTTTAGGGTTCTTTGTTTTTAGTTGTTTATTTTATTTTTATTTTCTTTGTTATTTTATTTTTTTTTTTTGGAATATATTTTGTGGTGCTTTCATACTATGTCTACTACTATTACGCTAAACAAAGTGTGTATTCTCTCTCATACAAATTTATGTTTGATATGTAAACCCTGTGTAGGTGATTAATAAATTCTTCATTTCTTTGTTGAACTTGGTCATGGCATTGTACGTCTAACCTCTATTTTCTTCGACCGTTGCACTCTCATAAAAACATATGATCGCTTGAAGCCCTTAATAATCATTGGACTCACTAATAGTTGAGTTGAGTGCTCGGAAGGATGTTCTGTCGTCAGATGGCTCAAATAGTTCATTTTCCAATGGGTTATCGTAAATTTCTTAGTAGATTGTTTCCTAACGTAGTCCAATAATTCTGTTAGATTTTTTCTCCATGTTGGTTTCTATGCCTTTTGTTCTGGCCATGATATGATTGCTCTTGGTGCTCTGAATGGTAACCTGTTAGATATTGTTGTACAGTTTCGCGAATCAAAAGGGATGACTACCATCAAATTTCATCCACATTCTGGAGAGGTATTGACCGGAAGTTTTGGTTATATTCTTATAAAGGTATCAGATTATAGTTCTTAAGACAATATATATACTCAGGCTGGAAACATGGATCACCTTGCTGCAACCTTTCTTACAGCTCACAATATAGCACATGGAATCAATTTGAGAAAATCACCTGTTCTTCAAGATTTGTATTATCTAGCACAGGTTAGTTTCAATATTCCTTATTTCACATTTGTCTTCTTGACTACATATTTTCAATTTCTCACTGCCTGCTAAAATTTATTCGTGCGTCAGATTGGTCTGGCCATGTTTCCATTGAGCAACAACTCTCTGTTTTTTGAGTACCATCAGAACCCTTCCCAATGTTTTTCTTACGATGTTTGAATGTTTCACTTTCAACTGATGATCCTCTTCAAATCCATTTGACAAAAGAACCTTTGGTCGAAGAGCACAGCTGCTTCTGTGAGCTCTCTTTTTTTCTTTTTTTCTCATACGTGTTGATAGAAGCTAGAGGAGTTAAATCATTATGTTACTCTTGTTTGCAGATGTGGTAGTTGAGTTCATGTGATCTGTGTGAGATTGCTCGTAATTCAGTCCATCAGTCTGGTTTCTCACATGCCTCTTAAGGTATTACATTATTTTTGACCATATAGGCCCTAGAAAACGAATTTTTGAAAATCTCATTATTTTTGTTTCCAGTCATAATTATGATGTGAGAGTGCGTACTATAGTTGGACTGATGTATTTTTACCAATGAATCATAAAATTAGCTGAAAATCATCCCTGTTAAGTAAGCAATGACCTAGTCTCTGTACTAGAATGAATATAGTCATTTTTTTTACTAGATGAACATATGATGCAATTTTATCTATTATAAGTTTAGTCATATGAGCAATTGCGTTTTTAATTTGACTTAAGCTGAGCCACCAATTTTTTTGTTTCAGTCACACTGGATTGGGAAAAATTACTATAAGAGAGGACCGGATGGAAACGATATCCACAAGACAAATGTCCCTCATACCAAACTGGAGTTCCGTGATGCAGTATGGTTATTGTTTTTTTCTTTATTTGGGCATATGATTCCAATATGGTTTCTTAGTTTTAGTTTTAGCATGCTTCTGATCTCTTTCCACATGTATGAAACTTGTACAAAATCCTATTTAGCCATGCATACGCTCTCAATAAGCATAGGATGATTCAGTAGCATTGATAATTATTTTTGTATGGAACATTTTGTTTGAGGGCCAAGAGAAGGACAAGTCGCTATTAAATTTTGATTGTACCTGGAGTTAACTACGTTGGTTATTCTGCTTGCAGATTTGGAGAGAGGAAATACAACAAGTTTATCTTGGCGAGGCCAATATCCCTGCTGAAGTTGATAAGTAATGCAGGAACTTCAAATATTTTATCCATGTTTAAATGGTCATGTAAGCTTTAGGCTAGGTGATTATACTCTTATTCATTTCGTAAAATTGTAGGTGCACACACAAACAGGTCTTTTAGTTGGGATGATTTTCGGTTGAACTGAAGTGGAGAAATGTGGCTTTCCTATTTTGCTGCAGCAATTGAAGATCTTGCAATGACTCCTGTTCATCTCTCTTGCAATATATATAAGTGAATTGGCTTGGTGGAAAACTTTTAAGTGTAGGCATGAGGTAGACGATATATGATAAGTTTTAAGAATAAGAATGCCACATCTCTTTGATGGGATTATTACTAATATACAGCTGGTAGATAGCATGGAGAAGAGAATAATGTGATGTTATATTTCATCCAACCTCTATTAAATCTGGTTAGCAAAATGTAATATGGAAGGTAAATTTTCAATGATCTATTACGTTATTATTTCCTTTGATTTCCCCATCATTTTCCTTTGCTTTGTTAATGAGAGAGTTCTTAGTGTCGGTTTATAATATTGTGCCGTTCTCATTTTAGACGATGCACCATTGCATCAGGACCGTCTAATGGACAATTATCATTAACAACCCCCCAAATAAAGAGCCTTGTGAAACTTTACAAGCAAAAACCATAATAATAAATTAGGATATTTCTAAACCACTTGAACCACCGCATTTGCCCCCATGAGGCTTGAATCAAAACTTCTTTGGTGTGGACCACTCCATTACCAAATTCACTGAGTGGTTGGAGATGGTTTGACGTTGGTCACAAGAGATGAACATGATTCACTAGACCTCCTACACTATTAAGTCAAATTCGAATCACCAATTTATCTAAAAAAATTATATAAAGCTAATTACTTATATAATTCGAACATTACATGAACCCAGAATATCCATTCCGTATGCTTTCTCATTTTATCAATGTAATCGGCCAGATTTTCCAGAAAAAAAATTCCCCAGAACAGCTGACAAAACTTGTTTCTCCAATAATTGTAAGAAATGGGGACGAACAAAACTTAGCTTCCTACTTCTTGTACGTCTTTATCTCTTTGATTATGCCATCAGCAAGTGAATCAACATCATTGTTCTTCCCAAAAAACTTTACGAAGTCCATATTAGGATCCATTAAATACCTGCACAAGATTTTCCGCATAAATTTTTCACATCAGTATTTTGAAATGGTTTTCCAAAGTTCACATCTTGAAATGAAAGCAACAACGAAAAGAGAAGCTAACTATTAATTTTTATCACACAACAAATCAAACCACGGTAACTTCTGGAAACTCAATCCAATATGCTTAGAAAGATGCATCTAACTCTTAGAATAAAAATAAATGCTAAATATATTAACGTTCAAGTGGTAATATGTTGATGGAATAAATACCCTAGATCAATTCCTGATCCCATAGTATTATACCATGTGAATGGGAAATTTTAAGCACGTTAGACTCAGAGCAATCATGCAAATAGTAAAATATGCCGGTAACATTTTAGAGGAAGAAACATGAATAGTTAATACATACATGACAATGGAGTGATCAACGAGATAATCAGAATCTTCTTCGTCTGTTTTCATATAGTACACCCGATATGCACGAGCAACATTCCGTATCTCCTCTGCACTACCAGTTAACCCAATTAACTTGGGATGGAACTCTGGGACAGAAACGACAAAATCAAACACTGTATTAAGATGTACAGCAAAGGAAAAAAAAAAAAAAAACTGCATTAAGATGAGGGAAAGTGAATCTCCAATAGATGATGATGTTTACTAATTTATCATGCGTCAAGATTTAGAAAATGCAATGCAATCTAACATTATAAACTACCTTTTACATATTCTCGAACATGCTCAACAGTATCTCTCTCAGGATCAACAGAGATGAACACAGGTAAAATTTCAATCTCAGCCTTTTGTTCTGCACAGATAAATGGACAATTAAATAAATGATGATGATGATAGAAGCCATCAAAATATAACCTTTGCAATCCCAAATTACCATTATGCTATATGTACTTTCATTTTGTTATATAGAGCACACACATTTTCAGTTAACAAAAGCATGAAAGGTTTTTTAGATATTGATAACCACAAAGCTACAGACTACAGTCAACTTAGTACTTTTGCTAGTTGAGAGTATTACTGAATAACGTGTCTTGAATGATCCATAAGCCTCATTTAGCCGTAACTTTTTGTCATTTGAAAATTGGACATGCTATGTAGGTAACAGGCTAACAGCTACATGATAATAAAAGTACATCTACTGGAAAAAGAGCAATACCGCTACCATTCTAGAACACAAGGAGCTAACACTGACAAGTCTCTCAAATAAAAAAGATGTAGCAGAAGAGCAGGCCAACTTATTGCTTTATCAAATGATATTGATGCCAACTGAGAAGATCAACTCACTTATTTTATCAACCGCAGCAGCTAACTTTATCAACTGATCTGGGCAAATATCAGGGCAGTGAGTGAAACCAAAATATATCAATGTCCAATTCCCCAAAAGGTCCTTTTCAGTAACACTTTTTCCATCATGGTTGATAAGATTAAATGGACCCCCAATAGCTGCTTTTCCAACAGACCGACCTTGTTTTACTTCCTTTGATGAGCTATATATTTCTGCAGCCAAATATTGCCTATTAATTACAGGAAAATGAAGTTGAGCCGTCAATATTTGCAGGAAATCATCTATAACAGTAACAATTTCCACTGAAGGGGCCACAACCAGTGAGAATATGATAAATAAATAAAAAAACAAGAATTCAATCTGAACCAGGCACCCTACATCACACATTCACACATATTAGCACTTTCGTTTTAAAAGAAAACTATATCATTAATGCGCCAAGATCTGCACCTACAGTAGGTGACTGCTTTTGTGTTGACCATATCTATACAACTTTTGTGTTCGTCATCTTTGCAAAAATGACGAACACACTTTCCATCTCCAAGAACGCCAACAAATTTCGTTACGTCTTTCGCTGTCTCTGCTATCACTCTCTGAACCGATGCATATCTTCGTTGCCGTTACCACAGTTTGAAAAGACTCTTCAGCATGGTCTACCTTTCCGTTTTCTACGAAGGGTTCGCTTACTAAGAATTTCTTCATTTTCATCGCTTCTGTTAGGCTTCTGAGAAAACCTTGCGAAAGAATTATTTTTGCTCTATTTTTTTCATCGAAACAGTATAAATGTATAGCTGAACGGCTATTTTCAGCTGAAATTCTCTTTTTATTTTGTTTTAGCACAAGATTCAAATTTTGATGTTTGATTTAGGTCTTACGTCAAGGGTTTGGAATCCATTCTGTGACCATGTACCAGGGGTAAAACATATGATCGCTTGAAGCCCTTAATAATCATTGGACTCACTAATAGTTGAGTTGAGTGCTCGGAAGGATGTTCTGTCGTCAGATGGCTCAAATAGTTCATTTTCCAATGGGTTATCGTAAATTTCTTAGTAGATTGTTTCCTAACGTAGTCCAATAATTCTGTTAGATTTTTCTCCATGTTCGTTTCTATGCCTTTTGTTCTGGCCATGATATGATTGCTCTTGGTGCTCTGAATGGTAACCTGTTAGATATTGTTGTACAGTTTCGCGAATCAAAAGGGATGACTACCATCAAATTTCATCCACATTCTGGAGTGGTATTGACTGGAAGTTTTGGTTATATTCTTATAAAGGTATCAGATTATAGTTCTTAAGACAATATATATACTCAGGCTGGAAACATGGATCACCTTGCTGCAACCTTTCTTACAGCTCACAATATAGCACATGGAATCAATTTGAGAAAATCACCTGTTCTTCAAGATTTGTATTATCTAGCACAGGTTAGTTTCAATATTCCTTATTTCACATTTGTCTTCTTGACTACATATTTTCAATTTCTCACTGCCTGCTAAAATTTATTCGTGCGTCAGATTGGTCTGGCCATGTTTCCATTGAGCAACAACTCTCTGTTTTTTGAGTACCATCAGAACCCTTCCCAATGTTTTTCTTACGATGTTTGAATGTTTCACTTTCAACTGATGATCCTCTTCAAATCCATTTGACAAAAGAACCTTTGGTCGAAGAGCACAGCTGCTTCTGTGAGCTCTCTTTTTTTTTCTTTTTTTCTCATACGTGTTGATAGAAGCTAGAGGAGTTAAATCATTATGTTACTCTTGTTTGCAAATGTGGTAGTTGAGTTCATGTGATCTGTGTGAGATTGCTCGTAATTCAGTCCATCAGTCTGGTTTCTCACATGCCTCTTAAGGTATTACATTATTTTTGACCATATAGGCCCTAGAAAACGAATTTTTGAAAATCTCATTATTTTTGTTTCCAGTCATAATTATGATGTGAGAGTGCGTACTATAGTTGGACTGATGTATTTTTACCAATGAATCATAAAATTAGCTGAAAATCATCCCTGTTAAGTAAACAATGACCTAGTCTCCGTACTAGAATGAATATAGTCATTTTTTTTACTAGATGAACATATGATGCAATTTTATCTATTATAAGTTTAGTCATATGAGCAATTGCGTTTTTAATTTGACTTAAGCTGAGCCATCAATTTTTTTGTTTCAGTCGCACTGGATTGGGAAAAATTACTATAAGAGAGGACCGGATGGAAACGATATCCATAAGACAAATGTCCCTCATACCAAACTGGAGTTCCGTGATGCAGTATGGTTATTGTTTTTTTCTTTATTTGGGCATATGATTCCAATATGGTTTCTTAGTTTTAGTTTTAGCATGCTTCTGATCTCTTTCCACATGTATGAAACTTGTACAAAATCCTATTTAGCCATGCATACGCTCTCAATAAGCATAGGATGATTCAGTAGCATTGATAATTATTTTTGTATGGAACATTTTGTTTGAGGGCCAAGAGAAGGACAAGTCGCTATTAAATTTTGATTGTACCTGGAGTTAACTACGTTGGTTATTCTGCTTGCAGATTTGGAGAGAGGAAATACAACAAGTTTATCTTGGCGAGGCCAATATCCCTGCTGAAGTTGATAAGTAATGCAGGAACTTCAAATATTTTATCCATGTTTAAATGGTCATGTAAGCTTTAGGCTAGGTGATTGTACTCTTATTCATTTCGTAAAATTGTAGGTGCACACACAAACAGGTCTTTTAGTTGGGATGATTTTCGGTTGAACAGAAGTGGAGAAATGTGGCTTTCCTATTTTGCTGCAGCAATTGAAGATCTTGCAATGACTCCTGTTCATCTCTCTTGCAATATATATAAGTGAATTGGCTTGGTGGAAAACTTCTAAGTGTAGGCATGAGGTAGACGATATATGATAAGTTTTAAGAATAAGAATGCCACATCTCTTTGATGGGATTATTACTAATATACAGCTGGTAAATAGCATGGAGAAGAGAATAATGTGATGTTATATTTCATCCAACCTCTATTAAATCTGGTTAGCAAAATGTAATATGGAAGGTAAATTTTCAATGATCTATTACGTTATTATTTCCTTTGATTTCCCCATCATTTTCCTTTGCTTTGTTAATGAGAGAGTTCTTAGTGTCGGTTTATAATATTGTGCCGTTCTCATTTTAGACGATGCACCATTGCATCAGGACCGTCTAATGGACGATTATCATTAACAACCCCCCAAATAAAGAGCCTTGTGAAACTTTACAAGCAAAAACCATAATAATAAATTAGGATATTTCTAAACCACTTGAACCACCGCATTTGCCCCCATGAGGCTTGAATCAAAACTTCTTTGGTGTGGACCACTCCATTACCAAATTCACCGAGTGGTTGGAGATGGTTTGACGTTGGTCACAAGAGATGAACATGATTCACTATACCTCCTACACTATTAAGTCAAATTCGAATCACCAATTTATCAAAAAAAATTATATAAAGCTAATTACTTATATAATTCGAACATTACATGAACCCAGAATGATCCATTCAGTATGCTTTCTCATTTTATCAATGTAATCGGCCAGATTTTCCAGAAAAAAAATTCCTCAGAACAGCTGACAAAACTTGTTTCTCCAATAATTGTAAGAAATGGGGATGAACAAAACTTAGCTTCCTACTTCTTGTACGTCTTTATCTCTTTGATTATGCCATCAGCAAGTGAATCAACATCATTGTTCTTCCCAAAAAACTTTACGAAGTCCATATTAGGATCCATTAAATACCTGCACAAGATTTTCCGCATAAATTTTTCACATCAGTATTTTGAAATGGTTTTCCAAAGTTCACATCTTGAAATGAAAGCAACAACGAAAAGAGAAGCTAACTATTAATTTTTATCACACACACAAATCAAACCACGGTAACTTCTGGAAACTCAATCCAATATGCTTAGAAAGATGCATCTAACTCTTAGAATAAAAATAAATGCTAAATATATTAACGTTGAAGTGGTAATATGTTGATGGAATAAATACCCTAGATCAATTCCTGATCCCATAGTATTATACCATGTGAATGGGAAATTTTAAGCACGTTAGACTCAGAGCAATCATGCAAACAGTAAAATATGCCGGTAACATTTTAGAGGAAGAAACATGAATAGTTAATACATACATGACAATGGAGTGATCAACGAGATAATCAGAATCTTCTTCGTCTGTTTTCATATAGTACACCCTATATGCACGAGCAACATTCCGTATCTCCTCTGCACTACCAGTTAACCCAATTAACTTGGGATGGAACTCTGGGACAGAAACGACAAAATCAAACACTGTATTAAGATGTACAGCAAAGGAAAAAAAAAAAAAAACTGCATTAAGATGAGGGAAAGTGAATCTCCAATAGATGATGATGTTTACTAATTTATCATGCGTCAAGATTTAGAAAATGCAATGCAATCTAACAACATTATAAACTACCTTTTACATATTCTCGAACATGCTCAACAGTATCTCTCTCAGGATCAACAGAGATGAACACAGGTAAAATTTCAATCTCAGCCTTTTGTTCTGCACAGATAAATGGACAATTAAATAAATGATGATGATGATAGAAGCCATCAAAATATAACCTTTGCAATCCCAAATTACCATTATGCTATATGTACTTTCATTTTGTTATATAGAGCACACACATTTTCAGTTAACAAAAGCATGAAAGGTTTTTTAGATATTGATAACCACAAAGCTACAGACTACAGTCACTTAACTTAGTAGTTTAGCTGTTAAGTAGTATTGAATGATGATATGCCTTGAATGATCCATAAGCCTTATTTAGCCGTAACTTTTTGTCATTTGAAAATTGGAGCATGCTATGTAGGTAACAGGCTAACAGCTACATGATAATAAAAGTACATCTACTGGAAAACGAGCAATACCGCTACCATTCTAGAGCACAAGGAGTTAACACTGACAAGTCTCTCAAATAAAAAAGATGTAGCAGAAGAGCAGGCCAACTTGTTGCTTTATCAAATGATATTGATGCCAACTGAGAAGATCAACTCACTTATTTTATCAACCGCAACAGCTAACTTTATCAACTCATCTGGGCAAATATCAGGGCAGTGAGTGAAACCAAAATATATCAATGTCCAATTCCCCAAAAGGTCCTTTTCAGTAACACTTTTTCCATCATGGTTGATAAGATTAAATGGACCCCCAATAGCTGCTTTTCCAACAGACCGACCTTGTTTTACTTCCTTTGATGAGCTATTTATTTCTGCAGCCAAATATTGCCTATTAATTACAGGAAAATGAAGTTGAGCCGTCAATATTTGCAGGAAATCATCTATAACAGTAACAATTTCCACTGAAGGGGCCACAACCAGTGAGAATATGATAAATAAATAAAAAAAACAAGAATTCAATCTGAACCAGGCACCCTACATCACACATATTAGCACTTTCGTTTTAAAAGAAAACTATATCATTAATGCGCCAAGATCTGCACCTACAGTAGGTGACTGCTTTTGTGTTGACCATATATTCCTATTAAGAACTCACCAGAGTAAACTACCTTCAATATGTTTTCTCTTTTCCCTATCGTAGTAGAAGACAATTCCCACTCCAGTTGCCACAAGCAGAAGGAAACTTAACCATGAAACTGGCTGTAAAAACCGACAAAACTAGCCCTTTTAAGTACCATCATTCTCAAAATTCAAAAGGATATTAAGTTACACATTCATCGAAGATCAGATCAGTCAATACATACCCCTCCACGAATTGGTTTCCCAGCATCAGTGTTCTGATTAGATTCCCCTGAATTCTCCCCTTTACCAGAATTACCTTCTCCAGATGTTTTTGAAGCTTGATTTACTGATTTTACAACTTGTGCACTTAAAGAATTCGATAATGGACACCCCTGGTACATGGTCACAGAATGGATTCCAAACCCTTGACGTAAGACCTAAATCAAACATCAAAATTTGAATCTTGTGCTAAAACAAAATAAAAAGAGAATTTCAGCTGAAAATAGCCGTTCAGCTATACATTTATACTGTTTCGATGAAAAAAATAGAGCAAAAATAATTCTTTCGCAAGGATTTCTCAGAAGCCTAACAGAAGCGATGAAAATGAAGAAATTCTTAGTAAACGAACCCTTCGTAGAAAACGGAAAGGTAGACCATGCTGAAGAGTCTTTTCAAACTGTGGTAACGGCAACGAAGATATGCATCGGTTCAGAGAGTGATAGCAGAGACAGCGAAAGACGTAACGAAATTTGTTGGCGTTCTTGGAGATGGAAAGTGTGTTCGTCATTTTTGCAAAGATGCGAAGTTTGAGCTTGAGCTTGAGATGCGAAGTTTGAGCTTGAGCTTGAGATGCGAAGTTTGAGCGTGAGATGCGAAGTTTGAGCTTGAGCTTGAGATGCGAAGTTTGAGCGTGAGATGCTTCGTGTGCTTGATTCTCTAAGGCTAATAGTACTTATATCACATACCTTTAAAATACCGTGTATTATTATTATTTTATTATTTTTTTGATATAAAGTTTATTTTTTTATCTAATGTCTAATTTTTAAGATTTTTAAGTCAAAATTCATAATTTTTTCAAATAATTTTTACTAAAATTTTAGTAATTTTATTTTCTTTTATTTTTCAAAATATTTTATTTTTTTGATATTTTTAAAGAATTTCTTTTAATTTTTTAAAAATAAAAAAAGAATCTAAATTCTTTTAAAAAATTTCTTTTGTTTTTTTTTCTAAATGTTTTAATTTTTCTTTTAAAGTTTCTACTTGTTCTTGTGATAATATTATGTTCATTTTTGTTTCAATACAAGCGAAAAATATTTTTGTAAAATTTTCTTAAAATCTTTTTTTTTATTTTTAGTATTTCGATCTAAATTAAATAATTTCTTTAAATTAAAAATTTGTGATTATATAAGCATTTTTATTACTGGTGATTTAAACTATGTTAATTCTTTATTTCAATTGGAAAGTACTTTATAGATTATTATATGTGTTATTTCTTTGGGTAATCCTTTGGATATTTTCTTAATTAGTAATATTAATTCTATTATTATTTTTTATAATATTTTAAATAATTTACTTTTTTCTTTGAATTTGGTTGGTTATATCTTATTTTAAACATTTTGTTTTAAGCCTCTTTATCAAATTTGTTTATGTTTATGGCTCTGATATTAATTTTTCAAGTTGAAGTTTGATTTTTTAAGCTTCAATTAGCTTATCTTTTACTATGTTTCTTAAATAAATAAAACTCAAAAATTAGGTTATCAAATTCTTCTTTATTTACTTTAATAAATTTCTATGTAAAATAATTTTTTTTAAATTTTCTACGGAATAGTATATTAGATATAATATACTGAAAATATAATTTGTATAATAATCTAAAAGAGTATCAAATTTTTTAGAATTTTTCAAACATGTTTCATAACATTCATTGTCAAAATATTGTTCTAATAATTTTTATATATTTTCTTTCAAAATATTCTATTTTAGTCATAATTTTTTTATTGAGTTTCAAGTTCATAATCTTCAAGTTCTTGGTCTATCTAATGACTCAGTTCTTAAATTTTCTTATTTTTTTATATGTTTATTTTTACTAATTTTAAGCTTGCTTCAAGATCTAAATGTTCTTTATTTTGATATTTTACTAAATTATTCCTTTTTTTTTGTTTAGAAAAATAGTCGATTAATCCTTGTAAATTTTCAATTATTTTAAATCTTCCTGTGCTTCTTTCAAAGTTATCTTTTGTAGATATTTTAAAATAAAAAAGAGATTGTTTAAGATAAATTACATCTTTTAAATTTTCTTGAGTTTCGGAGTTCCTTCTAATTTTACTTCTATAAAGATTTGTTTCAGATTTCATTTTCATGTTATTATGTTTACTTTCCATCAATCAAGATATAATTTCAACAAAATCAAAAAAAAATTAACAATATTAATGAAATTCAAGGTATTCTAGTATCTGATTGTAAATTAACCTATTTTTTAATATGTGTCCACCTCGTTCTTTCGCTTCCTTGTTATTTCTTTGTTCCAAAGAGTTAAGCCTCACTCTAGATCCAAGCTTCTAGACTTCCTATCCCTGATGATCTAATGAGATTCGTAATTAACTTCCTATGGTAAGAGTGATAACTTAGTTTGGAATTTTAAGATGGATTTTTATTCAATAAACAGAAAGTTATACAAACTAGAGAACTAGTAATATGGAAAAGGTTTCTAATTCTTACTTATTTTTAAATACATAGCTAGACCATAGAAAATAAAAAATGGATAGTGTTAAGATTTCATAATATCCTCTTATCTGAAGAGAGTTCCCTTTTATAGACATAAGGGTTCTCTGTTTATATCAGTGAGATTATACTATTCTCTAAACTTTCTTGTTTGGTGTCTAACACCTACATTATTGACGTTGATGGCGCCAACTCTTGGAGTGGTCCTATATAGATTACTCTACCGACATTTAACTGTGTGATGAGGTTGTGTCCACGCAGGCTTCCTTATCTTTAATGCAATATATGCATTTGCGGACTTATGATTGTTGTTTGAAATAATGACAAAACACATTCTTGGTTTCTTCACTTCAATCTCATTACAATTGAAATTGGCTTCATATGCAATTACTTTTTCATTATCTTTCTCGATTATAATCATATTACTTTGAGAAGTAATAATAGTTTTACTAGTACTGTAATTGACCTTGATCTTAGAAGAGTTGTTAATCCTTCTTATTTCATAGTAAATCTAACTTAGCAACTGTCCTCTTTCTGTGCATAGTTCCTTGAGATTAAATTCTTTTTTCTAGTAAAGATTTTGGTTGAAGGACTTCTCTTTTATTATTTTCTAATACAAGTTTAATGAAATAATAAAAACTTGCTAGTATTTTCTGGTTCCAATTTATTATTGAATTGAAACATCTTAAATAAATAGGCTTGTGTATAGCATTGATTTTCTTTTTGAAAATTTTGATAGATTTTTTGAAATTTTCAGGAAATAAATTAATTCATTTAAATCATTTCCTGGATACATATTTTCTATTAATCCAGCATGCAATGCCTTGTAGACAAATACTGGATCAACTCCTTCTAAGATGTTAAATTTACTACCTGATGAAAAATCTTTTTCTTTAGTATAAAATTTCATATCATCCTGATGTTCCTCAATAGTTTTTCTAGCTAGATTGTATAGACTTAACCATTGTTGTTTTGTTAAATTTTTATACATTTCTATTTCTTCTTTTGAAGAATTATTTGTTGCTTCTTTGAAAATTATTAGTCTATAATTTTTTTTTGAAGTTATTTAATCTACTAGTTTCTTCTGGTGGTTGTTGTATAATAATTTTTTGTTATTTTTGTTAGTGATAGTAGTTTTAGAACTTTATAATTAATGTAGTTTCCTTATGCTTCTATTCTATTGGTGAAAAAGTTTTTAATTACGGATCTAATAAGCCTAGAGGGGGGTGAATAGGTTATTTTCAATTTTCAACAAATATTATATAATCTAATCACAACGGCCAGACATGCAATCGCGTATAAAGATAAATGCGGAATAATAAAACGACACACGATATTTTTAGGTGGAAACAACCTAGGCCACAACAATGACCTAAGAGGAAAACCACCGGTCCACCGGACCACCTAACTATCCACTATGAAAATAATGTTCAATTACAACCATAGAGTCCAGAAACTACCCGTCGCAGATAGATCCCCCTTTCTGTAATTTACTTACGAGCCGCTTGCTCCTTTCACAGCCTCCAATAGTTAGATGTCTGGATCCGGACCAACGTTCCGATCTACTTGAGTCACACAAGATCAACCGAACCCGTCACCTTCAGTAATTTCGAGTCACACGAAATACTGAAGCCGTCACCTGTAACGTTAGCACAATAACACAAGTGCAATGCGTGTCCTAGAGCGGATTCAAACAATGAATAATCCTAACTAGCAAATATACTAACATGCAATGTAAAAACAATATCAGCTAACAAACCCTAGAACATTCAATTAAGCTCAATATCATGCAAATCAATTAGGCATATGAATATAACATGAGAAAGCCTAAGAACAATAGATGAAGAGAATAAGCACAATTCAGATGCTAGAAAGTATTAGTGCTGTATAATTCTAAATGCTCAAGTTGATTGATTATGCATAAACATCCCTTCACTTATATAGAGTCCAATCCTAGTTCAAATAGGATTTGCAATTCACTATAACTCTTTTCCTATCAGGATTTACCAATTACCACAATTATCCTCAAATAAGAATACTGTTCTTAACATTAAATGTGGTCAATTAGGTAAAAGAAACATAAGGGTCGAATTAAGAAATAGAGTTTGAGTAGGAATATAATACTGGCTCGATCGATCGACAGGCCGTCTCGATCGATCGATAAGGTCTCGATCGATCGATACACAAAACTCGATCGATCTAACTCAAACAGAGAGAACCTGGATCGAAGTTGTTTCTATACTCGATCGATCGAACATGGTTCGATCGATCGGTCCAATTGCTCGATCGATCCAGTCCAAACAGAGAGCACCTAGATCGAAGTTGTCTCAGTCTCGATCGATCGATCACTCGATCGATCGAACAATACTCTCGATCGATCGACCAACATGTGCACAATACATTTTTCGTTACGATCCATACTAAGTGTCGTGCTCAATTGTGTGCAGATGTATGCATGATGGAATATTATACCTGTCATATGGGCGTTGCAAGCTTGGTGACTCCATCATCACGTGTGGTCTGAATAATTGTTGAACTCCTATTCTAGATTACAATCAAACATTTTGTCCACGAAAATTGCCAATACAAAATAAACCTTACAATTGGCAAAAGCACTGTGGATGATTCAATTAAATTTTATTATTGTTTTGTTTGTCTCTGGCCAACTAGTGTAAATTCTTTGTTTTGGTTCATTTTATACTACATAATTTTCTTTTGAATCTTCCTTTTCAACTTCATCTGTCTAATTAATTTTTTTTTCTTTTCTAGTTTTATTAAATTCTAGATTGTTACTACAAGTTTTTTTTTTTTTTTTTTTTTTTTCTATTTTTGGAATTTTAATTCTTTTCTTTTAATTTTATATTGAAGTTTTAACTTCTTTTTCTTTTGAGTTTTTTTTAAGAATTTCTAGATTAATCATGGTACATTTATTATTTAAAGATTTTTTAAGATGTAATACTTTAAGTTTATATCTTAGGATCTTGATTTTAGTTTCTCAAATCAGTATTTCTTTTTCTTTGATATTTATTTCTATCTCATGATAATCCATTCTTGTCATAAAAAATATAGTTAAAAGCGCTAATTTTTTAGTTAAAGCATTTGTTAAGCTATTTTTACTTCCCGACAAATACTCTACATTAAATTTATAATGATTAAATCATTATTGTCATCTAATAAGTCTTCCTTTTTTATAATCACCTACAATGTTAGTTCTTAAAAAATATCCAAAATTTTTATTGTCAATCCTAACAATGAGTTTTGAACTTATAACATATATTGCAAATTCTTTAATAACTTTCATAACAGCTAAATATTTTTTTTCATTATTATGATAATTTAATTCATGGCCTTGGAAAGATTCATAAGTAAATGTACAAAGATAATCATCTTTGTTACCAACTTTTGCTTTTAATACTGCTCCCTAATATCCATGTGAAGTGTTTGTTATTATCATTTTATCATCTAGTCCTGTTTGAGCATAAGCTTTTTAAAATCACGCAATTCCTTAAGAGATGACCTTGGGAGTATACTTATCACTCATTACAAGTGATTTGTGCACTTGTGAACGTTTTACAAATACAAAATTTGACAATCAAGTTATTTTGCATCAAGTTTTTGGCATCGTTGCTGAAAAATTAGCATTTTAAAGTGTTTATTTGTTTTCTATTTAGTTTATTTTTTGTATTTCTATATTTTTGAGATTTTCTTTTTTTATTTTTGTAATTTTTGTTTTGATTTGTTATTTTAATTTCTTACTGTTACCTATTTTTATTTGTTTTAGGGTTCTTTGTTTTTAGTTGTTTATTTTATTTTTATTTTCTTTGTTATTTTATTTTTTTTTTTTGGAATATATTTTGTGGTGCTTTCATACTATGTCTACTACTATTACGCTAAACAAAGTGTGTATTCTCTCTCATACAAATTTATGTTTGATATGTAAACCCTGTGTAGGTGATTAATAAATTCTTCATTTCTTTGTTGAACTTGGTCATGGCATTGTACGTCTAACCTCTATTTTCTTCGACCGTTGCACTCTCATAAAAACATATGATCGCTTGAAGCCCTTAATAATCATTGGACTCACTAATAGTTGAGTTGAGTGCTCGGAAGGATGTTCTGTCGTCAGATGGCTCAAATAGTTCATTTTCCAATGGGTTATCGTAAATTTCTTAGTAGATTGTTTCCTAACGTAGTCCAATAATTCTGTTAGATTTTTTCTCCATGTTGGTTTCTATGCCTTTTGTTCTGGCCATGATATGATTGCTCTTGGTGCTCTGAATGGTAACCTGTTAGATATTGTTGTACAGTTTCGCGAATCAAAAGGGATGACTACCATCAAATTTCATCCACATTCTGGAGAGGTATTGACCGGAAGTTTTGGTTATATTCTTATAAAGGTATCAGATTATAGTTCTTAAGACAATATATATACTCAGGCTGGAAACATGGATCACCTTGCTGCAACCTTTCTTACAGCTCACAATATAGCACATGGAATCAATTTGAGAAAATCACCTGTTCTTCAAGATTTGTATTATCTAGCACAGGTTAGTTTCAATATTCCTTATTTCACATTTGTCTTCTTGACTACATATTTTCAATTTCTCACTGCCTGCTAAAATTTATTCGTGCGTCAGATTGGTCTGGCCATGTTTCCATTGAGCAACAACTCTCTGTTTTTTGAGTACCATCAGAACCCTTCCCAATGTTTTTCTTACGATGTTTGAATGTTTCACTTTCAACTGATGATCCTCTTCAAATCCATTTGACAAAAGAACCTTTGGTCGAAGAGCACAGCTGCTTCTGTGAGCTCTCTTTTTTTCTTTTTTTCTCATACGTGTTGATAGAAGCTAGAGGAGTTAAATCATTATGTTACTCTTGTTTGCAGATGTGGTAGTTGAGTTCATGTGATCTGTGTGAGATTGCTCGTAATTCAGTCCATCAGTCTGGTTTCTCACATGCCTCTTAAGGTATTACATTATTTTTGACCATATAGGCCCTAGAAAACGAATTTTTGAAAATCTCATTATTTTTGTTTCCAGTCATAATTATGATGTGAGAGTGCGTACTATAGTTGGACTGATGTATTTTTACCAATGAATCATAAAATTAGCTGAAAATCATCCCTGTTAAGTAAGCAATGACCTAGTCTCTGTACTAGAATGAATATAGTCATTTTTTTTACTAGATGAACATATGATGCAATTTTATCTATTATAAGTTTAGTCATATGAGCAATTGCGTTTTTAATTTGACTTAAGCTGAGCCACCAATTTTTTTGTTTCAGTCACACTGGATTGGGAAAAATTACTATAAGAGAGGACCGGATGGAAACGATATCCACAAGACAAATGTCCCTCATACCAAACTGGAGTTCCGTGATGCAGTATGGTTATTGTTTTTTTCTTTATTTGGGCATATGATTCCAATATGGTTTCTTAGTTTTAGTTTTAGCATGCTTCTGATCTCTTTCCACATGTATGAAACTTGTACAAAATCCTATTTAGCCATGCATACGCTCTCAATAAGCATAGGATGATTCAGTAGCATTGATAATTATTTTTGTATGGAACATTTTGTTTGAGGGCCAAGAGAAGGACAAGTCGCTATTAAATTTTGATTGTACCTGGAGTTAACTACGTTGGTTATTCTGCTTGCAGATTTGGAGAGAGGAAATACAACAAGTTTATCTTGGCGAGGCCAATATCCCTGCTGAAGTTGATAAGTAATGCAGGAACTTCAAATATTTTATCCATGTTTAAATGGTCATGTAAGCTTTAGGCTAGGTGATTATACTCTTATTCATTTCGTAAAATTGTAGGTGCACACACAAACAGGTCTTTTAGTTGGGATGATTTTCGGTTGAACTGAAGTGGAGAAATGTGGCTTTCCTATTTTGCTGCAGCAATTGAAGATCTTGCAATGACTCCTGTTCATCTCTCTTGCAATATATATAAGTGAATTGGCTTGGTGGAAAACTTTTAAGTGTAGGCATGAGGTAGACGATATATGATAAGTTTTAAGAATAAGAATGCCACATCTCTTTGATGGGATTATTACTAATATACAGCTGGTAGATAGCATGGAGAAGAGAATAATGTGATGTTATATTTCATCCAACCTCTATTAAATCTGGTTAGCAAAATGTAATATGGAAGGTAAATTTTCAATGATCTATTACGTTATTATTTCCTTTGATTTCCCCATCATTTTCCTTTGCTTTGTTAATGAGAGAGTTCTTAGTGTCGGTTTATAATATTGTGCCGTTCTCATTTTAGACGATGCACCATTGCATCAGGACCGTCTAATGGACAATTATCATTAACAACCCCCCAAATAAAGAGCCTTGTGAAACTTTACAAGCAAAAACCATAATAATAAATTAGGATATTTCTAAACCACTTGAACCACCGCATTTGCCCCCATGAGGCTTGAATCAAAACTTCTTTGGTGTGGACCACTCCATTACCAAATTCACTGAGTGGTTGGAGATGGTTTGACGTTGGTCACAAGAGATGAACATGATTCACTAGACCTCCTACACTATTAAGTCAAATTCGAATCACCAATTTATCTAAAAAAATTATATAAAGCTAATTACTTATATAATTCGAACATTACATGAACCCAGAATATCCATTCCGTATGCTTTCTCATTTTATCAATGTAATCGGCCAGATTTTCCAGAAAAAAAATTCCCCAGAACAGCTGACAAAACTTGTTTCTCCAATAATTGTAAGAAATGGGGACGAACAAAACTTAGCTTCCTACTTCTTGTACGTCTTTATCTCTTTGATTATGCCATCAGCAAGTGAATCAACATCATTGTTCTTCCCAAAAAACTTTACGAAGTCCATATTAGGATCCATTAAATACCTGCACAAGATTTTCCGCATAAATTTTTCACATCAGTATTTTGAAATGGTTTTCCAAAGTTCACATCTTGAAATGAAAGCAACAACGAAAAGAGAAGCTAACTATTAATTTTTATCACACAACAAATCAAACCACGGTAACTTCTGGAAACTCAATCCAATATGCTTAGAAAGATGCATCTAACTCTTAGAATAAAAATAAATGCTAAATATATTAACGTTCAAGTGGTAATATGTTGATGGAATAAATACCCTAGATCAATTCCTGATCCCATAGTATTATACCATGTGAATGGGAAATTTTAAGCACGTTAGACTCAGAGCAATCATGCAAATAGTAAAATATGCCGGTAACATTTTAGAGGAAGAAACATGAATAGTTAATACATACATGACAATGGAGTGATCAACGAGATAATCAGAATCTTCTTCGTCTGTTTTCATATAGTACACCCGATATGCACGAGCAACATTCCGTATCTCCTCTGCACTACCAGTTAACCCAATTAACTTGGGATGGAACTCTGGGACAGAAACGACAAAATCAAACACTGTATTAAGATGTACAGCAAAGGAAAAAAAAAAAAAAAACTGCATTAAGATGAGGGAAAGTGAATCTCCAATAGATGATGATGTTTACTAATTTATCATGCGTCAAGATTTAGAAAATGCAATGCAATCTAACATTATAAACTACCTTTTACATATTCTCGAACATGCTCAACAGTATCTCTCTCAGGATCAACAGAGATGAACACAGGTAAAATTTCAATCTCAGCCTTTTGTTCTGCACAGATAAATGGACAATTAAATAAATGATGATGATGATAGAAGCCATCAAAATATAACCTTTGCAATCCCAAATTACCATTATGCTATATGTACTTTCATTTTGTTATATAGAGCACACACATTTTCAGTTAACAAAAGCATGAAAGGTTTTTTAGATATTGATAACCACAAAGCTACAGACTACAGTCAACTTAGTACTTTTGCTAGTTGAGAGTATTACTGAATAACGTGTCTTGAATGATCCATAAGCCTCATTTAGCCGTAACTTTTTGTCATTTGAAAATTGGACATGCTATGTAGGTAACAGGCTAACAGCTACATGATAATAAAAGTACATCTACTGGAAAAAGAGCAATACCGCTACCATTCTAGAACACAAGGAGCTAACACTGACAAGTCTCTCAAATAAAAAAGATGTAGCAGAAGAGCAGGCCAACTTATTGCTTTATCAAATGATATTGATGCCAACTGAGAAGATCAACTCACTTATTTTATCAACCGCAGCAGCTAACTTTATCAACTGATCTGGGCAAATATCAGGGCAGTGAGTGAAACCAAAATATATCAATGTCCAATTCCCCAAAAGGTCCTTTTCAGTAACACTTTTTCCATCATGGTTGATAAGATTAAATGGACCCCCAATAGCTGCTTTTCCAACAGACCGACCTTGTTTTACTTCCTTTGATGAGCTATATATTTCTGCAGCCAAATATTGCCTATTAATTACAGGAAAATGAAGTTGAGCCGTCAATATTTGCAGGAAATCATCTATAACAGTAACAATTTCCACTGAAGGGGCCACAACCAGTGAGAATATGATAAATAAATAAAAAAACAAGAATTCAATCTGAACCAGGCACCCTACATCACACATTCACACATATTAGCACTTTCGTTTTAAAAGAAAACTATATCATTAATGCGCCAAGATCTGCACCTACAGTAGGTGACTGCTTTTGTGTTGACCATATCTATACAACTTTTGTGTTCGTCATCTTTGCAAAAATGACGAACACACTTTCCATCTCCAAGAACGCCAACAAATTTCGTTACGTCTTTCGCTGTCTCTGCTATCACTCTCTGAACCGATGCATATCTTCGTTGCCGTTACCACAGTTTGAAAAGACTCTTCAGCATGGTCTACCTTTCCGTTTTCTACGAAGGGTTCGCTTACTAAGAATTTCTTCATTTTCATCGCTTCTGTTAGGCTTCTGAGAAAACCTTGCGAAAGAATTATTTTTGCTCTATTTTTTTCATCGAAACAGTATAAATGTATAGCTGAACGGCTATTTTCAGCTGAAATTCTCTTTTTATTTTGTTTTAGCACAAGATTCAAATTTTGATGTTTGATTTAGGTCTTACGTCAAGGGTTTGGAATCCATTCTGTGACCATGTACCAGGGGTGTTGCGCCGCGGCGGGGAAAATGCATGCCGCGGCGCGCCTATTCCTATGGCACATAAGATTTGTAGAAACCCTTACATCTATAAATACCCCCTTAGAGTCCCCCTTACAGACAATTCGACCAACTCGTACACAACTCTGAGATTTCACAATTTTGCGACCAAACACTACATTCAATCAGTTTTGAGAGCGTTGCCACACTCTAACGAAGCGAGAGACAATATTCTAAGGATTCAAGGAAGCCAACAACGATCGAAGATAAAGCTTACGGAAAAGAACGCTATCCAATCCATAAGCGGTATTTAGATCTAGGATTTTCTTGTTGTTATAGAATTAATTCCTCTTCTCTTTTTGTTAAAGTGTATGATCATATTTTATTTGTCTATGAATATTAATATGAACATGAGCGGCTAGTTTAATTATGGATGTTTAGTTTGTGTTGCCATGTTTGCTAGAATTGTGTATGGTGTATCTTATTGATTTATAAATAAATTACTTTTTGATTAAGAGCATGTTTAGATATTTAATTATGAATAATCATAGGCCCATTTGATGTTCGTAGTTAGGTAGAAAAATCTGAGAATTTAGTTATAGGAATGTCACCTTAACTTTATTCCGAAACACTTAATCGAAGCTTCAAGTTAGTGACTTAGTCATAGCATTAATTTGATTGGCATGTTTTCCTTGCGCATAATTTGATTACTATTTGATTTACCCCCGCCAAAGGCAATTAATTAGTTAATCAATAAAAAGACCTACCCCCGCCAAAAGGAGTCTCGTAATTAAAAGGAAAGTCGATAGTTTAGTTTATATAGGACGTTCATGTTATCTCACCATACCTTTTCGATGCAAGCATGGTCAACCAAGCTAAACGTCCATACATCCTCCATTGATATTTGAATTGATTGTTTGCTTGCGATCTTGTTTTCGTTTGATTGTCGTATGATTGTTCTCGTCACAATTCCAACTTGTTTACAGTTTTACTAGCTTTAGAATTCTAGTTACTTAGAGTTTTAGTTTTACTAGAACTCTATTTAATTGGTATTTTATTTGCTTTAGGATTCTAGTTACTTAGAGTTTTAGTTTCACTAGAACTCTATTTAATTAGTCTTTTATTTTCATTAGAACTCTATTTTGATTAAAAAGTTAGTTATTTAGAACCACTGCAATTCCTTGAGAAACCGACCTTGAAAGTTGCTTGTCACTTTACTACGAGTGATTCGTACACTTGCGAGTACACATTTTAACACATCAAGTTTTTGGCGCCGTTGCCAGGGAATTGGCGTTTTAAATAATTTTCTTTTTAACTTTTTAGAGTTTCTGATTTATTTTTATTTGTTTATTTATTTTATTTGTTTATTTTATTTATTTATTTTTATTCTAAAAATACAAAAAAAAATCATAAAATCAAAAATAAAAAAAAATAGTGCTTAATTTCAAATTTCACTGCTACCTTGATCTTTGTTTGCTTTTTATTTGTGCATGCAGGGTAGGAGATCACTTAACAAGGAACTCTCTCCTTTCATTGACAACATTCATAGAGTCAAACACCAAACAAGGAAACTGGATAATCAATTTCAAGAAGAAGAAGTCCAACAACAATTGCAAGCAACAATGGGTGACAACGTAGCTAGGCAGATGATGAATAAAGAGTTTGCAAGACCTATCATTGGGACCGCCATATCGTGCATTCGACTTACAGAGGTAGCTAGGAATTATGAATTGAAAAATATTCATTATTCCATGCTTCCTTCCTTTTACGGTATCCCTAATGAATATCCTTTGAATTTTATGCGTGAATTATATGCTACTGTGCAAACTTTTCCATTGCAGGGACTTAGTGAAGATCAACTACGCATGAGGTGTTTTCCATACACTCTCAAGGATAGAGCTAAGTCTTGGCTCATGACGTTAGCACCCGGTTCTTTGGCCACATGGGACGATGTTTACAATAAATTCATGGGTAAGTTCTATTCCCATCAAAAGACATCTGACCTAAGAACAAAAATTGCTACTTTTTCGCAGATGGATGGAGAACCCTTCCACGAGGCTTGGGACAGATTCAAATTGCTATTGATACAATGTCCACATCACCACTTCCCGTTGCAGTTACAGAATCAGTTTTTCTACGATGGATTGACGCTACAATGTCAATTCACAGTTGACAACGCTGCAGGAGGAGCTATGGGTGAGAAAACAGCGGATGAAACCTACGAGCTATTCGAGATGTTGGCCAACTCCCAACAAAAGAGCGCTAGAGGAAGAAGAGTTGGAGTCCACGAATTAGGCTCCAATAATGAAATGGCCATGCAACTTGCTGAATCGACAAAACAAGTGCAACTTCTCACAACCTCCAATGTTAATCAAATGCCAAAACACGAGGTATGTGGAGTTTGTGGTTCATATGGACATGACGCTAATGTTTGTTCTTTTGCAGGTGATCCTTATACAGGTACTACTGAGGAGGCGAATTTAATGCAAGGGTACCAACCTAGACCTAGGAACGACCCTTATTCAAACACCTATAACCCTGGATGGAGGAATCACCCTAATTTTGGATGGAAACAAAACAATAACCAACCATTTGTCCAAAACCAAACACAAGGCCAAAATGTAAACCGACCATTTCCACAAAATAAACCAACCGTAGAGGACATCCTAAATAATTTCATACAATCTTGTAGTGGAAGGATGGACTCTATGGAAGCTTCAATGAAGAGAGTGGAAATGCAAGTAGGGCAGCTAGCGGAACAAATGCACAAACAAGAGACAGGAAAGCTGCCCAGTCAACCCGAACAAGCCAAAGCTGTCACGGTTCTTCGGAGTGGTAAGGTTGTTAATAAGAATTTACCTGAACTTTCTAATGATCTACCTTATAATGCAGGTAACATGGAAGATGACAACAATGCTTCTAAGGAATTGGAGGAGGGAGGTGATAAGCATGAAGAGCCTTCAAAGGCGACAATTGGAGAGTCATCTCATCCACCTACACTACATAAGTCATCAGAGCCATACCGACCACCGATACCATTCCCACACCGTTTGAAGGACAGTAAGCAAGATAAGCAGTTTTCTGATTTGTTTAACATGTTATCTAAAGTTAATATAAACTTGCCATTGTTAGACGTAATTAGGAACGTACCTTCGTATGCTAAATTTTTCAAGGAACTAAACACTAAGAAACGAAAGTATAAGCTTAATGAGAGAGTCATTGTATCTGAAATTGCTAGTGCGGTACTTCAACGTAACTTACCCCCTAAGTTAAAAGATCCAGGTAGTTTCATAATTGATATTACTATGGGGGATAGGAAAGTAGCTAAGGCTATGCTTGATTTAGGTTCTAGTATCAATTTGATGCCTTACTCCATCTTCTTGCAGCTAGGTTTGGGAGAGCTAAAACCAACAACCATGTCCCTTCAACTTGCGGACAGATCTATTAAATACCCTAAGGGCATGGTTGAGGACTTACTTGTACAGGTAGATAAGCTAATCCCTGTTGATTTTGTGGTTTTAGACATGCAGGATAATCCATATTTGGACAAGGAGCACACCATACTTTTGGGTAGACCATTTATGGCCACTACCCAAACCATCATTGACGTCCAAAGTGGAAAGTTGACAATGACGGTCTTGGGAGAGACCGTTCATTTTAAGGTTTTTGATTCGTCTCCTTACCCTTCTATTTCTGCTATTGATGAATGTTCTTTCGTAGAATGTTTAGATCCAATAATTCAAGAAACTTTTATGCATGCTAGTTTAGATGATAAATTGGAAGTAGCACTTACAGTTGGAGAGGTTGATGACATCTTAGACTATGAGACTAGGGAGTATAGTGAATTGTTAGACAATGCCATATCACTAGTTGACACTAGTACACCCTTAGATTTATTGGATGTCCCACTTAATGATGAGATTGCTCCATTTGAATTGGAACTTAAGGAACTACCTAAGCATCTAAAATATGTATTTTTGGGAGAGAATGAAACATACCCTGTTATTATATCATCTACACTCACCCAAAACCAGGAGGATAAATTGATTGGAGAGCTTAGGAAGTATAAAAAGGCTATAGGATGGAGTATAGGGGACATTAGAGGCATTAGTCCGGCAATGTGCATGCATAAGATAAATTTGGAGGACAATGTCAAACCTGTTAAGGACGCACAAAGGAGACTTAACCCGATCATGCAAGAGGTAGTTAAGAAAGAGGTTCTGAAACTCCTAGCAGTAGGGGTGATTTATCCAATTGCTGATAGTAAGTGGGTTAGTCCCGTTCATGTGGTACCTAAGAAATCTGGAATAACCGTGGTTAAGAATGAGAAAGATGAACTAGTGCCCACTAGGATAATTACGGGTTGGAGGATGTGTATCGATTTTAGAAAACTGAATTTGTACACCAAAAAGGATCACTTCCCCCTTCCCTTCATTGATCAAATGTTAGAAAGACTAGCTGGGCACGAATTCTATTGCTTTTTGGATGGTCTTTCAGGTTATTATCAGGTACCCATCGCTCCGGAGGATCAAGAGAAAACTACATTCACATGCCCATTCGGAACTTTCGCTTTTAGGAGAATGCCATTTGGACTATGCAATGCACCGGCCACTTTTCAGAGATGTATGATGTCTATCTTTTCGGACATGGTGGAGAAATTCATTGAGGTATTTATGGACGACTTTTCAGTTTTCGGTAATTCCTTTGATGATTGCTTGCATAAATTGACTTTAGTATTAGAAAGATGCATTGAATGCAATTTGACGCTTAGTTGGGAGAAAAGTCATTTTATGGTCCAACAGGGCATAGTGCTAGGACATGTCATATCTAGCAAAGGAATTAAAGTTGATAAGGCTAAGGTAGATTTAATTGCAAAATTGCCTCCACCTACATCTGTTAAGGGTATACGAAGTTTCCTAGGACATGCAGGTTTTTATAGACGGTTCATTAAGGATTTTTCCAAAATTAGTCGTCCATTATGTAATCTGTTGTCCAAAGACACTTTGTTTGATTTTGATGATGCATGCCTTGTTGCTTTTAATGCTTTAAAGGATAGGCTTACTTCTGCACCTATAATTGTTGCTCCTAATTGGTCATTACCGTTTGAAATCATGTGTGATGCATCTGATTATGCTATAGGAGCTGTTTTGGGGCAAAGAGTGGATAAAAGATTACATGTTATATACTATGCTAGCAAAACACTCAATGACGCCCAAATTAACTACACCACCACTGAAAAAGAGTTATTGGCTGTGGTATTTTCACTTGATAAATTTAGGTCTTACTTGGTAGGAACTAAAGTTATAGTTCATTCGGATCATGCTGCTTTGAGATATTTATTGACTAAACCGAATGCTAAGCCTAGACTCATTAGGTGGATCCTACTTTTACAAGAATTTGACCTAGAGATCAAAGACAAGAAAGGTACTGAAAATGTAGTAGCTGATCATCTGTCTAGGTTAATTACTGAATACGAACATGTTGAAGGTGAAAGTAAGGATACAATCATTGAAACCTTCCCTGATGAACAATTGTTTACAATAGGCCCAAATCCATGGTATGCTGACATCGTTAATTATCTAGCTAGTGGTATTTTGAGACCTAACATTACTTTTCAGGAAAAGAAAAGGTTTTTCAGTGTTTGCAGGCAATACTTTTGGGATGACCCATATTTATTCAAGTTATGTCAAGATCAAGTCATCCGGAGGTGTGTGCCCGAACAAGAACATGAAAGCATCTTAACATTTCGCCATGAGCTACATTGCGGAGGCCATTTTGGTGGTAAGAAAACGGCTTTCAAGGTATTACAATCTGGTTTTTATTGGCCTACTTTATTTAAAGATGCTAACATGTTTTGTTTGAGATGTGATAGATGTCAAAGGACCGGTAACATAGGTAAGCGTAATGAAATGCCTTTGACGTCTAATCTTGTAGTGGAACTATTTGACGCGTGGGGGATTGACTTCATGGGTCCTTTCCCCCCATCTTTTGGCTACATTTACATACTAGTCGCTGTTGACTATGTTTCAAAGTAGGTAGAGGCGATACCCACTAGAACTAATGACGCTAATGTGGTTGTTAAATTTTTGAAGGATAATATTTTTAGCAGATTTGGCACACCGAGAGCAATCATTAGCGATGGAGGCAGCCACTTCTACAATAGACTCTTTGATGGGCTTTTGAAGAAGTACAACATTTCGCATAGAGTGGCTACCCCGTACCATCCCCAAACTTCGGGGCAAGTGGAAGTGAACAACCGACAGATAAAAGGGATATTGGAACGCACAGTGCGCCCCTCAAGGAGAGATTGGTCAATTAAACTAAATGATGCCTTGTGGGCATATCGTACAGCGTACAAAACTCCAATTGGTATGAGTCCCTACCGGCTAATTTTTGGCAAAGCATGTCACTTACCGGTTGAGCTAGAACATAGAGCTTATTGGGCGATTAAGAAGCTCAACATGGACATGGAACAAGCTGGTGAAAAATGATTACTCCAACTGAGCGAACTTGAGGAAATTCGAGACGAAGCTTACGAAAATGCCAAAATCTACAAAGAGCGCACTAAGCGCTATCATGACAAGGGGCTTCTCGGTAAGTATTTCGTTCCCGGAATGAAAGTTCTATTATATAATTCACGTTTACGTTTGTTTCCAGGGAAACTACATTCTAGGTGGAGTGGACCGTACACAATTGCAAACGTACTTCCACATGGAGTAATCGAGTTGCTGAATCCGAAAACGCAAGAACCGTTTAAGGTAAACGGGCATCGTGTCAAGCCATATTTGGAAGGAGACAACACTCTAAGCAGCATCGATTTAATAAATCTCCTCGATGAATAGACACGAGAGCAGCCACGTCTTGCTAAGACGTTAAACTAAGCCCTTAATGGGAGGCACCCATTCGGTATTGTATTTCTTTCGTTGTTTTTATTTCTTTTATTATTTTTATCGCATTTTAATTCTTTTTAAGGCAATAAGGACATTCCCAAATTTAGGTTGGGGGTGGATGCGTTGCACGTTTCCAAATTTTCCAAAAAATAAATTTTTTTTTAAAAATTGTGTGCGCCGCGGCGGGAAAAATTTGTGCCGCGGCGTGATACTTCCTGTTTTAAAACAATTTTTCAAAAAACATGTGTGCGCCGCTGCGGGGAAAATTTGTGCCGCGGCGAGAGACTTTTTGTTTCACGCACAAATTTAAAATTTTTAACAGCGCCGCGGCGGGGAAAAATTTATGCTGCGGCGCGTCTCTGAAAACTGGGCAGAAAAGGCACTCGTGTATTCCAAATTTCATTTCATTCAAAAATTCAAAATTTTTCCCTCACTTTCTCTCCTTTTCTCTCCACTTCTCTCTTCAATCTTTGCCCAAATTTTCACCAAAATCAAAACTTTTCTTCACCATTTCATCAATCCATCATTGCTAACATCTTTTCTCCATTCAATTTCATCATAATCGCTTCAAGAATCAAGTTCCTCTCCAAATTCAAAAATTAGGGTTTCAAGAACAAATTGGGAGTTTTTGCTCCAACACTTCAATTGCTTTCTACAAAGGTAAATTCGTCATTTTTCTTCTTCAATTCAGTATTTATTTCCTGGAAATTGTGAAAATTTGTCTGAATTTGGGAATTAAGTGAAAATTTTGGAGAAGAGGGGAACCAATTTTGGGGTTTTTCTGAAATTTCTGGAATATAGGATTTGTAGTTGAATTTATTAGTTTTAAGACTGAAATGGCCCCAAAAAGGAAAGTTGGTGATAGTAGTAGATCAAAAGGGAAAGGAAAAGCGGTTGAAGATCGAAATTATGACGCTTCTCGGTTTGTAAGCCGAGAAGCGCAAGAGCGGTACGAGGGTGCCACCAAAAGGAACAAAGGGTTTGTGAATGAGAGGGGGATGGATTTTGGTCAAGTAGAAGTGATGGAAATTTCTGACATAATTGAAAGGCTAGGATGGAAGAAATTTGCTTATGCCCCGGAGGCGGGTGTAAGTTCGCTTGTTCGGGAATTCTATGCTAATGTCCCGGAAGCGCGTGAAGGAATGGTTTGGGTGAGGGGCATTGAGGTCCCTTTCAATAGGTCGGTGATTAACTCGTACTATGGGCACATTGGAAAAAGAAGATAAGATAGCCAACCAATTCTCCTATATAAGGAGCAAGGCTCCACCTCTCAAAATCATCTCTTCATTTGCATTAACCTTAAAGTAAAAGATTATTATCAAGATTTCTCAAGGACGTAAGGATCATCATCAAGACTTCTCAAGCTTCAAAAGTGTAATATTTATGTTTATTGTTTTTAATTATTTTTGTTATTGTATTGAAGTTATTTGTTTTGGATTCTTGTATTGGAAATATGATTTATTTGCTATATGTCTTGTTTATTTTCATATTTGATTAAAGCATTAAATTTGATTGTTAATGATATGTAGTTATGAATTCATGAACTATGATTATGTGTAAGAATTTTCACTCTAATTTAGATATGTAGTCTTATATGGTTCGAAACATATAGGGTTTATATATCATTGGTAGTTAGTAGTACTACATATGAACATTTTCGATGTGATGATGAAAAGTATCATATTGCCTATTAGGATTCTCATAGGGCGATCCTTATGAGGTTCTAATCAAAAGGTGAAACTTGTAAAAGTGTGTGAGGATTGCAAGGTAATTATTTATGGTTTGACACCCGTAGTCTTAGCTAGTATTCGAACTATATTCATGAAAGCTTAATGATCTACTTTGATTTTCACATGGTTAGACGTTTTTGCTATGTTTAAGTCGGGTAAAATATCTAGGTAATGGACGTTTCCTATATCTTAGAGAATTTAGAAGAATATGTTGAGTATTTGAGATCCTTGCCCTTATTCTCAAGGGTTCGATTCTTACGCAGCTTATGGGATTGAATTTGTTGCTATTAGTCATGACAATCTGATTGAATGCTTGGTTATCTATGGTTGTGTGAATGGAGATGATCACTTGTATATAATTTTTGTTTTGCTTTTAGTTAAAAACCGATTCCAAAACCCCATAAATTATTGTTCATATTGTATATTTATGAATATTTATTATACTAACATTTATTGTAGGTGTCCCTTCAGTCCCCGGTCCCTAAGGATCCCTTATTTGTCCAATACTACATTGATAGGGTTATTGATCACGTGGCGAGGAAAATGTATGCCGCGGCGGGGAGCTCTTGGGTTTTTACCCATATTTCCAATTTTTGTGTTGTGCCGCGGCGGGAAAAATGTATGCCACAGCGCGCCTATTCCTATTACAATCAGGAATTGTGTAAACCCTTACATCTATAAATACCCCCTCTAGACTACAACTTACATACAACTTTGATACAACTTTTACACACAACAATTTTGCAAACAAGCAAGGTATTCAATTAGTTTTTAGGAGCTTTGCCACACTCAACGAAGTGAGAGAATCCATTTTAAGAATCCAAGGAAGCCGTTGACGATCAAAGATCAAGCTTTTGGAGAAGAACGCCATCCCATTCATTAGGGGTATTTAGATCTAGGTTTTCCTTGTTGTTATAGAATTCTATTTTCTTCTTCTTTCGTTGAAGTGTATGATCATATTATATTTGTCTATGAATTTTAATATGAACATGAGCGACTAATTTCATTATGGATGTTTAGTTTGTGTTGCCATGTTTGCTAGAATTGTGTATGGTGAATGTTTTATTGATTTAATATAAACAAATTACCTTTTGATTAAGAGCATGTTTAGATATTTAATTATGAATTATCATGGACCAATTTGAGATTCATAGTTAGGTTGAAAAATCTGAGAATCTAGCTTTAGGAACGTCACCTTAACTTTATTCCGAAACACTTAATCGAAGCTTCAAATTAGTGACTTAATCATAGCATTAGTTTGATTGGCATTTATTTCCTTGCGCATAATTTGATTGCTATTTGATATACCCGATCGTAGGATGTTAATTAGTTAATCAACAAAGAGATTTACCTCGACCGTAGACAGTCTCGTAACTAAAAGGAAAGCCGGTAAAATTGTTTATTAGAACGTTATTGTTATTTCACCATTACTTTTCGATGCAAGCATGGTCAACCAAACTAAACGTCCATACATCCTCCATTGATTATCAAATCTATTTGAATTGATTGTTAATTTGCAATATTGTTTTCGTTAATTATTCGTACCATTGATCTCATTACAAAACAAACACTTTTTATAGTTTTACTAGATTTAGGACTCTAGTTACTTAGAGTTTTAGTTTCACTGGAACTCTATTTAATTAGTGCATTACTTTCGTTAGAACTCTATTTAGATTAAGAAAAATGTTATGTAGAACCACTGCAATTCCTTAAGAGATCGACCTTGGAAGTTTGCATGTCACTTTTCTACGAGTGATTCGTACACTTGCGAGTACTAAATTTATCACATCAATACCTGTAGTCTATCGAAAAATAGTCTGTTGCATTCAGTTGTCCTAGGGTACCATTTCTCTGCAAGACATCTATACAGGTAATGCTCCCCAAAAAATAATTTCATGATGCATGCATAAAAATCAGATGCCATGTAAGATATTTTAATACCCGTAACATATAAAAAATCGAGTATGCATATAAAACATTTCCCACGGGTACTTTAATTGTAAAATAATTTGTGTAAAATTATGGCATCAATTTTCATCTCTCTTAAATATATGATGCATGACATTTTCATAAAAATAATACATAAAGAAAAAGTGGAGTAATAACCCTGATGTGATAAATTTAGTACTTGCAAGTGTACAAATCACTCGTAGAAAAGTGACAAGCAACCTCCGAGGTCGGTCTCTCAAGGAATTGCAGTGGTTCTAAATAACCTTCTTCTTAATCTAAATAGAGTTCTAAAGCAAGTAAAATACTAATTAAATAGAGTTCTAGTGAAACTAAAACTCTAAGCAACTAGAGTCCTAAACCTAATAAAACTGTAAAAAGGAGTTTGATTTGTAACGAGATCAATGGTAGCAAACAATTAAACAAAAACAATATCGCAAGTTCACAATCAATTCAAATAAATTTGAAGATCAATGGAGGATGTATGGACGTTTAGGTTGGTTGGCCATGCTTGCATCGAAAAGTAATGGTGAAATAACATGAACGTTTTAATAAACAATTTTACCAGCTTTCCTTTTAATTACGAGACTGCCTATGGTCGTGGTAAATCTCTTTGTTGATTAACTAATTAACTGCCTTTGATCGGGGTAAATCAAATAGCAATCAAATTATGCGCAAGGAAATAAATGCCAATCAAACTAATGTTATCACTAAGTCACTAATTTGAAGCTTTGATTAAGTGTTTCGGAATAAAGTTAAGGTGACGTTCCTAAATCTATATTCTTAGATTTTTCAACCTAACTACGAATCTCAAATTGGCCCATGATAATTCATAATTAAATATCTAAACATGCTCATAATCAAAAGGTAATTCATTTATATTAAATCAATAGAATATTCACCATAAACAATTCTAGCAAACATAGTAACACAAACTAAACATCCATAATGAAACTAGCTGCTCATGTTTATATTAATATTCATAGACAAATAAAATATGATTATACACTTCAATGAAATAAGAAGAAAATATAATTCTATAACAACAAGGAAAACCTAGATCTAAATACCGCTTATGGATGGGATAGCATTCTTCTCCAAAAGCTAAATCTTCGATCATCGATGGCTTCCTTGAATCCTTAGAATGGTTTCTCTTGCTTCGTTTGAGTGTGGCAAAGCTCCCAAAATTGAATGAATCTCTTGTTTGGTCGCAAAATTGTAAAGTGTAAAGTTGTATTCGAGTTGTTCGAGTTGTATGTAAGGGGGAGTCTAAGGGGGTATTTATAGATGTAAGGGTTTACACAAATCCTGATTGCAATAGGAATAGACATGCCCCAGCATACATTTTTCCCGCCACGGCGCAACACAAATTCTGGAAATAATGTCAAAACTCGAGAGCTCCCTGCCGTGGCGCGTGTTGCCTTCCTTTTCTTCATGTTTACCCCCTTACATATGTGATGGCTCATTATGTAAGGCTTACATATTTGTCTCGTTTAGCCTGTAACTCGTGATTCGAGCGCCGTAAGTGTTCCGTCTTTGCGTGTTTTCATTATTTGACTCATTTGACGCTAAAAACACCTGAAATGCACTAAAACATACCCGTGATTCCGAATGGATAGATTTATGAAATTAATCGAATAAACAACAAATAATAAATCTATTTCTAAACAATTAAGTGCAATAAACCACAAAATATTAGTGCTTTTCCAGCACTCATCACAACCCCCAACCAGCTTCTTGCTAGTCTCTTGCAAGAGGAGCGATCTAAAGATTAAAATAAAATGAATAAACTAAACTAACTAGAATCACTTCCGTAGATTGTCATGGTTGCATTTAGCGTATACAACAAGCCTTTAAACCCCTAGGTGGCCATAGTGGACGAGTTATAGTCTCGTGAGGGTTTCCAGTGATGATACCCGCAAACATCGTAACTAACAAAACTAACAATGACTCTAAACATACTTGAATCAATCCATGCATATGTCTCAAAAATTGTTAACAACGAATGACATACAAAATAGTTAAAAATCACTTAAGCTCAAAAACAGTCCAAATATCAAATCCATCTTAGTAATCGAATAACCAACACAATTCAAATCCAAATTTAAATTATAACTAAATCAAATGAAATAAAAAAAATGTTAATTATAGTTAATAACTAATCCAAAAATAATAATAAAATAAAATAAAATAAAGGAAAAACTGAAAAAGAAAATTAAACTAAATAAAATAATAAAAAAAAACAAATAATAAATAAATAAACCTCTGAAAGTTTTGAAATTGTGCGTGAAACAGAAAGTTCCTCGTTGCGGCACGAATATGCCCCGCCGCGGCGCGCACATATTTTTGAAAATTTTTTGGTTTGAGATAGAAAGTCCCTCGCCATTGCACAAATTATCCCCGCCACGGCATGGAATTGTTTTTGAAACAGGAAGTACCACGCCGCGGCATAAATTTACCCCGCTGAGGGGCACACATGTTTTTTTTTTGAAAAATTTTGATATTTTGAAATTTTTTTTTTGAAAACAAAAAAAAAATATGATAAAAATAATAAAAGAAATAAAAACAACGAAAGAAATACAATACCGAATGGGTGCCTCCCATTAAGGGCTTAGTTTAACGTTTTAGCAAGACGTGACTTCTCTCGTTTCTATCCACCGTCATCAAAGATTTTGAAGTGTATGATATTAATTTTTTGAGTTAGTATGTCATTAAGCTTGTCCTTCCATCTCGGTAATTGTTTCCTATGAAGCATAGCACACACTTTTTCGTGAAAGTGGTATGGAAAAGAATTTGGGGATGTGCAAGTCTTAGGTGCCTTGTGTGGCATGGGAGGTGAAGATAATTCCTCCTTGTTCTCCATAGAAGTTTGTAGAATTTGATATTCCTCAGCTTGACATTCTTTGAGAATTGCTTGCTCCCCATCTATATTTTCTACACAAAGTGGTAAATCATCAAAAGTTTCAGGAAAATAAATATTTTCAAAATTTTTACCACTTTGAAGGATTATGTCATCCTTCACTTGCTCAATCTGAGTGGGCAACTCTTCTTGTTTTTGAATTTGTTCCGCTAGTTCCCCAACTTGCATTTCTATTCTTTTCATTGATGCCTCCATAGACTCCATCCTTTCACTAGTAGATTGTATGAAAGCATTCAAGGTTTCCTCTAAGGTTGGCTTCTTAAGTTGATTAGAAACTCTACTTCCTTGTATGAAAGAATTCAAGCTCTCTTCCAAGGTGACCCTAGATGGATATGGATGAAAACTTGAGCTTTGCATTTGGTATTGTGCATAAGGTGGGTCATATGGATGAAAATTTGAGCTTTGCATGTTGTATTGGGCATAAGGTGGGGTAGAGTTTGCTTCCCATGAAAAATTATGGTGATTTCCCCACTCAGGATTATAGGTACTAAAATAAGGATCATTCCAAGGTGGGTGACATCCCTCATTAAGATCAAAGTTTGAATTAGTGGATGTATAGTAATCACCTGCAAAAGTGCAAACACTAGCATAATGCCCATATAAACCACAAATGCTACATACCTCCATGTCTGTCATATCATGCAGCTCTTCAAAAGGCTTTGTATTGGCTCATGGATTTCAGTATCCAGCCTAATTAGGTGCATTTTAAAATTTGCTGATGTTATCTATGAACAGTACTTTTCAAAAACTAACAAAAACAACAGAGAAATCAAAGCACCACAGATTAAGCAAATAAAAGCACAATATTTTTCATTATTTTATTTTCTGATTTTTTTTTTGTATTTTTTCGAATAAAATAAAATATATAATAAAATAAAATAAATAAACAAATAAAAATAAATAAATCAGAAACTCTAAAAAGTTAAAAAGAAAATTATTTAAAATGCCAATTCCTCGGCAACGTTGCCAAAAACTTGATGTGATAAATTTAGTACTCGCAAGTATACGAATCACTCGTAGAAAAGTGACAAGCAACCTTTGAGGTCGGTCTCTCAAGGAATTACAGTGGTTCTAAATAACCTTCTTTTTAATCTAAATAGAGTTCTAAAGCAAGTAAAATACTAACTAAATAGAGTTCTAGTGAAACTAAAACTTTAAGCAACTAGAGTCCTAAACCTAATAAAACTGTAAAAATGAGTTTAGTTTGTAACGAGATCAATGGTAGCAAACAATTAAACGAAAAAAATATCGCAAGTTCATAATCAATTCAAATAGATTTGAAGATCAATGGAGGATGTATGGACGTTTAGTTTGGTTGGCCATGCTTGCATCGAAAAGTAATGGTGAAATAACATGAACGTTCTAATAAACAATTTTACTGGCTTTCCTTTTAATTACGAGACTGCCTACGGTCGGGGTAAATCTCTTTGTTGATTAACTAATTAAAATAATTAAAAAATAACTTCAATACAATAAAAAAAATAATTAAAAAATAAAAATAAATATTACACTTTTGAAGCTTGAAAAGTCTTGATGATGATCCTTACGTCCTTGAGAAATCTTGATAATAATCTTTTACTCTAAGGTTAATGCAAATGAAGAGATGATTTTGAGAGGTGGAGCCTTGCTCCTTATATAGGAGATTGGTTGGCTATCTTCTCTTCTTTTTCCAATGTGGGACTCATTATCCTCTTTCTATAGGATAATTTTCTGCTAATCTTTGCTCTAATTTCGATGTGGGACTTGGTGTGCTCTTTTGAATTGAATTCAAAATCCAAGTTTTCATACAGATTGAACCTCAATTACTAAAACGGGAATATCTCAGCCATCAAAATAGATATGATCAAGTTCTTGGAGGTTCTGGAAACTAGACATGTAGGGCTTTCCAATGACACCACATTCATGATTTTTGGACTTCTGAGTTGTCTGGTAGAGCCCTTCGAAGTTGGACTACGAAATCTGTCAAAATTCCAATTTCCTTCAAATTTAAGTTTTATTTTGATTGTCTCTTGGCCTCCACTCCTTCCTTTCCAAGTGTAACAAGCCCTAAACTCTCCAATTTGATGATGATAATGCAGATTCCCTACAAAAGAATTAAGAATTTATAAGAAAGGAAAAGTTACATTAAACAAGAAAAGCTCAAAAACTTCATTTTTGCTCATTTTTACACACCAATGCTATCTATGGACTCATTTCAACAAACTAAGTTAAAAGTAACACAATTAAGATCAAAGTGTAACCAAATAAGTAAGGAAATACATTAAAAATGTCACACAAAGTGTTCCTATCAGGTGACGTTCTTAAAACTATATTCTTCGATTTTTCAACCTAACTACGAATCTCAAATTGGCCCATGATAATTCATAATTAAATATCTAAACATGCTCATAATCAAAAGGTAATTCGTTTATATTAAATCAATAGAATATTCACCATACATAATTCTAGCAAACATGGCAACACAAACTAAACATCCATAATGAAACTAGTCGCTCATATTAATATTAATATTCATAGATAAATAAAATATGATCATACACTTCAACGAAAGAAGAAGAAAATATAATTCTATAACAACAAGGAAAACCTAGATCTAAATACCGCTTATGGATGGGATAGCGTTCTTCTCCAAAAGCTTAATCTTCGATCGTCGATGGCTTCCTTGAATCCTTAGAATGGTTTCTCTTGCTTCGTTTGAGTGTGGCAAAGTTCCCAAAATTGAATGAATCTCTTGTTTGGTCGCAAAATTGTAAAGTGTAAAGTTGTATTTGAGTTGTTCGAGTTGTTTGTAAGGGGGAGTCTAAGGGGGTATTTATAGATGTAAGGGTTTACACAAATCCTAATTGTAATAGGAATAGGCACGCCGCGGAATACATTTTTCCTGCCGCGGCGCAACACAAATTCTAGAAATAATGTCAAAACTCGAGATCTCCCCGTTGCTGCATGACTTTTCCTCGTCGCGGCGCGTGTTGCCTTCCTTTTCTTCATGTTTACCCCTTACATATGTGATAGCTCGTTATGTAAGGCTTACATATTTGTCTCATTTAGCCCGTAACTCGTGATTCGAGCGCCGTAAGTGTTCCGTCTTTGCGTGTTTTCATTATTTGACTCATTTGACGCTAAAAATACCTGAAATGCACTAAAACATACCCGTGATTCCGAATGGATAGATTTATGAAATTAATCGAATAAACAACAAATAATAAATCTATTTCTAAACAATTAAGTACAATAAACCACGAAATATTAGTGCTTTTCGAGCACTCATCAAAGCCCCTACCTCAATAAGTTTCATAGGCACACCTATCTTAGGAGGTGTTTTTCCCAATTTAGATAATGTCTTGATACCTTGATGACAGAACTGTCGTTCTAATTACTTTAAACACGACAATCTGACACTTCTTCTGCATGGACTTAAATCTATCATTGCATTTTAAAGATTGTCAAGCATCTTAACACTATGATCGTTCAATAAGACCATATTTAGATGAAAGTGAAACAGTTCAAACTCGATCAACTATTTAACTTTAAACACAACATGGAATAAGAATTCATATCAATGCTTCTCTTTTAAGGTTCTTGTGGATAATCATGACTTACTAGTTTTCTATCACTATTCACCACGTGCCCAATTCCAAGCAAAGATAAGCTTTTGAAGTGGATAACTAATTTTAGTAAGGTTAGTACAAATGACCAATTTAAATTTAAGTTCTATAAAATAATCTAAAAAAACACTTAAAAATTTAAGATATGCACTTGAAGATCACTAATCATTGATCCCGAAGTCAAACATATATATTGCAGGCACTAATAGTGAAAACCACTCAATTATAAAAAGAAAAAGCTTAACTACGAATAAATCAATTACTAATTAGAGACAAATTTTGTAAATACCAGATTCCAACACAAATATTCTTAACTACAACCAAAAGTGAGAATCATTTCATGAATTTAGCCTTAACATTTATTCCAGACTCAAGTAAGAGAACAAATATAAAAGACTGTACCTTATAGATGTATGCAAATGGTGCATATTATAAAGTTCCATTTAGCAAGAAACATTGAATTTTTAATTCGTATAGTTGTGTAAAAATTGCTAATTAACCAATATTTCAAAAAAGCTAAAAATCATAATACTAGCATGTACATTTGTATAAATTTTATTATTTTCTAAAACACATTAACTAGCAAAAGAAAGGAAAGTAAGTAAAATTATTTGTTTTATATAAAAATGTCAACAACTTATCTTTTATGCCTCTTCAAACACCAATTATTTTGAAAGCTAATAATTAAAAACATGACATATTACTAAGGTTTTAACTTTGATAAATATCAATAATTTGAAAACAAAGTAAACACACATCACCTAACGCTTAGGTCAAAAAATTAAGTTCAATCTATAGTATACAATAATACCTTTCTAAAGCACTCATTCTATACACGAAATTAGAAAGTAGAAATAAGAACAAAACATTTGATTATCGAGAAATATATTTATAAATGTCCTAAATTTAAATTTAATTATCTAAAAAAAAATTTAATTATCATACACAGAATCACTTCAAATAGCAACATTTGGAAAGCATGAAAATATAAAGAACACTTTTATTCACTCATTGAATAGTCACCATTAAAGGAATTAATGAATGCAAGCTAGACACAGATTCTATTGAATTGAAATTAACTTTTTCTCCTCTTTTTTAGTTCAAACACTAACCCATACAACACTCACTTTTGTTCCAAGTTTCTATTAATATGCACTGCCCCATTTAGAGAAAATCTTCCTTATGCAAAGTGGTGCTGAACAATACTAAGTAACTTTATTCATGAAAATTCAAGTAAAATAACAAAACTCAGTTCACAACTTTCACAATCCCATTTGGAATAAACATCGTTACTTAGGAAAATCAAAACCAAAATACAATACCACATAATAACAACCCAAAAATTATTTAAACATAATCAACAAATTCAAACAAAGATTATGAAAGAAAACAAATTATAAAAAAAATGTACCATAAACATTTTCAATAGAGGCAGAATGGGTTGGAGGCACAAGCTGGAAATAGCTGAAGACGATGGTGCTTAGGAATGGTATGCTAATTGGTTTGGGTAGCACTGAGAATGGTGCTAACAGCACTCAAAATGGTGCTAAAATGGTGTTTACAGCATTGACTAAGAGGAGCAACGTAAAGAAATTGGAGTTATCACAGCCTGAGGGAGCGGTAGATGTGGAGGATGGTATCGGAGAATGGCAGTTATGATGTGGCGAACTTATGGGTGTGCAATGAACAGCAATAGGGTTGTATCCACACTAGTTCTCCAAGACATTTGAGTGCTGAACTCTCGTGTGGGAAGGACAACGGTGAGAACGAGGACAACATTGATGGTCAGAAGTGCCTCCTCTCTCTCTCTCTCTTTCCCTCTCTCTCAGTTGGCTGCATGAAAAACCCCTCCCATTTTGATCCACACAAGAAGAAGAAGAAAGGATTTAGGTTTAATAAGGTTAGGTGGTAAATGAACAAAATACCCTTACCCTTACATACTGAGTTTTTGATAAACTAGGGGTAATTTGGAAATTTTCACTCAATTTTCCAAAATTTCTAAAAAGATGTATAAATTAAAGAAATTAATTTGAATCATTATAAATTATTTTACAAATAAATTTTGATATTATAAAATATTTATTTTGACTAATAAAAAAAATACAGTTTCATACTTTAACAAGTTTAAATAAAACTAAATTTAATACATAAATTTAAATTATTTTCTTAAAATATTAATTGAGATCAGGGTCTCACATTTTACCTCTTCCACATATATTTCTCACATTACATATTTGGCGTTGTGTATTTTTATAACGTGTGAAAAATATATTTTGGTGTGTTTGAAAAATATTTTATTTCCCATATTACTAATACATTGAGTGTGTTTCCATATTAGTAATTCAGAGGTCATTCGTTCATTTGGAGTTTAAATATTTTCAAAAGGTAATTCTGTAGTTTTAACACATCGAGTATTTTTCTGTGTTAAACTATGTGATGGTGGTGGAGTTTATTAATCTCATTTATAAACATAATTTTCATAATAACAATACATTGAGTGCATTTCTGTATTGTTATTACGAGGTAAAGTTTCCATATCAACAAATGTTGAGTGTGTATTCGTATTGTTGATGCAAGATATTTTATCCTAAAATCTTATTTTGGGTAAATTGCACATATTTTTGTACACTTATACTGATTGCAATTTGATAGGAACACTTTGTGCGACATTTTTAATGTATTTCCTTACTTATTTGGTTACACTTTGACCTTAATTGTGTTGCTTTTAACTTAGTTTGTTGAAATGAGTCCCTAGATAGCATTGGTGTGTAAAAATGAGCAAAAATGAAGTTTTTGAGCTTTTCTTGTTTAATGTAACTTTTCTTTTCTTATAAATTCTTAATTCTTTTGTAGGGAATCTGAATTATCATCATCAAATTGGAGAGTTTAGGGCTTGTTACACTTGAAAAGGGAAGAGTGGAGGCTAAGAGACAATCAAAATAAAACTCAAATTCGAAGGAAATTGGAATTTTGACAGATTTCGTAGTCCAACTTTGGGGGGCTCTACTAGACAACTCAGAAGTCCAAAAATCATGAATGAGGTGTCATTGGAAACCCTACATGTCTAGTTTCCAGAACCTCCAAGAACTTGATCATATCTATTTTGATGGATGAGATATTCCCGTTTTAGTAATCGATGGTCAATCTATCCGAAAACTTGGATTTTGAATTCAACTCAAAAGAGCACACCAAGTCCCACATTGAAATTAGAGCAAAGATTAGCAGAAAATTATCTTATAAAGGAGGTATAATGAGTCCCACATTGGAAAAAGAAGAGAAGATAGCCAACCAATTCTCCTATATAAGGAGCAAGGCTCCACCTCTCAAAATCATCTCTTCATTTGCATTAACCTTAGAGTAAAAGATTATTATCAAGATTTTTCAAGGACGTAAGGATCATCATCAAGACTTCTCAAGCTTCAAAACTGTAATATTTATGTTTATTGTTTTTAATTATTTTTGTTATTGTATTGAAGTTATTTGTTTTGGATTCTTTTATTGAAAATATGATTTATTTGCTATATGTCTTGTTTATTTTCATATTTGATTAAAGCATTAAATTTGATTGTTAATGATATGTAGTTATGAATTCATGAACTATGATTATGTGTAAGAATTTCACTCTAATTTAGATATGTAGTCTTATATGGTTCGAAACATATAGGGTTTATATATCATAGGTAGTTAGTAGTACTACATGAGAACGTTTTCTATGTGGTGATGAAAAGTATCATATTGCCTATTAGGATTCTCATAGGGCGATCTTTATGAGGTTCTAATTAAAAGGTGAAACTTGTAAAAGTGTGTGTGAGGATTGCAAGGTAATTATTTATTGACACCCATAGTCTTAACTTGTATTCGAACTATATTCATGAAAGCTTAATGATCTACTTTGATTTTCACATGGTTAGACGTTTTTGCTATGTTTAAGTTGGGTATAATATCTAGGTAATGGACGTTTCCTATATCTTAGAGAATTTAGAAGAATATATTGGGTATTTGAGGTTGTTGCCCTTATTCTCAAAGGTTCGATTCTTATGCATGCTTATGGAATTGAATTCGTTGCTATTAGTCATGACAATCTGATTGAATGCTTGGTTATCTATGGTTGTGTGAATGGATATGATCACTTGTATATAATTTTTTGTTTTACTTTTAGTTAAAAACCGATTCCAAAACCCATAAATTCTTGTACACATTATATATTTGTGAATATTTATTATACTAACACTTATTGTAGGTGTCCCTTCAGTCCCCGGTCCTAACGATCCATTATTTGTCCATTACTACATTGATAGGGTTATTGATATACAAGTAATTGCAGGTTTATCACAATTGCATCACAGTGCGTGGTGGTATGGCTTTGAAGGTGAGTCAGATCTAATTAGGATCAATGTAGCTATGGAGCTAGATGGTGAAAGATGCCTAGGCAATTAGGACAGTTGGTCCCTAATTGATAGAGGTATTTAGAGTCTTACGTTATCGAGTCTATATTAACTATTTATTACTTTTAGTGAATTTGGCTACTGAGTGGTTGCCTTAAGCAACTCGTGGATGTTACCACTTAAGATTTGAGCCTAAGTGGGTTTACCACTTTATATTATTGTGTTTACTTGATCTGTTACATGAGTTAGTATAATCTAAGTATCCATAGAATATGTGACAACATATATAGTATATACTAAAGATTGGAAACCTTTTACTACTTTTACCTTATTGTCTGGTACTTGTTATTTGTTATTTTCCTTTCGTTGTTTGTAATAGAGGGGTGAGTCTTTAGTTGTCCTTATCATATAAACTTGATTGTTCACTGAGTTGGGACTTCTCTCAATTGGTATTAGAGCTAATACACCCTTGTTGGGCTTAACCGCTCTGGTGTTGATATGTTTCTTGTACTTTTCACACACACTCCCTTTTCACAAGGATGGACTCCAATGAAGGAGAGAGCATAGCTAGACTTCTACTTCTCATTGGGCATAACTATATGCCTAATGGAAGTCTTAAATGTAGTCTTTCTTCAAGTCGATGGAAGACCATGTATGGTATGAGGTAGAGAATGATTGGACGTCTCCTACAAAAACTCTCGAAGATTGAACAATTGTTCCCAAGCCTATGATTGAATGAACTAAAGAAAAAACTCATGAGTGTGACTGGAATAGTAGAGGATTGTATGCCTTTACCCGAGCTATCATCCTTGAAGAGTATCAACAAATTTCTACTTGCACTATTGATGTGCAAATTATAGTTCGCAAGTGTACGAATCACTTGTAGTAAATGATAAGGAAACATCTGAGGTCGATCTCTTATCGTATTGGCAATACCTATTTTGATAAAATGGTAAGGACTGATACAACCTCATCATTACAATCCATTAAAGAACTAACGAATCTAAGATAAAAAGGTTTATCACTTGCCCTAATCTTCTTTCTAAAGTTTTTTATGGCTTTTTTAAAGTTTTTAATTTTCTTAAATTAATCCTTGGATAAAGGTTCTTGATTAATTCTGCATGGTATGCTCTGTATACGAAAATAGGATTTGCTCATTCAAGGATGTTAAATTTGCTTCCAATTGGATAATCCTTTTCTACTGTGTAGAACTTCATATCTTCTATATGTTCTTGTGTAGACTTTCTAGCCAAATTTTATTGACTTAATCATTGAACTTTGTTGAGGTTTCAATACTAATTTTTTTTTTTCAAATTTTAAAATTTCTCTGGGAGATGTTTCTCTAAACAAAACTGGTGGTCTAACCACTTTTTCAAAGGTTCTTAACCTGCTAGTTGAAGTTGGTGTTGTTGTAATGCTATGAAATAATTCTTTACAACTTCTTCTGGATTTATAAGCTTTGGTGTCTTATAGTTAGCATAGCTTCTTTCAGCTTCTATCGTGTTGGTGAAAGCTCTATGAGTTACTCCACTAATTCCTACTATTGCTCTATTTGCCTCTGCCCAATTATTATAAATTTTAGGGTTTGGTCCATTGTAGACTACATAAAACTTCTTTTGTTCTACTTTTTCAACTTCATCAGCCCAATTAAGTTTTCCTTTTCATTTATGAGAAGTTTTTCCTTCTTTTGAACCGTTAGGTTCTTCCATTTCGTTTTGAACTTTTTCCTCAAAAGTCTTTTCAGAATTTTTAGGTTCTGAGAATTGTTTTGAGTAATTAAGTTCTTTCTTTATATTACTTGTCTCCATTAGAGCTTTCTCAAGATTTAAAAGTGGAAGTTGTTCCTCAAGGATTTTTATCTCCTTCTCTTTTATTTTGATCTTAAGATCAATTTGCTCCATTCTTGCAATCATAAAAATAGTTAATGATGCTAATTCTCTGGTTAAAGCATCTTCTAAACTATTTTTTGTTCCTGGCAAATGTTCTACATCAAACTTATAATAGTTGAACCATTGTTGCCATCTGATGAGCATTCCTTGCTTATAGTCTCCTGTAATGTTAGTTCTCTTGATATTTATTATCAGTTCTAACTATAAACCTTGAACTTATAACATATATTGTAAATTTTTTAATAGCCTTTTTTACAGCTAAATATTCTTTTTCATTATTATGATAATTTAACTCAGGGCCTTAAAAAGATACTGAAGTAAATCTACAAAAATATTCATCTTTGTCATCAACCTTTGCCTTTAATACTGCTCCCCAATATTCATGTGAAGCGTCTGTTTCTATTATCATTTTATCATCTGGTCTTGGATGATATAAGGCTGGTAAATCTTTTACTTGTGCTTTTACCTTTTTCATATATTTAGTGTCTTAATCAGTCCATTGCCAAACACAATCTTTTTTAAGTTTTGTTTGTAATAGTTTTCTCATTTTTGCTAACTTTTTATATAAGCTTCTGCATATGTTAAACATCCTAAAAATCTTTGTAGTTAATTTTTATCTTTAATTGTATTAGGAAAACTTTGTATATTATTTAAAATATGAGGTTGTAGGTGTTGTTTTCCATTTTCCATTTTCAATCCTAAATATTTTATTTTTTGTTGAGCTATTACTACTTTCTTTTAAGATAATATTATCCCTAATTTTCTACATTCTAGTAAAATATTGACATCTAAGTAATGCCTTTGTAAATTATCACTAAATACTACTATATGATCTATATAAATACAACAGAAGTTATGAAATTTTTTGAACACATTATCCATATATCTTTAAAAAAATTTTGGTGCTTTTTTTAGTCAAAATTGAATAACTGTCCATTGGAATTGCCATTGTGGACAACTGAAAGCTATTAATTTTTGTGATTCTTCATCACGTCTTATTTGCCAAAATTTAGTTTTACAATCAAAACTTGAAAAATATTTTTTTTTTCCTTTAATGAGTGATAAAAATTCTTCTTTCTTTGGAATAAAATAACCATCATCAATGGTTTCTTTATTTAAAGCTTTAAAATTTATGACCATTCTTTTCTTTCCTCTACATTTTTCAGCTTTTTTTTCTACTAAAAAAACTGGAGTGGGGTGAATTGCTTGGAATAATTTCCTTCAATTCTGAAAGTTCTTGAATTTATTTTTCAAATTCTTTTCTATCTTTTGGAGTATAAATCATAGGTTTTACTCTAATAACTTTTAGGGAAATTACCAAAAATAGCACCCCCTAAAAATTATAATAACAAAACTAGCACCCCCTTGTGTTCAATTAGAATTGAACGTTTAATATTGAACGTTCAATATTCAATTTGAACGTAAAATATTGAACGTTCAATATTAAATAGGTCTAATTATCGTCATTCAATTCTAATTGAACGGATAATATTGAACGTTCAATATTGAACGAGTCCAAATTATCGTCGTTCAATTTTAATTGAACACAGGGGTGCTAGTTTTGTTATTATAATTTTTGGGGGGTGTTAGTTTTGTTATTTTCCCTAACTTTTAAAGGGTCTTTTAATTTTATGATGGCCATTTCATTTGATTTATTAATATTTGGATTTAAAGGATTTTATGACCATACTTTTCTTAACAATGTTCTTACTCCTGTTAAGGCTTTATTTTCTTGGATTTCATTTAAGGGGTTTTGGTTAACCTCTATATCTAAAGAAATATTTTTTAAATATGGTTTTTGTTGTTCTATATTCTCACCAATTTTTGATTTTTATGTTGGGACATAAAAGTAGGTGATGAAATAGTTAAAGCTTTTCTTATCTTGGATACATATATAGTTTTACCTTCTAGAGTTGTTAAACTTATTTTGTCTAAGTATTGAATAAAAGGTTGATACATATTTAAAAAGTTACTTCCTAATAACATGTCAACTTCAGTTTCTTATTGATATATTGTAGGTATATGAAATATTTCTCCTCCTATTAATATATCTGTATCTTTTAAAACATTATTAAGATTTATTGTAGTATTATTTGATATCCTAACTATTAGTTCTTTTGGTGATTGTTTACACAGTTGTTCTGAAAATACATATTTACTAGCTACACACGTACTTACACTCATGTCAATATATGCATGTAAATGATAATTATTATATCCTTAAATTTTAATCCTATTTTTATATAGGTGCTGTTTGGATTTGTTATACTTAATAACTCATTCATTATTCAGAATCAAATTCTGAATCAGAGTCAGATGTGTCTGAATATGTTATTTCTTCTTCAGTTTCTTCTAATAGATAAATACTGCATGAATCATCTATATCAGATTCTTCTATAGGTTCTAATTCCATCCTAAAAGCTTCCTCTAAGATTTTTGCCTTTTGTAGAAATTCTCTTTTGAATTCTTTTTTATGTTGAAGTCTATTAGGACATTCGTTTGCGTAATGTCCTTCCTCATTACATATCCAACATCTATATTTTTTCTTTCCAGATGGACAATAATTTTTCTTTTATGGTATATTAAATTTTCTTCTTCTAAAATATCTTTGTTTATAAGGTTCTCTGTTATATCGTCTTTTGTATTTTTGAAAATTTTATTTTCTAAATTTATATCTTCTAAATTTTTTATAATTTTTATGTTTCTTATATTTATAAGGTTTTATATTGCATCTATATTTTCCTAGAATTCTAAAATCTTTTGTATCACAAAAAGTTTTATCATTTGCTTTGACCTATTTATATTCTTTCTTTTCTTGACATTTTAGAATTATCCAATTTTTAAGGTTTCTAATTCTTCCTCATATTGTATCAGATATATTTTCTCTATTATTATTTCATCCTTCTGTCATTGTTTTATGTAGTGTTCCAGGTAGCTTTTGAAAAAACATTACTTTATAAGTTTCTTGCATAGAGGGTGGTAGTTTGTGATTGTACATTTTGTATTCACAGATAAATGAGTCTATATAACACATGTTACATATTACCATATTAGCTAGATGCCATTTGGCTTCATTTATTTTGTTTTCACTAGATTCAGTGATACGTCTACCTTTATCTTCTCCAATGAATTCTTTAAATAATTCATTCACTACTATTTCTAAATATTCTCTACTTGTAGATGCATTTCCTATCATCAATAAGTGTTGTCTTTCTATTAAATTTGTAAACCAAACTTTTACATTTCCTGTCATTTTGTGAGCTACTAATAGTCTACAAGTGGAAGGGTTTGTTTGTGTGGTTGTAGAAGTTTGTATGATTACACTCATTCTACTAGCCCATTCATCTAAGACTTTTATTCTATCTCTTATAAAATCTAGGTCTAAAACTAGTTCAATTGGTACCAGCTTTGCTCTAAGAACCTATTTGTACTTCTTGACTAGGTCATGGGTTTGAGCAGTTGGGGAGGCGGAAGGAACCCTCTTGGTCCAAGGGGATATATTCTTGTGAGTTAACAGACGGCCTCGAAGGTTGTCCCCTGTTTGGCGGTGCTCGGAGGTTGTCCCACCGTTACAATAAAAAGCACCTTTTATTATAACAGTGGGACAACCTCCGAGCACCGCTAAACAGGGGACAACCTCCAAGGCCGTCTGTTAACTCACAAGAATATATCCCCTTGGACCCAAAGGGTTCCTTTTGCCTCCCCAGCTGCTTGAACCCATGACCTTGTCCAGAGGTACAAATAGGTTCAATATCTGATTTATAGCTTTCATGTGGTCTAAATTCTGGTAGCATACTACTCCTAGTTTCCCAATGTAAACTTTCTTCCATTTTAGGTAGATGTCTTCTTCTATTTAAAGGTTCAGTTTCTTCTTGTATTTGTCTATATCTTTCTTTTCTATGTGGATAAGACGTTTCTCCTCTTTTTGGGTTTGGTGGATTTGGTGTTCTTGGGGCTGCTAATACTCGTTCTATATGTATTGTTGGATTTATGTTTTCTTATTTCTTCAAGAATTTCTTTTTGTGTATCATTTATACTTTGTAAATATTTGGTATTTGATTCACATGTTGCATCTACTTCTTCAGCTAAAAGAATTAAAGCTTTCATTATGGTTTTTATATTTTGATTTCCTTCTAACTCTATTTCTTGTAATTTTGATTTTAACATTCTCTAATCCCATATTACTTCATGTATTAGAAAGTTTAAAATTTCTTTAATCTCCTGTTTTAATTCTTTTATTTCTTCTTGTTCTTCTCATTCAGATTTACTAACTTTTGCATTATTTTTAATAAATTTTATTCTAGATATACTACTTTTTCTATTGGGTATAAGAGGTTTTTCTTTTATATCTACTTTTCATTCTTTTGCTATTTCAAAATCTGTCATTACTTCTGATTTTATTACTTTCCCTATTTTTTGAAAAGTTTTTTTCTATTTCTATAAACTCATTGTGTCCGTATATGGAACTATTATGACTATTAATTAATGAATATCCTACCATATAATGTATTAAAAATGGGTGATTTTCTTCTTTCATTAATTTTCCTTTCTTAAATTCATATGCTAAACTTAATACTTGATTTAGATTTTTGTCATTAATACTAACAGAAAATCTAGGGTGTATTGTGAATATTAATTTTTGATATCCTAAATTTTCATAAATCATTCCTAACAAAGTATATCTTCTGTTTATTATCCTATTATCTAATAATACAAATTTTATGGGTGTATCAATTTCTTCTCGAAAGAATGCTTTAATAAGAATTTGTATTCCTTCAAGGTGGATATATCCTATTTTTTCTTATTTTTTTGTGGAATTTTTGATAATTTATTAATAATTATTTTTTTATCAATTAATGGTATGTTAAATCTTTCCTTTGCATCTGTTATGGTTATACTCATTTCTTTATTACTTATGCCATAATAAATTATATTTTTTTCAGAAAATTTTTTTATATTTTAAAAAAAGATAATTTTTTAAATCAATCGCCTTCTTTAAGGTATAACTTTAATTTTTGAATTTCTTCAAATTTCTTTTTACTAAAAATTATTTTTTGGAAAAAACATTCTAAAATATCTTGTATCTCGATTTCCATTATTTCTTGATTTTTCATTGGATTTTCTATGATTTCTATCATAATATATTTTTATGTATATGTGGGGGTTATATTCAAATTTAAATTGTATGTAAAGGTTACATTTAAGTCTTTAAATTTGAAAGTCTTGAGGGTTGAAAATTTCATTTGTTTTTTTATTTATTTATTAAAACACAGTTATTTTTCTATTTTAATTAAGAAAGTTGGTTTCTTGCAAAAGCATGCTATATAAGGCAAATAATACAAAGAAATATACGGCAGGTTCAGCAAAAACAAATTACAGCAAAAATAGCGGCATATTTGGATTTGAAAAGAGGCCAATTACAAGGATCAATTCAAGGGCTTGTTTTGTAATGATTATTAGTGAGAAAAGTAAGAGAAAATTAGAGATGTTGCAGCTCAATTGATTGACAACTTAATTATGGGGGTTTCTTAGTGATTTATTCTTCTTCTATTGTTATCTATTTTTCTTTCAATTTCTATAACTCAATGGATTTGATTTTGAATATTTATGAATTGATATTTGATTTCATGGATTTGATTGGCTAATTTTCCTCTAGTTAGGATTGTGGGTGTGCAAATGAATGTAGTCTCTCTTCTTCTTTAAAAATCTGTGCTTTGTTTTGGCAAGTGGTTGTTAGTTATTCAGTGCTCCTTTTATTGATTTAATCTTATTTATTGCTTAATCAACACTTGATAGGATAATAAATTGAATTAATGCTAGAAAGATTAGTTGATGTTGGATGAAGCTTGAATAATGTGTGTTTAACTTGAATCTAAGGATTAGAATTAAATTTGCAATTCATATAGGAATATATAATTGTCTCACATAACCCATAAGAATTAGAGCATTAAATATTGTTCTTAAACTCAGTTGTGCATAGGAATATGTTTCATTGAGCCTAAAAAATTATAAACATTGCAGATTTGAAAGAATCCATTGTAACTTTCGAAGTCTAGTTATTGGTACACTTTGCCATAGCTTTACTACAACAACGCTGCATCAATCACAGTCTGACTAAATCATTTGTTACATTTGCAATCCTAACTGATTTATCAACTTGCAATTCTTGCTATCCTTTTTGTTGAGCTTTGTTTTAGTATTTTTACTCTTGTCATCTTGTGCTATTTATTTTATTTTATTTTGGTACACAAAAACATTCAATATTGATTTTATTAGTTAATCTTTACAATACTTTCTAATATTCCAATCTCTGTAGTAACGACCTTTCTTATCATTATATTACTTGTTTGTGACAAGTGTACCTACGTAATATCTTATACACTTTTTATAGCAACAAGACATGTTCTAGATGTCATGCATATTGAGAAAAATGTTTGTGAAAGTATTTCGGGTACCTTGCTAAATATTCTTGGAAAAATGAAAGATGGTTTAGGTGCACGATTGGACTTATAAGAAAGCAGATTACGTCTAGAGTTTCATCCTATAGTTGGTGAATGGAGCGCTTTTCTTCCTCCTAGATGTTTTACTTTAAATAAGCAAGAAAAGAAGCAATTTTTAAGACTTTATCCAAAGTTAAAGTTTCTTCTAAATATTCTTTTAATATTTAGTCATTGGTTTAGGAAATAGATGGGAAGTTAAGTGCAATGAAGTCTCATAATTTTCATACTCTGATGCAACAAATGTTGCCCAAGATATTACATGGCATGTTGCCTAAAGATGTTATAATTGCTATCATAGATATGTGCAGCTTCTTTAATGATATTTACAAAAAGTCTGTAGATGTGAATAAACTAGAAGATATCCAAAGAAAAATTTTACTTACATTATATAAATTTGAAAAGTACTTCACACCATTGTTTTTTGATATAATAATACACCTTATTGTGCATCTCACAAGGGAGCTAGATGATAACTCTAATTTATTAGAGTAAATATTATCACTTATTTCTTGAAACTTGTTTAGTCATTTGAAAAGAGTTGCACATTGTGCTCATTTGGACACTATTTGTGAAATTTGTGAAGATGAGTGAATTCTTTGGTATTAAATCTGAAATTATATTGCATTCCATTAAAAAATTATATTTTAAAGTTCACTCATGAGGCTTTTATGTGTTCCTTCGCAGAGAACAAAAAGAGCAACAAAGAAGCACTAATCAACTTTGCTGCAGCAAAACACACCATAATGAATCAGGGTGAAATATAGATTTTGGCAGCTGGGCTTGGGCATTTAAATAAAAGGATGGTAATGGGAAAATGTGGAAATTAACCCAAGAATATCACCTCATGTTAATTAAACCTAGGAGGAACATATAAAAGGAAAAGAAGAGAACGTGAAAACTGATTAGCAGATTTGCATGGCAGATTCAATAGAAAAGAAAACTAAAACAGAGGAGCAAAACGTGGCTGATTGAGAACTGGAAAGAGATCAATTGCCTACAATATTCGAAGGACCAATTCAAGGGCTTGATTTACAAGGATTATTAGTGAGGAAAGCAAGAGAGTTGAGACCTGTAAACTCTACTGATTGAGATTTAATTAAAAGGAATTTTAGTAATTTATTCCTTCTTCTATTATTCTCTAATTGTTTTTCAATTTCTTCAACTCAATGGATATAATTTTAAATATTTATGTATTGATATTTGATTTCATGGATATAATTGGCTGAATTTCCTCCAGTTAGGATTGTGGGTGTGCAAGTTAATGTAGTCTTTGTTCTTCAATTATAAAAGTCTATCCTTTGCTGTGGCAAAAGAGTGCTAGTTATTCATTGCTTGTTTTATTGATTAATTCTTGTTGATTGCTTGATGACCAATTGATAAGATAGTAAATTGAGATTAATTCTGGAAAGGTTAGTTGAAGTTGGATGAAGCTTGAATAATGTGTGCTTAATTTAAATCTAAGGATAAGAATTAAAATTGCATCTAATATAGGAATATATTGTTGTCTCACATAACTCAAGAGAATTAGTGCATAAAATATTGTTCTTAGCTTCAGTTGTGCATAGAAATATGTTTCATTGAGTCGTAGGATGTATAAACATTACAGATTCGGAAGAATCTATTGTAATTTTTGTAATTCTAGTTACTGATGCACTTTGCCATAACATTCCTACAGCATTTACTGTCTGATTGCATTACTTATTACATTTGCAATCCTAACTGATTTATCCACTTGAGATTCTTGCTATCCTTCTTGGTGAACTTTGTTTAAATATTTTTTACTCTTGTCATCTCGTGCTTGATAAATGCTTAAAAAGCACTAACATTTTGTGATTTATTATGCTTAATTGTTAAAAATAGATTTGTTATATCTTATTTATTTGATTATTTTCATAAATTTATCAATTCGGAATCACGAATATATTTTAGTGTATTTCAGGTATTTTTAGCATCAAATGAGTTGAATAATGCAAACACATAAAGACGGAACACTTACGGCCTTCGGATCACAATTTAGGGGCAACACGAGTCAAACTATGTAAACCGTACATAACAAGCCAACACATATGTAAGAGGTACATGCGTAGAGTCAGAATACAAAGCACGCCGCGTCGAGAAAAATGTGTGCTGCGGTGAGCACCTCTCGGGTTTGGCCATTATTTTTAGATTTATTGTTGTACCGCAGTGCATCTATTCCTAGGACAATCAGGATTCTATGTAACCCTTACACATATAAATACCCCCTTAAGAGTCCCTTTTACAACACTTCAATTTTACGAACCAACAAGAGACTTAACTAGATTTTAGGAGTTTTTCCACACTCAAAAAAGCAAGGGAATTAATTCTAAGGATCCAAGAGGCCATTGAAGATCGAAGATCAAGCGTTTGGAGAAGAACATCATCCAATCCAATTGTGGTATTTAGATCTAGGGTTTCTTTTTGTTATAGAATTTCCTTATCTTCTTCTTACTTCTTTCAGTGTATGTTCAAATTAAATTTGTCTATGAATATTAATATGACCATGAGTGGCTAATTTTATTATGGGTGTTTAGTTTGTGTTGCATGTTTGCTAGAATTGTTGTGGTGAATATTTTTATTGCTTTAAGATAAATAAAATTACCTTTTGATTAAGAGCATGTTTAGAATTGAGAATTTTCATGGGCCAATTTGAGATTCACAATTAGGTTGAAAAATATTAGAGTTTGGTTTTAGGCATGTCACCTTAACTTTACTTTGAAAAACTTAATCAAAACTTCAAATTAATCACCTAGTCATGGCATTAGTTTGATTGGCATATTTTCCTTGTGTATAATTTGGTTGCTATTTGATATACTCGATTGTAGGATATTGTTTAGTTAATCAACAAAGAGAATTACCTGATCGTAGAAATTTTCGTAATTAAAAGGAAAGTCGGTAATATTTGTTTATTAGAATGTTCATGTTAATTCACCATAACTTTCGATGCAAGCATGGTCAACCAAACTAAACGTCCATAAATCTTCCATTGATATTTGAAAACCTTTTTGAGTTAATTTAGAATTTACATAATTGCTTGTTCAACACCATTGATCTTGCTCACAAATCAAACTTCATTTACAGTTTTATTAGATTTAGGATTCTAATTATTTAGAGTTTTAGTGCTACTAGGATTTTATTTAGTTAGTATTTTAGTTGCTTTAGAACTCTAATTAGATTAAGAAAAATGTTGTCTAAAACCATTACAATTCCTTGGGAGATCGACCTCGAAGATTTGCTTGTCACTTGCTACAAGTGATTCGTACACTTGAGAGTACTATAATTTACACATCAGTGCTTATTAATTTATTTTATTTTATTTTGATATACACAAAATCTAATATTGATTTTATTAGTTAATTCTTACAATACTATCTAATATTCCAATCTTCGTGTGAACGATCTTTCTTATCATTATATTACTTGTTTATGACACGTGCACTTGCGTAATATCTTATACACATTTTAGAGCAACACTAGAGTTGTGTGGGCCCATGTATTTAAGGTGAATCTATCCATTTAAGAGGAATATAAAAGTTCTTAAAAGTTATGTTCGTAATCGTAATCATCCAAAAGAATGCATAGTAGAGTATTTTGATGCCGAAGAAGTAATAGAATTTTGTTCTGAATTTTTAAATGATGTGTAATCGATTAATCTTCCAGTTAATCACCATCAACAAAATACTGAAGATGCATCAGGGAAACTTAATAAAGGTGGATGGGTTGATACAATTGATCGTATCATGTGGCATCAAGCACACATGTATATTTTAAATAACATAGAAGAAGTTCAACCTTATATTGAGTAAGTCATATTTCTTTCTTTTTAATTATTGACAATATTTAAAATGTTAAAGTCTATTCATAGAAACTCTATATTGTTATTATATCGTAAAAAACATATGAAACATCTTTCTGATACCAATCACTCTAAGAGAGAAAAATTGATCTTGAATGAGCATAATCGTACCTTCATCTATTGGCTCCGTATCCAAGTAAGTAATCATCAATCTTTTATAGTATTCAACTTAGTTTTTGATATACATTGGTAGTATTGCACATATTAAACCTTTTATTTTACTATGTAGATTGCAAATGAATTGTGTCAACCAAATTGCAAGGTCACAGAAGAATTGCGATGGATAACCCTATGTCCAAGTTCAATGTCATTAAGTATCATGGATATACCATAAATGGAACTCACTTCCACCCAAAAGAAAGAGACGATAATCTTGTTACTCAAAAAAGTGGAGTTTTTATTGTTGCAAAAACTATGCATTTTTCTAGTTCTAAGGATATGCAGCCCATTGAAGGAAATGTTTCATACTATGGAGTTATAGATGAGATATGGAATCTTGAATATGTTATATGTAGAGTTTCTTTGTTTAAGTGTCATTGGGTAGATAGTACAAATGGTGTGAAAAAATATACTCTTGGATTTTCATTGGTTGATATTAATCGTATTGGACATAAATATGACTCTTTTATAATGGCATCACAAGCTAAACAAGTATTCTTCTATATCCAAGATGAGGGAGAGAAGCAATGGTGGGTTGTTTTAACTCCTCTTTGTCGGGATTACAATGATACCATAAATAATGAAGCTTTAGGTGACATTCCATTGGAGCATGAGAAAGTTGTAGTTGCAAGCAACATGAATAATTATCAAGAAGATGAAAATCAAATAAAATATACTTGTCATGAAGGTGACACTTGATCTACTTTATTTGAAGGCAAAGGTACAAAGTATTAATACTTATTGTTTGTGATATTTATTTATAGTTTAATCTAAATTATTTTCATTCTTAACCAACATTTTATTTCAAATTTTGCATTGCAGGATGGATTTATCATTAATCTCTCAATCTCCTAAGCACGTGAATCCCTAAATTCCTTCCCAATGAATTACCAACAAATTATATGATCAATTGATTCTAAACTATGCAGTCATTAACCTGAATTCAGATAAAGTAATATAACTAAAAATTGCAATTATAAGAGGGGAGATAATTTAGATCAACACATGTTAGAAAATTAGGTTAATAAGACCCTTAGATTAATAAAAGAATTAGCCACTCATGATGTTCATCAAATCCAGATTTATAATTGAAGAAAACCTTAAAATTACTGGAAGAAAGAAGAAAAAAAAATAATACACTCAATTTCTTGATGAATATTACTTTAACTTCTATGCTTCCACTCTTGATCTTATTTTTCAGAATTTTGCATTACAATCTTTGTTGGACTTATGGTCTATGAAGGTTGATCTAATTCTCAAAATCAGTATATTTCTCTCTACAATTCTCTATATTTCTCTACACAAAAATCTCCCTATTTTTTTACACCTCCATGTAGGACTCTAATAATGTATTTATAAGCACACACAAAACCTAATCACAATAAGATTTTATTACAATTGGGATGCTGGAAAATAGGTCTAGAATTCGCACAATTTCTAAGCTGGTTGCGGCTTAAAACAATCATTGCTACGGTGCAAGTTGAAATTTGGAAACATTGGAATAACCCGAGAGGTCATTGCCGCGGCTCAACATATCCACCACTGTGACTCAATCTGATACTCAAAAATGTCCAATTTGATCAGAAGCAGTGTCAATAGGCTTGGGCCGAGGTGTGAATGCCTATGTGCCAATTTGCTGATTTTGCACAAGTGTCGTGTCTCATTTTAAGCCCAAAATACCTGAAATACATCAAAACATATCTAGCAACTCTAAAAATAATATTTGTGCGATAATTCAATAAAATGAACATAAATAGGTCCTAAATTTTGATTTTAATATCAAATAATCATGATAATCGAGTATTTCAGAAGTGCATCATAACCCTCAACCAACTTTTGGCTAGTATCTACCCACAAAAGTGATGAAAATAAGTTCAAAATTGAGCATGAATAATCAATCCCATGATTTTCATTTTGAGCCTTAAGAAATGTAGACAAATTTTCATATCATATCTACCATAATCAATCGCATGAGCTATGTCATTTATTTTTATTAACCATCTTTTTATGTTTCCATGAACCTTACAGTGAACACTCATAGTTGGAAAAATGTAAAAGGCATGACAACCCTAAATGATAATATATAATGTTGCACAAAAACTTGATAACCAAAATTTGTATTTGTAAAAGCTCGCAAGTGCACGAGTTACTTGTAGTAAGCGACAAATATACTCCCAAGATCGTCTCTCAAAAAAATTGCGATTGTTTTTAAAATTATTAAATGTGATCTAAAAATTAACTACGAAAATTCTAAACACTCTAACAAATATTGTTTTTGAAAACGGTTGCTAAAATTGTAGTTACTTAAAACAAGAGAAAATAAACAAGTGAAAACATAGTTGAAACGATGTGATGAAAGAGTGTGGAAAATTAGTTAGTGAACCAAAGATGGATAGATTAATTTATGTAGTTTTCACAATTAAGCATATAAAGTGGAATTTATTGATCCTTTTCACTAAACCTAGAAAATCCCTAGTCAATGGAAATTTTCCCTTAATTACCCAATTAATTTCTTTGATCTGGATAGTTAATTAACTAATTAGCATTAATCATAGGAAAAGATTTAATCACCTAATTTAAGACAAGTTAATGCACTTCAATTATGCTCATGATCATAAATGCCTAATTGAACTTAGATAGCGTTTCTAAAGCTCAACCCTAAAATATTCTCATACATTCATAAATTAAATTGGCCAAAAGTAATTGATAAACATAGATATTAAGAACAATGAATCATGAAATAAATCACTCAAGTATAAATTAAACCACTTAAATAATTATCCATTCATAGCCACGTCCCTAAAATCCCACACAAAAGGGGTTTAACTACTCATAATCAAATTCCAATCAAGGTTTTCCACTACAAATAACATTCAAAGAGTTCTAAAGAGAAAAGAGTTTACAAACAATAAAATACCCCACTTCCACTCTTAGAACAAGCTTCTTGACGTTGGATGATCACCTTCTTCAAGTTTCTTGATGAAGCTTCAATGGAGTAGCCTTAATGAAGTAATTTCTCTCTAACAAATGCATGAAAATTTTGGATTTGGCACTGTTCAAGTTATTGTTCACGAGTTGGTGAAGAAAAGGGTTTGTGTGATATATTTATAAGTTAGGTTTTGTGTGTGTGTGTGTGGGCTGGAAGGGGAAAAATTGGAATACTCGCGCGCGGGCCGCGGTGCGCATTTTTCTCTGCCGTGGGCGCTATGCCATTTTGAACTTTGAACCAAAATAGGAAGTGTCTCGCCACGGCAAACAATATTCATGCCGCGGCATGCAATGTTTTCATGATTTTTCAAGATGCACTCGAGAGCCTCTCGTTGCAGCATGCATTTTCCTCGCCGAGGCGCGCTATGTTGGAATGCTTTGTAAAGGTCCTTACATCTTTGTTGATTCCTGCATAAGCCTTACGTTCCTCTGCTCTAATTTAAACCTCCTTACATAGTAAATGAGATACAATGTAAGGGTTACGTTTTGGCCCCCTTTATGAACACTTCACTCCACTATCCATTTATAATGTTTGAACCTATAAAACATGAAAATACCTCTCCAAATCAAAGTAATATTGAAATAAACTATGAAATAAATACTTAAAAAATAACAAATAATAGGTTCAAAATAATGTTCATCATATAACATGATAGGTTGAGGGTTGTATAAAAATTCTTACATTGGTGGAAAAGGAGAAAGTTATAATGAGTTATGTTCTTATTGCTAACAAAAAAAAATTGTGCCAAGAGCTGCAATGATAAAAGTTGTAAAAAGAATTTACAAATGGGTTAATGAAGTGAGGATTAAATTGTATGTGAAGAGGTTTAATGTTTTGATGTTTTGAAGAAACATGTGTTCTTGTGCTCATAAGTAAATCTCTTATTTTGATTTCTCTTTCCATTGCTTCTTGACCTGTCAAATTAGGCTGACATTACAATCCTGCTAAAGACCTATTGATCCTCGGTGAAGTGGTTACCCTATATTAGTGGAGAATTAGGTGCACTCTCACTCATATGTATTGCATCTATGAATGGCATTGTTTCATGAATGTCATGCATGAGAATGTCCAATACAAAAATTTCAGTTAGTGGATTGAATGGTTGTTTAAGAGTTGAGCACATGGTTATATAAATGTCTACATCATGCTTGATTAAAAGTATTTAAACTATCTCTATGTTGGGATTTAATTATACTTTCCAAAATAAATTGGGAGAATTGATGTTTGGGTAGTTAAAGTTTAATCGAGTCTTTCTTTTCTTTTAGTTGAGTTAAATGTTTGTGGGTATCATCACTATAAACCCTCACTAGACTACAACTCGTCCATTAGGGCCACCTATGGGTTTAAAGGCTTGTTCCACACTCTAAATGTAACCATGACAATCTACAAAAACGATTTAGTTTTAGCTTAGATGTTGTGCTATCCTATGAGGAAGGGAAAAAAAAGGAAAGGAAAAAGTTACCCTCATTTTTAATGGTAAAGTGGTTCTATGTATGTAACACTCACAAATGCTCCTTTCCGTTATGCATAATTTGCAATTTTTATTGGAACTTGTGTGCATTCACAAGATATGTCACTTCACCAAAACATACTAATCACAATGTGAAATGAGATTATAGCATGCAATTCCAAATAACTCAGTAACACCAAAAGAAAGGAAAGGAAAAGAAAAGAAAAGTAAAAGTTATCTTTTATAGATTGTTGCCCACTCTCAGTCTTCCATGTTGTCATTTCTATCGTTCTCATGCTCCACTAATGGCCAAAAATTGAAGTCACCTCCTTGATATGTGAGAAAATTGGGCAATTGGCTACAGTCATGGCCATGGTGTTTGAGGTGAACTTGTTGATGCATGTTTAGAGCTTGCATGCAGTCTGACTGGTATTACATTTGGCCACTTAGCCATTGTTATTGTTGAGTAAGGAATGCCTTCATATGAATGTTGTCTTATTGTATGGCATGTATTTTCTCCTTCATGGTTGCCTTAAAGGATGATGTAGTGGGTTTCTTACAAGCTTTAATGGTCTTGGAGGCACTCGTAAGGTTGTCTATAAATGAGAGGGTTAGTGGGATTTTGGTGTTGAAAATGTGCTTGGGCCGTACCTCAAGTAAGTTCACACTACGACGCGAACTTGTGTTTGATTTTCAGTAAGCAACTCGAGAACCTTCTGTCGCAACTCAAGGTATTCAGAGTTGCGACACACTTAAATTTTCATGTTTTCCCAATTTCTGCCTGAGGACCTCATGTGTGGCTTTAAGTTGTTCACTACTGTGGCCCTTGAATTTCTTATTTCTAAAACAACCCGAAGCATGGTGTCACGGCCTAAAGTATTATGCATCGTGGATCAACTTGTAAAATTGTTGTTTGTGTAAAAAAATTTATATAAACTATAAAACAAAGCATTAAGTATGTTAGTATTAACAAAAATTAACTACAACAAAAAATTAAAACTGAAAATAAAATACAGCGATAAAAATTTGTTGGGTTGCCTCCCAACAAGTACCACATTTTACGTCATTGGCTAGACAAACCTGCAAATGGGTTATTTGGGGATTGGAATGTTGTTATCATTGATTTTCTTCCAAAAATATACCCCCTTTTTCTCTTTTTTGATCATGGTCCCATTTGCATGTTTGTTGATCAATTTGTTATTTTCTTATATTACCATGGTCATTTCCTTGGTTTCAAAGTAGAGCTGTTTTGGCACCCACACTTGCTTAGGTTTGGATCCATTTGTAGTTTTGCTTTCTTTGCCACCTAAGTGGGGGTGTTTGGGTTCCCACACTTGCTTGACTTCCTTTTTGTTTCTCTTTTGGTGCTTTCCACCAATTCTTGTTGCTTTTACAACCTTAAGTGGCTTCTTTTCTTGGGTTATGATCACATTCACTTCCTCCTTGGAGGTATAAGAATTGTTTGATGGTTGTAATACCTTGAACATGACTTTATCATCTTGGACTCTCATAATTAGCTCACCTTTTTCTACGTCTACCAATGTCCTTCTGGTTGCTAGAAAAGTTCTCTCAAGAAATAAGGGAATTTCTTTGTTGTCCATGTCAATAACAACAAAATTAGTAGGGAATATAACTTTTCTCACTTTTACCATGACATTTTCCACCATCCCTACTGATTTCTTGATAGTTCCATCAGACATTTGCAAGATTGTTGATGTGGCCTTTGGTTCTCTCATCCCAAGTTTCTTGAATATGGATAGTGGCATAAGGTTTACACTAGCTCCTAGATCACAAAGTGCATTTTTGAAGTGTAGACCTCCAATTGTGCATGGAATGATGAAGTTTTATGGAGCCTGTTGTTTGAGAGCCATTTAACATTCTTTAATTGCACAAGCTTTACTAAATTTTTCCAATTGCTTCTTCCTTTCAATCACTTCCTCCAAGAATTTCATGTATGAGGGCATTTTCTTCATTACTTCTACAATTGGATCGTGGATATTTAACTCCTCAAATACATCCAAAATGTTGAGCATTTAGTCACTCAAATTGTGTTTATTGAGTTGTTGAGGGAAATCAATGCTTAGAGTGTAGATTTCACTCCTCTTGACTGGTTCCTCAACCACTTATTATTTCCTAGATTGACGTTTCACTAAAGGTTTACCTATTGTTGTAAGTGCATTGCATTGCTCCTTTTTGGATCCTTTAGGGTTCGCTTGTGTATCACTAGGAAGGGTCCTTAAGTTCTTTTTCTTAGAGCTTGTACAAGTTAACCCATTTGTACTTCCAAATTATGAATAGAAGCTCCATGAGTTGCTACTATACGATCCACTTTAGTGTTCATGTTTTGCATAAAATCTTTCATCTTCACCATCAAAGCACTTGTGTTATCCTCATTGGTGAGCTTTTTATCCAAAGGTGGGGGTTGTTGATGAGGTAGTGGTTGATGAAATCTGGGTTGAAAATTAGGATGATTGTTTTGATTACCCCCTTAATTGTTGCCCTATGAAAAGTTGGGGGTGATTCCTCCATCCAGAATTGTATGTGTTTGAGTATGGGTTTCTTTGGTAGTTTTGGTTGTTCACATAGTTGATTACTTCTAAAGAATTCCCACATGTCACAATGGAGTGAAGTCCATTACAAATTTCACGTGTATGAAATGGAGTTTGTATCATATTAACTCCTACCATACCTCCATCAAGTTTCTTTGTTAAGGTGAGTAGCAAGGCATTTGTTTGAGTTTGCATGGCTGCTAGGGTTTCTACATCTGTCACTCAATGTTTCATCTTATAGTTTAACCTATCAACTAGCTATTAGCAATGGTTTGATGCCATCTCATCCAATAGAGGAAAGGCTTCATCCTCAGTCTTACTCATTAAGGCCCCACTTGTTGCTACATCTACAGTTGTCCTTTGTTGGCCAATTAACCGATTGTAGAATGTTCGAACTTGAAGCCAAGTAGGTAGGCCATGATGTGGGCATCTTCTAAGCAACTTCTTGAAGCGTTCCCAAGTTTCATAAAACGATTCTTCATCATGCTGTTGAAAAGATGTGATGTCGTTTATGAGCTTAGCAGTCTTTAATGGTGGGAAGTACTTAGATAAAACTTTTGAGCTAGTTGATCCCATGCAGTGAGAACCAATTGGTAGTGATTGTAGCCAAGCCTTAGTTTTATCCCCCTTAATGAGAATGGGAAAAAGGAAAGGTGGACTGCATCATCTGAAGCACCATTCATCTTAAAGGTATCACACATTTCCAAGAATGAGTATAAATGTGAATTTAGATCATCATGAGCTAACCCTCCAAATTGAAGGGCTTGCAACAATTGAATGACTCCCAGTTTAAGTTCAAATTTGTTAGCATTGATGCCCGGTCAAGCAATTGATGGTTGGGCTTCCTTTACTTGGGGGACTATAAAATCCTTAGAGATTTAAGGGCAACTAAAGCTCGTTGATCCCCAAGTTCTGCCATATCCTTAGTTTGTTGTTCTAATTGTTCCCTTCTTAATCGACGTACTGTTCTTTCAATTTTAGGATCTAAAGAGAGTAAGTTTTCACTTGACAACCTAGGTATATAATAAAAATACTAAAACAAAAAATTAAACATCTAAATTAGTGATACCAATATCCTAATTTGATATCCATTGCCAATTATAAATCTACCCGATAACTATGTCAAAAACTTGATCGCCTAAAATTGTAAGCATACGGAATGTGTACAAGTGATAAGTATTTAAAGATAGAGTATTGAACCCATAGGAAAAAATATTATTAACAAAAAAGTACCAATATGGATACTATTATCACTATTTGAATAATAAAAGATAAACTTTAAAATTACGAAACTAAACTAACACAAGGAAATAATATATATGTGAAATATAACCAAGGTAGTCATTAATCCTCCAATCTCCTAAGCATGTAAATCCCTAAAAAAATTTTCCAATTAATTAGCAATAAATTATATGATCAATTAATTCTAAACTATAAAAACATTCCTTTTTCAAGTAAACTACACATAATATTACAAGAATAAAGAAAGAAAAAAAATAAAACACTCAATTTCTTGATGAATATTACTCTAACTTCTATGCTTCCACTCTTGATCTTGTTCTTTAAATCGTTATTCAGAATTTTGCATTACAATTTCTACTGGACTTGTGGTTTATAATGGTTAATCTAATTCTCAAAATCTGTGTATTTTTCACTCTTCAATTCTATATATTTCTCTGAACAAAAATCTCTCTATTTTACTACACCTTCATTTAATACTCTAATAATGTATTTATAAGCACACACAAAAGCTAAGCACAATGGGTTTTGGTCACAAGCTGCAGCTTAAAAATCACTGTCGCAATGCAAGTTGAAATTTGGAAACATTGGAACAACCCGAGAGGCCACCGCTACGGCACAATCTAATCTTCAAAAATGTCCAATTTGATATAAGAGGGTTAGGCTGCGGTGCAAATAGGCTTGGGTTAGGAAGCCAATGCCTATGTGCTAACTTGCCTATTTTACACCACATGCCATTTCCTGTGACGTGCGCATTTACCCTTTAAGCCTGAAATATCTTAAATACATCAAAACATACCCAGTAACTCTAAAAATAATATTTGTGTGATAATTCAATAAAATGAACATAAATGTGATAATTGCGTATTTTAAACCAACATCAACCGTGGTGCACAACGTGGAGAATTCAACCCGATAGAATTAGGTCATGGTGGTGATTTACCATAACAGCAGCAAGGGTAGTTTACCAAAACCTCCATGTGACTTGTGCCACAACGCCCACTATTTTAGATTTTAGACCATGATGCATGTTGTTTTCTGTACCTAAAGTGCCAAATTTCCATCATTCCCACTTGAACAGGTCTCCTATTTGCACTATTACTCCTAATTGGACAACAATTACTTTTAACCTATAACACTAAGCCTATAAATACAAATCTCAAGTAACCAAAAAAATAGATTCACACATTCCTCAACTAACCTACATTATTTAGAGAAAAGAGGCAGCAGTTTAGAGTATGAGGCATAGTAATAGGAGGATTCAACATTGAAGGTGTTGGAGTTTTGTTTCACCAAAGTAACAGTTATAGGAGATTGATTTCTAGAGTGCCAATGGAGATTAGTTTTATCTCTCTCTACCCTTTTTGTGTTTATCTGTATTCAGTCATTGTTTGAGATTTTATTGAATATTTTATAAAGATAAACTTGTTTTTAGGATCCTCTTGAACTCGATCTTTTTCTATAATAATTTAAATTTTTTCTTCTATTCCATTGTGATTGCTTTTTCAATTACATTATTCAATCTGATATACTTGTAATTAATTGTATAATTAACAATTATACTATAGAGACAATTAGGTAATTTTGAGAGAAGTATCTATTTACTTGCCATGATTAAATTGCATGCATAGATTCTATGTTGAGAGGTATGATTCTTGTGTATATGATTTACAATTGATGTTTTTAATGAGTAGTATTTTAATCTAATTGGCATGAGAGTGTGCTTAGATTAGATTATTATATTTGTGCAGTTTACTTGAGAGAAGAATGTATGTATAAGGTAGAGTCAATTGATCACATAATTTGTTTGGCAATTATTTTGGATAAAGGATTTCTATGACTCTTTGTACTTAATGTGTTAGTGTGTTTGTGTTGGATCCATTAGTGTAAATATTAGGATTTTATTGTTATTTTAACTATATTGATCTTAACCTAAATAGTTTAGTATAATTGTAGTCTGGTACTCAATCATCGTGGGTATGACAACCCTTGTTCTTAAAAATACTTATTACTTGTACATTGACTAGTGCACTTGAAGATTAAGCATGTTAAGTTTTTGGCACCGTTGTCAGGTATTGACATTAATTTATGGTTTGATATCGTTACTAGGATTATCAAAACTACTTTTGGCATATTTACCATATATTTTTCTTTTACATACAACTCAATTTTGCAAACCATTACGAGACTTAATCAGATTTTTGGAATTTTTTGACACTCAAAGAAGCAAGACAATCAATTCTAAGGATTCAAGAAGCCATTAAAGATCGAAGATCAAGCTCTTTTGGGGAAGGAAACGTCATCTAATCCAATTGTGGTATTTATATCTAGGTTTCTTTTTGTTATAGAATTTTCCTTCTTCTTCTTACTTCTTTGAGATGTATGTTGAATTATATTTATTAATGAATATTAATTTGTACATGATTGGCTAATTTTATTATGGGTGTTTAGTTTGTGTTATCATGTTTGCTAAAATTGTTATGGTGGATATTTTTATTGCTTAAAGATAAATAAAATTGTCTTTTGATTAAGAGTATGTTTAGAAGTTTAATTGTGAATTTTCATGGGCCAATTTGAGATTCATGATTAGGTTGAAAAATATTAGAGTTTGATTTTAGGAACTTCACCTTGACTTTACTTTGAAAAACTAAATCAAAACTTCAAATTAATCACCTAGAAATGGCATTAGTTTGATTGTCAATATTTTTCTTGGGCATAATTTGATTGCTATTTGATATACCCAATCGAAGGATATTGTTTAGTTAATCAACAAAGAGAATTACTCGATTGTACGAATTTTCGTAATTAAAAGAAAAGCCGGTAATATTTGTTTATTAGAACGTTCATGTTAATTCACCATAACTTTTCGATGCCAGCATGGTCAACCAAACTAAACATTCATATATCCTCCATTGATACTTAAAACCTTTTTGAGTTAATTCAAGTTTGCATTATTGTTTTCGTTATTTGTTCATCACCATTAATCTTGCTCTAAAATCCAACTTCATTTACAGTTTTATTAGTTTTAGGATTCTAATTATTTAGAGTTTTTGTAGTTCTAGAATTCTATTTAGTTAGTGTTTTAGTTGCTTTAGAACTCTAATTAGATTAAGAAAAAGATTGTTTATAACCATTGCAATTCCTCGAGAGATCGACCTTGAAGGTTTGCTTATCACTTGCTACAAGTGATTCGTACACTTGCGAGTATTATAAATTGCACATCAAGTTTTTGGTATCGTTGATGGAGAATTGACATTTTAAATAATTTTCTTTTTAACTTTTAAATTTTCTAAATTATCTTTATTTATTTATTTTAGTTGAATTTTATTTTTTATCTTTTATTCAAAAAAATAAAAAAAAAAAGATTGATTTTATTTGTTTGCATTTTCTCTGCTGCCTTGATTTTTGTTTGCTTTTTGTTTGTGCATGTAGGGTAAAAGGTCATTGATCAAGGAACTTACTCCCTTCATCGATAACATTCATAGGATCAAACACCCATCAAGGAAATTGGATATTCCTATTTAAGAGGAAGTAGACCAACAACACATTCAAGCAATAATGTGTGACAACGTGGGTAGGCAGATGAAGAATAAAGAATTTGCAAGACTTATCATTGGGACTTCCCCATCATGCATTCAACTGATAGAGGTAGCTAGGAATTATGAATTGAAAAATATTCATTATTCCATGCTTCCCTCCTTTTACGGTATTCCTAATGCATCTAAATTTTATGCGTGAACTTAATGCAACACTGCAAACTTTTCCACTACAAGGACTTAGTGAAGATCAATTAAGGATAAGGTGTTTCCCTTACACTCTCAAAGATAGAGCTAAGTCTTGGCTCATGACCTTGGCAATTGGTTCTTTGGCTACTTGGGACACTATTTATAATAAGTTTATGGGTAAGTTCTATTCCCATAAAAAAATGTCTAACTTAGAACCAACATTGCTACTTTTTTGTAGATGGAAGGAGTGCCCTTTCACGAAGCTTGGGACAGGTTCAAGCTGCTCTTGATATAGTGTCCACATCACCACTTTTCGTTGCAGTTACAAAACCAGTTTTTCTATGATGGATTGACAATACAGTGTCAATTCACAGTTGACAACGCTACAGGAGGAGCTATGGGTGAAAAAATAGCAGATGAAACATACAAGCTTTTTGAGATGTTGGGAGCCAATTCCCAACAAACAAGTGCTAGAGGAAGAAGAGCTGGAGTCCATGAATTAGGCTCCAATAATGAAATGGCCATGCACCTTGCTGAGTTGACTAAATAAGTGAAACTTCTTACTACCACCAATATGAATCAAATGCCAAAACACGAGGTATGTAGAGTTTGTGGTTCTTATGGACATGGGGCTAATGTTTGTTCTTTTGCAGGTGATTCTTATGCAGATACTAATAAAGAGGTAAATTTAATGCAAAGGTACCAACCTAGACCTAGGAATGACCCTTATTCTAATACCTACAACCTTAGATGGAGAAATCACCTAAACTTTTCCCAAACTCAAACACAAGGCCAGAACATTCACCGACAATTTCCACCCAATAAACCAACCGTAGAGTAAACCTTGAATACTTTCATGCAATCCTACAGTGGAAGGATAGAATCTATGGAAGCATCAATAAAGAGAGTGGAAATATAGGTGGGATAGCTAGCGGAACAAATGCACAAACAAGAGACAGGAAAGCTGCCTAGTCAACCTGAACAAGCAAAAGCTGTGATGGTTCTTCGAAGTGGTAAGGTAGTTACAAAAGTTTTACCTAAAATTTCTAATGATTTACCTTATAGTGTAGGTAACATGGAAAATGACAACACAGTTTCTAAGGAAGTGGGAGAAATAGGTGAAAAACATGACGAGCCTTCAAAGGAAACAATTGGAGAGTAATCTAGCTCCCTTAAATTACACAAATCATCAGAGCCATACCAATCACCAGTACCGTTCCCACACCACTTAAAGGACAGTAAGCAAGATAAGTAATTTTTTGATTTTTTTAACATGCTTTCAAAAGTAAATATTAATTTGCCTTTGTTAGATGTAATTAGGAATGTACCTTCTTATGCAAAAAATTTCAAAGAATTAAACATTAAGAAAAGAAGGTATGAGCTTAATGAAAGAGTTAGTGTCTAAAATTGCTAGTGCAGTACTTCAACAAAACCTACCCCCTAAGTTAAAAGATCCAGGTAGTTTTATCATTAATATTACTATGGGGGATAGGAAAGTAGCTAAGGCTATACTTGATCTTAGTGCTAGTATAAATTTGATGCCTTACTCTATTTTCTTGCAGCTAGGTTTGGGAGAGCTAAAACCAACAACCATGTCCCTTTAACTTGTAGATAGATCTGTTAAATATTTGAAGGGCATGGTTGAAGACTTACTTGTATAGATAGATAAGCTTATCATACCTTTTGATTTTGTGGTTTTAGATATGCAGGATAACCCATCTTTGGACAAGGAGCATACAATTCTCTTGGGTAGACCATTTATGGCCACTACCCAAACTATAATTGATGTCCAAAGTGGAAAGCTGACAATGACAATCTTAGGAGAGACTGTACATTTTAAGGTTTTTGATTCGTCTCTTTATCCATCTATATATGCTACTAATGAATGCTCATTTGTTGAATGTTTAGATCCTATTATTCATGATACATTTGTGCAGGATAGATTAGATGATAAATTAGAGGTAGCACTTACAATTGGAGAGGTAGATGACATTTTAGATGATGAGACTAAGGAGTACCATGATTTGTTAGATAATGTCATACCTATAGAGGAAGCTAGTACACCCTTAGATTTATTAGATACCCCACATGACAAAGAGCTTACTCCACCTGAACTAGAACTTAAAGAACTATCTAAGCATCAAAAATATATATTTTTGGGAGAGAAGGCGACTTATCCAGTTGTTATTTCATCTACACTCACCCATAAAACAAGAGCACAAATTAGTAAGGGTGCTTAGGAAGTATAGGAAAGAAATAGGATGGAGTATAGGGGATATTAGAGGCATTAATCTAGCGATGTGTATGCATAAGATCAATTTGGAAGACAATGTCAAACCAGTTAAAGAAGCACAAAGGAGACTAAACTCGATCATGCAAGAAGTGGTTAAAAAAGAAGTTTCCTAACAATAGGGGAAATTTATCTAATTGCTGATAGTAAGTGGGTTAGTCCACTTCATGCGGTACCAAAAAAATCTAAAATAACTGTGATTAGGAATGATAAGAATGAATTAGTGCCCACTAGGATAATTATAGGTTGGAAGATGTGTATTGATTTTCGTAAGTTGAATTTGTGCACCAAAAAGGATCACTTCCCCCTTCCCTTCATTGATCAATTGTTAGAAAGACTAGTTGGACATGATTTATACAATTTTTTGGATGGTCTTTCAGGTTATTATCAGGTACCCATTGCTCCAGAGGATCAAGAGAAGACGACATTGACATGCCCATTCGGTACTTTCACCTTCAAGAGGATGTCATTTGGACTATGCAATGTACCTGCCACATTTCAGAGATGCATGATATCAATATTTTTAGACATGGTGGAGAAATTCATCTAGGTTTGGTGTTAGAATGTTGCATTGAGTGTAATTTGACACTCAATTGGAAAAAAAGTCATTTTATGGTCCAACAGGGTATAGGTTTAGGACACATCATATCTAGCAATGGAATTGAGGTAGATAAGGCTAAGATAGATTTGATTACAAAATTACTTCCCCTACATTTGTTAAGGGGATAAGGAGTTTCTTAGGATATGCAGGTTTCTATAGACGATTTATTAAGGATTTTTCCAAAATAAGTCGTCTTTTGTGTAACCTACTATCCAAAGATATTCCATTTGATTTTACTGATGATCGCCTTGTTGCTTTCAATACTTTGAAAGATAACTTACTTCTACACCTGTTATTGTGGCACATAATTGGTCTTTACCTTTTGAGATCATGTGTGATGCATCTGATTATGCCATAAGAGCTATTTTGGGACAAAGAGTGGATAAACATTTACATGTTATATACTATGCTAGCAAAACACTCAATGATACCCAAATTAATTATTCCACCACTGAAAAGGAGTTATTGGCTGTTGTTTTCTCACTTAATAAATTTAGGTCTTACTTGGTATGAACTAAAGTTATTGTTCATTTGGATCATGCTGCTTTGAGATATTTATTGACTAAACCGAAAGCTAAGCCTAGACTCATTAGGTGGGACTTACTTTTACAAGAATTTGACCTAGAGATCAAGGACAAAAAAGGTACTAAAAATGTAGTAACTGATTATCTGTCTAGGTTGATTTCTGAGTATGATACTGTTGAGGGTGAAAGTAAGGAAACAATCATAGAAACCTTCCTTAATGAACAATTGTTTACAATAGGTCCAAATCTATGGTATGCTAACATTGTTAATTATCTTCCTAGTGGAATTTTGAGACCTAACATCACTTCTCAAGAAAAGAAATAGTTTTTCAATATTTGTAGACAATACTTTTGGGATGACCCCTATTTGTTCAAGTTATGTCAAGATCAAGTCATCCGGAGGTGTGTGCCCTAAGAGGAATATGGGAGCATCCTAACTTTTTGCCATGAGCTACATTGTAGAGGCCATTTTGTTGGTAAGAAAACGGCCCTAAAGGTATTACAATTTGGATTCTATTGGCCTACTTTGTTAAGGAAGCTAACTTGTTTTCTGTGCGATGTGATAGATGTCAAAGGATTGATAATATAGGCAAATGTAATGAAATGCCTTTTACAACGAATCTTGTAGTCGAATTGTTTGACGTGTGAGGAATTGATTTTATGGGTCCATTTCCCCCATCTTTTGGGTTTACTTATATTTTAGTAGCAGTTGACTATATCTCAAAGTGGGTAAAAGCGATACCCACTAGAACTAATGATGCTAACGTTGTTGTTAAATTCTTGAAGGATATGATTTTTAACAGGTTTAGGACACCGAGAGCTATCATTAGTGATGGAGAAAGCCATTTTTGCAACAAGCTCTTTGATGGGCTTTTGAAAAAGTACATCTCTCATAGAGTAGCTAAACTTCGGGTCAAGTGAAAGTGAGCAACAGACAAATCAAGAGAATATTGGAACACACAGTGTACCCCTCAAGGAAGGATTAGTCAGTAAATTTGAATGATGCTTTGTGGGCATATTGTATAGCACAAGACACCCATTGTTATGAGCCCTACCGGTTGATATTTAGAAAAGCATGTCACTTACCCGTTAAGCTAGAGCATAGAGCTTATTGGGCGATTAAGGAGCTCAACATGGACATGACAAAAGTTGGGAAAAAATGACTACTCCAACTAAGCAAACTTGAAGAAATTAGGGATGAGGCTTACGAGAATGCCAAGATCTACAAGCGGCGTACTAAGCACTATCACGATAAAGGGCTCATCAGTGAGTCTTTAGTTCCTGGAATGAAAGTACTTTTATATAATTCATTTTTGCATTTGTTTCTAGGAAAACTACATTCTAAGTGGAGTGGACCGTATACCATTGCTAATGTATTTCTACATGGAGTGGTCGAGTTACTAAATCCCAAAACACAAGAACCGTTTAAAATGAACGGGCATCGTGTTAAGTAGTACTTGGAAGGAGATAACAACATGAAAAGCATAGAAACTATACGTCTCCAAGATTCTTAGACACAAGAGCGACCATGTCTTGCTAAGACATAAAACTAAGCCCTTAATGGGAGGCAGCTATTCGGTATTGTATTCATTAATTTATTTGTTCATTTTTCTTTTGTTTTTTCTTTTATTTTTTGATTTTATTTTTATTTTTCATGGCAATGACGACATTACCCCAATCTAGGTTGGAGGTGAATACGTTGTCCATATTTTATACTTCAAAAAAATAAACAAAATCAAAAAAATTTAAAAATTAATCTGTGCTGCGGCAGGAAAAATTTGTGCTGCGGTAGGAGTGGTTCTATTTTGGAATGGATTTTTAAAATTTTGTGTGCCACGATAGGAAAAATTTGTATTGCAGCGAGAGTGGTTATGTTTCACGTGTGGGAGCCCAAATTTAATCTGTACTGCAGTGAGTAAAACTTTGTGCCGCAGCGCGCATTGAAATTTTTCACAGAAAAGGGGCACTCATGAAAACCCCAATCATTTCAAACAAATTCTCTCATTTTTCCTCACTTTCTCCCAACCACTCCCAAACATTTCCTCACTTTCTCTCCATTTTCCTCTCATTTTCTCACCAAAAATAATACTTTACTCCATAATTTCTTCAATCTAACATTACTATCAAGAATTTCCTTCTCAATTTTCCCAGATTTTCTCATGAAAGTTTTTCTTCAAGGCTTCAATACAACTCACAAGAGGTAAATTTCTTCACAATTTTAACTTAATTTGGTATTTATTATTTGAGATTGTGGATTGTGTCTGAAATTTTCTAGAATTGAGTGATTTAAGATGGATAAGAGGGGATTTTTGGTGAATTTTTGAATTGATTGTCTTGTGTTAGATTATTTGGGTAGCATATTATATGGCTCCAAAAAGAAATGCTAGATAGGAAAATCGTTCCAAAGGGGAAAATGGTTGAACTCAATTTTCATGCCTCTAAGTTCGTTAGTAGAGAGGCACAAGAGTGGTATGAAGGTGCCGCTAAAAGGTGTTGCTCACAATGGTGTATAAGATTTTACGCAAGTGCACGTGTCGCAAACAAGTAATATAATGATAAGAAAGATCGTTCCCTCGAAGATTGGAATACTAGAAAATATCGTAAAAATTAACTATTAAAATCAATATTTGGTATTTTTGTTTATTAAAATAAAATAAATAGTACGAGAGGACAAGAGTGAAAATACTGAAATAAAGTTCAATGAGAAGGATATCAAGAATCGCAAGTAGATAAATCAGTTAGGATTGCGAATGTGACAAGTGATGTAGACAAACTACGTTGCTGCAGCGTTGCTGTAGCAAAGTGAACCAGTAACTAGAATTGTGAAAATTATAAAGGATTCTTCCAAATCTGTAATGTTTATATATTCTATGACTCAATGAAACATATTCCTATGCACAACTGAATCTAAGAACAACGTTTCATGCACAAATTCTCTTAGGTTATGTGAGATAACTATATATTCCTATATTAATTTCTTCACACTATTCTAGCTTCATCCAACTTAAATTAACGTTTCTAGAATCAATTTCAGTTTACTATCCTATCAATTGTTGATCAAGCAATTAATAAGAATAAATCAATAAATTAAGCACAGAATAACTAGCACCCTTAGTTAAGCAAAGCACAAGTTTTTAACATTGAAGCACAAAATCTACATACACTTGTACATCCACAACCCTAACTGAATGAAAATTTAGCTAATCATATTCATGAAATCAAACATCAAATCATTCATATTCAACATTAGATCCATAGAGTTATAGAAATTTGAAAAACAATAAAAGAATAATAGAAGAAGGAATAAATTAATAAAACCCCCTTTAATTGATTCTCAATCAATTGAATTTCAAATCTCTAAATCTCTCTTGCTTTCTTCAATAATTATCATTGCAAATCAAGCCTTCAATTAGTCTCTTTCCAAATCCCCCTTGATGCTCTATTTTGCCTCTTCTTCTCTACGAAATTCTGCTCTGTTCTTATCAGTGTTGTTGCCCAGATTTGCTGCAGAATTTTCTCTCTTTTCTGTCCAATTTTTGCTGTAGCAAACTGATGTATATTTTTCTCCTCTAGGTCGCCTCTGTTTTTGTCCAGAATTCTGCTATATATCCCTTTTATTTGTTGCCCAGAATTTTGCAGTTTACTGCCGCCAGTCTTATTGTAAATCAACCCTCTCTTTGTGTATTTAACCCTAGGTTTAATTGGAGACAATTTTTCTTGTGTTAACTTCTTCCAAATTGTTTCTGTGCCACAACGGGAAAATATGTGTGTCGCGGCGCTCCTATTATTTGGACAGCCCAAATTTTATGTAACCCTTACATTTATAAATACCCCATTAAGTCTCCCTTTTACATACAACTCAATTTTGCGAACCATTACGAGACTTAATCAGATTTTTGGAGTTTTTCCACACTCAAAGAAGCAAGAGAATCAATTCTAAAGATTCAAGAAGCCATTGAATATCAACTATTAAGCTTTTGGGGAAGGAAACATCATCCAATCCAATTGTGGTATTTAGATCTAGGTTTCTTTTTGTTATAGAATTTTCCTTCTTCTTCTTACTTCTTTGAGATGTATGTTGAATTATATTTGTCAATGAATATTAATTCGAACATGATTAGCTAATTTTATTATGGGTGTTTATTTTGTGTTGTCATGTTTGCTAGAAATGTTATGGTGGATATTTTTGTTGCTTAAAGATAAATAAAATTGACTTTTGATTAAGAGTATATTTAGATGTTTAATTACGAATTTTCATGGGCTAATTTGAGATTTATGATTAGGTTGAAAAATATTAGAGTTTGGTGTTAGGAACGTCACATTGACTTTACTTTGAAAAACTTAATCAAAACTTCAAATTGATTACCTAGTCATGGCATTGGTTTGATGGGCATATTTTTCCTTGTACATAATTTGATTGCTATTTGATATACCCGATCGTAGGATATTGATTAGTTAATGAACAAAGAGAATTACCCGATCGTAGGAATTTTCGTAAATAAAAGGAAAGCCAGTAATATTAATTTATTAGAACGTTCATGTTAATTCACCATAACATTTCGATGCAAGCATGGTCAACCAAACTAAACATCCATATGTCCTCCATTGATACTTAAAACCTTTTTGAGTTAATTCAAGTTTGCATTATTGTTTTCTTTATTTGTTCATCACCATTGATATCGCTCTAAAACCCAACTTCATTTACAGTTTTATTAGTTTTAGGATTTTAATTATTTAGAGTTTTAGTAGTTTTAGAATTCTATTTAGTTAGTGTTTTAGTTGCTTTAGGACTCTAATTAGATTAAGAAAAGATTGTTTATAACCATTGCAATTTCTTGAGAGATCGACCCCGGATGATTGCTTATCACTTGCTACTAGTGATTCGTACACTTGCAAGTACTATAATCTGTACATCAACATTCAATACAACATCGACTACATTCATACACATGGAATAGAGGGAACCACATCTCTAGCAATATCTACTCCAATCCAAACCCATCACACTTATTGTCAAAATTTGAACTAAGGGAGTCAATCTTATAACTCTTGGAGCTACAATCAAGAGTGAACATTTTCTACATGGCCAACATATGTAATGGATTACTCCCATCAACCACAATCTTTATCTTACAACCTTACCCAAACCCAAGGATTTTTGTTTGATGACAACAACATCAACCTACATATAAAAGACAAAGAGCCCAACTATGAGGATCATTTTTATAATTTAGGTGAAGAACATGAGGTAGTGGAGAGAATAGAGAATCCTAAGCATGTGGTAGAAGATGAACCTAAGGACACACTTGAGGAACATGAAGTATCTCATGAGAAGGAAAGAGAAGCTCCCATGATTTTAAACACACCACTAGCAATTACAAGAGGGCTTCACTTTGATACACAACATTGGGAGATCACCTTGTGCATTAAGAATGAAAATTTAATCTTTAATATTTATCGAGATAAGGACCTTCCAAGAGAAGTTGGTGAAGACTATTATTTAGATTTTGAGAGTGAGCTTGAGGAGTGCAAGCTTATGAATGAGAAAGCTCCAACCGTTTTATTTAACCTAGCCTTTGGGCAAGCATTTGATGTTGGAAGCTTCAAAATTCTACAAGTGGGTCTTGATGTCTCAATAAGAAGAAGAAAGTTTATGGAATACTATGTGTATTATTATGGACTACCATAAAAATCTTCAATTAGTTGTTTATGGAATACTATGTGTATTATTCACCTTGATGGATAAAGATAGTCTAGTCAATAACCTAAAATGTGATGCTTCTTGGGAGGTAACTCAAGTGATTAAAATTTTACCTTCATGTTTTACATTTTATATTTTTTTTATTTTTTATTTTTTATTTTTCTTTGTTTTTTGTTTTAGGTGAATAAAGCAAGAGATGTGACAATGGTGCTTATATAGACATATCAAGTTGTGAAGACTAGCATCATTGACGGAGTTTTTCTGTACCCTTTTATTGTATTATCTTTGCGTTTTGCACATTGAGGACAATGTGCAATTTAAGCATCAGGGAGGGAACTCCATTCTTTTCTTTTATGATTAGTCACCATTTTTAAATTTTTTAGGTTGTTTTTAATAATAAGGGGTAGAAATTAATGAACATATGGAATCTAAATGCATGTATGTTGATATAAAATCTATGAACCCAATAATAGAATTGGTTGTCATGATTAGAATAAGGAATTTAACATGTTCATTAAGATGCGCACATGAATCTTGTCTATGCTTGCAAATTTTTGATTAGATTGATTGATTTTTATGCACATGCCATGATTGATTTTGGTGCTCTTATTGAGAGAAAATTTGGTGTGAGTTATGCTATGTGATGATGTCTTCCATATTTTAGAATTTATTTGAACATCCTTTGAGGCAAAATTTTAAATAGTGTTTGGCTTTAGAATAGGCTTTAATTTGAATCGATTGAGCCTATCAAGCTAACTATGATTTGTATCCTTAGTCACCCATTTGAGTTTAATGAAATATCTTTCATGTCTTTAAACCACAAGTGAGTCTAATTAAAAATGTGTATTACCTTTAACCTTGCATTCTTAATTTCTGTGAAAATATAATCATGTCTTGTGCTATAAAGTAAGGTGAAGTGTGGGGCACCCTATTAAAAAAATTCACAGCACCAATATCTTTGTAAATAGAAAATAAAAAAGAATTAATTCAAAGAAAAAAAAAAGTTTGGAGATGTTGTGATGTTGCAGAAAAAAGTGGAATAAAAGAATAAAAAAATAATAAGATAGGATGCACTAGAATATCAAATTAAAAGCTCAATTATCTCTTACATATTGCATGATGACTAGAAAAGAAAGCTAAGGTGTGAAATGAGCCTAAATGTCATAATTTATCTATCCTCACCTAAGCCTAACATTACAAACATGTAAAACCCTTTTGATCTTTAGCTAAATGCATTTTTATATTAGTGGAGAAGGGTGTAAAAAGTAGACTTATTAAATTCTTCTAAGACATAATATATTGGCATGCTCATATAAATTAATTTCATGAGTGCATTGGATGACATCAAGTGCATTATACACACACACGAATCACTTCATGAAAGATCTTGCATACACTTGTATTGATGAAAAGTTGATTAATGACATGTGAACCACTTTATAATATGATTGCACAACCTTTGAGGAGAATAATTTTTGTTAAATATGCATGTATTAGAGGATATGTGTTTATGGATATTCTAACCATGTTGGTTAGTATTTTATTTTTCATTGTTTATCTATGGCTTTGCTTGAGAATAAGCAAAAAGTTAAGTTTGAAGGTGTGATAGCTCCTCAAAAGTAGAGTTATTACTTCTAGGCTAACTATTTGTATTATTTTATGCTTAAAATGGATTAATATTTGTTCAATTGTGTTAATGTAGGTAAATAGTAGCAAACGTAGTTAAAACGACCAAAATCGAAGGAAAAACATGTTGGGTGCACAGCATTGAAAGTTTGGTCAGAAACAGGGAGAACAAGGTCGGGTTGGTGGCCATTGCAAGTCACAACACCATTGGATACCAAAAACAACCCGAGAGCTTGGAGCCTCGGTAGTGGAATATTAGGGCAACAATGCACAATGTGGAGAATTCAACTCAAAAGCAATGGGTTACGTGATGATTTACTTGAGCTACAGTGAGCGAAGATTGCCAAAACCTCCGTGTGACTTGTGCCATAGCATCCACTATTTTAGGTCACAGTGCGCACTGTTTTCTATACGTGGAAGTGCCAAATTTCTAGCATTTCTACTTGAACAAGTCTCCTATTTGCACTATGACTGCCAATTAGACTACAATTGCTTTTAACCTACAACACTAAGCCTATAAATACAACTCTTAAGCAACCAAATAAATAGATTCATACATTTGCACAACTAACCTACATAATTTAGAGAAAAGATGCAGCAGTTTAGAATATGAGCATAGCAAGAGAATTATTCAACATTAAAAGTGTTGGAGTTTAGTTCCACCAAAGTGACAGTTGGAGAAGATTGATTTCCGAAGTGACAATGGAGATTGGTTTTATATTCTCTACCCTTTTGTGTTAATCTGTATTAGCTCATTATTTGACATTTTATTGAATATTTTATGAAGATAAACTTGTTAGAATCCTCTTGAACTCGATCTTTTTATATAATAATTTAGCTTATTCTTCTATTCCATTGTGATTGCTTTTACAATTATATTATTCAATCTGATCTACTTGCAATTAATTATCTTATTAAAAATTATACCATAGAGGCAATTAGGTAGCTTTGAGTGAAGTATCTATTTGCTTGTTTTGATTGAATTGCATGCATAGATTCTAGGCCGAGAGATACGATTCTTATGCATATGATCTACAGTAGATGTTTTTAAAGAGTAGTATTTTAATCTAATTGGCATAAGAGTGTAATTAGGTTAGATTATTATATTGTATGCAGTTTACTTGAGCGAGTAATGCATGTATAAGATAGAGTCAATTGGTTATATATTTTATTTGGAAATTATTTGGGATGATGGATTCATATGAATCTTTTTGCTTAATGTGTTAGTGTGGTTGTGTTGGATCTATCAATGCAAATATTAGGTTTTTTATTATTATTTTACCTATATTTATCTTAGCTTAAATAGTTTAGTGTAATTGTAATCTGTTACTCAAATACCTAATAATTCAATCCTTATGGGTACGAGAACTCTTGTTCTTAAAAATACTTAAAAATACTTATTAAAAGTACACTGACCTGTGTACTTACAAATTGAGCATGTCACATATTAAGATCGAGAAAGTAGAAGAAGGCTTTGGACAGCCTTGAGGTTAAAGAAAAGGAGTTAAGTACTTTTAAAGCTAAGTTTGACCATAAACAATCCACTCACTTACTTGATAGGGATGATCTCGCTAAGAAATATGAGATTATGCAAAAATAGTTTCATGACATGGTTGTCAAAACTGAGTAAAACAAGTCAATGATGAAATTCCTCGAAAAGTATCTAAAGAACCTTCAAAGTGTTGCAGATTAGCAAATTGTTAGTTCGGATCTATCTGAAGTGGAAGTTGAAAGAATCTCACTTCTAGGAAAGAAGGTTGACATCTTGAAAAGTGAAAAAGCTTACCTTACTCATGCCTTATCTGAAAAGGATGAGACGCTATTAGGTCTTCAGGATAATGTTAAAAATCTGGGCAGTTTTGCCAGATTTCTTGAGGCATCTATTAAGAAAATAGATGACTTGCTCACTGCTTTGAGTGCAAAGTAGTCTAACCTTGAGAAGGAGTCGGAACACTCCAAGACTACTATTAAGAAACTTCTAATGGGTACATAGAAGCTTGATGAGATCCTTGTTGGCATCATGGCGGTTGGTGACCGACGCAGGCGTGGGTTCACTAATGATAGTTGTGCAGCTTTTTATCCTTCTATTGCTACTTCTGCTTCTCTCTTTGTTAAGTTTATAACTTCTACTGCTACTAGTCCTACACTACTCCTGCTTCTACTATTATTCCTCTCTTCATTAGACCTGTTGTACAATACCTTCTTCACAAGACTATTGCTACCAAAGGTAAAGATAAAGTTGCTGTGAGATCTCCCCCTTGCTCTTCTTAATTTGACTTCGTAAGATGTACCTACTATGGTTTGTCTAAGCATTTTATTTGTGGGTGTATTATGCACCCGCAACATAATGAAGAACGGGGCAAAACTTTCTAAAAATCCTCAAAGTCACATGTACGATCACTCGATCATTCAAAAATTTATAAAATTAAGAACTATCTATTGATTCATATTCCTTATGCTCATATAGACCATAGATTTCATTCTGCCCCTGTTGCCCCTCATCACTTCTATTTTTAGATATAGATGCAGCTTGATCACACCATTTTTCGGTGTGTCATTTTGTTTTGAGTTGTTTCTTCTCTCTCTCTATTTCTAGGAATTTTTGCATGTGTTTATTTATGCGTTTTGTATTTTTCTCTAAATGTTTTTATTTTCCTTGTTGAAAGGAGTCCTAACTCGATGACAAGCAAGCCTAGGTGATAAGGACATAGAAGGACTTGCCTCTCTTATACAAGCAACGGAAAGCGAATAATAATTAACAAGAATTTGCATAATAAATAAGGCAGATAGCAGACAATAATGGTAAAAGCATTAAATGCTTTCCAATCTTAGTATATACTATATATGTTGTCACATATATCATAGATACTTAGATTATACTAACTCAAGCAACAAATCAAACTAACCCAATGATACAACGTGGTAAACCCACTTAGGCTCCAATCCTAAGTGGTAACATCCACAAGTTACTTAAGGTAACCACTTATTAGCCAAATTCATTAAAATAATAAACAGTTAATACCAACTCGATAAGGTAAGACTCCAAATACCCCTATCAGTCAGAGACTACCCGTCCTAACTACGTAGGTTGTTATCCCCAGCTATCTCCACTACTTCAATCCTAATTGGATCTGGCTCACCTCCAAAGCCACACCACAAAGCAATGTAATGCAAATACTTGTAATCAGTATGCGTGTACAACAATATATGTAATTTACCCAAAATATGATTTTAGGATAAAATATCTTGTATCAACAATATGGAAACACAGTCGACGTATGTTGATACGGAAACTCCACGTCGTAATAACAATACAGAAATATACTCGATTTATTGCTATTACGGAAACTCCATTTATAAAAGAGTTTAATAAACTCCACAATCACCACATAGTTTAACACAAGAAAATACTCGATGTGTTAAAATTATGGAATCACCTTTTGAAAATATTTAAACTTCAAGTGATTAAATCACCTCCGAATTACTAATATGAAAACCCACTCAACATATTAGTAATACGAAAAATAAAATATTTTTGAAAAACACCAAAATATATTTTCCACATATTATGTTTCAATAAATCCCTAGTGTTTAGGGTTTGTTAGGACTATTAGTGGTTAATTTGCATTAGCACATTCAATGCTAAATGTGAGCTTTCTTTTAGCTTCTGCTAGCATTGTAAGGATATTTAAGAGCCAAGTTTTTTCAATAAGAATTAAGTCATTCATCCAGAATTTGTTGAGCTTGCTTGTTGAATTGTATCTACATTTGATTCTTCAATCAAAGCTTCCCAACAAGTTGAGTAATGGGGTACTGGACGTGCCATTTCACATATCCCTCGTGTACCTGGTGGTGGTACTCACAAAGCTGGTCAAGGTGCTTTTGGCAACATGTGTCGTGTTGGTCGGATGTTTGCTCTCACTAAGAGCTGGCGTCGCTGGCACCGTAAGATCAATGTTAACTATAAGTGATACGTCGACGTTTCTGCTATTGCTGCATCTACTATTCCATCTCTTGTTATGGCTCGTGGTCATAACATTGAGTCTGTTCCTGAAGTGCCATTAGTTGTTAGCGACTCTGCCAAAAGTGTCGAGAAGACATCATCTGCAATCAAGGTTTTGAAGTAGTTTGGAGCTTTTGCTGATGTTGAGAAAGCTAAAGATAGTCACACAATTCATCCTGGTAAGGGTAAGATGAGGAACAGAAGGTATATTAACTGTAAGGGTCCTCTTATTGTGTACGGAAGTGATGGTGCTAAGCTTGTGAAGGCATTTAGGAACATTCCTAGTGTCGATATTATTAATGTTGAGAGGCTCAATTTGTTGAAGCTTGCACTTGGCGGTCACCTTGGGAGGTTTGTGATTTGGACTAAGTCTGCTTTTGAGAGGTTCGTCATATAAGCCTTCAGAGAAGAAGAAGGGATATGTGCTGCCTAGAGCTAAGATTCTCAATGCTGACCTTGCTAGGATCATTAACAATGATGAAGTTCAGTCTATTGTGAGGCCAATTAAGAAGGATGTTAAGAGGGCTATATTGAAGAAAAACCCACTGAAATGCCTTAACTCTATGTTTAGCTATATGCTAAGACTACTTAGAGGATGGCCCTATTGGCTAAGACCCAGCGCATTAGGTCAAGAACGAGAAGCTCGAAAGGAAGAGGAAGCCCATTTCAAAGGTCTGCTTTAACGTCTTTTTTCTTATTTTATGTAGGCTGACAATTTAATCTTTAAAATTTATGTTTTTTTTTATAATGTAAATAAAATATTTTTTTTTTATAGTGTTAGAAGAAAATGAACGTATTTTTTTTCTTTGTCTCATAAAGATGCTTTTGTTGATGTTTAACTGCTTTTTTGTGATGATAAATTGTGTTTTTTTTAATGATACATTGTTTGATTCATTTGAAATTTAGGGTCATTTTGTGAGGATGCGTATTGTTGTAAAAGGTTTATTTTGAGGCTCGTCTCAAGATAAAAAAGTTGTAGAAGGCTATTATAAGGCTCGTTACAAAGACATGATTTAAAAAAAGTATCGAAACTGTAGCTTCACGTGATGAATTAAATCTTGCGCCTTGGTTGAGTCCTATTCTTAAGACTTTTATGCATCGCGGGAATTATTGAGGCTTTAGTCTCAACTCTAAGTTGGTTTTATGAGTTATCTATTTACAAAATTAAAAGGGCAGAAAGATTTGAAAAACAAAAAGTAGAATATCATAATTTCATAAGCAAACACGTTAAAGTTGCTTCCTTTTCATTATTATGTCTTCTTTCACTTGTACTTTTCTTTTGATTTGCCTCCTGTCAGTTTTATATTTTGCAAGTTACTAGTTGCAGCATTACATGCCGTATTTTATATCTTTTCTTTTATTCAAAATTGATATTTAAAGCTACAATCCATACGATTTATTTTGCATGTTTTATTATTATAATGTTATTTTTATGATTAGCTTATGGAATTAATAATTACTTATATTAATATTATTAACTTTGTTTAAAGTTAAATTTGAGTTATTTTATAAGTTTTATTGATATTTACTGCTTAATAAATTAAAATTTGTCTTTATTGATATTTTTAAAATTTTTTAAAATTAATATTTGACGCTTACGCCTCTGATTGCCTTGAGACTTAGCTTTGCCTCACTTAAAAAAATCGCCTCAGTGCTTTTATAGCCTCTTTTACATAATCGCCAACGATGCCAAGTGTTAAGTATTTAATTTGACTGTGAATTCTGGGCTTTTATATTTGTCATAGTTGGTTTTGAGTGGCAAATTAAGAATGTATTAGCTTGCAACCAAAACTATCAACCACAAATAGTTCAAAAATTTTTAAATCATTGCAAAAATCCTAAAAAGTTATTAGAGAGCACTTTTAGCTCAAAAGAGAAGCGATTGTTAATGGGCGTATTCTTACTATATACTATTTACATGGTTTTAGCTTGCTATGTTCATCACATTTAGTAGTCTGTAATGTAATATTCATTCGTGCTTGGTTTGGGAGTTTGAATTGGTAATTGATAGATAAAAAGTTAGATATAGTTGTCCCATTGTATTGGTTGCGTTGATTCTACTGCAACGGCTTGGGTGATGGGCAACTAAACAATTAAAGATTTAACAGAAAACAGTGCAGATATTAGAGCTTCTCGTTCCGAATTATCCTTTTTCTTTACTAAATTTTCTCATACTTAATTGCTTGTTTCATGTTTGAATCGCATTTGGTTGCTACTTTTTATGTTTCTTCTACTCTTTTTAAGTTGACTTAAGGCCCATTTAGATGTACTTTTTTTAGAAGTGATTTAAAACGAAGTGATTTGATCAAAAGTAATTTTAAGAAAATTATTTAAGTATTTGAGATGAAAATGTTTGAAGCGGTTCTAATTGACACTTTCGTAATAACGTTAGGATAGAAGTATGTATTCAAAGTCAGTTCTTTTAAAATTAAGTATTATTTATTTATCTTAAAAATATAAATAGTATTTCTCAAACTTTTAAAAGCATTTTTCATAAAAAAATATCAAACAACATGAAAATTGCTTTAATCTATTTAAAAATACTTTTAATTAAAACAAGAAGCGGTTCCAGGTATGCTTTGTGTTTCAAATTGCTAATGGTAATTTTTGTTTGGCCAGTTATAGTTACTTACTTTCATTGCTTATCTTGAATCTGCTAGGAGGAGGATGCTAAAATTAAGGCTGTCGGAAAATCTTGGTATAAAACTATGATCTGAGATAGTGACTATACCGAGTTTGAGAATTTCTCCAAGTGGTTAGGTGTGTCAGTAATTTAATTCTTTTTTATGCCTTTCAATATCAGGCTTATTTTTTATCGGTAGTGGATAACCCAGTGAGTAATGCTACTAGGATACATGTACCAGGTCATGAGTTCAAAGGGTGAAACAGTCGTAATTGTGCATAAAGATCCCTCTGACGACAGCTTGAGGTGCTAGCCACTATTCGTACTCTCAAAACAAGGTGTTGATTCGAGTAAATAGAGCATAGCAAGCATTACCCTGTCTCCTCTCAGGGAGCTTTTTTCTATTAAAAAAAAAAAAAATATATATATATATATATATATATATAAGGCTTATTTTGTTCAATTTTTCCTTTTGGTGTAATCGTTGGTATTTTGCTTGGAGTTAAATAAAGCTTAAAAAATGGAGTTTTGATTGCTTCTTTATTTTTTTATTCAGTATTTTTTTTTTTTTTGTGTTTGCTAAAATAATCTTTTCGTATTTGGTATAAAATAATATGTTATTACACAATTTTCGTTTTTTTTTTTATTACATTCTTTTTATTAATAGAAAATTGATGGATCAAATGTAGTATTAAAAAAACATATGAGAAAAAAGTTGAAATATTAAATTAATAATTAGTTTTCTTGTTAGTGTCGGAAACTATTATAATTAGAATATTATGATAATTATTCTAATATTTCCCTATTAGTTTAGAAGTTTTGTTTAAAGTCTTATTAGGATTAGAATTTTAGTTTATTATCTCCATATATATCAATGTAATCCTTCAACATTATAATGAATAAGAATTAGAATGTCTTTATTTGACTTTTTGGTTCTCTTCTCAACCTACTTTAATTATCTATTATTTTAACTTTCACATTCATTCTTTCATTTATTTTATATCTATATTTCCTTCTGTTTTATATTTTAACATGGTATTAGAGCTGTGTTCATTCATGAATACTTTTAATTTATTTTCTAAACATAGTTCTATCCTCTCTCCCTATTGACTTCTTTTATGTTGTAGTTTTGTTAATCAATTTCTTCTAAAAGTTGATGATTGGTTCTTCTATGATTCGAGATCCGAAAAGGACTTTATCTTTTTTTCTTCTCCATTTTCTCTTCTCTTCTCTTCTCTTCTCTTCTCTTGTATCTCTCTTAAATGTTATATTTGAATAATTATCATGGTATCTTGTATCTCTCTTTTCTAATAATATCATTCACGAGTCTTGTCTTTCGCATTAGATAGGTATTTTAGTCTATTTCTGAATTTTTTGTTCGAAATGCAATTTTAGGGTTTTTCTTTTCATTTGGCAATTTGGAAGCTTTTTTCTTCAGTTTGGTCATTTAGCAAACTATTACAGCCGTCGTTCACGTCAACCTCATGACTATTGGTATCAATCTCAACCTCAAGATCTCGTAGCCGTCGTTTTTTTCAGAAAGATCAACCGACCCACCGTCGTGCGCCGCCATCACCAATTCTAAATCCTGTACCTTTGAGGTTCAACATCAACTATGACAGATCTATTCTGACTTTTTGCTTATTTTTATTTGTCTGTTGTAATTGTTCAAGCTAATCATAGATTATGTTCAACTTGAGGAGGAGAGTTGAAATATTAAATTAATAGTTAATTTTCTTATTAGTGTTGAAAACTATTATAATTAAAATATTAAGATAATTATTATAACATTTCCCTATTAATTTAGGAGTTTTGTTTAAAGACCTATTAGGATTAGGATTAGGATTTTAGTTTATTATCTTTATAAATATTAATATAATTTTTTAGTATTATAATAAAAAAATTAGAATATCTTCATTTGACTTTTTGATTCTCTTCTCAACCTACTTTGATTATCTATTATTTTAACTTTCAGATTCATTCTTGGACTGATTTACATTATGACTTTCCTTTGTTATTTTATTTTAAAAGCGTTTTAGCACACATCTTTTGTTTCAATTGAACTCATCATCGTGGTTGCGAATAGTCTCATTCTACCTTTGTGACACACTACTTTTTTTTAATACCAATAATCTAGGGTACTCTCTATTATTGGTCAGCAAATAATCCGACTAAAATAAGAAATTCGATCCGATTCGTCGAATTTAGATCCGATTAAATTGACATATTTTATAGTCGGATCGAATTCGAATTGTAAAGTATAGAATCTGTTCAAATTGGATTGGATTCGGATTGACAGATTTTATAATCCGTTGTAATTCGATCCGGACCGAATTACTTATAAAATTATAAATAAATGTATATTTTATTTTTAGTATGTTATATTTAAATATTATACATATCACATTTACATTAAATTGCTATTTTAGCTTTAAAATAAAAATAAAAATATTGTCAAATTTTATATAACAATTTAATAATATTTAAGAGTATGCTTTTTATTATTTTGATTATCTTATTTATAATTATAAATAAATTAATTAATTTAATGAAGTACCAATTTAAAATTTAAATGTTAATATATATTATTTTATATATAATAATAATTTAAAAATAAGTTATAATCTCAATTCGACTTATTCAATTCGAAAAATTCGATCTGTTTGGATTCGAATTGGTTTGGATTGAGTATATCATTAGATTGTATATATTCAAATCCGCTTCAGATCGAATCGAATTCGGATTCAGATTGATAAAAAACTAGCAGTTTTGATCCGCTACTCAGCCCTACTCTCTATGGTCCATACCATTGACGTAATTTTAAGTTACTTTTGCTGATAATACATTTTTTTTTTATAATAGAAAAGAGAATGGAATAAGTTTTCCTAAATAGGAGTACTAGAATGAAAATTTCATGTAATTTAGTAATATTTTCTATTCCATTATGTGTCTTTGACACAACCAAACATAAGAATATATGGAAACAATTCCATTCTTAGTTTCATTCATTCCAGCACATGAGCTTGGTCTTCAACGTTGAGAAATGAAAGAAGACTTCAATCTATTTAACTGAGATTTGAAAATCCAGATTCATTATTAATTGGAAATTATAATCTCATTTTTAAACCAAAAGGATAGATGTGTTGGTGATTTTTCCATAAGCTATAGGGTTGAGAGTTCACCTTCTCAACAAGAAACAACGCTTCATTGCACTTTTAAATTTCAATCTAAGAAGAAAATGTAGGTTTTTGCCATTTTCATTGAATGTCATCAATCCAAATTAAGGTCGAAAATAAGTGGATTTCAATTATAAAAAAAAGAAAAACTTTGACATAACTTGGATATAAAAAAAAAAAAAATTTGTTATTTAATATCATGGTGTTTTCTGTTTGCCCTTAGATGTGTTCTTAAATGGTTTAATGGCTGAGATTTTGCAGAAAACTTGATATCTAATCCTAAATGCTCAACATATTATCTACACATACATCTGCCCATATTTTAAGTCATTATAATCAAAATTAAAAAATATATATTAGTAATTATTCCAGCATTACTATTGCATTGCTTTATTATCCATTACTAACCATCTTCTTCTTCTTCTTGTCTCTGTAACCTTTTAAAACCACAACTTTGAAGCTTGAGCTGAAGCTGAACCACCTTTACAAAGAACCTCACACTCTGAATCTAGTGAACAATATCCACCACCTTCAAAGCCGTACTGGTTCGAAGAGAATCGGCGTTTGAAAGCACATTTTGCAATGCCAATTTCAATGGCTCCAATCTTTCAAACGATCCACTTCTATGCTTCAAGATCTCATGTAATGGCGGAGCTGCTATGCTCTCTTGAACCTTAGCAAAATCTTCCTTGAGTGTTCTTTCTTCAACCTTGGAACTAGCCTAGCCAACCTCTGTCTCTGTTCTTCAGACAAATTGTTGATTGACTCCTTGATTAGTCAGACGATCAATCCAGGTTTAAATCCGCCAATCCAGAGGAAGGCTCACTTGAATGGAGTAAACCAATTGGTGTAGAAAACAAGGAAGACATCGTGTTGAGCAAGCAAGGAGTTTTCAACGTCGTATTTTTTATTGTGAGTCATTACTCAGGAAGTGAGATCTAGGAGACCTTCTTCTTTAAATTCATGGAAGTTTTTGTGAGCATAGAAAAGCTCGTCGAGAAAGTGTTGTTGGCTTACCAACCAGCATTCATAAAATGTGTCGAATGGTCTGGCATTGACGCCACTTGTTGAAGCCGATGGTTTAGTCATAAGAAGAGAAAAGATAAAAGAGGATCAAAGACCGAGAAGACAAATGGGTACGAGATCAAGTGGGTAAGTAATAGAATTTGGAAACTGGATACTTTGGTTTTGTCTTTGTTGTGTTGCTAAAATGGAAGTAATTCTATGGGCATATACGTGGCCAATAAGGCAATGTACTTTTTGTATTATTTATAACAGAAGATCAAAGCAGAGAGATGCGTGTGAATTAAAGCGATCCCAAAATGTAATAGAAATCGTTAAAATTTGTGAACGGGGTAAGAGGGACCAACGGTGACACACTTGTCAGTCTCTTACTTATATTAATCAAAGCACCGACTCACAAATAAAGAAGGGAATTGTAAAGTGGAGAGAGAGAGAAGATAGTGTATTGTTAATAAAGTTATGGTGCATTTTGTCGTAAGTGTTTTGCACATCGACAAACAAGAGAATTGATTGATTGGTATATATTTTGTCGTGAAGTGTTTTGCACATTGGCAAACAAGAGAATTGATTGATTTAAAACACATCCAGTTTGAGACCTTCTTTTGTCAAGATCACCTGCATAATCTGCATCCACATAACCCTTCACAATTGCATCATTTCTTAATGACTCTGTGTATACCAGACCTTTTAACAGTTTCCCCTTGACATACCTCAATATCCATTTCACAACCAGCTAATGCTCCTTACCAGGATATGACATATATCTACTTACAAGACTTACAACATGTGTTAAGTTTGAACATGTACAGATCATGGCAAACATGAGACTGCCTACCGCACTAGCATATGGAACTTTGTTCATGATAACTTCCTCTTCCTTACTCTTAGGTGACAATAAGTTAGAGAGTTTAAACTGTGTACCAAGGGGAACAAAGACAGGCTTTGAGTCCTATATCTCAAACCTATGTAATACTTTCTCTAGATAACTTTTCTGAAACAAAGTAAGTGTACCATCCCTTTTATTTCTGGTAATCTCCATACCTAATATCCTCTTGGCTCCACCCAAGTCTTTCATTTCAAATTTAGTTAGACATCAGTCTTTTCAGATCACTGATCTCTTTGTGATATTTGCTTGCCAACAGCATATCATCCACATATAGGAGGAGAAATGTGACTGCCATATTATGCTTTGATTTGGTGTAGACATAGGGATCATAAGGGGATCTAGTGAAGCCTGATTTCACTATAAAGGTATCAAACCTCTTGTACCACTAACGTAGGGACTGTTTTAGTCCATACAATGACTTTTTAAGAAGACATACCAACTGCTCTTCTCCTTCTTTAACATATCTTTTAGGCTTCCTCATATAGATCTTCTCTTCTAAGTCTCCATGAAAAAAAGTGGTCTTGACATTCATCTGCTCTAAGTGCATGTCAAATTGTACTACACAAGAGAGCAATATTCTTATTGAACTATACTTGACCACTGGTTAGAAGATTTCAGTGTAGTCAACACCTTCAACCTGAGTGAACCCCTGTGCAACTAATCTTGCTTTGTACTTGGTGGGTTCAACTCTTACATTGCCTTCTTTTATCTTGTAGAGCCATCTGCATCCAACCAACTTAGTGCCCTCAAGTTTGTCAACTAATGTCCACGTTCTATTCTTCATCAGAGAATGACATTCATCATCCATTGCTAGTTTCCACTTATCAGCTTCTAGTGAGTTCAGTGCTTCTTTGTATGAGGCAGGTTTTGAGCAACATGATTCTAGTCCTACAGTAAGAGCTTCTGCATACCTTGGGGGTCTCCTTATGTCTCTTCTTTGTCTGTCTCTTGTTAGTTGATAATTCCTTAATGGATCAACCTCATTGTCACTTGCCATTGCTTCCTCATTTGCACTTGCTTCTTCTTTTTCACTATGTGTATCCTCCACCTCAATTTGAGTATCTGTGACTTGATTGTTCTCAGAAGTGCTTGAGTTTAGATTTTCGTGTTCAAATTCAACTTGATGTTGATCTGGTTTACTAGTGTCATTAGGAGGTACTTCATATTCAACGGCACTAGTGGATGTTTCATTAAATATAACATCTCTACTTACACTTCAACACATAGTAGCACTCTCAACTATAGAGTCAGAATATAAAGCCCTCATTGAGGCAATTAAGGAGGCATTGGCAATTTTGGCATCAACACCAACGTAGTAGACATAAACTGTGACAACCAAAGTGCAATTTATCTAACCAAGAACCCCATGTTCCATGAGAAGATAAAACATATTGATGTTAAACTTTACTTCATTAGAGATATTGTAAATGAAGGGAAAGTGAAGGTTATGAAAGTCTCTACTATAGAAAACCCAGTAGATATGTTGAAAAAGTTAGTCCCCTTGAGCAAGTTCAATCTATGCTTGCAACTACTCAAGGTTGGTGAAGGATAATAATAGGGCTCACCTAAGGCAAGGACCTACTTTGCAACAATCCAACTAAGGTAGTGAGTTTGAGTCAAGGTGGAGATTTGTAACATTCTGTGACTCAAATAGTAATAACACTTACAAGCATTACTAGCAATGACAAGCTGTTTGTAACCCTTACAGAAAACTTGCAGAAATAATGTACCTTATATATTGTATTACTAGGACATATAGTGTAGGTGTGCACAAACAATCAAGATTGACACTTGGTGCAGGTGCTATATATATGTACTCAGTCCTAGTGAGCGAGAAATAGAGAGAAGAATAAGAGATTGATAACAACACAACTCAAAAAGTGTGTGTGTCTTGTTCAAAAGGGTTAGTGAGTTTTTATTGCTAGTAGCGGCTTGCTTTGTAATCTTTGTTCAAGAACTTAGTGGAATGTTGGAAAGGAAGTCCTTCCCATAGAGTAGATTCACAATTCATGTGGATTGAACCATGTTAAAATCTGTGTATGCATTGTTTCTTTTTTTTTTTTTGTACGTGTGCATGAATCATAAACTTGCCATATCAATCTTCAAAGGGTGTGTCTAATCAGTGGCAACAAGTAGGTCTCTGTCTTGGATAAATAATCTAACACATCTTACAAAGTAATTCTTCTGCATGGGATTTGGTTTCTTAATGAAGGGCCGGTGAGACTGAGAATGAAACAGACCAGAGGCAAAGGGTAGTGGTACCGATGCTGAGAACGTGCTAGGCAATGCCCTAATCCAAGATCTTACATTATGAATTCTGAAGGGATGATAAATACAACATTTCTTAAGGTAATGACATTGTCACATAAATTTTATTGCATAGAAACACTTAAATCGATATTGACCATATGAATATTACTAGCTTATGATTAAAAGATATTTTTTATGATTATTGGGACAATGATAAAGAAATATTTAATTGAATGAGAACAATTTCAATCAATGGGCTAGGCCCACCCGATGCAGCTTCAAAGAGAAAGCACAGGTTCTTACATATGTTAGTTATAAAGGTTCTTAAATCATTTATGTAACTCATTCAATTTTGTTTTGAAAAATAAAAAAATAAGTATATAATTAACATATTTATGACTATTTTTTGGCATTTAAAACACCGAATAACTAATAATAATAATAATAATAATAATAATAATAAAACTAAAAATAAGTCCGGTCTGGTTAACATAAGCTCACATTCAATGCTCACTTATGTGACTCCATTATTACTCGAATACTCAAACTGAAGCAACTAATTGTTTAACAAACTTGCAAACTCACCTTTTTCGTGCATGGAGGTCAGAATATCACATCCCCCAACCAATTCTCCATTAACAAAAATTTGTGGGAAAGTTGGCCAGTTGCTATACTTTTTCAGCGTCTCCCTAAGTCCATAATTATATTCTTCATCGAGTACATCAACACTCTCGTAATCCACTCCTTCACTTTCAAGGATGCTAACAACTTTCTGTGAGAAACCACAAAGGGGTGTACTTCTTGAGCCCTTGATAAAGGCCACAACTTTGTTCTCTTTCACCAACCTATCAATGAGTTCTTCCAAAGGGACTGTCAGTTGGACAGTGCGTCCGGGTGTCAATCGTAGATCAGGCTTCTTTTTTGGGCTTTGTCGTACCCAAGTAGCGTTTCCAGATTCATTACCTGGAGGGACCTTTCCAGTGGCCTTTATGTGTTCTTCCATCCATGATTTCCAAGCTTGTGTTAGAGTTTTTCTATCTGGTTCATCTACAACACCAACCTATTTACACAATATAATCACCATTAGATGAATTTATACTGAACAATTCTCCATTCTATCTCAAACAAAGCATATCATACAATATTTATCAAATCTTAGTGGCTTCCGAATGTGGTATTTTGCTAATCCCTGATAAAAGTCTTTTACAAGAATTTTATTTAAAAGACTACAAGGAAAAAGAAGTCGAATTCAAACATCCCCTACAAAAAATAAATAAATAAACATCCCTTCAATAAAAAACAAAACATCAAAAAATACTAGTTTTAATGTGTCGATCAAACTCACAGTTTAATAGCTCATACACATAGAAGCCTTGGATTAAACACCATTAGCAGAGCATACAAGCTTCAAAGGACAATACAGCTTTGTAGGTATGAAAGTGATACTTATATTTGTTCGCATTCATACCCATCTTTGGATACCACGATACAAATTGCAAAGTTGTATAAGCGCAAAATTGTACATTTTCTAGCGTGGTTATATATATTTGATTGCAGCAAGATGAAAATTGAAATCGACATTTTCCACAAAAATTAATAGAAGGCTAATAAGAAAATCCAAGTTGCATTCAACTTTTTACTATGTTTAATACAATCAGAATCACGCTCTAAACCTTTTATAAAGAAAAGAAAAGAAGAAGAAAAAAATGCAAGAAATGGTATTTGCTTAGTTTCCCTATAAGTCATATCCCTTTTAGCTTTTCATTTTTGTAATAAAAATCAGGATTTTCAAGCAAGCTGAGTCCTAACTCCTAACAATAACAAACAAATCACAATGGCTAAGCCCAACATGGTTTACTTATAACAGTGTTAAAAGTCTGGATTTCAGAGCGCTGACTTCTATAAAACTAATTCTTTTGTAAATTAGTACATAACCATCTCAAAGCTTTAGGATATTATCATCAGAAGCGCTCAGGTAATACTTAAGACATAATCCGTTAATTTACACACAACAAAAACCTGTACCTTAACTGAAGAACAAAGCTCTGGAACAGATTTCCGATGACCGAGAATACTCGCTGCTATATTTCGCGATATGCCGACGAACTGAAGGTCGCCGTTTTGGTCAAAAATAGCGTAGACGCCGGACTCTGACGGTAATTTCCAGGAAAACTCGTCGGAAGAATCCGGAAGCATGACGAGATTGGTCTCCGATAGGCTCTTCAGAGCCGAAACGATAACCAAAGCCCGAGGCTTGACTGAGCTATTGGGTTTTAGGGAGATGGAGGGAAAGCTAGCAACAAAGTTTACGGGGTTTAAATAGTATAAATAATGAAGAGCGTTTTGGGAAGAGTATAGGCGAAAAGATGGATATGAAGAGTGAAGTGAAGAAAGGGTGTTAATGGTGGCCATGGCTAGGAACATAAATTGGATGTTGGAGCTTGGAGAGCAGCTGCTTCATCACTCGTCTCATCAGGCTATCGGATATTTTCTATTTTTTTCAAGCAATTACCAACTTTTTTCTGGTCCTTGGCCTAGTATTTCGGCCTGCTTTAGAATATTGTCTCATATAATATGTTTTTTTTATTTTAATTGATTTTTTTTTCAAATTAATATAAATTTAATGCAAAATTTATAATTTCATACGTATAAATATTAAAATATTATTATTATATAAATTTAATAAAATAAAAATAAAATTAGATCTCACAAGATTTTTAACAACTTACTGAGTTTCAATAACAGTAACCGACAACCTACAAGAATTGTACGTAACATATTATCTACTTATATTTTTGTATGTAATATGTTACATTTACCTATACAAGTTAGTCGATTTAGGTTCACTTTATAATTTATAAATCCAACTCTACCTTTATATATAATCTGTTATATCTACCTCTATATTTGAATGTAATATATTATATCTATCTCTAGCGAGTTCTTCAAAGCTTTAGAAAGGATGTAACAACTCTACCTTAAGATGTGAAAGAGTCCTAACCTAGTTACACGACCAAGGTAAAGTAATACGGACACTCACACCTCTCGTACAAGCAGCGAAAAAGTAATTAACAGATAACATGCAATTGTAAATAAATAGAAAAGGCAAAGAATAAATATAGATATAGAAGTAAAAGCAGTAAATGTCTTCCAATCTTAGTAGATACTATATATGTTGTCACATATACCGTAAATACTCAAATTGTAATAACTCATACAATAAAGCATACAAACACAATATAACGTGGTAAACCCACTTACGGTCCACTCTTAAGTGGTAACATCCACAAGTTGCTTAAGACAACTATTCAATAGTTAAATTCACTAAATGAAATAAAAAAATTACTATAAACTAAAAAAGATAAAATGTCAAATACTTCTATCAGTCAGAAACCACTTATCCTAACTACATAAGCTGCTATCAAAAGCTGTCACTATAGCTACTTTAATCCTCACTGGATCTGGCTCACCTCTAGAGCCATACCATCACGCAGTGTGATGCAAATACCTATAATCAGTATGCATGTACAATAATATATGCAATTTATCTAAAGTATGATTTTAGAATAAAACACCTTGTATTAACAATACGGAAACACCTTGTATGCATATACAATATTCCGTATTATTGATAGGAAAACTCCACCTAGTAATAACAATACATAAATACACTCGATATATTATTATTACAAAAACTTCCTTTATAAATGAGTTTAATAAACTCTACCACCACCACTTAGTTTAACACAGAAAAATACTCGATGTGTTAAAATTACGAAATTACTTTTTGAAAATATTTAAACTCCAAGTGAACGAATCACCTCCGAATTACTAATATGAAAACACATTCACCATATTAGTAATACGAAAAATGAAATATTTCTCAAAAATACCAAAAGATATTTTTCACACGTTATAAAAATATGCAATACCAAATATGTAATGTGAGAAATATAAGTAAAAGAGATAAGAGAGAGGATAATAAATGTGTGTAAATTTGTATTAAATAAGTGAGATGAGGGGGTATTTATAGCTAATTTTTCAACTTTTAGGACACTCGTCGACCTCTAGCCGACACTTCACCACACACCCCCACGAGTCTTCGCTGACTGTCCTAATAAGATGTCAGTGAGGTCCAATGATTCACAATTCTACCTTCTGCACACTCACAGATCCTTCATCAACTACCTCGGCGAGCTGCCAAAAATAATTTTTTAAAGGCAAAACTTCACTAAATAAAAAGTCATAAACACTCACCAATTCAAGGAAACACAAGCAAGTAAAAATACATTTTAACATGCAATAAATATACTCTCAATCATCCCGTGGTGTGTCTATCATACAAATAAACAGTAGTGTTAAGATCTACAAGAGTGTGTGTAATACTGATCGCAAGCAAACCAACGTACAAAGAGATAGACAAAACACTAAATAAAATAAACAAACTCAGTGTTTTGCACACATGAATGTTAACAAAGACACAAAGAGACTTACAATCTCCCTCTTTGGCTTTCCATGGTAAAATATTGTACAACCTATACAAGGCAAGCATCAAATACAATATATTCATGGAAGGTGATCTAATTAAATTCATTCCAATGAATAAACTACGACACTAATAAGACACCTCCCAACACACCTACATTCTAAGGGTGTCCATCTTATGGTGCTTCATCGATCTTCATAAATCAACACATCCGTCTTGATACTAACACTAGCTCCAAGTGAGCTAAAAGGTCCAAAACTACATCTATAACCTGCACACACAAAACAAATACATACCTGTGAACTTATCATGCAGAATTATTTATAGTCTAGCCAAATACTATCAAGTTATCCTTGCACAGGTACACACTAATAGGGTAAACACAATTAGTCAAGGAAACTCCTCCTGACTTCATGTAACACTCTCCCTGAATGCTTGCGAGTCAGATAAAAAGAAATGATGCAAACCTATACTCATATCTCACAAAAAGCAAAAAATAGAAGTAGACACGTTATGCAACATACAAACTTTTTCCCCTTTTTTACATAAAAAGTCAAAGGAACACCCCTATATAAGAGAGAGAAGTCATACAGTATGCAATAATCCTATATACTCGTGCAACACATGTGATGAACACTATTTTGACCTATTATTTGTTATGTTTTTAAGTATTTATTTTATGTTTTATTTCGGTATTACTTTATGTTGTATTTGTTATGTTTTGTAGGTCCAAGTAAGTTTGGGATGAATTATGGACTTAAATGGTCAAAGAGAGTGAAAATGGAGTGAAAAGAGCTAATGTAAGTAAACCTTACATTAGGAATCAATAATTTTGTAAGGGGATGTACAAGGCATTACAACACTTTGTGCCGCAGCGAGAAAATTAGTGTCGCGGTGGTACATTCTTGGGTTTTTACTATGGGAAACAAAAATCACTTTGTACCACAGCAGAAGAAATTGTGCGACATGACACCAACCTCTCCAGAAAAATGTACTGAACTAGAAAACATATGTGCATCGCAATAGAAGGATATGTGCACCATGACGTGATAGTCTCGGGTTTGTATACGAGCACCAAAATTACCTCATGCCACGGCATATGAAATTGTGCGATGATGAACACTATTTTGACCTATATTTTGTTATGTTTTTAATCATATTTTTTATATTTTATTTTATTTTTATCATGTTTTGGAATATATTTTTGTATTTTGTAAGCATTTTGGCTTCTACAAGAATATTGGACTTAAATGTATCAAAGAGAGTGAAATTAGAGTAGAAAGAGCTGAGTAATGTAAGCCTTACATTGAAGACCATTCATTATGTAAGGGGTGCATACAAGGCAAGCACAACAAGGCACTCCGCAGTGAAGAAATATTTGTGTTGTGGCAACCAAGTCTCAGATTTTAATATGAAGCCAAAAATCAACTTGCGCCGCAGCGAGTAAATTTGTGTGCCACAGCAGTGAACTCTCGATTTCTACTATGGGGTCTTATTTTCAGCATTGAGTTGTTATAGAAGAAATTGTGTGCTGCGGTCCGCATACCAAAAACTGCCTACAAATCCTAATTCGCGTGTGCTTCTTCACCCACCTATAAATATCACACTAAGCTTCTCCCAAACATAAGTTTTTGCAACTAATTTTCTCCACACCTCAACTATTGTAGCAGCTGGGTTTTCCACCTAAAAACTCACCCAAAGTCAAGAGAAGATCCTCCATTTGTGAAGCTACTCCAAGGATTTGAGAAAGGGGACCAATCAACTTCAAGAAATTGGAGCTAGGAGATCATTTGAGGTATTTTTATTGTAACATCTTTTTCTTCTCTTTGATTTTGTGTTTGCCTCTCATAACTAAATTGATTGACGCTAATTTAATTATGGTTGGCTAATTTATGTATTTTGGATATTAGTATTGCATCCAATGATTGAAAGAATAATTTTGTAATTTAATTACATATGAGTTTTGGATTTATTTCTTATTCATGTTCTTAATATTTCTAATTATGAATTAATAATGGGCTAAATCTTGATTTGTAGTTGGAGAAAATATATTAGAATTTAGGCATTAGAAACGTCATCTTTGCTTAATTGTGTATTATGAACAAGTGCCTAATTTGATTGCATTGATTTGTCTTAGATTAGGTGGTTATAATATTTTCTTGAGCTAATTTCAATTAATTAATTAACGGTCTGGATCAAAGAAGTTAAAAAATTGATTGTAGTGAAAATTGTCATTGATTTGGAATTTTCTAGGTTAGCAAAAAAATCATTAAATCCAACTCTTAATTGAATTGCTTAATTTGTTCTTCCTAGGGATGGATAGCGAACTAAGATTCCCAGATACATCCATAATCCTCCCCTTGGTTGTGATTTCTTTTATTTGTATTTTATTTTAGTTATTGAATTAATTTAGAATTTACAATATTTTCTATCAACCAATAATTGTTAGAGTATTTAGGATTCTTTGTTCAACTAAACAAGAAAATAAATAACTTTTTAAAACCACTGCAATTCTTTGGGAGACGATATTAGGAGTATACTTATCACTAATTACAAATGATTCATACACTTGTGAGCTTTTTACAAATACAAAATTCGACTATTAAGTTATTGTGCATCAATTTTTTGGCACCGTTGTCAAAAAATTGACATTTTAGGTGATTAAGTTGTTTTCCTAGGATTTATGCTAATTAATTAATTAATAGTCTGGATCAAAGAAGTTAGTTAATTAAAGAAAAATCTCCATTAACTTGAGAATTTTTAGATTTAGTGAAAAAATCAATAAATTTTACTTTGTATGCTTAAATGTAAAAATCACATAAATCATTGTATCCATGAATGGTTAACTAGCTGATTTTTCACTCATTCGTCATATCGAATTAGCAAACTTTTCACTCATTTATTTTAATTGTTCTAAGGTTTTATAATTTTTCTACCGTTCTCACAATCGACTTTTATTAGAGTGTTTAGGATTTATTTTCGCAATCAATTTAGAAAACAATTGACTTTTTATGACTATTGCAAATTCCTTGAGAGACGATCTTGGGAGTATACTTGTTGCTTATTACAAGTGACTCATGCACTTACGAGCTTTTTACATACACAAAATTTAGTTATCAAGATTTTGTTTTAATAACTAAATTTTGTGTACCAAGTTCTTGGCACCGTTGCTTGAGAATTTAACGTTTTTAAATTGTTTATTTGTTTTCCTTTTAGTTAAATTTATTAATTTGTTTGTTATTGTAATTTTCATTTTTTTTTTTTTTTTGTGTTTTTGTTAAGTTCTTTCATTTAGTTTGTTTTATGACTACTTTTAATTTATTTTTGTTACTTGTTTGGAGTCATTAGTGTCTGGTGTTTTGATTTTATTATTTTTTTTTGTTAGTATATGCAAGGTAAGAGATCCCTTGGAAATTCATTATCACCTTTCATAGACAACATTAACTGACTAAAAGAGTACTTGAGATACTTTGATACTGACATTTTGGAGGAAGAAGATTTACAACAAGAATTATCGATTATGGGAGACCTTCTACCTCTACCTAGAGAGTTGGCTATGAAGGAGTATGCAAGGCCAATCATTGATACTGCCACTTCTTGCATCCAATTGGGAGAAGTAGCTAGGAATTATGAGCTAAAGAATATTCAATATTCCATGTTGCCTTCTTTCCATGGTATTCTTAATGCAGATCCACTAACGTTTATTCGTAATTTTTATGCTACTGTGCAGACGTTTTCGCTATAGGGGCTAAATGAGGATCAATTGAGGATGAGATGTTTTCCATATACACTTAAGGACAAAGCAAATTTATGGCTTATGACCCTTTCACTGGGTTCCCTCTCTACTTGGGAAGCAGTATACAACAAGTTCATGGGAAAGTTCTATGCCTATCAAAAGACTACCGACTTGAGAACAAAAATTGCAACATCTCAAAAATGAAAGGAGAACTTTTTCATGAGGTGTGGGATATGTTCAAACTGCTTATGATCCAGTGCCCACACCATCATTTTCCATTACAACTCCAAAACCAATTTTTCTATGAGGGTTGACACAATAGTGTTAGTTCATTGTGGACAATGCTATACGAGGAACTATGGGAGAAAAGACTGCAATAGAGACATAAGATTTGTATGAGATGTTGGGTGCTAATTCCCAACAAAAGAGTGCTAAAGGAAGGAGAGTTGGGGTTAATAAGGTAGCTCCTGGAAATGAAATAGCTATACAAATTGCAGAGCTAACCAAGCAATAAGAATACTTCACCTCAAGAGGTAGGTGGAATTTTTAGTACTTATCATCATGGTGCTAATACTTGTCCATTTGTTTTTTATTCTCATGTAGCTACAAGCCAGGAGCAAGGGAACACAATGGAAGGATGCCAACCTCGACCAAGGAATGATCCTTTTGCTAACACCTATAATTCGGGTTGGAGAAATCATCCAAATTTTTCTTGGAAGGGAAACAACAACCCAGCTTATGTTCATAATCATTTTACAAATAATCATCCCAACAACTTGCAACTCACTCTACCAAACAAGCCAAGCTTGGAGGACAATTTGAACTCCTTCATTCAAGTGAGTCGAGATAACCACATGAAGAATAATCAAATGTTGGATTCATTGGGGGATTCCATGAAGAGGGTTGAGGGCTAAGTTGGGCAATTAGTAGAGCATCTCTAAAGGCAAGAAAAAGGGAAGTTGCCTAGTCGAACGAGCGAAGGTAGTGACAGTCCTTCGAAATGGTAAGGTAGTTAATAAAAATTTACCTAAAATTTACCATATAGTTCAGGTAACATGGAAGGAGAGCATGCAATGTCTAAGGGAGGTGGTAAGACCAATGACAAACATGATGAACTTCCCAAAGAAGCAATTGGAGAGTCATCTACTACCTCTCAATTGCACAAAACATCGGAGCCTTACCAACCACCCATACCATGTTTACATCATCTTAAGGACGATAAACAGGATAAGAAATTATCTAACTTATTTAATATGTTTTTCAAAGTTCAAATTAATTTTTTCTTATTGGATGTAATTAGAAATGTGCCTTCCTATGTTATGTTTTTCAAAAATTTAAACACCATGAAAAGAAAGTATGAACTTAATGAAAGAATTATTGTGTCTGAAATTTCAAGTGCAGTACTTCAACAAAATTTACTACCAAAATTAAAGGATCCCAGTAGTTTTACTATTAACATTACTATAGGAGATAAGAAAGTGATAAAAGCTATGCTAGACTTAGGTGAAAGTATAAACTTAATGCCTTATTCAATTTATTTGCAAGTAAGTTTAGAGAATTTAAACCTACAACCATGTCCCTTTAGTTAGCTGATAGATCTGTTAAATACCCAAAAGGGATGGTTGAAGATTTACTTGTACAGGTAGATAAGCTGATTATACCTGTTGATTTTGTTGGTTTGGACATTTAGGAAAATCCATCTATGGACAAGGAACATACTATTCTTCTTGGTAGACCAATCATGGCCACTACCAAGGCTATCATAGATGTCCACATTTGAAGTTTGACTATGACAGTTTTGGGAGAAACTATTTATTTTAAAGTGTTTGATTCTTCTCCTATACCTTTTATTTCCACTATTGATGAATGTTCTTATATTGACCATATTGATACACTTGTTCACAATACCATTTTGTAGAATGAGATGAAAGATAAACTTGAGTATGCTTTAACCGTTGATATGGTTGAAGAGGATTTAGATGAGGAGACTAAAGAGTACCTTGAATTTTTGGATAGTACCGAACCTTTGGATGAGCCTAGTACACCCTTAGAGTTACCTAAAACACCACCTAGGGAAGATATTATCCACCTAAGCTTGAATTGAAAGAGTTACCTGTACATTTTAAGTATGTATTTTTGGGAGATGGGGATACTTATCTAGTCATTATTTCATCTACTTTAACCAAAATCCAAGAACAAGAACTTGTGAAAGTGCTTAAGAAATTTAGGAAAGCCATATGTTAGAGCATTAATGATATTAGAGATATTAGTCCTACTATGTGTATGCATAAGATTATTTTTTAGAGGATAATACCAAACCTGTGAGAGAAGCCCAAATGAGACTTAATCCAATTATGCAAGAGGTAGTCAAAACTGAGATTTTAAAACTCCTAGAAGTACAAGTTATTTATCTTATATCCGATAGTAAATGGGTTAGTTTGGTACATGTAGTGCGTAAGAAATCAGGGATGACAAGAATGAGTTAGTGCCTACTAGGATGATCACAGGTTGGAGGATGTGTATTGATTTCCATAAACTTAATTTGTACACGAAAAAAGATCATTTTCTCTTTCCTTTATTGATCAAATGTTGGAACGATTAACAGGGCATAAGTTTTGTTGTTTTCTTGATGGTGTTTTAGGATATTATTAAGTGCCCATTGCACTAGAGGATCAAGAGAAGACCACATTCACTTGCCTAATTGGGACATTTTCTTTCAAAAGGATGCCATTCAGTTTATACAATGCCCCCACCACATTCTAAAGATGCATAATGTCTATATTCTTGGTATGGTGGAGAAATTCATTGAGGTATTCATGGATGATTTTTTCAGTATTTAGAAATTCTTTTTGATAATTGTTTGCATAATTTGACTCTTCTGCTTGAACGATGTATTGAATGTAATTTAAATCTTAGTTGGGATTAGAGTCATTTCATGGTCAAACAAGGCATTGTATTAGGACATGTCATTTGTAGTATGGGTATAAAGGTAGATAAGGCAAAAGTTGATTTGATAGCTAAATTGTCACCTTCCATCAATGTCAAGGGAATTAAAAGTTTCATATGTCATGCAAGTTTCTATAGGAAATTTATTAAAGATTTTTCTAAAATAAGTCATCTCTTATGTAATACTTTGAAAGAGAAATTGACTTCTGTACCTATGCTCATGGCACTTGATTGGTCGTTACCTTTTGAAATAATGTGTAATGCTTCATATTTTGCTATTGGGGTTGTTTTCAAATAGAGAGTAGATAACCATTTACATGTCATTTACTATGCTAATAAAACTCTTAATGATGCCCAACTTAACTATTCCACTATCGAAAAAGAACTTTTGGATATTGTGTTTTCTTTAGATAAATTGGGATCTAATTTTGTAGGGTCTAAAGTCATTGTGCATTCTGATCAAGTGGCTTTGAGTTATTTGTTGAGTAAACCAAATGTTAAGCCAAGGTTAATTAGGTGCAAGAATTTGACTTAGAGATCAGAGATAAAAAAAAAAAAAAAGAACTAATAATGTAATAACTGGTCACCTGTCTAGGTTAATTTCTGACTTTGTTGAGGCCTAACATTTCTTATTCAGGAAAAAAAAAGGTTTTTTCATATTTGCAGGCACTACTTTTGTGATGACCCTTATTTGTTCAATCTTTGGCTAGATCAAGTCATTTGGAGATGTGTACCTAAAGAGGAGCATGAGAGCATTTAGCCTTTTTCCATGAGCTTCATATGGAAGCCATTTTGGTGGTAAGAAAATGGCCATCAAGGTATTACAATCTAGTTTTTACTAGCCAACTTTATTTAAAGATGGTCATAATTTTTGCATGTGATGTGATCCATGTAAGAGGACTGGTAATAGAGGAAAACATAATGAAATACCTCTGATATTTAATTGGTTGTTGAGTTATTTGATGTTTGGGAGATTGACTTTATGGATCTTTTTTCCCCTTTTTCTGTTTTGAATATATTTTGATTGTTGTTGACTATATGTCCAAGTGGGTAGAGGCTATATCCACTAGTACTAATGACGCTAACTGTGTTGTCAAATTTTTGAAGGATGTAATATTTAGCAGGTTCGAGACCCCTAGGCAATAATCATTGATGGAAGGAGTCACTTTTGCAATAAACTTTTTGATGGGTTATTGAAGAAGTATAACATCACACATAAGGTGGATATTCCATATTATCCACAAACATCTAATCAAGTTGAGGTTAGCAATCAATAAATCAAAGATATCTGGGAACGTATGGTGCGACCTTCAAGAAAGGATTGGCCATACAAGCTCAATGATGCATTATGAGCTTATCATACAGCATACAAGACACCTATTGGTATAAGCCCTTACCAGTTAATTTATATAAAGGCATGCCATTTGTCCATTGAGCATGAGTACAGAGCATATTGGGCAATCAAGAAATTGAACATGGATTATGAACAAGTGGGAGAGAAGCGCTGATGCACAAAAACTTGTTAACCAAATTTTGTATTTGTAAAAGCTCGCAAGTGCACGAGTCACTTGTAGTAAGCGACAAGTATACTCCCAAGATCGTCTCTCAAAGGAATTGCGGTGGTTTTTAAAAGAGTTAAATGTAATCTAAAACTTAGCGGTAAAATAAATCCTAAACACTCTATCAAAGTTGGTTTTGTAAACGGTTTCTAAAATTTTAAATTCTTAAAACAAATAAAGTGAGTGTGTGAAAGTATTGCTGAAGCGATGAGATGAACGAGTGTGGGAAATTAGCTAGTTAACTAATCATGGATAGATTGATTTATGTGGTTTTCACAATTAAGCATGAAAAAGTGAAATTTAATGATTGTTTTCACTAACCCTAGAAAATCCCAAATTAATGGCAATTTTTCCTTAATTAACTAATTAGCTTCTTTGATCCGGACCATTAATTAGTTAATTAGCATTAAACTTAGGAAAATAATTTAATCACCTAATTTAAGACAAGTCAATGCACTTAAATTAGGCTCATGCTAAAAAATGCCCAATTGAATTTAGATGATGTTTCTAAAACTCAACCCTAAAATATTCCATACATTCATAAATTAAATTGGCCAAAAGTAATTAATGAACATAAGTGTTAAGAACAATGAACATGAAATAAATCACTTTAATATAAAATAATCCACATAAACAATCATCCACTCAAGGTTACATTGCTAAAATCCCACACACAAAGAGTTAGCTACTCATAATGAAATCCAAATCAATATTTTTCATTACAAATAACATTCTATGAGTTCTTAAAAAGAAAAGAGATTACAAACAATAAATTACCCCACTTCCACTCTTGAAACAAGCTCTTGATGTTGGATGGTCACCTTCTTCAAGATTGTTGATGGAGCTTCAAAGGAGGAGCATTAATGGAGTAATTTCTCTCTCAAAATGTGGAGGAGGAGGAGAAGAGGCAATATTCACGAGTTGGGTGTGGGGAGTGTTAAAAATGGGTATTTATATATTAGGGTTTGAGTGTGTGTGTGTGTTGGGGTTGAAAAGCAGGAAATAAAATTCGGGTACGCGCGCCGCGGCCCAGGTTTTTCATGCCTCGGCGCGCTATATTTTCCTGGAATTGAAATCAAGACAGAACCTTCCCCGCCGCGGCGCAGGTTTTGCATGCCTCGACGCGCGTTGTTGTAATGCCCTTACATAGTTTGTTGATTCTCGATGTAAGGGCTTACGTTGCTAAGCCTTTGTTTGTCCCCCTTACATAGTGAATGACACCCAATGTAAGGCTTACAATCTTTAACACATTTTTCTTCATTTTTACTCTCTTTTTCCACATTTATTCCCAAACCTACTTTGACCTACAAAACAAAAGAATACTCTCCAAAACAAGATTATATCGAAATTAAATGCAAAATAATCACTTAAAAACGTAACAAATAGTAGGTCAAAATAGTGTTCATCAAATACCCCCAAACCTACATTTTGCTAGTCCTCAAGCAAAACTAAAATTGAAAAGATAAATAACAAAACTAAAATTGAAGCTAACAAAACTTGTCATGCTTTAGTTTCTTTCCAATTCATAACCAAAAATTTATACACAAATTTATCCAACATTCTAACACATCAAGGTTCGCCATTTAGATCAATTTCGCTTCACAAGTCTAAATCCCAATACTAAAAGCGTATCAACATTGACTCCCCCAAACTTAGTGTTAGGAATGTGAATTCGTTTCAACTCTAATCCTCACAAGAATTACTCTCTAAATCACACCGATCCTATGGGTTCAAGCACTCATCAAAGTATATGCGAATAGAAGTTTTGTAAAGAAATGAGCTAATAGGTTCGCATATGATTAAACAAGAAAGGCTCAAAAGTGCATAACATTGATCTCATGAAAGGAATCAAATGATAGGATTTACGAAGAAATCACATTACTAATCTCATGCATCAATTAAAATCCTCAAGCAAAAACTTCAAGTGTGCCATAGAATGAAAATGCTTTGACTTTAAGGGAACTTGTTTCCTATTTCTCTCTTTCTTTCTTTTTCTTTTTTTTTTTTTTTTGTTAACTATTCATACTTGAAGAACTTAGGGTCATAATAAACTTATTATTTCTTCTTCTTCTTTTTTTTATTTTTTTTAGACCCATATACCTATGTAATTTGTGAATGGCTACTTCTTAGCTCTTTTTGTGTTTGCTATAGGAATTCCCTTTTTTTTTTTTTTTTTTTAAGTCAAGCATGAATGAATTAGGCAAATACTTCAAATTTTACTCAAATCATTTAATCTAAACAATTCAATTAAGCACATGATCCCTCATTAAATGTTTAAAATCCTAACATTCAATACAAAAACCTATAGAGATCATCTAACAATTTGAAATGATATGAAAGGTGTTTAAAAGAGTAGAAGAATATTTATCTCTCCGAATAAAACGTTAAGGGCTCAACAATATTCTCACAAGGTAGTCTCCACTATTCAATTCCTAAACACAAGATTTGGGTTCATCTTAGTTTCAACATCAAAAGCATGAAACACAGATTGTATATTAAAACCGATCCTTACAACAAACCTCAAATATTTTAAAAATCAGATAAACAATGCATAAAGACTAGTTATTCATCAAAAATTGACCAAAGCATGAAAGTGTTGTTACCAATCAAAAATGCAAAATGCACCCCCAAACCTAAGCTAAACATTGTCCTCAAGGTTTTCAACTACACACATGTTCAGAAAAGAATTTAGAAAGGGCACACAGAAAAACTAAACTAAACTTAACTAATTAAAAGAAAAGATAGATAATACCAAAAACGGTGGGTTGCCTCCCACCAAGCGCCTAGTTTAACGTCTTAGCAAGACGATGCTCACTCTTATCATGGAGGTCTCAATGCATCCTTGAAGTGCTTGCTTCCTCCTCTCCCTTTGCTCCTCTTAAAACAAGGCTTCATGTCACCTGAAAAAGACTTAAAACGAGTATTACATGCATTACAATCTTTTCCAGGATAGATAAACTCACAATCCAGGTTTTTAATTTGTGAACACTTGACATGGTCTTTGTAGGCATTATCCTGAATTGAGTTTGTAAGTGTTTCCTTTACCCTCCTATCTGTAGATGAAACAATAGTTTTATGGCATGTATCCTTCTGTAAATGATTGTCAAAAATAGGTAAATCATTAGAATCTGCAACAACACAATTATTAGCAGAAGAAATAGGAATAGTAAGTGAAGGGTTAAACACTTTGAAGTTTATAGTCTCTCCTAAGACTCTCATTGTCAATTTCCCTCTTTGGACATCAATGATTGTATTGGTGGTAGCCATGAATGGTCTACCAAGAATAATAGTGTGTTCATTGTCCTTAGGTATGGTGTCTTCCATTTCCATAACTACAAAGTCAACCGGTACAATTATGCTCTTCACTTGTACCAACAAACCATCAACTATTCCCTTGGGATATCTAACAGATTTATCAGCAAGGTGAAGTGACATATTTGTGGGCTTAAGATCTCTCAAACCTAGTTGCAAGTAAACAGAATATGGCATGACATTAATACTTGCCCCTAAGTCTAACATAGCATTCGACACCATCTTATCTCCCAAGGTGATTTTGATATTAAAACTACCTGGATTCTTTAGTTTTGGGGGTAGTTTCTTTTGCAATACTACACTAGCTAATTCTGAAACTATTACTTTCTCCTCATTCTTATACTTCCTCTTGTTGGAGATTAGGGTTTTGAGAAATTTTGGATAAGATGGAATGTCCCTAATGAATTTCAACAAAGGTAAGTTAATATTAACTTTAGAAAGTGAAGTAAAAGTTTCATGAAATAGCTTATCCTGATCAGTCGCCTTTACGGGATGTGGGAGTGGAATCGGAGGTCTGTATGGATTAGGTGACTTGTGAAGGAGTGGATGTTTGGTTAACTCTTCAAGGCTCTCCGTACATTTTACAGAAGGTCTTAGGACTTCAATGTCCTCAGCTTGACTTTCCTTGGGAATTGCATGTTTCCTTCCTGTATCTCCTGCATCTATAAACAAGTCATCAGAATGTTCAGTAAAATTATCGTTTAGGACCTCACCATTTTCAATGACTGTGATAGCATTCAATTGTTCAGGCATCTTCCCTTTATCTTGCTTGTGTACGTACTCAGTCAATTGGCCCACCTGAATCTCTATCCTTTTCATGGAAGTCTCTAACGAACCTATCCTTTGATCATTCTTCTGATTAATTTCTTGACTCACTTGAATGAAAGAGTTCAAATTGTCCTCCAAACTTGGCTTGTTTGGAAGAGTGAGCTGTGGAATGTTGTTGTTGTTTGGATGGTGTGGGAAATTATTCTGAGCATAGCCTTGATTGTTATTTCCTTTCCAAGAGAAGTTGGGATGATTTCTCCAACCGGGATTATATGTGTTCGAGTAAGGATCATTCCTTGGCCTCGGTTGGTATCCCTCCATAGCATTAGCTTGCTCGTAGCTTGTACCTACATTTTGATCACAAACAAAAGGACAAATATTAGCACCGTGTCCGTAAGTACTACAAATACCGCTAACATTTTGGAGGTGAGGAGCGCTATTTGTTTTGTCAGCTCCGCAATTTGCATTGCCATATCATTTCCCGGAGCTACCTCATTAACTCCCATCCTCCGTCCTCTAGAGCTCTTTTGTTGGGAATTAGCACCCAACATCTCATATAGATCATATGTCTCATCGGCGGTCTTTTCTCCCATTGCTCCTCCCGCGGCATTATCCACAGTAAATTGACACTGTTGTGTCAATCCATCATAGAAGAATTGATTCTGGAGTTGCAAAGGAAAGTGATGGTGTGGGCACTGTATCAGAAACAATTTGAAGCGATCCCATGCCTCATGAAATGGTTCTCCGTCCATTTGGGAAAACGTTGCAATTTTGGTCCTTAGGTCCGCAGTCTTTTGGTGGGAATAGAATTTTCCCATGAACTTGTTGAACACTGCGTCCCAAGTTGAAAGAGATCCAGGCGGAAGAGTCATAAGCCATGACTTAGCTTTGTCTTTGAGCGTGTACGGGAAACATCTCATCCTTAGCTGATCCTCATTTAGCCCCTGTAGCGGAAAAGTCTGCACAGTGGCATAGAAATCACGAATAAAAGTCAGAGGATCTTCGTTAGGAATCCCATAAAAAGACGGTAACATATTGAAATGTATGTTCTTAATTTCATAGTTTCGAGCTACTTCCCCTAATTGGATGCAAGAAGTTGCAGTGCCAATGATTGGCCTTGCATACTCCTTCATCGTCATCTCTCTGTGTGGAGGTAGATGTTCTCCCATTGTTGGTGGTTGCTCGTCCTCCAAAATGTTAGCGCCGGATGGTCTCAAATGTGCTCGTCTCCTGTTGACGTTATCTATGAACGGCACCAGTGGATTTCGAAGAGATCTCCTACCGTGCATGCACAATCAAAAACAACAAAAAATTAGGGCACCAGACACTATACGACTCTAACGAGTAACAAAAACACAAAAACAAGAAAAAACAAAGTTTAAGTAGTAAACTAAAAAGAAAACAAATAACAATTTCAAAAACGCCAATTCCCCGGCAACGGCGCCAAAAACTTGATGCACAAAAACTTGTTAACCAAATTTTGTATTTGTAAAAGCTCGCAAGTGCACGAGTCACTTGTAGTAAGCGACAAGTATACTCCCAAGATCGTCTCTCAAAGGAATTACGGTGGTTTTTAAAAGAGTTAAATGTAATCTAAAACTTAGCGATAAAATAAATCCTAAACACTCTATCAAAGTTGGTTTTGTAAACGGTTTCTAAAATTTTAAATTCTTAAAACAAATAAAGTGAGTGTGTGAAAGTATTGCTGAAGCGATGAGATGAACGAGTGTGGGAAATTAGCTAGTTAACTAATCATGGATAGATTGATTTATGTGGTTTTCACAATTAAGCATGAAAAAGTGAAATTTAATGATTGTTTTCACTAACCCTAGAAAATCCCAAATTAATGGCAATTTTTCCTTAATTAACTAATTAGCTTCTTTGATCCGGACCATTAATTAGTTAATTAGCATTAAACTTAGGAAAATAATTTAATCACCTAATTTAAGACAAGTCAATGCACTTAAATTAGGCTCATGCTAAAAAATGCCCAATTGAATTTAGATGGTGTTTCTAAAACTCAACCCTAAAATATTCCATACATTCATAAATTAAATTGGCCAAAAGTAATTAATGAACATAAGTGTTAAGAACAATGAACATGAAATAAATCACTTTAATATAAAATAATCCACATAAACAATCATCCACTCAAGGTTACATTGCTAAAATCCCACACACAAAGAGTTTAGCTACTCATAATGAAATCCAAATCAATATTTTTCATTACAAATAACATTCTATGAGTTCTTAAAAAGAAAAGAGATTACAAACAATAAATTACCCCACTTCCACTCTTGAAACAAGCTCTTGATGTTGGATGGTCACCTTCTTCAAGATTGTTGATGGAGCTTCAAAGGAGGAGCATTAATGGAGTAATTTCTCTCTCAAAATGTGGAGGAGGAGAAGAAGAGGCAATATTCACGAGTTGGGTGTGGGGAGTGTTAAAAATGGGTATTTATATATTAGGGTTTGAGTGTGTGTGTGTGTTGGGGTTGAAAAGCTGGAAATAAAATCCGGGTACGCGCGCCGCGGCGCAGGTTTTTCATGCCTCGGCGCGCTATATTTTCCTGGAATTGAAATCAAGACAGAACCTTCCCCGCCGCGGCGCAGGTTTTGCATGCCTCGGCGCGCGTTGTTGTAATGCCCTTACATAGTTTGTTGATTCTCGATGTAAGGGCTTACGTTGCTAAGCCTTTGTTTGTCCCCCTTACATAGTGAATGACACCCAATGTAAGGCTTACAATCTTTAACACATTTTTCTTCATTTTTACTCTCTTTTTCCACATTTATTCCCAAACCTACTTTGACCTACAAAACAAAAGAATACTCTCCAAAACAAGATTATATCGAAATTAAATGCAAAATAATCACTTAAAAACGTAACAAATAGTAGGTCAAAATAGTGTTCATCAAGCGCTTACTTCAACTTGATGAGCTTGAAGAGATAAGTAATGAAGCCTATGAAAATGCAAAGATAATGCACCAAGGGTTACCATGACAAAGGGCTCATTATTAAGTCTCTCTATCCTAGAATGAAAGTACTTTTGTTTAATTCTTGTTTTAAGTTGTTTCCAAGTAAGTTGAGGTCAAGATGGAGGGAACCATATCAAATTGTTCAAATCTCTCCCCATGTAGCTATAGAATTGTTAAATCCAAAGACTCAAATGACTTTCAAAGTGAACAGATATCGTGTGAAGCCTTACTTGGAAGAAGTTATTCACAATGGGGATGTTGAATGCATTGTAGTGCATATATCTTAGCCTCAAGCAACGTCTTGCTAAGACGTTAAACTAAGCACTTGGTGGGAGGCAACCCACCGTTTTAGGTAATATCTATTCTTTCTTTTAGCTTAGTTAGTTTTCCATTTTCCCTTTCTAAATAATTTTTTGAACTTTTACGTTGTTAAAAACCTTGAATATAATGTTTAGTTTAGGTTTAGGGGGTACAAATTGGTCCAATAAAATAAAAAACAAAAAACTTTTTGAAATAAAATTATCATGCTTTTAGTCAATTTTTGATAAATAATATAGTCTTTATGCATTATTTGTTTAATTTTTAAACATGTTTAAGGTTTGTTGTAAATGTTGGTTTTAATTTGCGGTCTTTGTTTCATGCTTTTAATGTTGAAATTGAAGTGAATCCAAATCTAGTAGATAAGAGTCCAATAGTGGAGATTAACTTGTGAGATGATTATTGAGCTATTAATGTTTTATTTTGAGAGATAATCGTTCTTCTACTTCTTTAAACACTTCTCGAATTATTTCAAATTGTTAGATGATCTATATAGATTTTTGCATTGAATGTTAGGATTTTTAACATTTATTGAAGAATTATATATCTATTTGTATTGCTTAAATTAAATAAATTGGGTAAGATTTTAAGTATTTGCCTATTTCATTCATACTTAACTTTAAAAGTTATATGGAGATTTTTGTATCCAACACAAAGAGAACCAAAATTTGTCATTCACAAAATACACATGTATAAGGGTCAAAAGATATATTTAAAAAAAAAAGTATTATGACTATGACCCTAAAGTTTCTAAAATGGTGAGATAGTTATTACAAAAGAAAAGAGAAAAGACATCCCATTGAAGTCAATGCATTTTCATTCATTCTAAGGTACATACTTGAAATTTTTGCTTAATGATTTTAATTGATGCATGAGAATAGTGATGAGTGCTTAAAAAGCACTAATATTTCGTGATTAATTGTACTTAATTGTTTAATATATAGATTTGTTATGATTGTTTATTCGATTAATTTCATAAATCTATCCATTCGGAGTCACGGGTATGTTTTAGTGCATTTCAGATGTTTTTAGCGTCAAATGAGTCAAATAATGAAAACATGCAAAGACAGAACACTTACGGCTCTCGGATCACAAGTTACAGGCTAAAAGAGACAAATATGTAAGCCTTACGTAACGAGCCATCACATATGTAAGGGGGTAAACATGAAGAAAAGGAAAGCAACACGTGCCGCGGCAAGGAAAAGTCATGCCGCGGCGGGGAGCTCTCGGGTTTTGACATTATTTTCAATTTTTGTGTTGCGCCGCGGCGGGAAAAATGTGTGCCGCGGCTCGCCTATTCCTATGGCAATCAGGATTTGTGTAAACCCTTACATCTATAAATACCTCCCTTAGACTCCCCTTACAGAACAACTCGAACAACTTCGATACAACTTTACACTTTACAATTTTGCGACCAAACAAGACATTCAATCAGTTTTGGGAGTTTTGCTACATTACAACGAAGCGAGAGAAACTATTCTAAGGATCCAAGGAAGCCGTCGACGATCGAAGATAAAGCTTTTGGAGAAGAACGCTATCCCATCCATAAGCGGTATTTAGATCTAGGTTTTTCCTTGTTGTTATAGAATTCTATTTTTCTTCTTCTTTCGTTGAAGTGTATGATCATATTTTATTTGTCTATGAATATTAATATGAACATGAGCGGCTAATTTCATTATGGATGTTTAGTTTGTGTTGCCATGTTTGCTAGAATTGTGTATGGTGTATATTTTATTGATTTAATATAAATGAATTACTTTTTGATTAAGAGCATGTTTAGATATTTGATTATGAATTATCATGGGCCAATTTGAGATTCGTAGTTAGGTTGAAAAATCTGAGAATTTAGTTATAGGAACGTCACCTTAACTTTATTCCGAAACACTTAATCAAAGCTTCAAATTAGTGACTTAGTCATAGCATTAGTTTGATTGGCATGTATTTCCTTGCACATAATTTGATTGCTATTTGATTTACCCCGACCGAAGGCAGTTAATTAGTTAATCAACAAAGAGATTTACCCCGACCGAAGGCAGTCTCGTAATTAAAAGGAAAGCCGGTAATATTGTTTATTTAGAACGTTCATGTTATTTCACCATACCTTTTTGATGCAAGCATGGTCAACCAAGCTAAACGTCCATACATCCTCCATTGATCTTCAAATCTATTTGAATTGATTGTGAACTTGCAATATTGTTTTCGTTAATTGTTCGTACCATTGATCTCGTCACAATTCCAACTTGTTTACAGTTTTATTAGATTTAGGATTCTAGTTATTTAGAGTTTTAGTTTTACTAGAACTCTATTTAATTAGTATTTTAGTTGCTTTAGAATTCTAGTTACTTAGAGTTTTAGTTTCACTAGAACTCTATTTAATTAGTGTTTTATTTTTGTTAGAACTCTATTTAGATTAGAAAGAGGGTTATTTAGAACCACTGCAATTCCTTGAGAGACCGACCTTGAAAGTTGCTTATCACTTTTCTACGAGTGATTCGTACACTTGCGAGTACTAAATTTATCACATCAAATAGTAATGTGATTTCTTTATAAATTGTATCATTTGATTCCTTTCATAAGATCAATGTTATGCACTTTTTGAGCCTTTCTTTTTTAATCATATGCAAGTCTATTAGCTCATTTCTTTACATAACTTCTATTCGCATATACTTTGTTGAGTATTTGAATCCTTAGGAATAGTGTGATTTAAAGAGTAAATCTTGTGAGGAATAGAGTTGAAGCAAATTCGAATTCCTAACCTTAGGTTTGGATAAATCAATGTTGATATGTTTCTAGTAATGGAGTAAAGATTTGTGATGCGAAATTAAATTGTATAGTGAACCTTGATGTGTAGAAATGTTGGATGAACTTGTACATGAATCTTGATTATAAATTGAAAATAAATTAAAGCATCAAAATTTTGTTGATTTAAGTTCTTAATTTTGTTATTTGTCATTTTAGTTTTAGTTTTGCTTGAAGACTAGCAACATGCAAGTTTGGAGGTATTTGATGAACACTATTTTGACCTATTATTTGTTATATTTTTAAATATTTATTTTATATTGTATTTTGATATTATTTTATTTTGGAAGGTATTTTCATGTTTTGTAGGCCCAAGTAAATTTGGGATAAATTGTGGACTTAAATGGTCAAAGAGAGTAAAAATGGAGTGAAAAGAGCTAAGGTACATAAGTATTACGTTGAGAATCATTAATTTATAAGGGGAATGTACAAGGTGTGTACAACACTTTGCGCCGTGGTACCAAACTCTTAGGAAAAATGTATTGAACTAGAATACATATGTGCATTGTGGCAAAAGGATATGTGCAATGCGGTGGGATAGCTTTGAGTTTGTATACAAGCACCAAAAATCACCTAGCGTCGTAATAGGAAAAATTGTGCGCTGTAGCTGCATACCCAATGGCCACTTAAACCCCTTATCTTCCCCAGAAATTACACATTCATCCTTACTTCTACCCTAACCTATAAATACAATTCTATAACTCTCCCAAGAGACCAGGATGAACAGTAGCCAAAAAATTTTTCCTACATTTTAGAGAGAGAAGCACCTCCATTGAAGCTCCATCAAGATTCTTGAGAAAAGTGACCATTCAACTTCATTAAGCCTTTTTTGGTCTGCTTGAGCTTTTCAAGCCACCATGATTATTTATGTCCTAAGTTACCCCATTTTAAGCATCAATATGTTGGCACATATATCGAAGATACTTTGATTATACTAACTCATGCAACAAAGCATACAAACACAATAATATAATGTGGTAAACCTACTTAGGCTCCAATCCTAAGTGGTAACATCCACATGTTGCTTAAGCCAAATTTACTAAATGAAATAGAATAGTTACTATAGACTCGATAAAGATAAAATGTCAAATACCTCTATCAATCAAGAACCACATGTCTCAACTACCTAGGCTACTATCACCAGCTATCTCCACAGCTACTTCGATCCTAGATCCAGCTCACCTCTAAAGTCACACCACTACACAGTGTAATGTAAATACCTACAATCAGTATGCGTGTACAAATAATATGCAGTTTGCCCAAAATATGATTTTAGAATAAAATAATTCGTATCAACAATATGGAAACACCCTAGACGTATGTTGATACTGAAACTCTACCTCGTAATAATTGTACAGAAATACACTTAATGTATTGATATTACAGCAACTCCATTTGATAAAATATTTTTAACAAACTCCACCACCACCTCTAATCTTAATGTAGAAATAATACTCGATATATTGAAATTATGGAATCTCCTTTTTAAAAAACTTAATTCACAAAAATCTCCAAGTAAATTATCACTTTGGAATAACTAATACGGAACAACACTTAATGCATTAGTGATACAGAAAATATAAATTTATTTTGATAAAAAAATTTATGCAAAAATAATTTATATGCAACACCAACAGTCAGCTCAGATAAGTATGAGAAAGAGGGATTAAAGAAGTATGAAAGATGTAATTAATAAGTGAAATGAGGGCATACTTTTAGCTAATTTTTTAGCTTCCTAGACCCTTGCCAATACCTTGCTGCACACCCCCATGTGGCCATGCTGACCACACCAAGGAACCCCCCACGAGATGTCAGCGAGGTCCAACAAGTCATAATTACACTTTGTGCATACTCGCGGATCCTTCGTTAACTACATCGACCAACCAACAACTAGACCTCTGCAAGCTCCCGACGAACCACTAAAAATAAGTATTTTCAAGGAAAAACTTCACCAAATAAAAAGCCATAAATATCCACCAACTCAGGAAAGGACATGCAAGTAAAAACACATTTTAACCTGCAATTAATATTCTCCTAACCACCTCATAATGTGTGTATCATACAAACATACAATAGTGTTAAGATCTACGTGAATGTGTAGAATACTAATTACAAGCAAAGTACCGTACATAGAGGTAGACAAAAACATTAAGTAAAATAAATAGACTTCGTATTTTGCACACGAAAATGCCAACAAAGACACAAAAGGACTTAAAGATATTATTAAGTATGAAAATAAGACTCTGTATTATTTTCATACTTAATATTAACTTGTATAATTGAATAAATAATATTTTTGGGGTTAAAATATTAAAATAAATTAAGTTTTGGGTCAAATGATAAAAAGTGATGAAAATATAATTTTTATGAATTTTTTTTACGCATGTGGATGCACATAGTAGTATTCAGGATGCCCGTGCAAATATCTAGATACACATGGAAGACAGCTAGCTCCACGAAAGCAATGAAATCCAATCAAATCGTGCCAGCTGTCAACACTTACGAAGTCATCATGATACGTGTTAGCATAGCATTGTTTCCAAAAATTGCCAAACGGTCCATATGCACCATGTGTTGTCCTACAAAAGCAACAGCCAATCGTACCTTGCCATGTGGTGCTAGATCAGCGACCCGGTTCATGCAGCCTTCCGAAGCCTACCACATGTCACATGTGCAATGCATTCGTATTTTCTCCTTTTGTTGCCACATGTCATCCTCCTATTGGACATCGTTGATTTTTAAATTATTTTCATCATAGTCATTGATCAAAAAGTTGATCAAACGGTCCATATTTTTTAATGAGAAAGAAATTTCCATTATTATATGTGTAATCATTTTTAAACTCTATGTGCTTAATGACCCATGTATGCTTAGATGGCCATAAACATGTAGACTAAGTTTATATGGATTAAGATTAACATGACCATAGATATGTAGTTGATAATTACTTTAGTATAGTTTACTATTAATGAAACATGAATATTCATGGGAGTATAATGGGGGAAGTTGAAGATTCCTCTTATTTGTGTTAAAAACTTCTTTTGTTTAATTTTATTTAGTTTAATTTCATTTAGCTTGGTTTGGGAGAGCTAAAAATTTGATAGCTAGTCTCAATATACAAAATTATCTCAAGTCTCCGAGGTTCATGTCTAAAACTACAAAATCAACAGGTACGATAAACTTATCTACTTGTACGAATAAATCATCAACCATGCCTTTTGGATATTTAATAGATCTATCCTCAAGTTGAAGCGACATGGATGTAGATTTTAGCTCTCCCAAACCAAGTTACAAGAAAACAAAGTAAGGCATCAAATTTATACTTGCAACTAGATCAACCATAGTATTAGCTACGTTCCTATCCCCTATGTAATATCAAAGATAAAACTATCAGGATATTTTAACTTTAGGGGTAAGTTCTGTTGAAGTACTACAGTAGCAATTTTAGACACTATTACTCTTTTATTAAGACAATTTCTATTGAGAGAAATTTAGTTAACTATCATTATAATTGAAGATCTATAACAATGAAAGTATAAATACAATATTATGTAGAGTCAAGGAAGTTTATAGAGAATAAATTATGCATAAATTTGAGCAATAATTGAGTTTTATCCTCTGAAGTATCAATAAGAGATAAATGAGTTCTTGGAATTCATCCAAACTCAAGGTCTCAAAAGGAAAAATTATGAATGAAAATTTCAATCAAAGAGTCAAAGGAAAATGTCAAATCAGAGGAACATCCAGTATGAGAATCTATATACAATTTTCAAATAATCTCAAGCATGTCATGCATATACCACAATACACTCCCAAAGAATAGTTAATATTTTGCAATCATCCATAATTCTTTATCAATCTCTAATTTATATTATTATATAACGCAGGACACTCACGCTTGTGTTCGAATGATCTTGTTAAGCTCTAAGCTACCTATTGCTCGTCGACTGAAGTATAGAAAATAAAGAATGAGTTTTCGCCTAGTAGAGTTACTCCTACATATAAGTTAAACAATAGTTATCATCAATATAATCAAATACATAAATAGTCATGAATCAAATATATATATTTGACTGCATAACTAATTTTATCTAAATATAAACACCTTGTAATAAATTTAAATTCAATTAAACCGTTTGTGAGAAAAATCAAAGTCCATAAAATTTCAGTTCAAAAGTAAACTAAATAACTCATGGGGTGAGAATAAATCAATCTTTCAACATATAAATTCCAAAATCACCAAAGTAAATCATATTAGTGAAAAATCAACATGAAAAATATACATACACGTACCTTTGATCTCTCATTCTGTGACCCAAAACGAATTGTCCTGTGTCTCAAGACTATGGCCCTCATACTCACTATCCCATGTCCCAGGACTCCTAGGATAGACCATCCCGTGTCTCAAGATGCATTCATGTGTTCTAAGACTTTGCGCAAACCATGAGGTACAACTCTTGGCCTTACCACATTGATCTCAAGCCAATACGCTGAAAAACAATCACCCCAACTTTTATAGAACACATTATACAATACCACAATTTTGCAACACTTTAAACCATTGTTTAGAAATATTTAATCACGTATCAGTATTACACATATAATTTAAACCATTACATGTTTAATACTCATGTTAAAAAAGTAAATATTAAACTTATAAAAATTTTGAAATCTTTTACGGACTTTATTCACTATCAAATATATTCATAAACCAACATTCACATATATACCATTTAATTTGTTTGAATGACATGTATAGATCAAATTTGGAGTAACTCTACTTAAAGAACCTCCCATTTAAACTCTGATACCCGTTACAAAGTTTTCCTTCTTAGGTGCCACAAAAATTTTAACTCCTATTAATCAAAATTCTATAAAATAAATATTTTCATAATCCACCAAATTGATTCCATGACCTACGAAATTTATAAATTTAGGTAAATATTGTTGGAGCTGGAATTAATTTCAACAAATGGACTTGAACTGATGAATACTATAACTGTACCCACCATCATACTCATTATCAGGATCAAGCTCAACACTACATTACTCGTTTCCATGTTTTCTATTTGCCCAGGAGGCCACTTCCTCTCACCTTTGTTTATGCTGCTTTTGGGTTTTGGATAGTGAAGACCAAACTTATTTGGAACAGATGGCTATTTAAGTATAGGAAAATAGATGATTAAAAAATTAAACAAAAAACAATAGAAGCACCGACACAAGTACAATTCATGTGATATATTATAATTAGTTTATTTTTACACATGTACAATTATTTTAATATTTTTAATTTATTTAATGTATTCAATAATTTTATGCATTTATGATTGCTAGTTTATATTTACATATTTTTTAATATTAATTTGATTGCACACTATATGTGTGTTATACTCTTATGTTTATTTTTATTTAAAATTTGTAATAAAATTTAAATATTTAAAAATTTAACTTATAATTATTAGCAAATAGTAAAAATTAAAATAATAAAAAAATTTGTTGACTGATGCATGCATTAAATTATAATAAAAAATATTTTTTATTATTTTTAGACTTATATATGTTTATTTCTATTTTTATTTAAAAACCTTAAAATTTGTGCTTAAAAAAATAAAGATAATATCAATTCTTTTACCAAATTAAAGTGTTTTAATTTATTGGTTGTCTTGATATAAGAAAGAATAATATTATATGCATCAAATAATATATCTGTATTAAATTTGATGTTAAATTAAGAAAGTGAGAGTTTGAGGACCTAGAGTAACTGTGAGACAATTAATTAACTGATAACCAATTATATTTTAACATGTTAATTGATTCATGCATCAAGTTGTAATAAAAAATTATTATAAGAAAAATTAAATGAGTTTAAAAAATAATAAAATTAACAAACAAAAATTCAGTACGTACGAACTATAACTCTACATTGTCTACTCTTTTCTATATAAGAAACAATAAAAATATAAAATGAGTTTAAAAAAATGTAAAATATAATATGTGTCAAATATTAAGGAGTCTAACTCCCTCTTTTAGTATAGAGTATGACAAAATATAAAATTATCAAAGAAAATTTCAATCCGAATGATCTTTAAATATTTATTAATTGAAAAAAATTGCAATCTGAATTATCTTTAAATATACATTAATTGCATATAAGTACTCTTTTTGATATTAGATGGAAAAATTAACAAATGAGTTTAAAAAATAATAAAAATAGCGCCCTCAAAACTTATAACAACAAAAATAGTATCATTGTGTTCAAATCATATATTTTTATTATTAAAAAAATGATTGTTACATTATTTTTTTTGGAACTCATTCAATTAAATGTCGTTCAAATCAAATTGTGATAATTTAGACTCGCTTAATATGAAATCTCATCCAATTGGATACCATTCAATATTATTAGGTGTTATTTTTGTTATTATAAATTTTAAGGGTGCTATTATTGGTAATTTTTTAAAAATTAAAAGTAAAAAATATCAAACAAAATATTTGTCAACTAAATAAGGATGAACTTCCTTTTTTAGTATAAAATATAGCCAAATATAAATAATAATGAATAATAAAAAAATTTATATGTACTAAAAATAATATAAAGATATATAGAAATAAATATACTTTTAGTAATAATAAATATACTTTAAAAGAAGCTCTCAATGCTTAAAAAAAGAATGCCTTTTGACTAAAATTTTTTATTAAATAATAGCAACTTAATTAAAGTAGCACATTTGGTATAAATAATAGTAATAAAAAAAATTAATAAACAAAATAAAAATCAAATATATAGAAGGAGCAAACTCCCTTTTTATATATATAATAATAGATAATAAAAAAAATATAATAAATAATAGCCACCTAATTTGTAGTGACTCAAAATAAATAATATTAAAAATGGAAAATTTGTGTTGGAATCTGATTGTAATTAAGTTACTTAAAAGATTAGAGTTTGTATTTAACCAGGAAACAAAACAAAATAAAAAGTATAAAATAAAAGAAGAACGTGAGATATTTTCATGTTAAATCTTTTTCTCTCTCTCCTTCTTCTCTTTAGTTTCTAGCATTTTAGGTCTTTGAGCAACCATATAAGTAATTTTAAGGTAAGAATTTAGTCCTAAAACTCACAATTTTTGATAGTTTTCATATATTTTTATTAAGGGTTTTAAGAAAAAATAAAAATTTTAAATTTTTATAATGCAACTCTACATAATCTGAGTTTTTTTTATAAATTTTTGTGGCTTTTTATGCAGTAAAATTAAGAGGAGAAAAAGAGGCTAAAATGAAATCTCAAAACCCTAAAATTCTGAATCAAGTATATTTTTTGATATTTTTGAAATAGTTAAGTTTTGAATTATGACTTGAAATTTTTATTAAAAAATATAGACATGTTTTTGAGTCTAATGGTTTTTGAATCACTCAAAAATGTTTTGTTTTCTAATTTTTGTGAATTTTTGAAGTTAGATTTGAAAATCTGAAATCTTGCAGTTTCTGTATTAACATTCGAAATAAAAATAGTTTTAGATTCTTTAACCTAGTTATTTTAATCTAAAATTTAATAAAAACTTTAAATTTATGTTATTTATTGTTTATGAAAATTTTGAAACTAAATAATTTTTCTAGAATATTTGAGATATTTTTCAATAAGGGATACTTTGACTAGGAAATTTTCTGACAGATTTCGTAAATTAATTTTCAAGTATTTTTTCAATATGATTCCTCTATCATTTAAATAAATTTTTTTTAATGCAAATAGATACATGTGTCTAGTTTAACTCTAAGAAATTTTACGAAGAAAATAATTTTTAATATTCGATAATAAATCATATATTGAGACATGTTCAAGTTAGTTTAGATTTTTAGGTTATAATAAGTGTGCCATATTTTACTTGAGATAATATTCTATAAGTGTAAAGAGAATTTTAAAATAAATTATTTACAAAAAATATCATAATTTATGGAAACATAGGAGGAATAGGATTTAAGAACTAATAAAAGAAAAATAAATAGTTATACCCTTATAGTTAAGATTATAAGTTGATTCTTTTATTCTTGAAAATTATAGGATAATATTGACTGTGCTTAGATTATATGGTATTTTGAAATATTGTAGCATTTTGACGTAAGTAAACTGACCATACTTGAAATATTAAGTATATATTTATTTGCTTGTTTGATTATATGTTTGTTTGTTGTTATAAAAGAGTGCTTGTGTTATGTTATTGTTTGGGGTGAAATAATGTTTTATGAATGTCTATAGTCTATATCTCAAGTTTTCCTATGTACAATTAAGCAATTTTTGACATATGCATTATTTATGTGCAATTGAGCATTATTTCATGCATGTCATTATAAGCATTAGTTTTGTAAAAGCTTTTTTTTTTTTTTCATATGAAGTCTTTCAAAAGAAATAAGATCTTTTTAAGAAAAGTTTTCAAACAAGCATATGTTTTGATAGGATACCTGAATCTTCCAAATATAAGTTAAGTGTCTTGGAGAGACACAATATGATAAGTTATGATAAGTTTAAGGGTCGTGTGCGGGAAATATCTCTTGTATAAGTTAGGATACCTGAGGACTAAAGAGTCCTTACCGTTGGTTTGAATGCATGGGTGCATGTGAGAATTATGTACAGAATTCCAATTTTGCTAAGTTATAAGTTAAGTCTCACTTGTATATGCCTTTCACACTTACCAGTTGCCGACGGGTGACTTATGTAAGACTTCATTATGATAAGTTTAAGGAATAATTCATGGTACTCCTAAAGAAAGAAAGAAAGAAGAGTTTTGAAAAGTATTTATAAGAAATAACAATATTTTGCAAGCTTTATCCTATAAGCATAAGCACGTTCTCAAGGAGACATAAATGCATTACAAGCATTACTTTATACGTATAAGCATGTTATAAGAAAATATTTTTGTTAAGTATGATTTTTACGTTGTGTTGCTTAATGTTTTCAATTATGGTGAGTTTGCTTACTGAGTGATATCACTCATCCAAGTTTCATTAACTACTTTTCAAGAACCCATGAGAAAGATTTGGCAACATCCTTAAAAATTGTTGGTCCCCTAGATTGGTTTTGTCTAGCGTGCTAAGTTTAAAAAATTTTGTTGTTTAATTATATTATTATTGGGTTTTATAAATATTAAGTTTGAGAATATTAATGTTTTAAATTGAGGATATTTACATTGGTAGATTGTTTGAGAACTTTACTCCGCATTAATAACCTTCTTTTAGTATATTTACGTATAAAAAATTTTGGGACGTTACATAATCAAAGCAACATATATTGTATAAATAATTGTAAACAAAATAAATGAATAAAAAATATAACTAACAAAATAAAATCAAATAAATAGGAGGAGAAAACTCGATTTAATGAACTCTTATAGAGGCAAATTATTTCTTTAAGCAGTTTTGACGTAAATCGTTTTACGTCGCCGTTTACAGTGGAATATTTTACATTTTTGCCCTTTTTCGTTGATGCTCGCTAACATCAACACACTTAGCAAGCCAGGTTCTGGGACTTTCTCAGCTTCCAATTCCTGTTCTGTTTTTATGGTGTTGCTCACAATCACAGGCTGCAATCTCTCTTTCAAAGGTTCAATTCCTTCTGTATCAATTTTGATTTAATGTTCAATAAAAACTTCTTTCAGTTTAATTGTTCTCTCCCTGTCTTCTTAATTCTCTGATTTCGTAACTGCTAGTAAAACGATTAGCTTAAACAAATAATTTGTCTCTATAAGAGGTCATTAAATCAAAGAATCCAGATGATATATACACGGGGAAGAAGATGACTTTAGGATTGATTAGTAAAAAAGAAACCCATGAGATGATATTTCACTGGATCTGAGATAATATTAATAAGAAACAAATATTATTTAGAAGAATCAAAATAATTAAGAAGACAGCGAGAGAGAGAGAGAGAGTATTCTTTTTGAAGCATGATTGCTGGGATCTAGAGGAAGATACAAAAGCACTTGAATCACTTACAGAAGGAATTGAACCTTGAGAATGGAATTTTAATTTTGCTTTAATAAATCGAATGAAAGACTGAGTGGGAACAATGGTATGTAAACCTATTTACATACTGTTATATTAGTATGTAAATTTATTTGATATGTAAACTTATTTACATACTTTCATATTAGTATATGAACTATTTATATATTATGTAAACAGGTATGTAAATGAGTTTACATACTATGTAAATAGTTTACATACTATGTAAACTCATTTACATACTGCCACATTAGTATGTAAACTTATTTACATATTGATATATTGGTATGTAAATTCATTTACATACTACTATATTTGTATGTAAATTCATTTACATACTGTCATATTAATATGTAAACTCATTTACATACTGTCATATTAGTATGTAATACAGTTTACATAGTATGTAAATAATTTACATATTGATATCACATATCACATGACTAAGGATATTTTTGTAATTTATCTAATTTTAATGTAATCAAAACTCACAATTTTGATCATATTATTGCTAATTTTAGAAAATTTAATTTTTTAACCAAATGTATACTTTTTAGGCTAATAGCTCGAGAAAACTCCTCTTCTTATATATAGTAATAGAAAAACTTTTGACTAAAAATATTTAATAAATAATAGTCACTTAACTTACAATTTTTATAAATAATTTAAACAAAATAAATGAAAAAAATTATTAAACAAAATAAAAATTAAATAAATAGGAGGGGTAAACTTCCATTTTTATACATAGTAATAGATAATAAAAAATATAATAAATAATAGCCACATAATTAAAGCAATACATTTTGTATAAATAATAGTAAATAAAATAAATGAATAAAAAATTTATCAAATAAAATAAAATCAAATAAATAGGAGGAGCAAACTCTCCTTTTTATATATAGTAATAAAGAAAAAAATTATTAAACAAAATAAAAATCAAATAAATAGGAGGGGTAAACTCCCATTTTTATATATAGAAGTAGATAATAAAAAAATAATAAATAATAGCCACTTAATTACATCAACACATTTTGTATAAATAATAATAAAAAAAATAAATGAATAAAAATTTATCAAAAAAAATAAATAAGAGGAACAAACTCCCATTTTTATATATAATAATAGATATAGATATAGATATAGATATATACCAATAAAAATATGTATATAATTATCAAACAAAAAAGTAACAAATAAATATGCATCAATTCAGTCATAAAACATAATTTATTATTATTTAAAAAAATTAAATTTTATATAGAAATTTACTCATATAAACTTAACTAGTTTATAAAATAAAAATATATATAAAAGTGATAATTAATGAATTATCATTAAACAATAATAATTTTAAATTGTGGTAATATAAAAAAAATTTAACAAGTAAAAGTATTTAGAAAGCTATTTACCTATTATTTTCATGTAAAAGCGTGGCTTATGAAAAACCTATGATGATTATATTAATATAAATTTATTCTATTGGCTATTAGCTTCAGTGAGACAGAAAAAGGTCAAACATATTCAATTATTTGTTTTTTTTTCTTTTTTAAAGTATTAAAAAATTAAAAAAAAAAATGTATCAAATAATATTTTGTCAAATAAATATAAAAAGACTAATTCTCCTTTATATATATAATAGTTAAATATTTTATATTATAAAGAATAATGATATTAAAATAATTATTAGAATAACAATTAAATTGATGTAATGTTTTCACTTATTTAATTTATAAAATTATTTTCATAATATTATTAGTTATAATTAAAAATAATATAGCTAAAATTTTATATTAAAAAAATTGAAACTTTCAAATGGCCTTAATTTTAACACGTATTTAAAGATGTTAAAATATATTATTAATTAAGGGCACATTTTTTAATCTTTAATAAAATTTGAAAGTAATGAGAAAAGTAATGAAAAAAACAATGAATTAGAAATTATTATAACAAAAAAAATAAATATTTAAATTAATTTTTTTTTAGTTGTGTTTACTTATAATATTGTTGGATAAGAATAAAAATAATTATTTACTAAAATACATGATAAGTGCAATAGTAATTATTTTTAAAGATTTTAATTAAAATTATAAATATAAATTAATAAATTGAAAGAGAAAAAATTAAAAAACAATAAACGTCAAAGTCTTAAAATAATACATAAATTTGAAATAAAATTATATATATATATATATATATGTTAATAAAAGGTCAATGTCCTTTGCATTTTTTCTTTTATCTGCTTATGTACCATTAAAAAAATAACAAATTAATCTACCTCACTTATTAATCTATATGCTACAAATAATATTCATGTAAACTAATTTACATTTTATTTATTAATTATTATTAATGTTTTTATTATGAAAATAAGGACAGAAAAAAAAAATTAGGGTTATAATTAATGCCCTTTTAATATACAAATAATTTCCACATTTCAATATACTTTTGGACCTCTTCCGTGAAATATTATATTTAAAAAAAACTGCCACTAAGAAATTGTAAATTGTAACAAGGGACCGGCATGTGAGAATAAAATATGCATGAAATATTTGTAAAAAAATATTGATGATTGCCACTAAGAAGTTGTAATAAGCGACAGACAGGTGAGTTTAAAATATGCTTAAAATATCTTAATATCATTTAAGTTTTTTTTCTCTCTTTTGTTTATTGAGTTAAATCATACTTAGTTCTTTAAAAATCTATTTTTCTTATTTTCTATTTCTATTGTTAATAATTAAAAAAATTCATTTAATTTTTTTAATAAAATAATCTTAAATGATAAAACTATCGTTAATTATTAAAAATTTTTGAGTCCCCAAAGCATTTATATCAATAAATAAATTTAAATATTAAATTTTATCCCTTTAATATTATGAGTAAAAATAGATACCAAAATAATAATATAAGTATTACTAAAATACTCCTCCCTCTATCTCTCACCTTTAGCATAAGATGGGTTTCACATATTTATCTTTTAAATTTTGCATATTCCGATTAAAAGTTATTCTTCTATTATAGTTGATTCTCTCCTAATAAATAAATTTTATTTTAAATTTTTTGTTTTCGTCAAACAAACAACCACAATTTATGGTCTTTTTTCATCTAGATCTAAATTTTTGGTGACATTTTTTCACATTGATTTTATCTAGTGATTTTTTGGCATGTTTTTGTCATTATTTATGCAAGTTTTTATTTGAATATAATTTAAGATTTAGATATGTTATTTTATTTGTTAGAGATAACAATATTTTATATACTTAGCTTATAAAAAAAAATAAAAAAAAATTAGTTGAAGATATTGATGCACTTATTATAATAATTAACATATGCTATTTTATTATACATATTTTTTATAGTCAATTTTTTTTTTATATTTTTACTTATTTTATTATTTTTATGTATTTTAATTGTCTATTTTATTAATTATGAGAAAATATAATTTATTTAAATTTTTTGAAATTTTTATATATTTTATTTGATTGGTGAATATAATTAGATGAAATCTGAATTAACTTAGTAATTCAGCACTTCATTACCTTAAGCTAATAAAAATAAGATTTAATTTATATATATCACCAGCTTGAAAAAAAAGGAAATTAATACACGAAATAAAAAAGGAAAAAAGGACAGCGACAAGAGCAGAGAAAAGCAACGCAGAACAGTCGTAGCCAAAAATACACGAAATTAATAAAAACTAATAAAAGAAAAAATTTGTCTTAATGTTATCGTTGAAAATTCTTGAAAGAATATTAAATAAAAAATTTAAAGATTGATTTTATTGAACGTTTAGCTCTACTAATTCTTTAAAATTATATTCTTTTTATACTTTTTTTTTATTTTAATAAATTATTTATTTTATCTATTAAATTTTATTATTTTTATAACTAAGTAAATATTCTATGTGATTTTGAACAATTTTAAACTCTAAATTATAATTTAATTAAATTAATATCATAATAAATTTTTAATTTTAATTATTAATTTTTGATATGTTCAATTTCGTATTTAAATATCATAAGTATATATATATATATGAATTAAATTGATCAATTAATTTATTTTATATATTTATATATAATTTACATATATTAATATATAATAATTAATATTATTATTTAGAATAGTATATAGATATTTTAGCTTTGAATATTATTGATACCTACTTATACGCTAAATGTTAGTTTATACCGACACATGTATAATATATGTGATATATACCGACACATGTATAATATATGTGATACCTACTTATACCTACTTATACCGACACATGTATAATATATGTGATACCTACTTATACCGACACATGTATAATATATGTGATATATTATATGAGTTTATTGTTAGTACAATTATTTCAATTTCTTCAATTTTTTTTTTTTGATGTATTCAATAATTTTATGCATTTATGATTGCCAGCTTATAGTTGGCTGTGAAACTTTTATATTTTTTTTAATAATAGATTTGAGCAAGCGCAATGCGTGCTATACTTTTATTTTAATTTTTATATAAAATTTGTCACAAAATTTAAATATTTAAAAATTTTAAATTATAATTATTAGCAAATAGTAAAACTTAAAACAATACTTATTTATTAAAAAAAATGAAAAAAATACGGTCCTTATGATTGTAAATAATTCATTTAAAATGATACGATATAGATGCATAATAATATAATTAATGATATTTTATTTATTTATTTTGGATATCTAACAATTAAAAAAAATCATAAATTAAAAGGGAAGAAAAATATGTAGGTACATAAAGTCATTTTTTAAATAGTATTAAAGTGTAATAATGTACCAAAAAGTTATTAATATTTTATGTTAGTTTTGTCTACCTAACTCATAAAAATTTTTTAATTTTTTTTTTATTTTATTAGCTAGAATTAGGGACAATAATTCATGTTAGTTTTATTGTATAATATTTAGATTGATTGATTAAAATTAGCTATAATATATATTATATTGTGTTTAGATCATACTATTATAGATTAAAAATTACGATTTTTTTAAAGAAACACTAAATATACACAAATTTTCTCCCAAACCAATTAACATTTAAATTGAATGTTAAATTTGAACGGCGAGATTTTAAAGTAATTGTTAAACTACTTAATAATAAGTTCTAATTATATTGTAATATGTAAATTGATGTATGCATTAAATTGTGATAAAAATTATTCATTATTTTTAACCTTGCATGTGTTTATTTCTATTTTTACCTGTAAACCTTAAAATTTGTGCTAAAAAAATAAAGATAATATCAATTATTTTATTAAATCAAAGTGCTTTAATTTATTAGTTGTCTTATATAAGAAATAATAATATTATATGCATCAAATGATATATCTGTATTAAATTGGATGTTAAATTAAAAATGTGAGAGTTTGGAGACTTGGAGTAACTATAAGACAATTTATTAAGTAATAACCAATTGTATTTTAACATGTTAATTGATTCATGCATCAAGGTGTAATAAAAAGAACTTTATTATAAGAAAAATTAAATGAGTAATGCCTACTCTTTTTTATATAAGAAAAAATAAAAAATGAGTTTAAAAAAATTTAAACAAAGGTAAAATACAATATTTGTCAAATAATAAGGAGTCTAGTTTCTTCTTTTAGTATAGAGTATTTCAAAATAGCAAAATTATTAAAGAAAATATTTTGACTAAAAAAATTTAATAAATAATAGCCACCTAATCAAAAGAGTACATTTGGTATAAATAATAGTAAATAAAAAAATGAAAAAAAATTATTAAATAAATAGGAGAGGTAAACTCCCCTTTTTATATATAGTAATAGATAATCAAAAAAATATAATAAATAATAGCCACTTAATCAAAGCAATATATTTTGTATAAATAATTGTAGACAAAATAAATGAATAAAAAATTTAGCAAATAAAATCAAATCAAATAAATGGGAGGAGCAAACTTTCCTTTTTATATATGGTAATAGAAAAACTATTGAATAAAAAAATTTAATAAATAATAGCCACCTAATTAAAGCAGCACATTTTGTATAAATAATAGTAAATAAAATAAATAAAAAAATTATTAAATAAAATAAAAATCAAATAAATAGGAGGGATAAACTTTCATTTTATAGATAGTAATAGATAATAGAAAAAAAAATATAATAAATAATAGCCACCTAATTAAAGCAACACATTTTATATAAATAATAGAAAACAAAATAAATGAATAAAAAATTTATCAAATAAAATAAAATCAAATAAATAGGAGAAGCAAACTTCCTTTTTATATATAGTAATAGATATAGATATAGATACATACTAAAAAATATATGTATAAAATTATCAAACAAAAAAATATCAAAAAAATATTCATTAATTCAATCATAAAATATAACTTATTATTGTTTAAAAAAAATACAATTTTGTATAAAAAATTACTCTTATAAACTTAATTGGTTTATAAAATAAAAAATTTAAATATACAAGTGATAATTAATGAATTGTTATCAAAAAATAAAAATTTAAATTGTGGTAATATAGAAAAAAAATTTAACAAGCAAAAAGTATTTAGAAAGCTATTTACCTACCATTCTTATATAATATGAAGAATTTATGATGATTGCATTAATATAAATTTACTTTATTAGCTATTAGCTTTAGTAGGGGTGAGCAGCGGATCGAAACTGTCTGTTTTTTATCAATCCGAATTCGATCCGATCCGAAGCAGATTTGAAGATTTTTAATCCGAATCCGATCCGATAATGTAGTCAATCCGAACCAATCTGAATCCGAACAGATCGAATTTTTCGGATCGGATAGGTCGGATTGAGATTATAATTTATTTTTTATTATTATCATATATAAAACACAATATATACTAACATTTAAATTTTAAATTGATATATTTTTTAGTAAAATTTATTTATTTATAGTCACAACTTATATAATCAATATAATAAAAAGTATATTGTTGAATATTATTAAATTATTATAGAAAATTTAAAATTTTTATTTTTTTTAAAACTAAAATAATAATTTAATGTAATTGTGGTATGTATAATATTTAAATATAATATATTAAAAATAAATATGCATTTATTTATAATTTTAATAGTAATTCAGTCCGGATCGGATTGCAGCGGATTATAAAATCTGTCAATCCGAATCCGATCCGAATCCGAATGGATTGTATACTTTTCAATCCGAATCTGATCCGACTATAAAATATGTCAATCCAATCTGATCCAAATCCGACGAATTGGATCGAATTTATTAATTTAAGCGGATTGATCGGATTATTTGCTCATCCCTAAGCTTTAGTGAGAGAAAAAATGACCCAAAATATTAATTTATTTGTTATTTTTATTTATTAAGTATTAAAAAATTAAAAAAAGTATCAAACAAAATTTTGTCAAATAAATATAAAGATTCCAACTCCCTACGTGTTTCACTTGTTAAACACTTTATATTATAAATAATAATGATATTAAAATAATTATTTGTAATATTGTCATAATATATATTATATATATATATATATATATATATATATATTATATATATATATATAAATTGTTTATTGTATTTTTATAATTAGTTAAATTTTAATGTTATTATTATTAGATAAATTTATTATTAATAAATAATTATTAGATTAACAATTAAGTTTTTGTAATATTTTTACTTATTTAATTTATAAAAGTATTTTTATAATATTGTTAATTATAATTAAAAATAATTTAGCTAAAATTTTATTAAAAAGCATTGAAAATTTTAAATGGCCTTAATTTCAACAAATATTTAAAGATGTTAAAATATATTATTAAGTAGGACATATTTGTTAATCTTTAATGAAAATTAAAAGCAATGAGAAAAGTAATGAAAAAAACAATGAATTAGAAATTATTATAACGGAAACAATAAAAATTCAAATTAAATTTCTTTTTTGTGATTACTTAAAATATTGTAGGATAAGAATAAAAATGACTATTTACTAAAACTCATGATAAGTGTAATAGTAATTATTTTTAAAATTTTTAATTAAAATTATAAATATAAAATAATAAATTGAAAGAGAAAAAATTAGAAAATAGTAAACGTCAATATAACTGAAAGGCTTGAAATAATACATAAATTTGAAATAAAATTATATATATGTTAATAAAAGGTCAATGTCCTTTGCCTTTTTTCTTTTATTTGCCTATGTACCATTAAAAAAATAACAAATTAATATATCTCACTTATTAATCTATATACCACAAATAATATTCATGTAAACTACTTTACATTTTATTTATTAATTATTATTAGTGTTTTTATTATGATTAATGTTATTATATATATAATTTTAACTATTTTTATATTACATTTATTGTTATATATTAATATATTAAATACTTATAAAGAATTATATGAAATAAAATAACTAATAAATTTATAAACTGTTATATCTTAAATATTAAAAATATGTGAACCCATTGTCATGTGGTTAGTTATATATAATATTAATAAATTTTGAAATTGTATGAGTAATATGTTAAAAGAACAAAAAATGAATAAAAGACAGATAAAAAAGAGAAAAAAAAAAAGGGAAAAAAAAGAAAAGAAAAAATTTGGGACTATAATGTGTTAATTTATAATTTGTATATAAAGAATTATGTGAAATAAAATAATTAATGAATGCATAAATAATTATTATATCTTAAATATAAAAATGTGTATTTTGTGATTTAGTTATATTTTAAAATTGTATAAATAAGATGTTAAAAGAATTAAAAGTAAATAGAAGGAAGATAGAAAAAAAATGAAAATAAGGAAATAAAAAAAAAAAATAGGGTTTAAAAAAAAATTGCCACCAAGAAATTGTAAATTGTAACAAGGGACATGCAGGTGAGATTAAAATATGCATGAAATATTTGTAAAAAATTACTGATGATTGCCACTAAGAAATTGTAATAAGCGACAGACAGGTGAGTTTAAAATATGCATATATAAAATATCTTAATATCATTTAAGATTTTTTTTTTTCCCTATAACTTAGCCCATTTTAACATATAAATAATATAATATTTGAGTTTCAATTTTGAGAATTCGTGTACTTAATAAAAAAATATTTCTTAAAATTTAAAATAACAAAAGTGCATGTGCCCGTACACATATATAAAATATATAATACCGACATGCACTACATGATATTTGATAAAATAAAATTAATTTTTAACTAACATATTTTCTTTAAAAAAAAATTTGGATGATAATTTTTTTTAATTATTAAAAAAAAAGACAAAAAAAAAATCAATAAAAAATCAGTGACAATAACTATAAGCGATAGCATAATTTTGAAAAATACTGTTATACAAATTGTGTTATGGGTTATTGACTTCATCCACTAAACGATCATTCTTATCCATACAAAATAATCATTTTGTTTATTTAGTTAAATTATACTTAATTCTTTAAATTTTATATTTCTTACTGTCTAATTTCTATTGGTAACAATTAAAAGAAATTCATTTAATATTTTAATAAAATAATCTTAAATGATAAAATTATCCTTAATTATTAAATTTTTTTTAGTCCCCAAAGCATTTTGACAAAAGAATATCAATAAATAAATTTTATCCCTTTAATATTACAAATAAAAATAGATACTAAAATAATAATATAAGTATTACTAAAATATTCCTTACCCCCCCCCCCCCCCGCGGCTCTCTCTCTCACTGCCTCTCTCTAATGCAGACATATATATACATATCTAAAAAATGAACACATCCAAAAATGATAAAAATTTTCATTGTATGTACAGATGCTATCTCACCTTAGCTCTCATCCACCAAGTTAGCATAAAATGGGTTTCACATATTTGAACAATTGTTAGTATATTTTATGACTTTATGTTTACAGATCTAAATTATATGATTTTTGTTTCTGTGAAAAAATAAAAGATTTATATATATATATAGTAGTTATGGTTTCGAAGTCATACGTCATATATTTAATTTTAATCTATCTAATATTTTATCGTCAGAAAAATACAATACCACAGAGAAATGTAAATAATTCTCTTAGAAAAATGTATAGATATAGAAAAACATCACTTTGCTATAAAATCAATCTATTGCAATCGATTCAAGTACGTTTTTATATATTTATTTTTAATTTTTGATGATCTGATATGAATATTCATAAATATATTTTTTTTTTTTGAGTCTTCATAGATATATTATTGGTGATGATTTTTACCAAAAAAAAATTATTTTCTAACATGTGCATTATATGCATAATCATATTAAATATTAGTTTCAAAATAATGTATCAATTGTACATAATGTGTATATATAATATATATATTTATGTTATATATAATTTATAAAATATAATATAGTATATATTATTTTAAAATTAATTAAATTATTAATAAATTAAAATATTATTATGAAGTTCTAAATAATAAAAAAAGCGTTGCTAAAGGTACTGTAAGATCACATGTTATGTGCTGTATAACAATTTGCAATGCTAAAAAAGTTGATCAAGACTTGAGTAGGCCATCTATATATTTAATGAGCTTTGAGGTTTCTCTCATATGTTATTGTTATGTTAGGTATATGTATGTATGATTCCTCTTGATGCCCTACAAGTTAGAGAACAGAGCAAAATATTAATTTTAAAAAAGATATTTCAATATGTATGTGAATCAAAATTAAAGTAGGATATATAAAGATATCAATAATATATAAAGATATTTCTCTTTGTGGAAAGTTATTCACCAAAGACTTTGAAAATTTCAAAGAAGACTCTCTGCATGCAAACAAGAGTTTTTGCATTACATTACGTACATAATATATATATATATATATATATATATTTAAAATAATATATTAATATATATATATATATATAATTAATATATTATTTTAAAATTAATTAAATTATTAATAAATTAAAATATTATTATAAAGTTTTAAATAATAAAAAAAGCGTTGTTAAAGTAAGGTCACATGTTACGTGCTGTATCACAATTTGCGATGCTAAAAAAGTTGTGCAAGACTTGATTAGGCCATCTATATATTTATTGAGCTTTGAGGTTCCTCTCACGTGTTATTGTCATGTATATGTATGATTCCTGTTGATGCCTTACAAGTAAGGCTGAGCATATCGAAATTATTAATTTTTTATTAATTTAAATTTAATTAGATTTAAAATAAATTTTGAAATATTTAATTCAAATCTTATTTGATGATATATTCAATTTGAATTAATCTTAACTCAAACATATTAAATTTTTTAGATTCAGATTATAACTTATTTTTAAATTATTATTATGTATTAAATAACATATATTAACATTTAAATTTTAAATTAATAATTCATTAAATTTATTTATTTATTTATAGTTATAAATAAAAAAATTTAAAATAATAAAAAATATACTCTTGAATATTATTAAATTATTATAGAAAATTTAATATTATTTTTATTTTTATTGTTAAGTAAAAATAATAATTTAATATAATGTAATATATATAATATTTAAATATAATATATTAAAAATAAAATATACAATTCGATGATATATTTTTTAGTTGTCCCATTTTGCTTTTATGTGCCAAATTATAAAAGCCAGTCCACATACGTTTTATCTATTTCAATATGCGTGTGAATCAAAATTAAAGTAGGATATATATATATATTTTGATAGAATAAAATAGGATATATAAACATATCAAGAAATAATTAACATTGGATCTCTTTGTTGAAAGTTATTCACAGAAGACTTGGAAATTTCAAAGAAGACTCTATGCATACAAACAACCCGAGTCTTCCCATGCAATCTAAGTTGCATTTATAAGAAAATTCCTTCTTGTTCTCCATGCATGTTTACTTGGTTTCAAATTCATATTGATCTCTTTAATTCCAATGACAAAAAAACATCTTAATCTCCACTTAATCATCAACCAAATGATTCTCATCTTCTTCTACATCTCACTGTTCCTTCATACAGTCACCGTTGTTACAGCTGTCGATGACTCATCACAGCCTTCTTACCAACCGAAGGAAACAATAAACCTCGACTGTGGCTCCTCCGTAACCAACCAGGACCGGGACGATCGGATTTGGGATGGAGACTCCAAGTCAGAGTTCTTCATTTCAGAACAGGGCAAAAACGGAGCCTCAATCACCGCCAACGCCCTTCAACCCCCCACACGTGACGATCCCATACCTTACTCGACGGCTCGACTCTCACGGTTCGAGTTCACCTACAGCTTTCCAGTGACCCCAGGTCAAAAGTTCATCAGATTATACTTCTACCCAGTTCCTTATTTTGACAACTCAAAAGCCCTATTCTCTGTCAAAACTGGTGGGTTTACACTTTTAAGCAATTTTAGTGCTTCTCTTACAGCAAATGCTCTTAATTTAGAAGGATTTATGAAAGAAATCTGCTTAAATGTTTTGGACGATAAAGAAAATCGTACTCCAATGATTAACCTAACATTCACTCCAAATTCAGATTCATTTGCTTTCGTTAATGGAATTGAAATTCTATCCATGCCCACCAATCTTTATTACTCTAAAGATGATGAAACTGGTGCTAATTTCATCGGTGGACAGATTTTCTCATACCCAATCCAAAACTACTCTGCTATGGAGATGATGTATCGTATAAACATTGGTGGGAGTTTAATAGCTCCAAAGAGTGACACTGGATTGATGTACCGTTTATGGGAATCTGAAGACCCTTATTTAACAATACCTGGTTGGAGTGTTCTACCAGACGGTGGCATAGGTGCTACTATCAATTATACCCAAAATACTCCACCTTATACGGCACCACCTGAAGTTTATAAAACAGCTCGGTCAATGGGTAATGTGGACAACTCTTTGATTAAGAGTTACAATTTAACTTGGGATTTTCTTGTTGATTCTAAATTTCTGTACTTGGTTAGACTACACTTCTGTGAGCTACAATTTGAAATGAACAACACCGGTGATAAAGTTTTCATAATTTACATAGCAGATCAAACCGCTGAGACAAGAGCTGATGTAATTAAATGGAGTGGTGGTAAATTCATTCCAGTTTATAGAGATTACGTTGTCTCAATGTTTGGCCGAAGAGGTGAGAAGAAACTCAATCTGTCCATTGCTTTGCGAGCTAACCCAGATGACTCTATGACGTCATATACTGATGCAATTTTAAATGGCGTCGAGATCTTCAAGTTGAACGACACCACTGGAAATCTTGCTGGACCAAACCCTGACCCAGATGATAATCCAACGAGTACTCCACTCACACCAACTGGTCATAATGTGTGTGGACTAGCTTCTATAATTTGTTACGTAAAACCAAAATCTGAGAACTAAAAGAGTACAACAATTAAAATATCTTTTTTAAATTAATATTTTACTCTGTTCTCTAATTTGTAGGGCTTCAAAAGGAATCATACATATACATAACAATAACATGTGAGAGAAACCCCAAAGTTCAACGCATATGATAAATTAATGAACAATATTGAAATAAAAATAAATTTGATACAATATTATTATATTTTAATTTTAATTACTCAATTTAAAACATTATATGATAAAATTAATATAAATTATTGTTCTTAATTTTAGCTTATAAAAAAAATAAAAAATAAAAAAATTTAATTAATTAGGTAGACAAAACTCACATAAAATATTAATAATTTGGTACATTGTTACACTTTAGTACAATTTAACGAATGACTTTATGTACCTGCATTTTTATCTTTTCTTCTAATTTATGATTTTTTTAATTATTAGATATTTAAAATAAATAAAAAAATATCATATAATTATATTATTGTACATCTCTATCCTATCATTTTAAAATGAATTATTTACAATCATATGGTCCATATTTTTTTTTTCATTTTATAAATAAATAAGTATTGTTTTAATTTTGACTCTTTGCTAATAATTATAATTTAAAAATTTTAAATATTTAAATTTTGTGACAAATTTTAAATAAAAATTAAAATAAAAGTATAAAATGCATCGCACGTGCTCAAGCCTAATGTTAATATATATATATATATAAAAGCTAGCAATCATAAGTGCATAAAATTATCGAATACATTAAATAAATTAAAAATATTGAAGTAATAATACTAATAATAAGTTAATTATAATATATCACATATATCTAAATGTGTCGTTGCTTCTAACTTTAACGTATAATATTTAATGTAGATATTAATTCTACTTATAACAAAAATCATAATATATTATTTTAAATAATAACATTAATTAATATGTATTAATATATTAAATTAAATATAAATATATATATATAAAATTAATTAGTTAATTATTTTAATTTATGTATGTATAGTTATTACATTTAAATATAAAATTCAACACATCAAAAATCAAGAATTAAAATTAAAAATTTATTATTACCTTAATTTAATTTAATTATAAGTTAAGATTTGAAATTGACAATAATCACATAAAATATTTAACTAGTCATAAAAATAATAGAATTTAATAGTTGAAATAAATAATTCATCATAATAAAAGAAAGTAAAAAAAATAAACTAATTTTGACAAATTATTACAGCTAAATAATCAATAAAATCAATCTTAAATTTTTTTCTTTAGTATTCTTTCAAGAATTTTTAACAATAATATAAAGATAAATTTTTTCTTCTATTATTTTTCATTAATTTCGTGTATTTTTGGCCGCTACTTGTCACTATTAAGACTGTTCTGCGTTGCTTTTCTCTGCTCTTGTTGCTGTTCTTTTCTGCTTTTTTATTTACCGTACTCTTTTTCTTGTTAACTTGAGGGTATGACGTGCTGGATTAATACGTGGATTACTAAATTAATCCACAGTTCATCTAATTATATTCACCCATTAAATAAAATTAATAAAAAATTTAAAAAAAATTTAATTTTCTCATAATTAATAAAACAGACAATTAAAAAACATAAATGTAATAAAATAAGTAAAAATATAAAAAAATTGACTATAAAAAATATGTATAATAAGTGTATTAATATCTTCAACTAATTTCTTTTTATTATTTTATAAACTCAATATCTAAAATATTGTTATCTCTAATAAATAAAATCACAAATCTACATCTTAAATTATATCCAAAAATAAAATAAAATAAAATAAATAAAAACTTACATAAATAATGACAAAAACATGCCAAAAGATCACTAAATAAAATCAATGTAAAAAAATGTCACCAAAGATTTTGCTCCAGAAGAAAAAAGACCACAAATTGTGGTTGTTTTGTTTGATGAAAAAATTATAGCGAAATATATTTATAGGGAGAGATTTTTTTTTATCAAAAATATCTCACCGGGGATAAGTAAGTGATGAGGGATAGGATAAGTGTCACACAGCTTCACACCACGCCCACACATCACGGATCATCGATATTGGAGGAGACTCAACGTCTAAGAGGGGTATAACCGTCTAAGGTCAGTGAAAGTCTTAACTGCGAAGCGTATACTCTGAACTTCGAATCCATGCGCTTCTTTGTCTTGCAAAGCCCACTATCCCCACACAGTGCATTCAGATGGCTTACCATTTGGACTACCCAGTCTGGTTTATATAGCGAGACAATTAACTATAATAAAAAAAAATAACTTTTAATCTGAATATGCAAAATTTAAAAGATAAATATTGATACCCATCTTATGCTCACTTGGTGGATGATAGCTAAGGTGAGATAGTATCTAAATATGATCAATATATAAAATGGAAAATTTTATCATATTTTTATTATTTTTAAATGTGTTTATTTTTCAAATATGAATATGTGTGTGTGTGTGTGTGATAGAGAGAGGGAGTGAGTGAGTGAGAGAGTATTTTGGTAATACTCATTATTATTTTAGTATATATTTTTTATCATAAGATTAAAGAGATAAAATTTAATACTCAAATTTATTTATTTCTATTCTTTGTCAAAAAGCTTTAGGGACTCAAAATTTTAGTTTTATAATTAGGGATAGTTTTATCATTTAAGATTATTTCATTAAAAAAATTAAATGAAATTTTTTTAATTGTTAACAATAGAAATACACAATAGGAAAAATAAATTTTTAAAGAACTAAGTATAATTTAACTAAATAAATAAAATGATTATTTTGTATGAATAAGAATGATATTTTAATGGATGAAGTCAATAATCCATAACACAATTTACATAACAATATTTTTCAAAGTTATGCTATTGATTATAATTGTCGTCATTGATTTTTTTTTAACAATTAAAAAAATTATCATCCAATTATTTTTAAGAAAATATGTTACTTAACAATTAAATTTTTTTTATCAAATATAATGTAGTGTGATAAATACTATTTTGAACATATTATTTGTTAGTTTTTAAGTATTTATTTCATGATTTATTTCAGTATTACTTTGATTTGGAGGACATTTTCATGTTTTGTAGGTTTAAGCAAGTGTGAGATGAATAGTGGAGTTAAGTGTTTAAAAAGAGCAAAAGAATGTAAGCCTTACGTTAGGAATCAACAATTCTGTAAGGGACCCTTACAAGGCATAGATAACGAGTTGTGCCGCGGTAGAAACAATTGTGCGTTGCGGCGAGAAAGTTCTTGTTTTGCTGTGCAGTCTAGAATTTCAAACGCCTGCCGTAGTAGAAGAAATTGTGCGCTGCGAAAGGAGAGTCTCAGGTTGTATTTTCAGTCCATAACTTCAATGCGCACTGCGGCAAAAGAAAACTCATGTCGCTGCCTGCGTACCCTGTTGACAATTAAACGCCTATATTTTTACACATTTCTAACCTAACCTATAAATACAACACAAAAACTCTCTTCTCACATGACTTGTGAACAATAGCCGAAAATCACCATCCACACCCATCTTCTTCCATTTTCTAGAGAGAGAAACCTTCCATTGATGCTCCTTCAAGAACTAATTAGGAAGAGGTGACCATCCAACTCCAAGAAGGGTATTGCAAGAGTGAAAATAGGGGTATCTCCATTATTTGTAATTTCTTTTCTCTCTTGGATTTTAAGAATATTATTTGTAATAGAAAATTTTGATTTAGATTTTATTACGAGTAGCTAAACTTTTTGTACGAAATTTTAGTGATGTGACTATGAATAAATGAATATTTATGTGATTTATTTTTATTAAGTGATTTATTTCTTGTTTATTGTTCTTATTATCTTTGTTCATGGATTATTCTTGATCAATTTAATTTATGAACATTAGAAAGCATATTGGATTTAAGCATTAGAAAAAAACATCTTTGCTTATTTGTGCACTCTTAAGCAAGAACATAATTTAAGTACATTAACTTGTCTTAAAAGGGCATTAATTAAAATCATAATTTTTTTTTCCTTTTTTTTGATTTTTTTAGCTTTCTTCTATTTACTTTTAATTCTTTTAACATCTTACTTATACAATTTTAAAATATTTTATATAACTAAATCACAAAATGCACATTTTTATATTTAAGATATAATAATTTATATATTTATTAATTATTTTATTTCGTATACTTCTTTACGTGCAAATTATATATTAACACATTATAGTCCCAATTTTTTTCTTTTGCCTTTTCCCCCCCTTATTTTCTTTTTTTTTTTTTTTCTCTTTCTTTTATTCATTTTTAATTACTCATACAATTTCAAAATTTATTAATATTCTATGTAACTAACCACATGACAATGGGTTTACATAATTTTCATATTTAAAATATAATAATTTATAATTTTTTTAGTTATTTTATCTCATATAATTTTTTATACGTAAATAATATATTAATATATAACAATAAATTTTACATAAAAATGGTTAAAATTATATATATAATAACATTAACTATAATAAAAACATTAATAATAATTAATAAATAATATTATTTGTTGTATATAGATTAATAAGTGAGGTAGATTAATTTGTTTTTTTTTTTTTTTAACGGTACATAGGCAAATAAAAGAAAAAATGCAAAGTACGTTGACCTTGTATTAACATATATATAATTTTATTTCAAATTTATGTACTATTTTAAGACTTTCAATTATTTTTACGTTTACTATTTTCTAATTTTTTTCTCTTTCAATTTATTAATTTCTATTTATCCTTTTAATCAAAAATTTTAAAAATAATTACTATTGCACTTATCATAAATTTTAGTAAATAATCATTTTTATTCTTATCTTACAATATTATAAGTAAATACAATTAAAAGAATTTTAATTTTAATTTTTATTGTTTCCGTTATAATAATTTCTAATTCATTGTTTTTCTCATTACATTTCTCATTGCTTTCACAATTCATTAAAGACTAGAAAATTTGCCCTTAATTAATGATATATTTTAACATCTTTAAATACGTATTGAAAGCCATTTGAAAGTTTCAATTCTTTTTAATAAAATTTAGCAAGATTATTTTTAATTATAACTAACATTATTATGAAAATACTTTTATAAATTAAATAAGTGAAAATATTACAACAACTTAATTATTATTCTAATAACTATTTGTCAATTATAATTTATCCAATAATAATAACATTAAAATATAATTAATTATAAAAATATAATATATAGTTTATATCTATTATGACAATATTAAAAACAATTATTTAATATCATTATTCTTTATAATATAAAATGTTTAACAAGTGAGACACGTGCATACTTCTATTACTATATATATAAAGGGGAGTTGGTCTCTTTATATTTATTTGAAAAAATTTTGTTTGATGCTTTTCTTTTAATTTTTTTAATACTTAAAAAAGAAAAATAATAAATAAATGAATATTTTTGGCCATTTTTTTCTCTCACTGATGCTAATAGTTAATAGAGTAAATTTATATTAATGCAATCATCATAAGCTCTTCATAAACCATGCTTTTATATGAGAATGATATGTAAATAGCTTTCTAAATTCTTTTGCTTTTTAAATTTTTTCTGTATTATCACAATTTAAATTGTTATTATTTAATTTTAATTTCATTTTGAAAATTCTTGTAGTTCAAGTGGTAAGACTCTCAATTCTCCCACAAAGAACCCAAGTTTGAATCTTACTCGGATGTGTGAGTATATTTTCTTTGGAAATCACTTGTAGTTTAGGTGGTAAGTCTCCCAATTCTCCCACCAGGAATCCAAGTTCGAATCTTACTCGAGTGTGCGAGTATATTTTCTCTTTATTAATAAAAAAAAGGGACTTTAGAACCCTTTTTTTTTTTAAAAAAAATTGTTGTTGTTTAATAATAATTCATTAATAATCACTTTTATATATATTTTTTTTTATTTTATAAACCATTTAGGTTTATATGAGTAATTTTCTGTATAAAATTGTATTTTTTAAACAATAATAAGTTATATTTTATGATTGAATTGATGTATATTTATTTGATACTTTTTTGTTTGATAATTTTATACTTATTTTTATTTGTTTATATTTATATCTACATAAAAATCAGAAATCTAATTTCAAAAACTTCTTTTTAAAAATTTCTAAATCACTTCACATTTTGAAATAAAAATAAAAATAAAAACTCTTTATTAAACATAATTGATTTTAAAATCATCAAAAATATTTTAGAATACAAGTGTCATTATATTTCTAAAACTCAAGTTAGCTTTTTAGAATATATGCTTCAAATTTGCTTGTCTATTCTTTCATATACTTTTGTTTTTTGTTAAGTTTGTTGTTTCTTAAAAATAGAAAATTAAAAATAATTGGTGGATTATTTTTCCGGGAAAAATGCATGTGTTTTGACTTTTGAAGTGAGAAATTATCCCTCTTCTTCTTACATAACCTTACTTGCTAAGTTCTTCTAAGGTCTCTATATGTCTAATTACTTAATTAATTTTATTTTTAATTTATTAAAAAATATTTTTTATATTATGAAAATAAATATTTGTGTATTGTGATGAACACTATTTTAGATATATTATTTGTTAGTTTTTAAGTATTCATTTCAAGATTTATTTCGGTATTATTTTAATTTGGAGGGTATTTTCATGTTTTGAATGTTCAAGCAAGTGTGAGATGAATGGTGAAGTTAAGTGTTCAAAAAGTGCTGAAAAATGTAAGCCTTATATTGTGTTCCATTTACTATGCAAGGGGTGATAAACTAGAGCAAAAGAACGTAAACCTTACGTTATGAATCAGCAATTGTGTAAGGGACCCTTACAAGGCATGTAAAATAGGTTATGCTGCTGCAGGAAAATTTGTGTGCTGCAGCGAATCACTCTTGGGTTTATTTTTAAAAGCCAAAAATCAACGCGTGCCGCGGTGGGTAATTTTGTGTGCCGTGGCGATAAAGTCCCTATTTTCACTATGGAGTCAAGTTTTCAGACGCACTCTGTGGCAGAAGGAAATGTGCGCCACGGTGGAGAGCCTCAGGTTTTCTACCAGCCCATAATTTCATGCCTCGCCACTGCCTGAGTACCCTGTTGACACAGCCCATAACAAGAACTTAACCTAAGTTCATTGACTTGTCTTAAATTATGTGGCTCATTTGATTTCCTAAAGGTTTATGCTAATTGATTAATTAACATTCTGGATCAAAGAAGTTAATTAATGAATTAAGGAAAATTCTCCATTGATTTGAGAATTTCTAGGGTTTAATAGGAAAAAGTTAATTTAAATTTTCCTACTTAATTGTGAAATTAACATAAAATATTTTATCTACGATTGGTTAGCTAACTAGTTTTTACACTATTCCATCATATCACTTCGGCTAATTGTTTGTTCGTCTATTTTATTTCTTTTGAGATTTTATAATTTAACAACCGTTCCATTAACAAACTTTATTTAGAGTATTTAGGATTTATTTTTGTAAACAATTTTTAAGAAACAATTGACACGTTTTAAAATCACCACAATTCTTTGAAAAATCGACCTTGGAGTTTGCTTATCAATTGCTATAAGTGATTCGTATACTTGCGAGTACTATAATTTGCATATTATATAGCATGTAAAAACAACTATTTTTGATGTTGTAAAAAATATATATATACACAATATAAAAAAGTTATAAATAAAATGAACACCACATTTATATATCCTACTTTATTCTATGAAAAATTAGATAAATCCTACTTTAATTTTGATTCATGTATACATTGAAATACATAAAATTTCTGTGTACTAGTATCTAGAATTTGGTAGATAAAACCAAAATTCAGAGAATTAAAAGTGTAGAATAACTAGAATAGTTTTTTTTTTTAAATTAACATTTTACTATATGCCCCAAGTTGCAGGGTTTCAACTGACCGTTGGATAATTAAGTTAATAATATAATTAAGTTACATATAGGATTATAGGATGAAGTTGTTGGCAAAAAAAAAAAAAAAAAAACATATAATAGTTACAAAGATTTCTTTGATAACACTAACTCATTGTTAGTAATTTTAAATATATGTGTTAATTAAAATGAATAAAAAAAACCAAACGTTACACTTTTTTTTCTATGAAACCTTTTTTATTGTTCAAAAAAAAAATTTGTAGTAACAATAATAAGTGAGAGAATAACCTCAAAACTCAATAATCATATACTTTAACATAGATAGTCTACTCAAAACTCAATAATTATTATATATGATATTATAAATTTAAGGAATAAAAATATTGATAATAGTTATTAAGATCATTTTGATGACATTTTTTATTATTAACTTATTTTTAATATTATTAAATATCTGTATTGATTTAAGTAAAAAAAAAAGAGAGAGAGAGAGAGAGAGAAAAAGGACGACATGATCAACATTTTAGCATTGCAAACTGTAACATCACAGAACATGTGACCTTACAGTAACCCTCCTCCAGCAACGATTTTTTGTTGTTGCTTTTATAGTATTAATTAATGTTCGTCCGGTATTTATTTATTTTATATGTGTTATGTCTTTAAAAAAAAAAAAATCATTAAAAATAATTAGTGGATTATTTTCCCTGAAAAAAATGCATGCGTTTTAACTTTTGAAGTGAAAAATTTTCACCCTTGTTTTTATATGACCACAAATATTATTTAACTGATTTCATAATTAATTTAAAAAAAAACATATTTTTTATAATATAAAAAAATATTTGTATACTGTACAAAGAAAACATATATTATTTTTATGTTGTATAAAAGATATATATGTACCATATAAAAGACGTTATATATAATTAAACCAAAAATTAATGAGTTAATTTCAGGATTGAATCTATCAGCAATCATCATTTGTCGTCACCTTAATGTTAGTTATTTATTTTCAACTTTTTATATATATATATATTCTACTTTAATTTTGATTCAGATACATATTGAAATAGATAAAATACCTATGGACTAGCTTCTATAATTTGGTGGGATGATTGAAATTTTTTAAATTATAAGTAATATTATTTGATCTTTTAAATTTAAAAAAATTGATTAATTAAAAATAAAATATATAATTTTAATAATTTATTTAATTAAAATATTATTTTTAAAATTAATATTTTAATATTAAAAATATTAAAATAATATAATTCATTATTAATTAATCACTTAAAAAATAATATTTTAATTAAAAAATTATTAAAATTGTGCGTTTTGTCATAAATTGACTCATGTATCTAAAATTAAAAAAATAAATGATACATCTTATAATCTAAAAAATTAAATAATATAATGACCTAATTTTAAGGACTTTTATAATATTTTTCTCTAATTTAATAGATAAATTCAAAGTCAAATAATTAAAAGAACACAACAACTAAAATATCTTCTTCTTCTTTTTTGATAACATGCATAATCATAATATTTAAACATAAAATTGAATACATTAAGAATTAAAATTAAAAATTTATTATAACATTAATTTAACTAAATCATAATTTAGGGCTTGAAATTGCCCATAATTACATAAAATATTTAGCTAGATATAAAAATAATAAAATTTAATAGATAAAATAAATAATTTATCATAATAAAAAAAAGAAGTGGAAAAAGAATCTAATTTTAAAGAATTATTGGAGATAAAAGATCAATAAAATAAATCTTAAATTTTTTCTTTAATATTCTTTCAAAAAATTTTAACAATAACATAAAAATAAATTTTTCTTCTATTTTTATTTATTTATTAATTTCGTGTATTTTGGGCTTGTGCTAGGCACTGTTACAACTGTTATGTGTTGCTTTTCTCTACTCTTGTTGCTGTTCCTTTTTCCTTTTTTATTTTCAGTACTCTCTTTTTTCAAGTTGGTGATAAATATAAATTAAGTCTTATTCTTGTTAACTTACATCACGTTTAATTTACTGAATATAATTATAATAGAATATAATATAAAAAAAATAGTATTATTATTACAGTGTTTAGTTTAGCTACTGTAATAAAAAAAAGAATCAGTATTACAGTGTTTGGTTTAACTACTGTAATGGAATGAAATTTAATCAAGGGAAAAAATATATTCTTTAAAATTATATAATTATTTTAAATTCAGCAATTCAGTAAAAAAAATTAATCATAACAAAAAAAAAAAATCAGCATATATAACTTCAGCAATTCATAACAACAACTAATAAAATTTAATCACAACAAAAAAAAATTCAGCATATACAATTTCAGCAATTCATAACAACAACTAATAAAATTTTAATCACAACAATTTCAGCAAAAAAATCACAATTTTAGCAAAAAAATGCTGATAAAAAAACCAAAATCAAAAGGAATTAGTAATGTGCAGAACGCGAGAGGACGGCAGGGGCAACGGACGGCTGAACGTGACGGACGGTAGAGGAGCATGGACGGCTGAACACAACGGACAAAGGCAGGGGCGCACAGACGCAAGAGGCAGAGGCAGAGGTGCACGAATGCGATGGACAGTAGAGGCGAACGGAAGGCTGAACGCGATGGACGGCACGAACGCGCACGGACGGCAGAGGTGCACGGACTGCTGAGGAGGCGGACGACACTGTAACGAAAGAGGGAGTCGCGAGAGAAGAGGTGTAATGTAATGACTTTTCCTTGTATTAGATTGTGTAATGACTTTTCCTTCTCTTTATATAATTGATTACATTACATTACATGTATTTAATACAACCAAACATTATAATGTGTAGAATCAATTACATTTTCTATTCCATTACAACCAACTAGACATGACCTTAAGGTTATGAAGTGCTGAATTAATAAGTAGATTACTAAGTTAATCTAGATTTCATCTAATTATATTCACCCATAAAATAAAATTAATAAAAAATATATAAAAAATTCTAAAAATTTAAATAATTTTACATAAATTGTATTTTTACATAATTAATAAAACAGACTATTAAAACACATAAAAATTATAAAATAAGTAAAAATTATAGAAGAATTGACTATAAAAAAATATGTATAAAATCGTATATGTTAATCGCTATAATATTTGCATTGATATCTTCAACTAATTTATTTTTATTATTTTATAACCTTGGTATCTAAAATATTGTTATCTCTAACAAATATATAACATATTTACATCTTAAATTATGTCCAAATAAAAATTTGCATAATGACAAAAACATGCCAAAAAATCACTAGATAAAACAATGTGACAAAATGTCACCAAAAGTATATTGAAATGTGGAAATTATTTATCCTCTCTATATTTTAAAACGGCATTAATTATAATCCCTAATTTTTTTCCTTTATCTTTTTTTTCTTTCATTTTTTATCTCTCTTCTGTTTACTTTTAATTATTTTAATATCTTATTTATACAATTTCAAAATATTATATGTAACTAAATCACAAAATACACATTTTTATATTTAAGATATAATAATTTATATATTTATTAATTATTTTATTTAACATAATTTTTTATGTGCAAATTATATATTAACACATTATAGCCCCAATTTTTTTCTTTTGCCTTTTTTTTCTCTTTTTTATCTTTTTTTATTCATTTTTAATTCTTCTAACATATTACTCATACAATTTCAAAATTTATTAATATTATATGTAACTAACCACATGACAATGGATTCACATAATTTTCATACTTAAGATATAACAGTTTATAAATTTATTAGTTATTTTATCTCATAAAAATATATAACAATAAATGTGACATAAAAATAATTAAAATTATATATATAATAACATTAACCATAATAAAAAAACTAATAATAATTAATAAATAAAATGTAAAGTAGTTTACATGAATATTATTTGTGTTATATAGATTAATAAGTGAGGTAAATTAATTTGTTATTTTTTTAAAGGTAAATAGGCAAATAAAAGAAAAAATGCAAAGGATGTATATAATTTTATTTCAAATTTATGTATTATTTTAAGACTTTCAATTATTTTGACGTTTATTATTTTCTAATTTTTCTCTTTTAATTTATTAATTTAATTAAAATCTTTAAAAATAATTACTATTGCTCTTATAATGAATTTTAGTAAATAATCATTTTTATTCCTATCTTACAATATTATAAGTAAACATAATTAAAAGAAATTTAATTTTAATATTTATTGTTTCCGTTGTAATAATTTCTAATTCATTGTTTTTTTCAATACTTTTCTCATTGCTTTCAAATTTCATTAAAGATTAGCAAATGTGCCTTTAATTAATAATATATTTTAACATCCTTAAATATGTGTTGAAATTAAGGTCATTTAAAAGTTTCAATTTTTTTTAATAAAATTTTAGCTAGGTTATTTTTAATTATAACTAAAAATATTATGAAAATACTCTTATAAATTAAATAAGAGGAAATATTACAATACAATATATATATATATATATATATATATATATATATATATATATATATATATATATATATATGTATATGATAATATTAAAAATAATTATTTTTATATTATTATTCTATATAATATAAAATGTTTAACAAGTGAGACACGTACATACTTCTATTACTATATATATATATAAAGAGGAGTTGGTATCTTTATATTTATTTGACAAAATTTTATTTGATATTTTTTTATTTTTATTTTTTAATACTTAATAAAAAAAATAATAATAAATGAATATTTTGGCCTTTTTCTCTCTCACTAAAGCTAATAGCCATTATAATAAATTTATATTAATACAATCACCATAGATTATGCTTTTACATGAGAATGATAGGTAAATAGATTTCTAAATATTTTTACTTGTAAATTTTTTTATATTACCATAATTTAAAATCCCTTTTTTTATATATAGTAACAGATATAGATATAGATATATACTAATAAAAATATGTATAAAATTATCAAATAAATATGCATCAATTCCGTCATAAATATATTTGATAATTTTATACATATTTTTATTAGTATATACCTATATCTATATCTATATCTATCTATATCTGTTACTATATATAATAAAGGGATTTTGCTCATTGTATTTATTTGATTTTATTTTGTTTGATAAATTTTTTATTCATTTATTTTGTTTACTATTATTTATACAAAATGTGTTGCTTTAATTAGGTGGTTATTATTATTTTTTATTTTTTTTATTATCTATTACTATATATAAAAAGGAGAGTTTACCCTCCTATTTATTATATATTTTTTTTTAATAATTTTTTTCTCTAGTACTATATATAAAAGGGGGAGTTTGCTCCTCCTACTTATTTGTTATCTAAACATAATATAATATATATTATTAAAAATAGTATAAAATGGAAAATAATTATTTACTAAATGAATTAAAAATATTGACACCATATGATAAATACAAATGAACCCGATACAATATTGTTGTATTTTAATTTTAATTACTCAATCTAAAATATTATATAATAAAATTAACATAAATTATCATCCCTAATTCTAGCTTATAAAATAAAGATATTAAAAATTAATAAATTTTTATTAATTAGGTAGACAAAACTAACATAAAATATTAATAACATGTTTGAAAAATTATTATGTATCTTCATTTTTATCTTCACTTTTAATTTATGATTTTTTTCAATTTTAGATGTTCAAAATAAATAAATAAAAATATCATATAATTATCTTATCATACATCTTTATCCTATCATTTTAAATGAATTATTTACAATCATAAGGTCCAATTTTTTTTTTTATTTTGTCATTTTTTAATAAATAAGTATTGTTTTAATTTTTACTATTTGCTAATAATTATAATTTAAATTTTATGACAAATTTTAAATAAAAATAAAATGAGAGTATAATATATGTGTATGCTCAAACTAATATTAAAAAATATATAAAAGTTTCATGGCTAACTATAAGGTAGCTATCATAAATGCATAAAATTAATGAATACATTAAATAAATTAAAAATATTAAAATAATTGTACCAACAATAAACTAACTACATTAATATATCACATGAATTGTACATGTGTCGGTGCTTTTCCTATACTTAAATAGCCATCTGTTCCAAATAAGTTTGGTCTTCACTATCCAAAAACCAAAAGCAGCATAAACAAAGGTGAGAGGAAGTGGCCTCCTGGGCAAATACAAACATGGAAACGAGTAATGTAGTGGTGAGCTTGATCCTGATAATGAGTATGATGGTGGGTACAGTTATAGTATTCATCAGTTCAAGTCCATTTGTTGAAATTAAATCCAGCTCCAATAATATGATCATCTGTGAAATTAGCAACAACACCAATATGATGATGATGATGAAGAAGAAGAAAGAATGCCTCTTGGCTCATCAACAACATCATGATCATGTGGACTCTGGTGATCAAGTGGAGGAGCTGATGATGGATACAGAGATGAATAGTAGATCATCAAAAATTAAGTCAAGGGTTCTGTTACAGTACGCAGATTTTGAGACAACGTCTAAAGGCCTCAACCCTGGTGGACCAGCAAGTTGTGATAGAATAAAGTAGAATATATAAAGATATCGAATTTGGGTTCCGTTAAATCTCTATGTTGAAAGTTATTCACAGAAGACTTGGAAATTTCAAAGAAGACTCTTTGCATACAAACAAACCGAGTCTTCCCATGCAATCTAAGTCGCATTTATAAGAAAATTCCTTCTTGTTCTCCATGCATGTTTACTTACTTGGAAATTTCAAAGAAGACTCTCCGCATACAAACAACCCGAGTCTTCCCATGCAATCGAAGTTGCATTTATAAGAAAATTCCTTCTTGTTCTCCATGCATGTTTACTTGGTTTCAAATTCATATTGATCTCTTTAATTTCCAATGACAAAAAAACATCTTAATCTCCACTTAATCATGATTCTCATCTTCTTCTACATCTCACTGTTCCTTCATACAGTCACCGTTGTTACAGCTGTCGATGACTCATCACAGCCTTCTTACCAACCGAAGGAAACAATAAACCTCGACTGTGGCTCCTCCGTAACCAACCAGGACCGGGACGATCGGATTTGGGATGGAGACTCCAAGTCAGAGTTCTTCATTTCAGAACAGGGCAAAAACGGAGCCTCAATCACCGCCAACGCCCTTCAACCCCCCAAACGTGACGATCCCATACCTTACTCGACGGCTCGACTCTCACGGTTCGAGTTCACCTACAGCTTTCCAGTGACCCCAGGTCAAAAGTTCATCAGATTATACTTCTACCCAGTTTCCTATAACTTAAATTTTGACATCTCAAAATCCCTATTCTCTGTCAAAACTGGTGGGTTTACACTTTTAAGCAATTTTAATGCTTCTCTTACAGCAAATGCTCTTAAGTTAGAAGGATTTATGAAAGGATTCAGCTTAAATGTTTTGGAAGATAAAGAAAATCGGACTCCAATGATTAACCTAACATTCACTCCAAATTCAGATTCATTTTCTTTCGTTAATGGAATTGAAATTCTATCCATGCCCACCAATCTTTATTACTCTAAAGATGATGAAACTGGGGCTAATTTCATCGGTGGACAGATTAACTCATACCCAATCCACAACTATTCTGCTATGGAGATGATGTATCGTATAAACATTGGTGGGAAGTTTATAGCTCCAAAGAGTGACACTGGATTGTACCGTAGTTGGGATCCTGATGACCCTTATTTGACAATACCTGGTTGGAGTGTTCTACCAGACGGTGGCATAGGTGCTACTATCAATTATACCCAAACTACTCCACCTTATACGGCACCACCTGAAGTTTATAAAACAGCTTGGTCAATGGGTAATGTGGACAAGTCTTTGATTAAGAGTTACAATTTAACTTGGGATTTTCTTGTTGATTCTAACTTTGACTACTTGGTTAGACTACACTTCTGTGAGCTACAATTTGAAATGAACAAGACTGATGATAGAGTTTTCATAATTTACATAGCAGATCAAACCGCTGAGACAAGAGCTGATGTAATTAAATGGAGTGGTGGTAAATTCATTCCAGTTTATAGAGATTACGTTGTCTCAATGTTTGGCCGAAGAGGTGAGAAGAAACTCAATCTGTCCATTGCTTTGCGAGCTAACCCAGATGACTCTATGACGTCATATACTGATGCAATTTTAAATGGCGTCGAGATCTTCAAGTTGAACGACTCCACTGGAAATCTTGCTGGACCAAACCCTGACCCAGTTGGTAATCCAACGAGTACTCCACTCACACCAACTGGTCATGGTAACGGAAAGAGTAATAAAACGACAATCATCGGCGTCATGTTCGGTGTTGTTATCGGTCTTGCTCTACTATTCGTTGTTGGGTTGTTGATTTTCAAGCGCGGTAAAAACATCAAGGACGCTAGGACAAGTGAAGCCACTGCTTTGTGGGATCACGTTTCGCTTTCCACTAGGGGTGGCAATTTGTGTTATAACTCGATTGATCGAATCGAACCCGAATCAAAAAATACGAATCAAATACGAATCGAATTAAATTTGGGCTTGTTTCGGCCCAGCTCGAATAACACGAACAAATTTGGGCTGGGTTAGGGCCAGCCCATTAGTACGAACTAAAATTAAATTAAATTAAATTTTAAATAAAAAAAGAAAAAGTACTATATTAAAATTAAAATAATCTTTCATTTCTTTTAGTACTTCTCTTTTATGATATATTAGTTATTTTTTTCCTTTTTCTTTTGAAAAATAAGCTGATAATGAATAAATTGTTATAATTTATTCATTTTGTCACAATATTATGCTACATTCTTTGATGTTAATGCATTTAGCATTTAAATCTACCTAACTCTTTAAACAAAAAAAATAATATTTATATTTAATTTAAATTAGTATTATGAAGTTTCTATTTTTAAATTGATACTTGTGTTATGCTATTTTCCTTTCTACTTGTTCCTTGTTTTGAGACTTAGATATTATGTAATAGTCAAAATTTTGTTCTTGTGTATATAAAAAAGTTATGTTATTGTGTAACATTTTAATTTACTTTAACTGTTTAATTTTTAATAAGTATATTCATTTAATCTACTCATCTCTATTTATTTTGTTTAATAACTAGAATAAATTTTATTTGGATTTGATAACTCTTTATTCTAAATGTGAATTTTTATGAGGGCATGACGACTTCTAACTTTTACATAAGTATGGTTTAATGCATTTACTCATTGCCAAATTAATTTAGTAATTGACTTTTTGCTTTAATAATTAATTTTTTATTATATTTATATATATATTTTTATTGTTTTATGTAATTTTATTTGAGCTTTAATTATTAAACATATTTTTTTTAATAAAAAAAGTCATATTAACTAAAAAATATATATAATTAACAATTCGTGCTAGTTTGGGCCAATTTGAGCTAGCTCGTTTGTGTTTGGTTTGGGTTCGAGCTCACATTTGCTAGCTCGAATTAAATTTGAATTGAGCTAGGGTTGAACCAATTTGGGCTGGGCTAGTTTGGGCCAGCTCGAATTAGCCCAGCTCGCACGAATTGACACCCCTACTTTCCACAACCACAAAGTCAATCAAGTCTCAAAGCTCGTCTTTACCGTCAGATCTTTGTCGTTATTTTTCATTGGCTGAGATCAAAGCTGCCACCAAAAATTTTGATGATCTTTTTACTATTGGTGTTGGAGGCTTTGGAAACGTATACAAAGGTTACATTAACATAGATGGAGGGGCCAAACCTGTTGCAATCAAACGGTTGAAACCAGACTCATCCCAAGGGGCCCACGAGTTCAAGACTGAGATCGAAATGCTCTCACAACTTCGTCACCTTCATTTGGTCTCTTTGATTGGGTATTGCAATGACCACAGCGAGATGATCCTTGTTTATGATTACATGTCACGTGGCACTCTTACAAATCATCTCTATAACACAGAGAACCCACCACTCTCGTGGACGCAACGGTTGGAGGTTTGTATTGGAACTGCACGTGGTTTGCATTATCTTCATACAGGTGCAAAGCACGTAATCATTTCACCGAGATGTAAAGACTACCAACATATTATTGGATGAGAAATGGGTGGCTAAGGTTTCTGACTTTGGGCTATCAAGAATTGGGCCCATTGGAAGGTCTAAGGCCCATGTGAGTACAGTAGTTAAGGGTAGTTTTGGGTATCTTGACCCAGAATATTACAGGCGTCAACAATTGACTGAAAAGTCTGATGTTTATTCATTTGGAGTGGTGTTATGTGAAGTATTGAGTGGGAGGCCACCCATAATAAGAACGGTGGAAAAGAAGCAAATAAGTCTAGCAGAGTGGGCCCGATCATGTTATCGTCAAAATGGAACCCTAGATCGAATTGTTGATCAAAATTTGAAGGGTAAGATTGCACCAGAGTGTTTGAAAAAGTATGGAGAAATTGCAATGAGTTGTATGTTGGATAATGGAACAGAAAGGCCATCGATGAACGATGTCGTTTGGGCTTTAGAGTTTGCATTACAAATGCAAAATAGTGCAAATGAAATTGTACAATTAAGTGATGGGTCCATTGGAATTGGAATGGAGGTTGAGGATGAAGGTCCATTTATGAATGATGCAAAGGATGATAAACTAATATTTACAGATAGTTGGGAAATGATAACAACAGAATCTAAAAGCAGTGACTTAACACAAACAAGTGCTTCTGGAGACACTTCAAATGTATTCTCTGAGTTTCATGATCCAAAAGGAAGATGAGATTAACTCATATTTGGTCGTGGATTATTATTTTTTATGTACCATTTGTATTTAAATGTTCTATAAATGAATGTTATTTAAATATTTGATACTAAATTATATGATTTTTTTTTAGTATTTTAAAAATCAATTTGTAGTATACTTAATATTTATACACTATGTGTGTTGATGTATTTAGAAATTATGTCTTAATAATTGATAATAGCATAAAAATGCATATCTAAAACTTATAAATTAATTAATATTTATAATTTAATCAGTTTAACATTAGTCATTATTTATCTTAATTTTATAAATATTGATTTATATTTATTATGATGTTTTTATGCTTGTAAGATCAACAAAATCAAATAAAGAATATAAAAGAAATCAAAATTTGAAATTTTATTTTTGCAATATTTCTTCACAAGATGTGATGAATATGTTGTTGCATTTTTTAGATAACTTTTGAGTTCTATATCCAAATAAAATAATTCAAGTTAATATTAAAATATAATTCAATAATGCATATTTTCATATTTCACAAATAATTTCAAAATGCGATTATTTCAAGGCAAAAAAATGAGATGAAATTCAAAATATCTTGTACTTGAACAACTATTAGTATATGTTATTTAAGTTTCTGTGTATAACTCTAAATTAAATTATTTTTGTTTCTATGAAAAGATATGAGATTTATCTACAATTGAATGAAAAATTAATTTTATCCTTTTTAGACACATTTTTTATAAGCTAAAGGATTTAAAAACACATTTTTTTAAATTAAAATACTAAACAACATATTTAATATATACAAAGTAACCTTAGTGATACTTTTTCCATAATTTTATGTATAAATTATACTTACATATTATGTTATTTTTATTTAAAACCTATATAAAATTTGTGACGCAAAGTGTATTTCTACACATGTACATAATATATTCAATAACAAAAAATGGCATTTATCAATGGTGACTATTTCACAACTTACGAAATAATAACTTGATATGTATACTATCCAAATATGATACGACGTCTTATTTGAAAAGATATGAAAGCTTGAATAACTATTTTACATTGCGATAAACTTACAATTTTGTCAAATTAATCATATTCGTGTCATATTTAAGTATTAATAGTGCTGTGTTCACTTGTTAATTGACATATGAAAAAAATTATTTAGTCTTTTGGGTTGTCTATTTAATAAGAAATAACAAGATCTCTAAAAATGTGAAAAAAATTATTGATTAATTATGACTAATTTTTTTTCAATGTCGTATTAGAGATTGCCACACTACTTGTTTATTAAATGAGTCAAACACAAAACTAATCAATTTTATGAATGGACTTGATAAAAATAATATTTTATTATTATTTTACACAATAATTTAACATAAATATTATACGATATAATCCAATGTATAAGTTTCTTTTTACTTTGTATGAAAATTGTTAGTTTTAGAATTATTAAACATTTTGAAAACAACTTTAAAATTAATTTGGCCAAGCATTTTAATAAGTATGTTTTTTTTTTTTTTTTGTTCTTTAAAACATTATAGTTGCAATTTTCTATCAAATTCTTTTTATGTTGTTTTTTTGTTATTGTCTTCTTGCAAATTTCATGCCAAGGGAAGATTTAATTAGATTCCTCATTATTCATGAATAGAATACTATTCAAATTAGTGTTACAGTAAAGGGATACTATTAGGATTACTTAATATGACCAAAAAAAGTTATAGTACGTACTGTTGAATCCTTAACTGATTTATACATAAATAATTATGTATTATGGGATGTTATTTCATATTAAACTCGTTTTAAAAATGATATAATAAGGTTTAAGTAAATTGGATTTCAATGTATGTCTAATAGGATGTTAGCTTTCAATGCGCAGAGAACTAGAGATATAATGATTATTTCTATTTTGATGATGGGCTAAATTAAAATATAGTAATTATGAATTAATTACTCAATATAGAAGCATATTTATTAAATTGATCAATTTTTTCCTATATCGCTTTACTACTTTATTTTCTTCCCATAATTTTACGCTTTTGTCCTTTTTCGAAGATAAAAGTGACAAATTAACTAAAAATTTCGGATCTAAAATGCGGCAATTTTGGAAAAAAGAATTATGAAGAGAAAAGCTCAAACCTGAAAGGAGCTAGAAGACTTGGGTGATACAGAAAGTGTTGCTGGAGAAGAGCTTGCTAGTGCTACTTCATCCTTTAGTTTTGACCATTTTATGAGAAAGATTGAGGTTAGGGTTTGAAAAAAGATTGGACGATTATGCAAAGAGAGAAATTGTTGTTGTTTATAATCTCTATGGATGATAGTTTTGAAATTCAATATCTTCATTTCTTTTTATTGTTAAGTGCTCACCATGTGTTTGAATAAATGCTTAAGTGAGTTATATTCACATCTGTTATTGTGTATAACATGTAATATGTTACATACATATTTGTTGTTGTATGTAATATTTTACATACACCTCTGTTGTTGTATATAATATGTTACATATATCTATGTTATTGTATGTAACATGTTACATACACCTTGCTATTATATGTAACACTTTACATAAATCTCTATCATAGTATGTAACACATTACATGCCTATTTGGCGAGGTCTCTAGAGCTCTAGTAAAGTCGTCGGAGCTCCAAAAATATCATTGGCGGAGTCTCTGAAGATCCGGTGATGTTGTTGGAGTTCTTGTGTATTTATTTGTTAGCCATAAAGGGCATTTTTGTAATTTTTTTAATTTTGATGTAACCCAAACGCACAATTTTGATCTTATTATTGCTAGATTTAAAAAATATAACTTATAACCAAAATATAAGCTATTTAGGTTAATTGCTCCAGTAATTGTTTATATACATAGTAGTTATAGTCTCAAGTCATACGTTCAGTTTTAATTTATCTAATATTCCATTGTCAGATTGATATCAAAGAAAAATATTTTAATTATTGTATTTTTTTAATCATCAAATTATGAGGTTTTAAATAATAAAAAAATTGTTACTAGAGGTTCTGTATGGTCACATGTTATGTGATGTTTGTAATTTGCAATGCTTAAACTGGTGATCAAGACTTGAGTAGGCCATGTCTATTAAAGTATATAATTATTGAGTTTTGAGGCTTCTCTCACATACTGTTATGTATATGTACGATTCCTCTTGAAGCCCTACAAGTTTTTTTTTTTAACAGAAAAAAAGTTGTTAAAGAAGACAGTGTAATGTTTGCCGATCTATTTACCTAAATTAATATCTTATTTTAAGGATATTGATAGTAATTAATACTTGAAACTATTATGAAAGGTATTTTTTTACCACTAAATTTATAATCTCATATATATAATTTAATTATATTATCAAATAAATTATACACCGATTAAAGTCCTGCAAATTAGAGTACCTAGTAATATGATAATTTAAAGAAAGGTATTTTAGTCGCTGTATTCTTTTAATTGTCAGATTTTGGTTTTATCTACATAGAAGCTAGTCCACATACATTTTATCTATTTCAATATGCATGTGTATTAAAATTAAAGTAATATATATATATATATATATATATATATATATATATATATATATTATTTTGTTGTTTTTGATAGAGTAAAGTAAGATATATAAACATGTCAATAAATAATTGACATTAAAGTGACGACAAATGATGATTGCTGATAGATTCAATCCCGAAATTAACTCATCAATTTATGATTTAATTATATATTATAATAATTAATTTTTTATACAACATAAAAATAATATATGTTTTTTTGTGCAATATACAAATAATTTTTTTATATTACAAAAAAATATGTTTTTTTTTAAGAATTGATAATAAAATTAGTTAAATAATATTTGTTCAAATAAGGACTTATAATTATAAGGGTGATAATTTTTCATTTCAAAAGGCAAAACGCATGCATTTTTTCCAGGAAAAATAATCCACCAATTATTTTTCATGATTTTTTTAAAGAGACAATATAAAAAAAATTAATTAATACTATAAAAGCAACCACAAAATATCGTTGCTAGAGGGTTATTGCTCAAATTTATGATCTCATACATAATAATTATTAAATTTTGAGGAAACCATCTATATTAAATTTTGCTCCATCGAAAGAAGATCATGTATTGCTGACATTTTTTTTATAACTATTTTAGTTATTCTATTCTATTAATTCACTTTAATCAAAATTAAAGTAGGATATATCTATTTTTTTATTATTTAATATATATATATATATCAACAAATAATTAACATTGTAATGCGACGACAAATGATGACAGCTGGCGATTCATTCCTTAATTTGATTTTTCTTCATGTTTTTTGATGATTTTCACCTTTAAAAATCACTTTTAAAATGTGAAGTGATTTAGAAATTTTTAAAAAGAAGTTTTTGAAATTAGATTTCTGATTTTTATGTAGATAATCATATTTCTCCAAAAAAAAAAAAAAAAAAAAAATCAGTAACCATCAAATCAATTATTTATAAATTAAAAATGAAAATGGATATAAAAATACGATTAATTAATCATCACATGTTCTAGTTCTTGAGAATTATGTAATTGGGATGATGATTTGTGTTAAACTTATAACACAAAAAGCACAATCAGTACTGCTGCATTACTAGGATGAAGCCAAAATAACTTTTTTTTTTAATAGTAACTTATAAAGCAAGTAGAAATTAAGAAGTTGTAGTACATAAAATTGATTTGCTGGTAGCTAGTTGAATAACTAGTTATTGATTACAAAAGCGATTGTACCGGTCACATGTTACTTCTCTAGATTTTTCTTTTAATGATATTCGACGCACTACTTCTCGTCGAATTAAGGAGTAACATCCTTCTAAATTTGGGATGGTTTCTTTTCGTAGAATTTCTCCACGAACCTGCTCAAACTCATCATCTAATCCAGCAAGAAAAATATGTACCCTCAGTCTTTCAACAGACTCTTGATATGATATTAAATCATCAGGATCTTTCATGACTACCTTATCACGATGGTCTAGTTCTTGAAAAATTTCAATCAACTCTCCATAATATTCAGAAAATGATTTTCCATTTTGTCTGGAAGTAAAGACTTTTTAGTTTAAGACAAATACCTGTAATTCATCACTTCCATCATAGAATGCCTTTGCCAAAGCACCCCAAATTTCAAGAGCAATTGGTATGCGTAAATAACGCTTTATGATTTCTGGACTCATTGACATAAGTAGCCATCTTTTCACTTTTTGATTTTCTGCATACCACTTATTATAATTTTCTGATGCTTTTTCGGGTTGCAAATTTTTGTCATGAATATAAGAGAGTTTTTTCTCTCTCTGCAATATGCATTTCTATTATTTGAGACCAAACATCATAATTAGTCTCAGTAAGAATAATTCCAGCATTAAAAACACCTTCGGAATGGACAGATTATACAATAATTGGAGTTAATTACTCCACACGTAATGAAATTGTGCCCTCTGTCATGATGTTATGGTATAAAAACTAGAAAAATGGTGTAATAATTTCAGAACTAGAAAGAAAAATGCAAGAACCGGTATAAAGAATATGAAACCGATGGTTTTTTAAGAAGAAATGGACAAAACCGGATAAAAAACATAAAATCGGGTACAAAATTGGTTTAAAAACCTTGAAAACTGGACCAAACCGGTTTGAAAAAGACAGAACTGGATAAAAACCGATTTTAGACTTTTAAAATGGACCGAACCGGTCAAATTTGCAAAAACTGCGAAAAAATCGGGTTCAGACCGAAGAGCCGGTCTAACCGGACCGAACCGAGCAAGCCGGGCCACGTCAGCGTCTTCAACCTCCAGACGGCGCGTGAAGGCGCGTGTAGGCGCGTAAAATTTTTTCCTTTTCTCCTGGAGGCGCGTGAGACACTTTATGAAGAACTTTTTTGAATCAGAATACTCAGAATTATGTTTAGAGTAATCTGGTAAAATTAGGTGAGATAAATATGGTTTCAAAAGTCGTATTTTTAATTAATATTTGTATGGGTATTTGGGTGAGATTTTTTTTTCTGAGAAAAAATATATTTCAGAGAAAGAAAACTCAGTTTAAGCTAACAAGGGCTTCAAATTTGTATAGAGCAACGACTTGGCTCTGATACCATGAAGAAATAAATAATTCGTAGAAACAATCTAACTAAAGAAGAAATGGTTTCTCCAATATATTTTCTTAATTCGTATGAGTTTGTACATTGTTTATATAGGAAAATACTAATTACTATTACAACTACCACAATCAATTTACAGCTGCAAATCTTCTTTGATAGGTGCCGTCTGCCGTGAATGTTAGTAAATAGCGGTACGTTGGTGCGTACATTGTTGAACGTTGGTGCGTACATTGTTGAATTCAACAGAAAGCAAACCTGAAAGAAGGCTGTCAAAACACGTGCCCATTCCGGCACATTGGAGAAATGTATTCAATCCTGCTTATTCATACTATGTCTATCACTGTTACGATAAACAAGGTGTGTATTCTCTCTCATACAAATTTATGTTTGATATGTACACCCTGTGTAGGTGATTAATTAATTCTTCATTTCTTTGTTGAACTTGGTCATGGCATTGTACGTCTAACCTCTATTTTCTTCGACCGTTGCACTCTCATAAAAACATATGATCACTTGAAGCCCTTAATAATCATTGGACTCACTAATAGTTGAGTTGAGTGCTCGGAAGGACGTTCTGTCGTCAGATGGCTCAAATAGTTCATTTTTCAATGGATTATCGTAAATTTCTTAGTAGATTGTTTCCTAACGTAGTCCAATAATTCTGTTAGATGTTTCTCCATGTTGGTTTCTAGGCCTTTTGTTCTGGCCATGATATGATTGCTCTTGGTGCTCTGATTGGTAACCTGTTAGATATTGTTGTACAGTTTCGCGAATCAAAAGGGATGACTACCATCAAATTTCATCCACATTCTAGAGAGGTATTGACTGGAAATTTTGTAATATTCTTATAAAGGTATCAGATTATAGTTCTTATTTTCTTAAGACAATATATACTCAGGATGGAAACATCAATCACCTTGCTGCAACCTTTCTTACAGCTCACAATATAGCACATGGAATCAATTTGAGAAAATCAACTGTTCTTCAATATTTCTCATTTGTCTTCTTGACTACATATTTTCAATTTCTCACTGGCTGCTAAAATTTATTCGTGCGTCAGATTGGTCTGGCCATGTCTCCATTGAGCAACAACTCTCTATTTTTGGAGTACCATCAGAACCCTCTCCCAATGTTTTTCTTAAGAGGTTTGAATGTTTCACTTTCAACTTATGATCCTCTTCAAATCCATTTGACAAAAGAACCTTTGGTCGAATAGCACAGCTGCTTCTGTGAGCTCTCTTCTTTTCTTTTCTTTTTTTTTTTTTCTTTTTTTCTCATACGTGTTGATAGAAGCTAGAGGAGTTAAATCATTATGTTACTCTTGTTTGCAGATGTGGAAGTTGAGTTCATGTGATCTATATGAGATTGCTCGCAATTCAGTCCATCAGTCTGGTTTCTCACATGTTCTTAAGGTATTAACATTATTATTTGACCATATAGGCCCTAGAAAACGAATTTTTGAAAATCTCATTATTTTTGTTTCCAGTCATAATTATGATGTGAGAGCATGCGTACTATAGTTGGACGGATGTATTTTTACCAATGAATCATAAAACTAGCTAAAAATCATCCTTGTTAAGTAAGGAATGACCTAGTTTCTGTACTAGAATGAATATAGTCATTTTTTTACTAGATGAACATATGATGCAATTTTATCTATTATAAGTTTAGTCATATGAGCAATTGCGTTTTTAATTTGACTTAAGCTGTGCCACCAATTTTTTGTTTCAGTTGCACTGGATTGGGGAAAATTACTATAAGAGAGGACCCGATGGAAACGATATCCACAAGACAAATGTCCCTCATATCAAACTGAAGTTCCGTGATGCAGTATGGTTATTGTTTTTTTTTTTCTTTATTTGGACATATGATTCCAATACGGTTTCTTAGTTATAGTTTTAGCATGCTTCTGATCTCTTTCCACATGTATGAAACTTGTACAAAATCCTATTTAGCCATGCATACGCTCTCAATAAGCATAGGATGATTAAGTAGCATTGATAATTATTTTTGTATGGAACATTTTGTTTGAGGGCCAAGAGAAGGACAAGTCGCTATTAAATTTTGATTGTACCTGGTGCTAACTATGTTGGTTATTCTGCTTGCAGATTTGGAGAGAGGAAATGCAACAAGTTTATCTTGGCGAGGCCAATATCCCTGCTGAAGTTGATAAGTAATGCAGGAACTTCAAATATTTTATCCATGTTTAAATGGTCATGTAAGCTTTAGGCTAGGTGATTTATACTCTTATTCATTTCGTAAAATTGTAGGTGCACACACAAATAGGTTTTTTAGTTGGGATGATTTTCGGTTGAACTGAAGTGGAGAAATGTGGCTTTCCTATTTTGCTGCAGCAATTGAAGATCTTGCAATGACTCATGTGGCTATATATAAAAACAGTGTGATGAACAATTGAAGTTTTGGTTAACCTCTATATCTAAATAAATATTTTCTAAATATGGATTTTTTTTGTTCTATTTCATCACCCAGTGTTTTTATATATTGCAAGAGAGATGAACAGGAGTCATTGCAATATACAGCTGGTAGAAAACTTCTAAGTGTATTATATTGATAATGATTCCTGGGTGCTAAGAGAGATGAACAGGAGTCACCCAGTCATCACCCAGTGTTTCTATATATTGGTGGAAAACTTCTAAGTGTAGGCATGAGGTAGACAATGTATATGATAAGTTTTAAGAATAAGAATGCCACATCTCTTTAATGGGATTATTACTAATATACAGCTGGTAGAAAGCATGGAGAAGAGAATAATGTGATGTTATATTTCATCCAACCTCTGTATTAAATCTGGTTAGCAAAATGTAATATGGAAGGAAAATTTTGAATGATCTATTACGTTATTATTTCCTTTGATTTCCCCAGCATTTTCCTTTGCTTTGTTAATGGGAGACGTTCTGAGTGTCGGTTTATAATATTGTGCCGTTCTCATTTTAGACGATGCACCATTGCATCAGGACCGGGAAATTGTTAGCTTTCTTTAGTCGAGCTTTTATTTTCAAATTTGATCCCGTCTAATAGACAATTATCATTAATAACCCCCCAAAATAAAGAGCCTTGTGAAACTTTACAAGCAAAAACCATAATAATAAATTAAGATATTTCTAAACCACTTGAACTACCGCATTTTCCCCCACGAGGCTTGAATCAAAACTTCTTTGGTGTGGAGCACTCCATTACCAAATTCACTGAGTGGTTGGAGACGGTTACCTGTTGACTTTGGTCACAAGAAATGAACATGATTCACTGGACCTCCTACACTATTAGTAAAATTCGAATCACCAATTTATCTAAAAAAATTATATAAAGGTAATTACTTATATAATTCAAACATTACATGAACCCAAAATGATCCATTCAGTATGCTTTCTCATTTTATCAATGTAATCAGCTAGATTACCCAGAAAAAAATTCCCCAGAACAGTTGACAACACTTGTTTTTCTCAAATAATTGTAAGAAATGGGGACGAACAAAACTTTGCTTCCTACTTCTTGTACGTCTTTATCTCTTTGATTATGCCATCAGCAAGTGAATCAACATCAGTGTTCTTCCCAAAAAACTTTAAGAAGTCCATGTTAGGATCCATTAAATACCTGCATAAGATTTTCCCCATAAATTTTTCACATCAGTATTTTGAAATGGTTTTCCAAAGTACACATCTTGAAATGAAAGCCACAACGAAAAGAGAAGCTAACTATTAATTTTTATCACACACACAAATCAAACCACGGTAACTTCTGGAAGCTCAATCCAATATGCTTAGAAAGATGCATCTAACTCTTAGAATAAAAATAAATTCTAAATATATTAACGTCCAAGTGGTAATATGTTGATGGCATAAATACCCTAGATCAATTCATGATCCCATAGTATTATACCATGTGAAAGGGAAATTTTAAGCACGTTAGACTCAGAGCAATCATGCAAACAGTAAAATATGCCGGTAACATTTTAGAGGAAGAAACATGAATAGTTAATACATACATGACAATGGAGTGATCAACGAGATAATCAGAATCTTCTTCGTCTGTTTTCATATAGTACACCCTATATGCACGAGCAACATTCCGTATCTCCTCTGCACTACCAGTTAACCCAATTAACTTGGGATGGAACTCTGGGACAAAAACGACAAAATCAAACACTGTATTAAGATGTACAGCAAAGAAAGGGAAAAAAAAAAAACTGCATTAAGATGAGGGAAAGTGAATCTCCAATAGATGATAATGTTTACTAATTTATCATGCGTCAAGATTTAGAAAATGCAGTGCAATCTAACATTATAAACTACCTTTTACATATTCTCCAACTTGCTCAACAGTATCTCTCTCAGGATCAACAGAAATGAACACAGGTAAAATTTCAATCTCAGCCTTTTGTTCTGCACAGATAAATTGACAATTAAATAAATGATGATGATAGAAGCCATCAAAATATAACCTTTGCAATCCCAAATTACCATTATGCTATATGTAACACCAACACATGTACTTTCATTTTGTTAGATAGAGCACACACATTTTCAGTTAACAAAAACATGGATGGTTTTTTAGATATTGATAACCACAAAACTACATACTACAGTCAACTTAGTACTTTTGTTAGTTGAGAGTATTACTGAATAACGTGTCTTGAATGATCCATAAGCCTCATTTAGCCGTTACTTTTTGTCATTTGAAAATTGGAGCATGCTATGTAGGTAACAGGCTAACAGTTACATGATAATAAAAGTATATTTACTGGAAAACGAGCAATACCACTACCATTCTAGAACACAAGGAGTTAACACTGACAAGTCTCTGAAATAAAAAAGAAGATATAGCAGAAGAGCAGGCCAACTTGTTGCTTTATCAAATGATATTGATGCCAACTGAGAAAATCAACTCACTTATTTTATCAACTGCAGCAGCTAACTTTATCAGCTCATCTGGGCAAATATCAGGGCAGTGAGTGAAACCAAAATATATCAATGTCCAATTCCCCAAAAGGTCCTTTTCGGTAACACTTTTTCCATCATGGTTGATAAGATTAAATGGCCCCCCAATAGCTGCTTTTCCAACAGACCGACCTTGTTTTACTTCCTTTGAAGCGCTATATATTTCTGCAGCAAAATATTGTCTATTAATTACAGGAAAATGAAGTTGAGCCGTCAATATTTGCAGGAAATCATCTATAACAGTAACAATTTCCACTGAAGGGGCCACAGCCAGTGAGAATATGCAAAAAAAAAAAAAAAAACAAACAAGAATTTAATCTGGATAAGGCATCCTACATCACACATATTAGAACTTTCGTTTTAAGAGAAAACCATATCATCAACTATTGTTTTATTTGCATGGTTCACATGAACTTATTTTAATAGCATATAATGTAAACAAGTTTGGCATAACACACACATGTAGTATGTCATCGAAAAATTGGTCATACACTTAAATGAATGCATTATAGATTGATAATTATATAGATATTTAGGTCGAGTGTATTTGTTAATCTTTGAAGGTCCTCGAATTCATTGAGCAATGAGCATGCTTGAAACTAATATCACTTATAGTTTTGAATTTTCTTTTACCATATTTTAGATGTTAAAATTTTAGGTTATTTAGTTTGTGTATTTGCTTTACTTGAAACAAGTAAAGAATTAAGTTTGGAGATATGATAACTCTATAAAAGTAGAGGTATTTGTTCATTTCTAGATTAACTATTTGTCTTATTTCATTTTAAATAGGAACAAAATACTTAATTTGTGTTTAAATATGTCAATGTAGGTGGAACGATAATAAATAGAGAGAATGGACCAAAATGGAAGAAATGAAAGTCAGGCTGCGACGGTAAAAATCTTGTACCACGACGCCCAAAAGTCTAAAAATGTTGTCAAAAATAGGGAAAGCTGAGCCACGGCGTGTGTCAATTCAAGATGTGGCGCACCTAGAAATAAAAAATAATAGAAAAGCCCAAGCAACACGATAACCTATCTAGGCCGCGGCGCGACATTGTGCAAAAATGAGTAGAAAGTAGGGGTGTCTGCGGTCTGGTCCGGTCCGATTTTTAGCAAAAAAAAAACCAAACCAAGTCGAACATATTAATTTAACCAAACCGAACCGATTGACTAATAAAATTTTAAAACCGAACAGTTCAAGATCGCAAGTAAACAATCAATTCAATATGGATTAAAAATCAATGGAGGATGTACGGACGTTTAGTTTGGTTGACCATGCTTGCATCGAAAAGGTATGGTGAAATAACATGAACGCCCTATATAAACAAAACTACCGGCTTTCCTTTTAATTACAAGACTGCCTGCGGTCGGGGTAAATCTCTTTGTTGATTAACTAATTAACTGCCTACGGTCGGGATAAATCAATTAGTAATCAAATTACGCGCAAGGAAAAACATGCCAATCAAATTAATGCTATGACTAAGTCACTAAATTGAAGCTTTGATTAAGTGTTTCGGAATAAAGTTAAGGTGACGTTCCTATAACTAAGTTCTCAGATTTGTCAACCTAACTACGAACATCAAATGGGCCCATGATAATTCATAATTAATTATCTAAACATGCTCTTAATCAAAAAGTAATTCGTTTATTCCAAATCAATAAAATACACCATACACAATTCTAGCAAACATGGCAACACAAACTAAACATCCATAATAAAACTAGCCGCTCATGTTCATATTAATATTCATAGACAAATAAAATATGATCATACACTTTAACAAAAAGAGAAGAAGATTTAATTCTATAACAACAAGAAAATCCTAGATCTAAATACCGCTTATGGATTGGATAGCGTTCCTCTCCGTAAGCTTTATCTTCGATCGTCGTTGGTTTCCTTGAATCCTTAGAATAGTGTCTCTCACTTTGTTAGAGTGTGGCAACGCTCCCAAAACTGATTGAATGTAGTGTTTGGTCGCAAAATTGTGAAATCTAAGAGTTGTGTACGAGTTGATCGAGTTGTATTGTAAGGGGGGTCTAAGGGGGTATTTATAGATGTAAGGGATTCCTGATTGCAATAGGAATAGGCGCGCCGCGGCATGCATTTTTCCCGCCGCGGCGCAACACAAATTCTGAAAATAATGTAAAAACCCGAGAGCTCCCCGCCGCGGCATGCAATTACCTCGCCGCGGCGCGCAATGTTTCCATGTTTCCCAGGTTGCAACCCGAGAGCCTCTCTCCGCGGCATGTATTTCCCTCGCCGCGGCGCGCAATGCTTTCCTTCACTTCATGCTTACCCCCTTACATATGTAATGGTACAATATGTAAGGCTTACATATTTGTCTTGTTTAGCCCGTAACTCGTGATCCGAGCGCCGTAGGTGTCCCGTCTTTGCGTGTTTTCATCATTTGACTCATTTGACGCTAAAAACACCTAAAATGCACTAAAATATACCCGTGACTCCGAATGGATAGATTTATGAAATTAATTGAATAAACAATAATAATAAATCTATATATCAAACAATTAAGCACAATTAATCACGAAATATTAGTGCTTTTCGAGCACTCATCAAGGACAAGAGTGAAAATACTGAAATAAAGTTTAATGAGAAGGATATCAAGAATTGCAAGTAGATAAATGAGTTAAGATTGCGAATGTGACAAGTGATGTAAACAAACTGCGTTGCTGCAGCGTTGCTGTAGCAAAGTGTACCAGTAACTAGAATTGCAAAAAATCACAAAGGATTCTTCGAATCTACAATGTTTATATATTCTATGACTCAATGAAACATATTCCTATGCAAAACTGAATCTAAGAACAACGTTCATGCACAAATTCTATTAGGTTATGTGAGATAATTATATATTCCTATATTAATTCCTTCACACTATTCTAGCTTCATCTAACTTAAATTAACCTTTTCAAATTCAATTTCAATTTACTATCCTATCAATTGTTGATCAAGCAATCAATAAGAATAAATTAATAAATTAAGCATAGAATAACTAGCACCCTTTGTTAAGCAAAGCACAAGTTTTTAAAATTGAAACACAAAATTTACATCCACTTGCTCATCCACAACCTAACTGAATACAAATTTAGCCAAACATATTTATGAAATCAAATATTAATTCATCAATATTCCAAATCAGATCCATAGAGTTATAAAAATTTGAAAAATAATAAAAGAAGAATAGAAGAAGGAATAAATTAATAAAACCCCCTTTTATTGAATCTTAATCAATTGGATTCCAAATTCCTAAATCTCTCTTGCTTTCTTCAATGATTATTCTTGCAAATCCAGCTTTCAATTGGTCTCTTTCCAAATCCCCCTTGATGCTCTGTTTTGCCTCTTCTTCTCTGCGAAATTCTGCAAAATTGGTGTGCCAAATCTGTCTCTATTCTGTCCGTCCAGATCTGCTATGTTTTTCTCTCTTTTCTGTGCTGTTTCTGATCAGTTTTGGTGCCCCGTTCTGATGTATATTTTCCTCCTCTCATGTGCCCTAGCTGCTGCCGCAAATCTGCTCTTTTTTATATATTTATTTGCTGCCCAGAATTGCCCAGTTTTGCTGCCACACTGTTTGTAAATCAGCCCCTGTTTTTGTCATTTAACTTTAGGTTTAATTGGAGACAATTTTTGGTGCGTTAATTTCCAATATTATCCCTAAAAAGGTGAGTTAATAAAAGTCCAAAATTTTCCTTTTGTTGAGAGTCCAAATCAGCTCTTGAATTTTTATTCCCAGATCAGCTTCTGTTTTGTAATCGTTTTCCTGATGTAATTTGCTGTAGCAAAGCTAGATTCTTGCATTTTCTTTGTTGTTTTCTTCATCTCCTGCAAGGGCAATGAAAATCTAATGAGTGCACATCAAAATATAATTCTTTTTGACAAATTTTATAATAATTTTGAATTTATTATTAAAGAATTTACTTAAATCACGAAGTCCACAAATATTGTATAAATGAATATAATGTGCAAACATTCTCAAAAGAACAAACAATTATTTATGAATAAGAGCTAATAATACTCTAATAAATTAGAGTTATCAATTTTCCTTCAAAATATTCTATTTTAATCATAATTTTTCTTGTTGAGTTCCAAGTTTATAATCTTTAAGTTCTTGGTCTATCCAACAATTCAATTCTTGAATTTTCTTATTTTCTTCTATGTTCATTTTTACAAATTTTAGGCTTGCTCAAGATCTAGATGTTCTTTGTTTTGATCTTTTACTAAATTATTCTTTTTTTCTTGTTTAGAAAAATAATCGATTAATTCTTGTAAATTTTCAATTATTTTAAATCTTCTTGTACTTCTTTCAAAGTTATCTTTTATAGATATTTTAAAATAAAAAAGAGCTTATTTAAGATAAATTGCATCTTTTAAATTTTCTTGAGTTTTGGAGTTCCTTCTAATTTTACTTCTATAAAGATTTGTTTCAGATTTAATTTTCATGTTATTATGTTTACTTTCCATCAATCAAGATATAATTTCAACAAAATCAATAAAATTTAACAATATTAATGAAATTCAAGGTATATTAGTCTCTGATTGTAAACTATCTTATTTCTGAATATGGGTCTACCGCGTTCTTTCACTTCTTTGTTATCTCCTTGTTCTAAAGAGCTAAGCCTCACTTTAGATCCAAGCTTCTATACTTCTTATCCCTGCTGATCTTATGAGATTCGTACTTAACTTCTTATAGTAAGAGTGATAAATTAGTTTGAAATTTTAAAATGAATTTTTATTCAATAAACAAAAAGCTATACAAGCTAGAGAACTAGTAACCTGGAAAAGGTTTCTAATTCTTACTTATTTCTAAATACATAGCTAGACAATAGAAAATAGAAAATGAAAAATGGATAGTGTTAAGATTTCGTAATATCCCCTTATCTAAAGAGAGTTTTCTTTTATAGACATAAGGGTTCTCTGTTTACATTAGTGAGATTATACTATTCTCCTAAACTTTCATGTTTGGCGTCTAACATCTACATTATTGATGTTGCTGGTGTCAACTCTTGGGGTGGTCCTATATGGATTACTCTACTGACATTTAACTGTGTGATGAGGCTGTGTCCATGCAAACTTCCTTATCTTTAATGCAATAGATGCATTTGTGGTCTTATGATTGTTGTTTGAAATAATGACAAAACACCTTCTTGGTATCTTCTCTTACTTCAATCTCATTGCAATTTAAATTGGCTTCATATGCAATCACTTTTTCACTATCTTCTTTAGTTATAATCATATTACTTTGAGATGAAATAATAGTTTTACTAGTACTGTAATTGACCTTAATCTTAGAAGAGTTATTAATTCTTCTTATTTCATGGTAAATTTGACTTTGCATCTGTCCTCTTTCTGTACATAGTTCCTTCGAATTAAATATTTTTTTCTGGTAAAGATTTTGGTCGAGGGACTTCTCTTTTATTATTTTCTAATCCAAGTTTAATGAAATAATAAGGACTTACTAGTATTTTTTAGTTCCAATCTATTATTGAACTGAAATATCTTAAATAAATAGGCTTGTCTGTAGCCTTGATTTTCTTTTTAAAAATTTTGATAGATTTTTTGAAATTTTCAGGAAATAAATTAATTCATTTAAATCATTTATTGGATACATATTTTCTATTAATCCAGCATAGAATGCCTTGTAGACAAATACTGGATCAACTCCTTTTAAGATGTTAAATTTACTACCTGATGAAAAATCTTTTTCTATGGTATAAAATTTCATATCATTCAAATGTTTCTCAGTAGTTTTCCTGGCTAGATTGTATAGACTTAACTATTGTTGTTTTGTTAAATTCTTATACCTTTCTCTTTCTTCTTTTGAATAATTATTTGTTGCTTCTTTGAAAAATATTGGTCTTTAATTTTTTTTAGGTTATTTAATCTACTAGTTCCTTGGTGGTTGTTGTACTATCTGAAAATAGTTTTTTGCTATTTCTATTAGCGATAGTGTTGAGATTTATTTTAAAATAGGAAAGTAAATAAAATATTAATATGGTAGAGATCATTTCTAATATGGTAGAGATCATTCTCAATATGGTAGAGATTATTGTACTTAATTATTATCCTTTTATGTCGTTTTATTTCTATTATAAATTCATGTAATATGTGCAAAGTAATACAAGTCAGTGAAATATTCAGAACGAAATATCACTTTCTTCTTTTCTACATGGTATCAGAGCCAAGTTAGAATTCTGAATAAAAAAAATCCCACAAACACTACAGACAATCACCACCACCCAAACCAAACTTATCAAACTCGTCAAACCACCAATAGAAATCAAACAAAAACCCAACAAAAATCAAACCGAAATCAACCTCAAAAAATCAAATCCAACAGAAATCAAAACCCAACTCGTAAAGCAAATCCATAGCCGCTATCAACCCAGAAACTCAATCACAACATTTTCAGTGATCTGAAACAGATAAACCACCGACATATCAACCATAAAAACAGATCCAATCATATCAACCATAAAAACAGATAAAAAAAAAAATCAGAGATATGAAAACCGGACCACCCCACCAAATCAGCGTCGCGCCACGCACCAGATCCACCAGACCGCATCCCAGATCCACCAAATCAGCGTCGCGCCACGCACCAGATCCACCAGACCGCATCCCAGATCCACCCAATCAGCGTTGCGCCGCGCCGCGTACCAAATCCACCAGACCGCATCCCAGATCCACCAGTCAGCTTCGCGCCCATCGCGCACCTCCCGCCGCGCCGTGCACAGCCCCTTCGTGGCCACTAACGCCCTGTCCCAGCTCAGCCTCATCGTATTTTAATTCCTTTTTTGTTTTCTGTTTCTTTCTATTCCATATATATATATATCTATTTAAAAAAACAAAAAACAAAAAACAAAAAAAAAAAAAAAAAAAAAAAAAAAAAAAAAAAAAAAAGGAGTGATTCCATTGAATCATCTGAAACCAAATCAGTTTCTTTTTTTGTTCAGTCTGAAAGTCCCTTTAATGCTGGCATTTTACTTACTGAAAAAAATTATAATGTGTGATCTCAATTAAAGGAGATGCATATTGTTGAACGAGAAAAGATTTCTTACATCAAAGGCACATTCTGTCGCGCCACCACAGACCCCCAAAACAGATCCCACAGACCACCACAGACACAGACCAAAACAAATCCCACAGACCAAAAAAAACAGATCCGCCAAAACAGATCCCACAGACCACCGCAGACACAGACTAAAATAGAAATCAGACCAAAATCACACCCACAAATCGCGCCACCCCTGAAAACCCAAAACCCACTTTTACAATAGCAAGCAAATTCACAAAGTCTATGAAAGAATTTGGCTATCAACAAAGCAATTCTCACCAAAGCATTTTCAAATTGAGTGTTCTTAAAGTTTTTAGACAAGTTGGGCATGTGTGACATGTATGCACCAACTTGAGGGGGAGTGTTGAGATTTATTTTAAAATAGGAAAGTAAATAAAATATTAATATGGTAGAGATCATTTCTAATATGGTAGAGATCATTCTCAATATGGTAGAGATTATTGTACTTAATTATTATCCTTTTATGTCGTTTTATTTCTATTATAAATTCATGTAATATGTGCAAAGTAATACAAGTCAGTGAAATATTCAGAACGAAATATCACTTTCTTCTTTTCTACAGATAGTTGATGAACACTATTTTGACGTATGTTTTGTTACGTTTTTAAGCATTCATTTTATGTTTTATTTTATTATTTTCGTGTTTTGGAATGTATTTATGTGTTTTGTAGGTTTTTTAACTCTTAGAAGAATATTGGATTGAAATGAGTCAAAAGGAGTCAAAATAGAGTAACAAGAGTCAAATAATGTAAGCCTTACATTGGGAGTCAACAATTATGTAAGGGTTACATAAAATGTGGATAGAAAAATGCGCTCCGTAGCGAATAAAATGTGTACCGCGGCGAGGAGGTCTCGGGTTTCAATACTTGAGCTGAAATCAATGCGCGCCGCAATGAAGAAAATGTGTGATGCGGCAAGGAGGTCCCTATTTTGTGTTCCAGCCTAAAAAATTAAGGCGCGCCATGGCGTGTAAAAATCTGTGTCGTGGCCCGTGTACCAAAAATGCTCAAAAAACCCTAAATTGCGTGTGTCTTTTCCATCACCTATAAATATTACATTATGCCTCTCCCAAACAGCAAGTTTTTACAGCCATTTTTCCTTTTCACCTTAGCTATTGGTGCAACTGGGGTTTTCACCCAAATTTCACCCAAAATCAAGAGAAGACACTTCATTGTTGAAGTTATCTAAGGAATTGAGAAAGGAGATCAACCAACTTCAAGGTTTTGGAGCTAGAAGATTCATTGGAGTATTTTTATTGTATATATTTTTCTTCTCTTTGATTTTGTGGTTTGCTTTCCATGACTAAATTGATTGACACCAATTTAGTTATGGTTGGCTAAATTATGTATTTGGGGATATTAGTATTGCTTCCAATGATTGGAAGAACAATTTTGTAATTTAATTTAATTGAGTTTTTGATTTAATTCTTGTTCATGTGTTTAATATTTCTGATTATGAATTAATGATGGGCCAAATCTTGATTTGTAGTTAGAGAGAATATGTTATAATTTAGGTATTAAAAACGTCATCTTTGCTTGAATGTGCATTATGAACAAGTGTCTAATTTGATTGCATTGATTTGTGTTAGATTAGGTGATTATAATATTTCCTTGAGCTAATTTCAATTAATTAATTAACGATCCGGATCAAAGAGATTAATTAATTGATTATAATAAAAATTACCATTGAGTTGGGATTTTTTAGGTTTAGTAGAAAAAATCATTAAATCTGACTTTTAATTGAATTGCTTAATTTGTTCTTTCCATGAATGGATAGCGAACTAAGATTTTCATTTACATCCATCATCCCCACTTTGGTTGTGATTACTTTTATTTGCATTTTATTTTAGTTATAGAATTAATTTCGGAATTTACAATCTTTTCTACAACCAACAATTGTTAGAATGTTTATGATTATTTGTTCGACTAAATAAGAAAATAAATAACGTTTTAAAACTACCGTAATTCCTTGAGAGATGATCTTGGGAGTATACCTGTCATTCATTACAAGTGATTCGTGCACTCATTATAAGTGATTCGTGCACTTGCGAGCATTTTTTTATAAAATACAAAATTTGACTATCAAGTTATTGTGCATCAATAGTAGTTTTGGAACTTTGTAATTAGTATAACTTCCTTCTGCTTCTATCCTATTGGTAAAAGCTCTGTGGATGATTCCACTAAATTTTATTATTGCTCTGCTTGTCTCTGGCCAACTAGTGTAAATTCTTGATTTTGGTCCATTTTATAGTACATAAATCTTTTTTGAATATTCCTTTTCAGCTTCATCTGCCCAATTGATTTTTTCTTTTTTATTTTATGAGTTTTATTAAATTCTAGATTGTTACTACTAGTTTTTTCTTTTTCTATTTTTGAAATTTTAATTATTTTCTTTTCATTTTATATCGAAGTTTTAACTTCTTTTTCTTTAAGAATTTCTAGATTAATCATGGTGCATTTATTATTTAAAGATTTTTTAAGATGTAGTACCTCAAGTTTATTTCTGAAGATCATGATTGCAGTTTCTCAAACAAATATTTTTTTTTTTATATTTATTTCTATTTCAAGAGGATCTATTTCTGTCATCAAAAACATAGTTAGTGGTGCTAATTCTCTAGTCAAAATATTTATTAAGCTATTTTTACTTTCCAACAAATACTCTACATTAAATTTATAATGATTAAACCATTGTTGTCATATAATAAGTATTCCCTTTTTATAATCACCTGTAATATTAATTCTTAAAAAATTTCTAAAATTTTTATTGTCAATCCTAAGAATAAATTTTGAACTTATAACATATATTGCAAATTTTTTAATAACTTTCTTAACAGCTAAATATTCTTTTTTATTATTATGATAATTTAATTCAGGGTATTGGAAAGATCCTGAAGTAAATCTACAAATATATTCATCTTTGTCATCAACTTTTGCTTTTAATACTACTCCCCAATATTCATATGAAGCATGTGTTATTTTCATTTTATTATCTGGTCTTTGATGGTATAAAGTAAGTAAATTTTTTTACTTGTGCTTTTACTTTATCCATGTATTTAGTGTCGTGATCAGTTCATTGCCAAACATAATTTTTTTTAAGCTTTGTTTGTAATAATATCTTTCTCATTTCTGCTTATTTCTTTTATATGTTTCTGCATATGTAAAACATCCTAAGAATTTTTGTAATTGATTTTTATCTTTGATTATATTAAAAAAAAATTGCATGTTATTTAAAATATGGAATTGTAGATAATATTTTTCATATTCTATTTCTAACTTTAATTATTTTTTTTTGTTGAGTTCTTTTCTGATAGTATTATTCAAATTTTCCTACATTCTTGTAAAATATTAATAATGTATAAATAATTTTTTGATAATTCATTACTAAATATTAAAATATCATCTATGTAAACACAATAAAAATTGTGATTTTTTTTAAAAATATAATTTATATATCTTTGAAAAATACATGATGCTTGTTTAAGTCCAAATTGAATGGAATTGTCCTTGGAGATAGCTAAATGCTGTTAATTTTTGTGATTCATCATCAAGTCTTATTTACCAAAATTTACTTTTACAATCAAAACTTGAAAAATATTTCTTTCCTTTAATGAGTGATAGTAATTCTTCTTTCTTTGAAATAAAATAACATCATCAATAGTTTTCTTATTTAAAGCTTTAAAATTGATTACCGTTTTCTTTCTTCTTCTTTTTTTCTTAGCTTCTTTTTTTACTAAGAACATTGAACTAAAATGTGGTAAATTATTGAAAATAATTACTTTTAATTTCAAAAGTTCTTGAATTTGTTTTCCAAATTCTTTTCGATCTTTTGGAGTATAAATCATTGGTTTAACTCTTATGACTTTTAAATGGTCTTTTAATTTTGTATTTGCTATTTCATTAGACCTAATGATATTTAGATATAATGAATTTTTTGAACATATTATTTTCAATAAAAAAATTTATACTTGTTAAGGCTTTATCTTATTGTATTTTGTTTAAAAAGAGGTTTTGGTCAACCTTTATGTCTAAAAAAATATTTTTTAAATATGATTTTTTTCTATATTCACACCACGTTTTTACTTTTTATGTTATGACATAAAAATTGATGATGAAACAGCTAATGCTTTTCGAATTTTTGATACGTAAATTGTTGCGCTATCTAAGGTTGTTAAACTTATTTTATCTAAATATTGGATAAATGGTTGATATAAGTTTAAAAAGTTATTTCCTAATAAAATATCAACCCAATTTCTTATTGGTATATTGTAAATATATGAAAGATTTCTCCTCTTATTAATACATTTGTGTCTTTTAAGACTTTAATAAGATTTATTGTAATATTATTGGCTATTCTTATTACTATTTTTTTCGTAATTGTTTTCAAAGGTCTTCTGAAAATATATATTTACTAGCTACACACATACTTGCAGCTTGTCAATATATACATGTAAATGATAATTTTTATATCCTTTAAATTTCAATCATATTTTTATATATGTACTATTTAGATTTGTTATGCTTAATAGTTCATCTATCAATTAGAATTAAAATTATAGTCAGAATTAGACTTTTTTGAGTCTGTTATTTCCTCTTTAGTTTCTTCTAACAGATAAATATTGCATATATCATCTATATCAAATTTATATATTTGTTCTAATTCAATTTTAAAAGCTTTTTCTAGAATTTTTGTAGGAAAATTACTTTTTAAATTCTTTCTTATGTTTTTTACAAATCAACTCTTCCAATTTCAGGTTTTTTAATTATCTTTTCACCTCTCCTCTCAACTGCTCTGTAATTCTGATTTTTAAGTAGTTATCAAACTAAGGTTCCTTTTATTTATTTGCAACATCACTTGGGTTTTGTTCTCAAGCTTTCGACTATGTCTGCAAAGAAGTATTTAATTTAATTGCAATTACCCATTGGAAGAAGAAGAATAACAACTTATGGAACTTGTACATTCACATTTTGTATGTACAGGTTATATACACATTTATTTTGTATGTAACTTGTACATTCACATGAAATGTATTGTATTATTTGTATGTTATTGTTGTTTTGAACAGCTTATGGAAGTCATGTGAATGTACAGGTTACATAAAAATTTATTTTGTATGTAACCTGTACATTCACATGAAATGCATTGTACTGTTTGTATGTTGATGTATTGAACAGCTTATGGAAGTCATATGAATGTACAAGTTACATACAAATTTATTTTGTATGTAACATGTACATTGACATGAAATGCATTGTATAAATTTGTATATAACCTGTACATTCACATGAAATGCATTGTATTGTTTGTATGTTATTGCTGTTTTGAACAGCTTATGGAAGTCATGTGAATGTACAGGGTAAATAAATGTGTATGTAACCTGTACATTCACATGATTTCTGTATAAATCAAAAATATAAGTTGTACATACAAAAATATAAGTTGTACATACAAAAATATAAAGTGTACATACAAAAATATAAGGTGTACATACAATAAAAATATATTGTAAAATGACAGAATTTTAAGAAATTGGTATTAGAGCCAAAAATATAAATATAAAAATAAAAATAAATTAATAATTAAATTAAAATCAACTTAAGTATATAAAAATTGAAATGTCATAACTTTTGTAAACCTTACAAAAATTTTCAAAAAAATATTGTAAGCTTTACATACTTATAAATTAAAGAAATAAACAAAAAAGACATTTTGGTAAAAATCATATATATTACATAAATGAAACTCACCGTTTCAATCCAAAAAATGCTATTTAGGTCCAAAAAGCTCTTTTACACTAATCTTTGCTATTTGAGCAATTCACTCTTGCTTAGGTTATAAAAGTAAACCAGAGAGAAAAATAAAAATAAAGAAAACCTAATTAAATGTTAATGCATGCAAAATATACAGATGAAGCTATAAAAGTTGTAAAATGAAGCACATCTCACAAACAGTGTCATTGTTGGCATTATTGAAAAAAGAACTCAAAGGAACGAGTTTGAGATTATTGAGAATGGTAAATAGATCGTTGTCAAATATTGGAGCAAGTCTTTGAACTATGAAAGACGCACAGGCTGGATTGAGAGTTTCATAGTAAAGAGAAAGATTCACTTCGTGATGATCATCAGAAGCAACAACCTTAACATTTCCATGGTCAAAATTAAGATGATATTGAAACGTTGACAAAAATTGTATGGGAAAGGCAACGAGAAACACCAATACAAAACTTGGAGAATCCATTCTATGTCTTGACACCTATATATATTTAATTAATGATGCTCTCTTACCTCTTATATATACTTTGTGTGTATATATAGCCACCACTTTTCATTATATACTGTGTTTTCTTTTTCTCAATGGGAAAGTGAGGTGGAGATAGCACAAGAAAAAGTGGTTTTAGATATAGTTAACAATAAAAGTTTTAGATATAGTTAATAATCATATGAAAAATAAGTACAACTATACCTAAAATATTTTAGGTACGGTTTACTAACCGTATCTAAAATTTATTTATACGGTTATCAACTGTATCGAAAATATTTTTGGTATAGATGAAATATTTTAATTACCGTTTTAAATTGTAATCATACTTTAAAGTTAATTTTTTTAATATTATTTTCAATAAATATATAATTTTACTTATTTATATATAAAATACTCAACTTTCAACCTCAGCCCTTAAATCTTTTAAGAGATGATCTAAGGGTCTATATTAAGTCATTTTGCAATAACTTAAAACTAAGTTGAACATTTGGGAATGAGCAAATGGAGGTAGAGCACTTTGAGAGGATTTTCTCATTTTTGAGCAGGAAGAGACAGCTTGGAAGAATTTGTGGTGGAATTCTACACAAGAATTCACCATTCAACTATTCTAAGTGTAATTTTCATGTTTCTTATTAGTTTTTTTCTTGAATTTATTGATTTCAAAATTAATATTATGGAATAGAAACTTTTGTCTATGGATTTAATGTAACCCATTTTATGAACATGATTTTCTAAATTTTATTTAATATAAATTTAGTGTTTAAATTATCTATTTAAATGTGCTTAATGCTCCTTTATAAATTGATCATTAATTTAGGTGTTTTGTTAATTTTGTGCACAATTGAAAGATTGATATGAAATAATAAACATATATTAAATTGACATATGTATAATGAGGCAAGAAATTCACATTATTATATGTGTAATCACTTTTAAACTCTACGTGCTAAATGACCCATGTATGCTTAAATGATCATAGACATGTAAGCTAAGTTTATATGGTTTAAGATTAACATGACTATAGACATGTGGATAATAATTACTTGAGTAAAGTTCAATTAATAATTCATACACTTTATTTTACTATTAATAAGACAGAAATTTTTGGGAGTAGAATGAAATTGAATTCCTAGACCTCTCTCAATTGTATTAAAACTTATTTTGTTTAATTTCATTTAGTTTAATTTGACATTTAGATTTTACTTTCAAAAATTGGATCGTTCAAACAGAGTTAGAAAACATAAAAGCTAGTCTTAATATACAAAATCATCTCAAGTCTTAAGAGTTCAACTCGTGCTTGCGCACACTTAACTACTTTTACACTTACCGTATACTTGCGAAAATTTACAACAGAAAGTTTCGTTTCTAGCAACTTCTTGGGAGTCAATTTCGAAAGAATTAAAAAATTATTCTCAATTTCTCATAAGTTTTATTTGGAAAGCTTGGTTATTCTAGTTAGGTTTTGGAACATTGTTTTAGATGAAAATTATAGCTATTATCTGGTATAGTTTGCTGCATCTTTTTGTAAGTAGATTACTGATTCACTTTGTAACTTTGTAATTATTACTTCATTAATATAATAGCTATTAGTCCTTATACAAAGTCCAAACTAAAAATAAAAGCTCGGCAAAACTTCTATCAAGAGGAGAGAAAAAAACCTTCACAAGCAAAACGAACCTAGGGGCTGTTTGAAGCCACTTCTTTTTTTTGGTTGAAAAGTAATTTTAAATAGCTTAAAGCACTTGCAATAGTGCTTGACAAATTATATAAAAAATGGTTTTAAAATTTTGAGAAGTATTATTTAAGATTTTAAGTAAAGTAAGTTTTTAGAGTAGTATAAGATATGCATACTCCATTCCTAATTTAATTATTTAAGTATTATTCTAAACTACTTCTAGCATTTTTATGCCAAACATCATAATACTTTTCATTAAACCACTTATCTTAAAATCATCTTTAAAAGAAGCACATCCAAAAGGAAACCATATATTCCTATTAAGAACTCACCAGAGTAATCTACCTTCAATATGTTTTCTCTTTTCCTTATCGTAGTAGAAGACAATTCCCACTCCAGTTGCAACAAGCAGAAGGAAACTTAACCATGAAACTGGCTGTAAAAACCGACACAAGTAGCTCTCTTAAGTACCATCATTCTCAAAATTCAAAAGGATATTAAGTTACATATTCATCCAAGATCAGATCAGTCAATACATACCCCTCCACGAATTGGTTTCCCAGCATCAGTGTTCTGATTAGATTCCCCTGAATTCTCCCCTTTAGCACCAGATGTTTTTGAAGCTTGATTTACTGAATTTGCAACTTGTGCACTTAAAGAAGTCGATAATGGACACCTCTGGTACATGGTCACAGAATGGATTCCAAACCCATGACGTAAGACCTAAATCAAACATCAAAATTTGAATCTTGTGCTAAAACAAAATAAAAAGAGAATTTCAGCTGAAAATAGCCGTTCAGCTATACATTTATACTGTTTCGATGAAAAAAATAGAGCAAAAATAATTCTTTCGCAAGGTTTTCTCAGAAGCCTAACAGAAGCGATGAAAATGAAGAAATTTTTAGTAAGCGAACCCTTTGGAGAAAACGGAAAGGTAGACCATGCTGAAGAGTCTTTTCAAAAGGTGGTAACGGCAACGAAGATATGCATCGGTTCAGAGAGTGATAGCAGAGATGGCGAAAGACGTAACGAAATTTGTTGGCGTTCTTGGAGATGGAAAGTGTGTTCGTCATTGTTGCAAAGACGTGAAGTTTGAGCGTGAGATCCTTCATGCGCTTGATGCTCTAAGGCTAATAGTTATATCACATACCTTTAAAATATTGTGTATTTTTTCTTTTCTTTTGTTGTGCGATAAAGTTTATTTTTTATCTATATGTCTAATTTTTTAGATTTTTGAGTAAAAATTTATGATTTTTAAAAATAATTTTACTGAAAATTTAATAATTTTATTTTCTTAAATATTTTATTCTTTTGATGTTTATAAATAATTTTTTTTAATTTTTCTAAAATAATGTCTAAAAGACTTTAAATTTTTCTAAAAAAATCTCTTTTGTTTTTTTTTTTTTTTCTTCTAAATGTTTTAATTTTTCTTTTAAGGTTTCTATTTATTCTTGTGATAATATTATGTTCATTTTTAGCTAAAAATATTTTTGTAAAATTTTCTTAAAATCTTTTTTTATTTTCAGTAATTCAAGCTAAATTAAATAATTCTTTTAAATTAAAAATTTGTGATTATGTAAGCATTTTTATTACTTATGATGTAACTATATTAATATTTTGTTCAAATTGTAAAGTATTTTATAGATTATTATCTGTGTTATTTCTTTGGGTAATCCTTTAAATATTTTCTTAATTAATAATATTAATGCTATTATTTTTTATAATATTTTAAATAATTTACTTTTCTCTCTGAATTTGGTTGGTTATATCTTATTTTAAACATTTTTTTAAAGCCTTTTTATCAAATTTGTTTATGTTTATGGCTCTGATACTAATTTTTCAAGCTAAATTTTGATTTTTTTAAGCTTCAATTAGCTTATCTTAAACAAATAAAACCCAAAAATTAGGTTATCAAATTCTACTTTATTTACTTTAACAAATTTTTATGTAAAATAATTTTTTAAAAAAATTTCTACGGGATAGTCTATTAGATATAATATACTGAAAATATAATTTGTATAATAATCAAAAAGAGTATCAAATATTTTAAAAAATTTCAAACATGTTTCATAACATTCATTGTCAAAATATTGTTCTAAAAATTTTATATATTTTTGTTGCTCACAATGGTGTATATGATTTTACGCAAGTGCACGTGTCGCAAACAAGTAATATAATGATAAAAAAGATCGTTCTCACGGAGATTGGAATACTAGAAAATATTGTAAAAATTAACTATTAAAATTAATATTTGGTGTTTTTTATTTATTAAAATAAAATAAATAGTACGAGAGGACTGATGTGTTAAAATGTGTACTCGCAAGTGTACGAATCACTCATAGGAAAGTGATAAGCAACTTCCAAGGTCGGTCTCTCAAGGAATTGCAGTGGTTCTAAACAACTAACTTTTTAATCTAAATCGAGTTCTAATGAAAATAAAAGACTAATTAAATAGAGTTCTAGTGAAACTAAAACTCTAAGTAACTAGAATTCTAAAGCAACTAAAACAGTAAAAAGGTTGTTTGTTTTGTAACGAGAACAATCATACGACAATTAAAAGAAAACAAGATCGCAAGTAAACAATCAATTCAATATGGATTAAAAATCAATGGAGGATGTACGGACGTTTAGTTTGGTTGACCATGCTTGCATCGAAAAGGTATGGTGAAATAACATGAACGCCCTATATAAACAAAACTACCGGCTTTCCTTTTAATTACAAGACTGCCTGCGGTCGGGGTAAATCTCTTTGTTGATTAACTAATTAACTGCCTACGGTCGGGATAAATCAATTAGTAATCAAATTACGCGCAAGGAAAAACATGCCAATCAAATTAATGCTATGACTAAGTCACTAAATTGAAGCTTTGATTAAGTGTTTCGGAATAAAGTTAAGGTGACGTTCCTATAACTAAGTTCTCAGATTTGTCAACCTAACTACGAACATCAAATGGGCCCATGATAATTCATAATTAATTATCTAAACATGCTCTTAATCAAAAAGTAATTCGTTTATTCCAAATCAATAAAATACACCATACACAATTCTAGCAAACATGGCAACACAAACTAAACATCCATAATAAAACTAGCCGCTCATGTTCATATTAATATTCATAGACAAATAAAATATGATCATACACTTTAACAAAAAGAGAAGAAGATTTAATTCTATAACAACAAGAAAATCCTAGATCTAAATACCGCTTATGGATTGGATAGCGTTCCTCTCCGTAAGCTTTATCTTCGATCGTCGTTGGTTTCCTTGAATCCTTAGAATAGTGTCTCTCACTTTGTTAGAGTGTGGCAACGCTCCCAAAACTGATTGAATGTAGTGTTTGGTCGCAAAATTGTGAAATCTAAGAGTTGTGTACGAGTTGATCGAGTTGTATTGTAAGGGGGGTCTAAGGGGGTATTTATAGATGTAAGGGATTCCTGATTGCAATAGGAATAGGCGCGCCGCGGCATGCATTTTTCCCGCCGCGGCGCAACACAAATTCTGAAAATAATGTAAAAACCCGAGAGCTCCCCGCCGCGGCATGCAATTACCTCGCCGCGGCGCGCAATGTTTCCATGTTTCCCAGGTTGCAACCCGAGAGCCTCTCTCCGCGGCATGTATTTCCCTCGCCGCGGCGCGCAATGCTTTCCTTCACTTCATGCTTACCCCCTTACATATGTAATGGTACAATATGTAAGGCTTACATATTTGTCTTGTTTAGCCCGTAACTCGTGATCCGAGCGCCGTAGGTGTCCCGTCTTTGCGTGTTTTCATCATTTGACTCATTTGACGCTAAAAACACCTAAAATGCACTAAAATATACCCGTGACTCCGAATGGATAGATTTATGAAATTAATTGAATAAACAATAATAATAAATCTATATATCAAACAATTAAGCACAATTAATCACGAAATATTAGTGCTTTTCGAGCACTCATCAAGGACAAGAGTGAAAATACTGAAATAAAGTTTAATGAGAAGGATATCAAGAATTGCAAGTAGATAAATGAGTTAAGATTGCGAATGTGACAAGTGATGTAAACAAACTGCGTTGCTGCAGCGTTGCTGTAGCAAAGTGTACCAGTAACTAGAATTGCAAAAAATCACAAAGGATTCTTCGAATCTACAATGTTTATATATTCTATGACTCAATGAAACATATTCCTATGCAAAACTGAATCTAAGAACAACGTTCATGCACAAATTCTATTAGGTTATGTGAGATAATTATATATTCCTATATTAATTCCTTCACACTATTCTAGCTTCATCTAACTTAAATTAACCTTTTCAAATTCAATTTCAATTTACTATCCTATCAATTGTTGATCAAGCAATCAATAAGAATAAATTAATAAATTAAGCATAGAATAACTAGCACCCTTTGTTAAGCAAAGCACAAGTTTTTAAAATTGAAACACAAAATTTACATCCACTTGCTCATCCACAACCTAACTGAATACAAATTTAGCCAAACATATTTATGAAATCAAATATTAATTCATCAATATTCCAAATCAGATCCATAGAGTTATAAAAATTTGAAAAATAATAAAAGAAGAATAGAAGAAGGAATAAATTAATAAAACCCCCTTTTATTGAATCTTAATCAATTGGATTCCAAATTCCTAAATCTCTCTTGCTTTCTTCAATGATTATTCTTGCAAATCCAGCTTTCAATTGGTCTCTTTCCAAATCCCCCTTGATGCTCTGTTTTGCCTCTTCTTCTCTGCGAAATTCTGCAAAATTGGTGTGCCAAATCTGTCTCTATTCTGTCCGTCCAGATCTGCTATGTTTTTCTCTCTTTTCTGTGCTGTTTCTGATCAGTTTTGGTGCCCCGATCTGATGTATATTTTCCTCCTCTCATGTGCCCTAGCTGCTGCCGCAAATCTGCTCTTTTTTATATATTTATTTGCTGCCCAGAATTGCCCAGTTTTGCTGCCGCACTGTTTGTAAATCAGCCCCTGTTTTTGTCATTTAACTTTAGGTTTAATTGGAGACAATTTTTGGTGCGTTAATTTCCAATATTATCCCTAAAAAGGTGAGTTAATAAAAGTCCAAAATTTTCCTTTTGTTGAGAGTCCAAATCAGCTCTTGAATTTTTATTCCCAGATCAGCTTCTGTTTTGTAATCGTTTTCCTGATGTAATTTGCTGTAGCAAAGCTAGATTCTTGCATTTTCTTTGTTGTTTTCTTCATCTCCTGCAAGGGCAATGAAAATCTAATGAGTGCACATCAAAATATAATTCTTTTTGACAAATTTTATAATAATTTTGAATTTATTATTAAAGAATTTACTTAAATCACGAAGTCCACAAATATTGTATAAATGAATATAATGTGCAAACATTCTCAAAAGAACAAACAATTATTTATGAATAAGAGCTAATAATACTCTAATAAATTAGAGTTATCAATTTTTCCTCAAAATATTCTATTTTAATCATAATTTTTCTTGTTGAGTTCCAAGTTCATAATCTTTAAGTTCTTGGTCTATCCAACAATTCAATTCTTGAATTTTCTTATTTTCTTCTATGTTCATTTTTACAAATTTTAGGCTTGCTCAAGATCTAGATGTTCTTTGTTTTGATCTTTTACTAAATTATTCTTTTTTTCTTGTTTAGAAAAATAATCGATTAATTCTTGTAAATTTTCAATTATTTTAAATCTTCCTGTACTTCTTTCAAAGTTATCTTTTATAGATATTTTAAAATAAAAAAGAGCTTATTTAAGATAAATTGTATCTTTTAAATTTTCTTGAGTGGAGTTCCTTCTAATTTTACTTCTATAAAGATTTGTTTCAGATTTAATTTTCATGTTATTATGTTTACTTTCCATCAATCAAGATATAATTTCAACAAAATCAATAAAATTTAACAATATTAATGAAATTCAAGGTATATTAGTCTCTGATTGTAAACTATCTTATTTCTGAATATGGGTCTACCGCGTTCTTTCACTTCTTTGTTATCTCCTTGTTCTAAAGAGCTAAGCCTCACTTTAGATCCAAGCTTCTATACTTCTTATCCCTGCTGATCTTATGAGATTCGTACTTAACTTCTTATAGTAAGAGTGATAAATTAGTTTGAAATTTTAAAATGAATTTTTATTCAATAAACAAAAAGCTATACAAGCTAGAGAACTAGTAACCTGGAAAAGGTTTCTAATTCTTACTTATTTCTAAATACATAGCTAGACAATAGAAAATAGAAAATGAAAAATGGATAGTGTTAAGATTTCGTAATATCCCCTTATCTAAAGAGAGTTTTCTTTTATAGACATAAGGGTTCTCTGTTTACATTAGTGAGATTATACTATTCTCCTAAACTTTCATGTTTGGCGTCTAACATCTACATTATTGATGTTGCTGGTGTCAACTCTTGGGGTGGTCCTATATGGATTACTCTACTGACATTTAACTGTGTGATGAGGCTGTGTCCATGCAAACTTCCTTATCTTTAATGCAATAGATGCATTTGTGGTCTTATGATTGTTGTTTGAAATAATGACAAAACACCTTCTTGGTATCTTCTCTTACTTCAATCTCATTGCAATTTAAATTGGCTTCATATGCAATCACTTTTTCACTATCTTCTTTAGTTATAATCATATTACTAGTACTGTAATTGACCTTAATCTTAGAAGAGTTATTAATTCTTCTTATTTCATGGTAAATTTGACTTTGCATCTGTCCTCTTTCTGTACATAGTTCCTTCGAATTAAATTTTTTTTCTGGTAAAGATTTTGGTCGAGGGACTTCTCTTTTATTATTTTCTAATCCAAGTTTAATGAAATAATAAGGACTTACTAGTATTTTTTAGTTCCAATCTATTATTGAACTGAAATATCTTAAATAAATAGGCTTGTCTGTAGCCTTGATTTTCTTTTTAAAAATTTTGATAGATTTTTTGAAATTTTTAGGAAATAAATTAATTCATTTAAATCATTTATTGGATACATATTTTCTATTAATCCAGCATAGAATGCCTTGTAGACAAATACTGGATCAACTCCTTTTAAGATGTTAAATTTACTACCTGATGAAAAATCTTTTTCTATGGTATAAAATTTCATATCATTCAAATGTTTCTCAGTAGTTTTCCTGGCTAGATTGTATAGACTTAACTATTGTTGTTTTGTTAAATTCTTATACCTTTCTCTTTCTTCTTTTGAATAATTATTTGTTGCTTCTTTGAAAAATATTGGTCTTTAATTTTTTTTAGGTTATTTAATCTACTAGTTCCTTGGTGGTTGTTGTACTATCTGAAAATAGTTTTTTGCTATTTCTATTAGCGATAGTGTTGAGATTTATTTTAAAATAGGAAAGTAAATAAAATATTAATATGGTAGAGATCATTTCTAATATGGTAGAGATCATTCTCAATATGGTAGAGATTATTGTACTTAATTATTATCCTTTTATGTCGTTTTATTTCTATTATAAATTCATGTAATATGTGCAAAGTAATACAAGTCAGTGAAATATTCAGAACGAAATATCACTTTCTTCTTTTCTACATGGTATCAGAGCCAAGTTAGAATTCTGAATAAAAAAAATCCCACAAACACTACAGACAATCACCACCACCCAAACCAAACTTATCAAACTCGTCAACCACCAATAGAAATCAAACAAAAACCCAACAAAAATCAAACCGAAATCAACCTCAAAAAATCAAATCCAACAGAAATCAAAACCCAACTCGTAAAGCAAATCCATAGCCGCTATCAACCCAGAAACTCAATCACAACATTTTCAGTGATCTGAAACAGATAAACCACCGACATATCAACCATAAAAACAGATCCAATCATATCAACCATAAAAACAGATAAAAAAAAAAATCAGAGATATGAAAACCGGACCACCCCACCAAATCAGCGTCGCGCCACGCACCAGATCCACCAGACCGCATCCCAGATCCACCAAATCAGCGTCGCGCCACGCACCAGATCCACCAGACCGCATCCCAGATCCACCCAATCAGCGTTGCGCCGCGCCGCGTACCAAATCCACCAGACCGCATCCCAGATCCACCAGTCAGCTTCGCGCCCATCGCGCACCTCCCGCCGCGCCGTGCACAGCCCCTTCGTGGCCACTAACGCCCTGTCCCAGCTCAGCCTCATCGTATTTTAATTCCTTTTTTGTTTTCTGTTTCTTTCTATTCCATATATATATATATCTATTTAAAAAAACAAAAAACAAAAAACAAAAAAAAAAAAAAAAAAAAAAAAAAAAAAAAAAAAAAAAGGAGTGATTCCATTGAATCATCTGAAACCAAATCAGTTTCTTTTTTTGTTCAGTCTGAAAGTCCCTTTAATGCTGGCATTTTACTTACTGAAAAAAATTATAATGTGTGATCTCAATTAAAGGAGATGCATATTGTTGAACGAGAAAAGATTTCTTACATCAAAGGCACATTCTGTCGCGCCACCACAGACCCCCAAAACAGATCCCACAGACCACCACAGACACAGACCAAAACAAATCCCACAGACCAAAAAAAACAGATCCGCCAAAACAGATCCCACAGACCACCGCAGACACAGACTAAAATAGAAATCAGACCAAAATCACACCCACAAATCGCGCCACCCCTGAAAACCCAAAACCCACTTTTACAATAGCAAGCAAATTCACAAAGTCTATGAAAGAATTTGGCTATCAACAAAGCAATTCTCACCAAAGCATTTTCAAATTGAGTGTTCTTAAAGTTTTTAGACAAGTTGGGCATGTGTGACATGTATGCACCAACTTGAGGGGGAGTGTTGAGATTTATTTTAAAATAGGAAAGTAAATAAAATATTAATATGGTAGAGATCATTTCTAATATGGTAGAGATCATTCTCAATATGGTAGAGATTATTGTACTTAATTATTATCCTTTTATGTCGTTTTATTTCTATTATAAATTCATGTAATATGTGCAAAGTAATACAAGTCAGTGAAATATTCAGAACGAAATATCACTTTCTTCTTTTCTACAGATAGTTGATGAACACTATTTTGACGTATGTTTTGTTACGTTTTTAAGCATTCATTTTATGTTTTATTTTATTATTTTCGTGTTTTGGAATGTATTTATGTGTTTTGTAGGTTTTTTAACTCTTAGAAGAATATTGGATTGAAATGAGTCAAAAGGAGTCAAAATAGAGTAACAAGAGTCAAATAATGTAAGCCTTACATTGGGAGTCAACAATTATGTAAGGGTTACATAAAATGTGGATAGAAAGCGCTCCGTAGCGAATAAAATGTGTACCGCGGCGAGGAGGTCTCGGGTTTCAATACTTGAGCTGAAATCAATGCGCGCCGCAATGAAGAAAATGTGTGATGCGGCAAGGAGGTCCCTATTTTGTGTTCCAGCCTAAAAAATTAAGGCGCGCCATGGCGTGTAAAAATCTGTGTCGTGGCCCGTGTACCAAAAATGCTCAAAAAACCCTAAATTGCGTGTGTCTTTTCCATCACCTATAAATATTACATTATGCCTCTCCCAAACAGCAAGTTTTTACAGCCATTTTTCCTTTTCACCTTAGCTATTGGTGCAACTGGGGTTTTCACCCAAATTTCACCCAAAATCAAGAGAAGACACTTCATTGTTGAAGTTATCTAAGGAATTGAGAAAGGAGATCAACCAACTTCAAGGTTTTGGAGCTAGAAGATTCATTGGAGTATTTTTATTGTATATATTTTTCTTCTCTTTGATTTTGTGGTTTGCCTCCCATGACTAAATTGATTGACACCAATTTAGTTATGGTTGGCTAAATTATGTATTTGGGGATATTAGTATTGCTTCCAATGATTGGAAGAACAATTTTGTAATTTAATTTAATTGAGTTTTTGATTTAATTCTTGTTCATGTGTTTAATATTTCTGATTATGAATTAATGATGGGTCAAATCTTGATTTGTAGTTAGAGAGAATATGTTATAATTTAGGTATTAAAAACGTCATCTTTGCTTGAATGTGCATTATGAACAAGTGTCTAATTTGATTGCATTGATTTGTGTTAGATTAGGTGATTATAATATTTCCTTGAGCTAATTTAAATTAATTAATTAACGATCCGGATCAAAGAGATTAATTAATTGATTATAATAAAAATTACCATTGAGTTGGGATTTTTTAGGTTTAGCAGAAAAAATCATTAAATCTGACTTTTAATTGAATTGCTTAATTTGTTCTTTCCATGAATGGATAGCGAACTAAGATTTTCATTTACATCCATCATCCCCACTTTGGTTGTGATTACTTTTATTTGCATTTTATTTTAGTTATAGAATTAATTTAGGAATTTACAATCTTTTCTACAACCAACAATTGTTAGAATGTTTATGATTGTTTGTTCGACTAAATAAGAAAATAAATAACGTTTTAAAACTACCGTAATTCCTTGAGAGATGATCTTGGGAGTATACCTATCATTCATTACAAGTGATTCGTGCACTCATTATAAGTGATTCGTGCACTTGCGAGCATTTTTTTATAAAATACAAAATTTGACTATCAAGTTATTGGCATCAATAGTAGTTTTGGAACTTTGTAATTAGTATAACTTCCTTCTGCTTCTATCCTATTGGTAAAAGCTCTGTGGATGATTCCACTAAATTTTATTATTGTTCTGCTTGTCTCTGGCCAACTAGTGTAAATTCTTGATTTTGGTCCATTTTATAGTACATAAATCTTTTTTGAATATTCCTTTTCAGCTTCATCTGCCCAATTGATTTTTTCTTTTTTATTTTATGAGTTTTATTAAATTCTAGATTGTTACTACTAGTTTTTTCTTTTTCTATTTTTGAAATTTTAATTATTTTCTTTTCATTTTATATCGAAGTTTTAACTTCTTTTTCTTTAAGAATTTCTAGATTAATCATGGTGCATTTATTATTTAAAGATTTTTTAAGATGTAGTACCTCAAGTTTATTTCTGAAGATCATGATTGCAGTTTCTCAAACAAATATTTTTTTTTTTATATTTATTTCTATTTCAAGAGGATCTATTTCTGTCATCAAAAACATAGTTAGTGGTGCTAATTCTCTAGTCAAAATATTTATTAAGCTATTTTTACTTTCCAACAAATACTCTACATTAAATTTATAATGATTAAACCATTGTTGTCATATAATAAGTATTCCCTTTTTATAATCACCTGTAATATTAATTCTTAAAAAATTTCTAAAATTTTTATTGTCAATCCTAAGAATAAATTTTGAACTTATAACATATATTGCAAATTTTTTAATAACTTTCTTAACAGCTAAATATTCTTTTTTATTATTATGATAATTTAATTCAGGGTATTGGAAAGATCCTGAAGTAAATCTACAAATATATTCATCTTTGTCATCAACTTTTGCTTTTAATACTACTCCCCAATATTCATATGAAGCATGTGTTATTTTCATTTTATTATCTGGTCTTTGATGGTATAAAGTAAGTAATTTTTTTACTTGTGCTTTTACTTTATCCATGTATTTAGTGTCGTGATCAGTTCATTGCCAAACATAATTTTTTTTAAGCTTTGTTTGTAATAATATCTTTCTCATTTCTGCTTATTTCTTTTATATGTTTCTGCATATGTAAAACATCCTAAAAATCTTTGTAATTGATTTTTATCTTTGATTATATTAAAAAAAAATTGCACGTTATTTAAAATATGGGATTGTAGATAATGTTTTTCATATTCTATTTCTAACTTTAATTATTTTTTTTTGTTGAGCAATGACTGAGTTCTTTTCTGATAATATTATTCAAATTTTCCTGCATTCTTGTAAAATATTAATAATGTATAAATAATTTTTTGATAATTCATTACTAAATATTAAAATATCATCTATGTAAACACAATAAAAATTGTGATTTTTTTTAAAAATATAATTTATATATCTTTGAAAAATACATGATGCTTGTTTAAGTCCAAATTGAATGGAATTGTCCTTGGAGATAGCTAAATGCTGTTAATTTTTGTGATTCATCATCAAGTCTTATTTACCAAAATTTACTTTTACAATCAAAACTTGAAAAATATTTCTTTCCTTTAATGAGTGATAGTAATTCTTCTTTCTTTGAAATAAAATAATATCATCAATAGTTTTCTTATTTAAAGCTTTAAAATTGATTACCGTTTTCTTTCTTCTTCTTTTTTTCTTAGCTTCTTTTTTTACTAAGAACATTGAACTAAAATGTGGTAAATTATTGAAAATAATTACTTTTAATTTCAAAAGTTCTTGAATTTGTTTTCCAAATTCTTTTCGATCTTTTGGAGTATAAATCATTGGTTTAACTCTTATGACTTTTAAATGGTCTTTTAATTTTGTATTTGCTATTTCATTAGACCTAATGATATTTAGATATAATGAATTTTTTGAACATATTATTTTCAATAAAAAAATTTATACTTGTTAAGGCTTTATCTTATTGTATTTTGTTTAAAAAGAGGTTTTGGTCAACCTTTATGTCTAAAAAAATATTTTTTAAATATGATTTTTTTCTATATTCACACCACGTTTTTACTTTTTATGTTATGACATAAAAATTGATGATGAAACAGCTAATGCTTTTCGAATTTTTGATACGTAAATTGTTGCGCTATCTAAGGTTGTTAAACTTATTTTATCTAAATATTGGATAAATGGTTGATATAAGTTTAAAAAGTTATTTCCTAATAAAATATCAACCCAATTTCTTATTGGTATATTGTAAATATATGAAAGATTTCTCCTCTTATTAATACATTTGTGTCTTTTAAGACTTTAATAAGATTTATTGTAATATTATTGGCTATTCTTATTACTATTTTTTTCGTAATTGTTTTCAAAGGTCTTCTGAAAATATATATTTACTAGCTACACACATACTTGCAGCTTGTCAATATATACATGTAAATGATAATTTTTATATCCTTTAAATTTCAATCATATTTTTATATATGTACTATTTAGATTTGTTATGCTTAATAGTTCATCTATCAATTAGAATTAAAATTATAGTCAGAATTAGACTTTTTTGAGTCTGTTATTTCCTCTTTAGTTTCTTCTAACAGATAAATATTGCATATATCATCTATATCAAATTTATATATTTGTTCTAATTCAATTTTAAAAGCTTTTTCTAGAATTTTTGTAGGAAAATTACTTTTTAAATTCTTTCTTATGTTTTTTACAAATCAACTCTTCCAATTTCAGGTTTTTTAATTATCTTTTCACCTCTCCTCTCAACTGCTCTATAATTCTGATTTTTAAGTAGTTATCAAACTAAGGTTCCTTTTATTTATTTGCAACATCACTTGGGTTTTGTTCTCAAGCTTTCGACTATGTCTGCAAAGAAGTATTTAATTTAATTGCAATTACCCATTGGAAGAAGAAGAATAACAACTTATGGAACTTGTACATTCACATTTTGTATGTACAGGTTATATACACATTTATTTTGTATGTAACTTGTACATTCACATGAAATGTATTGTATTATTTGTATGTTATTGTTGTTTTGAACAGCTTATGGAAGTCATGTGAATGTACAGGTTACATAAAAATTTATTTTGTATGTAACCTGTACATTCACATGAAATGCATTGTACTGTTTGTATGTTGATGTATTGAACAGCTTATGGAAGTCATATGAATGTACAAGTTACATACAAATTTATTTTGTATGTAACATGTACATTGACATGAAATGCATTGTATAAATTTGTATATAACCTGTACATTCACATGAAATGCATTGTATTGTTTGTATGTTATTGCTGTTTTGAACAGCTTATGGAAGTCATGTGAATGTACAGGGTAAATAAATGTGTATGTAACCTGTACATTCACATGATTTCTGTATAAATCAAAAATATAAGTTGTACATACAAAAATATAAGTTGTACATACAAAAATATAAGGTGTACATACAAAAATATAAGGTGTACATACAATAAAAATATATTGTAAAATGACAGAATTTTAAGAAATTGGTATTAGAGCCAAAAATATAAATATAAAAATAAAAATAAATTAATAATTAAATTAAAATCAACTTAAGTATATAAAAATTGAAATGTCATAACTTTTGTAAACCTTACAAAAATTTTCAAAAAAATATTGTAAGCTTTACATACTTATAAATTAAAGAAATAAACAAAAAAGACATTTTGGTAAAAATCATATATATTACATAAATGAAACTCACCGTTTCAATCCAAAAAATGCTATTTAGGTCCAAAAAGCTCTTTTACACTAATCTTTGCTATTTGAGCAATTCACTCTTGCTTAGGTTATAAAAGTAAACCAGAGAGAAAAATAAAAATAAAGAAAACCTAATTAAATGTTAATGCATGCAAAATATACAGATGAAGCTATAAAAGTTGTAAAATGAAGCACATCTCACAAACAGTGTCATTGTTGGCATTATTGAAAAAAGAACTCAAAGGAACGAGTTTGAGATTATTGAGAATGGTAAATAGATCGTTGTCAAATATTGGAGCAAGTCTTTGAACTATGAAAGACGCACAGGCTGGATTGAGAGTTTCATAGTAAAGAGAAAGATTCACTTCGTGATGATCATCAGAAGCAACAACCTTAACATTTCCATGGTCAAAATTAAGATGATATTGAAACGTTGACAAAAATTGTATGGGAAAGGCAACGAGAAACACCAATACAAAACTTGGAGAATCCATTCTATGTCTTGACACCTATATATATTTAATTAATGATGCTCTCTTACCTCTTATATATACTTTGTGTGTATATATAGCCACCACTTTTCATTATATACTGTGTTTTCTTTTTCTCAATGGGAAAGTGAGCTGGAGATAGCACAAGAAAAAGTGGTTTTAGATATAGTTAACAATAAAAGTTTTAGATATAGTTAATAACCGTATGAAAAATAAGTACAACTATACCTAAAATATTTTAGGTACGGTTTACTAACCGTATCTAAAATTTATTTATACGGTTATCAACTGTATCGAAAATATTTTTGGTATAGATGAAATATTTTAATTATCGTTTTAAATTGTAATCATACTTTAAAGTTAATTTTTTTAATATTATTTTCAATAAATATATAATTTTACTTATTTATATATAAAATACTTATATCCAGGTATTTTTAATGTATATATATATATATATATATCGCAAGTACATGCAAGAATGGATATGTGAAGAGAATATTTTATGTGAAGATAATTATACATGTAAGAATGGATATCTCAACAAAGATCAAGTTCTTTCCGTGTATATATTTTCTTTTCTGCAAACTACAAAAAAATGTAATTAGATATATAGCTATAATAAACTACATGATAATTAAACAAATAAGAATATGATAATTCAAAAAACTTTCATTAAACTCTTAACATGTACATGTATGAAAATATTTTTTAACTTACTAGTAGTGAGCAAGAGTTTCTTGGTTGATAAATAATATCTTTCATATATCTCATCATGAAAAAGCCAAACTCAATACCATTATTTTGAATAGATGCTTACACACACACACATATATATATAAGACAACATAAATGCATAATTAATTAATAGTCACTAGCCTATATATTTACTTATAATTAAAAAAATACATATATATAATAAAAGATACATTAATACTAACCTTAATAGGCTGAAAATTAGATAGTGGCTTAAATGGACGTGTAATGGTATGATACTATCTAGAAAAGTACTATAATATCAATATAATAAAATAAATATTACTCATAATTAATCATGCATAATTAGAAATAATTTAAAATCAATTTAATGAAATATATGGGTTTTTCCTATCCAATATATGGGTCTTTGTGCATGGTGGATTGTTTTCAAGTGAGTAAAACCATTCAACAATACTACTATATGGGTGGATCACCCTAAGTATCCAATGATTTTTACAATTAATTGTAAATCATTTAATTAAAAATGAAAAATCATAAAATTTGAACATAAGAAAATTATAAATTAATAAAATACTCTTGCTAGTTAACAGGGGACAAGAAGGCTTTCATTCTCTCTTATTCTAAACATTTGTTCAATGAGAGAATCGATTTGATCATTAAGAGTAAGGTTTCATTTATTTGATATCAGTGTAGGATGCAAAAAGTGATATAATTTGTAATTTTTTTTACATTTTTGTCAAGTGATCAAATAAAATCCTACATTTAGAAGAAAAAAAATTATTATATGACCATTAGAATTTATAAATAATATAAAATATTGAAATAAATATTACCTCTCATATACAACTTAATTTTTGCTTGCAGCTACTCGACAATACATAATGACATTATGTCTTCGCTTTTAACCTCCAATGACTCTTCAATGCCCAAGGTGTTTATGATAGAGATTTGGAATGATTCACCATCACCAATCATATTAGTGCATGCATGCATTGTCATACGTTCAATAACACCTTTATCACCTACATATGTACTATCTTCTATTCTTGATAAATAACCTTTTTTTTGCCAAGCTACCATAAACCTTTCTATTCAAATATCTTCTATTCAAATTTTTGGCCAAGCTACCATACACCCTTCAACATATCTAACACACATCAACTCATCTCCAATGAAAATTGGCAAAAAAATTTCATCTTTAAGTGACTTCTCAGTACTAACTCTTGCATTATACTTACTAAGAAGTATATGATGCACTTTAGTATACGACTTACTTGTTTGGTAAACTTTATCCTTAGCCACAATATTATTCAATTCATCAAATACTTAATAATGAGTTTTTTTATAATTATTATTAAACTTATATTAGCATTGCTTATGATAAATAGAGTTATAGTTGTAATTAAATGTGATGCATACCTCTAAGTCAATGATAAAAGTTGTTGGATTCGTTGGAAGAATAAAAATGTTGCTCTCTTGGGTGATACTGAGACTTTTTGCTTTAAGTGCTTCATTCTCTACCCTCAACCTACAATTTTTTTTCTAAAAGTTATTTTTCCTTGTCAACCTACCCTTTACCTTTGTTTGGATTTATTGGGTTCTTCTCACATGTGGGCATGTGATATCTCTTAAAGTATGATAACCCCATAACTAGAACCTCTAATACATTCAGGGTGTTCTTTTGTCTGTAATGACTTACTCAATATATCTTTGTAACCAACGAGTTTAAATTCCCCGACCGTGCCTTTCTTTCATATTCTTCCTACAAATTAAGTAATCACTATATAAACTTCATGATAATATTAACAAAAGTGACATCAAGATATTTTATGCTAACCTTAATTACCAGCAATTATAATGTTGGGCAACTTTATTAATTAAAACTTCATCTTTACAATGTGTGTGCTTCCAAGTGATGTGTCTTTTTGGAATAATCACATCCTTATAATTTGTTTTCTACAATAGTAGCAATTACCAAGTTAGATAAATAAATTTTTATATATAAAGTTAAGTAATATTGGAATATATTGAAGTTTTAATACTAATGATTTTTTGATATTTACAATGCTTGTTCGACCTGTATACTAATTATTCTTTATTTTGTTTGGCCTCATTGCTCAAATCCTATAAAAACCTACATCAGTCAAATTTATGATATATATATATATATAGACACACACCATGTATTGAAAGTAGTTGATTTAAATTTAAACACTAAATGTATATGTCATTACTTGAAAAAGTTTTAATTTGTGCTAACTCCACGTATCAATCTCATTGTTATTAGGTAATGAATTTGTATTTTTCAGAGAATATTTTCAACAAATTCGATAACTCAAGATTAGGCACCACATGATCTTTGTATAACTTATGTTTATGTTTTCTCCATATATCACCTAACTTTTGCATGGTATATACTTATGCAATCTTCGAGTCGATATTGAAAAATATGAATTTTCAATGTTTCATAAAATTAAAGTAAAATGTATAGATTATTAATCAAACTATACTCAAGTAATTATCATCCACATATTTATGGTCAAGGAAATCGTAATCTATATATAAACCTAGCTGCTAGATCCTAGCACACACGTCTATGGTCATCTAAGCATACATGAGTTATTAAGCACTTAGAGTTTAAAAGTGATTACACATATAATAATGAAAATTTCTTGCCTCATTATACATATGTCAATTTAATGTATGTTCAGAATTTTAATTGAATAATCATCTATGAATCACTAATACGGAATAACACTCAACGTATTAGTGATACAAGAAACATAAAAATATTTTTAACTCGAATAAATATTTCAGAAAGGAGATATAAAATTGATAGATTTTTTCCACTTAAAATCCTTTAATAAAACAAAAATAGTGAATGGATATTTATAGAAAAAATTTCAAAGCACAGATACCCTTGCTGACCCTTTGAGGTACCTTCACCGACTACCTCAGCGAGGTATCGATGAAGACCTAGCGAGGTCTAACGGTTAGAAAAATGAACAAAATAATATTTTCGATACCTCACAGACTTACCTTGGCAAACACCCAACGAGACCTTAGCAAGGACCTCAGTGAGCTTAAAAAAGAGAAGATTTTAAGTTTTAGAAGGAAATAGATAAAGAGCCATAAATATCCAAAGTTTAGAAAAACAAAAGAAAGAATAAAAACACACTTTAAACATACAAACTACATGCTTCCAACCATCTCATAGTATTTTTATCATACAAACATATAATATTGTTAAGACTGATTACAAGCAAATCAACATACATAGAGGTAGCCAAAACATTAAGTAAAATAAACAGACTTCATATTTTGTACATGGGACCATCAACAAAGACATAAAAGGACTTATAGGACTTACACTCTTGTTGAGCAGGTAGTGGTTGATTTGGTTGTTGATCCACAACCTTATAATATACGCTCAAAGAATTATCTCTTATAGGAAAAATTAGTTAAAATCCTTCTCTAATCAACCTACGAAATATCTTTTCAATTTCTAGAACGAAAGGGATGGTCTCCAAACTTTGAGCCCTAAGCATGCAAACTCAAAAAAAACGAAACAAACTACAAGAAAATATTAGTAATATAAGAAATTGTTCAAAGTAGAGAAGTATAGCCTTAACTCAATATTACTTCTAATATACGCTCAAGTCCCCGAAAACGGCACCAAAAACTTGTTACAATTTTTTACAGTATACAGTAAGTGCAAAAGTAGTAAAGTGTGTGCAAGCACGAGTCAAACCTCAAAGACTTGAGATAATTTTGTATATTAATACTAGCTATTGATTTTTTACGCTTTCTTGCTTTATTTAAACAATCAATGTTTTTTGAAGGTCAAATTTAAATGTCAAATTGAATTAAGTTGAAGAAGTATAGTAATTTAACTTCTCTCATTCTACTCCTATTATTTTCAATGTCTTATTAAAATCAAAGTAAAATGTATGGATTATTAATCAAATTCTATTCAAATAATTATTACCCAAATGTCTATGGTCATCTAAGCATACATGGGTCATTAAGTATCTAGACTTTAAAAGTGATTACACACATAATAATGAAAATTTCGTGCCTCATTACATATATGCCAATTTAATGTATGTTCACAATTTCATACCAATCTTTTAATTGCATACAAAATTAACAAAACACTTAAATAAGTGACCAATTTATAAAAGAGCATTAAGCACATTGAATTAAAGAATATAAACATTTAATTTAATATTAAATAAATATTAAAAAATTATGTACATAAAATGGGTTCAATTAAATCCCTAAACAAAAATTCTACTCTATAATATCCATCTTTAAATCAATAAAAATAGGAAGAAAACTTATAAGAAACATGAAAATTACACTTATAATAGATGAATAGTGAAATCCTTGTGTGAAATCCCTCCAAAAATATTTCTAAATTGCCTCTTCTTGCCTAAGAATGGAAAAAACTCTCTAAAGGTGTTCTACCTCAAGCTGCTAAAATCTCTTCTTCAAATGCGCATTTAGGTTAAGTTATTGAAAAATGACTTAATATGGACCCTTGGATTATATCTTAAAGAGATCCAAGGGCTGAGGTTAAAAGTTGGAGTAAAAGTGGATCTAATGTAGAAATGTTCGCGCACCAGAAAAACTGTGTGTGCCTTGGCACAAGCTGCTTGGGACATTAGTGATGTTTGTGCGCCGCAGTTCAAATGACTTACTGCCACGGCCTAAGCCTTCTTGAACATTTTTGCACCACATCTTAGATAAATTACCGTAGCAGCCTAGGCTTTCCTATTGATTTTTGTTTTCCAGGTGCGCCGCTGCCTAAATTAACACAAGTCATGGCATAGCTCTTCCTATTTTTAACCACAACTCTAGACCTTGGGTGCTGCGGTACAATATTTCTATCGCCTCAGCCTAACCTGTAATTTTCTATTTTGGTTTGTTTTCAATCCATTTGCTATTATTTTACCTACATTGATATACTTAAACACAAATTAAGCATTTTTATAATATTTACCATGAAATAAAACAAATATATAGCCTAAAAATGAACAAATAATTCTACGAAAGTAAAGTTATCAATAGATTAAAATATTTTTTTATTTTTTATTTGTCCTAAAACATTCATTTGAGTTTCATCCATATCTTCACTTCTCTACATATAGATGAGGAAGTATTCATAGTTTCTAGACGTGTATACTTTCACTAATCATTAATAAGATTTACTTTTTCATAAAAATTATAGCCCTTTCTAAGAAAGCATTAACTGAATATTATTAACTTGACGTAGTGATAAATATTATTTTGACCTATTATTTTGTTATATTTTATTTCAATATGATCCTACTTTGGAGTTTATTTTCTTGTTTTATAGATTCAAGTGATTTTGGAAGGATTTTTAGATTTAAACGATCAACGGGAGTGAAATGGAGCAAAAAGGGTAAGGTATATAAGGCTTACATTAAGAACCAACCGTTAAATAAGGGGCATGTACAAGATTTATACAACAAGACGTGCTGCAGTGAAGAAATATGTGTGCCATAGTGGACACTCTCGGGTTTTTATACTAAAGATGCAAATTCAACATGCATCGTAATAGAGAAAGTTGTGCGACGCTGTAGCCAACTCTCGAAATTTTGTACTGGACCAGTAAAACACTACAACAAGAAATATTTTGTACTGCAGTTGATAAGGCTTGGGTTTTTGTACAAGGAACACCAGAACACCTTGGGCAGCGGTGGAGTAAATTTTGTGCTGAGGCTTGCGTACCTAAAATACACCATAAATTTTTCTATGCATTTTAAACGTGCATCACTCCTCTTACACAAAACCTAACCTATAAATACAACTTAAAAACTCTTCCAAATCACACTGGTGAACAATAGCTGAACCCATCATCTTCTCCACCATTTTCTAGAGGGAGAAATTTCAATTGAAGCTTCTCTAAGTTTTTCTTGAGAAATGTGACCATCCAAATTCAATAACATTGGTTCAAGAATGCAAGTGGGGAATATTTCTTGTTTTCTTTTTCTTTCTCTCTAGGTTTTAAGTATGTCTCTTGTAATGAAAAATATTGATTTTGATTTTGTTAGGAGAGACTAAATAGTTTGTATGAGATTTTGGCTAAGCTACAATGAATGGATGAATGTTCATGTAATTTTATTTAAATTAAAGTGGTTTATTTCTTATTTATTGATTTAATATCTTTGTATTTTTTATTAAATTAGTTTATAAGCAAAAGAGAATATTTTAGAATTGAGCATTAGAAATATCATCTTTGTTTGATTGAACATTTTTTTCAAGAGTCTAATTTCCTGACGGTCTGAAATTTAAGGGCATTGACTTGTCTTAGATTAAATGATTAAAATATTTTCCTAACAGTCTGAATCAAAGAAGTTAATTAAGTAAAAATTTCTATTCATTTGAAATTTTTTAGGTTTATTGGAAAAAAAAATCAATAAATTCAATCTTTATGCTTAATTGTAAAAATTACTTAAATTATTCTATCAATGAATGATTGGTTAACTAGCTAATCTTTCATACTCGTTCATTATATCACTTTGGCAAACTTTTTACTTCCTTATTTCAATTTTTTTAAGATTTTAGAATTTTGCAATCATTCTTACAAATGACAATTGTTAGAATATTTAAAACTTATATTTTTTAAGTAACTTTTTAAAATCACTGCAAATTTTTTAAAAGATCAACCTCGAGATAAACTTAACATTAGTTTACTAATAATTTATGCGTTTGCGAGCATTTAAAATTTACACATCGAATAACAAAATTAATCACATGATCATATATATCCTTATTTTTTTTCTTTGATTGAAATAAATAATAAATGATGATATACACATAGATTAATAATGAAAGGAATGAAACCTTTTATTCTTACTTATAATTGATGTCATTTAATTTTATATATTTAAAAAAATAGTTAATTAAAGATAAAATATATTATTTTAATAATTTTTATTTAAAATATTATTTTTTGAACTTATATTTTAATATAAAAATATTAAAATAATATAAATTGTTCTTAATTAATCTCTTAAAAGATAAAATTTAATAAAAATAATTATTAAAATAATATATTTTATTTTTAATTAATTATTTTTTAAATTAAAATACTAAATAATATTAATTATAATTTAAATAATTAAATAATACAAATGACTCGATATTTACCAAACTTTTCTCCATACAAAACTTAAGTAGCTTATACTCGCAGTGAATAAACTTAAAATGCAAGCTCTGCATCACAACCAAACATTAATCACCATTCACCACACCAGTATTATTAATATGTATTTATAACTTAAATTAAACTTTATAATTAAGTAATATTATTGAGATTTAGTCACCGCTGTTCACATTTTAAATTAAAAGTAAGTAAATAATTTGATTAATTTATTTAAATTAAAAAATTTGATTCAATTTATAATATTAAATTGAAAAAATTTTATAGTCAAAACAGATTCAAATTGACATATTTTATATTTTGCTATAATATGATCCACTCTAAATTACTATAAAAATTATAACTAAATATATATTTTATTTTTATTATATTATATTTAAATATTATACATACATAATTAGATTAAATTATTATGTTAGTTTAAAAAATAAATGTAAATATTAAATCTTCTATAACAATTTAATAATATTCAAGAGTATACTTTCTATTATTTTGATTCTCTTGGTTGTGACTATAAATAAAAATGTTACTAAAAATGTATCAATTTAAAATTTAAATATTAATATATAATGTATTTTATATATAATAATAATAAAAAATACGTTATAATTTCAATTCGATATATCTGATGAAAAAATTTTAATAGATTCAAATTAATTCGCATTAACTACATCATCACGTTGAATTTATAATAGAAATTTTCAAATCTATTTAAGATTAAATCGGTAAAAAGCTGACAATTTTGATTCACCCCTGCTATAAACCATAATTCTACCATGCTTCTAGCTACCTATATACAATATAAGGTGCCCATTTATATTTATATATCTATTTGAATAACTAATCCATCGTTTTATCGAGACCAACTACCGTAGTAAAATCAACAACAAATTCCTATCTGCATTTCATCGTAGCCGAGACAAGACATTTCTCTCCGCGCCAAATGCTAATAAGTAATAAAACACAATTTGTATTAGAGGTGTCAAAAGAGACAAGCCAGCTCGACACGGTCCAGTTCATCAAATTAGCGTATCGTGCTAGTCCGTGGTCTATTAGTTAACGTACCGTGCTGGCCCTTAGCTCTTATATGGGCCTTGCCGTGCCTCCATTCTTAGCCCGTGGGCTTTAACGTGTCGTGCTATGCTGTGCACGGCCCGTTGAGCTGGGCTTAACGGGCCGGCACTACTAGTAATTCTTTTATTTCATTTTTATTATATATTTATTTAATTATTTTGTTAAAAATTATTAATAATGCTTTAAAAAATTAAAAGTGAGAATCGAACTCTCAACTTCTCATTTAATAGATTGTTAAAAATTCATTAGATTATGTCCAATTTTATTTAAATGTAAAAAAAATATTTATTTATTGATATTTTTTTAAATTAATTTTTAAAATAATAAGACTTCGCTTGCTGTGCCGGTCCAACCCTACCCAGCCCATTAAGGGCCGTAGGCCATGGGCTGTGCTGTGCTACTCATTTTAGCTAACGGACCGTGCCATGCTGTACTGAATATTTAGTGGGCTGTGCCGACCCGTTGGGCCAACAGGCCATGCTGTGCCGGACTGACCCATTTGACACCCCTAATTTGTACCAAAACCTTTTATGTACTTTTTGAAATTGAAGAAGTCATTTATAATAAAAACTAATGCAAAAGTGAATTTGAACAATTGGTATTCCTCTTCTCTCCACACTTTCAACTATCTTATGTAAATGTCTTATTGAAGTTTACGATCAAAAATAAGTTATTTAAGAGAAATGTTAAATACATATAAATTTTTACACATATTTATACTCCCGTAAATTATTATATGATACATATCAAAATAACTTTAGAATTAAAAAGGTATTCATTTTTCACTAAAATTTTACCATACATCAAACCATAATTAGTATGAGTTCAAATGTGTGTACATTAATTAGCATTTCTCGTTATTCATTAGCTTTTGGAGTAAACATAAAATTACTCATTTCTTCTATAATAAATGATAATGTGATATTTCAAACTAATGATTAAATCTCTACAATTATTTTATTGAATCAAGTATCTTATAATCAATTAAAAAATAAGTTACATGATTGATGAAAAGTATAAGTTACCTATTCCAAGAATAATAAATAACATTTCTCAAGAACATAGGTTTGTTTCATTTTTTGCTCTAAGATACAGGTGGTAATTTCGTCATAACTCGATTGACCAAATTAAATTTGAATTCAGATTAAATTTTGATTAAATTCGAGACAACTCAAACAACTCGAAAAAATAAGTTGGGTTAAGGTTGGATTCATGCTAGCTCATTAGCTCGAAATGAAATATAATAAAAATTAAGTCGAAAAAAAAAAACAATGTTAAACTAAAGCAATTTTCTATTCTCCTTCGATCTTTTTCATTAACTCTAAAAAGATGCAAACTCACCCTTACGTCATCACTCTCTTTCTCTCATCTTAACTCCTTTTAGTCACGAAGTGCTCACGCCTTTTACTCTACCATTCACATTGTCCAACCATCATATCTATCTTTCTCTGTCTTTTGTTGTCCAGCCAATTTATCACCACCTATCGCTCGATCTTTCTAGATTTTTACTGTCTCTTGAATTTTTTTTCTTATTATTATAGATTTTATTAGTACCCATAAATTTGGTTTTGAATGAGGATACTAAACAAATTTTTTGACATATAAAAAAACACCAAATAACTATTAAAAAAATGCAATTAACAATTGAGTTTTGTTTGAACAATTTGTTTGTGTTTGATTTGTGTTCAGATTTATCTTTAATGGCTCGAATTAAATTCGATTCAAGTTAAGATTTGACCAACCTGAGCTAATTCGATTCAGCTTAAACTTACTCAATCTATACGAATTGTCACCCCTACTCAAAGAATATCATTTTGCATCTTATATTTTCTTGTTAATCCATGTTAGACTTGAGTTTTCTTGGTTCTGTGACTTATGAGACAAGGTGCTATTCTCTTTGCTAAAGTAGTTTAGACTTCAAGATATGTTTGGAGTCTATATTTATGATAAAACTTTATTTTAGTTTAAAATTTGGTAAAGATTCTTTTATGGATGCTTATTTTTGGTGATATGATATCTATCTAGTTATTATTTCCTTTTTCTCTTTAGTGTTCCCAGAGAACAGAGATGAAGCTAGGTGCTAATAATTTAATGTGGTCAAGGGTGGAAAGGGAGAGCAAGGTATTCAGTTTTTGAACATTCAGAGTTGTCACTGTTTAAGACGATCATGGTCAAATAATGATAATCTAAACATATTTATACCATTATTAGCAACCAAAAATATATATATACATATTTACACGCACATATAGTGAAAAATATATATACACACCGTTTAATATAGTGAAAAATATGAAAAAATCGACATATTTACACGCACATATATTATAAAACTTGCCATTACTAATTCAAACTTTAATTTGTGAAAATTAAATCATAAATCTTAAAAATTATCTTTAAAGTCATGTTTGGTGGACAAAATTAATGGGAATAATTTAGAGTATTTTTGTATTTAATTTAATTGTTAATCTATAATGGAATGTAAAGCATTACATAATTCTTTCTCATTTTATCTCATATAGGAATAAAAAAAAGTTTATTTATAATTTGACTTTATTTATAATTTTATAAATTTTATTTTAATATTTTTATTTATTTTGATTACCCAAATAAAGAAATAGATATAATGGGTGAGAATACTATTGAAATTAGGAATTTAACTAAAATTTGGAAAAGAAAATAAAACAGAAATAATGAGGGAGAAACTGATATATCATTTCAATTTTCAAACTTGTGAATGGAAGTACGTAAATCTAATTTGAAAGAATATGAAAAAAGGAATCCAAATAATATAATAATTTAATTTAAATAATATAAAATAATATCTATATATCTATCTTAATTTAAAAATAAATATATTTTTTTTTTCCATCAATTCTCTTCAATTAAAAAAACTCCACCCAAACTAAAGATAGCAAAAAGATTCATCAATTCGAAGCTCCACGAATATTTGCTCCATATGATTCACTCCGGATCGAATCAAAATAAATCATTTTTAGTTCAAGTTAGATCATAATCTATGTATAAAATCAATTGATCGAATCAAATTGAGATATATCGATTCATGGATCGAGCCAAATTAGGTCGATCTATGGATTGAGCCAAAACTAATTATTTTTAAAATTATAATTTTACTACTAAAAAAGTCACACATTCCAAAAATACTTTCCAAATTTTTATAATTATTTATTTTAAAAAATTTATAATATTATTCTTTTATAATTTTAGATGATATCAAGTTAATAATGTTAATTTTTTGTTACAAAAGTATTTTTTATTTATCAATTATAATATTAATGAAAAAGTTAAATATATATTAATTATAAATAAGTAATAACTATTTTTCAAAAAATCTATAATTTTCTTTTATTTTTATTTTTTATTTATCAATTTAAAGTATGTAATATACCACATTAAATAATGTATTAAAAAATAGAATTTTTTTAACAATTTGGATCAGATCATGAATATCTATATGATCCACGGATCAATAACGGATCTGATCCATATGATCCACAGATCATAACATATCAGATTAGACCAAATCTTTTACACAATGGATCGGATCGGATCATCAATAGATTGGATCGAATCCGATCCATTGCCATCCCTAACCCAGGCGAATTGTTGAACCATACAACAATAACCAAAATTTTAAAAACATCAACAGTCTACTCCATTGATGTTTAATGAGAAACAGTGAGCACGAGCACGATTGAGAAAACAAGACTTGTAAAAGATTCAAACATAGTAAAGGAGGCACTGGAATGCTTTGGTTAAATAATAAACCTTCCAATTTGAAAATTGTGTACTTAGTCACATTTGTTAAGAATTCTAGTAAATATGCATTAGATTCAGCAAGTGTGGAACCAAAAGGATCAACATGACGTGTTGGAGATTTGTTCAATAGAGAATCTGGGTAACTAAATATCTCTTCATAAAAGTTAGCTCATTCATCATAAAGTGAATGTTCAAAATGCTTTTGGATTGGATGATGTCGTATATATAGTCGTTTTACAATGGACATGTTGTTGGAACATTTTCTAAAATGAAAAGCATAGCCTTTTGGCTAAAAGGTTACAATGGTTGGGCAAATGCCTTTTGGCAAAAGATGCATTGAATAGTTGCAACTTTTGGAAGTGAAATGCTTTGTTGAAAGGTTGTGACTTAAGTAAAAGGACATGACTTTTTGATAGGTTGTAATTGCTATGAACAATTAAATATGTTCTAAAAGATATGACTTTTGAAAAAGTCACAACTCATTAAAGAGTTGTAATCCAATTGAAGAGGTGCATGAAATTCTATAAATAGGCCATTCATTTAGTCTATTTGAAGAATAAGAGAGAACAAGAAAATGGATAATATATGTTCTCTAAAATTTTTCACTACAATTATGTACAAATAAAGTTAGTATTCTAAATACTACAGATTTAGAATATTAATTATCTTGAGTGCTCTTCAAAGTTAAAGGTGTTATTGGATTGTCTTTGTGAATGCACACCACAGACAACAAGAAGCTTCATTGTATCTTGGAGGGGTATTTGCTGAACCTTAGTGCATTACCGAATTGGTGGGGGCAAATAGCGTCTTAAGGACAGCCACTTAAAGTCGTGCCTTGAAGCCAAGTTCAAATATTGTATTATTTATAATGTTTTTACAGTAATATAATTGAAGATTATGGAGAATTGACTTGAAGATCGTGGAGATCAACATTCAACAACAAGTTTAGAAATTTTTTCCAACAATCTTAAGACTCTATTTATGACATGTGAACTTGTTATTGACTTCACAATTAGTAAGGAATTTAATTTCTAAATTTTATTTATTTGTGAAGCATGATTAGAAGTCTTAATGAAGTATCTTGAATTTAATATCATTTTAAAGGCATGCATGTTGAAATTAAGATAATGAATTTATGTATAGTTATATGCATTGATCAAATTTCATGAAAAATGATTAGAATATAAAATTATATATTATATATTTTAATTTGTGCATATTATACATATAACATGTATGTGTTAAATAGTCATAACTCTTGGTGTGTCGTGATCATTGGTGAAATGTTGTGATCACTGATAAAAAATTATGATTGACAAAAATGTTGCAACCTTGTAGAGGAATCATGACTTTTGAGAAATGGTCGTGACTTTTGGTAAAACATGGTGACCTTTGGTAAAAAGTTATGATATTCAATGAAGGGTCGTGACACTTAGTAAAAGGTTATGACTCTTGGTAAAAAGTTGTGACTTTTTGGTGAAGGGTTGTGACTCTTGGTAAAAAGTTGTGACTTTTTGGTGAAGGGTTGTGACTCTTGGTAAAAAGTCGTGACTCTTGGTGAGAAGTTGTGATCTTGGGGAAGGGTCGTGATTATTGGTGAAGGATCGTGACTCTTTTTGAAAGGTCAGGACTCTTGGTGAAGGGTTGTAACTCTTGATGAAAAGTCGTGACTCTTGGTTAATGGTCATGACTCTTAGTGAATAGTCATAACTCTTGGTGAAAAGTTGTAACTCTTAGAGAAAGTCATAATTCTTAGTAAAGGGTTAGGACTAATAGTGAAGAGTCGTGACTCCTAGTTAAAGTCATGATACTTGATGAAAGATTGTGACCCTTAGAAAAGGGTTGTGATTATTGGTAAAAGCACTCATTTAAGAGTGAAAGTGAATTTTAGTATCTTATAAATAATATAGATGAAGAATATGTATTTCTTAATTTTTTTTGATTACTAAGAGAGTAATTAAGTTAATATGGTGGAAAAACTATGTTGTGGGATCCCAAAAAAAGCAAGCTTGCATGTGCATATGCTCTATCTAGGTAATTAACTTGATTATCCTAGCTTCATAGAAGCTAGATGATTGAGAATCATGATTGTAAGTATTCCTCTATGATTTAAGTTAATATATCTTATGTAGTTGTATGTGTACACTAACATGATGAGTTCTTCTTTTTGATGCATGTAACCAAATGTAATGTAACTGGTACATAAATTTTACATACAATTATGTATGATTGATGCTCATGATAAAAGCATTATTCTATGAAAAGTAAAAAAGAACTTGAAAAGCCCTCGATGATAAAATGTCTTGCAAGGAACATAGTTATATATTCATGTAAAGGGGATGGGACAAAAGCCAACCAAATAAATTACAAATGATGGAAACTCAACCCAACACTTGAAATATCAAGATCTTGGGTTCAATGAGCCAAAGTACATCATATGTTTGTGATTGCAAGCACAATAATAAATAAATAGGCATCCCAACGGAAGATGTGCTTATTACACGTAATAGAGCGAGGAAGATAAGCTATTTAACTTTTAATGAACTTATAACAAAATTTTCTGTGGGATACTTTAATTATGTGAGTATCCTTGATAAGTTCACCTATGTGAGTGTCAGAGATAGTGTCGTCTTCTATGTATTTTGGCTACCTACTACAGCACTCATAAAAAACCAGGATATAAGACACAAGGCTAATCCACGTGTCAACGAATAAAAGAACATTGAAGATGAAGAGGGCTTATGTGTGAAATATGTTCGGTTAACTGAATAAGTTCATTGATTCAAAGGCTTGCCTACCATGCTACCTTGGTTAACTTTGATGTATTTTTACTAAGTACAGATTCAAGTCCAAAATGCCACTTTATTTTTGCATAAGTCTTCGGAGCATACTCAAGATAAAAGTTTTCAAAACTTTTTTTAAAATTATATTTCATTTTTGAAAATGGTGGGGGATTGTTGGATCATTTTCTAAAATGAAAAGACATAGCCTTTGACTAAAAGGTTGCAATGGTTGGGCAAATGTCTTTTGGAAAAAGATGCATTGAATAGTTGCAACTTTTGGAAGTGAAAGGTTGTGACTTAAGTAAAAGGATATGATTTTTTGATAGGTTGTAATTGTTATGAACAATTACATGTGTTCTAAAAGACATGACATTTGGAAAAGTCACAACTCATTAAAGAGTGTTGCTCTAATTGGTGTATAAGATTTTACATAAGTGCACGTGTCGCAAACAAGTAATATAATGATAAGAAAGATTGTTCCCATGGAGATTGGAATACAAGAAAATATTGTAAAAATTAACTATTAAAATCAATATTTAGTATTTTTGTGTATCAAAATAAAATAAAATAAATAGCTCAAGATGAGAAGAGTAAAAATATTGAAACAAAGTTTAACGAGAAGGATATCAAGAATCACAAGTAGATAAATCAGTTAGGATTACAAATGTGACAAGTGATGTAGACAAACTGCGTTGCTGCAGCGTTGTTGTGGCAAAGTGCACTAGTAACTAGAATTGTGAATATTACAAAGGATTCTTCCGAATTTGCAATGTTTATATATTCTGTGACTCAATGAAACATATTCCTATGCACAAATAAATCTAAGAATAACGTTTCATGCACAAATTCTCTTGGGTTATGTGAGATAATTATATATTCATATATTAATTTCTACACACTATTCTAGCTTCATCTAACTTAAATTAACCTTTCTAGAATTAATTTCAGTTTACTATCTTATCAATTGTTGATAAAGCAATCAATAAGAATAAATCAATCAATTAAGCATCGAATAACTAGCACCCTTTGTCAAGCAAAACACAAGTTTTAAGATTAAAGTACAAAGTTAACATACACATGCACTTCCACAACCCTAACTGTCATAAAATTAGCTAAGCATATTTATGAAATCAAACATCAATTTATATTTGTTCAAAATCAGATCCATATAGTTTTAGAGAATTGAGAAGAATCAAATAATAATGAAAGAATGAAATAAGTAAATGGATCCCTTAAATCAACCCTAAATCAATTGGATTATGATTCTTTGTCTCTTTTTTGTTCTCTCTTCGATAAAAATCCTTGCAAATCAGTCATACAAGTGGTCTCCTTCCAGATCCCCCTGATGCTCTGTTCTGCATTATCCCTTTTCTGTCGTCGAATCTGCCCTGATTTATTTCTAGATCAATTCCTATTTTCCACGCTGTTTTCTTGGTACAATATTGCTGCAGCAATGCTATGGCAAAGCTGTAGCAAAGCTGGATTATGCACTTTTTGTTGTTTTCTATATCTCCTACAAAGGGTAATGAAAATCTAATGAGTGGACATCAAAATATAACTCTTTTTAACGAATTTCATGATTATTTTGGATTATTATCAAAGAGTTTACTTAAATCCACAAATTTCACAAATATTATATAAATGATTATAATGTGCAAACATTCTCAAATGAACAATCAAATATTTATGAATAATAGCTAATAATACTCTAATAAATTAGAGTTATCAACTCCCTTAAATTAGTATCTTGCTTGTCCTCAAGCAATAACTTCTATGATGATTGGTAAGTGGCAAGTGAAAACAAGGGTTTCAACACAAGCTAAAAACATAGTTGTAAACTAATAAATAAACTAAACTTGTTTCAAAATTAGAAAGAAGTAATCTAAAATCCATGATCCAAATTGATTTTTCTCAAATGTTAGTTTCAATATCTTAAACTCGTTCCAAAATAATCCCATGTGTGTGTGTGATGTCTCATAATTTGTCTTTTAATACTTCTCCCAAACTTAGGTAATTTATGTTCTTTAAGCTTAAAATCATGCCTCCATATGTTGGTCTTTTGAATCCTTCTCTGCTAATGTAGATATTTACTAACCAAAGATCAAGAGGACTTAACAAAACTTTAAATATGAGGCTTGGGTTAGGGTGAGATGAATGTCATATTTAGGCTTCATAATTCACAAGTGCAAGTACCATTCAATAACCTTTTAAAACCTTTATTCATTTAAATGGGCACCTCTAAACTTTTTTTTCAAATTTTTTTTTGAATCAAATATAAGATAACTTCACTGTGAGCATCAAATTGCTTTTATGCTGTAGCATGAAACTATTTTATTGAAGACTTTGCTACAGCTTTGCCGCAACAAAGTGCCATTTTTTTTACTTTCATGGGAATGGATGTAATACTATCATGCAAAACTGATCTTTCCCATACTCACAACCCTTTTGACAGCATGACTTCCTTTCTCTCACCTTATACCACATTTTTCAAAATAATTCATAAAAATAATAAAGCACTTATGAGGTGGACATGAAAGTATATGCAATAAGAACGTGGCTAGGCCAATGTGTAGCAATTAAAATGAACAGATAATTATATAAAGCTAAATTTAGGTGTACTAGGAATTAAACTCTAAGTCAAGGTTAGCCTGAAAAACACAATCGATTCAAAGAAGGCCTCAATCATTTTATTAATTAGAAAATTCTAGAATTTCGCCTTGAGAAACTCTCTAAATCAATTCTAGAGGCGTAAGTTCTACCATAAATTCTCCTCATTCAAGGTCCATATCAGAAAAACAAACTAAGTGATGGTGCACATGAGTTGTGGGTGTATATTTCAAAATAAGTTCTCAATATTTTTCAACTAACACTTAATTAAATCAATTTTTCTCACAAAGCAAGCTACTTCTTTTAACAAATTGACAAGTTAGTTTCTTTTTAGGACCAAGATAACAACATGAAATTAAGAGCAACTTAATCTTTTTTCACAAGCAATTCATAACATAGCTACACATGCATCATAAAATCAAAATTCAGCATAGTCACCAGATAAATTTCATCAGTTCATGCAATTCGACACAGTAAGTAGACAATTTTCCTTCCCCAAACTCAAGACAAGCACTGTCCTCAGTGCTCATCACTAAACAGAGCATACAATAACAAAAAGGCAGGAAAAAAATGACAAAGTAAAGAGACTGCCTTGTTGAGACTGGAAAGCTTCCTGTTACCCTTTGTCTTGGTGTAACTTCATCAGTATGTATGAATCTGAACCAGTACGAAAAATTGAAGAATTTTTTTATCTAGTTGTTGTTGTACGTAGCTCGATGAGTGGTGGGTGTTGGCGTTGAGTGTGGCTGATGGGTGGTCGCGGTACTGAATGGGAAGGAAGTGGTGGGGAATGGTTGTATGAGTAGTGGGTTGCTCGGGTAGACTGGTGGTGGTGGTTTGTAGTGTGGGAGTGGGCGGCGCCAAATGGGAGGAAATTTTTGGGATGTTTGGGTTGGGTGAGTAATGGTTTTCCCGGAGAAAGGAGGTAGTGGCGTGAAGGGTGCGCGGGGTGGCGCACGGTGTGGATTGAATGCTCATGGCACTGAAGGGAGGGGAGGAATTTGGGTGCTCGGGTTAAGTGTGAGAGGGGACGTGCTAGGTTAATCATAAAAGGGGAAGTGGGCTTTATTACCTGACAACATTTCCCCTTTTTTTTTTGAAACACTCTTGAAAACCTCCATTAAAGGCCAATTTAAGTCCAATTTTTTTTGAAAACCTCCATTAAAGCCCAATCCTTAAAATAAATTACTGAATCCATACCCAACACGCTCTGATCTGAGATGCTTAAAGAAGAACAATACAGAATTTTGCTGTTTGCTGCAGCAAAATACCCCAGTTTTTGTATTATAATAATTTTTGGTTATGTTGTACTTCTCCTCTGTTCTCTTCTCTTGTCATGACCTGAAAGTGCAACAATAGAACTTCTAAGCAAAATAACTCACACAATTAAACTGAATTAAAAATCATAAACTAAAAATTAAGAAAAACTAAGAAAAATTAAGAAACATGGGTTGCTTCCCATGAGCGTTTGTGTTAGAGTCGATAGCCCGACTTTACTTGTATTTATGGTTCTGTGAGTGAAATGGAGGAATTCTCTCGGTTAATACTTCCTCTCCAATAGTGTTTGATGCATTGGCCATTAACTTGAAATTTTTTGTTGGACCAACATTTTCAATATTTGTGGCTTAGACCAACAGTTTTCTTTAAGATCTTCCTAATTTCTTGATAGGAATGACATTGTTGTAAAATATTCACCATCTCATCTTCGAGAATACACCTTCTAATCTTTTGATCTGCATATTGTTTGAACAAGAATGGCCTATCCCAATAGTAGAACTTCATATTGTGGAAAAATTTCTTCTTTTGATGGGAATCTGAATCTAGTGGCACATCAATTGAAGACTTAAGAAAATTGAAATCTTGAGATGACAAGTCTAGGTATTGAAATTTATTTTTCGTTTTGTATGTATTAGAACCTACTTCCAACCAAGGTAATTTCTCCTCATCTTCCTCTTCATAATCAGAATCATATTGCGATAAAATTTGTAGAGAATCATTATAGCTACATTTTTCAGGTTCTTTAGATACCACAAAATCTACAACTGAGATGGATGAGCATTCTTCAACATTATTGGAAAATTCATGGTTTTAAACACATTGAAAGTGACTTATTCTTCTTGAACTCTCATAGTTAATTCTCCTTTTCGAACGTTAATCAAAGTTCGGCCTGTAGCTAAGAATGGTCTTCCCAAAATAATAGGCACTTCTATGTCCTCTTCATAGTCAAGTACAATAAAATCCACTGAAAAGATGAATTTGTCCACTTTCACCAAGACATCTTCAATTTTTCCTTTTGTAGGAGCAATGGATTGATCTGCTAATTGTAAAGAGACTGTATTGTAAAGAGATTGTAGTAGGTCATGCTTCACCAATGCCCAACTTCTTAAAAATTGACAAAGGGGCATCAAATTGATACTTGCTCCCAATTCACATAAAGTCTTGCCAAAATATTGATTACCTATAGAGCATGGAATTGTGAAACTCCCATGATCCTTGAGCTTAGGAGGAAGTTTGTTCTGTAACATAGCACTACTTTCACTTGTTAGGAGCCATGTATTCTTTGAGTAGAGATTCCAACGAACTAGTTGGTTCACTTGGTTGATTTCTTTGTGGCTGTTGATGAAAACTTGGAGGGTACACGGGACAGTGAGGCATGGATGAACTTTCTTGACAACCATCTTGGTTGTTCCAAGAGAAGTTTGGATGTTCTCTCCATCCTGGGTTATAAGTGTTGGAGTACGGATTATTGTTTCTGTTCACATTACTCACAAAATAAGCTAATTCTGGATTTGAAGGACAGTTATCAGACACATGAGATCCTGAATAGTAAACACATGAAATCCCTAAATCTTTGATTGAATTCACATTTGCTGTTACATATTGATTCTTCAACAGATTAACCAAGGAAGAAACTTGAACTGTAAGTGCCGTAATGATAACTCTATGAAAATAGAGTTATTATATCAGTTTTATGCTTAATATTACTTGTTTGATTTAATAAATTAATGTTTTGGGGTTAAAATATTAAAATAAAATTATTTTTTGGTTAAATTGATAAAAAGGGATGAAAATATAATTTTTAGAAATTTTTTGGAATTTTTATGAATTATTTTCGTGCTGGTGGATGTACTTAGCATAATTCGGGATACGTAAATTGATAAAAAACGACACGCAAGGGACACGTAATCAGAACGAACGAATCAACGCTCGTCGTGTGTCATCCGCATCCAACGGTCACTGACACGTGTCAACACGGTGTTGCTTTCAGAAAGAGCCAAAATCGTGTGCCACATGTCTCGCCCTGGTTGGTCTGAACGCGTCATCCGCGTGCCACACAAGCCATCCCAGCCAATCCCGTCTCACCCTCCACAATGCGCTACCACGTGTCACTCTCCCGTTAGTTCCGCCTATTCACCTGCCACATGTTGCGTTTTCATTGGGCAGTGCCATTTTTTATCACAACCATTGATTTTTAAAGCCGATCGAATGGTCCAGATCTGTTCTGAGCCAATTTTAACCCTAAAATACTATCATGCCCGAGACACACAATTTTTAGATCAGTTTTTTGAGTTTTTTGAGCTCTCTTCCATTTTGGAGCTAGGAGGCAAGAGTTTGGGTAATTTTGGAGCACAAAGAAGCAATATTTGGAGCATTTTGGAGGAATTCTTCTCAAAGGTTCACTAATCTTCTCTTTGAATTGTATTTCTTTATGTTTTTATTAGCTTTTACTCTTAAATTTTTAAGCTCTAAAATAATTATTATGGAGTAGATATATTGTTCTAGGAATTTTTATGGAACCCATTCTATGAAAATGATTGTTTAATATTTATTTAATATTATTAAAGTGTATGGATTATCTAATTTAATGTGTATAATATTTTTAATTAAATTGGCTATTTAATTAGGTGATTTGTTAATTTTGTGTACAAGTGAAAAATTGATATAAAATTGTGAACATAAATTGCTCTTAATTAAATTGGCTATTTAATTAGGTGAATTGTTAATTTTGTGTACAATTGAAAAATTGATATGAAATTGTGAATATATATTAAATTGGCATATGTGTAATGAGAAAGAAATTTCCATTATTTTGTATGTAATCATTTTTAAAACCTTAGGTGATTAATGATCCATGTATGTTTAGATAACCAAAGACATTTGGGCTAAGTTTATATGGAGTATGATTAACATGACCATAGACATATGGGTGATAATTATTTAAGTAAGGTTTGATTAATAATCCATACATTTTAATTCACTGTTAATGAGATATGAAAACGATCATGGAAGTAGAATGGGGGAAATTAAATCCCTAGATTTTCTTAATACTGTTAAAATAAAAATCTATTTTGTTTAAATTCATTTAGTTAAATTTGGCATTTTAAATTTTACACTCAAAAATTCGATCGTTCAAATAGAGCAAGTAAGCACAAAACCTTAATAGCTAGTCCTAATATACAAAAACTATCTCAAGTCTCTGAGGTCGACTCGTGCTTTGGCACACTTTACTACTTTTGCACTTACCGTATACTTGCGAAAAATTTGCAACAAGTTTTTGGCGCCGTTGCTGGAGACTTGAGCGTATATTAGGATTAATATTGAGTTACAACTATACTTCTCTAATTTGAACATTTCTTTTATTACTAATATTTTCTCGTAGTTTGTGTTGTTTTTGTGAAGTTGCATGTACAGAGCTCGAAGTTTGGAGACCATCCCTTTTGACCCAGAAATTGAAAAGACATTTCGAAGGTTGTTTAGAGAAAGACTTCAACGAAATAATCGTTCCATGGATCAACAACCAAACGAACCACCACGAGCTCAACAAGGAGTTGAAGAACCCAAAGCTTTACGGGAATATGCCACACCAATGGTAAATGGCATTCACATGTCTATTCGGAGGCCAAATGTTCATGCTAATAATTTTGAGTTGAAACCGGCAGTCATACAAATGGTTCATGGAAACCAATTTGGAGGTTTAGCTAATGATGACCCGAACACCCATTTGGCATCGTTTCTAGAATTATGTGATACATTTAAGCAAAATGGGGTGTCTGATGAGTGCTCAAAAAACACTAATATTTCGTGATTAATTGTGCTTAATTGTTTGATATATAGATTTATTATGATTTTTTAGTCGATTAATTTCATAAATCTATCCATTCGGAGTCACGGGTATATTTTAGTGCATTTCAAGTGTTTTTAGCGTCAAATGAGTCAAGTAATGAAAACACGCAAAGATGGGACACCTACGGTGCTCGGATCACGAGTTACGGGCTAAACAAGACAAATATGTAAGCCTTACATATTATGCCATCACACATGTAAGGGGGTAAGCCTGAAGTGAAGGAAAACATTGCGCGCCGCGGCGAGGGAAATGCATGCCGCGGTGAGAGGCTCTCGGGTTGCATCCTTGAAAACATGGAAACATTGCATGCCGCGACGAGTAATATGTATGCCGCGGTGGAGAGCTCTCGAGTTTTTACATTATTTTCAGAATTTGTGTTGCGCCGCAGCGGGAAAAATGCATGCCGCAGCGCGCCTATTTCTATTGCAATCAGGATTTGCAGAAACCCTTACATCTATAAATACCCCTTTAGAGTCCCCCTTACGGACAACTCGACCAACTCGTACACAACTCTTAGATTTCACATTTTTGCGACCAAACACTACATTCAATCAGTTTTGAGAGCGTTGCCACACCCTAACGAAGCGAGAGATACTATTCTAAGGATTCAAGGAAGCCGTCGACAATCGAAGATAAAGCTTACAGAGAAGAACGCTATCCCATCCATAAGCAGTATTGAGATCTAGGATTTTCTTGTTATAGAATTAAATTTTTTTCTCTTTTTGTTAAAGTGTATGATCATATTTTATTTGTCTATGAATATTAATATGAACATGAGCGGCTAGTTTTATTATAGATGTTTAGTTTGTGTTGTCATGTTTGCTAGAATTGTGTATGGTGTATTCTATTGATTTAATATAAACAAATTACTTTTTGATTAAGAGCATGTTTAGATATTTAATTATGAATTATCATGGGCCCATTTGATGTTCGTAGTTAGGTTGAAATATCTTAGAATTTAGTTATAGGAACGTCACCTTAACTTTATTCCGAAACACTTAATCAAAGCTTTAATTTAGTGACTTAGTCATAGCATTAACTTGATTGGCATGTTTTTCCTTGCGCATAATTTGATTGCTAATTGATTTACCCCGACCGTAAGCAGTTAATTAGTTAATCAACAAAGAGATTTACCCCGACCGCAGGCAGTCTCGTAATTAAAAGGAAAGCCGGTAGTTTTTTTTATATAAGACGTTCAAGTTATTTCACCATACCTTTTCGATGCAAGCATGGTCAACCAAGCTAAACGTCCATACATCCTCTATTGATTATCAAATCTATCTGAATTGATTGTTTACTTGCGATCTTGTTTTCGTTTAATTGTCGTATGATTGTTCCCGTTACAAAACAAACAATCTTTTTACAGTTTTACTAGCTTTAGGATTCTAGTTACTTAGAGTTTTAGTTTCACTAGAACTCTATTTAATTAGTGTTTTATTTTCATTAGAACTCTATTTAGATTAAAAAGTCAATTATTTTAAACCACTACAATTCCTTGAGAGACCGACCTTGGAAGTTGCTTATCACTTTCCTACGAGTGATTCGTACACTTGCGAGTACACATTTTAACACATCAGTGTCCGATGATGCTATTAGACTGTGCTTGTTTCCGTTTTCACTTCGGGACAAAGCTAAGAGTTGGCTTCAATCTTTACCATCAGGATCCATCACAACATGGGATGATTTAGCCCAAAAGTTTCTTGCTAAGTATTTTCCTCCTACTAAGACCGCAAAGTTAAGAAATGACATCACTTCATTCCAACAATTTGAAGGGGAATCATTTTATGAGACATGGGAAAGATTCAAAGAGCTTATGAGAAGGTGTCCACATCATGGGTTACCAAAATGGCTTCAAGTTCAAACTTTTTATAATGGTTTTATTGGACAACCTCGCACTATTCTTGATGCTGCAGCGGGTTGAGCAATTATGAGCAAAACAGAAGATGAAGCATTTGCTCTTTTGGAAGAAATGGCTTCCAACAATTGCCAATGGCCGGTTGATAGGTTAATTCCAAAGAAACAAAGTGGCATGGTGGACATAGATGCCTTTGCAACATTGCAAGCCCAAACAAATGCAATTCTATTGGGATTATCTAAGAAGTTGGATATGGGACACATGGGGGTCAATATGGTGCAAAGCCCATTCTTGGTGTGTGAAATATGTAGTGGAAACCATGGAAGTGATGTGTGTGTGCACAATCCAGAATAGTGAACTTTGTGGGGAATTACAACTACCAAGGAAATCCTTATTCCAACACTTACAATCCAGGGTGGAAGAATCACCCAAATTTCTCATGGAGCAACAACAACAATCAAAGAAGTGGGTTTCAAAACCGACTACCATTTAAACCACCCGGTTTTGAACAACCTCCTCAAGAGAAGAAACCAAGCTTAGATGACAATTTTAATGCCATGATGAGTATGATGAAAGGTATGGAAACTCGTATGGATTCTAGGTTTGACACAATGGGTAACAAATTGGAAGCTAGAGTTGATAAGTTGGAATCTACACATGGTGCTTCAATCCGAAATTTGGAAATGCAAATGGGGCAAATGGCCCAAATACTTCATAACCGACCACAAGGTTCTCTCCCTAGTGATACTTTACCAAATCCTAGGAGAGATGGAAAAGAACAATGTAAAGCTATCACTCTTAGGAGTGGTAAGGAGTTAGGAGGAGATAAGGATGGAATAGAAGAGAAAGTGGATGAAGGAAAGAATGAAGAAAGGGTGGAAAAAGAATAAGAAGAATCTTATATACCTAAGTTGAGTCTTGCATACACACCACCTCCACCTTATCCCCAAAGATTTCAAAAGAACAAGATGGATAAACAATTCTTAAAATTTCTTGAAGTCTTCAAGAAATTACACATTAACATTCCATTTGCCGATGCTCTTGAACAAATGCCATCATATGTGAAGTTTTTGAAGGACATCCTAACCAAAAAATGGCGTTTGGGAGATTATGAGTTAGTGACACTCACGGAGGAGTGTAGTGCTATTTTAGATAGCAAAATGGTTGAAAAACAAAAGGATCCTGGGAGTTTCAACATACCTTGTACCATTGAAAAGCTCGAATTTGGGAAGGCTTTATGTGATCTTGGAGCTAGCATTAATTTGATGCCATTTTCAGTTTTCAAGAAGCTTGGGTTAGGCGAGCCAAGACCAACTTCGGTCACACTCCAAATGGCGGATAGGTCAATTAAAAAACCAAGGGGTATTGTGGAAGATGTGCTAGTAAAGGTTGACAAATTCATTTTTCCGGCGGATTTTATTGTACTAGACATGGAAGAAGATCGGGATATTTCCATCATTCTTGGTCATCCATTCCTTGGCACGGGGAGAGTTTTGATTGATGTGCACAAAGGAGAGCTCACCATGAGGGTGCAAAATGAAGAGGTAACATTTAATGTTTTTAAATCTATGAAATTTCCAAATGATATGGATGATTGTTTTAGGATAGATTCTCTTGATAATTGTGTGCATGATATATTTAGATATGACTATCCAATTGATCCATTAGAGTTTGTTATTACTAGATCATGCATTGTGGATAAAAATGGTGATAGTACTTGTGATGCTATGCATATTCATGATGTTGACAATGATAATTTTGATGATGATAGTGTGCATGAGGTCATTGAGACCATTGATTTTCATGATAATGACTATATGCCTGTGTGTAGTGATAACATTGTTTTGAATGACCATGATGGACATGATATGGATTTGAGAGATGATGTCATTGAAATTATGCATTTTATGGAGGCTATGCCTCCTTGTGTTGGTATTAATGTTTTTGATGAAGTGTTGAAGGAAAGGTCATCACTTAAGCCATCTATTGAAGAGCCTCCCACACTAGAGCTTAAACCATTACCTAGTCACCTCAAGTATGCTTATTTGGGAGATGGTGAGACACTACCAGTAATCATTTCTTCGGCACTCACCAAGGAACAAGAAGGAAAGCTAATGATGGTTTTAAAAGGAAGAAGAGGAGCTATTCGGTGGTCTTTAGCCGACATCAAAGGAATTAGCCCTTCCATTTGTATGCAAAAAATTTTGATGGAGGAAGGGACAATTCCTACTAGAGATGCACAAAGGAGGTTGAACCCGGTGATGAAAGATGTGGTGAAGAAAGAGGTCATTAAATAGTTGGATATGGGTATCATTTATCCCATATCCGATAGCAAATGGGTAAGCCCAGTTCAATGTGTTCCAAAGAAGGGTGGTATGATTGTGGTATTAAATGAAGCTAATGATCTCATCCCAACAAGAACGATAACTGGATGGAGAGTTTGTATGGACTATCGAAACATTAATAAGGGGACTCGAAAAGATCACTTTCCTTTACCTTTCATAGATCAAATACTTGATAGGTTGGCGGGTCATGAGTTTTATTGTCTTTTGGATGGGTACTTAGGGTACAACCAAATTGCTATTACCCCGGAGGATCAGTTTTGACCTTGGCTATTTCTTATGGTTCGAATCTTAAATGATTGATGTTAATAATGCTTTCCTCAATGGTGATCTTGAGAAAGCAATTTATATGGATCATCCACTTGGTTTTGTTGACACTTCTCAGCCTTCTCTAGTCTGTAGACTTAACAAAGCTCTCTATGGGCTTAAACAAGCTCCACGAGCTTAGTTTCACAAACTTTCTTCAACTCTACTTGCTTTGGTCATAAGTTCTAAGGAAGACAACTCTTTGTTTATTGCTCACACTGCACATAAACTTACTATCTTACTTGCTTATATTGATGACATAGTGGTCACTGGAAGTGACTTAGTCTACTTATAGAGCTTATTACTTTGCTGAATACAAAGTTTGCTCTTAAGGACCTTGGTAGTCTTTATTTTTTCCTTGGACTTGAGGTCAAGAGAAGTGTCAATAGTTTGCATCTTTCCCAACATAAATATATCCAAGATCTATTACATAAGGCAGGTTTGGAGTCAACTAAGCCACTTGGTACACCAATGGTGTCAAGAAAAATACTTTCTAAGCATGTTGGGACTCCTCTTCAGGATCCTACACTTTATAGGAGTTTAACAGGTGCACTTCAATATTGTGTCATGACCAGACCATAAATTGCTTACTCTGTCAACAAATTGTGTCAATTTCTGCATTCACCCACTAATAAGCATATGAAGGCAGTTAAACGTGTGTTGAAGTATCTTAAAGGCACAGCCTTACATGGTGTATTCTTACAGAAAACTGATGTGTTGGAAATTGTTGGTTTTTCAAACTCAAATTAGGCATGCTGTCCTGATGACAGGAGAAGTACCAGTGAGTACTGTCTGTATTTTGGTGATAGTCTGGTTTCCTAGAGTGCCAGTAAACAAAAGACAATGGTAAGGTCTTCTACAGAAGCTGAGTATAAAGCATTGGCTCTAGCTTCAACAGAAGTGTTATGGTTGTAATCCTTACTCACAAAATTAAGAGTTAAGGTAGCTCATGTGCCTGTTTTTTACTATGACAATATTAGTACTAAATATCTAGCTTCTAATCCTATCATGCATGCAATGAAGCACGTGGAGTTATATTTTCATTTTCTCAAAGAGTTAGTAGTTGGAGGAAAATTAGATATGAGGTATACATCTTAAGAGGTTCAACTTGCAGATATTTTGACAAAACCTTTGCCTGAAGCAAGATTTTGTAATTTGAAGACTAAACTGATGGTGATTACATCTCCTTCAGTTTAAGGGGGGTTGTTAAGGTGTATGTTATATTGTATACTTGTGTTGTGAGAATACAAAGCCTTAGATATTTCTAGATATTTATCTAATTCAATATACACGTGATTGTTAGTTAGTTACATAAACTAGTATGTAAACTATTTTGTATCCTTTATCAAGGTTAAATCTGAGATAATTTCACAACACATTCTTCTACTCATTCTCTCTCAATTTTAGTTTCATTGTATTGAAGGAAGAACAGAAGGCAGTTGAATTTTATTAGCAGCTTTAGAGGATAGTAAAGGATGTGGTTATCTATCTGCGGTAGTATAGAACAAGGTTCCAAAAGGCATAAACGAGTACCGAGGCAATTGGCCCAAATGAGGCAAGGCATGAGCCTTAAGGCGGTGTGAGGCGTAAGCCTCAATTAAAAATAAAAATATATAAAGTTTTGAATAATCTATTATATAAAGTAAAAATACACTAAAGTGGTATAAATAGCTTTTCACTTACCATTTTAACAAGTTTTCATTTAGTGGTTTTTTTTTCCTCTGCATGGATTATTATGTTGCTAGAAATTAAGACATGAAAGTCACTAAGTTTATTTATTTAATCCACTTTAAGTTACTTGTTATTTCACCTAGCAACGTTTCCTTTAAATATATATGGGTGGTTTGGTTATATATTAGGATTAATTTTTCTTTGACGTAAATTGTTCTGTTATGGAATTGATCGCATGCAGTTGTTTTCTCCTTCTCTTTTATCCTTGTTGTTCCACTTTCTTGGGAACTTTTGATGCTTTCCGAGACATATTATGCATTGGAGAATGTTTCTATTCTAGTAACTAATGATTTAAGCAACCCTTTTTTGATGTAGAGGTTGTTTTGATGTTTGTGAGGATGATGCAACTTTGACTAGTCCAACCACCATGGATCAAGAGAATGCTAAAATTGAGGAATGTTCTGGACATAATAGTTCTTTATTGCATCATGCCATACCTGAACATAAAAAATTCGTGAGTGGTACATTACTACTAGACAATACCGTTTCTTCTAAAAAGATTATTGGTGACGGGGACAGGTGAGTGTTCTTCTAGAATCTAGATGATAGTTTTGTTATGTTTTGGTGATAATTTTGTTATTTCATTATAGGGAGGGAGGGGGAAGGGATATTAAAGATTACGAGAGAGGGGGCAAGGATATTAGAGATTAAGAGAAAAGATGAAGCATAATATTTAGTGTCTTGGGTGAGAACGGATGGAGTGAAGGGAGGGAGGGGATAATTAATTGGGAGGACTGAGGATATTATAATCCATTTATTGAGTTCTTAGATATGTGCTTGATATATGGAAAAATTAAACTTGAAGAAAAGGAAAGATTTTTCTTAAATAATATGCCTCATAAAACCTAGCATCACTTTATCTTATTGCACATCATGGTTTTCATTTATGCGGTCCAAATTTGAGAATTCTATATTACGGACCAATTTTATCTAATTTTAATTATGTAATCTAAATACAATGGTTAGACATATAATTATGTGTAAATAATAAAGTGTGAAAGTTAAAAATAACACAGGAGAATTTTAAGTGAAAATAACTTAGGCTATGTTAGAAGATTTTGGAAAACAAACTCTCCTAAAAGCTTAAGCTATTGATAGAAGAGTCAACATTGCTTTATGCCCTTCACAAGTGTTGACTCTATGCATTATGTAGAACAAACATTTACAATTTTGTGATTGCTGGGACTTTAAGTTCTAATACCATGTTAAAAGTTATTGGGATACCAATTTTTTCAAAAATTTAAGCTGTTGGAAGGAGGGCCAACATTATTTTTATACATTTCTCAGACCACTATAATGACCTAAGAGGGAAACCATTAGACCACCTAATCTATCCGCTATAAAAATAAGTACTCAAGTATAAAATCAAGTACTAGACAACCATTCACAAATAAAGTCTCTAATATACTTTACTTTTAAGCCATCGTTCCTTCTACAATCTGTACAAGATTGGTGTACATATTTGGAACATTCCAGTAAATTCAAGTCACATGAATTACAGAACCCGTTCATGGAACAACTTGCAAAAAGGTCAGCACATCACCAATGTCCATATGTGTTTTAGATAAATTTAATAATGAATAATCTTCAACTAGCATATTTAAAACATACATTGAATTAAATCCAAATCAACTAGTAGTTTTAGAACAAAAATATTTAGGAAAAATAACAAAACTAACACCCCTCAAAACTTCTAATAACAAAACTAGCATCATTTGTGTTTAAACTTATATTTTCACAATTAAGAAAATGACTAATATGTCATTTTTCTTTGAACACCCATCCAATTAAAATTGAACGACAACAATTTAGACATGTTCAATATTTTATGTTCAAATTGAACGTTTAATATTATTGGGGTGCTAGTTTTGTTACTATAAATTTTAAGAGGGTTATTTTTGATAATTTCCCAAATATTTAGTATAGGTTTAATAAAAGTAACTTCTTTAAATTTCAATAATTAAATCAATTAATTATGATCAATTATAAGATTATTTGATGGAAGCATAGGACCTACTCAATAAAAAGTCATATAAACATAAAATATGAATCAAAGTGTCTGATAAAGAAAATCAAATAATATATAAAAGGGTTTATGTACTGTACTTCACAAAAAGCAAACAAGTATAATTTACTATGAGGTGATGCCCATTGGCGTTGCCTAGTAGCTTTGATAATACAAGTTCATATATGTACCTTTTTGCCGAATAGTACTAAAATATCCCAAGTTAATTTCTCTTACCTTATTCCTTAATAACCTTAGCTTTTCTTTCTTTTTCTAAACTGTCGAATAGAACTTTATATAATCAAGTTAATTTTCCCTACCCTATGGGTGTGATCAAATGAAGAATATATATAAGCAATTACTTTCCGATAGTTCTAATCACCCAAGATGATTAACTTGTTCTCTCTCTATATCACTTGCTATTATTTGATTCCTTTACCATACCCACAGCCCTCAGCATTTTTCTTAATTGTTTTCGACTTGCCACCAAGTTAGATCAACTAATTAATGTGTATATTTAGGTGATATAACCTAGTAACAATAGGGTAATTTCTTCTTGGGCTTAATTACCCAAAGCCAAGTAATTATCAAAATAAAATAGGAAAAATAACAAAACTAGCACCCCTAAATTTGTAATAACAAAACTAGCACCCTCTGTGTTTAATTAGAATTGAACGACGATAATTTAGACCCGTTCAATATTGAACGTTCAATATTATCCGTTCAATTAAAATTGAATGACGATAATTAGACCCATTTAATATTGAACGTTCAATATTTTACGTTCAAATTGAATATTGAACGTTCAATATTAAACGTTCAATTCTAATTAAACACAATGGGGTGTTAGTTTTGTTACTATAAGTTTTAGGGGTGCTATTTTTGGTAATTTCTCAATAAAATAAAAGAACAATTTTGGGACAATATCCTAAAAACATTAAAGTACATTAAAGAAAAGAGTAAGTGATAATTTTACAAGTTAGCTCAAATTAAAATAAATATTTTAAAAACGAAAATCCCGAGTTCAATCGATCAATAAACAATAATTTTAGCACTAATAAATAATTTTATGTATTGTAAAGATAAGCTAGTGAATGCATAATACAATACTATATGTGATAGTTATAAAATATTTTCACTAGCATATATTTGGAGCTCCGTTATTTATTTGACTTTATTTGAGAGAGTTGATAACGAGTTTAAATATTAGATTATAATAAAATATTTTGTCCACAAAAATTGGCAACATTCATAGACCTTACAAATTAAAGCATTTTTTTAGGTTTTTAACTAGTACTTGCGGAAATGGTAATCAAGGATGAAATTAAAAACTGTGCTTCAACAAAGTAGGAAATTTTGGTTGTAATATCAAGCATTGTTGGCCTTTATCTTGGCATTTGACTCTCTCAAGTCGCATTATCAAGCAGCATGGACTTTTTTATTTATTAATAATGCTGCAGCCACACTTATTTCCAGCAAACAATAGCCTATTTGCTTTCTTGCATGCCCTCTTGTAACAATCAATGGGGAGAATGTTATTGGACTGCTCAGAGCCTTGTGTTACCAAACTGCTAGTCAATTTTTTCTGTGGTTAGACACAGCATCTGATGGCTTATGCTACAACCTCGTTCTTATTCCTTATCTTTCTCATTCTCATGAAGCTCTCATCAGTTAGATATTACGGCCATTTGGTTGGTCGAAAAGTTTCGTTCTAAGCTTTAATGACTTGGATATCTTTGAAAATTTATTAAGGGATTATCAGCAATCGAAATGTCAACCAGATCGAAACTATAGTGGTCGGCTGTATTGGCAGAAAAGATACAAGTAACCCTTCATCTGGTATGTATTGCTCATATTATATTTTTGCTAATTTAACTGGAGGCCTTAGTCACTTAATTCTTTATGTATTTTCTATACCTCTATGCAACAGAGGATACATCAGAAGGAGCTGTAGTCCAACGCAAGGGGCGCTTTAACGTCCTTTCAGCAGATCTCAGTCCCAAGGTAGAAACACATTGGTCAGTTTCAAGACTGGTATATGTCAGTAAAGTTCAAGCTGTAATTCTGTATAAATGTGTTTTGCTGAGAGATAGACCTTGTATTGTCATTTTATGCTGGAAAAAAAAAAAATATATATATATATATATATATATATATATACATATACATTTTGCTGTGTTGAAGATGAATGAAGCAGTGATCTTTTTCCTCTGCTTTTGAAGCTTTAGACGGAGGATTCTGATCTTAGATCCCTATTTTTTGTCAAGTTCTTGTTATCCTTTGTTCACAGTGATGCTTGGATTTGTTAACATTAAGAATGGAACTTAGCAGTATATTTTCAAAGCAATGGCTTTGAGTGACCCATTTGCTTTTAAAAATAGCACTTTAGTCAACATGCTTTTATGTGGTACATTATAAGTGGCCAAATTTTTTAAAAAGAGCCTTTTTGTCAATTTAATTTTAAGTGAGGTATTAAAAATTTATTTTTTTAAAAGTTACATTTTAATTCATTTAATTTTAATTGGACTCTTCACGTGACTTAACCTTTAAAAAAAAAATAGACTAAAGTTCTTTTAAAAAAGTTGAGCGACTTACGGAGCTGCTTTTTAACAAGTTAAGCAACTTTTCGTGTATCATCTAAAAACAAAAGGGCTAAAATACTATATTTCAAAAGTAAATGGACTTGTGCAGTCCTTTTTCCGGCCACGGGATTTATAACCATTGCCATTTTTATCTCTGCTTTAGGGTCCCACAAACTGCTTCTTTGGCACAAATTGTGGAGGTTTGATCGATCCAACCACACCAAATGTTACTGCTGCTTCATTGCTCCCATCTTTACAATCTATTTTGCAGCAGAATACCATCCAAAGGGTATGATTTTATTTGTGCATCTGATTCTCTGCAGGATAGGCGTTGTGTGTTTAACTTTTGAATGTCTTTTGACCGGAAGAGATTGTTAAATTAATAAAGTATTTGGAACAAACCTCTGGTAATGCTTCTCATCTCTCAGCCACGAACATTTTCGTCCTCAAAAGTGTATTACTGTGTATTGTGGGATTTAACATATGTGGCTTGACAAATAGCAGGCAAGCAAGCAGAGTCTACTGACACAAGCGACAGTGACCTTTTGGAGGTATGGTCTTTCCGTTTTTTTTTTCCTATAACCTATATTGTTGTCGGCAGCCAAGTGGAAAAGCAGCACACATTGAAAACACCTGTTGATGATATTTTAGTAGTTCTTTTAGGATTCCCTTTTGTACTTTTTGAAGGCGAAAACATTCTATGCTTCTCGGGTCCATGGATCATTACATCCCCTATGTTATTCCTCCTCGTACTACTACCACCCCACCCAACCCACCAAAAATAAAAAGAAAGAAAAAAAAAAGCATCCTTATTTCCTAATGCTATTTCAATGGTATTAAATGAGTTAGATCTGACCTCCAAAAACTAACCCAAAGGAAAAAAGATGTTCAATTACATATAAACATTATAACAGCCAAACAAATTGGCAATACAGGACACAAATGTAAATGTCAATTCAATAAGTAGAACATTACCTTTCTTCCTCCAATTTATCTATTTCTGTTATTTAATGTGCATATTTAATACCATATTCTTTGCCAGGAGTAAATCTAATCGAGTTGTTTAAGTAGAACTGTTAGAATAACTGTCTGGTACGTGCAGGTATCTCCAACTACCTCTCGGGAGAGAGATTTGCTGTTGCAGCTGCTTCATTTGCAGAAAGGTGCATTTGGAATTTGATGGGTTTTTATGATAATAAATTTTAAATACAATTTACAATCTACTTATCTCTGATGTCAGTATGGCGAGTCTTGCTAACGAATTGCAGAGGCAGAAGATGAAAAATTCTAAGGTTTTTGCACTTTTATCTGGAAATCTTTTGGCATTTAGATTGCTTAGATTGTGGTTTCATCTTGCTTTGACGAGTTGAAAATTTCGTTCATATTACGGTGTACTTCTGAACTAATCTTTGTCTCCTCTTTTTGGGCTTGTAGTTAGAAAAACGGTTGAATGCTCTGGCCAACAAGGATAAAACATGAGGAAGAAATCAATTCACAATGGATGATGATAGTTAAATGCTTTTGACTGATTATGGGGACCTAACAGAAAAAAATGAAAGTGAAGACTGAGGCAACATCATTCAACTTTCTACATTGGTCTTCAGAATCCTCCCCATTGCAGACTTCTCCGCACGGAGGTATACAAGCTATTTTTGATGTATCATACGTATGAATGTGTTAGTGGAGACAGCCAAATTTTAAGATGCTGTTGCTCGTGTCTCACATTTGTTTTGCATGTAATTTATTTACAGGATATTGTTACTATTATGTCACAGTTTTAAATCTTCTCATTTTCTCTGATACACATTTAGAATTCATTATAATGACTTTTTTTCCTTTTCTTTTTGACGCCAAAACACCCTTCACTGATAACTAGACGCTGACTTTTTTTATTTCCCTTTCTTGGTCAATGGAAAAGAATTAATATTCTATTGAGGGGCCAAAAGGCAAATGCCGAGTACAGATACAAGTAGAGTAAAACACTCATAAACAAGCAGCCTTAAAGAATCCAAAAGAACAATTCTAGTAAATCAAGACTAGTAAGAAGCTAATAGAGCAGCTATCAAGCATGCCATTATTACCCAGATAGGTATATAGACATGAAGAATAACACCCTATAAGCACAGACACTAGACTTCACAAAACAAATTGAAACAATCAAGCAGAGCATTAAACCATCCAAACAACAAAAGAGCATACTTTTGACCTCAAAAAAAAAAAAAAAAAGAGCATACTTTTGACACTACAATTTGGAACTTAGCAATAAACTCAGTCTACTAAAATTTCAGTATGAATTTAATTTCAACTTACTCATAGTTTTATGTGAATTTGGTACCTCAAGTATTGTATTTCATATCAGTATTCAGATGAAATTTCAGGCCAAAAATCGAGATTAAGGGTATTTTTGATGGGTTTTCAAGCCTCTTGGCAATATCTGAGGGATCAAACCATGCAACAGACTACGGAGCTTGTCTATCGTCATTTTCACTTGTTTCTCTCTTTAGTCAGTTTTTTGTTGTCACTTGTAAGGTTTATTTTATATTGACAATTTTCGTGGACAAAATGTTTGATTGTAATCTAGAGTAAGAGATTACCGTTTAATCTGACTATACATGGTGATGGAGTCACCAAGCTTGCAATGCCCATATTACAGGTAAAATATTCTATCATGCATACATCTTCACACAATTGAGCACGACACTTAGTATGGATCGTAACGAAAAATATATTGTGTACATGTTGGTCGATCGATCGAGTATATAGTTCGATGGATCTAGTGATCGATCGATCGAGTATGGAACAACATCGATCTAGGTGCTCTCGGGTTAAACTAGATTGATCGAGAAAATTGATCGATCGATCGAGTCATGCGTTGATCGATCGATCGAATGAGGTCTTCGATCGATCGAGGCATGTGCGATCGATCGAGTGTGGGACGACATCGATCTAAATGCTCTCGGGTTAAGATAGATCGATCGATACCTCTGGTAGATCGATCGAGCATTGGTTGATCGATCGAGCCAGTTTTCTAATTGTGCTAAAACTTCTTTTTAATTCGACCCTTACGTTACTTTAACCTAATTGACCTCATTTAATGTTAAGAACAAAATTCTTGTTTGAGAATAATTGCGGTAATTAGTAAATCCTGATTAGTGTAGAGTTATAGTCCATTGCAAATCCTTCTTAAGCTAAGATTGGACTCTATATAAGTGAGGGCTGTTTTGTGCATATTTATCAACTACATCGATCTAATATTTTCGACATCCGAATTGTGCTTTTAACTTCTTCTCTTCATCTATCATACTTAGGCGTTTTCATCTTTTAATTGTTCAAACATATTTTGTGGTTATGTTTGAATAATTCATATGCCTAATTGCTTTTCATGATATTGAGCTTTATATGATTGTTCTAGATTTTGCTAGCTGATTTAATTTTTACATCATATGCTGTTGAATCTGCTAGTTAGGATTGTTCATTGTTTGAATCCGCTCTAGGACACACTTTGCACTTGTGTTATTGTGCTAACGTTTCAAGTGACGTGTTCGGTATTTCGTGTGACTCGAAATTACCGAAGGTGACGGGTTCGATTGATCTTGTGTGACTCAAGTAAATCGAAACGTTAGTCCAGATCCAGACATCTAGCTATTGGAGGCTGTAAAAGGAGCGACGGCTCGTAAATAAATTACAAAAAAGGAGATCTATCTGTGAAAGGTAGTTCTAGGACTCTATGGTTATAATTGAACATTGATTTTCATAGTAAATAGTTAGGTGGTCCGGTGGTTTTCCTCTTAGGTCATTGGAGTGGTCTAGGTTTGTTTCCACCTAAAAATATCGTATATTATTTTTATTCCGCATTTATCTTTACACGCGATTGCATGTCTGGCCGTTGTGATTAGAAGGGTGTCTAGGCTTATTTGATCCGTAATTTAAAAACTTTCATCACTAACAAGTGTATCAATGTTGTCGTCGTTTTCTTTTTAATTTCTCTCTACAACTTGCTTTATTCTTCCTCTTCTCAATCTTGAGCTTCTTATGCAATCAAGAGCTTGTGTCATGTGTGAAGTCGCTCTTGATTTTTAATTTTGTCATTTTTCTGGCTCATTATGATCATTGGTTCCCGTTGAAATTATACAGAAAACCAATCTGGGTCCTTTGATGTTGTTTAAGATTCAATAATTCGATGGACTTCAATGCTCCACTGATAGTAAAGCAAGTTTATTGAATTGAAGTTGCTTCATAAATTCAAGTTTTTCCTCTCGAGAACATTTGCTTTGATCAAATGATTGCAAGTGAGGAAGAGGCTGAGAAACTAACAAGCCATACCAAGTTCTGTAAGACGAAGGTACGTGTTATAATTTACGAGTGCCCAACCTGTATTTCACATGTCCAGTTTCTGATAGTCAAAAGAAAATGTTCCAGTACTTTGGCTAAATAGCATAAACTTAGAGAAGCACTTTTAGAAAAATCACTTTTCGACTGTAAACAAGAAAAATACATACCTCAAGACCCGTACAAATTTGAGACCGCATAATGAAGAATAAAAGTTGTAACCAAAAAAGATACCTAGAAGTCGAAACTCAATGCAATAAATTAGCAATTAAAACATCCGATAAAAGGTTTGTTAAGTGATTATAAAATCAGAACAACAAAAGATGCAATGAATTATATGCAAATAAAGATTATGGGTGTCAACTTAAACAATAATACTTTTTTTATATTTCCACTTCACCAATTAAACAGAGCTGATAGCCGATTTCAAAATAATTTTTTTTTAAAGTGATACGACATCAACGAAAACACATTTGTGCAAAAAAAAAAATTGTGTATTAGTTAAAAGGTGAAAATGCCTGAATCAAGGTTCTAAAACCCTAGATTGAAAGCAGAAAATATCTTTCTCTTTAAACAAACAAACAAAAAATAGGAAAATTGTCGAAGGCTCAGAGAGTTGCTATTTGTGCTCAAAGAAGAGCCCTTTCGTAATGAAAAGACGCTTCTCATACAAGAGGTGTCAGAATTTACAAGCACTCAATCATCTTCGCCCTCTTATTGATTAACTTAAGCTATTCATTCAATGGTTTACGAGAAGAAGATCGATGGCAGAAACAACAACGAACAACAGAGGCAATACCTATTCGATTTCAAGAAAGGCGCCGATTGAATTAGGGTTTATCTCTGACTTTGACAATGAGCGAAGCAGCGATGCTTTGGGGGTATTTTAAAGAAAAATATTGGACCTTAATTTTTCTCAAATTTAAGCCTTAATGAGCCCAGTACCTGAGTTTTATTTCCTGGCCCAACAACAAAAATGGGAAATAAAATAATAATTAATGACCGAAACTAAAAATGTGAGTTTTAATCATTTCTTCTAAAGTTGGTATACGACTTCGTTTTAAGCAAATGATTTTACTTTTTTGTCCTTTTTGATTTGTATGTTTTTGTTGAATATTCTAGATCATTATCTACCACTTATCTCTCTTATTCTAAATGTTCTTAACAAGATCTTATATTTTTCTTGCTTTATTAAATTCGTTATTATTTGACGGCAACGAGTAATGCTGGAGATTGGCCAAACTTCTACTCCTTCGCCGACATTTGCTTTCTCTTTCTCTCTATTTTCGCTTTTGCTTTCATTTCCCTCTCTTTCTCATTCCTCTTATCCTTTCATGGTCATAATTGGTCTCAAAAAATTGCCATTTTATTATAGGATCAAACATCATTCTGCTAACAATTGAAGCTTAAATTTTCTGCTAACAATTGTTGAAGCCTAGCAGCCTATAGTTCTTGAACTCTTTAACATTCAATTGTTGAAGCTTAAGTTTTCTGCTAACAATTGAACTCTTTAACAATTGAATTCAATACTATTGAACTCTTTAACATTCAATTAATTGAAAGCTTTCTTACTTTAAAGAAAAGGCCTATTTATTAAGGCTTTTCTGCTAACAATTAACTATTTAAATTAAAGCTTAAAAAAGCCTATTAACTTAACATTCAATTAATTGAAAGTTTTCTTAAAAGTTTCACTTTAAAAGGCTTTCATAATGAACTATTTCATTAACGTTAATTTCATGGAGAATGAACTTATGAACTTCTATTTAAGCTCGTTATGAACTTATAAGTTAAGTAAGCTCGTTATGAACTTATAAGTTAAGTAAGCTCGTTATGAACTTCTATTCGCGTTAAGTAAGAAAGCTTTTAATAATTAAGGCTTACTTTTTAGTATATATACTCTAAAGTCTTACGTAAGTTGCTGAAGTAGCACCGGAAAGGCTAGGTTATGATGCTATTAAATTATTGAACTACTTTCTATTAAAGCTTAATTCTTGAACTAAGCTTATTTTAATTAATTCTTGAATTATTGAACTACTTTTTTCTATTTAATTAACTAAGCTTATTGTTACAAGCCTATTAACTTCAATAGTATTAAAGCTAAAAGCTTAACTTCAAGTCAATATTAAAGCTTATAAAAAGCCTATTAACTTCAATAGTATTAAAGCTAATAAAAAGCTTAACTTCAAGTCAATATTAAAGCTTATAAAAGCCTATTAACTTCAATAGTATTAAAGCTTATTGTTACAAGAAGCCTTAAGCTTTAAGCCTATAGTTCTTGAACTATTGAAGCTTCTTTAATTCTTGAATTATTGAACTACTTTCTATTAATTAACTAAGCTTAAAAAAGGCTATCAATTCACTTTCAATAGTATTAAAACTTATTGTTACAAGAAGCCTTAAGCTTTAAGCCTATAGTTCTTGAACTATTGAATTATTCACTTTCAATTGAAGCTAAATTCTTTAACAATTTAACATTCAATTGAACTCTTTAACATTCAATTGTTGAAGCTTAAGTTTTCTGCTAACAATATCGACTAGTGGCTCAGTCTCTTCGCCTCTAGTATTTTTCTTGCTCTTGTTATTCTGGCAATTTTTTTTTTCCTTATTTATATTTTGCATGTCCTTTGAGCATTGCATTACTTGTAAGTTTGAAAAATTCTTTTGTAAATCATGGCTTTACGTTGGTTCTATTGACTTTTCTTTTTGGTAAGACAAATTATTAATATTTTTAAATTATTTTTTTTTACTTTAGATGGGCGTTGATATGTCTTAGCTTCACTAGTTTATGTTTGTTCTATAATTTCTACTCTTTTATTTCCCTTGAGTTAGGACTTTCTAACATCACGAGTTTAGCCATCTTCTTCATCCAAGTCGCGCTATTCAAAGAAATATGCACATTTGTACAATTTCACCATTTTTGTACAAATTAAGGTAAGTATATTGTATACATAAAAGCTTTGAACTATAAGAAAAAAAAATTTCTAATTTTGGTATTTCTCTAGATGTATTTTTGAGATTAAATTGAGAAAATATAGTGTTAGTTTTTGTATATTTGACAGCCATCAATTCCACTACCACTAGCGAATCAACTCCAGCAAATTCAAATTGAATAAATCCTAAGCTGACTAGTAATGGCCTGGTCCTGGATGGAAGATAAATGGTAATAACACTATTACTATTAACACAAGTTTGGCATAATTGTTTCACTTGCCTCATGTTAATAGTAATAGTGTCATGTTGTCATAAATGGAGGAAAACAGTATTAAATGTTACGTTGTCGAGGAAAATTAGATATTTAATTCTTTATATTTATCATTATATGTAACATATTACATATATTTTTATTCTTGTACGTAATATATTACACACATTTCTATTAAATGTTATATATATTATATGTAATATGTTATATATTTATTCAGTAAGGTCGCCGGAACTTCAATAAGATTGTCGATAGTATCACGAGAGCTCTAGTAATGTCACCGATGGAAGCTCCAATGTATTTGTTTAATAGTCCAAAGGATATTTAGTAATTTGAATAATTTTTATGTAATCAAAATTCACAATTTTAAACATATTTTTACTAATTATAAAAAAATGTTAAGCTTACCATCAAAATGTAAACAATTTAAGCCCAAAGCTCATAAAGAACCTTCTAAATTATGGATTGTTTTTATCTAGAATTCTCTATAGGTTTTTCAAATTGTAAGGCCTAAATAAAGATTAAGAGTTAAATAAATTTAATTATAATAATTTTATAGAATAAATTAATACTTTGTTCATTCCTATAATATATAGGAGAGTTCAACATCATATTCTATGATATATATATTTTTAATCATGTAGACGAGAAGGGGTTGGAAATCTGTTGAGATTCATTTTGAAATAGGAAAGTAAATAAAATCATAATATAGTAAAGATTATTCATAATATGGTAGAAATCTTTGTACTTAATTATTATCTTTTTCTGTCGTTTTGTTTCTATTATAAATTCATGTAATCTGTACAAAGCAATACAAGTCAGTGAAATATTCAGAACCAAATATCACTTTCTTCTTTTCTACATGATATCAGAGCCAAGTTAGAATTCTGAATAAAAAAAAATCCCACAAACACTACAGACAATCACCACCACCCAAACCAAACTTATCAAACTCGTCAAACCACCAATAGAAATCAAACAAAAATCCAACAAAAATCAAACCAAAATCAACCTCAAAAATCAAACCCAACAGAAATCAAAACCCAACTCGTAAAGCAAATCCATAGCCGCTATCAACCCAGAAATTCGATCACAACATTTTCAGTGATCTGAAACAGATAAACCACCGACATATCAACCATAAAAACAGATCCAATCATATCAACCATAAAAAAAAAAAAAAAATCAGCGATATGAAGACCGCATCCCAGATCCACCAAATCAGCGTCGCGCCACGCACCAGATCCACCAGACCGCATCCCAGATCCACCAGTCAGCTTTGCGCCCATCGCGCACGTCCCGCCGCGCCGTGCACAGCCCCTTCGTGGCCACTAAGGCCTTGTCCCAGCTCAGCCTCATCGTATTTTAATTCCTTTTTTGTTTTCTGTTTCTTTCTATTCCATATATATATATATATATATATATATATATATATATATATATATATATATATATATATATATATATATATATATATATATATATATATATATTTAAAAAAACAAAAAAAAGGGAAAAAAAAAGAAAAAAAAAAAAAAAAGGGAGTGATTCCATTGAATCATCTGAAACCAAATCAGTTTCTTTTTTTGTTCAGTCTGAAAGTCCCTTTAATGCTGGCATTTTACTTACTGAAAAAAATTATGATGTGTGGTCTCAATTAATAGAGATGCATATTACTGAACGAGAAAAGATTTCTTACACAACGGCACATTCCGTAGTGCCACCACAGACCAAAACAGATCCGCCAAAACAGATCCCACAGACCAAAACAGATCTGCCAAAACAGATCCCACAGACCACCGCAGACACAGACCAAAACAGAAATCAGACCAAAATCACACCCACAAATCGCGCCACCCCTGAAAACCCAAAACCCACTTTCTGCAGTAGCAAGCAAATTCACAAAGTCTATGAAAGAATTTGGCTTTCAACAAAGCAATTCTCACCAAAGCATTTATCAAATCGAGTATTCTTAAAGTTTTTAGACAAGTTGGGCATATGGGACATGTATGCACCAACTTGAGGGGGAGTGTTGAGATTCATTTTGAAATAGGAAAGTAAATAAAATCATAATATGATAAAGATTATTCATAATATGGTAGAAATCTTTGTACTTAATTATTATCCTTTTCTGTCGTTTTGTTTCTATTATAAATTCATGTAATCTGTACAAAGCAATACAAGTCAGTGAAATATTCAGAACCAAATATCACTTTCTTCTTTTCTACAAAATCTCACACAACATAGACGTTCTCATAGCTCATGCATTTGTAAAAGGGTTACCGTTGAATTTTGTTGCACTATAGATTATTTAAAGTAGGCAGATATTGCAATTGAATTGAACTAAATTATATATGCTTCTTGCCTGAATTCAAACATCATCGTGTCAGTACTTTAATGATCACGGTAAAAAATTAATTTAATCATAATATGGCAACACATACACACACGTACACATACGTATATATATATAACTATTATTTAAATATTGAGTCACATATAATTTTAAATAAAAAAATTAATTTAATTAATTTATTATTATTATTATTTAAAAAAAATCATATAAATTATTAACAAGCTGTAACTTAACGACATACAATTCATTTAAGCATGTAAAATATCTTAAGTTTGAGTCCTAGTTATAATTTTTGAATAGTTTTATTTATTAAAAAAATCATACAAATTTTTAAAATAATTATAAATTTCATGATTTCTACAATTTTCTTCAAATATTTATTAATATAGATATTTATCTTCAATATTTTTTAAAAATTGAACTTTTGATATATTTATATTTTTAATAAACTGTATATTAATACTCAAATGAAATTATTACAAACATACTTTCCTTAGTTAGCGTTATTTTCATCGATGATTATGAACTTTTAAATCGATTTATATTTTGTTTTTCATACTTTACTTTTGTCTCCGTCATTCTAGATACAATATTTTTATAAAGGTCAATTCTATTAACATCCCATAAAGAATTCCTAGTACATAACTACATACCCTTAGGGTATTTTTTTTGTTTTTTCAGTTATGCCCTTCGTGATATAAAGTTTACTTTTTTGTCCAAATGCTTAATTTTAAAGATTTTTAAGTTAAAATTTATGATTTTTAAAAATATTTTTCACCCAAAATTTATAATTTTATTTTCTTTCATCTTCTTGAAATTTCTATTCTTTTGATATTTTACATAATTTCTTCTCTTTTTTTTAAAAGATAATATCTAAAAACACCTTAAATCCTTCTAAAAAATTTTCTTTTGTTCTTGTGTTTTCTAAATGTTTTAATTTTTCTTTTAAAGTTTCTATTTGTTCTTGTGATAAAACTATGTTGTTCATTTTTGTCTCTATATATGCTAAAAATATTTTGTAAAATTTTCATTAAATTCTTTTTTATTTTCAATATTTCAGACTAAATTGAATAATTCTTTTAAATTAAAAATTTGTGATGGTGTAAACATTTTTATTACTTATGATATAACTATATTAATTTTTTATTACAATTGTAAAGTACTTTATAAATTATTATATGTATTATTTCCTTTGGTAATCTTTTAGTTATTTTCTTAATTAATAATATTAATTATATTATTTCTTTTTTATAATATTTTAAATAACTTACTTTCCTATTTGAATTAGGTTGATAATATCTTATTTTAAACATTTTATTTTAAAGCCTTCTTGTCAAATTTATTCTAGTTTATGTTTATGGCTATTTGAATTAGCTGAATTTTATTTTTTAAACTTCAGTTAGCTTATCTTCCAATATGTTCCTTAAATAAATAAAATCTAAAAATTAGGTTATCAAATTATTCTTCGTTTACTTATACAAATTTCTGTGTAAAATATTTTTTTAATATTTTTTCTGCGGGATGATTTTTAGATATAATATATTAGAAACATAATCTGTATAATAATCTAAGAGAGTATCAAATTTTTTAAAATTTTCTAAACATGTTCATAACATTTATTGTCAAAATATTCTTCTAATAATTCATATATTTTTCTTCAAAATATTTTATATTAGTCATAATTTTTATTGTTGAGTTCCAAGTTCATATTCTTTAAATTATTGGTCTATCAAACGACTCAATTCTTGAATTTTCTTATTTTCTTCTATGTCCATTTTTACTAGTTCAAGGCTTGCTTTAAGATCTAAATATTCTTTGTTTTGTCCTTTTACTAAATCATTTCTTTTTTCTTGTTTAGAAAAATAGTTAATTAATCCTTGTAAATTTTCAATTATTTTAGATGTTCATGTACTTTGTTCAAAGTTATATTTTATAGATATTTTAAAACAAACAAGAGTTTGTTTAAGATAAATTACATATTTTAGATTTTCTTAGTTTTCAGAATACTTCTTGCTTTTACTTCTATAAAGTTTTGTCTCATATTTTATTTTCATGTTATTACATTTATTTTCCATAAATTATAATTTTCATACAATATCAATACTATTTCAACAATATTAATAAAATTCAAGGTATATTATTCTATGATTGTAAGCTAACATGTTTCTGAATATGGGTCTACTGCGTTTTTCCGCTTCCTTGGTATCTCCTTCTTGTTCCAAAGGGCTAAGCCTCACTTCAGATCCAAGCTTCTAGACCTCCTGTTCTTGTTGATCTTATGAGATCCGTACTTAACTTCCTATGGTAAGAGTGATAACTTGGTTTAGAATTTTAAGATGGATTTTATTCATTAAACAGAAAGTTATACAAACTAGAGAACTAGTAACCTTGATAGGGTTTCTAATTCTTGCTTATTTCTATATACATAACTAAAGCATGAAAATATAAAAATGGATAAGTATTAAGATTTCATAATATTCTCCTTATCTGCAGAGAGATCCCTTTTATAGACACAAGGGTTCCCTATTTACAATGGTAGGATTATATTATTCTTAACTTTCCTATTTGGCGTTTAACACTTACATTATTGATGTTGTTGGAGCCAACTGTTGCAGTGGTCCTACATGGTTTACTCTGCCGATATTGAACTGTGTGATGAACTTATGTCTACGCAGACTTCCTTATCTCTGATGCAATAGATACATTTATGGTGCTCTAATTGTTGCTTGGAATAATGATAAAACACCTTTTTAGTTTCTTCACTTACTTCAATATCATTGCAATTGAATTTAGCTTCACCAGAAATTATTTTTTCACTGTAACTATATTACTTTGAGAAGTAATAATAGTTTTACTTATATAGTAATTGATCTTAATTTATGAGGAGTTATTAATTCTTCTTATTTCATGATAAATTTGACTTAACATCTGTTCTCTTTCTATACATAATTCTTCAGGGTTAAATTTCTTTTCTGGTAAAGCTTTTGATCAAATAACTTTTCTTTTATTATTTGTTCTTCCAAGTTTAATGAAGTGATAAGGACTTACTAGTATTTCTTGGTTCCAATCCATTAATAAACTAAAACATCTTAAATACATAGGCCTATCTGTAGCCCTGATTTTCTTTTTGAAATTTATGATAGATTTTTTAAAGTTTTCAAGAAAATAGATTAATTCCTTTAATTTATTTCTTGGATAATATTTTCTATTAATCCAGCATGAAATGCCTTATAGACAACTATTGAATCAGTTCCTTCTAAGTTATTGAATTTACTACCTAATAAAAAATATTTTTCTGTAGTATAAAATTTCATATCATTTAGATGTTTCTCAGTAGTTTTCCTAACTAGATTGTATAGGCTTAACCATTGCTGTTCTGTTAAATTCCTATACCTTTCCCTTTCTTCTTCAGAAAAATTATTTATTGCCTCTTTGAAAGTTATTGGTCTTTGAATTTTTTCGAGGTTCCTTAATTTATTAGTTCCTTCTGTTGGTTGGTGTACTATTTGAGAATAGTTTTTTGCTAATTCTGTTGGTGATAATAATTTTAAAACTTTGTAATTATTGTAACTTCCTTCTACTTCTATCCTATTAGTAAAAGCTTTGTGGATGATTTCACTAAATCCTATTTTTGCTCTACTTGCTTCTGGCCAGCTAGTGTAAATTCTTGGTTTTAGTCTATTGTATACTACATAAACCTTTTTAGAATCTTTCTTTTCAGATTCATTTTTCCAATTGATTTTTTCTTGTTTCTTTTCTGAGTTTTTATTAAGTTCTGGATTATTACTACCAGTTTTTTCTTTTCTATTTTTGGAATTTTAATTTCTTTCTTTTTAATTTCTGTTGAAGTTTCAACTTCTTTTCCTTTTGAGTTTTTCTTAAGTAATTATGGGTTAACCATAATACGTCTATTTTTTAAAGATTTTTTAAGATGCAATACTTCTAGTTGATCTCTAAAGCACTTGATTTCTGTTTCATGAATCAAAATTTTCTTTTCTTTGATCTTTATTTCTATTTCAAGAAGATTCATTCATGTAATCAAAAACATAGTTAGATGTGCTAATTTTCTAGTCAAAGTATCTGCTAAACTATTTTTACTTCCTGGCAAATGTTCTACATCAAATTTATAATGATTAAACCATTGTTGTTATCTAATAAGTCCTTCTTGTTTATAATCACATGCAATATTAGTTCTTAAAAAATGTTCAAAATTTTTATTGTTTGTTTTAAGAATGAATTTTGAACTTATAACATATATTGCAAATTTCTTAATAGCTAAATATTCTTTTTCATTACTATGATAATTTAATTCAAAGCCTTAAAAGATCCTGAAGTAAATCTACAAAAATATTCATCTTTGTCATCTACTTTTGCTTTTAATACTGCTCTCTAATATTCATGTGAAGCTTCTATATCATTTTATCATCTAGTCCTAGATGGTATAGAGTTGGTAAATCTTTTACTTGTGCTTTTACTTTATCCATATATTTAGTGTCTTAATCAATCGACTGTCAAACATAGTCTTTTTTAAGCTTTGTTTGTAATAGCTTTCTCATTTATACTAATTTCTTTATATATGCTTTTACATATGTCAAACATCTTAAAAATCTTTGTAATTGATTTTTATTTTTGATTATACTAGAAAAATTTTGTATGTTATTTAAAATATGGGATTGTAGATGATGTTTTTCATCTTCTATTTCTAACCCTAAATATTTTATTTTTTGTCGAGTAATGACTACTTTCTTTTCTGATAATATTATTCCTGATTTTCTACATTCTTGTAAAACATTAATAATATCTAAATAATACTTTGATAATTCATTACTGAATATTAAAATATTACCTATATAAACACAACAAAAATTATGATATTTTTTGAATGTATTATCTATATATCTTTGAAAAATACCAGGTGCTTGCTTAAGTTTAAATAGAACAATTGTCCATTAGAATTGTCCTTGAAGGCAGTTAAATGCTGTTAATTTTTATGATTCATTATCAAGTTTTATTTGCCAAAATTTGCTTTTGCAATCAAAATTTGAAAAATATTTTTTTTCTTTAATGAGTGATAATAATTCTTCCTTCTTTGATATAAAATAACTATCATGAATAGCTTTTTTATTTAAAGCTTTAAAATTTATAACCATTCTCTTTCTTCCTCCTCTTTTCTCAGCTTCTTATTCAACTAAGAATGATGGACTAGAATATGGTGAATTACTGGGAATAACTACTTTTAATTCTAAATGTTCTTGAATTTGTTTTTCAAATTCTTTTCGATCCTTTAGAGTATAAATAATTTGTTTAACTCTTATGAATTTTAAAAGGTTCTTTAATTTTATGTTTGCTATTTTATTAGGCCTATTAATATTTGGATCTAATGAATTTTTTGAACATACTATTTTTAATAATTTTCTTATTCTTATTAAAGCTTTATCTTCTTGTATTTCGTTTAGAAAGGGGTTTTGTCAACCTCTATGTCTAAAGAAATATTTTCTAAATATGATTTTTATTTTTCTATATCCTCACCACATTTTTACTTTTTATGTTGTGATATAAATATTTGAGATGAAATAGTTAATGCTTTTATGATTTTTGATACATAAATTGTTTCTCCATCTAAGATTGTCAAACTTATTTTATCTCAATACTGAGTGAATGGTTGATACAAGTTTAAAAATTTGTTTCCTAATAAAATATCAACTATAGTTTCTTGTTGATAAATTGTAGGTATATAAAAGATTTCTCCTCCTATTGATACATCTGTGTCTTTTAAGACTTTATTAAGATTTATTGTGGTATTATTTGTAATTCGTACTACTAATTCTTTTTATGATTGTTTCCAAAGTTCTTCTGAAAATACATATTTACTAGCTACACACATACTTGCGCTTGTGCCAATATATGCATGTAAATGATAATTTTTATATCCTTTAAATTTTAATCATATTTTTATATATGTTCTATTTGGATTTGTTATGCTTAATAATTTATCCATTAATTAGTATTATAATCAAAGTCAGAATCATATGTTTTTGAGTCGGTTATTTCCTTTTCAGTTTCTTCTAATAGATAAATACTATAAGTATCATCTATATCAGATTCTTCTATTGGTTTTAATTCTTTTCTAAAAGCTTCTTCTAGAATTTTTCCAAAAGAAGCTTTTAGAAAAGAATCATATGTTTTTGAGTCGGTTATTTTGCTTTCTGGAAAAATTCTTTTTTAAATTCTTTCTTATGTTGGAGTTTATTAGGATATTCATTCGCATAATGTCTTCCCTCATTACACATCCAACAACTACATTTCTTTTTTCCTGATGGACAATAATTTTTCTTTTCAGGTGATTATATTTTCTTCTTTTAAAATATTTTTACTTATAAGGTTCTCTATTTTTATCTTCTTCTATATTTTGTTACCTAAATTTATATCTTTTGAACTTTCTAAATTTCTTAGGCTTCTTATATTTATTATAAGATTTTATGTTACAACTATATTTTTCTATCATTCTAAAATCTCTTGAGTCACAACAGATTGTTTCTTTTTATTTGTTTGAATTCTTTTCTTTCTTGACATTTTACTATTATCTAACTTTTAAGACTTCTTATTCTTCATCTTAAGTTATTAGATATTGTTTCTCTATCTCTTCCAATCTATCATTCTGTTATAGTTTTATGTAATGTTCCATTTAATTTTTGAAAAAATATTTTTTTATAGGTTTCCTGCATAGAATGTGGCAATTTATGATAATATATTTCATATTCATATATAAAAGAATCTATGTAACACATGTCACATATTTTCATATTTGTTAACTGCCATTTGGCTTCATTAATTTCATTTTCACTATATTCTGTAATATTTCTACCTTTATTTTCTCCAATAAATTCTTTATATATTTCATTTACTACAATATTTAAGTATTCTTTTCATGTTGGTGGATTTCCTTACATTCTTAAATGCTATTGTTCTGTTAAGTTTGAAAACCAAATGTTTATATTTTCTGTCATTTTATGAGCTACTAAAACTCTACAAGTTGAAGGATATGTTTGTCCGTAGAAATTTGTATAATTATACTCATTCCATTAGCCCATTCATCTAAGACTTTCTTCCTATCTCTCATGCAATCTAAATCTATAATATTATATCTATAATTTTCATGTGGTCTAAATTCTGGTGGAATACTACCTCAGTACCCCAATATATTTCTTTTTCTATTTTAAGTTGTTATCTTCTTCTATTAGTTAGCTCAAGTTCTTCTTATCTTTGTCTATTTCTATCTTTCTTATCTTTGTCTATTTTTATTTTTTCTATGTAGGTCAGATGTTTCTTCTCTTTCTAAGATTGATCTTTTTGGAATTGATCTTGGTATTAATACGGGTTCCATATGAATTCTTTGGGTTATATTTTCTTGTTTAGATTCACTTTCACTAATTACTATCATATCATCTTCTTCTTTATTTGTGCAAAAAATTTCTTCATAATGTTTTTCTAATTCTTCATTTGTTAAAGTTATTAAACTAATTAATTTTTCTATATCTTTATTTTCATGATTCATGAACTATTCTTTCAAATTTTTCTATATTCCAATAAATTGTTATTATTTCTTTAAATTTTTCATCTTTTCTTTAATCATTCTTAGGTATTAAAGCATGAGATCTTCTAGGGGTTCCTCTTTTAATCTTTTTAATGGATAGAATTTTAATTTATTTTCTCTTGGTGTGTTATTAACATCTCTTTTTAATTCTGTAATTTCTTTATACATATCTAATTGTATTTCTTTCAATTCTTACATATTTTTAATATTCATTTTATCTGTAGTATCTATTTTTTCTCTATAAAGATTAAAGCTTTTATTATAAATATTTGGTTGTTACATATGCTTGTTAAACTATTATTTCCTTCTAACTCTATTCCTAATAATTCATCTTTTACCATAATTAATTCATTGTATAAACCAATTCTTTTATTTCTTCAATTTTTTCTTTTAATTCTTCTATTTTTCTATCTCTTTTATTGACTTCTGCCTTAGTATCTATAAACTTGATTCTTTAGACATTATTTCTTTTTATTGATATGAGAGATTTTCTTTAGTATCTAAATTTCATTCATTAAATACTTCATATTCTATTAATATTTCTAGTTTCCTTATTACTTGTATTTTTTGAAAGTTTTATTGATTTCTATGAATTCGTTTTGTCCACATATTAAACTATTGTAACTGTTTGTTAATGAATATCTTACAAGATAATGACTTAAAAATGGGTGATTTCCATCTTTCATTAAATTTTCTCGTTCAAAGTCATAAGCTAAGCTTAGTACTTGGTTTAAATTTTTATCATGGATGTTAACAGCAAATTTTAGATATTTTGTAAATTTTAGTTTATGGTATCCTAAGTTTCTATTAATCATTCCTAACAAAGCATATTTTCTGTTTGTTATTCTGTTATCTAATAATGCTGATTTAATTAGTGTATCTATGCCTTCTCTAAAGTGTATTTTTATTAGAATTTGTATCATTCCTAAATGAATGTAACCAATTTTTCCTCTATCTTTTTTAGGAATTTTTGATAATTTTTTCATAATGATTTCTTTATTAATTAATGGTACATTAAATCTTCCTTTTGCATCTGCTATAATAATACTCATTTCTTTAATATTTATGCCATAATATATTATATCTTTTCTTGGGAATAATTTTCTTATTTTAGAGAATGATTGTTCTTTAAATCCGTCTCCTTCTTTAAGATTTAGTTTTAATTTTTGTATTTCTTCAAAAAAAAATTTACTAAATATCATTTCTTGTGAAAAATATCCAAAAATGTCTTGTGTTTCTACTTTCATTATTTTTTGATTTTCTATTATTTCTGACATTTTTAAGAAATATATGTTTTTATCTTGTTTATAAGCTATTAGAGTTTTTTATTATTTTTGTAAAGTGTTTTAAATTTTTCTATTTTGTAAAGTTTTATAGATTTTTATTCTTTTATAAAGATTACATAAATTTAAAGGTATAAATTTAATAATAGATGTTAATAATAGTATTCTTTTCTGAATTCTTATCCACTATCAAGTATCAACCACCCAACCTCTCCTAAAATAGAATTAATATATATTATCCTAAAACCATTTATTTAAATATATAATTGTCATGATCAGCTCAAAACATATTATGTTAACATTTTTTAGGCAACTATTTGGTTTTTTTAGTTAATTACTTAAAGCTGCAAAGTTCGTTTATTTATTAAAAATATTTTTTATTACAATATATATCAATTATATAGTACGATTTTATTGGCCTAGGTAATAAATAATTTTATAATTATTTTTTTTATCTTATTTTTCAATTTTATTTTAAATTAATAATTAATATATTATTTAATATATAACAACTTTTTTTTTTTTCGCTTCCCTTTCTCCCAAACTGGATCCGATGCATATGTTCAGTTTGATTTTGACAGTGTTTTCAAGAATATCTTGAACCATACCTTTCGGCAAATTTATTTATAGGATATGCCTCCTTCGTTCCTTTCTCTTATTTTAAGGTACACCTCTAAAGCAAATCCCATTCGCATTTATAAAGTAAATCCTATGTGCATTCATTTAGGAAATTTAACTAGTCTCCTACATGGCATTATGGGTTATATAGACGTATAAAAATGTTTTTTTATTATTATAACTTAATATATATATTAATTTATATACTAAAATTTAATTAATACTTTTTAATAAGAGATCCTACGATGAATGAAATGTACAAAATTAAATATAATTTAAAATTTAAATATTAAAACTATATTTAAAATTATATGTTGATAAATAATATAAAACTAAAAATAAAATGAATGAAAAACTAAGAAGAAAGAAATATTACAATTTTTATATAAATAAAATTTTAAATGAATTCAATAAATTATTAAAATAAAATGTCAAATAATATAATATTATATAAAGTTAAAATTTGGGTTGAAATAAAATATAAAAAAATTTGAATATATGAATTATAGAAACTTAAAAGCTTTAATCTAAACTTATTATATGCTTCTTCTTCTTTCTTTTTTTTTTTTTTTTTTTTTAATTTTTAGTTTATATAAGGTTGAGTATAAAGTTAAATATTTGAATTTTTTTATGGATTATCACATTTTAAAAGAATTTTTATATAATATACTACTATAATTTTACATGTATTACTAATAGTTACCAAATATATGAAAAAATATGTATATATTTAATCATTTTACAAATAATTTATGTTATTTTTATCTACGATTTGTTAAATTTTGTTAATATATATCAAAATATATACATAAAAATTAGACACAATATATTTCTACAAATAAAATATTTAATTTATGTTATAAATATACATATAATTAATTTTTTGTAAAAAAAATTGATTGGAGCTAAGTCCCACTAACCCATGAATAACTTCGCCCCTGATTATATCATATTAATAACTAATAAATTATTTAATATATACTACAATTTAATACATATAACATTTTTGGAGATACAGTAACTATGTGCATAATGCATATGACTTGTTTTTTATAAGTTATTTCAGTTCAATTTTATATTTGAAGGGGCAAAATTGTCATCTAGAATAAAGTTTTTGCTTAATTGTTTATAGATCTAACAAAACAAAGTAAAGAGGTTTAAACTTTAAAAGGTTACCTATTTTGTTGGTAACTTTTATCTAATAATAAATTTTTTTTATATAATTTTTTTTTATATAAAATAGTTTTTAATATTTTAATATTTTAAAATTTTATATTTTTAGTTCATTTTATATGAGCTATTTTGTATAAAATTGAACTAAAATTATAAAAATTAAAGATCATTTTATATAAAAAAAAATTAAAAATTATTATTGAATAAGAGTTAAATATCAAGAACATACTTTAAATCAAAGAGTTTAATCAATGTGTACAAGTGCCAAGCTCTCATGAAAAACAGAAATAGTGATCTGTGTTAATCACGAGTTCTTTTAGCGCGTGTATCTTGCATTTTTATCTCACGTACAATGATACATTGACATCTTTACCTAATGAATGTTTGAAATTACTTTATTAATATTTACTATTTTTTAAATATTTCATTGCATCACATGTAACAAATCCTAGCCTTACATTTACGTATCTCAATTTTTTTATACTTTCACTATCCTCTAATTTTATCATTAATTTAACATTTAATGCTTTTAAAAAAATTTAAAAAAATAACAATATATTTTTATAACTAAAAAGAATTATTATATTATTTTATTTTAAACATGATTCAATTAAAAATAATTTAAATTAAATTTTAATAATTTAATTTTTTTTTAATTTTAAATATGATTTAATATTATTGAGATAATATTTTTATTATTATAAATTTTAAGTATTATTTTTGATAATTTAAAAAAAAAAATCTTTAGTTATTAATATTTTACTATTTAAAGGCGTGTTATTACTTATTAGTACAAGAAAGAAGTCAAGAATACTAACAAAATGCATGACGATAAATATAGTAATCTACCCATCTTCCCTCCTTACTTAGAGAAATCAAAAGGTGCATATTACAGACAAAGGAAAGAGCCCAAATAAATGAGAAGAAATATTCACAAATGGACCAGGAAAGATCTGTTGGAAAAATATTATTAATCTGTGGGGCCACACATGTAGTTTTAAATGTGCTATGCTATCTTATAGTTTAGCCAATTAAAAGGTGATCTATAAAGTTTAATTTTGGCTATCGGGTATTAAATTGTCGTGGAATTAATGTGTAGAGACCGGACTTGTATTTTTAAGTTGATGAGGGGCCAATTTGAAAATACCAATAATTGGTAACCGCCTTTGGCGGTTATCTATATAAAGGGGTCATGGTCCCCATTTGAGCGTAGTGCTTGTAGAACACAAGTTTTCTCTGTATCCCCATCAACAGAGAAAATCCATTGAGACAACTACGCATCAATTGGAAGATCTGAACCCGTTCGACAGAAGAACGCTATGAATTCCGGTACGCTTCCGCTATAATCTCTTCTTCTTCTCTTGATTCAACATGGGATCTAGAAAACATGATTTTCAATTTGGTAAACAAATTTCTAACAAGTGGTATCAGAGCCTACCCATGTTTGATTCAAAAGAATTTATAAAGTTTGGAGATTAATTTATTTTTAACAAAATCTGGTTGGTGCGTGATGAATTTTGTTGTTATGTGGCCACTGTTTTCTTTTGGAAGATATATATGTTGCATATCAATGAAATCTGTTTCCTTTCGAAAACGTATATATATATTTGCATATTAATAAACAGATTTCTAAACCTGTTTTCTTTCGTATTTATAACCTATTTTTTTTTCCGCATATATACGAATAAATCTGTTTATATATATATATATATATATATATATATATATATATATATATATATACTTCACCGGCTATGGATTCTGTAAAATAACTATCTGTGCAACTGTGCCTCCTGCAAAATTGCGAAAACCGAAACTGTGCATTGAAGTTTCGCCTTCAGTTTCCTTTTTTTTTTGGGTAACTGCATATTTCGGTTCTTTTTTTTATTTTATTTTTTTTTTCTTTGCGTAACAGTTTGGGTGTTTTATATATACGTGTGGAGAAAAGCACGTATCTTAACTGTTTGGGTGTTTGCCGCAATCTATCTGATATATATATATATATATATATATAATATACGGTTTAGAATATATATATATATATTTATATATGTAATATAAAGATTGGATGAGATTATATATATATATGTAACTGTCCTTTTCAGTTTCTGATGTTCACAGCCTCACTTTCGGTTTCCTTTTTTTTTTTTTTTTTTTTTTTTTTTTTTTTTCTTTTTTTGGTGCAACTGCACATGTAAAAAAAAAAAAAAAAAAAAAATTTGAGTTCCCTGGTGGTATATATATATATATAACTTTAGTTAGATATATACTACATATTCATATAATGTTAGATGGTATTCTTTGGTATGAATATATATATATCAATTACATATTTTGTTGAAGCTTAATACATGAATTGAGACTTTCTTTTAATTTTGATTAATTATATACACATTTTTTTTAACACTTATCTGGTATTCTAATTACATTAATTTATACAAGATGTCACCAAAGTGGCCACTCTTGTGTATATTAATATTGGGAGAATAATTAGATATGATGTTTGTGTATGTGTAATTCATGCGAATATTAACCAATCCAAAGAGGGGTTCATATTTGGCCGAATTACACACGCACCTGCGATGGTAATCGTATGACAATTATCAAGGTGACCTCATGTGAATAATGAATCGATGCAAACATGGATTTATTATTTGACATAGCTTATTGTCATTGTTTGATCATTGCAACAAGAGTACCACTTACAATTAATATCACTGTCCAAAGGCTTGATATTAATGTTGTGCTTGGTATCTTGAAATGTTGTCATGTAATTAATCAATTTAAAGACTGTTTATTTTGGTTATTTTATGTGAGCATGGTTTATTTATTTAATTTTGTTCTCTGTTCAGCTTTAATGTCTACTACTACAATATCTGCCAACATGAATAATGTTCCACTGTTAAATGGAACAAACTTTAAGGACTGGAAAGAGAACATATTGATTGTTCTTGGCTGCATGGACATAGACTTGGCATTAAGAATGCCAAAACCGAATGATCTCACTGCACAAAGTACCCCTGAGGAAATTGCGTACTTTGAAAAGTGGGACCGTTCAAACAGGCTAAGTCTTATGATCATGAAGCGCGGGATTCCAGAAGCCTTTCGAGGTGCAATAACAGATGACAATATCCTTGCCAGTAAGTTCCTTGAGGAAATTCAGAATCGTTTTGTCAAAAACGATAAGGCTGAAACAAGCACGCTTTTAGCAAGCTTGATTTCAATGAAATATAAGGGCAAAGGTAATGTCAGAGAGTACATCATGGAGATGTCTCATCTTGCTTCAAAACTTAAGGCACTAAAGCTCGACTTATCAGATGATTTGCTCGTGCATTTAATTCTGATCTCTCTTCCTGCACAATTCAGTCAATTTAAGGTCAGTTATAACTGTCAAAAGGAGAAATGGACTCTCAATGAGCTCATTTCATTTTGTGTGCAAGAGGAAGAGAGATTGAAGCAAGAGAGGACTGAAAGTGCTCATCTGTCAAGCACTTTTAAGGGCAAGGGTAAAAGGAAGGATAAAGGAAAGGAAGTTGCTATTCCTAAGGGTCCAGTGCAAAAGAAACAGAAAAGTAATGACGATTGTTTCTTCTGTGGTAAGCCTGGACATCAGAAGAAGGAATGTGCCAAGTATAGCGCATGGCGTGAAAAGAAAGGTATAATTCCTGTTTTGGTCTGTTCTGAGATCAATTTAGCATCTGTACCAAGAAACACTTGGTGGGTAGATTCTGGTGCTACTACTCACATTTGTGTTTCTATGCAGGGTTGCCTAAACTACCGAGAGCCAACTGATGCTGAAAGACGTATCTTTGTGGGTGACGGCAAGTCGGTGGAAGTGAAGGCAATAGGGCATTTTAGATTGTTATTAAAAACTGGTTGTTATTTGGATTTGAAAGACACTTTTGTTGTACCGTCTTTTAGACGGAATTTAATTTCCATTTCTGTTTTGGACAAATTGGGTTATTATTGTTCATTTGGAAATACTCAGTTTACTTTGTCTTTAAATTCAAATGTTATTGGTACTGGTTTACTTAATACTTTTGATAATCTATATTTGCTGGAAACTGTTTCATCTTATAATGAAACCTTGCATGTCGAGTCACGAGGTACAAAGCGAAAATTAGATAAGGAAACTTCAGCCTCATTATGGCACAAACGCTTAGGTCACATCTCTAAATCTAGAGTTGAGCGACTTGTGTCTGATGAGATTTTGGAATCCCTTGATTTTTCAGATTTTGATGTCTGTGTTGAGTGTATCAAGGAAAAACAGATCAAAATGAAGAAATTAGATGCAAATCGGACTACGGACGTCTTAGAATTGATTCATACGGATATTTGTGGTCCATTCCCTACAGCATCTTGGAATGGTCAACAATATTTTATAACATTCATAGACGACTATTCTAGATATGGGTATCTATTTCTTATACATGAGAAATCACAGTCTTTGGACGTGTTCAAAATATTTAAGGCCGAAGTTGAGTTACAACTCAACAAACGGATAAAGAGTGTCAGATCTGACCGTGGTGGTGAATACTACGGTAGATACGACAAATCAGGTGAACAACGTCCGGGACTGTTTGCTAAATACCTAGAGGAATGTGGAATCGTCCCTCAATACACTATGCCAGGGTCGCCTAGCATGAATGGTGTATCTGAGAGACGAAACAGGACTCTTAAGGACATGGTAAGAAGTATGATTAGTCAATCTACTTTACCAGAGTCACTCTGGGGTGAAGCTCTAAAGACAGCAACTTATATCCTGAATCGGGTGCCAACTAAAGCAGCTGCAAAAACGCCTTATGAACTTTGGGTTGGGCGAAAGCCTAGTCTAAAGCACTTGCGTATTTGGGGATGTCCTGCTGAAGCGAGGCCTTATAAACCTCATGCAAGAAAATTGGACTCCAAAACCATTAGCAGCTACTTTATTGGCTATGCAGAACGATCAAGGGGTTACAAGTTTTATGATCCTACTAGTAAGTGTATATTTGAGACGGGAATTGCAACATTTTTTGAGGATGTTGAGTTTGGGAGGGGAAATCAAGTTAGGAACATTGTCTTTGAGGAGGAAGAGGGAGTAATCCCAATTCCTGCTACTACTTTTCTTGACGATGTGCAGGTTTCCATACCTGTCATTAATCAAGAGATGAATTCAGATCTTCGGCAAGACAATGTTATTCAGCCCCTCTTTCAAAATGAGGTAATTGTTCCAGAGGAAACAATTCTTGAGGAACAACCTCAACAACCTCAAGAACCCGCGCCATTAAGGCGATCCACGAGAGAAAGGAGATTTGCAATTTCAGATGATTATGTTGTATATCTCCAGGAACATGAGGTAGAAAGTGGAATGTCGGAAGATGATCCAATCAACTTCCGCCAAGCCATGCAAAGTTCCAATTCTCATAAATGGATTGAAGCCATGAATGAGGAGTATAAGTCTATGCAAGACAATAAAGTTTGGGAACTTGTCCCATTACCGGCTGGTGCGAATCCTGTTGGTTGTAAATGGATATTTAAAACCAAAAGGGATTCAAAGGGTAATGTGGAGAGGTATAAGGCACGTCTTGTAGCCAAAGGCTTTACTCAAAAAGAAGGAATTGACTTTAAAGAAACTTTCTCTCCGGTTTCCACGAAAGATTCTTTTAGGACAATTATGGCGCTTGTTGCACATTTTGACCTTGAGTTGCATCAAATGGATGTCAAAACAGCGTTTCTCAATGGTGACATTGAAGAAACAATTTATATGGTACAACCAGAAAACTTTGTATTAGGAGATTCAAAGAATATGGTTTGTAAATTGACGAAATCCATATATGGACTCAAGCAGGCTTCTCGTCAGTGGTACTTCAAGTTTCATCAAGTCATTGTTTCGCACGGTTTTGAGATGAATGTTGTTGATGATTGTGTGTATCACAAGTTTAGTGGGAGTAAACATATTTTTCTGGTTTTGTATGTCGATGACATTTTACTTGCCACAAATGACATAGGCATCTTGCATGACACCAAGAGATTTCTATCAAAGAATTTTGAAATGAAAGATCTTGGTGAAGCTTCCTTTGTATTAGGAATTGAGATACACCGAGATCGCTCTCGGGGTATATTGGGACTGTCACAAAGGAATTATATTGAGAAAGTTCTCAATAGGTTTGGCATGCAAAATTGCAAACCAGGTGAAACCCCAGTCTCTAAGGGAGACAAATTTTGTCTCAGCCAATGCCCAAAGAATAGCCTTGAAATTAAAGAAATGCAGAAGATTCCTTATGCTTCGGCTGTAGGGAGTCTAATGTATGCCCAAGTATGTACGCGTCTGGATATTGCGTTCATAGTTGGCATGTTAGGCAGATATTTAAGTAACCCAGGCATGGATCATTGGAAAGCAGCCAAACGGGTTATGAGATACTTACAGAGAACAAAGGAGTATATGCTCACATATAGAAGATCAGATCGGTTAGAGATCATTGGGTACTCCGACTCTGATTTTGCTGGATGCCAAGACAGCAGGAGATCCACATCAGGTTATGTTTATCTGTTGGCTGGTGGGGCAGTTTCTTGGCGGTCTGCCAAGCAAACGCTTGTGGCTTCATCCACCATGGCCGCAGAATTTGTGGCTTGTTATGAGGCATCAAATCATGGAATATGGCTGCGAAATTTTGTCACTGGGCTGCGTATTTTAGAGGGTGTTGAAAGACCACTCAAATTATTTTGTGACAATAAATCAGCGGTTTTATATTCTAACAACAACAGAAGCTCAACGAAGTCAAAGCATATTGACATCAAGTTTCTGGTTGTGAAAGAAAGAGTGCAGAGTGGTCAGATTTTTATAGAGCACATTGGAACAAACTCCATGATAGCGGATCCGCTTACAAAGGGACTACCACCCAAGGTCTTTCACGAGCATACTGCTCATATGGGTGTTATCCTGTTTGAGGATACTTTAGTTTAGTGGGAGTTTGAATTTGATTTGTTGCTTTATGTTGAACTTCAGATTTGTTATATACATATATTATTCAGTTTACTTTCTGCAGAAGTAAAGTTTTGGTTTAACACACTCTGTTAAGTAATGTGGTAATACTGATCTCAATAAAGAATAAAGTAGGACTAGTTGAAAATAGACATGTTTGGATCACATTACATGTAATTTTCATGCTACACATCCATGATTGATCTATGTCATTTGGTTGTATTGGTATATGTGACCATTGATAGATTTAGTCACGATAAATGTGACGAAGATCGCTTTGATCCTGTATCAGTATGATTAATGGACGAGATTGTTCGGAAGTACCCTAATTGTGATGGCAATTTCATGAGCTCATAAGGTTGTGCACATTTACAAAGTTACATATGTGGCCCAGTGGGAGATTGTTGGAAAAATATTATTAATCTGTGGGGCCACACATGTAGTTTTAAATGTGCTATGCTATCTTATAGTTTAGCCAATTAAAAGGTGATCTATAAAGTTTAATTTTGGCTATCGGGTATTAAATTGTCGTGGAATTAATGTGTAGAGACCGGACTTGTATTTTTAAGTTGATGAGGGGCCAATTTGAAAATACCAATAATTGGTAACCGCCTTTGGCGGTTATCTATATAAAGGGGTCATGGTCCCCATTTGAGCGTAGTGCTTGTAGAACACAAGTTTTCTCTGTATCCCCATCAACAGAGAAAATCCATTGAGACAACTACGCATCAATTGGAAGATCTGAACCCGTTCGACAGAAGAACGCTATGGATTCCGGTACGCTTCCGCTATAATCTCTTCTTCTTCTCTTGATTCAACATGGGATCTAGAAAACATGATTTTCAATTTGGTAAACAAATTTCTAACAAGATCAACTCGAATTTCGGGTAAAAGCCCGACCCGAGTGGTCTCAAGGGTCGAAGAAAGTAGAGATGGGATGGAGTGCTCTGGCAGGTATTGTGGATCATGTACGGCGGCGATGGTAGCTGATTGTGTGGCCATTTGTTGTTGTCCTTGTGCTGTGGTGAATCTTCTGACTTTTGCTTTTGTTAAAGTGCCTTGGATGGTGGGGAGGAGATTTTTGAGATTTGAGATTAGGGAAAAAGAAGAAGGGTAAAAAGAGGAGAAAATTGTATAGTATAGTTGAAGAATATGAAGATGATAGTCATTTGGTATTGGACAGAGATGGAATTAATGCAGCAAAGTGGAGGGTAAAAGAGGAATTTATAACGTCTGAATTATTTTCTTCTTCGTCTGGTTTCGGGGAACAAGAGGAGCATATTGATGACTTTGGAAGTCCGAGGTTTGAGGCAGAGAAAGTTTGGTTGGAATTATACCAGGTTGGTCATTTGGGTTTTGGGAGTCATTCAATTTCTGGTTAAATGACAATTTATGGAATGAAATTAATCTTACACTTTAACCCAATTATGTAGCTTTTAATTTGATTAAAGTTCATTCTCATTAGTGAGAAAAATTAGTGTCTTAATTTCTTCGGTTTTTTTTTCTGCTGTTGTTGAAAATGGTTGGGTTCTTAGCCAAATGCACATTTTTTTTTTAAAATTAAATATGGGTTAATAATACATTATTACATTCTATATCAGCTTGTATATTCACTGCAGTTAAGACTTTAAACTTGGCTCTTCTTGTTTAGGGATTATTTGATTCTGTAATTTGGTCACACGGTTATGGAGTTCCTCTGCCTTTTTCTGTTGGTCTTTTCCTCAGTTACGAACCATTTTCTGATTAACAAATTTTTTTTTTTTTTGGGTTAATTCTGATTAACAATTTAACATGCATTTACACTCATATACAGATATAGATTACTATAAAATATATATATATATATATATATAGATTAATTTATTTATGCCGTTTAATTCTTAAATTAAAAATAATATCATTTAATCATTTAATTTTATAAAAAAAATTAAAGATAAATTATACTATTTTAATGAATTTTTTTATTAAAATATTATTATTTTCTATCTAATAATTAAACCGTGTTTAAAATATGAGTTTTTAAACATATGAAATTATTTAAAAACAAAAATCAATAATAATAATATTCAATTATAAAATTATTTAAATATATATTTTAATTTTTAATAAAATTAAAATTAATAAAATAAAATAGTGGTTATTAACAATTATTATTTTTTTTGAATATTTTGTTAATTTTTTTTATATTAATTATGAATTATCACGTTTAATGCTTGATAAAAAAAATTATTATTTTAATAAAAAAAATTATTAAAATAATATAGGAATGCTCCATGTGATTACTGATTAGTGTTTTAATGAAGGTTTTTTTTTTTTTTCAAATAGGCAATAAAATTCTATATAAAATATCATTAAATAATTGTCTCATATGATTTATACATGTTATTTTCATTCATTTTTTAATAATATTTTTTAAAAAATATTAAAATATTCCTTTTTACAATAAAAATGAAAACTAAAGTATTATTAAAAAAAAAAAAAAGACTGTACCGTGCCGTTAAAAAAAACTCAAAAGGGTTTAATCCTATATGAAATGTGTAACATATTTATTGCCTTGCGTATATTTTAAGCTAATTATTATTTTACATATAAATGATAATATATATTATTACTTATTTATATCTATCTATTTATATAAAAGAGATAATTTTGTCCCTTCAATTAAAGCTCAATTTATTTAATAGCTATTTTATTTAATTTTTTTATAAATACATAAAACTATTAATATATATATATAAGGAAAGTTTCTTCCATACTATTTATTTAATTTTTCTTTTATTTGATAACATTTTTTATTCATTTATTTTATTTAAAGTGTGTTATTTTTAGTTAGGTAATTATTATTTATTTAACAATTTTTTTGAATTAAAAATATGCAAAAGTAGATAATTGTCTTAATAAAATTTACTACTTTTATATCTTTATGTTTACCAAAAATCTACTTATATCTATACACTTTTTTTTAGTTTTATTAAAAGTCTATTTATATTTATATACTTTTTTTTAGTATATATATAAAGAAGAGTTGATGATTATTTATTTATTTGATATTTTTTATTTTTTATTTTTATTCATGTGATATAATTTATTGGAGTAATTTTTATTTTATTTAGTAGATAATTAGTGTAAGTACACTTATTTTATACTTTTAATTTGTGTGATATTTCATATTTATTTTAAGATGAATAATTTATTTTTTATACTTTCTATGTATAGAATTTATTTTATTTTTCAATTTCTATTTTTTTAGATCTATTACTCAATATATAAATAAAATTTGCTCCAATAATTTTTTTTGATATTTTCTTTGACAATTATAAAATAAAGAATTTTTTATTTTTATTATTATTTTTAATAAAGGATAATGAAAGTATTAGGTATGACTTAAAATAGAGTTAAAAGAGTTTAAATTATAAAATAAGCCTTACTTTAATATGTTTTGTACTTTTAAGTATTTCGAAAAAATATTTTCTATTTTTTGTTTGTTTTATTTTTACTTTTATTTTCGTAAAATAATTATTTTTGATTTATTTGATGTTTAAAATATATTTTTTTCAAAAAAAATTATTTAAATGGATTATTGATAGATTATATTAGTTTATCAATACTTATTGCAGTTTTTTTTTTTTTTTTTTGTTAATCTTATTTTATGGTTATATTTATTTAACATAACTTTTTACTAGTTTTTATTTATGGATATATGATATAAAATATTATCATTCAAATGTTAATGTTACTTCGTATAAGTGTACTTACTCGCTTTTAAACTCAAGAGATTATCACACAATAGATCCAAATATAAATACAAATATAATTCTATTTTTTAGTATTGAAATTAAATTTAAATAATTTTAAATATAAATTTTAAATTATTATGGTATATTAAAAATTTTTAATGAATAATATATTACTATATAAGAGAAGATTGATATAATGGGCGATACATGAGCGACAAAACTAACAACTTGATAGTTGATAATACTAATTCAAAATTACGTAAAAGGTAACTGTAAATTAATTATTACATTCTTTCCTTTTCATTTATATCATCACTTATTGGAGTTGGACCTTAAATTAATTAATTGCAAAATAATAAATGCTTTCTACCATGATACATACAGAAGAAACAAACAAAGTGTCAGATTGTGTCATATAAGTGACCTCACTTTAAATGAAGGAGATAAATAAATGATTATGAATGATCACCTTATAAAATGATGCAAGTAAAAGTTTGTCGGTCAATATATTTATATATATATATATATATATATATATATATATATATAATTGAGTTTGAAGTTTTGATTAGAATAAAAGAATTATTTTTTTATTTATTTAAATTATATAATAAAATTATATTTCGTAAATTTTTAAAAATTATTTAAAAAAGTAATTTTAAATAATTTTATTATTGTAGGTAAATTATAAGACAATAAATACTAGGCTTTATTCTAAATTATATAATATAATTTTTTTAAAATATATTCTTATCAAAAAATAAAATAAAAATTATTATTTTTTAATTTTAAATTAATCCATTTAATTTGTGATGATAATTAAAATACAATCATGTGTAACACACGTGACTAAAACTAGTATCTATGTAAAAGATAGAGTTGCCAAAAAGTTGGAGTTTTATTTATTTAATGTTTATTTTGTTTGATTTATTGAATTTATTATTTTATTTTTTAGTTATTTTGTTTTAATTATTCTTACATTTTTATCCTTTTTTATAAATGTAACAAATGATATAAATAAAGTCATCATTGCAATAGTATTGCTTGAAATGTCTTTTTCTTCAAACTTCTTTTACTAACTACATATATATATATTTTTTTTATTTCTTATACAATTCCTATAAAATCAATTTATATGTATAAATTTATGTGTCTTAGAATTATACTTTTATTTCTGACCCAAAAAAATAATCATCTTTTATCAGTATTAAATATAAGTATATATATGAGTATTAGTTCAAGTTTTTTTTATTGCTCAATTTAAAATGATATATAACAATTTAATTAGCTATTTTATGATGATATTATATATTTTAAAAATAGTTTGTTGAATAGTAAAATTTATTAGACATCAAAAGTTAAACAATTTAAATAAAAGACATATTTCAATATCTTTAATTTATTATGCATAATCTCTTGTATTTTAAAAATATATATATGACATAAATTTCACTTAAAAATATTAAAATTTTGTGATTCAAGTTTAGATAATAATTATGTGAATATAAATTGAATAAAAAATATATACGAAAAACATGCTTTGCACGTGCCCAAAATTAGTAGTAATAACAAGCATTACTTTTATAAGAAAAAAATAAATATATAAATGAAATATTTAATTATTTTTAATGTAACTAGTGAATAAAAAAATTGAAAAATAACGTATAGGAATATTAAGTAGAATAATAATTATTTTATATAACAATTAATAAAAAAAAGTAAAAAATATATTTATGCTGCATGCAATACTTAATGTAGTATAATAAATATCGTATATATTAAATAATATAATAATTATTGATTAAATATAAAATTAATAATAATAATAATAATGAATATAAATTATTAAGATGATAAAAATTATTTTAATAAATATCATTCTCTATTTTTATTGGTCGCAGAGAACTAATAATAATCTTTCTGCAAAAGCATAATAGCGGACACATCATCTTTACTATACGCGTGAACAAACGATATGCTTATATCAGCAACGATAAAAGTGCGATGCAGAAACGTACAGCAACGTTTGACGTGAGCCAAGCGAGTGGAGTGGCAGTGTGGATGCGCACATTTTATTTGTTTTTCTAGAAATAAGAATTAAATAGTAAAAAACAAAATAATAAAACTTACACATTTTAAAATTTTTAATAACAAAATTAATACTCCTTGTATTTAAATTTATATTTTTATAATAAAAAAAATTACTATCATTTTTTTTTAACATTTATCTAATTAAAATTAGACGACGATAATTTAAACTTGTTTAATATTAAACGTTCATATTTTATGTTTAAATTAAATATTAAACGTTTAATATTATTAAAGTGTTAATTTTATTACTGTAAATTTTAAGTGTATTACCAATAATTTTCATAAAAAAAAAAAAAATATATATATATATATATATATATATAAACAAGCAGAACGAGTACGCGACTTGGTGATCGAGCCGACGAACGAGCGGAGATGGAAGGCGAGCCAACTCGGTTAATGGTTGCAGTGAACGAGTCAACAATCACGGGTTACCCACACGCTTCGATCAGTAGCAGAGGAGCTTTTGAGTGGACTCTCCAGAAGATCGTTCGCTCCAACACCTATGGATTCAAGCTCCTCTTGCTTCATGTCCAAGTCCCTGTGGAAGAAGGTTTTTTCTATCTCTCTTAAGTTTATTTAATCTTAATATGATTCTGTTTTAATACGTTGTTTGGGCGCCAAGAAAATTTAAGAAATCCGAAAGAAAATAAAATTCGGAGAAACTTGAAATACATATACTGAATAACGCTAAGGATTAGAGGTTTTAGAAGCTGTTGGGAAAACCAATGCTCTCAAAAACTTAAGTTATTTGGATTTATAGTTTCAATCCATTCGGAGAATTTTAAAACAATGAGCCGGTTAATGCCTCGACTTCTAGAATATAACTTTTACATTGATCAGTAGTCAGTACGATGGAACACGTTTTAGCCACAGATATTTTTAGTCGCTTGCCGTTTTAATTCCCAAAGAAAATTAATAGTGATTATAAATTTGGTCGAATACCAGCTACAAATCAACTTCGCTTGGTGATTTTTTTTCCTCTTTTAGCGGTAATGTGAAGCGTTTCCGTTGTGTTTATGATTTATGTTTTTTGCAAGGTTCAAAATGCGAAACAATTACTGTCTTTTTACTCTTGACTAGTTTTCTTTTGTGATTGTGTATGAACTCTTGCAAAAGAATCTGCTAAAAAAGGAGCAACTAAGTGAGCATGGCCACATTTTTTTCGCTTGAATCAACTGCGCCCTGAAATTTGCGCCGATCTATGCTGTAAAAGTACCTGTTTAGTTTCTTACTTCATGCTTAGGAGTATGACTATGAAGTTCTTTTATATTTTATTTAGATAAGGTCTTCAATTTTTTTTTAGGCATTAATGTTGCATCCTCACACTCTTTTATTCTAGAGTTTATATTTGACAAACAGAATTATCATTTTCTTTCAATTGGACGTAATTCAAGTTAATCTACGATCATTTATATCCGTTCAATATTGATCTCCATTCAATTAAACAATGTTATTAAGATGCTATTTTTGTTTTTATAAGTATTAGGAGTGTTATTTTTTTTTTTTTTTGTAATTTTCCAATTTTGTTTTGCTGAACCCGGTGTAAGGAAGTGTCTCATCCATGTCTTTTAATTTTGAGTACATTAAATGGAAGACCTGCAGATAATATTGCTGCTTCTATTTCACAAGCATTGTTCACTCTTATTTGAACAGTATTAGTAATGTGGCAGTAATCCGTTGATATCTTGTTGTGTTTTTGGATTGATGTTGCATACCAGAACTAATGGCATTCTTTTAATCCTATAGTTGTATGTTTTTTATCATGTGTCATAAAATAAGAACTTCAGCATCATTAGTTTTCGTAATCTTATCTTAAACAGGTTTCAATGACATGAACAGCATCTATTCATCTCCTGAAGATTTTAAAAGCATGAATCGTAGAGACTGGGCAAGAGGGCTTCATCTGCTGGAGTATTTTGTGAATAGATGTCACGAAGTTGGGGTATTGATCTCTTCCTTTCCCCTCTCCCCTTTCTCCTGTAATTCCCTGTGTGCAATGAGTGGTAATGTATTGTAGCTTCAGTTAGTATGTCGTGCATTGTGTTGGCAATACATGGAATATGAGGTTACACTACTTGTAAATTATTGAGATGTGCTTGAAGGTTGCATGTGAAGCATGGATTCAAAAAGGCGACCCAAAGGAGGTGATATGCCATGAGGTGAAACGGGTGCAGCCAGATCTTCTTGTTGTTGGCTGCCGCGGTCTTGGTCCTTTTCAGAGGTATGCTCAAGTTTTAGTGTTTTCTGTATGTTATGCATCATATCCATAGGAACAAATGCATATTACCAAACAGTAAGATTGGCAATTGAATCAAAAATTATTATGTTGGCAGGGTTATTGCTGGAACTGTAAGTGAATTTTGCACCAAGCATGCCAATTGCCCTGTCATTGCGATCAAGCGCAAGCCAGGTGAAACTCCTCAAGATCCAATTTATGACTAACCGGCTCCTGAGAAAACATTAATTATCTGGAAGTAGTGAATTAAATTAATGGGATTAAGTGTCTTCCTAACGTATCGAACAGTGAAGTACTTTTCTCATAAATTTATGTCAGCATCATTGTGTGAGATCCATCCTTAAGTGGATCAATGCCCGCTCTTATGTGGAAATGGACTACAATTCGTACGTGAAAAATTTAAGCATGAACCTGTATAGGGAATTAAAATCAACATATGTTTTGCATTGTTTCCTTTTAGTTTAATTGCTGTTAATAGTTTTAGTAGCTGGGCATTTGTATTGATTTAAATTTATAGTTACATGTGTTAAATGAGATGGAATGTCTGAATATTGAATGAAAAGTTTAAACACGACCGAGTTATCGCTCCTTGACGAATCAATAAATCCATCCATAGTTAGGGACGACAAAGTGAAAATATCCAACTAAATGACCGTAGTTAACCTCCAAAGATAGTATTAACTATTAAACAGTAAAAGGTGACATGAGAACATTAGCAATGCTTCCGAGAGATGAACATTAGCAATACATCCCTCTATAATTTCTAAATTAAAACTACTTGCTAATACTAGTCTCTACAGCAGCACATCCTCATGTATAGAAGTAAATCCCTGTACAGAGATTAACTCCATCCACAAGCATCACAAAAGATGAAAGTTGCAAACACTTTGTATCTATTTTTCCTGGAAAAATATTAAGAATGCTCATGAGATTTGTCTTTTATTCACAAATTTTTCTAATGATTGAAAAAATGGTTTTGATGATCTCGAAGTTATACATATTATCAAAGATAATTTCATTAATAATAGCATTAACTTTTTCATTCACATACTTTTTCAATACTTTTTTAAATTGCTAGAATATTTTTTAAAATATTAAAAAATAAAAAAATATTTATTATATTTGTTTTGATTAAAAAATAAAAATCTATAATAAGTAAAGAATACATAATAAATTGAAAGTTTATGTAAATTAAAAATAGCCTTAAAAATTAATTTTATGTTATTGATTTATTTTCTAAATCATATCACTCAGACTTTCAATTAATATTTTTAAAATATATTTATTTTTTTAATATATTATATAAATTTTTGTCTTATTGTTGATATATATTCATTCTAAAATTAATTAAACAATTAATTGAATTTAGAAGAAATATTTTTAAATTTTTTCATAACGACTTATGAAAAATTGAAATTTTAATTTTTGATATACTTAATATAATTAAAAAACTACATGTCATTCTTATAATTAAAAAAATTACTTACCATTATATAAATAAACTAAGTTTGTATAATAATTAGATAATTTATTATAAAATGGGATAATCATAATTTATCCAAGTCAATTAATCCATAAATATTAATTTATTATATATATTTTTAGAATTCTAAATTTTTATAAATTATTTTTAACTTTTTTTATTTTATCATTAGTTTCATTATTGGTGTTAAAATTCTATTATTTTTTTGTCATTACACCTGAAGCATATGTGATTAAATTTAATTAAAATATGACCTTATTTATTTTTAGTAATTAAAAAATTAAAAGTAAACAAGTTTACTACATATGATCATTTGGGGTAAGTAATAAAAAATTCATTTATTGTGTGAATTTTAATTTTATTTACCTAATTTGCAAGCACATGTATATATATTTTTAATTTTATGCTCATATAATTTTTATTTTTATTTTTATATATTTATTTTATTAGAAGAAAATAAAAAGAATCATTTTTATTTTGTTTGTTTAATATAATTTATTATTTAATGTTAAAAATAAGAGATCAAAATTCTATCATTTATGTCCTTCAACTTTAAAAATATTACAAAAATGCTATTGAATAACCGTTATATTTAACATATGTTAAAATTGAAGGGCATTTTTGACATTTTTGAAAGGTTAGGAGTATTTGTGAAGAAAATATAAACCTATTCTTCCTAAAGAACAATACAAAATACTAGGTAGTTTTAATTGTATAGTATAACTCTTTCATACATAGAGTTTTATTTTTAACACTTCTTAAGAAAAAAAATATGAACATTTTTCTTATAATGTAAAGGAACATATGCTTTTTAGTCTTAGAAAAAAATGAAGATATATATTTTTTTTTATGTGAAGAACTGCATTGTCTATCCAATCTAAGAAGATTATCCAACCATGTTGATACTTTGTCATCTCATGTTTCTTGCATAGAGATCATCTTCTCAAGTTTTTTGCTTTGTGTAATCAAGCTCTGATACCTCACCAACTGTTTGCTATTGCTGCTTGGTGCAACATGACTTCTGTTGTGCTAGGTATTTCATTGAGTTCCCGAGTCTTGGTTGCATCTGAGTAATGTCGGAGTCGAAAGGTGACATTAACAGATCCAAAGGGGTTGGTTTTTTGGGATTCTAAGAAAGCTTCTTCGGCATCGGAGCTCTTTATGAAGGAAACTCGATCACAAAATTTGTTGTAGAACATGTATGTTTTGCTTTCATTAAGATGTCCCTATTTACTATGTATTCGGATCGTCTTTAGTTGGAAAAAATGACCTTGGACCAAATGTAAAAAAAAGTGCTACAGCTGAAGCTTTTTCCTTAACCACTTTGCCTTCAGTAGTTAAACCTAGTGGAGCAGCAGCTGTCTTCTGTTTTCCTGTTCCAGACTTCACTTCAGCTTGTTCTTGTTGAGGCTTATTTGGCTCTCCATCGTGGTTCTTTCTTCGTTTCCTCGGTTGAGTTTCATGTTTTAAAGATTTTTGTACAGTCTAGGATTCCTCAAGTGACACAACTTCAGAATTAAATTTCTTTCTTTTCATATGACAATTGTGCTTGTACAAATTGTAGTTCGGACCATGGCCAAAGATTGAGCTTTTTAATGAAGTAATTAATATCCTCCAAATAAAATTTATCTTTTTAATGAAGTTGTTTTCCAGAATTGAAAGATTTCGTGGGTGATGAGTTTGTCGGCATCTTGCTTTGTTGAGCATTGAAAATTGAGCAATTGTTGCTGCCATTTTTTCTTTTTTTGAATTTTGATTTAGGAGAGAGGGAGTAATAGAGCAATCACCCACTGGAAGAAGAAGAAGAAGAAGAAGAGCTTATGTACATTCACATTTTGTATGTACAGGTTATCTGTACATACGAACTGTTTTTCCTGCAAAATGTGAATGTACAGGTTACATACAAATTTATTTTGTATGTAACCTGTACATTCACATGAAATGCATTGTATTGTTTGTATGTTATTATTGTTTGAACAGCTTACAAAATGTTAATATACAGGTTACATACAAAATGTGAATGTACAGGTTACATACAAAATGTGAATGTACAGGTTACATACAAATTTGTATGTACATGTTACATACAAATTTGTATGTACAGGTTACATACAAAATAAATTTGTATGTAACCTGTACATTCACATGACCTGTACATACAAAATGTGAATGTACAGGTTACATACACATTTATTTTGTATGTAACCTGTACATACAAAATGTGAATTCGAAGGAAACACGAAAATGGCGAAGTTTTTACGAATACTCAAGTAAAGAGATATTTTGGTAATCATATATATTATATAAATGAAACTCACCGTTTAAGTCTAAAAAGTGCTATTTAGGTTCAAAAAAAAATTTTTGTTCAAATCTGTGCTATTTGAATAATTCACTAGTGTTTTGTAGGTTGTTGGGCTCTTAAAAGAATATTGGATTAAAATGACTTAAAAGAAGTGAAAATGGAGTAACTGAGGCGAATAAATTTGTGTGCCGTAGCAACCAACTCTCGGGTTTCTATTTTGGAACAAAAATTCAACACACCTTGCGGTAGAAGAAAATGTGTGCTACAGCCTGCCTCCCATTTTCAACCTTGCTCAGCGGCAGGTAATTTTATGTGTCACGGCCCACGTACCAAAAATGCCCAAAAATTATAATATGTGTATACCTCTTCACTCCTATAAATACCACACTATATCTCTCCCAAACAAGTTTTCACAATCAAATTTCCACCACCCTTAGCTGCTATGACAGTAAGGATTTCCACCCAAAATTAAGAGAAGATCCTCATTGTTGAAGCTACTCCAAGGAATTAAGAAAGGGGACAAACTTCAATGCTTTGGAGCTAGAGGATTCATTAGGGTATTTTTATTAAAATATCTTTTTCTTATCTTTAATTTTGTGTTTGTCTCTCATGACTAAATTAATTGACACCATTTTAGTTATGGTTAGCTAATTTATTTATTTACGATGTTAATATTGCTTCCAATGATTGAAATAATAATTTTGTAATTGAATGATATTTGAGTTTTGGATTTATTTCTTGTTCATGTTCTTAATCACCGTTCCAGAACTGAAGCTATAACTGGCATCAAATTCTTTATGAAATTCCTTATTATTAGGAGTCTTAGAACAAGACTTCAAAACTTTAGGGGTCGTGTCCTTGTGGTCAGCAAGCATGGTCTTTCTCTCCCATACTTCGGCTTCATGGGTAACTTTTGGATATTCCATTTCTATGTCTCGGTTGGTTTTTCCACCAATGTAATTTGTGAAAGGAGAGGACAAGTACTTGCTCTTCTTCCTTTCCCTAGAACATTCAATTGTCAAATTGTTCTCCTTACTCTGGATAGGCCCAACACTTAAATTTCCTGTTCTTGGAACAGAGAAATCAACGTCATGTTTACCATCAGTACCATCATTTTCAAAGTTTACATCTTTAATCTTCCTCCTTCCTCTTGAAGGAAGAACCTTTATAGTTTCTTCAGTTGAGGAGACCCTGCATCTTCTGGTGTCTTCTTTCTTACTTGCCAATTTTTCTCCTCTTTTGTCCAAATGAAGGTTCTGATTCTCCTAATTATGTTTCTTCCATAGCCAATAATTCCTTGTCCTTAGTTTTGTCTTCCTCATCTTTGTCCCCTTCCATGAGATCAGCAATGCTTCTCTGCTTTCTTTGTTGAGGTATTCTTTTGTCTGAAGCCACATATGAATATATGATCATAGGGTTATAGTTTCACTAGTCTGAATACTACTAACACCAACTGGTAAAGCTAGCCAAGCCAATCTTCAAATGGCCTTTGAGTTGGGACTTCTACTGATCTTCTATACTTTTCAAGGCCAATAATTGATTAGGGTATGCTATGAATTGGCAAAGCAGAAGTGAAATTCAAGAGTTAATTTGGATAATAATTATGGGTTTTGGCAAAATAAAAAGCAAAAAATATGGGGCATAAAGATTTAAGTGGATCAACAAGAAAAATCGTTAACAATCAAATAGAGAATACAAATATCAATATCCAAAAGAAAATTACTTACAAACCAAAATCTCAAATACACCCAAATATAATTTATAGAGATCGAATGGAAACTCTAACAGTACGGATATTCAAAGAGATAACTAAGTGGCTTCAATAATTTTGATATTAGAATGTATTGCTACACCCTCTTATCTATGATAGGCAGGCAGGTAATATATATAAAAGGTAATCATATAATTCTAAAACAAAAGGAAAACAATATATATTATAATAGCAATCCTATTATAAACAAAATTCTAATTATATTAGCATATTTTGAAATTAATTAAATAATAATCTCCACCTTGGTTTTAAATGAAACCAAGTTCTTCAAATAACAAATGTCCGTCGCCTAAAAGCTCGAAAGGGCAATCACTTGCTGTAAACACCAGTCAAGTCTAAGCAATACTTGAACTTGTCAACATAAATATACTTTATTAACACAATTGCTGGAATCTCTGAAGTAACTATCTTTTCAACAATAATACCACCATAAAACATAATGTTACTGATAAAGTAATTTATGATACTAATGAATTTGATTTCCTCAAGATACATATTATAGGTCAAATGTATTAAACTCTGGTTATTACAAAATACAACATAAACTTTGAAGTAAACCTAGATTATAAAAACAAAATAACTTTCTCCCTTGCTTCTACTGCTACTATATATATACTTTGCCTATGTAGTAGACAAACTAATTGTAGACTGTAATTTTGTCTCCCAATTAAGAGCACAATGAGAAGTGAAGACAATTTGTCAGAAAACTTCCAATAAAATTAGCAGTACAAACGAAATTTAGCTAGTGTTATAATTTTGACCGAAAATCAAGCTAAAATTCAAAGTATCAACCAAATTTTATTTCATAGCTACCACATGATCCTTGCAAAAGTTGTCAATAAAACAAATGGAAACACAAATTAAATTTGAAATGTCTGGACAAGTATAAACCATAGCATGTATCAAATTACTAAGAGCACTAACATATAGAATGTTATCACTAAAGATTAATAAGAAAAAAAATAGTGGATGGTGTAAACTGATATGACATTCTCTGTAATCAATTACAACCAATTTTTGGAAAAAAAAAATATATTTTAAACACTAAACAAATTTAAATTAATTGTCAAAGAAAACAAAAATCATAAACAAAACTCAACAAGACATAAAATATGATAAGGTAAGGCCTATTTTATAATTTAAACTCTCTTAACTCTATTTTAGGTTATATTTAATACATTATTTATCCATTTTTAAAAATAATAATAAAAATAATAAAAAAATTCTCTTTTATAATTATATAAAAAAAAAAAAAAATCATTGTCAAATGAACATTGTTGATATACATAGAGTAATAGATCCACTAAAAAATATAAATTATCAAACAAAATATATTAAATAAATAAAAAATATTATTCATCTTTAAATAAACATAACATTATCAATTATCAAACAAAGTAAAAATATGAAATAAATGTTCTTACATCAATTATCTATTAAAAATATAAATTATCCAACAAAATATATCAAATAAATAAAAATATAAATATAAATTATCAAACAAAAGTTATCAAATAAATGCAACATCACCAACTCTTCTCTAAATAATTACCCACATGGCCTAATGATTTTAGTTATTTATTTGGGTTGATTATACGAGTTATGAGTTCATTCGTTATTACTTGATTATGACCCAACCTATATAAGTTCAACTCGAACCTGATTATTTTGTGGATAAGTAGTGTCAAGTTTGCGAGTCGTGTAAAATATTGTCGACTCTACTAGCTAGTGGTGATGCATGATGGGCGACAGTGGTCAGTGTACGGGGAGAGAAAAAGAGGAAAAGGGTGGTGGTTTAACACGTGTAATTTTTTTTTTTTTTAAATTTAATTAAAGCCAATTTTTGAAATGTCAAAAATATTTATAATGTTTGTTTTTTCAAAAAAAAATAACATACTAATAAAAAGTTATAAACGTATGGTACTACAAGTAGTATAAAAATATGTAACTGATAGTAATTTAAATCATTTAGTATTAAAATAAATATTACCCTATATATATATACATTATTACATTGTATAAATTGTGGTTATTAACTAAAATTCTTTAATATAACATAATAGTTTAAAACTCATGTTTAGAACTATTCAAATTTAATTTCAATATTGAAAAAAAGACTTATATTTGTACTTAAATCTATTGTATGAGAGATTCTTAAGTTTGAAAACGAACACACTTATACGAAACAACATTATAACATGTGAGACAACTTTTTATATCATATACTCATAAATAAAAATTAGTAAAAAGAATTTGTTAAATAAATGTGGCCATAAAGTAAGATTAATAAGGAAAAAAAAAATACAATGAGTGATGATATATTGATATAACCTACTCAATAATTCATTTCAACAAATTTTTTTAAATATATATATTTTAAAATTAAAAAACAGTTGTTAATGAAAATAGAAGTCAAAAATAAAACTCAATAAATTACAAAAAAAATAAATAAATAAAATAGGAAAGAATTTTTTTCACACTTATAACAATGGTAAAAAAGCCTTAAAGTACAAAAAAAAAATCAATGTAAAACCTATTTCATAATTTAAGTTCAACTCTATTTTAAGTCATGCCTATTTTTTGTCAAAATTCTCTCTTTTATAATTATTAAAGAAGATATAAAACAAAATCATTGTCAAGTAAATATTGTGATATAAATTTTCTTTATATATAACGTAATAGATATACTAAAAAATATAAATTGATACATAAAATATATTATATAAATAGAAAGTATAAAAATAAAAAATATAATTATTTTAAAGTAAATATGAAATTCTAAAAAATAAAATTGAAATAAATATACTTACACTAACTATCTACTAAAAGAAATATAAATTATTTAACAAAATATATCAAATGAATTGAAATAGAAAAATCTAAATATAAATTTTCAAACAAAAGTTATCTAATAAATCTTTATATATAATGTAACAGATCTACTAAAAAATATAAATTTCTAAATAAAATATATTATATAAATACAAAGTATAAAAGCTAAAAAATATTATTACTATTAAAATAAATATGAAATTATCAAAGAAAATAAAATAAATATACTTACACCAATTATATACTAAAAGAAATAAAATTATTAAACAAAATATATCAAATAAAAAATATAAATTTCCAAACAAAGTTTTTTAAATAAATACAAAATCATTAATTCTCCTTTATTTGTATTCTAATAAAAATAGAATAGATATAAGGGAGAAAAATTAACTCTTTTTGCTTTTTTATTTTTTATTTTAAAAACTTGTCAAATAAATGATCACCACCTAATCAAAAGTAACGCTTTTTATATAATAATAATAATAATGATAGATAAAATAAATAAATAAATAAATCATTAAACAAAATAAAAATTAAATAAATACTATGGGGCCAAACTCTCTTTTTTATATATAGTAATAGATACTAGTTTTAGTGAAGTACTTTGTACGTGATTGTATCTTATTAATGACTATAAATTAAAAAGATTAATTTTAAATTAAAAAATAACAAGTATTTTTTTATATTTATATATATTTTTAAAAATAATATTACACAATTTAGAATGAAATCCTCACAATAAATAATAAAGTTATTTAAAAATAATATTTTTAAACAACTTTTAGGGATTTATGAATCAATATTTATTATATAATTTAAAAAAAATCAAAACTTTAATCTTAAATAAAACTTTGACATAGCCAACTGCAAAATATATATATATATATATAAATATATATAGTAATACATTATTCACTAAATTCTTTTAGTGTAGTATAATAATATAGAACTCGTGTTTAGAATTATTCAAGTTTAATATCAATACTAAAAAAATAAAATTTTATTTGTATTTATATTTGAATTTATTGTGTAATAACCTCTTAAATTTAAAAGCGAGTACACTTATACGAATTAACATTGATATTTAAGTGATAATATGTTATATCATATACTCATAAATAAAAATTAGTAAAAAGTTATGTCAATTAAATGAAACTATAAAATAAGATTAACAAAAAAAAAAAATGCAATAAGTATTGATAAATTGATATAATCTATCAATAATTCATTTAAATAATTTTTTTAAAAAAATATATTTTAAACATCAAATAAATCAAAAATAATTATTTTAAGAAAATAAAAGTAAAAAATAAAGCTCAACAAATAATAGACAAAAAAATAGAAAATATTTTTTTCACATGTCAAAATACTTAAAAGTACAAAATACACTCATGTAAGGCTTATTCCATAATTTAAACTCTCTTAATTCTATTTTAGGTCATACCTAATACATTCATTGTCCCTTCTTAAAAATAATAATAAAAATAAAAAATTATTTATTTTATAGTTATCAAAGAAAATATCAAAAAAAAAAAATTTATTGGAATAAATTTCATTTCTATATAGAGTAATAGATCTAAAAAAAATATAAATTTAAATAAAATAAATTCTATAAATAGAAAGTATAAAAATAAAAAATATATATTATTAATACTAAAATAAATATAAAATTATCAAATAAATTAAAAGTATAAAACAAGTGTACTTACACTAATTATTTACAAAATAAAATATAAATTACCCAATAAATTATATCGAATGAATAAAAATAAAAAAATAAAAATTATCAAATAAATACATAATCATAAACTCTTCTTTATATTTATACTAAACGAAAAGTGTATAAATAAAAATATACTTTTAATAAAACTAAAAGAAAAGTATATAGATATAAATAGATTTTTAGTGAAAATAAAAAGTTTATAGATATAAATAGATTTTTAGTGAAAATAAAGATGTAAAAGTAGTAAATCTTATGAAGACAATTCTCTATTTTTTCATTTTTTAATACAAAAAAATTTGTTAAATAAATAATAGGTACCTAACTAAAAACAACACACTTTAAATAAAATATGTGAATAAAAAATTTTATCAAACAAAAATAAAAGTCAAATAGATAGTATGGGATAAACTCCCTTTTTTTATATATACTAATAGACCCAAATAATTTGTTAAATAAATAATATCTACCTAGCTAAAAATAACACACTTTAAATAAAATATGTGAATAAAAAATTTTATCAAACAAAATAAATGTCAAATAAATAGTATGGGAGAAACTCTTCTTTTTATATATACCGATAGAAAAAATTATCAAATAAATAATAGTTACTTAACTAAAAATAACACACTTTAAATAAAATATGTGAATAAAAAATTTTATCAAACAAAATAAAAATCAAATAAGTAGTATGGGAGAAACTTCCCTTTATATATATACTAATTACTATTAGAAAAAAATTGTTAAATAAATAATAGTTATTTAACTAAAAGCAATACATTTTAAATAAAATATGTGAATAAATTTTTATAGTAACAAAACTAACACTCCAATAAAATTTATTGGCAATAATATTGAACGTTAAATATTAAACGTTCAATATTTAATTTGAACGTAAAATATTGAACGTTCAATATTAAACGAGTCTAAATTATCGTCATTCAATTCTAATTGGATAGATGTTCAAAGCAAAATGACATATTAGTCATTTTTTTAATTGTGAAAATATAAATTTGAAGACAAGGGGTGCTAGTTTTGTTATTAAAAGTTTTGAGGGGTGTTAGTTTTGTTATTCTCCCTAATAATTTTTAGTTTGATAATCTTTTTAATATTTTATTATATCTTATATATCTATTAATCTATTAGTATATATAAATGATAGTTTGTGATTTTGTATTTATTTGATAACTTTTGTTTGACAATTTATATTTTTTATTTCCTCGATATAATTCTTTTGGGTAATTTTTTTTAGTAGATAATTAATGTAAGTATATTTATTTCATACTTTTAATTTTTTTGATAATTTTATATTTATTTTAAAATAAATAATATATTTTCTTTTTATAATTTCTATTTATATAATATATTTTATTTGAAAATTTACATATTTTTAGTATATTTATTATTTTATATATAAAGAAAATTTACTTTATAATATTTATTTGACAATAATTTTGTTTGATAAAAGAGGGAGCTGTCTCCACAATATTTTTTTGATATTTTTTTTGTTTAATAATTTTTTTAATTATATCTTGTCTCTTGTTTTACATGTAAAGAAGTCTTTTCTTTTTTAAAAGAGAAAAATTGCTCACGATATTTATTTAATATTTTTTTAGTTTGATGATTTTTTATATCTTATATCTCTATTACTCTATTAGTATATATATAAAGAAAATTTCATTATTTTTTATTTATTTGATAATTTTTGTTTGACAATTTATAATTTTTCTTTCTTTGATATAATTTTTTTTGGCTAATTTATATATATATATTTTTAGTAGATAATTATTGTAAGTACATTTATTTCATATTTAAAATTTTTTTTTATAATTTTATATTTATTTTAAGATTAATAATATTGTTACTTTTTATACTTTTTATTTATATAATATATTTTGTTTGAAAATTTGTATTTTTTTTACTAGATCTATTACTTTATATATATATATATAATCTGCTTCATAATATTTAGTTAATGATGAACACTAATTTGACCTATATTTTGTTATGTTTTTAAGCATTTTTTTTATGTTTTATTTTATTATTTTTGTATTTGGGAATGTATTTATGTGTTTTGTAGGTTGTTGGGCTCTTAAAAGAATAATTAATTAAAATGACTTAAAAGGAGTAAAAATAGAGTAACAAGAGCCAAAGAATGTAAGCTTTACATTGAGAGTCAGCAATTATATAAGGGTTACATAAAACGCAAGCACAATAAGGCGCGCTGAGGTGAATAAATTTGTGTGCCACGACAACTAACTCTTGGGTTTCTATTATGGAACCAAAATTCAACACGCCTTGCGGCAGAAGAAAACGTGTGTTGCAGCCCGCCTCCCATATTCAGCCTTGCTTTGTGGTAAGTAATTTTGTGTGCCGCAGCCCGCGTACCAAAAAAGCCCAAAAATCCTAACATGCGTATGCCTCTTCACTCCTATAAATACAACACTATACTTCTCCTAAACAAGTTTCACAACCAAATTTCCTCCACCCTTAACTACTATGGCAGGAAGGGTTTCCATCCAAAAATCTATCCAAAATCAAGAGAAGACTCTCCATTGTTGAAGTTACTCCAAGAAATTGAGAAAAGAGACCAACCAACTTCAGTGTTTTGGAGCTAGAGGATTCATTAGAGTATTTTTATTAAAATATATATTTTTTTCTCTTTGATTTTGTGTTTGCCTTTCATGACTAAGTTGATTGACACCATTTTAGTTATGGTTAGCTAATTTATGTATTTGGGATATTAGTATTGCTTCCAATGATTGAAATAATAACAATTTTGTAATTTAATGATATTTGAGTTTTGGATTTATTTCTTGTTCATGTTCTTAATATTTCTGATTATATATTAATGATGGGCTAAATCTTGATTTATAGTTAAAGAGAATATGTTAGAATTTAGGCATCTTTGCTTGAATGTGCATTATGAACAAGTGTCTAATTTACTTGCATTGATTTGTGTTAGATTAGGTGGTTATAATATTTCCTTGAGCTAATTCTAATGAATTAATTAATGGTCAAGATCAAAGAAGTTAATAAATTGATTGTAGTAAAAATTGGCAAATTGCTATTGATTTGAAATTTTTTAAGTTTAGTGGAAAAATCATTAAATTTGACTTTTAATTGAATTGTTTAATTTATTCTTTTTATGAATAGATAGTGAACTAAGATTTTCATATACATTCATCATCCCCACCTTAGTTGTGATTACTTTTATTTGCACTTTATTTTAGGCATAAAATTTAGAATTTTTTCTACCAACCGACAATTGTTAGAGTATTTAGGATTGTTTGTTCAACTAAATAAAAAATTAAAAAAAAATTAAAACCAACACAATTCCTTGAGAGACGATCTTGGGAGTATACTTCTCATTCATTATAAATGATTCGTGCATTTGCGAGCTTTTTTTATAAAATACAAAATTTGACTATCAAGTCATTGTTCATCAATTAACAATAATTTTGTTTAATATTTTTTTGAAAATTATTAAAAAGAGAATTTTTTATTTTTATTATTATTTTTAAAAAAATAAAATAGAGTTTAGAGAGCTTAAATTATGGAATAGGCCTTATTTTAATATCTTTTACACTTTTAGGTATTTTGATTCTTATTATAAGTATGAGAATTTTTTTTATCAATCATTTGTTTATTTATTATTATTATTTTTTACTTTTATTTTCATTGACAAGTATTTTTTTATTTATTTGATATTTAAAATATATTTTTTTCAAAAAAATTTGTTGAAATTAATTATTGAGTAAATCATATAAGTTTATCACCACTTATTGCAATTTTTTCTTATTAATATTATTTTATGACTCTATTTATTTAATATAACTTTTAATATTAATTTTTATTTATTGGTATATGATATAAAATGTTTTTACTTACATGTTAATGTTACATCATATAAGTGTACTCGCTTTCATACTGAACAGGTTTTCATATAACAAATTCAAATACAAATATGTCTATTTTCTTAGTGTTGAATTAAACTTAAATAGTTCCAAATATGAGTTTGAAACTATTATGATATATTAAAAGATTTTGGTGAATAACTACAATTTGTACAATATAATACTAGATATATTATTTGTAGTTAGCCTTAATTTAACTTTTTATTTAAATTTAAAATTTTGGTTTTAATAGAGGCTCATTATTCTTATAGATTATATAATTATAAAATTTTACTTCGTAAATAATTAAAAATGATTTAAAAGTATAATTTTTAGATAATTTTATTATTACTTGTGAGTTGTAAAGTAGTGCACTATGTTTCGTTATAAATTAAGTAAAAATATTTTAAAAAAATTATTATTTTTAATTAAAATTGATCCTTTTAATTTTCAAAAAATACTAGTCGATTCTAATTGATGATCAGTTACACAGTTCCTAAATAGAGAAAAATTCTGTGTTTCGAAACTTTGAACAAATTGGGCTGCGCTCAACCTTGAAATATATAGATTTAAGCCGTCATTGTTGTTGCAACAGCAAACAAGATTATCACGGAGGCAATGTATATTTGGATAGGGTTTTTAACTGCATCATCATAACAGAGGCTTCTTGAGTTCGTCCCCTGAAGAGATTAACTTAAATTGAAACAAAATCCACAAACCAAATCTGAATCAGCCCACATCCACCCAAAGCCGAAGCAGAGGGTACGAACCACACACACATTTATATGTATTTCATTCATATAATGCAGCAAACACTAATCCACAGGATTGTCTAAATGCAGAAAAAAAAAAAATTGAAATGTGGGGGGGTGTAACTATCTATAAAACAGACCATTTTCGTTTTCAAATCATAGAAATCACTGCACAATTGAATGTTTTTTCTATGCCTAAAACAAGAAGAAAAACAAATTAAATGGGGGCATTCCGAGAATCGAACTCGGGACCTCTCGCACCCAAAGCGAGAATCATACCACTAGACCAAATGCCCAGTTGATTATGAAGACGAAAACAATATAATAATAATTAGAATATATGTTGTCGTAATCCTATCAACACGATGCTTGCTAGTGAGCAGTGACTACCTGCTCTCCTCTTGGTCAGCGAGTACTACCTAATATTTGCAAAGCCAACCTCATATTGCACGATCTCTAATAAAAACCAGGGTTGTGTTCAATGTTATCTTTATGGTATGAGCTAGCGACAACCATATTGGGAAAGTTACAAACCTGCTCTCATGAAAACAGTAACATACGGTTTGTGCAGGGTTGAGAAGAGAAAGAAGTCAACGTTCTTGTAGAAGATGGAGAACGATCCAAAGAGGAAAAAGTCAAGAATGACAAGTGGTACAGTGTAGAAAAGCCACGTGGCAGCTTTAATTATAAAGCGGTTTTGGATCCCTGAGAATGTCAACTTAGATGATATCAAAAGTGGGCTTAAATGGAGTGCTCACCGTTGCTATATAAGAGCAGACTTCTTTATAAGAAAGTTTATCTACGTAGATGTGGCCTAATGTGTATGTCTTTGTGTTTAAGAGCTTAGTTTTTGACAATTGACAAGTGACAAATATAAATTAGGACCGTTGTTTTCTGGTTTATGAACTAGAAATGTTTTTTAATAGATTATTTAGATGTTGTGTTAATTTGCTAGTGCATAACTGAAAACAACTTGTGACTTTTTTTTTTTAAGAATACAAAAGCATTTATTTTTTTATACAGTAGTGGTACAGATATAATGAGTACGATATTAGACAGAAAGAGATAAATATTGAACAAGTGCGAGAGAAAAAAAATATAAAAACTTAAAAATTAAGAAATTAAAAAAAATTTAAGTCTATTTTTCTCGAAATATACCTATTTTCTATATTATTGTTATATAAATGTTTTTTTTTTTCTGACTAAAAGTTTATTTATAGGTAGCAAAGATTTGCGAGGTAATTTTAATATTTTTGTTTATGACAAATTCGTTGGTAATATTCACATATTATTTTTTATTTATTATAATAATAGCAAATTGAAATGATTAACTCAAATCAAACTTATATGCATCTTAAAAAAAATATTATAATTTAATAGTACACCATTAAAAAAGTCTATTATTTAACTACTTGCATGTTTAACGTATTAAAAAAATATATTATTGTAACATTATAAAAAAAAATATTTAATATAATATATAAATATTCTAAATATATGTTCACTATATATATTATCATGTTGTAAATTAGGATTAATTATTTTATTAGCTCTTTGAAAAAATTTATATATAGATCTTTAAATTTTGAATCATATAATCTAAAAAAAATATCATAAAAGTCCCTCATATTAGGTTATTTGTGTTATTTAGTTCCTAAATTTTTAAAATTTTACACAAATATTCTTAAAATTTTAAATTTTATAATTAGTTCTCAAATTTTTAAAAATTTACTTATAAGTCCTAATTTGACTACTTAAATATAAATATTTGGGAATAAAAAATATTAAAATTTTTTTTTTGAATTTAAATTATATGATTTATAAATTTAAAGTTTAGAAATATATATGAAAATTAAAATTTTAATATCATATTATATGCTTTAAAAGTTTTAAAATTTATTCGTAAATGTAATTAAAATTTATAAATATGAACGTTAAAATTTATTAAAAAACGAATGTTAATGTTATTTTTTTTGTTGTTGTTTTTTTAAATCTTGTGGCCTGGCTTCAGCCAGTTTTCTCGTTCCGTTTCCCCACCTTCTGTCGCCGGTCCGTTTGTCCAGCCATTTTTCATTGTCTAAGTCCTTTCTCTTCAACCGTCCGGTTGTTCTCTTCCATGAGCCGGCTGAAAGTTAAACTTACTTCGGTCCATGCGCAGGCCAAGCGAGGCTTTTCCCTCAAAGAAGACGAAGTAGCTTCTGGTAAGCCAAATTATTCCTCTCTTCCTTTCAATATTTGTGGTGAAGGTAGCTAATATTTGTGAATTTGAAATCTGGAATTTAATTGTTTTCAAATACTTTGATTTAAAATTGTAGACGCTAGTATTCAATTTGAAGCTCCTCTCTAAATAGTTGAGTATCCAGACCCTTTATTGAGACCTAAGAACAAGCGCATCGATACATTTGATGATAATTTGAAAATGTTGGTCGATGAAATGTTCGACGTTATGTACAAGTAAGTTTTTTTTTAAAATGTAATTTCCCCTTTTTATTTGTTGACAAGTTGCACCAAAATAGATGTGAGCTCCGAAAATGTTTGTGTGCGGTTTGTCCTTTATGATATCAAGGGTTCTGTGGAAAACAATTGCATTTACGCATTTGTAAAACCATTTAACTGACCCTGTTTCTCAATTCTCATTATCGTGCATTGTGGCTTTTGTTCTTTTCCTTACTAGATAAGCTCTACAGGAGTGTGAACAATACTTGTTGGGTTACTTGTCCGCAGAACAGATGGGATTGGTCTCTTGGCGCCTCAAGTAGGAATTAATGTTCAACTTATGGTATTTAATACTGTTGGTGAACGTGGTGAAGGGGAGGAAATTGTTCTTGTAAATCCCAGAGTTAACAGATATTCAAAGAAAATGGTGCTCTTTAATGAAGGCTGCTTATCCTCTCCTGAGATTTATGCTGATGTTATGGTACTTATAAACTGTTAAATTTTGCTCTTACTTTCTCAAGGGATTTTCAAGAGTGACAAGAATGTAACTTGCATGATAAAAAATTGAAATTTCACGTGGAGATTCCTTCCATATGAGTTGTTTACTGATCGCTTTGTAACAGAAATGTTTGAGAAAAAAGCATCATTCTTGCTGAAGATAGGCTATTGAGTTTATTTCATTTACAAAAATGAACACAAACCTGGTTAGAATGAGGCCATTTTTGTAAAGCATATTAAAGTTTGAAAAGGAAAAGAATTTTAATTAAGAAGGAGAAAGGGAATCATAATAGTGATGGCTAAATAGATCGGTGTCATTAATGCAAATAACTAAAAATAAAGTGGGATTGATCCATAAAAATTTAGCTGCCATGCAATTTGACTTTTCTGTTTATGTCCATTAGATTTTTTATTCCATATTGTGAGTTCGCTGATCATAACTCATAAGGATATTTCAAGGTTCACTATTCATCCTTTGGACAACAAAGAACTAAAGAACAGAAAGATAAATTAATGCGGCATGCTTTTTTGTTAATTCTAGGTTTTCTTATATTTGTTGATCTTACCACCTGATTGTGTGGGCTTTGGAGGCTCTTTATCACTTTATATATTCTTTTCACCAACTTAGTTTGTCTCATTTTTTTCCTTGTTTGCAGAGACCAGAATCAGTGAAGATTGACACATGGGATGTTAATGGTGCAAACATTGCCATCAATTTGTCAGGCCTTCCTGCACGAGTTTCCCAGCATGAATTTGATCACCTGCAGGTATTTTATTCATCCTTCAGTCAGTGTATTAGCTTCTAGTCCTATTTCATTGTTACTGAGGCACCTTCCCTATGCATCTGTGCCATTTTCTCAAAGGCTTAAAATGGGCACGACTTAAGATTTTAGATGGCTGACTGTAAATTAAGCTTGATCATCATCAGTGGCGGATTTAGTTCTTGAACTCAGTGGAGCACTAGCAAATAATCAATACTGCAAAGTTCGCACAAAAAACTTGCAAATTAAAAAATAAATAAACATTAGAGCTAAAATTTGACAATGAATTTTTTTGAATAAATAAGTATCAAAATGTAGAGTTTGTTATAATTTTATTGGGTTTTAATTAAAAAGTAACAGAATCTACATATAAAATTTAAGCTTAAAATATTTTACACTTGAATATGAGATTGAAGTTTAAGCTGAGAGGAACACAATCTGTTAAATACGATCTAACTTTCATAAAATTTCAAAATTTTATGTGTAAAATTATAACTTTGATCAAGTGATGTTCCCCTAAACATTATATACATCCGCCCTTGATCATCACGCATGTTTTTGGGTGTCATAATTAAAACTCTTTCAACCAAATTCTCATGCCTGTAAAATACATTACATTTCCCCTCAAATGGGAATGTAAGGGAGGAGAGTTGCAAAGAGGAGGCATGCTGTTAATTAAGTTCGAGGAATCTTCATCTTTTTACCCCCTTTTATACTAGGCTGCTGCATCTGTTGCATGGGTTGAAAGAAGTAGGGCTGGAACTTCAGCCTTCGTTATGCATGTAATACCTGTGCTAGGGTCTCAGAAAATAATCAATAATCTTGCAAATAGATTTTGTTTGACTGTTTATTTTGTTGATCATTTCCAAATTTGCAGGGCGTGCTGGTTCTTTGATAGAATGAATGACTGATGATGTTCTTGATAGTGTTTGTTCAAACCTAGAGGTAAGCCACCTTTTTTTTCCCCCCTCTTTCTTTCTATTTTTCTTTGATTGTAAGAGGTAAGCCTCCATATACCCATAATTTTTATGAAATTTGTGGACTGGATGAACTAGAAAAGTTGTAATTATGGATGCTGCTTTCTCATCACCTTTATAAGGAACTCATCCACTTTTAGTAAACAAAAACTAAAACCTTAAGAATAATGCAATTCAGTTATGACTACTGGTTTAAGTAATCTTGTTAACAGAGGCATTCTTGCCTAAATCTCAGCTAAAAAACCGACTTATTGTTGCGAGTCAACCTTGATGTCCTAGGCGTGGTGATCTTTAGTTGAAAATTTGAAATTGAACTTTAAATATATATCCTTAAGTAACATGCTAAGCTAACATACAATATTTAAAAAAAAAAAAAAAATGCTAAGATGACTTTGCATTGCATTTGATTTGTGATTGTTATTTGTTTGATGGTGGCAGGCCCTGGAAAAGAAGTATGAGGATAACACAGGATTTTCAAGTCCAGAAAGAGTTGAAACTCGTAAAGGGAAGAAAGTTGCGTTGGGTTTGGAAAACGATGACTACTGCACTATGCATTGTCTACTTCATCTTTGCCCCATAAGTTCAACCTAGCTATTTTCTCTCCCATGCAGTTGGGTTTGGAAAATAGGATGGGCTTTTGGCTTCTTTTTCGATTGAAGATGTTCTTTTCTTCTCAATAATTAAAGAAAGATGATATACTACAATCTCATTTCAAATGTTTAAATTTTATTGGTCTATGAATGTTTAGGGTTTTATTTTAAAATTGGACCCGACCCTCTTGACCATTAAGTTGTCACATTGACACAAAAATTAAAATTTAATTTAACTTAAAATTGATAACATTGTTTTTCCAAGAAAAATGTAAAATTATTCTTATATAAAACCCTAGCATCATGTAAATCTATCACAAACATAACCAATGTGTTAAAATTTAGTTGAATACAATTTTGTGTTTAATATTTTTTTTTTATTGAAATTTTGTGTATTAAATTACTCTCTTTTATATCTTTTGAAACACATCTAATTCAGTAGCATGTATTGTAATGGAAAGTTGTGAAGGTTGGATTTGGAACCTGAGTGCTTGAATAAATGCATTATTTAAAAATATATAATATTCAATAACAATCTCTTTCATAAAGATATATTTAAACCCCTTTTTTAAAGCAATCTTTTCCCCTTAAGTTACAAGTTTAAATCGTACCAAGTAGTATTGTTTGATAATAAAAAAAATAAAAAATTCTAGGACTTGGAATTCAACCAAAACTTTTTATTTCTCCACTCAATCAGCTAAACTTTATTTTAAAATAAAAATTTTAGGACTTGAAAGTTGGAATTCTCCCAAAACTTTTTATTCCTTCTCTCGATGAGCTATCACATTAATTGTACTAAAAGAAGAGGAAGAAAAAGGCATTTAATTTATGGGCGGGTTTGTTTTTTGAAGTTTAATATTTTTATTTTAAATATGTGACAACATCATATTAAATTATTAATTTTTTTATTTTATTTTTAATTATTATTGAGTTATCAATTTCATATATTATATTTAAAATTAAATAATAATAACTATAAAATTGATTAAAAAAATATAATTTTTTTTTTTAAATTTCATCATTTGTTATTGTGTTGTCAATTTTTTATAATAAAAAAACTAAATTTTTATAAAAATAATAAATAGATTAAATTGCTCTAACTAAAAAACCCTCTTAATTTCTACGTGATTCCAAAATTAATTCACTCGCTAATGTACCAGTTAGCTTAGTTTTTCATGGAGCTAAAGAGCACAAAATATATCATCAAGAAGTTGAAAGAAAATATCTATTGTTTTTAAAGAGTAATGATATGGATATTTGAATTTTGAAGAGTAATGATACGTGGATCAAAAATAAATTAGTCCTTATTTATATGGACTTTGGATGAAAACAAATCTTGTTGGTGCCTGGTGGGACTTATTAAAGATAATGAGTAAGTGAATATTATATATTGCAAATATGAGATTATATCTTAAAATCATAAACACGATTGTAATATTCATTGCTATTATGTCACATCATTTGATGTTGTATTTGTGATTATTACTCTTAGGAAGTGGGTGGTATGGTTTATATCGGTGGAAATGAAAACATTTTCTTATTTTGAAATTAGTAAAAAACCATTATCGTTAGGGTTTTTTTTTAATAGAAAAAATGTACTTATTATTTCATTTTTATAAATTAAATATATTAATTATTTTTATTTAAATTAATGTATATTAATCATATAATTATTATAAATATAAATATTTTTGTCATTTAGGTCATTTTAATTATTTTATTTTTTTTAATTATTTTAAATTTTTAAAATATTTTTCTCTTCAAACATCTATTAACTTCCTATTAATTATTAATAATTCGATCAAATTTAATTTTTTTCATCAAAAAAATGATAAAAAAAAATTAAAGTTGGCAATAAAAATGTGCGTAAATTTAAATAAAAATTATTAATATATTTAATTTATAAAAAAAATAATTTAATTATGATGCTACCTGTTTTTTTTACCTATTAACCTATTTTCTAATGTTTTTAATAGCTAATGGATATGGAAAAGTATAATATATATATATATATATAAAACGAATTATCTGTCATTTGAACTTTGAAGAAAAGTTAAAAATTATTTATAAAAATATACCTTTATATAAATAATTTAATTTTTAATTTTTAATTTTCTTTAATATAAAAAAAATATGGTAAACTATTATATTGATTCCAAATCTTTACCCAACAATAAATTTTGGTTTTTAACCTATTTTTTCAATAAAAATGGTTCATACTTTTTTTAAAATTTCACATTTTTAATTCATTTTGTATTGATCATTTTGTATAAAATTAGACTAAAAATATGAAATTTTAAAAAATTAATGACCATTTTGTTTGAAATTGAACTAAAAGTGTGAAATTCTAAAAATTTAAAACCATTTCGTATGTAAAAAAAATTTGAGAACCAAAATCTTTCATTAGGTAAAGGTTACGAACCAACATAATAGTTAATTCAAAAAATAATATTCATTTTCCTACAACATTAAAATCATATATTTAATTTTATTGTAAAAAAATAAACACATATATAATTTTAAAAGAGTTAAAAATTAACTAAAAAGTTTATCCCATATAATTAAAAAAAATACATATCACACAAATTTATGTACGAAGAAATTTGGTGGGAACTCAACTAACAAAAGGTAGATAAAATAAAGTAAAAATGGCTCCATTTTCAGATTTTTCAGACTTTAAACTTTTATATATATATATATATATACAAATTCAGTATTTTTTACTTATGCCTTTTTTTTTTTTTTCATATATCTTCTATACCACATGTTCTCGCATATTTTTACTTACTGTTTTATGTATTTTTAAATAAATAAATAACAACAAAATTAAATAAAACTAGACTTCAATTTTATATATTTTTCACTTACTAATTTTATATATTTTCAAATAAATATTAAACAACAATATTGAATAAAAATAAAAACTTCAATTTCATACATTTTCACTTATTTCATATATTTTCTATAGATTTATATATTTTCAAATAAATAAAAGAAATGAAATTCAAATATAACTAACAACTTCAATCTTTGACGATAATTATTACTTCAAGGTTTTGGTGAATAGCATTATTGTTGTACAATTACTCATGTCACAATTGACATGTTGCACATTATTGTTGTAACCTGTACAACAATTTTTTTTTGAAAAGTTTGCATAAGTTTTTTAAACTTCAAAATCGGTAAATACAAGATATGAATACAAATGTAATGAAAAATGGGGCATCATTGTTCAATCTCCCTAGAATAAAGGATCATACTACCTTACAAGTTACATTCAATCTCTAAAAACTTTTGAATTTGATTAAATTAATCTTAATATTAAATTTTATTTTAAAAAACAAAATATTTATTTAAAATCAATCTAACAAACATGGTTAGTTGAAGATCTAACTTGAAAATTTATAAGTTAAAATTTTCCTAAAATAAATAGTTTAATTTTGAAATAAGAAAGCTTGCTAGCATACTTAACTACAAAACATTGTTATTATAAGAAAAATATCATCATACATCATAAAATTATCGCAAACGTAACTAATATATTAAAAGCTTAATTATTTAATTGATTTTCAGACTTTAATTAAATTTATATTTAAGTACCCAAATTTTTAAATTTAAAATTTAGTCTCTAAATTTTTAAATTCTATAATTTAGTCTTTAAACTTTTAAAAATTCACACATAGATTCTATCTTGGGTACTCAAATATATGTTTTTTAATCAAAATTTTAAGACCTATGTGTAAATTGTTAAAAATTTGGAAACTAAATTATGGGATTTAAAAATTTAGAAATCTATATGTAAAATTTAAAAATTTAAAAACCTAAATGTGAATTTAACAAAAATTTATAAATCAATAATATAATTTAATTTATATTAAAATTTGATTGAATACAAGTTTGTACTTTCAATTATAATATTAAATTATACTTTCACATGATTTGAGATACATTAAATTTGTCATATTTAAATTTTAGGATGAGAGGCAACAAAAGTTTAATAGATTATGAAATTTGTGTCATTTAATATCTTAAATTTTAAAGAATTTAAATGTTCTGCCTTTCGATCATAAAGTGACATATATTTCTTTTAAAAAAATTTAAGTCTTTAATAAAATTTCTGTTAACACTGTTAGTAACATGGTCTGTCTCAAATTATATGTTCCTTTTTTGTCCCCCCAATCACATAGTAATATGTATACTTCTTTTAAAAATATTTAAATATTTAATAAAATTTTTGTTAACAACCTTACTTTTAAAACCAAAGGCATATTTTTTTTTTAGAGAGAAAATAGGAAACAATTATAACTTATATTTATTTTTTATTATTTTTTTATATAAAAAAATATATCTTAATTATTTTGTTATAAGTTCTTCTGTCGAGCTCTATTATCTGTTTATATTTAATTTCATACTAATACAATTATTTGTTGATTTATTTTTATAATATAAATTTTTTTAATATAGTTCAATAACTTAATATATCAGCTTTTATTTTCAACCAAACAAAATATGACTTCTAAGTTCACTACAAATTAATATTTGTATTGAAATTTATATTAAATAAATAAATGGACCATTATGCTATTAATATTAAAACATATTCAACTTCATTTGTCATATTGTTTATGATTTTTTAGAATTATGAATTTTCACTTTTACTAAATTATTATTATCATTTGATTATATTTTTAATTTTTAAGGATATAATTTTCTATAATTTTGTGAAGAACAATCTATAATTGTATGTATATAAAAATTAGAGTTTTTAATCTTGATTCTTATTTATTTATTTTTCATTTTTTTTTTTTAAATTTTCAGCAATGTTGCCACTTTCAAATTGATGATATTTATGTAATTAATTTTACAATTTGAGTATTTAATAATGTAAAATTATTCATTAATCACTTGTAAAATATTCAAAGAAATAAATTATTAGTGAAAATGTAATCTAAATTAATAATAATTTATATAAGTTCAAGTGTGTAAAACAAAACAAAACAAAAAGAAGAAAAAGACATATTCTAATAATACATGCTATCATTAAAATCAGTCCCGACAATATTTTATTAACTTATATATCCTAATAATTTTAAAATTTTAATCAAAAGAAATTATTGCAGTTGTGATATAGAAATTTTTTTATACGAGTTCTGTAAGGGTACTCCCACTTAATGGATAATCATCGATGATATTTATACCATAAATTTACAACTAGTGTAATAAGATGATTAGCAACCAAAAACACCCGCAAAAAATAATAATAATATACTATCTCACCGAAAAATTATTATTTTTCTTATCTTTTTCGAATGTTATATTAACACCAGTTAATCCATTACCAGTAAAATTTTGTTATGATTGCTTTTGGATAAAATTATTATTGAAATTTATCATCTTTTAAAAAAATTCCAACATGAATAATAAATTACTAAAAATTAGAATTTTAATTATAAAAATTTATAAAGCTGTGACATATAAATATATATATATATATATGACAATAAAATTGGCTATGTTTTACTTTTGTAACATATTATAAATAAATATTATTTATAAATTGATAATATTATTTTTAAATAAGAATATGAATTGTAACTAATATTAATTTAATTTTCATAAATATTTTTTAATGTAATATACTAATACTAGTATTAAATTCTATAGAACTTCTTCAAAAAATTAAAAAAAAAATGAAAAAAATAATTACATTAATATAAATTATAGACAAAAGAATATGTATGATCAAAAAGAAAAATTGATTAAACAATAAATTTTATTAAACTATTGAACGTTTTCAATAAACTCTAAAAATTAAACTCAAAAAGGGCAATTGCACTATTATAAAAAAATAAAATAAAAAAAAGGTGTCATAAAAGTCTTTTTATTTTAATAAAAAATGGCATTTAGTTCCGTAAGTTATAAAAAAATGTTTATAAATTCTTTTACTTTTGAAAAATGTATTTTTAAATCCCTCTATTTGTAAAAAATGTGTCAAGCAAGAAAAAAGTTAAATTTTTATCCAATCTAACGAAATAGCAGATGTATCACATTCATATTTATATTTTTCGATATATATATATATATATACATAAAAAATTAATATTTAATTAAAAAATTACTTAATTTTTTTAGTTAAAAAAAATTAAATAAAATTTTCAATGTAATTTAAATATAATTTTCAATAAAATTTTAATTGTCTAATATTTAAAGTCACAATTTAGATAATAAAAATTTTATTTAAGTTTGATCGAATTCAATAAAATTTAAATAAAATTTTCATTATTTAATATCTAAAATCATAAATTATATGATGAAAATTTTATTTAAGCTTAATAGAAAGAAATTGTAAAAATTAGAGTAATTTTTTAATTAAAAATTATTTAAATTGATATATATCTATCAAAAAATATAAATATGCATGTGACATATGTACTATTCCTTTAGATTTAATAAAAAATTGGATGAAAAATTAATTTTATCTTTACCTGATACATTTTTTACAAGTAAAGGGGCTTCAAAACACTTTTTCTATAAACGAATGAACTTAAAGACACATTTTATAAGCTAGAGGACTAAATTTCACCTATTGTATAAATAAATGGATTATTTTTGCTTTTAAAAAAAAATGATAATTCTCATTATATTATTGATAAATATACAATTATATATACAAATTTAAATAATATTATTATAGAGAAAGAGATAAAATATTCATGTTAGTTATGCAATTTAGAAATAATTAAAAGTAATTGAAAGAAGAATGATCTATGTTTAAAGACTTGACCGCAACCTGCTAATTTCAACAAGAAAATTGTGAGCATTAGTTGTTTTTTATTTTTTACATAAACAAGTGAGCTATGTTTATGTAATTTAAATTTAAACATAAACAAGAGCAACTAGTGTCCATAGCGAGATGAAAGAAGAAGAAAAACAAGATAAAATCAAATAAATGAATAAGCCTCAATGCTCTTACCCATATACATAAAACTTATATCAACAAACGAACTTATAACAAAATAATTAAGTCACATCTTTTTTTTACAAAGAAATAAAAAATAAATATAAGTTAGAATATTTTTCTCTTTTTTCTCTAATTTTTTTTTTTTTTTAATAAGCTCAATTATCTATTAATTTCTCCTACATCCAAAATATTATGTTGTCAAAAATTAAATGTTTAATAATGCAAAAGAAAGATAGATTTAATATGCTACAAATAACACAATTATTCCACAATGAATTTGAAAACCTTAATATTAAGGAACCAGAACTTCAAATAAATAAAGAAATTCCTCAAAATAAATGTGGTGGGTACAATTGTAACTTAAGCACTACTTAAAAAATAATATAACTTGACGATGAACTTCAAGTAAATATCATCAAATTTAGGGGCAGTACGTCTCACTTTTTTTCTTTTAACTCCAGCTTTTTAATCGATACACATGGTGGTTGGTACTGCTTTCATATATATATAAAAGTAACGAGGTTAATAAAAGTTTTATTAAAGATTTTTTTTTTTAAAGTATACATGTCACTCTATGATTAAAAGATAGAGAGATGACAGATAATTTCAAACATAACATATTGCAAATGATATTAATCGAAATTTTATTGAAGAATATTTTTTTTAAAAGTGCACGTGTCACTTTGACAGAGAGATGATAAATAATTTGAGACAGAACATCTAGACTCAATTTTAAAAGGCATTTTTTAGTCCATCAATTTAAAAAGAAAAAAAAAAAACAATTAATGATAAATAATATAATTTTAAAAAAATTTATATTAGAATATTATTTTTTATTATCAATTGATTAAAATACTATGAGATATTAATAAGGATAAAAGTTAAATTTAATATAAAATTATTTAAAAAAATCAACAATAATAATATTCTAACATAAAATTATTTTATACATATTTTTTTGTTTTAAATAAATAAAATATTATAATAAAATAGTGATAATAACTAAATATTAAAATAAATTTTTATAAATTTATTTTTGATATTAATTTTAGTTTTTTTATTATTAAGTAATATTATTTTAATCATTAAATAAAAATGAATGATATTTTAATAAAAAAATTATTAAAATAATATTATTTATTTTTAATTAACAATTATTTAAAAAAAGTAACAGACTAAAATTTAATTTTTTAAATTTGAAAAACTAAATATACCTTAAAATTTTATTTAAAAAATTTGACTGATACTTTTTTTTAAAATAAAAATTTTAGAATTTAATAATTGGAACTTAGAATCTATCCAAAACTTTTTCTTGCTTCTCTCAATGAGTTGTCACATTGTATTAAAAGAAGAGAAAGAAAAGGACATTTAATTTCTACCTTCTGTGAGTACAAAATTAATACACTCGCTCATTCACTACTTAACTTATTTCATATGCAATGAGCCAAAGGGCACAATAAATATAAATACATTTTTAATAACTTAAAATAATAATTTTAAAGAGTAATGCTATAGAATTCACAATTATATCAGTCCTTATCAATTTAAACTTTAGATGATAACAAATTATATTGGTAGGACCTACTAATGAACAGGTGTTCGTATATTTTTCTCCTAAAAAATTAATAATATAATTTATATTGATGGAAATAAAATATATTTTTTTATTTGGAAGATAGTAAAAGTACCATTATTGCTAGGTATTTTTTTACTTATTGATAATTGACCTTATTTTCCAAGGTTTTCTAATTCATGATGGAAATGGAAAATTTAAAAAAATTATTGATACTTGATTGCAAAAATGGGCTAGGAGTAATTTGACCTTCAGTGGGAAAAAAAAAAAAAAAAAAAAAACTTATAAAAAATTGATATTTATTACTAAACAATGATAAATAATTTTCTCAGAGAGTGCATTGGTTTCAAACAAATTAGGGGAAAAAAAGTTTAAAATCAACCGCATACAGTAATTGGAAATAAAATAAATAAATAAATAAAATACTATGAATTATTAAGCGAGTACCGAAATTTTTTAGCACAACGACTTGGCTTTACCGGTCTCGGAGCATCTGATACAAGGCCTATCAATAACATCAAATGGACTCCATTCTTTATGCTCTCTCTAAGTCTCAAGCACTTCATTGTTGAGCACGTTTCACATGTAAGTTTGCAAGGTTTTCTCTCTTTCATTCGTTTCAGATATTTTTTTGGGAAATTGGCTACTTTTTCATATTATTAATCTTCTAATGCCCCTGAAAATTTTGTGTTTTATCGATACTTGATGAATCATTTTACAGAGGAGGGAGGCCAAGTGCACTTCCGTTATTATCGAGGGCAGCTTTCGGATCAGAGGAGGACTTGTAAGTTGAATTTTCGTCTAGCTCAGGTAAATTTGTCATATGATGGTAAATTCAGTTTCTGGAAACTGTGTTCTCTCTGGAAATTTTGTGCGTTTATGTGATAGACTCTTTGGTTTTGAGGAACTAGATGAAGAAATTGCCCTACACGATCGTTAGATGGTTGTTCTTACCCTTCGATTTTTTTCTCTGTTGAGGTTCTGCTTTACAGGGTTCGGCTAGGTACATTCTACCTGATTAAAAATAAATAAAAATAGGATAGTACCTAAATTAACACACTTATACTAGGCATGTAAATTTAGCTCAAAGTACGAATCACCTGGCCAGATCCGATCGGCTCGCAACACCATTAGGCATGAACAAGTTACGGGGTAGGCAATGCCTATGTACCTTTGTGGCTTTGTTCATATAAAAATGTACACTTAGAACTAGTTCTAGGTGGTGCGTTTAGTTCCCTTATTTTATGAAAATGTATACATAAGTTTAATTTCTCCTTACATACTCGAAAATGGTCATTTTATTGCCACATGCTTCTAGCGAGTGTATTTGATGAAGTGTAGGTGTTGTCATTCAGTGGAGAGTCTGAATGGGTTTAGGGATTTATTTTTTGGTTTGTGATGTAAATTCAGCAGGTTTTTTTTTTTTTTAAGGGCTTAAAAATATAGACTTACATAGAAAAATTAAAAGTCTTATTTTCACACAGGGGATTACTGATGTAAATTCAGCAGTTAATTAGGCAAGAAAATGATTATTTTCTCTTTCTTAGTTCACACGTGACAAGTAGGTGCGCTTTTTTCTTCTTCCTCAGAATCAAAATTGAACTTATGTGTAACTTCAACTTCTAAAGAACTGGGAACTAGTGATTTACTGACTTCAAACCAGGGGACTAAAAACGAAAATGCTATTATATTTAGCAAAACAAAATCATCAAAGGCTAGCGATTCTCTTAGACAGTATTTTTTTTCCTGCTATAGTTCAAAACAAATGATTCATGCTCGAACGAAAGAACATTACTTTATGATGGCATTCACTTCTATATGTCCGCTACCCATCAAATCCTTAACGATCTCTTCCTCAAATTTGAAGACTTCCACCACTTGTTTGCCGTTTCTTTGAAGGCCTTTCCCAATAATATCTCAAAGAATGACGTTTAAGCAATTCCGGATAATCAAAAACTGCACTTAACAAATCCAAATTCCAAAGCTAATAACATTCCAAACATCCTTTTTTTTCTTGAGTAAATTGCTTCTGAGGTACCTAAATTTAAACCTATTCAACACAAAGGTACACAAATTATTTTTCTCTACAGAGAAATATCCATATTTTTATTTTATTTACACATAAGTATTTTTTTAAAATTAAGGCTTGTCACGTCAGCTTATTAGTGTTAATTTGCTGACATGACACGTATTAAATTTTGACACATGACAAACCTTAATTTTAAAAAGGCACTTATGTGTAACCAAAAGAAAAGTATGAGCATCTTTTTTTAAAAAAAAATAGTTTTAGTATCTTTATGTAGATTATGCTTAAATTTGGGTACCTCATTAGCTATTTAGCCTTTTTTTCTTCTAAAAAATTCAATCCAAATTGTCTCAGATCTGGGTTCTTCTCAGTACCAACTACCCTTCTCATTCTTTTGTTTCTATTGAATTTTCACTTGTTTTGCCTTTTAATTTTTTCCCACTTATTTTAGAATTCAGTCCCAATTCTCTCATATTTTGGTTCTTTTCACTTGATTTTTCTACAATATCATATCTACCAAACTCGCTTTTCAATTTCTCTTTTTTCCTTCTCAATCTTCAACATTTTGTCAAGCCCTCTTCACCCAAACTCACTTTTCAATTTCTCTTTGTTTCCTTCTCAATTTACAGTTCTCTATTTCCATCTACAGTTTTCCTTTGTTTAAGCTTTTCAATTTACTTCTATGCATCTTATTTCATTTTTATTATTATATTTTTAAATTAATTTTCAAAATCAATCTTCTTCTTTCCTCTCAATTTTTTCTCTTTTCCCATTAATATTCACGCTTGAAACAAAGATGAAGATGATAGACAAAAAGGTTAAGTTGCACGTCTCTCTCTTTATGTAAATTTATTTTAGTTTATTGTAAGTGATTTAAATGATTTTCAGAAGTCCCAACCCCAAAGGGCCGCTCTTTGAGAATTATATATGGTATAGTGGTTCCCCTTTCTGAAGTTGGAGGACTGTTAATGGGTTTTTGCCTGAGTTGATAGATTGAATAAAAATCAACAAGTGAACTAAGCATTCATAGACCATTGTTTTTAATTTTGATTGATCTTGACTAATGAATAATTTTTTAGATATGTTAAAGTTGGTTTGTAAATGGTAGTTACCTCCATGATCTCCTTACCAGAGTAGTTAACTCGCTCTCCTATAATAGTTTTTTTACTTTATTTTTAATAGTTATTGTTGGTTATTTTTAATTACTTTTTTAAAATTTAATTTTTTGTATTTATCTTTAATGGTTATTGTTGGTTATTTTTAATTACTTTTTTAAAATTCAAAATTATTGCCAAAAAAATTTCAACTACTCATTTTCATTTATTAACCGCAATATACTATTTTTCTTATTTATTAACCACAATATACTATTTCTAATTTGTTTATTGTTTATTAGTTATTACAAATTGTATTTCATAAACTCAATTGTTTTGGTTATTGTTTTTTATCAAATGTATTTCAGAAACTTATTGTTTTAGTTTTTTTTTTTTACCAAATTTTTATTGTTGTTTATTGTATTTTTACTCGCATCTTGTGCTTATTGGTTTCTTGAATTTTTTTTTACTGTATTCCATCTTTTCAATTTTCTCAAATATTTTCCAATGAGGGCCTCATCTATGGAGGCTTTAACTGCCCTATCTATTGAGGCCTAATTGCTCTTAACCAGCAATATAGCCTATTATTATTTTTTAAAATTAAATTTTATTAGACTACTTTGTTTACATGGGATGAGATCATGTCATGAAAATTTTCGATATTATTCTTAAGGTGATGTCTACAGAATTTCCCTAATATAGAAATATATATTAGGTGCGGTGCCAACAATGTGGCAGACTGTGTTGCTTACATTTCAAAGCCTAGATTGCTGTTGCTTGACTAGGTTCAATATGCCTTCCTATCTTATATCTATCTTACTATAGATGATTCATTTTATTATTTGTAAATTATACTTGTATTTAGATATCTTTTTATCATTAATGAGAGTATTATAGTGTTGTGAAAGAAAAAAAACAATGGGATTAATGTGTACCTTTTTAGCAAAGGGAACTTTTCAAATATTTTTCACAAAGTTTCGCCTTATTGCACCTGAATAAGTTTAGAATCAAACTTAGAGCCAAACATTTATGCTATGAGCTCAATTCGAACTTAGCATGGAGTGCAAGCTAAATTTAAAATTTTAAAAATATTTGTACCTTTATAATTTCTTTTAACTATTTTTATGATTTATTGCATTATTTGAACTAGTGTATTTGAATCAATTTAAAGTTAAAAAAAAGGTGGGGTCAAATATACTTGAATAATCTTAGAGCTACACTTTGAACTTTCATTTAATATGAAAACAAAGCCCAACTCCAATAAAAATTATATGGGGTCTTTACTTGAGCCCAGCTTGAAAATTTAGTTTTGGGCTTGAGCTAGCCCGTCCCACCCGAAGTGACATCTTTACTTATATCGAATAATGTTGGTCTTAACACATTTCAATGTTTCTCCCATTTTACTTATGCTTTAGTCTCTCAGCTCAAGTCCATAATGTAAATACTTGGACTCCCTTTTGTAATATCTACCTATGTTTTATGACTTTTTATTTACGTAATACTCTTTTTCTTGATGTGGGTACTTGACACTCTAAATTTAGTAAAATTTTACAAAATTTTTCCTTTTGAAGAAAATATAAGTGCTTGAAGCTAAATACGCATCCAAAAATTTATGACATTCATTCTCTTCTAAAAGAAATCATGTAATATATATATATATATATATATATATATTTACAACTTCATAGGTTCACTAAAATTTGGGTATGAAATATATTAGAGAATTTATTGAGGATGGCGATATTACCACAACTACAATTGTCATTGCCACAAAAATTTTTATTAATGACTTTTTTATTTAATGATAATGGCATTATAGGACAATTAATTGTTGGGATATAATAGACAATTTATACTTTTGTTGTATTTATAATAAAAGTAGTTGTGATAATATGCTTGTCCTTGATCGGAAGTAATACATATGTAATGTTAGGGAATAATTCACTAGTTCAGGAAGAAGAAAAGATAAAAGAGAACTCTACATGATTTCTAAGAGCTAGTCCTTTTTTTCCCAAAATTCCTAAGGAAGCTAAGTTTATTTTTAATGTAGAAAAGCTAGGAAAAAAAAAAGAAAGGGAACAAAAGAGGATAGAGGAGATAGAGAAAATAACAAAATCAAGAGGATGGTGAGAGGCCAAATTTCAAAGTTCCAAGGGTTATGTTAAAATCAATTTCAAAATGGGCATTTTGGGATCTAAATAGATGAGTTTTGGAGGTGGACTTGGGGCAAAGCCATAGCCATGATTTATTCTATAGAGGGTCGAGGCTTAAACAGAGGTCAAGTTAAAAAGTCAAAATTTAAAACAAATAAAATAAATTGTTGCTAATTTATTGCTTTTAAATACTTAAGAGTCGTGAATCCAAGTTCATTAATGAAAAATAGGTATGTGAGCATATGAACGTACAAACATTTATTTAAAAGATGAAAAAAAAAAACATAATTTTTTTTTAAAGGATCTAAGTTTTAATATATATATATATATATATAATACGTAATGGTTATTATTATTAATTAATATATGTGGTTCCATATAACATAAAATAGATCCAAAAAAAACTTAAAGTTATATGAATATAATTATAATAATAGTTCAAATATTGCTTTTGTATTATAAACTATTTTCTATAAATAAAGTTATATTTTATAAGATAGATGAATTTAAGATCATATATACGCTTAACTTTATATTGTAGATAAATGTAAGATATTTTTAAAAAATGCAAAAAATTATTTTATTTGTTTTATTTTTATTTACTTATATATAATAATAACAATTTTATTGCAATAGGATCATTTTCTTATTTTAATTTCAAAAGTGTCAAAATTATATAATAATAGAAAAAAATTATCGAGCTAAGGGGGCCGTAGCCCACCCCAGTCCCCCTTGGCTCTGCCTCTAGGGTGGAGTGAAAAAGTATACCAATATCACAATGAATACCCTCACGTAAAACCTTACTTAAGTTATTTACAGCTCTATTATTGCAATTTTGGGACATCTTTATTACTTCACCTCCAAGAAAGGTGCGATTGTGGGGGCTCAATACTAGATTTGAAGGTAAGAGGCCAGATTTGGAGGTTGATAACAACAAAGTTCAAGAAGTCTTTATGAATCTTCTATCTATCTGGAAAACTTTTCATCTATAGCAAAAAGCTGCTTCTCTTTTTAAGTGACAAACTTTAAATTACTATATTTGTTTGAGGTTTTCTATTTTATTAGGATGCCGCTAGAGAATACCTATAGACTTTTTACCAATTGGAATCTCTTCACTTCCCCACGGTCTTCCAAGTAACTCAAAAACAGATCAGTATTAAAAATTAATTAGACATGGCATTTGGCAAGAATTGAGTCCAATGTTTTTTTGTTTTGTTGGGATTTACTACTTCTTTGTCTTCTCTTATCAGCTTGGAAACCTCTGCTTGGGCCAACTACTGCTTAGGAAGAAATGGTACTTTCTTTTGTTTAAGTTTTGTATCTGTTCCTTTCATGTCGTGGCTTACTTTGTTTCCTTTCCAAATTTTTTATTGAACACAATGTTGCTCTTTACCAACTTTGAGTTTAAGGAAGGAAGATATGTTGTTATCTCCTGAATTCTTATGAATCATTTACATTTTATCGTTTTTCTTGTCTATGCATACACCCATCTGTTGCAGAACGGAAATACTTCTGACTTAGAGAGTGAAAATATTGACTGGGACACTGAAGATGAATTGGAAATTGAAAACTTCTCTTTATCCAGTTCTTCAAATTTGGAAGTTTCTCGTGGGGATTCTGCTTTGGGCTCAAGGGAGGTCTATAATTCCGTACATTCTACTCCTAAGGTTCTATTTGATTTCTGCTGTAAGATTGTAGACTGGTTATATCTTATAGAAGTTGTGAAGTTTTCTCTAACTAGTTTGGTCAAAGCCTTCTCTCCTTTGAAAAACCAGTGACTTTTGTAATTAAAAAAATATATATTATCATTCATGAGTCATGAATATGTAAAAGAAACTTTTGCTTGACTCATATCACGATGATATAACATCTAATTTCTGTTAACTTGATCTTAAGAGATATTTATCTTGCCTCAACACTGCCATGTCGCTAGAACATCCATATAATGATTAATTTTACATAAAATGCTTGTTTTTCTACTCTTCATGCTATTGTCACATGCGACAGAGAATTCATATACTCACTTTTTCTTTATGAAATAGTCCCTTATTTTTACATTTCAATGGTGAAATCTATTTGTTTTCTTCTGGTTTTCTTTCAGCATTTCTTCATTTCAATTAGTGCACAATTTACATGTATACACTCTAAGGCATCTTCATTGCCAGAGAAACATTATTATCTTTTAAACGCATAACTATCACAAATTTTCCCTTTGTAAAGGCAAACCCGTCTGCAAGTTCTTCCAATTCCAAGTTATTTGATCGATTAGTAGGGATGGGTTTCTCTGAGAAACTGGTCACCAAAGCTATTCAGGAAAATGGTAAAAATTTCCTCTCATTTTGTCACTGGTCAAGGCACACATTTTTTTCTTCTATGGTTTGTATGTAACCTTCAATGCACAATCCAGGAGATGAAAATGAAGACTCTCTCGTAGTAACCCTCCTGACATACTCGGTGAGTTTACATAGCTCATTTTCAGATTTATCATAACTTTGCTAGCAGGCAAGCACTATCGGTATTCTCCAATTTTAGGTCCCTGTGTTATATCATGCTTATATTTTTGCAGGCTCTTGAAAATTCTTCAGAGGAACAACAGAAGATTGAATCTGGTCATGCTTCCTCGGATCATGAAGGGAGCTTTCTAGATGATTTTTCTGATGAAGAAAGTTTGTCTGATAATGAGGTGATTAAAATATTTTAAGCATATTAACTTCAATTTATTTAAATTTTTTGATGTATGACCCTTTTAGTTTATTTTCTAAAATGTCTCTAGCTGATCATTCCATTTTTTAACTTTATTGTTTGGTACTTGGTAGGTAGCACTTTAATCTCCTAGGTGCATTACTGTATCATAAAAGCTTGTATGCACAGAATGACATTTTTCTAGCTTTAACATTTCTCCATGTATTATCAATCTAATTAATTTTTTGTGCAGGACATTACAAATTCTATTTCAGATGAAGAGAATGCACTGATGTATTTGGTGCAAATGGGATATACTATTGAAGAGGCCTCGCTAGCAGTAGAAAGATGTGGTGCGTGTTCTATTATGATTCTGATTATCAATATTTAAGTAGTACTGCAGACATTTTAATAATTATTTTCCTGTCTGTTATTAACTTTTATTGTTGTCCCTGCTCTGAGTCTGATAATCTGGGTTGTGGGGTTTCAAACTTCCTTCAGCATCCATCTAGTGTACTGCTAACTTTTTTCTTTATATGCCTAGGTTTCTCCATGTCTTTCTCATGCAACTAACTTTTAGTAGCTTGGCTAGCTGTAAATCGATCTAATAGGATATCATTGTACTTTCCTATCTTCCCAATAAAAATTGCAGGTCTTGACTCCTCTCTTGATGAGTTGACTGATTTTTTGTGTGCTGCTGCTATGGCTAAGGCAGCAGATGCTGATTTTCCCCTTGAAGTTAAGGTATTCCTTGTTTTTGTTTTTTCAAAGGTTTTTTTGGTATGCGTTTTGGATTCTTTGATGGGTTTTGTTTGTCAATTCAACCCAAGTGTAGTAATTGACAACAATTAATATGCAATATATATTTGCAGCCAAGGCTGCATTTGGATTCTAAACACAAAAAAAGGAAACTTCTTGATGAGATACGAAGAAGGAAAAAACAGAGGGGTTTGGAAGGAGGGATCCTCAGCGAAGATGAGGAGACAGTTCATCTTCCAAATCCAATGATTGGATTCGGTGTTCCCACTGAACCATGCATTCTAACTCGTAGAACTGTTCCGGAGACAGCCATGGGCCCACCGTACTTTTATTATGAGAATGTGGCACTCGCTCCCAAAGGAGTCTGGAGTACAATGTCACGGTTCCTGTATGATGTTGAGGCAGAATTTGTTGACTCAAAATATTTCTGTGCTGCAGCTAGGAAAAGAGGCTACATTCACAATCTCCCCATTGAAAACAGATTCCCTCTCATTCCACTTCCTCCTCGCACCATACAAGAAGCAATACCCTTGACAAGAAAATGGTGGCCTTCTTGGGATGAAAGAACACAACTTAACTGTTTACAAACTTGTGTTGGAAGTGCAAAGTTGACAGAGAGGATTAGGAAGGCTCTTGAAGATCATGATGGTGACCCACCTCTACGAGTCCAGAAGTATATTCTTGACGAGTGTCGGAAGTGGAATCTTGTTTGGGTGGGAAGGAACAAGGTTGCGCCACTTGAGCCTGATGAGGTTGAAATGCTGTTGGGTTTTCCAAGGAATCACACAAGGGGAGGTGGAATAAGCAGGACAGATAGGTACAAGTCTCTTGGTAATTCTTTCCAGGTAAAAAACGTCTGTGGAATTCCATGTTAAGTCTGTTACACAACTCACAAATGCATTCTATTATTGAGAAAGTAAATCAATATACTGATTTTTCTGCGGTGACATTGTCTCAATTATATTTTTCTGATTGGTTGTGAAGTATTTTCTGCTATTATTTTGGCTTAAATTTCAGGTAGACACTGTGGCATACCATCTTTCAGTATTGAAAGACATGTTTCCACGCGGCATCAATCTTCTCTCGCTTTTCTCTGGCATTGGTGGTGCAGAAGTAGCTCTGCATAGGCTTGGTGTCCCCCTCAAGAATGTTGTATCGGTTGAAATTTCGGAGGCTAATAGAAATATCATCAGGAGTTGGTGGGAACAAACCAACCAGAAAGGGAATTTAATTGATATAGTTGATGTCCTGGATCTAGATGCGAACCGGTTAGAGCAGTTTATGAGCTGTTTTGGTGGATTTGATCTGATAATTGGTGGGAGTCCTTGTAATAATCTCACAGGGAGCAACCGACACCATCGCGATGGACTAGAGGGTAAGGAATCGTCGCTGTTTTTTGAGTATACTCGAATACTCGACCAGGTCAAACAAATGATGTCAATGTATCGATGACTACTTGCAAACCCTAATGGCAGTGATGAAGTTCTTGGATTGTCAAATTTTCTTCCTTTGCCTCAATGATGCAAAACTGGATAGGATAATGCTATTCTCTTACAAATTTCCATTTGTTTCAAGGAAAAAATGTATATTAGGAGAGGCATTTCTAGCTGTTAAATGTTGATGCGTATACTGTAATTATCTGATATACTACTGTTTGGATACTTTTTATCTTATCATGGCATGAACTGAAAGAACCAGCTAGTCACCGATTGAGTGGCTTTCTGATTTAACTCAAGTAATTTTGCTCAAGTGTTTAGTCTCTGTTGGCTAGAATAATTGAAATGAAGTCGCTATTAATAGTCTCCTTTTTATTTAATTTTTTTTTTTAAAATCGTTTGATACTTACCTGTGAGGGTGAGTCTCACCACCACCAGATTAGTCTTCCATTTTATTTTTCTAATTAAAGATTCAGTCCTTAGATAAAGCCACCTGTGAAGAGTTACAAAAAGGACAAAATTGTCATTTGTTCAAATTAGGGGGAAGTTCAATTTTTGGATTTAAATTTTAATGTTTAGGGTTTATTTTTCAATTTAGCTTTTCCTTTGAGGGTTTATTATCTTTTGATTTGTTCAGGTCTGATGGACGCCAACATCTCTAATTTTTGGAGTATTGTCGATAAGATGTTGTATCTGGAAAATGAGGTGCAAGGTAAGTTTTTTTCTTTTCTTTTCCAATTATCCGTTATTTTGTTCAAACAAATTAGTGGAGAGCACAATCCAAGAAGTGTTGAAAGAGATTTTTTCCAAGATACAATGTCATCAAATAGAACATTTGGGTAACCATCTTGCAATTGGCAGGAGTGTGGCTCAAACTTGCTTTGCATTTCTGTGTATGTATTTCCTCATATGCGTATACCTTTAGATATGACTGGTGTTATTGAAACAAAAACAAATTAATTTGTGAAAATATCACCAACCTTAGATTTAATAAACCCTCAATTACTGCAAGTTTTGTGATTATATTAAGTGATTTGGTATAGTTTTATTAGATGCTAGTTAGACTTAAAAAATTACAAAATTGTATCTAATGAAACGACCATTTTAAATTGTAAGTTTGTAATTGAGTGCACATTTTACAAAATAATAAAAAAAAAAAAAAATTGAACTTAAGTTTTGAATTTTTTTGTTCTTCTTTTGCTTAAGTTTTGGATGTCAGGCTTAAAAGACTCTCATGTCAATTGTAACGAGTGCAATTTTTTCACGGGGACTAAAAATACAATTTCTAAAGACTAAACAAATAAATGGGCAATTATAGCTCTCCATTCTTAAATAAAATAACTAATTGCATCCTATGCAGTGAACAAAGAAAGTAGTGCTAATTTCTATATGGGGGGATGCAGTCAACTTAAATCTATGCTCATAAAATTATATAGGGGGAGTGCAGTACTAATTCCTATGCAGTCAACTTAAATCTATGCTCATAAAATTATATAGGGGGAGTGCAGTACTAATTCCTATGCAGTCAACTTAAATCTATGCTCATAAAATTATATAGGGGGAGTGCAGTACTAATTTTTATGCAGTCAACTTAAATCTATGCTCAAATCTAAATGATGCCAGAAATTATAAATAATAACATAAAATATCCAAATGTACATATATTTTACCCTTTTGGATAGCATCAATCTGCAATCTTCATTAAACTTGGGAGAAAATTTGAATAGATAATACAGTAATATCAAATATTCAATAGGCTTCAGCTCTAATTTCACCCTTTTGGATAGCATCAGAAAGTCATAATTGATTTATACCATAGTAAGCAACAGATATATCAGAACTTTTCCGTAAAAGTGGGAAGCAAAAAATGATCAAGTTCGGTGTTTAGGGGGGATTGGCAGGGCTTGGAGCAGGCTACTGATGTGGGTTGAAGGAGTAGTTGTAATTTTGGGCCTTTTGGTTGAGATGTTGGGTTTTTCAAGCTGTCTAGAGGTGCAATCTGTGGAAGTGTCGCTGCTTATGGTTTGTGTTGGTTTCTTGTCTGCTAGTTTGTATTTGCAATGTTCGTCATTTTGGTCTTTGTATGTGTTTGTTTAGGATCGTGGCTATGTTGTTGTGCTAGTTGTTTTGCTGGTAATTTGTGTTTATTCCTAAAGCTTTACTGCTTTTTCTCCGTTTTACTAGCTGGACCTCTATAATTAGGAAAAGAAATTGTAGTTGCTTATTGTATTTGTTTCTTACTAGCAGAGATGCAAATCAATTCGTTAGTTTGTTCATTAAGCTATACACTGTGTATAACTATTGTTGGAAAGATTAGATTGTATTACTTTTCTATTAATTAAGCTTCTATATTTTGAAAAGAAAAAATTATACCGTTCAGGGCGTAGCACTATGGTAATAATACTCTAGGCTTTCTTATGCAGTAAGTACAAGGCGTCTATTGTTTTTATAGATAATTGGGTAGTCAACAGTTTACACCATAAAGATGCAAGGAACAAAGTGTTTTGACTGCAAATTGTGCGTGGCTACACTTACACATTTACCAAATTAATAGGCATCCATATTCAAGCAATAAAATAATTAAGAGTCCCATATGAACATGGCTTCTGTATTAATCGTCATGACGATAAGCTATAAAAGAAAATAAGAAATCTCAACTTTTAGACAATTAGTTAAGAATTTAAAAGTGATCATAGATAGACAACCATAAGATGCTTTAAGTCGTATGTATGGTTTCATGTTAGAGCACACGACGGCAGAGTACAGATGCTAAACTTGAACTTGTTAGTGCAACATACATCCTAAAATTCTCAGATGAGACAACTACATCCAAAACCCATCATATTCTCAATTCATAACAGCCATCTCGGTTATACTCAAAATAAACTTATTTTCACTAGTTCTTAGAAAGTTCAACCAATTACACAGATTTTTCAAGATCTAACAAATAGAATTGACTACCCTAAATCCAATCATTAAATTTATGTCTAACCAATGCTAAGGGAACCTTAAAACCCCAACTATAACTATTACAAGCTAATATACAAATATTCAAATGAAACCTTAAAGAGGGGAATAAAAACAACTGAACCTATAAGTTAATTGAAGAAATTCATGCTTAGATCCTCAAAGAGGTTTCGAAATCATAATACACACCATACCAATTATCCATGAAGTTCCAGATTTGTTTCATGAAAAAATACCAGTAAAATTCAAGATTGATCAAAAGACTAGCATTCAAATCCTCCATTAAACTAAAAGACATAAGCTGTAAACATAATAACAAAATGAGTACCCCAGAAAAGTCTTAGCTTTCCTAATCACCACCAGCCTTCTGATAAACATAAGTCAGCCCACACTTTCCACAGTAATGCCTGTCAAAATGGTTAGCCATGAAAGTTCCAGCACCACACTCAGCATTAGGACACTCTTTCCTCAACCTCTGGACCTTTCCAGAATCATCCACCTTATAGAATTGAAGCACAGCGAGCTTGACCTTCTTCTTCTTGTGCTTGATCTTCTTGGGCTTAGTGTAAGTCTTCTTCTTACGCTTCTTTGCTCCACCTCTTAACCTAAGTACCAAGTGAAGAGTTGATTCCTTCTGTATATTGTAGTCGGCTAGAGTTCGGCCATCTTCGAGCTGTTTTCCGGCGAAGATTAAACGCTGCTGATCTGGTGGAATACCTTCCTTGTCTTGAATCTTAGCCTTGACATTGTCGATGGTGTCCGAAGACTCAACCTCTAGGGTTATGGTCTTCCCAGTTAAGGTTTTCACGAAGATCTGCATGATTGCTATCCTATGATGAGCGAATGATCGGCGGAGAAGTTTTTAATATATGGAGTGGTCGAGGCTAAATTAGGGTTTCAGTTATTGGGCTTTACTGGCTTCGTTCCTTACTTGGGCTTATGGCCCGCTCTAAACAGAGTTCAAATCTTTGGAATAAAGGACTTATATTAGTATTTGTATCTAATAAAAAAAAATAAAAATAACATATTTAAAAAATATAAAATACATATTTTGTATAACAAAATTATTACTTTATCTAAAATATCTCTCTATTAATTAAAATTAGTAAGATGAATCGATTACAATCTTAATTAGTGAAGAGATATGGTAAAGTAATAACTTTACTTTTTAAAATATATATCTTTTAGTTCTTAAACATGCTACTTTTATCTATTTTATTATTTTTTGTGAATAAGTGTTATATAAGTCTCTCACTCCATTTTTGGTGCATTAGCTTTTATACTATCAATACGCAATATAAACGTAGATAAAAGTTAGCGAAGTAAGAAGCAAAATTACAAAAAATGTGTAGATTTTCTCATTTTATTTACCATTTAGTAGTGGACTTGGATTACCTTTATATATATGTTTCCATTGGGTACATAGATTAATTTTTGAAAACTTCTATTTCCTTTCCAAAAACTTTCACTCCATTTTTGGTGGATCAGTTTTTATACTACCAATATGCAATATAAATGTAGATAAAAGTTAGTGAAGTAAGAAGAAAAATTACAAAAAATGTGTAGATTTTGTCAATTTATTTTCCATTTAGTAGTGGACTTAGATTACCTTTATATATATGTTCCATTGGGTACATGGATTAATTTTTTAAAACTTATATTTCCCTTTCAAAAACTTGTACTTTCTTTTTGAAAATGTACTTATGGCTTTGAATAAATACGTATTTGCTAATCTTTATGAACTTTAAATTTCAAGTTTGAAATAATATTTGAGTAAATAGATTATAGATTGCTATTGATATTAATCTTTACTTTCTAAGTTGAAAAAATTATATGTATGTAGTGGTTTTAATTTTGACATTGTGCTGATTTAAGTCTGACTAGATTTTAATTGGTGTTAATATTGATACCTACTAATTGCATATTATTATAAATGAAAATACAAGCTATGAAAATGAAACTAAAATAGTTATTGAAGAACACGGAAACAATTACTGAATTTTTATTGAATTGTGATGAGTGTTTAAAAAGTATTAATATTTTATGATTTATTTTGCTTAATTGTGACCAATAGATTTGATTATAATTCTTTTATTTAATTATTTGTATAAATCTATCAATTCAAAATCACGATATATTTTTATGTATTTCAGGTATTTTTAGCTTCAAAAGAGATGAATAATGTAAGTACGTGAAGATGGAACAATTGGAACACTTAATTAACAATCTAGGAGCAAAAAATACTAAGGCGTGTAAGCTTTACATTAGAAATCAACCAGTCTGTAAGGGTTACATAATTAGCTTGTGTCGCAATGGAGGTTTTTGTGTGCTACGGCGCACTATTCTCGGATTTCTATAAGGGGCAATTTTTTGGCTTTTGTCCGCTGCGTGCTTGTATTTTTGGAGAATTTTAATTATGTACAACCCTTATATCTATAAAATTCTCTTACTTTTTTAGTATTAAAAAGAATTTTTCACACAATTTAGTGACAATTTTCGAATAAACTAAACTAAGTTTTTAAAGCTTTGTCACATCCTAGGGAGACAAGAGAGGCATATTTAAAGGAGACAAGAGAGGCATATCTAAAGGAGACAAGAAGCATTTTAAGATTGAAGATCATGCTTTTGAGGAAGGAAACATCATCCAAGCCAATTGTGGTATCTAGATTTAGGTTACTTGTTGTTGTTAAATATTTCTTCTTCTTCTTTCTTCTCTAGAATGTATGTTAGATTATATTTGTCTATAATTAATTTAAACATGTTTGGCTGAATTTAACTATGGATGTTTAGCTTTTGTTGTCATGTTTGCTAGATTTGTTATGTTGAATATTTTTATTGCTTATATAAATAAAATTGCCATTTGATTAAGAATTTGTTTAAATCTTTATTTGTGAATACTCATGGGCCAATTTGAGGTTCATAAATAAATTGAAAAATCTTAGAGTTTAGTTTTAAGAATGCCACAGTGACTATATTTTGAAAAACTTAATCAAATCTTTAAATTGACGACCTAGCCATAGCATTGGTATGATTGACATATTTTTCCTGGTGCATAATTTGTTTGTTATTTAATATACCCGATCGTAAGATATTGATTAGTTAATCAACAAAGAAAATTATTTGATTGTAGAAATTTTCATAAACAAAAGGAAAGTCGGTAATCTTTATTTATTAGAGCATTAATGTTAATTCACCATAATATTTCGATGCAAGCATGGTCAACCAAGCTAAACACTCATATATCCTCCATTGATATTTATCACATTTTTGAGTTAGTTTAGATTTAAAATATTGTTTTCTTTCTTTGTTTACCACCATTGATGTTGTTCTCGTGTCCAACTTCATTTACAGTTTTAATTACTCACAATTTTATTAGTTTTAGGATTCTAATTATTTACAATTTTAATTGTTTTAAGATTCTAATTATTTAGTGTTTTAATAGTTTAAATTTTAATTAGTTAGAATTTTAGTTGCTTTAGGACTCTAGAGAAGTCAAGAAAATATTATTTAAAACTACTGCAATTTCTTGAAAGATCGATTTTGGAGGTTTGCTTATCGCTTGCTACAAGTAGTTCGTACACTTGCAAATACTATAATTTGTACATCAAATTATTAGATATATGTGAATCTGATTATTTGTTTAAAATAAATATGTTTTAGTCATTGTGTAACGAATATTTCACAAATAAACTAATTTATATTGATTTCTAACTAATATATTGGAATATATTAGGTTAATAATCAATATAAATCTGCATATTTATTCAATTTTAAGGAGACTAGCTCCCTGTTATCAACTATGTGATAGTATGAAAAATAAGATTTAGAAGTTATGTCTAAGAGACTAATTCTTGAAAACTTTGGATATTATTAATCTTTTATGAGAATGTTACTCTGTTTAGAAAAGTGATTTTTAAAGAAACATCACCCCACCATTCTTTTATATAAGTATTTTTGATGAATACTAATTATGTTCATATATCGATGTTATTATTAAGATAAAATATTTCCCAAAATTTACATATATAAGAAAAAATAAGGATCAAATTATTATCTTGAAAGTATGAAGAACAATATTCTAGAATTTCATATATGTCATTTATTGAAAGCCCATAAGTTACGAGGCTAACATAAATATATGATAAAGTATATTTAATGTCTCGTGTATGCTATTAAGTATCAACATTGATAGCAAAATTGACATCATGAATATTATATATGCTATTTTATAAGTAAAATATACTATTAAAATAGCAAGATAATAATAATTTATAAATAATATATGTACCACAAATAACTATGGATATAAGAACATTTTGATTATATCATTACTAAAATGAATGTTATTTGATATTGACATTGAAATGAATATAATCAAAAGATAAAAGTATATCTTAAATGATTGTAAGTGATTAATTTGATATAAAATAATTACTATTTATAGCTCAAATATGAGTACAATATTTCTAAATTTCAATAATAATCATTCAAAAAATTTAAGTGTTTAATATCATTAACATTTTATTGAAAAACTTTGGAAAAAAAAGGTTATTCAATCATATATTTCATTAAGCTAAAAGAAATATATACATAAATTTCATGTGTGCTTAAATAACAATATTGAGAGTGAAATTAACAATAGTTATGAATCATTCGTATGCTATCATTGTAAGTGAAGTTTACTATAAAATAGTAATAGCACTACCACAAAACTAACATATGGTCACGGTTTTTAACCGTGACTGTAGACCTATGGTCACGGTTTTAAAAACCGTGACCTAAGAAGGAGAGACCATAGCCTATGACCTATGGTCACGGTTAAAAACCGTGACCGTAGAATATGATATAGTCACGGTCTTTCAAAAAACCGTGACCAATTATTCACTTTAGGTCTCGGTTTTAAAAAAAACCGTGACCATATGTAATATTTAAGGTCACGGTTTTTAGAAAGACCGTGACTATATCATATTCTACGGTCACGGTTTTTTCAAAAATCGAGACCATAGGTAATGTTCATTTCCAAATAGACATTTATTTTTCGGCACTTTTGGTCTCGGTTTTTCTGAAAACCGTGGCCTTAAATGTTACATATGGTCACGGTTTTTCAAAAACCATGACTATAGGTAATGTTCATTTTAAAATAGTGGCACCTATTTTTAGCATTTTAATAAATTTAAATACCTGTTTTTTCAATATTATAAGTGCAACATTCATATCCAAAAATATATTATTAAAACTAATATAGCGATTACATTTCATGCGATCCGAATTAGGTTTAAATTATAAATATTAATGCCCAGATTGTTTCAAAATTAATGACACATTATACAGTGTCATATAATAATTACAATACTAATAATTAAACGTACGTATATGAAATTAAACTAATTTAAAGTATTACATAATACTATCGCTTTAAGAAGCGATTTGTGAACTCCGCCCATTCATTCCGCATTTCATCAATTTGACTATCAGTGTATGATCCTTCATTATTAAGCTACATATGAAAACAAATTATAAATTATTATTTTGAGTCAATAATGGAAGAAACAAAATTAATTTTACTAAGAGAATACATAAATAAAATCGTGTTTACCAAGTCAATGATGGAAGCAAGTGGGTTAACAATGATTGTCCTTATAAACATAAGGACATAATACCCACACGTAACCAAATCATCTTGATGAGGACACTACATATTAAATAAGATAAATAATTGTAAGCTTAATATTTTGATATGTTAAATTAGATAATTGTAAGGTAATCATGTAAATGGTTCACAGCTAGTCTATTTATGTATATATACATATATAAGATAAATCTTAAAGGGTAGTTGAAATTGTAGAGCCAAGAACATACCCTTAATCTCGACCATGTTGGCAAACCTTGAGCCCTTCGATTTTGATGGCTACTCAACATAATATGAACCCTATATATACATATATAAACATATACAATTTTAATATATAATTCGATATTATTTGCATAAAAAGAAATAGACTTAAAATTAATGCTTCTAAAGACATTAAACTATATAAGTACTAAAATGTTACTTACTCATTCATAATATTTTGAATATCAGGGAACACTTCACCCCACTTTGAATCCAAATAATATATGGTATTTTTAAAGGGGTCATACACCATTAAAACCCAATGATACCTATATATCAATTGATAATAAAATTTATTAAAATACAAAATAAGCATGATTAATTACAATAATAAAATTAAAAGAAAAATAACTTAATTACCCTTCATTATATGGAATAATCCACTTATCTTCCTCTTGAGTATTTTTTATCCTTTCAAACACTTGTCTTGCAATTTGAGTACACGTCCTCTTCTTCTTTACAACATACAACCAACTTGGGTCAATGAATCTAATAACATTATGCATATTATTTTTCATCAACTCCTCATAGCATCGCCTATAAAAAAGTTAGAATAATTTAAACACATAATTTATAGCAATCATCAAAATATAGGATAGCATGAACATCTAAAAATCATTAAAGCTGACCTAATCCATAATTTGACCACTGAATAGCCAATTTCCACCTTGGTATAAAATTGTTGGACACACTCAACTGACAAGTAAATAGGAAGATCATCGCCCAATATATTACCATCCATTGGTACTTTAGCAGCAAGATCATGAATAGAAGATGCAGATGAGCATGCAACCATAAGAAATCTCACTTGCATGGGCAAACCATTAGTTTGGTCATATGTAAATGGGATTGGTTTTTTTACAGATACCAAAGCACGCTTCTTAGAAGAAGTTAGTTTTCCTGTTGGTTTACTTACTGATTTCTCCTTTAGACTTCCCTTTTCGTTTCCCTTGCTAGTGGGTATCTTAGATTTTTTCTTGATCAAATCCTGTTAACTCACAATATTAACAAAACTAATAAGTTTATAAGATATTCTTAAATGACTATTAAGCATGTGAAGATATCAATTCTTACCAAATCTTTTCCCAATATTACGAGATGTGGAGGCCAAGGAACAAAAGAATTAACCGCCTCTGTAACGGTATTATGTTCTTTTGTTGGTATAGGTAGTGGGCAATTTTTTTCAATATCATCTACAAGGGAAACCTTCCAACTTCCATTCAATGGTTGTCCATGACAAATACCACTAGAGGAATCTACAACCCTTCCACGCGCCACAATACGAGATGGTGTCTCGTATGCAAGTAAACAATTTCGTCCCTACAATTTATATGGTAGGGTAAAACAAACATATATACGTACTTATATTATTAGCTAATAATTATGCAAATAACTTTGAAAATTAAAGATTACTTACAACTAGTCTCATATCAAATGTAGGCACATTAGAAGGTTTGACAGTTTCTTGGATGTGTGGTGTAGATGTAGGCGTCATTAGATTTTGCTCATCATGATCAATAATGGGATGTATTTCTTCCGGATAATGGCTTGAAGATCCTACACTCCTAGATCCAAGCAACTCTGCTCTTAATGCATCCATCTGTGCCTTCATTGTATCAATACATGCAACCTTCTCTTTCAATGAGATCACTTCATTTAATACCTTTACCATTTCACTCGTGGGATAAGTACAATGTTTTCTAGTCATGCCAAAATATTCACTAGATGTAGTATTTTGGGAGCATCCTCTAAGACGACCTGAGTGGTCTTTCCCCAATGCAAGCACCATTGCATCCACACCCATCTCTTCTTCAATCTCACCAATGTCAATTTTTTCTTGTATTTGACTCTTAAAAAATTCACAAATACAATTTTGTTATACATTAGTTCATACACATAATGGTGCTTTAAACATTTTATGCATAAAACAACTTGAAACAACTTAACATTGTGAAATATAAACATTTATCTTACCACTTTTTCAACCATCTCTTGAACCTTTTTACTTTTGAACTCTCCTTCTTTTGGAGTGTTCGCAGCAACAAAGACATGAGATCGACGAATCCGTTTCCCACTACTAGTTGACTCCTATTTAATAGAGATTTAATTAGAAAAATATTGTTCGTATCATAAAAAAAATAAGACCAATCAATTTAAAAACTATTAATCACTCACCAGTTGGATTTTCAAGTTAGAAAATCCTAATCTTCCTGTGTGGTGGTTATACTCATTGAGCTTTCTAAGCTCAGCATGTTGATGACTTGAGTTCTATTTAAGTGTACCAATTAGATAAATAGATTATATAGGAAAATAAATCAAATTTACAAAATCAGTTGTGAGTTTCAATCATACCTTGAAATCTTCTGATCATGTGTAATCCACAAACTCATGCCAATCCTTGTGTATCCATTTGTACTTCTTAGGTGGTTTATAAAGCTTATCCTCATTCAATGGATTCAAGTATGGCTTGATATATTTTTTTCTCAAATTCTTCTTGAATGTCTTCCACCCCGAACATGCTGTCTTCATACACTTCCTTTTGTAGGCCTTTGGAATATTGTATTTTTCCTGATAAATTCATGCATAAAATCATATGCATATTCAGATAATGCATGAAATAAATATAAATATGTTCTTACACTCAAGGTCGCCCATATCATGTCTTTTTCTTCTTTTGAAACTTCTCGTCGCCAATCATTGTAAACAATTCTGATCATTGTCTTTCCTAACACACATATCCAGCTAACCATTTTTGATCCCCTCTTTCCAATTGGGTTGCCTTCATTATCAAATTGAACTGTTGTTTTTTCTGTGTTATTTGATTTGACAATTTTCTTCATCTTTGTTATACCTCTCTTATGTTTGATCGTGTTTGATTGCCTTTTAGTATCCGAAGAACTATCATCATTGCTCAAACTATCCTCAGATGAGGAGTCATCATGAACTGTCTCATTAGGATCCATAAACCTACGTGAAAAAAATCCAAGATATAATAAGTTATAATGAAAAAGAAATAATTGAATAAAAGTAAAATGTAAATGCAATATAACATGTAAACAAGTTACAACAAAGAAATGAAGTCCGCTTAAAGGTACCTTTCTATGAAGTTGCAAATTAAAACAATATAACTTCACCGATCAACCCAAGTTGGCTCACAATCGTTGCGCATATATATAAAATTATCATCTTCTTCAATATTATCATCATTATTGTTCGGTATATTGCTTGCAAAAGATCCATGATCTGACAAAATTTCAATTAAGTCTGAATCTTGGTGATAGAATTCTCGCTTAGGAGGTGTCAACACAACTGACCACTTTGTGTCTATGGGATCGTGTACATAGAATGCTTGGCTAGCATGGGTTGCCATAATGAATGAGTCATCTTGATGACCTATCTTATGAAGGTCAACAAGAGTCAATCCTAAATCATTCTTGCGAATTGCATTAGGATTATCCTCAACCCAATCACACAAGAAAATTGGAACACGAAACATATGGTATTCTAATTCCCAAACTTCTTTAATAACCCCATAGTACATTCTTTTAGATAGTACCGGGTTCTTATCCTTAGAACTTGCAAATTGCCAAGTTTGAGCATTTATCATAACCCCACTATTTTGATTTACACGCATTGTATCCCTTGATCTTGTTGTAAATCGGAATCCATTTATAACATATCCAGGATACTTGATAACGTCATATCGAGGCCCTTTTGCAAGCCACCTTAACGTTTCTGTGATTGAATTATTGGGGACACTCAACTCGTGCAAAACCTTATCTCGTAACCAATAAATAAAGTTGTGGTTATGTTCATCTTGGAACCACTTCTCCGCCTTTCTCTTGTTCCGAGGATCTGCCTTTAATATATCCATGTACTTTCTGTTAATTAAAAATAATGTCATTGAATAATAATTTGAAAATATAATCTATGAGATTTCCAAAAAATAATATAGGGAACTTTTTGTACCTTATGTATGGTACAATCTCATCATTGTTTGCAAGCACCAAACGATGACTTTGTTCCCACTGCACTTGTTCGATGGTTTCAACCGAACCCGGATTTAATGGTTCACCAATATCATCTAAACCAACGCCCAATGAGAATCTAGGGCTAGGAACTCCAATTGTGCTCATACTTGATAGGTACTCAGCACAAAACTCGATAGCTTCCTCTGCAATATAACACTCAACTATGCACCCCTCTGGACGACTACGATTACGAACATAATCTTTCAAATACTTCATGAATCTTTCAAATGGATACATCCATCGCATGTATACAGGACCACATAGCTGCAGTTCTCTAACAAGATGAACTGTTAAGTGAATCATGATATCGAAAAATGAGGGTGGAAAATATTTTTCGAGTAAGCATAATGTTTCAACAAGTTCAACTTGTAGTTTATCTAGCTCAGCTTCCACAATTGTCTTCTTACAAATAGAATTGAAGAAAAAACAAAGACGAGTGATTTCACGACGAACATGATTAGGGAGAATGGATCTAATTGCTACAGGCAACAATTGTTGTATGAGAGCATGGCAATCATGTGATTTCAAACCATATAGCTTTAAGTCTTGCATTGATACTAAGTTTCTCACACTTGATGAGTAACCTTCAGGAACTTTCAATTCTGATATACATTTACAGAAGGTCATCTTTTCATCCCTAGAAAGAGTAAAACAAGCTGGGGGCAACTTTACCCTTGATCCCTTGTTAATCGGTGCCAATTCTTTTCTAATACCCAACTCTTTCAGATCCAATCGGGCAGCAATACCATCCTTTGTTTTAAAGGGAATATCAAGAAGTGTACCAATTAGACTATCACATACATTCTTCTCTATGTGCATCACATCTAACATATGGCGTATTGGCAATGATTGCCAATAAGGCAACTTCCAAAATATTGACATTTTTTTCCAACATTTGTCACCATTATCTTTTTTTTTCTGCTTCGTTGCAATCTCTTTGAATTTTCTTTTGCATATTCCTCCTTTTTCATTTTCAATTTCCTTTCCCTTTTCTCTTTCTCTTCCTTTTCCTTTTTTTTTTCCCTTTGGTCGCTGCTTTCAGTACTTCCTCCCATTTTCCCAACTTTTTGAATGTGAGGCCCTTTAATTTTTGTAACACTTCTTCTCCCTGCAAGGGTAATGGAGTATCATCTTCTTTATTATTACTCAAAACTTTATTTCGGGGTCTTAACTTATGCCCTTTTGGTAAGAACCGTGTATGTCCAACAAATGATATTTTTTTTGAATGTAATAGATATTGAGATTGGGTTTTCTCACTGCATATTGGACATGCATTGTACCCCTTTGTCACATGTCCACACAAATTTCCGTATGCTGGAAAATCATTTATTGTCCACAACAACACTGCTTTAAGCTTGAAGCTTTCTTCTCTGTATGCATCGTACACATCAACTCCTTCATCCCACAATAACTTCAAATCATCAATAAGAGGCTCTAAGTACACGTCAATGTCATTACCTGGTTGTTTTGGTCCAGAAATTAACAAGGTAAGCATCATAAACTTTTTTTTCATGCACAACCAAGGAGGAAGGTTATATGCGATAGTAATTACTGGCCAACAACTATATCTACTACTTAGGTTCTTATGAGGGTTGATACCGTCAGCGGCAATAGCTAGACGCAAGTTTCTAGGCTCCGACCTAAAATCTGGCCACTTTTCATCAATGACCTTCCAACACGGGGTATCTACTGGATGACGCAAAATACCATCTGAGGATTTGTTTTCCGCATGCCACGACAACATTTTTGATGTCTCCTTACTTTTAAACATTCTTTTAAAACGAGGTATAGGCGGAAAGTACCAAAGTACTTTAGCAGGTATACCTTCTTTTACATCATTTCCATTTGAGGTAACCTTCCACCTTGAAGTACCACACTCTGGACACTGAATAGCATTTTCATATTCCTTCCTATAAAGTATACAATCATTTGGGCAAGCATGAATCTTCACATACTCCATACCAAACTTACCCAATGTCTTTTTCACTTCATACATAGAGGTAGGCAACTCGTTTGTCATTGGGAGCATTTTATGAATTAACTGTAGTATATCATTGAACCCGGCATCAGAAATGCCATGTTTTGCCTTTATATTGTATAAATTGACCATAGCAGACAACTTGGTAAAATTCATGCAACCTGGATAAAGTGGCCTCTCAGCATCTTCTAACAACTTGTTAAATTCATCAGGTTTGAAGTCCGCTTCATTTTCTATTGCATTTACCATTTCAACCGGAGATTCCCTCATATCCATGAATGGGAATTTGTGGCTCGATGGTGTGTTTGTTTCATCATCCTCCTCAATTAAGGGCTCTCCATGCATATACCAATTTATATAAGTTGGAACAATCCCACTACTAATAAGATGATCTCGTATGTCATCAATTTTTTGAAATTCTATGTTTGTACAATCATTGCAAGGACATCTAATACACTCATCATCTATGGAATTAATCCAAGCAAAGTTCAAAAAACTCTCTACACCAAACAAATACTCTTGAGAAAATCTTGGCTTCAACATCCAAGACTTGTCCATTCTAAAGACGCAACACAACACATATTAATTTAAATGATAATATTAATTCAACTCGTGCTAAAATTCTGATTAAAAAGATTAACGCGTTTCATATTCACGCCAAAGTTATCTAAAAATAACAATGCATGGGCTGTTTAATAGGGATATGAGACGAGCTGATCATCCCATTTGAAACCATCATGCAGAAAAAACCAACAAGTAAGAAATATGGTGGCTTAGGTATGCGATTCTAATTCCCAAATATAACAAAACAATATATAAAATAAAAGCACACATAGCACTTATGGATTCAATAAAAACAAAATACAGAGCAAACATCTACAAATTAATGATGTTTCATTCATGAAATTTGTCATAATTAATCAGACAAACTACGCTACATATAAAAAGTCAGGAGATTTCTTGTCGAGGACTACCTGGTATGGTGGAGGACTGGTGGAGGGCTGGTGGCTGCTGCTGGTGCCAATCCTTGTGTCGAAGAAGATGAGGCAGCGAAAGGGAGTGTTTGCGGCTGAGACGACAGCGGCTGGGACTGCTGGGTGCGGCTGGGACTACCTGGTATGGTGGAGGGCTAGTGGCATATGCTGGTGCCAATCCTTGTGTCGAACAAACTTGGCAGCGAAAGGGAGTGTTTGCGGCTGAGACGACAGCGGCTGGGACTACCTGGTATGGTGGAGGGCTGGTGGCATATGCTGGTGCCAATCCTTGTGTCGAAGAAGATGAGGCAGCGAAAGGGAGTGTTTGCGGCTGAGACGACAGCGGCTGGGACTGCTGGGTGCGGCTGGGACGACAGCGGCTGCGAGGAGGCCGGACGAGGGCGGCTGGGACGACAGCGGCTGAGCGGAGGCCGGACGCGCGCTGCTATGGCTGCTGGGTGGTTCGCTTTTTCTCTGGCGCCGCACGGGATGGAATTAATATATACCTGCAAATGTTTCTATCTATTATCATATATATTAGTTAGGTTTCGATGTTGTTTTGTTTTGTTTTTTTTTTTTTTTTTGTACATATTAGTTAGGTTTTTAGGTTTTCTTTTACAATAAAATTTTTTTTATTGTCACGGTTTTTTAAAAACCGAGACTATATTACATGATAAGGTCACGGTTATTTAAAAACCGTGGCTATAAATTTTAAAAAAAAAATTTACTTCACTTATGGTCACGGTTATTCAAAAAACCGAGACTATAAATATACACTATGGTCACGGTTTTATGACGACCGTGACCAAAACCCTATGGCCTCGATTTTTATTAAAACCGTGGCTAATTTTCTGAGACTAAAGACCAGTTTTGTTGTAGTGTAGAAAAACACACACATATATAAATATTAAATATTATGTGCTTGCATAGATTATTAAGAAAAATGGCATCTTGATCATATCATTTTTAGAAGTAAATGATTATCATGGGCATGACTTGAGCTATTGTGTTCATATTAGCAATATGGTTATTACAATCTTTATCATATTATTAAAATTGAAAGCCCATGTAGGTAAATAAAATATATTTTGAAGTTGTTATGTCACGACGTATTTAAACTTCAATTTTATAATGGAACATATGCTTCTATAGAAGCATAATCAAATAATGTTAATTACGGTTCAATATATTATCAACATTATCTAATATATATCCTCTTTTTTATCTTGATAGATAATGATTATTCATATAGCTATGGATGAAGAAATATATAGTAAGATTGTAACTATTGCCTATCAATTGAAATAGTAGACACTTTTGTGTCTCAAAAACAATGTAACAATACTTATTATTGTTAAATAATATATTTTATGAGTTAACATAATTTTATGTATAATCTAATAAAGGCTTTGAATAATTAAAGTATGATGAATTATATTATATATAATTGTCTTAAATTCCATAAAGTTTAGGAAAATTTTAATATTTGAATATATTTGATGATAGAGATATTTAAGACTATAAGTAAAATATAATATCTAAAGTCTTAGATGGAATCTCAAACTTGAAATTTTTTCTAAAAGATCAATCTTATGATTAAAATTGCACGGATTGTGCATATGTTGGTATGAAGGATAATGCCATAAGTACATGACTAGAAGTCAATATTTAGAAAGCCTATTTCGATGTATGTCGCAAATATAAAATAAATTTTGATGGATAATAACTTAAATAATTATTATGACTACAATAAGTCATGAAAAATCAAAATTAGTTCAGTATACAATAGAAAGTTAAATGGTTGTGGACCAAAGTTCAAACAGTTTTTTTTTCGGTAACTATATATATTACATGTTCTTAAGATAAAATAAATTCATTATATTTGACAAAAGTTGATAGTGAATCTCATGCTTATAAAAAATCATTTATTATGAAAATAATATTAACAGTCTTATTATAGAAACATAATATTTTTTGGTTTAATTTAATCCACAAATTTGTTATTAATTTTTTTTAATTACAACTTATATTAGTAGCAAAATAAAGTTGCATTATTCTTATTGCACTAACTCAACAAATTGATATGAGTCCATTAATAAATTTAAAGATATGTGCTTTTAGTTTCATTATTATTGAATATATTTGACCCTTTGAAGGGTAAATATGCTTTTTAAATAATTTTCATAATAAAAATAATTTTTACAATTAAGGAGAGAGAATAAAATATAATAATGTAAAATTACTTAGAATACGTTAATTTTTATGGAACATGAAGTTCATAAAATTACTCGATGATATAATGTTACATCTTATTGATGCATTTAAACAGTGACAAAATTAGTTACAAAATGTTTGAACAGTTATTAATGTCCCTATAGAATAATAAAATGATATAGCAACAAATGTTCATAATTTGTCTAAAACTTACTAATTATATTAGTACAAAATTAATACAATTATTGTTGGAGTAAAAAGAGTTAATATTCCAAAAAATGATATAAAAAAAGATTATAACAATTATTGACTCCCATTGATTCTCAGGTACCTGATATAAAATTATATTATTTTAATTGCGGGATAAAGAAATTAATATATTAATGTTGTACAATATAATTTCTTTCATATCTATCTTTAATAAGTAAGAGATTATATAATTCTTAATATATGTTAAAAATTATTAAATTTTGACAAAGAAAAGCATTAGTCAAATACAAAATATTATTTTAGGTACATATTTATTCACTTATACTCAAAGTAAAATAGATATAGCATAAACACCTGAGTTGTTATTAGATATTTATAATGACTACTTATTCAAATGTCTAAAAATGTAAGATGTATTGAAAATAAATGAATTTATAAAAAAAAAAAATGATAAGACTGTAAGATACAATTTTTTTACACCTATACGTTTAAGATGATTTTAAAATGTGACTATTAATTTATATAGTTACTAATATGAATAAAAAGTAACTATATAAATTAATAGTACTTCTTATTTACAAAAAAAATTATATTCAAATGTTATTTATTATTATAAAAATTCATAGGCATGTACATTTAAAGCAATATAAATTATTGCATAAATTTTAATAAATATCTAGTGCATACACATTAGAATATTTTCAAATATTTTATGACTTTATTATGGATACAAAACATGTTGATTTATTTTATGTGCTCTTAAAAATATGACAAAAATAAGTAATTATCTTAAAGAGAGATAAATTTGTATTGATTTACTTTTTATGGATAAAAAATATGCACATTATATATATTCAGTTGTTATTTTGGTTGCATGATTTGAAAATTATCTCATATTATTATTCATTTTATAGTCAGTTGTACCATGATAATTTATGTTCAGTGTATTTATTGACATTGATAAATGTTATCAGAGTATATGCAAATGTTAAATATTACAGAAAAATAAAATGATAAATTTTATTATAAATTAGTTATATTAATTATTATTATTACTATAGTATATATTATATGTGCATGATTTTTAATTAATTTTGCGATGATTAACAAAACAAGTTATTTTTATAGAATAACGATATATACATTGCAAGTTATTATTTAAATATAACATGTGATCGAAGTAAATATATTTGGCCTACAATTATAGAATATAGAAAAATTATATTACATAAAAAGTCAAGTAACGACCAAACAGGCTCTCTTACCATGAATTATGACATTTACATCAATATTTGAGATATTGTCATAGTAATGCTAAAATGTGTTAATTAAAAGGACATCTCATGTTAAACAATTGTCATCATTAAAGGGAACACATCTGCATACGTATTGTACTCTTTTTTCTTTCCATGGTTTTGTCCCACTAGATTTTTCTTGAAAGATTTTAATGAGGTAACTTAAGCATATTGCATGAGAATAATATACTATTTTTTTCTTTGCTAGTGTTTTATTCCATAGAGAGTTTTTTTAACAAGCTTTTTAACGAAGTATATTTTTAATGCATTTGATATTTAAAGGGAGTGTTATAATTTGAATATCTAATCTTAAATATAATATTATCTATGTTATGGTTAAATTTATTTTAAATGAAGATTTATCTCTATTGTATCATAAATTTGTATTTAATTAAATATATAATCTTTATTATATCTTATATTCAAAATTTATATTATATCTTACAAATCTTATAAATAAAGTCTTTAACAGGGTATTAAAAACACAAGAATCAATAAAAATTATTTTTTCTATTTGTTTTCTCTCTATTTTTTTCTCTTATTTTTTTTTTTAATTTTATAACAAATATTTATTAATAGTGTTAAGAAATTTAATGTTTTTTTCAACCATAAAAGAATTAACAATTAATACTAACTTAAAAGTAATTCTTTTCTTTTGTTTTGCTTATAGCTCAAATTATCACCGTTTATGAGGCATTTTAGCAAGTTATTTTGGGAATTTTTTTTTTAAAATATGATATCAAGCATAAATTTGTGTAGTTATGAAAAAACTATAAATGATAAGATTTGGAGACCAATATTATTAATTAATAAATCTAAAATAATCATCTTAATTATATAATAATTTAAATTAATAATGCAGATAACATCACAATTTAAAATTTGAGATTAACAAATAAATTCAAGTTTCAAGGAAAAATCAAATAATGTATTCAAATAAAATATAAGTAATATAACTGCTAGATATAATTTGTTAATAATATTGATCTCCAAAATTTTGTTCATTTTTCATATTAATTGTCATTTTGTTATTGTTAAAGACTTATATTTTAATTGATCACATTTAAGAAAAATAATAATATTTTGAGTAAATAATTTTTTCTATCATCGAACTATAGGGGTTACAAATATACTACCAAACTTATTTTCGTTGCATCCATACTATTAAAGTTTTCTATTGGTACAATTTTACCATTGGCATTAAAAACATAACAGGATTTAACGGAAAAGTCACATGTGTGATGCACGTGTTCTTCTCCTCCTCCTTATAATTAATTTCTGAAATTAAAAAAAAATAATCAAAAACAGAAGCCAACGGCAACACCTCCATCAACATACCCTCTCAGGCTCACGCCACCAATAGCCTTCCTAAAATCACCATTGTGCCACCAATTCATAACTCACCATATTTTTCCCATTTTTGTACCACCACTAATGTCTAAGCTCCACCAGTTCATCGCATCACATAACTCATTTTCATCTAACTTCATCATTTATGCTACTAAAAGACTTATTTTCATCAATTATTTGGATTATTAATAAAAATAGTGTTACTATTTTCGTCAACTATCTGGGTTCTAACACAACGGAGTGGGCATTTAGGTGCCAGTGAGGAGCATAAATACCATTATTGTAAAGCACATCTCTCTCTACATTAAGTCTAAGATGAGACAAAATTGGGAGATTAAAGTTGTTCACTTTTGATGGGTCACCAATGCTCTCCTTCAATATCAATTAGCAAAAAGTTTCTTCAAGTTCATTTTGACAAACATGACCACTATGTTTTCTTTGTTCCCTCTCTTTTTCATGCTTACTCTTCTCTTGCTTAAGCTTTTTTGTTGTCTCAATATCAATTTTTAGAGATTCGACTAACAATCCGAAGCCCACTCTATTAGTTCTCTTCTCTTAAGCTTTTTTGTTGTCTCAATATCAATTTTTAGAACTTCGGCTAACAATCTGGAGCCCACTCCATTGTTAGTTTATGCTTAGTATCATGCATTGAAGCTCAATTTGACACAAATTGTTGCTTCTTGTTGGTATTTTTAAAGGTTGAAGTATTTTTAAAGCTTTCATGTTAAGGAAATTACTCTGTTTCTATTATGGTAGGTGGGTTTGTTGCTTTTGAGTAAGAAATTATTTATTTTGAAGCTAGATATAAGAGTCTGAAAACATTTGAAGGAATTATTCAGGAGGTTATCCAAAGTGGGCTTTTATATTAAATAATGTGTTAATTATTAATTGAATATAAATTTAAAAATATAAAATGAAGAAATATTGTAAAATTTCTTGCTAAAAAAAATTATATTATATTATATAAATTATAATATATATTAAATTGTAATAAAAATAATTATTTTATATATAAATGCTAATCAACACTTATGGCTCAACCCATTTGCATTTATGCAATTTTTTTTTATTTATAAAATTCCATATTTCTATTAAAAAAAAAATTCAAAATGAAGAGTTTAAATAAATAAATAAAAAGTCGTAGAGCCGCGATTCAAAATGAAGAGTTTAAAAAAGTTGAGAGGCATAGAGATTGAATAGGTTTAATTATTTTATCTATTATCAAATTTTACACTTAAATTTTTAATTTTTTTAAAATTTTACATATATATTTTTAAATTTTTAAGTTCTATAATTTAGTCCAAACTTTTAAAAAAATACTACAACATATATTTTTGAATCAAAATTTTAGAACTTATATGTAAATTTTTAAAAGTTTGGAAACTAAATTATAGAATTTAAAAGTTTAGGAATTTATTTGTAAAATTTTAAAAGTTTAGAGACTAAATTATAAAATTTAAAAACTTGAAAACCCAAAGTAAATTTAATAAAAATTTAAGAACCAATAATATAATTTAGCCTAAAGAATATAGTGTTCCTATCTTTTTTTTTTCTTTGAAAATAATAATGTTCCTATCTTAATAGTATTTTAATTTTATTTTTAGTATTTTTTTTATTAATTAATATCTTAGTGATATTTAATTATTTATATTTTAAAAAATATATTAATTTGGTGTAATTTTTACATATGATTTATATGCAATTTAATTAAGGGTATTTTTGACATTTTCGTCTTTTTCCTTCCCTACAACAAAAAACAATACTTTTTCAATAATTTTTGGCAATTTTAGCAATTTTTTTTTCATCTTTTCTTATCTGTACATTTTTAACTTATTCATACTTTATAAATGATGCATTATCTTAATTGGCAGTACCTACTTGATCTTTTTTTATAAGTTTAGACTATAAAATATAATTTTTGCTAAAATTTTTTTTTATAAAAAATATATAATGAATTGAAAAAAATATAAATATAGTGTATTCATTTTCATACTTAACTAAAATTATTTAATTATTTTTTATATTTAGCATATCACTTATCTTTTTTTTTTCAATACAAATATCTTATTTTATTTTACATTTTTATAGTTAATTAAAATTAATTAATTTTTTTTTTATAATATGAACTTATCTTATAAGAATTTATTGTTAGAATTGATCACTTATTATAATATATTTTTTATATGATAAAAATTAATTAAAAATATTGGAGAGAGAAAAGATCAAAAATATAAAAATGATTAAAAGAATATTATTTTTGTTGTAAGAGAGAGGAGTGATAAAAATGTTAAAAATATAATTTAATAAAATTATATATATTAATTAAACGTAAAAATTGTACCAAATTTTTTTATTTTTTTATATGTAAATATTATTGAGATATTAATTAATAATAAAAGATGAGAGTCAACCATCGATGGTTCCAGATATTATAAGATTTGGAAGGGGTGAACAGCGAAGAGCGACTATAAATTGTTCGGTCTCTTATTCTCCTGAGTACAGTACTCTATAGATTTGTCATTTTAGGAATATCAAAGTTGAGTTAAGAGCCTTGAAAATACAGAAACATGGCTTTGGCCAAGGCAAAGGAGATTGTTTCAGCCAACCCAGTTGTCGTCTTCAGGTTTCTCTCACTTTTCTATAATTTTTTGTGGGTTTTTATAGAAGTGGGATCTGATTTTGCGGGGATGATGATGGGTTAATGAATTTTTATATTGCAGTAAGACATATTGCCCCTTCTGTGTTGATGTGAAGAAGCTTCTTACACAATTGGGAGCCACTTTTAAAGCCATCGAGTTGGACACTGAAAGTGGGTTGCTAGGGTTTCTATTTTATTTTACTTTATTCATTACGTGTTTTGTTAGTCCTTTCAATTTAAAGAGGTCTGAATGGATTTTACGTTCTCTTAGTTCGTTTCAATCATATTTATTACTGTGTTGGATTCTTCTTTTGCCAAAATATAGCCAATTTAGGGTATTTGTCTTTGGGAGACTTTTGGGTGTCAAAGCATCATTTGGGACTCTTATGGTCATCTTTGTTATTAAAAGATGAGCATTTGTTTCGACCATTATTTATTACCCCCCTTTTCAACAGTTGGGATATATCAACTTATTTTGACATATTTCGACCTAAAGGGTCCTCAATGATCTTTTCACCTCCAAAACCAAAAGGTCTCTGAAGATAAATGCCCGCCAGTTTATGTATTTTTTAATCCCTCTAATACAACTTTTGTTTTCTTATGTAATTTTTACATTTAAACATTTGATGCAAATGATTTCTCTTTAGCATAATCAATAAACATTCCTGGGAAGTTACCTATAACTGAAAGTTAAGGTTGGTATGCGTTTTGTTTTAACTGAGAGAGAATTCGAAAGCCTATGTCCACATCCATCGTATGATGTAGGAATGCCCAAACAGTTCGTGGTATCATGCTACCCAAAAAAGGTTCAGGGTAATCTAAAATTTATGAAGGTTGGTTCTTGAAATTCATGATTTGAGGAATGGATGAAATTGCTGGTTTAGAAGTTTTGATAGAACTGAAACCTGACAGGCAGTGTTCAGCTCTAGAAATACATGCTAGCAATGTCACATTTCAAACATAAGTTTGAAGCTTTTTCATTTCGTATGAATTTTTTTTATTTATCTTCTGTATTTTATAAGCATGACCTTAACTCACATGAAAGTGTATGTACTATACCAACGGATGAAAAGTCTTCCTATTACAAACTTGTGATAGATCACAGTCACAGAAGAAACTTACTTAGTATTCTAATGAAGGTGATGGAAGTGACATACAATCTGCATTGGCCGAGTGGACCAAACAACGAACTGTGCCCAATGTTTTCATTGGTGGAAACCACATCGGTGGATGTGACGGTAATAGCTCGTTCATTCTAAACCACACAGTATTAGTTAGTGCCTAAATTTGAGCCCTCTTCTGAATGTTCTGTTTCTTTTCTTATGCAGCAACAATAGACCTGCACAAGCAAGAGAAATTGGTTCCTCTCCTGACTCAAGCTGGTGCTCTTGCTATTACATCGACTTCTAAATAGTTTGGTTGCCTGTTTAGGCCTTAAACTTTATAAAGAATGTGTTGTGCTTTTAGAGGATTTTCTGTTTGATTTGCTAAACTTCTATTGTGATTACTTAAATAAAGTTTGAACTATTGAGCTTTCCAATAAGTTGCAAAGTGCTTTTTTATGTAGGTAAGCTCAAAATACTCCCCGATCTTACCATATGATGTGTCCAGTGGCTAAGATTTTTCCTCAGTAACTTATTTGAGATTGGAAATTGTTTTTATTAGATGTAAGTTTTTTTTTTTTATTCAAATGAAGTTTTTTTCTAGTCATGAATAATTTCCTCAGAAGGTTTGACCTTCGAGTGATGACTATAGTATTTACTGAAATGTTGAGGAAATTTACTATTGTGGTTGAAATACTTAATGTAGAATTATTTTTATAAAGTGAGTTCTATAATTGCTGGAAAAGGGAAAATTAAAAAATTGATACTGGTGTGTAAATTTTTTTACATATATTTGTGAAAATTATGCAAAGCTGTAATTTGTTATAAGTGTATAAACTTTGCACGCATGTAGCTATGTAGTTATGTTAAGAATGGAAAAAAAAAAATTGATTAAAAAATATTGTAAAATAAAGTTAATTCAAATTAAATTGTGATTATGTAAGTATTAATGTAACTTATACCTTATTTAGTGAGTTTCCTCTCGTATGTATGCACCCAATTTAGTTTACAAATACATTTTATAGCTGGGACAGAATCTGAAGATTAATAATAAATTCAACAAATTATATTTGATCGATTAATTGTGAATATATTATTTATTTTTGTCTTAATTTTAGAATTTATTAACTAATTTTAAATTTAAAATTGTGATGTCATATGTATCATTAATTTAAATTATATGGTTGAAATGATTGGTTAAACTCATTATTTTAATATTTATGAATAATCACTACTGTATTCTAATTTTATTATTATTATTTTTTAACCTTGAACAAAAATTAATATATTTAAGTATTATTATTATCAATTTTTTCTTAAATAATTTAATATTAAACTTTACTTTTATCTATAGTAAAAATTCGTATTTTAATTATGTTTTAATCACGTGATTAAATTTTTTTAATAATTAATGAACTAATGGCACAATTTTTAATTTAAGAGCTTTTAAATAGTTCATATATGCTCCATCACATCTTCTCCTCCCTATTGGGGAACTGGCATTAGCCGCTTTAACCCAATTTTCTTAAAGGGGGTTCTACTAACATTCCACTTACAATATTAAACATATATTTCTTACAATTAAAAATTATTAAATATATTAAAATAATAATTAAAAAAAATAAAGAAAAAAACTGTCAAATGCATCCCATTTCCCACAACGCTGATTCTGCTCCTGCTGTTGCTGCCACCAGTTTGCCGAACCGAAATTTTTTTTCCTCACTCACCAGCTGCACTGCTCCATTGACATTTTCTGTTAATTTCTCTCCAAAAAACTTCATTTTTTGGACATTTATTTCTCTGAAATGGAACCTCCACCGCCACCGTCACCGTCGCCGGCGGCTTCTCTAGTTGAAGTTTGTGAGCTTTCAATTGTACTCACATCCTACAATGAACCAGAATGTTCATTTCCTCCCTAAATATTGGAAAATGAATCAGGGAGTGTGGAGGTAGTTGTAAAATTTTTTCCAGTATGTTCAACGTACCAGGTCCGAATATATGTAATACGTTCGTATATTGTTGTCGAACATATTGAAAATGTTCAAAAGTACCATCTGAACCGTTTGAACTTTATGATGTTCGAGTAAGAATAATGAACTTTTTGTATATGTTCAGATGGTACTTTTGAACATTTTCAATATGTTCGGCAACGATGTACGAACATATTACATATGTTCGGACCTGATACGTTGAACATATTGAAAAAAAATTTACAACTACCTCTACACTCTCTAATTCGTTTTTCAATATTTAGGGAGGAAATGAACATTCTGGTTCATTGTAGGATGTGAGTACAATTGAAAACTCACAAACTTCAACTAGAGAAGCCGCCGGCAACGACGATGGTGGCAGTGGAGGTTTTATTTCAGAGAAATAAATGTCCAAAAAATGAAGTTTTTTGGAGAAAAATTAATAGAAAATGTCAATGGAGCAATGCAGCTGATGAGTGAGAAAAAAAATTTCGATCCTGCATACTGGTGGCAACAACAGCAGCAAGGACGGAATCTGCATTGTGAAAAGTGGGATGCATTCGGCAATTTTTTTCTTTATTTTTTTTAATTATTATTTTAATATGTTTAATAATTTTTAATCGTGGAGGTATGTGTTCAGTATCGTAGGTGGGATGTTAGTAAAAGCCCCCTTTTCTTAACTCGTAGTAGATTCAGGAATGACCAAATTGTGTATTCTCCCTTTCAATTGGGTTAGTTTCGATTCACAAGTATGTGATGAAAGAGCTTTTACAATCGTGCAAATCAAACGGCAAATTAAAAATGCGCAAACCAGGCACCAAATGCATGACATGTAAAAACAATTCAAATAATTTATTTTGTTAATATTGTCAAACACCATAAACACATTGTTACAATCAACAAACACACATGACACATCGATAACGTCACAAAAGTACGCACACGCACTGTAAATATAAAATGAACAAGTTTACAGTTTTGCAAGGGTTGGTTTTGAAACAAACCCCAACCAATATAAATCAAATAAATGATGCAAATGGCCAGATTAACATCATGTATGTTCTCAACAGCATCAACATTCAACTCTGTTAAGATTGTATATTGTAGGAGTCATAATTTCATCCTCGTACAAACTACACAGCCCTTCTACTATATTCCTCTTATTTTCCTAGAGATGAGATGATGGATTAATAAGTTAATGAAAATTGGAATGTGGCTGTTAAAACAAACAAACATTATAGATTACAGTTTCCAAAATATTGTGCTACAAGCGATGCAATTAATTTAAGGAATTAAGAATAATAAAAAGAACCATCATCCAGTTGTGTAATGATTCCCTATGATGGAACAATCATTGGTTTTCAAGGTCTCTGCCAAACAAATTGCGACTTGTGAAAGATGCCATAGTTCTATCCTCGAAATGCTGTTTCAGGTGTCAGCAATCTAACATTTTTTAAAGGATGCGCATTTAATCATGTTTTATACTCTCAAAGGCCTACCTGCAGTTATTTTGGGTTGCTTTTAAATTATTCTAATGGTGAGATATTTTAATAGGTGATGCCCAGAAAAGTCGTTCTAACTTTTGCACCTTTCGAAAAAAATCACCTTTCTTGTGAGGCCTACTTTAAACCATGCTAGGTAAACGGAGCTTTGCCTCAAGATTCTGTGCAACAGCATCAATAAATTCCTCAGTGTTCAAGTAGAACTCTCTGGTGACCCTGCAAGCAAAAGCATTATAGTGGTTAGTGACGAGGAAATCTTCACAGTGGGGACAACAATATGTACAAGAAACAGTGTCAAAAGAATAAACTAATTATATTAAAAAATATGCACATTATGCAGTGCATGAATGTCCAGTTACTTGGGTCCATGGACCAAAATGGCCAGATCCTTGGTCATTTTCCCTTTTTCTACTGTTTCAATACATGAAGCCTCCAATTTATTAACAAAATCCAGCAACTTCTCATTTCCATCTAACTTGGCCCTGAAACAATCAGAATTGAAAGAGAAATCAGGCATAGGTTAAAATTGAGGAAACAAATAGAAGAAAAAAATTGCAGCATAAAATATGAACCTAAAGATACACTTGACAAGTTAGTATCAGACACAACAAAAAAATGTCTCTATATTTGGAGTCCATGGGTTTCACATTGTAAAATAATTATAGCATTAGCGAAATTAAACTTTGATTGGGACTATGACAAACTAGACGAATATCATTAATCAATTGAAATACATAGTTATCAGTTTATGTGTTCTAACAAATGAAAACACATACATTAGGATTATATAGGCTCTTTAATTTGAAAGTGGATAAATGTTGACAAAATAGCAACTGAAAATGGGAGGAAAATAATAAACAACTCCCTATGAAGTTGAAGTAAAGAATTAATTTGAAGATTTGAACCAGCTTTATCTATAGACTTAATGCATGGAACAGATTTAATTGAAGAAAGATGTTTCATGCTAATTTTTCTCGAAGAAAGTATAAGAAAGAAATAATCAATAACTCCTTTTCAAGGGGGATATGGGGGACCTAGATTTTGTGTACTAAGTAACAAGACTAAACTTTGCTACATAAGCAGATTCATTCAAGCCAAAAATATGCTAATGCTGAACCATTCGAGAGCAATAAAGGATACCTATGTCCTAGTCCTCTTGTCCATGCAAATATTGAAGCAATACTGTTTGTACTCGTTTCCTGGCCCTTCTGATGTAACCGGAAATGCCGAGTCACAGTCCCATGAGCTGCCTCAGCTTCTAATGTCTTCCCGTCAGAAGATAACTGTGCATGTTCTTGTTAGTGACGCTATAAGATATTAAACATCAAACTGGAAAAAGAAGTACAAATGATGATGTGTTGATACAAACCAAGACAGAAGTCATGAGGCCTAATGAGCCAAATCCTACAAAATGAAGCAAACCTTTCTTAGACTCTAGAAAGGAAATGCACAATAAATGGCATCCTAGAAACCCAAACAACCAAATAACTAGCATGCATCACCATTTTCAATCTGAGCATTAGAAAATTTCTAGCACCTTGCGCAAGAAGATCACTCTGGACATCACCATCATAATTCTTACAGGCCCAAACATAGCCACCTTCACTTTTAATTGCATAGGCAACCATGTCATCAATTAGCCGATGTTCATACCTGCACACCCAAGTAAACATTTTTTTAACGTTGCTACATGCAGTACAAAGCCTAACTTAAACAAAGATGAGACAAACCATATTGAGTGTTCTTCAAACTTATCTTTCCACTTCTCTTCATACACCTTCTGGAATATGTCTTTAAACCTGCAATGACTCTAGAGTTATTATTTTTGTTTTCATACAATGTGGATTGGACTTTACAAGCCAAGAAAGATCTACAACATTTTGGAACTTGAAGTAGGAAGTTAATTAAGAAGAGAGAAAGATTACCTGCCATCATATTTCTTAAGAATTGTGTTTTTTGTGCTCAAGTATAGAGGCCACTTCTTTGCAAATGCAATTGACATGGACGACTCAGCAAATGCTTGAATAGACTAATAATGAAAACAGATCAGAAAGTATTGCTGCAGTAATTAACAAGCAAATGCAGATGTTGAAGATGCATGCAAAGCACAAAAACAAGAACGAAAAAATGACAAGACAAACCTCATCCACATTATACATAGCAAGTGCAATCCCAGGACCTTTAAAATTATAAACATCAAGCTCTTCCTGTGTGTTCCCATCTTCTGGGACTGAACAGTAGATATAAACAGATATCAGCATGATATCAGAAAAATAAAGAAACAGTATACATTTGAAGATAAAACTACACTTTAATCAACAAGAGTAACAATAAATTCAGCCTACCGAAAACTAACTTGAGCTTCCCAGGTCCTTTGATAATAGAATCAGTTGCACGATATTGATCACCAAAGGCATGCCTGCCAATGCAAATGGGTTTCTTCCAACCTGAAAATCAAAAAAGTATTGGGCATTGCTTCACATTATCTTATGGTGTCAAAGACCAAATCTAGGACACAAGATTACCAGGAACAAGTTTGGGAATGTTCTTGCACAGGATAGGTTCACGAAAGACGGTGCCTGCAAGATGTAAAATTTCCCTTTTAATGCATCTACAAATCTCAGAGAAAATCCACACAGAAGAGGCAGTTTAAAAAAAATGAGTAACAACTATAGCACAGAATCATAGATCATTCTTTTTCATTAGTATTCCTGGAACAATAGTAATACATAAAGACGCGAAAATCTCTGCATATACCAAAAATCAAATCAAAACCTTAGAAGCTGGGTATACAAAACCACCTCAAGTTTCAGCCAGACTGTTTTCAAATATCATCAGATTACCCACCTCAATTAAGCAGTACTCTAAACACAAAATAAACAAATTATCCTGAAGAATAATTAAAACAAACCAACTCAAAGGTCACTAATTACTAATCAAGACAATTTGTGAACATTTATATGTATGTTCGGAGAATAATTTGTGAAGAATACAAAGAAAGCATTTAAACTAGGAGATGTCTATTTGTAGCATACAAACCATTTAAAATATTTCTAATTGTTCCACTGGTCACTAATTACTAATCAAGACAATAATTTGTGAACGTTTATATGCATGTTCAGAGAATAATTTGTGAAAAAAACAAAGAGAGCATTGCACTTGATCTAGGAGATGTCTATTTGTAGCACACAAACCATTTAGAATGTTTCTAATTGTGCCATTAGGGCTTCTCCACATCGACTTTAGTCCAAACTCCTTCAATCTTGTCTCGTCTGCAAAAAAAGAATTAATATGAAGCCATGAACTTTTTTATGTGGCAATTGATAAAAGGTCCATGACTAAGCAGGAAGAGTATCAACATGCTAGAATAGAAAGATACCATATACCATGTATGAGCATAATCATGTTAATGAAACTGTTTTTGAGTTCCAATAGTTAGAACATAGAAATCACGAGAAAGAATAAGCTCGGATGAACAAAGTAAAAGGAAACAGCAAAACAACTAACCAGGTGTTATCGTGGCACATTTCACAGCCACATTGTACCTGCATCATGTAAAATTACAATGAGATCTGCAAACTCTTTATGTTCTCAATTCAGCAGTCTCCTCTTCAAACTCTCCTCATTTTTCAATTTCATAACCTCTAAGATTGTATCTTTGTTCATGGTAATTTGCAATCATATTTTACAGCAGCATTAACAATCAAAGATGATATGGGTACTGTTGATGTCATCACCTTGATGTATCCTTACAATTTCATATAATATGGTTACCCTATCTTGCATGCTCAGGGAAGTTGCAGTTTCATTCAAGAGTGGAACACATTGAAGCTTCAAAAGTAATGTTCCCCTTGTTAAGTTTTATAGAATCAAGGCTGGTCCAAACCATAAGACTTAATAAATGGAAAAAGGTGGCCCAAACATTTATAAAACCTATCATGTTGTATTCTTTTAATGTGAGGCACTTCATTGTATTATCAAACACTCCCCTCAAGTATAGCTCAGTCTTTGCACCTATATTTCTGTATTCTAATATTTCATTCTCCATAGTGGGCAAATGTTGTAATACCCATCGTATCGGATTATTAACAAGAGGGACATGGCTGGGGAAATATACAGGGTAGCACCAACTAAGACAATCCTGTGTCTGAGTGAAACATAATAATAAATGAACGGCACTACGGCAGCAGAGAGCACTTACTTAAGAGTGGCTTCAGCACTCTCTACGGTAACTTGATCATCAGTCGCATCCCGGTTCAATATCCCCAAGTCATAGTACTTTATATCCAAATCCAGATATGGAAAAACAAGCTGCTCCCCACATTTAAGAAAAGGATATCATTAAAATAAAACAAAAGGCTACTATAGAGTTCCATTTACATAGAGCCAAATTCTCATCCAAACAAAGCTCTTACCTTATCTTTTATCATTTTCCATATGCTCCTCGTCATTTCATCACCTGATTCAAAGAAGAAAATAGAATCAAAAGAATTTCGGAAATGAAATCTTTCAATTTAAAAAAATTAAATGAATGAAATTTCATTCTGACAATTTCGCGAACAGTTAATTCATTCACACTTCCGTATAAATGCTTAAATTTAAATACTGGAAGCTCAGAAGTCACTTACCATCCATTTCGACAATAGGATTCTGAACTTGAATTCGATCAGAACGAGACAACGAAGCGTAGCATCGGAGCCACGCGTTACTGAACCGATTTGAGAAAGAAACTGACCTTCGGCTCCACGGTAGAAGTCCATTGGAGAAACTGGAGCTCGAACAGAGTGATAAGCTAGGGTTTCTCGCAGCAATAGATGATGATATCATAGTAGCGCCGGACATGACGCTTAGTCGGGTTCTAGCTATAAACATGCAAAGTTTTGGGGCGGTGGGGTTTTATATTGGCGTGCCACGCTTTGCTAGTTTCGGTTTCGCTCTAGAATTTGATCTTTAGCACTTGGCACTTCTTACACGATCTGGTGGTTTTATTCAGCATTTCAGCCACTTAGATAATTGTTACCGTTGGACAGATGTCTCCAAGAGTCTTTCAATCTGACGGTTGAGATTGATAGTGCGAAATTCTATTGAAGCTGTTATATTAACGACGTGTCGTTTGTTAAAGCCTATTATTTTATTTCAACATTCTTATTAGAATAATACTATTTGTCGCTTAATAACTATTGATTGGTGATGCCAAAGCTAACATGTTGGTATTTGTCAATAATATGATAAATAGATAATAGATAGGTGGTAAACATTTTTGTTTCCTTCCATTCTCTCTCTTTATATATCTTACTATTCATTTTTTCTCTATTTTAATTTTTGAATTGATATAAAATTTATTCAAATAAAAGTGCATATTACATAAATATCACGTGTTAAAATCAAACCTGACTTAAATTTAGAATATATAACAATTTATTGGAAAATTACCAAAAATAGCACTCCTAAAATTTATAGTAACAAAACTAACACTCCAATAATATTAAACGTACAATATTCAATTTGAACGTAAAATATTATATTGTACGTAAAATATTGAACGTTCAATATTAAATGAGTCTAAATTATCGTCGTTCAATTCTAATTGGATGGATGTTAAAAAAAAATGACTTATTAGTTATTTTTTTAATTGTGAAAATATAAAGGAATGTTAGTTTTGTTATTAGAAGTTTTGAGGAGTATTAGTTTTGTTATTCTCCCCAATTTATTTTTGGTCCAATCTCTAAGTTCATGTGTCCTTCCCACTCTCAAAAATGTCTTGGTTTTTTTTGCCTCATGATATGTTAATTGTTATCTTCATAATGTTGTTTACCAATTTAGACTTTATAGTACTAAATTCTCTACATTGAGGACTAACAGAGCCTTTTAATTTTTATTATTTTCTTCCAATTATCATCTAAATTCGTTTCAGTGTCATTATTCATTAAACGACCTAATTAAGAATAAAGAGACAACATGACATGAAACCAGAAGAGATCAAAAGCAAGACATAAAAGAAAAAAGAAAAAAAAGCAGCAGTAGCAGTAGCAGCCAGCCCTGAAGTAGTGTGTTTAGTAGTCATTGAGCCGAATATTTGGACGTGTCCTAAATATAACAATAACAACAATAAGGCATGGTGTGGAAACAAATAAAATCCAAAATCAATTCAGGAAACTTCTGAGACAATGAAATCAAACAGGGAAAAAAAAAAAAAACACAACAAATTCTCCATCTACCTTCTGCAGCTTTAGCTAACAAGCTAATCCGATCTTAATTTTCATATACACAAGCTATGGCTAGCCAGCTTTTAGTGGCTGCAAAAAATATTACATTGTTTCAAAGTAATTTTCTTTTTCATTCTTGTTTCTTTGAGAATAATAACATAGTTGACAATTGCAGATCCAGGAGTTGAATTGGTAGCTAGGCATTGTAACCATCATAGTCACAACAAAATGGAGTCAATGTACCCAGCACAACATGACGTGTACATGAGTATTGTGGCAGATATGGAAAAATAATTGTTTTATGTTAAAGAACATGGTCTAGAACCAAACAGACACTACATTATAGCTAAATGTATGACTGATCTTACAGGTTCTGAATGTAAATCTTGCTTTTCTTACTTTAAGGGTGTCTTCTCCAGTTGTCCTATTAGACAACCAGAGATCTTTCTACTCCGTTTTTATATGTATAAATCTACTCCATTTTATATTACTAACATAAATCTACTATTAGTAATATATATATATATATTTTTCATAAGTGATATCGATTTTTAATGAAGCTCAAGTATTTATTATAATTGTTTACGAGGAGATTGCAACGGCTGGTGATCTTTCTACTCCATTTTTGTTTAAGGTTATTTTTCTTATTTTATTGCTTGGCCTCTGTATTGTGTTATGGCTGCTAGAATTACAGTAGTTTTTGTGTATTTTATTTTTCTTGTCTGTTATGGTGGTAAGTCAAAATTAGTTTGATCATGTGGATCCGTCAATTACTAAAGAATTGATGTTGTTTTGGTTTTGGTGATTTTTTCGCAAACATGTATTTTGGTGCTTACAATTAGATGTTGGGAGGGCAACATTGTTTGCTTATTTTTGAATTGTGTTGGCTGCATTTTAATGAAATTCTCTATTTCTGACCCCAAAAAAATGCATTTGAATGTTGTAGAAATGCAGTGATAGCAAGGATAACGGGAAAAAATTCAGTGAATTAGTAAAATCAACAATCAATGACTTGAAAAAATCAGCTCCAGAGAATGCAGGATATTCAGTAATATCTCATACATTATCTGAAATAACTTTCATGCAATGACTAGTTATTGGAAGACTTTGTCTCCTCAAATGTGTTCTGAATGCCTAGCTAGTGCTTCCTTAAGCCTACCTTCTTGCCTTCCCTCTACCGAAGGCTTCCTTGTCCTCAACCCCAGTTGCCTTTTACGTTACTCCAATTATGAGTTCTTATACCATCCTACTACTAATCAAAGTGCCAAAGGTAACTCGTTCATCTTTTATTTAATTAGCGCTTCTATTCATCTCAAGTTTACACCAAAAAATATGACCGAAAATCCAATCACAACTTAAAGACTTTTCTTATAATGGGCAATATCAACCTTAATTATTTGTTGATTTTATTTTATTTTTCCTGCCTTCCCTCTACCGAAGGTGTAGTATTTGTGCCACTATATTAATATCAATTTTCATGCATAGGCTGAATGTACTTGTTTAATATAACTTGGAGCATGTGGTTATATATATTGTGTAATGTGCATAAATACATATCTGTTTTTATAATGTATTATCTCCTATGGGCTGGCTAATGCGTCTGGGCTGTTTTCTTATAGTTTTTTCAGGCCTATGATTCGTGCATTGGGCTGTTGGACCGCAGGAGTAAAAGTGACATTACACACTGATGTATATAACCACCCTTACTAGGGTTTTTACACTGCTGTGGCTCATTTTGTTCTCTCGGTCTCTCGCGGCGCATACTTCTCTGTTTCTTCATCTTCTACTTGTTCTCCTTATGTATATTCTGCATAGCTATGTATTTTTCGTTTGTTGTATGAGTTCAAGAATCTTTCAAGTCTGTAAATCTATTTTACGTGTTAGGTTTCACATCTGTTTTGTGAGTTCTTGTTGATTTACTCATTGTACGAACTGATTTTACATAGTAGATATGTTTTTACCCTTCATAATGGATTAGGCCATGTAGATTAGGGGCCGAACCACTTTAAATCTGGTGTTATTTATTTCTTTGTGATTTTGCCCTAATTTTTCTTTTGAACTGATCTGAAAATCTTTAATCTTTTGTCTTTTTGAGTGTTGAAATCGTAACAGAAGGCTTCCTTGTCCTCAACCCCGGTTGCCTTTTACGTTACTCCAATTATGAGTTCTTATACCATCCTACTACTAATCAAAGTGCCAAAGGTAACTAGTTCATCTTTTATTTAATTAGCGCTTCTATTCATCTCAAGTTTACACCAAAAAATATGACCGAAAATCCAATCACAACTTAAAGACTTTTCTTATAATGGGCAATATCAACCTTAATTATTTGTTGATTTTATTTTATTTTTCCTTTTTTTTTTTTTTGGGATAATGTAAAGTTGATTAATATTTACATGTCGGTGATGAGCTGAATTTTTGAATAAAATAAATTGCAGAAACTATGTTACTCTACACAACTTGTGGTTTTGGAGGTTTTGCTGTAGTAATTGTGATATCTGTAATTCTCTTCTTTGTAATTACAACTGCGAGGAAACAGAAGTAATCACATGCTTTATCAAAATTGGATCTTTAATTTAACTAGTTTATGATCTCTTGTATTAATTTTAAAGAGTTAACTACCTAGAGCTACTAATATCTAGTTGGTCTTCCTTATTATGATCTGCAGGTAAAAAACTGGACAAAGATTTCTCAATTTTAAGGAGAAACTCTCATTTATTGCAGTTCAATACTGAACACCTGAGAAAGCAACTGATTCCTTTAATGAATCACGTAAGTTTGGTCAAGGTGGATATGGTGAAGTTTTTAAGTTGTGTATATATTTATGAACCAATTTTTTGTTTTTCTAACACCTAACTTTAGTCAATTATATATTTTGGTAGTTTTTTTTTTTGGGTTAGATTTGGTCCCTTAACTATTCAAATTTCACAAATTTGGTCCATATTCATTATATTAGTCAAATATAACATATTAAAATTACTTTTATCTTTTTTGAAAATTTAAGACTTAGAATAAGGCAGTGAGGGGAACCATAAGTTTTATTTAGCCTTTTGTTTATTATTGACTTGTTTATCAATTTAAAGAACAAATCAATCAAAGAATTCTCCCAAAATAATCCAGAAAATGTGGTTATCATGGCAAATGTCCATTAAGGCACGTCTTCAATGAGTAGAATAGAGTGTTACATTAAAAGCATATCTACTAATGCTAATGCTTCATACGAAATACGAAATACACAATACTACATAAGGACTAATACTATCATTATCAACACATATCTTTAGGCATTCAAAATCTAACTAGATACATGAAGTGTACAAAATACTAACTAGTTTCAAATCAGAGGGTATCTAAGCTTCTCCGTTTCTTCATACACTTGTTAACCAGAACATTTTGAGATAGCAACCACCTCTGTTTGCAAGCTGAAGAACCTAACCTGCAAAATTTGTCAAAAGGTAAACATTTATGGAGGTTTGAAGGAATGGGATACAAAAATAATTATGCAATAGTTATTCCACAACTTTAACAAGTTAGTAAATTACAGTCAATAGCAAAAAAAAAAAAACAATATGCAGCAAATAAAGCAAGAAACCCTTTATGTGTTACAACCTTTTTTCACTTCATAATGTCAACAACAAATGTAAATCCTTGATAACATGAATAAAACAAACATTTAAAGTATACATGTCTCATTGTTATATCCACATAAGCCTACAACTTAATCTAACAGAAATGCCTTTGCCAAGGAAGCTGCAAAGATGAAACCATGTCAATGAAATCATACAAAACCTTCAAATACTGCATAAAGAAAACAAAGGTATTTACAATAATTAATACCACATACCCACTAACATAACATTTAATGCATTTTGTTCTTTCCATCGTAGTTCCACAATATTAGAGTCTACTTTGCTTGAACTAATAGCATAAAAGATCTTTCTAGAGGGTGAATGCTGCTTGAAGAATGCAGAAAATGACCCAATAAAAACATGGCTTCAACAAATAACAATGAAAATAGATAAAATACCACTATTCGTGCAATGAATGAAGATTGACCAAATTGACTTAAAATACATCTAAGACATGTCAACTTACTTAGTCTTAAGGAGCCGAACTGGGAGAGGCCAAAATCTCTCCAAAGAAGCCAAGCTGGTGGAGGCCAAAAGATCTTAGCATAAAATGGATCAGTTATAAGAGGATTCACTCTACAGTTCTTTATGTCAAACAAACCAACGTCCCAGTCAGTAAAATTGTTCCCATGAAAAAATTCAAAAGATATATCTGTGAAATAAATTGAATTTTTCATGCATCCAGTAAATTCTCGAGCCGAAACAGAGAAACAACATTGGTCTCCTATGAAGAAAGCCTGGTCCTCAAAGCCATTCACTTCAGAAAGACTAATCCATTGACGTTGGTCTTCCTTTAGCATACAGATGTTAAAGTGAAGAAAAAAATTATTTCCTATATACTGCTCAATAAAAAACAAATCCGTTTGTGATTTCACTAGAAATTTAGGAATACCAAAACGAAATGGGACGGCAACTTGTGTACATTCCATTGAAGAAGGGTCAACACGTAAAGTCCATCCATTCATATACACAGCATAAAACTTTCCATTATGAGAAATAATGTCTTCGAAATGAGTAATGTCATCCAAATGAGTAATCTCTTCGTACTTGCATCCATAATCCAAAGGATGAATCACGGTCCATTCGTCATCACCCATTCGCCATAAACCCAAACTTGTATCAGTAAATTTATTTTTGACCATGACAGCAAAACAACCCTCACTTTTAGAAACAACCACCTTATCCAACCTCGAAGGTTTCGATTCATAAGAATCAATTACAGTAGATACAAATTCAAGATTATAACATTTGGTTATCTCCGAAACTTTGTAGTCCATTAAATTAATCACCCTAGGTATGCTCTGTGATGAGTAATTAATAGGAGTCACAGAGAGAGGATGACGTAAACGCATTCTTCCAGACTCAAGATCCTCTTCAATGTGAACAAACCAACTCTCGCAACTGTGCCGAGAGTTTGCAAGAGTTAAACCAACCTCAATCGGTGGTTCAAGGCAGTAAATAGTACTTTCCTTGAGAATGAAGTAACCGCAAAGCTTGCGACTGAGGCTAAGATTAGGGCATATCGGAAATGGAAGTTTAAGAGGCATACCAGGAATCGATCTTTTAGGTGGAAGAGGAACCAAAGACCTCCATGAGGAACAGACCGCACGGACACGGTGGATATCGAAGCGAGAGTCAAGATTCTTGACAATTTTTTCAAGAACATCTGGACAAAGACCAGACCATCGTTGGATGTTCTCATCCATTTTTGATTTCTTTAAGTTAAAATGGTTGAAACCCTAAGAAAAGTTACGACTATGACTCTACCAGTAAGAGAGTAAAGGAAGCACTTCGGTCTCGGAGATGTGCTCTGAACTCAAACGGCCAGCTTTATTTCGCGCCTCAGAATTCAAAAGTGAGAGACGAAGAAATGAAGAGTCCTTGCCCCAAGTGAGATGACTATGTTACCCTTGTCGTAGAAGTTTCGACTTATGATTTTGGGAATATATATATATATATATATCCAATAACGTATTGTTTTTCATTTTTCTTTCCCTTCTGATTTTTATCTGACTCCTTTACCCAACTTGTTCCTAAATAACCCCCCCAATCCCCATCCTCACCCTTATCTCGCTGAAAACCTAAATATAATTATAACAAAAATTCAATTAATAAAAACCCAAGACAAATAAATAACTATCAAACTAACAAATAGATAATAAAAAAAAAAAATAGTACATTGCCTGTCTTAACAAATCACAAAATCAAATCTAACTTTCAACTCCTCAAAAATCCTAGCAGGAATCAGAAAATCCATAAACTGATTAACACATTGGATCATCTAAATAATCAAAAATCAGATCAAAAAAAGATATTGATCACAAGACATACATTCATTTAATTAAAATTTTGTTTGATTTAATGAATTGAATTTGAAATCACATTCAAAATTTTCAAGAAAACTAAACAACTTATGTTTTGAAGCTTATATTACACTTTTTTCGAATCATTTTCTGATTCAATTAATAGAATTTGAAATCATATCTAAATATATTCATTATTCTCTTGAAAATTAAATACAAGAACAAGCTAATCTTTCAAAGGAGTTAATTACGTTCAACATGTTCTTCAAAACAACTAAACAGAATGTACATGCTGAACAAATCTATAAATCACATATAAAATACAACAATTAATAAAAAGGATATGGAAGAACAAATTGAGTTAAAAAATATAACTAAAACAAAAGATAAAAACTATAAAAATATATTAAGGTTCATTATATCATTGGAAGAAGTTAAAGTTTATTTATAAATATGATCATATCATTATTAAAAAAAAAAATCTGACTATTACATCAATATATTGTATTATACCAAATCTTAAACTCATGAATGCATATTAATGGTAACTAAAATGTAAAACAACGAAACGAAAAGAAAACATATGTATAAAATATTAAAAACTTATAAAAAACATTCACATTGAAAAAACATAAGTTATAACTAATAAAATTAATGCATCTTAGAAATATTATCATCTTTTTTATATATATAAAATATGCAGTATATTTGAAAGTAAACATATGTAATTTATTAAAATTAATAGTAATAAAAATGTAAAATAACTAAATAAAAACATATGTACAAAATGAAAATAAATGAAAAAATATTTACATTGAAAAGAAACACATGTTCTAACTAACAAAATTAGTGCATATTGGAAACATTATAATCACTATTTAAAAAAAAGAATAAAAAAAAAATATACAGTATTTAAAAGTAGACATATGTAATTCCTTAAAATTTATAGTTGTTAAAAAAAATATATGTTATAACTAATAAAAATATTGAATCTTAGAGACATTGATATCTTTTTTAAAAAAGAATAAAATATATAATATAATTGAAAGTAAACATATGTAGTTTCTTAAAATTAATATTTATTTTATACACTCAAAAAAATTGACATTATATTATACACAACATGAAAAAATAATATTGCTACAACATAGAGACAATGGATAAAGAAAAGATAAAAAATGATCTATAATGGAGGAAAAGCAAAAGCAATATACCTACCAGTATATTCGACATTTTAACAACTTATTGATACAATATATAATAGCTTGAATATTTCTAGAAATATAAATTTGGAGGATAATATTCAGTTAATAATTGTCCCAATACAAATCGAGAACAATGATGATACAAGATTCTTCTTAGAAGAATTAACAATGTCAACAACAATACATTTACCACTTTTCATTTCAGAAAACAACAATGGATAAATAGTGTTATACAATGAAGAATATACAATGGACACTTATGAAACAAGTTAGACAGTTGAAAATATTATGGACAATGAAACATGAATAACAAATGGATAGAACAATTCAAGGATGCAATACCATACAATGTTTATCAACATAAAGGTATTCAGAGACTACATGTGTGAGCTTGTAATATGAGAGAAGTTCCAACTTGGTTACACGATCAAGACTAGGTGATAAGAACACATAAGGATTCACCCCTCTCGTACAAGCAACAAAAAATAAGAAATAAATAGAAGGTGCAACAAACAAGTAAAGCATATATAACAAATAAAAATGTAAAAAGTAATAAATACTTTTCAATCTTTGTATATACTATATATATACTATATACGTCACATATACTGTATATACTTAAATTGTACTAACTTGTATAACATAATAAACAAACACAACAATATAATATCGTAAATCCATTTAATCCTAAGTGGTAATATCCACTAGTTGCTTAAGGCAACCACTTAGTAATCAAATTCACTAAAGATAATAAACAGTTAATACAAACTCTATAAAATAAGACTCTGATACATTTTTTAATTAAGGACCACCTATCCTAACTGTCTAGGTTGCTGTCACTAGCTGTCTCCACTCGATCCTAATTGAATTCAGCTAGAGCCACATCATCATGCAGTATAATGCTAATACTTGTAATTAATATGCGTGTACAATAATATATACAGTTTAACCAAAATATGATTTTAGAATAAAATACCTCCTATCAACAATACAAAAATATTTGACGTATGTTAATATAATAAGGAAACTCCGTTTAATAAAAAATATTTTAACAAACTCTACCACCACCTCGCATCTCAATATAAAAATAACTTTTTATGTATTGAGAATACAGAATTTCCTTTTTAAATTAAATCACGAAAATCTCCTAGTGATAAACGACATCTGAATCACTAATACAAAATAAAAATCAACGTGTTAGGGATACAAGAAAAATATATATTTTTGATAAAAAATGTTTACGCAAAAAAAGTTATATGTAACAGACAAATCAGCTCAAAAATATGAGAAATATGGATAAAGAAGTGTAAAAAAATGTGTATTAAATAAGAGAGGAGAGATAGTTATAGTTGATATTTCAGCTTTCAGGACCCTCGCCAACCCCTTGCTATACACCTATGCGAGGCATCGCTTACTATTTCAGCGAACTCCCCGTGAGATATCAGCGAGATCTAACGAGTCACAGTTCTATCTTATGCACCCTCACAGACCCTATGTCGACCACCTTGGCCAGTTCTCAGCAAGATGCTAGAGAGCCTATCAAAATAAGTTTTTTAAGGAAAAACTTTCCCAAATAAAATGCATAAATACCCACAAACTTAAGGAATCACATGCAAGTCAAAACACATTTTAACAAGCAATAAATATGCTCTCAATCATCTCATGGTGTGTGTATCATACAAACATGCATTAGTGTTAAGTACTACGTGAGTGTATGCAATATTAATTATAAGCAAAGCACCGTACAAAGAGGTAGAAAAAAATACTAAGTAAAATAAACATACTTCATGTTTTGCATACGAGAATGCTAATAAAGATACAAAAGAACGTACAGGACTTACACAATAAAATTCAAGTTTGCTTTCAAGACATATAAATCATGTTCACAAACGATAAAACTAGTGTGCCTAAAAAGCAATTGCAAATGGAGAATCAAAGCAAACAGAAACTACAAGCATGTACAATTTGAAGTAATTACTGTAAATATAAAGCATAACTTCACTAATTCCAAAAATATACAAAATACATGATGTTATCGAAGACATATCAGAGATTTTGGAGTAAAAAAAAAAAACAAATCAAAAGCATGGAGAGCTAGGAAAATATTATTGAAAAAATAAAAACGCTTGAAGAATTCTATAAAAATGTAGTAGGATACTGAAAAAAGTTTTTAATTACAGATCTAATAAGCCTAGAGGGGGGTGAATAGGTTATTTTCAATTTTCAACAAATATTATATAATCTAATCACAACGGCCAGACATGCAATCGCGTGTAAAGATAAATGCGGAATAATAAAACAACACACGATATTTTTAGGTGGAAACAACCTAGGCCACAACAATGACCTAAGAGGAAAACCACCGGTCCACCGGACCACCTAACTATCCACTATGAAAATAATGTTCAATTACAACCATAGAGTCCAGAACTACCCGTCGCAGATAGATCCCCCTTTCTGTAATTTACTTACGAGCCGCTTGCTCCTTTCACAGCCTCCAATAGTTAGATGTCTGGATCCGGACCAACGTTCCGATCTACTTGAGTCACACAAGATCAACCGAACCCGTCACCTTCAGTAATTTCGAGTCACACGAAATACTGAAGCCGTCACCTGTAACGTTAGCACAATAACACAAGTGCAATGCGTGTCCTAGAGCGGATTCAAACAATGAATAATCCTAGCTAGCAAATATACTAACATGCGATGTAAAAACAATATCAGCTAGCAAACCCTAGAACATTCAATTAAGCTCAATATCATGCAAATCAATTAGGCATATGAATATAACATGAGAAAGCCTAAGAACAATAGATGAAGAGAATAAGCACAATTCAGATGCTAGAAAGTATTAGTGCTATATGATTCTAAATGCTCAAGTTGATTAATTATGCATAAACATCCCTTCACTTATATAGAGTCCAATCCTAGTTCAAATAGGATTTGCAATTCACTATAACTCTTTTCCTATCAGGATTTACCAATTACCACAATTATCCTCAAATAAGAATACTGTTCTTAACATTAAATGTGGTCAATTAGGTAAAAGAAACATAAGGGTCGAATTAAGAAATAGAGTTTGAGTAGGAATATAATACTGGCTCGATCGATCGACAGGCCGTCTCGATCGATCGAGAATGTCTCGATCGATCGATACACAAAACTCGATCGATCTAACTCAAACAGAGAGAACCTGGATCGAAGTTGTTCTATACTCGATCGATCGAACATGGTTCGATCGATCGGTCCAATTGCTCGATCGATCCAGTCCAAACAGAGAGCACCTAGATCGAAGTTGTCTCAGTCTCGATCGATCGATCACTCGATCGATCGAACAATACTCTCGATCGATCGACCAACATGTGCACAATACATTTTTCGTTACGATCCATACTAAGTGTCGTGCTCAATTGTGTGCAGATGTATGCATGATGGAATATTATACCTGTCATATGGGCGTTGCAAGCTTGGTGACTCCATCATCACGTGTGGTCTGAATAATTGTTGAATTCCTATTCTAGATTACAATCAAACATTTTGTCCACGAAAATTGCCAATACAAAATAAACCTTACAATCTCCCCCTTTGGCATTTTCGTGTGACAAAATCACTCTCTCACTACATAACGCTCAAGGTTAAAATATCATTACATCAATTACATAGTGGACTGTCTATGATCTGGTGGACCATCTTCGCTTGATACTTGATACGCTCGGTCCACTGAAATTAGACAAACAAATAGCACACAAATGTGGCTTGAAAGCCTCATTGCTTATTAGTTCAGTGTACATAAAAGTGCGAAAGATATGTAGTGTATGTGGACATGAATCTTTCTCCCTCACAACTAATAAATGCAACATCTCCCCCTAAATTCAATCTCCATAGCAACATGAATAACATGAATCTTTCTCCCCCTTTTTGGCATACGAAATTGACAAATCATGAAACACTAAAGATGACAAGGGTCACTCTCAACAAGGTGGGCTAAAAATGCATAAGAGCACACATGTATATGTCCAAAGCATGTAGGAGGAATTGCATTAAGTCAAAAGAAGAATAATGAAATATGTATGCAATGACTCCCCCTAAGTTCTATGACTCTCTAGACGAAAAATAAATTCAAAATTTTTTTTTTTATTTACCACACAAAGTAATGAACTCATTTAACACGAATAAGCATACAACCAATTGAAAAAATTATTTTTGCTTAAATTTTGATTATTCATTGTATTAGCAAAATAAGTAGGTCACATAAACACGCTAACACATATAATGACATATTGACATTCACTTAAGGTAGTATACAAATGTGAACTCCACTTGTATTCCAATAATTTCATTTATGACCAATTTTAAGAGACTCAAAAGAAAATAAGTTCATCTATCATGCTAAATCATAATTGAGTCATCAATCTTACATAATAAAATATGTCTATGAAAAAAGAGATTTTTTTTTTTTTTTTAAACATTTTTGCTCTTTCTTTTTGTACATGCCAAATAGAATTTCTTAATTAATTTTTTTTTTTTTTTTTTTTTTAAAAAAAATGTACGAGCCATAAATCTAATACGATGACTTTCACACTAGTTATGAGGTAGCCCTCTCCGCTCACTGCGGTAGCTTCACACATCATAGTAGGTAGCCCTCTCAATACTAGTTATTTCCCTAAGATGAAATATTTAAAAAATAAGAAATAGGGCTCAATATGATTTCGCAATCAAGATTAGCTCAAGTCTTAGAGTCTTTCAAAATTAATCATAAACTTCATAGATGACATACATGAGTGTTCAGTGGGTGTGTGCATAAGTTCAGTCAATAGTGTCATCATATGAGAAAAATGCAAATATGTGCAGAATTTTGAGTTGTAGCATAGAATATACAATGAGAATCAAAATAAGCCACAAAAGATAAGGTTGTAAATGTATAAGCATCATTTGAATCCAAAACCTTGTAGACCTTTTTTTTTTTTTTTTTTTTTTTTTTTTTTTTTTAATCCAAAAAAAATAACAATAAAAAAAAAACGAAATAAACCAAAAAAAATACTCACCTAGGGTCATTTAAGCACTCAAACAAAAGTACCTAGGTGGTCTAGCAATAGTGATCAATTGATAGGAAACATGCAATCTTTCCTAACCCAAATTTTCATGAATTTTGATTTCTTTATGTTTATGGGTTGAGACTTAATTGCATTAGATTTTAAAGGCATACTCTTAGGCTCATATTTCCTATTCAAATTCAACATAGGCATGGTATGATGATAATTATGAGTTCTATACCTATAAGCATGAAGATGATCATTAAATCGAAAAGCATTCATTAAAAATCTATAGTTAGGTCGAATATGGCCTTTTCTACCACAATGATGACAAACAGGCACAAACTTAACAGTTTTAGCTCCTACAGTTTTAGTGGGTGTTTGTGCAGAATTTGTATCAGTAGAGATAAAGTTAGAAGACCTTACAAATGTAGTTTTTGAAGTGGAAGGTGTACAGTTTTCTTCTGAAAATCCAAGTCCACTTGTATCACCGAAAGGCTTACCAATGCTCAACATCTTGTCTAGTCGTTCAGCTCCAATTGTTAATCTTTTGACAGTTTCCTTTGATTGCTCCAATTCCTGCACAAGCTTTGAATTTTCCTGTTCAATACCTGCAAGACTTAAACTTAACTTGTCAAAATGCTCAGACAGTTCAACTTTTTCTTTTTCTAAAACTGATAAATTAAGGTCTTGCAAATTGATCTGTTCATTCAGCTTTGTTACAGTTATGAGTAGTTTATCTTTTTCTTTCTTGCATTTAATTAAATCAATAAATAACTCCTCAAAACTGTTTGCATTAAATTTATCAAGGATACGTTTACTTCCCTCTTCATCTGAGTCAAAGTCTGACTCACTGGAGTATCCACCAACAGTTGACGTAAAAGCTACGTAGTTGGTGTTAGCTTTTTCTGACCCATTAGCTTGATCTTCATCACTTTCTGTGTCACTAAGGGTCGCATTGAACGCTTTTCCAGATTTCTTCTTCTTGTTGGCACAATCTGCTGCATAGTGACCAAAACCATTGCATTCAAAACATTTAGGTCCATTTGGTTTAGATTTCTTACCTTCTGAACTTATAGGCGTAAATTCTCTTCCCTTACGATCTTTTCTGTTGAACATTCTCTTGAGTTTTCTAGCAAGTGTGAGTAGCTCTTCATCATTACTATCACCATCGTCAGCATTGGTGGTTTTGAGAGCAATTCCAATGTTCTTTTTGGGTGCTGGAAAGTTCATCTCAAATGTTTGAATTGACCCAACTAGTTCTTCAATCTTCATGGTGTCAATGTCTTTGCTTTCCTCTATCGCTGTAACCTTTGCTTCAAAGCGTTCTGGTAATGAGCATAAGACTTTTCGAACCAACCTGCGTTCATCAATTTTATCTCCAAGATTTGAAGAAGAGTTAGCAATATCACATAAATAAGCATAAAAATCAGAAAACGTTTCATCCTCCTCCATTCTAAGATTTTCAAACTTAGTAGCTAACATGCGAAGTTTTGTTCGTTTAACTTGGGACGTGCCCTCATGGGCAACCTCTAAAGTGTCCCAAGCACCCTTAGCAGTTTCGATATCAGAAATACGTCGAAATTCATCCGGAGATACAGCACTAAAAATAGCATTGATGCCCTTTTGGTTCCACCCACTATCAATTTTATCTTGAGGAGTCCAATCAATTCTAGGTTTAAGTGTGACTACACCATCCTTGGTAGCCGTAGGTGGTTCCCAACCATAAAGCACAGAATTCCATACACTTTCGTCTAAGGAACGTAAAAAGGCTCTCATACGAGCCTTCCAATATGAGTAGTTAGACCCATCAAAATAAGGTGGACGGATTGTAGAAGAACCCTCTCTAAAATGATCCATAATAAGGTCCTAGGCAACACTAAGTATATCTAGTGACCCGCTCTGATACCAATTGAAAAAAGTTTTTAATTACAGATCTAATAAGCCTAGAGGGGGGTGAATAGGTTATTTTCAATTTTCAACAAATATTATATAATCTAATCACAACGGCCAGACATGCAATCGCGTGTAAAGATAAATGCGGAATAATAAAACAACACACGATATTTTTAGGTGGAAACAACCTAGGCCACAACAATGACCTAAGAGGAAAACCACCGGTCCACCGGACCACCTAACTATCCACTATGAAAATAATGTTCAATTACAACCATAGAGTCCAGAACTACCCGTCGCAGATAGATCCCCCTTTCTGTAATTTACTTACGAGCCGCTTGCTCCTTTCACAGCCTCCAATAGTTAGATGTCTGGATCCGGACCAACGTTCCGATCTACTTGAGTCACACAAGATCAACCGAACCCGTCACCTTCAGTAATTTCGAGTCACACGAAATACTGAAGCCGTCACCTGTAACGTTAGCACAATAACACAAGTGCAATGCGTGTCCTAGAGCGGATTCAAACAATGAATAATCCTAGCTAGCAAATATACTAACATGCGATGTAAAAACAATATCAGCTAGCAAACCCTAGAACATTCAATTAAGCTCAATATCATGCAAATCAATTAGGCATATGAATATAACATGAGAAAGCCTAAGAACAATAGATGAAGAGAATAAGCACAATTCAGATGCTAGAAAGTATTAGTGCTATATGATTCTAAATGCTCAAGTTGATTAATTATGCATAAACATCCCTTCACTTATATAGAGTCCAATCCTAGTTCAAATAGGATTTGCAATTCACTATAACTCTTTTCCTATCAGGATTTACCAATTACCACAATTATCCTCAAATAAGAATACTGTTCTTAACATTAAATGTGGTCAATTAGGTAAAAGAAACATAAGGGTCGAATTAAGAAATAGAGTTTGAGTAGGAATATAATACTGGCTCGATCGATCGACAGGCCGTCTCGATCGATCGAGAATGTCTCGATCGATCGATACACAAAACTCGATCGATCTAACTCAAACAGAGAGAACCTGGATCGAAGTTGTTCTATACTCGATCGATCGAACATGGTTCGATCGATCGGTCCAATTGCTCGATCGATCCAGTCCAAACAGAGAGCACCTAGATCGAAGTTGTCTCAGTCTCGATCGATCGATCACTCGATCGATCGAACAATACTCTCGATCGATCGACCAACATGTGCACAATACATTTTTCGTTACGATCCATACTAAGTGTCGTGCTCAATTGTGTGCAGATGTATGCATGATGGAATATTATACCTGTCATATGGGCGTTGCAAGCTTGGTGACTCCATCATCACGTGTGGTCTGAATAATTGTTGAATTCCTATTCTAGATTACAATCAAACATTTTGTCCACGAAAATTGCCAATACAAAATAAACCTTACAGATACTTGTATATGCTTCAATACAAAAAATAAGGGACAATAACACATTATAACCTTAAAACAAATTTTGTTACCTTTTCATGTCACTAGGACCATGCATTCGTTGGTTCAAATAATGTATTTGTCCAATCATAACAGTGGATACAACATTCTTTTCAAACAAGTAACAAATACATATTACATTAAACTGAACATATATTGCTTCAAATGATTTATATAATCCTTATTTTTAAAATAAAAACACATAAAATAATACATGTACAATACAATTTACTTACTTTTGTTAAATGTATTTTAATTTAAAAATAAACACATGTTCATTACTTAAAAAAATATTCATTTTTAATAGGTATGAAGGCATGATGGTTACATCATCAGCCAAAGATGGCAACAAACAAATCTATCCAATTCATTTGGAATTGTTGATTCAAAAAATGATGCAGCATAAACATGATTTTTAGTAAACTAAAGGAAGCAATAGGCTAGCACAAAGAATTGGTCATAGTTTATGATCATAACATAAGCATAAAAAAGAGTAAAGAATGTATTTGATAATGTAGAACATGTGATATACATATACCATTTGTCAAAAAATCTAAAAAAGCCTTCCAGAAACAAACAAGTACACAAACTATTCATAAAGGCAGCAAATGCATACACAGTGGAAGAATTTGAAAACAAATTCATATTCATTTAAGCTATAAGCATAAAAGCAGCTTCTTATCTAGAACAAGCTAAAATATAAAGATGGACAAGATCACATTGTAAGAAAAATAAATTCAAAATTATAATATCTAACATTGCAGAAACAATAAACTCTATATTCAAATACTCAAGAAATAAACAAATTATTACACTACTAGAAGACATCATAACAAAAGTTCAAGTATGATTATTGGAAAGAAGAAATGAAGCTATAAAGTTAATAACAATATTGACATAATGGGTGAAAGAAAAAATAAAAAATAACTACATGCATTTGGGATCTTTGATTGTACAACCAATCAATGTTTCAGAATATCTGGTAAAAAAATGAAAGAGAATACCTAGTCAACATACCTTCAAGGACGTGTACTAGCAAAAGGTATGACTGATGAGTGCTCGAAAAGCACTAATATTTCGTGATTAATTGTGCTTAATTGATTGATATATAGATTTATTATGATTATTATTTCGATTATTTTCATAAATCTATCCATTCGGAGTCACGGGTATATTTTAGTGCATTTCAGGTGTTTTTAGCGTCAAATGAGTCAAATGATGAAAACACGCAAAGACGGGGCACCTACGGCGCTCGAATCACGAGTTACGGGCTAAACGAGACAAATATGTAAGCCTTACATAATGTGCCATCACATGTGTAAGGGGGTAACGTGAAGAAAAGCAAAGCAACACGCGCCGCGGCGAGGGAATTGCATGCCGCGGCGGGGAGCTCTCGGGTTTTTGCATATTTTCCAATTTTTGTGTTGCGCCGCGGCGGGGAAAATGCATGCCGCGGCGCGCCTATTCCTATGGCACATAGGATTTGCAGAAACCCTTACATCTATAAATACCCCTTTAGAGTCCCCCTTACATACAACTCGACCAATTCGTACACAACTCTCATTCTTCTCAATTTTGCGACCCAAACACTACATTCAATCAGTTTTGAGAGCGTTGCCACACTCTAACGAAGCGAGAGACAATATTCTAAGGATTCAAGGAAGCCAACGACGATCGAAGATAAAGCTTACGGAGAAGAACGTCATCCAATCCATAAGCGGTATTTAGATCTAGGAGTTTCTTGTTGTTATAGAATTAATTCCTCTTCTCTATTTGTTAAAGTGTATGATCATATTTTATTTGTCTATGAATAATAATATGAACATGAGCGGCTAGTCTAATTATGGATGTTTAGTTTGTGTTGCCATGTTTGCTAGAATTGTGTATGGTGTATTTTATTGATTTATGAATAAATTACTTTTTGATTAAGAGCATGTTTAGATATTTGATTATGAATAATCATGGGCCCATTTGATGTTCGTAGTTAGGTTGAAAAATCTGAGAATTTAGTTATAGGAACGTCACCTTAACTTTATTCCGAAACACTTAATCAAAGCTTCAAGTTAGTGACTTAGTCATAGCATTAATTTGATTGGCATGTTTTCCTTGCGCATAATTTGATTGCTATTTAATTTACCCCCGCCAAAGGCAGTTAATTAGTTAATCAACAAAGAGACCTACCCCCGCCAAAAGGAGTTTCGTAATTAAAAGGAAAGCCGGTAGTTTTGTTTATATAGGACGTTCATGTTACCTCACCATACCTTTTCGATGCAAGCATAGTCAACCAAGCTAAACGTCCATACATCCTCTATTGATATTTGATTTAATTGAATTGATTGTTTGATTGCGATTTTGTTTTCGTTTGAGTGTCGTATGATTGTTTTCGTTACCAAAAACAAACAACCTTTTTACAGTTTTATTAGCGTTAGGATTCTAGTTACTTAGAGTTTTAGTTTCACTGAAACTCTATTTAATTAGTGTTTTGTTTTCATTAGAACTCTGTTTAAGTTAAAAAGTTAGTTATTTAAAACCATTGCAATTCCTTGAGAGACCGACCTTGGAAGTTGCTTATCACTTTACTACGAGTGATTCGTACACTTGCGAGTACACATTTTAACACATCAATGACATAGACCAAATCCCATGTTTGTTAGCATACACTTTTTGCTCAAGTTATTATGCTATTGATACCGTCATCATATCATACGCAAAGTCAATATACCCATTAGGCAACCAAAGTATATGGAAATTACTTTATGAAATTGCTACAGTAAAGATATTGCTACCACTTATGAAGAAATTAGGATGACTAAGAACTGAACGTATCAAACAACCATTTAAGAAAATAAGAGACGGAAGACAATAAATCAATGTTTATAATACATAGAATAAGACATATATAATTACTTTGAATAAATGCATAAAATGATGTTTTATTCTACTATAAAATCTTCTGTAATAAGACTTCATTCAATATTATCTCTTATGTTTAACCATATGTTAAAAAAAACATATGTTTAGTAATAACTGGAAAAAAAATGTACCATTCACATACCAAATTAATATAAATTAAGAGTAAGAATTATTTACTACTAGTAAAAAAGAACATATGTTCGATATATGAACCATATGTGAAAAAGCACATACATGCTATTTATAAAAAAACATGTGACATGTTAAAGTACATATGTGCCTTGTATGTAAGAGGAACATATGTATTGTAGGTGAACATAAGTGCTAAATATGACTAAAGCACATATGAGCCAAATATGAATAAAGAATAGATGTGTCGTATGTTAAAAAAATATGTGCCGTAAGTAAAAAATCATATGATATACATCAAAACAAACATATGTTGCATTCCACAAAACCAAACTACTACAAAATAAAATTGAAACTGTTTATAAAGTTGGCCAACAACAGAAATTGTATATAAAGCTTCCCAACTTGTAAAACATGACCATAAAAAAATAACTCATAACACATGCAAAGCCTAATAATATTTCCTGCCAAATCCCAAACGCATTTAAACTTAAGGTCATATGTAGGAAACTATGCAAACTTCAACATATACACACCACTATCAACAAACCTAGAAAAAAATGTGGTTAATATATATATATATATATATATATATATAATGAAAAAAATATAAATAAATTACATTGAAAAACAAAATAAATTTTATTCTTTACTTGAATCACTAGAAGAAGACCCACAACCATGGATGTTCATATATTTCAATACAGAAGGACTTCAACGAAACATAAATACTCAGCCTTAATATTAGCAAACCGAATCTCATCAGAATCATATGTATAAATATACATGTTTCTCCGACTCAAACAAAGAGTTGCCAAAACTCAATTACTTTTAATCTTCAAGTTGGTGTACAAAATATCCAACATCCTACAAATATAAATAAGTACTTATTATATTATAAAAAGAGTTTTTTTTTTTAAGAATAAACTTGTTTATTGTACACAAAGAACATATGTGCTAGATGAACATAAAAAAAAAACATGTGCTTTAGTACAAAAAAAAAAAAAGTAAGAAAATGTGTCATTCTTTAAAAATAACTATAATACTTGAAAATAACTATCCACCATGGTATATTTCTTGCAATTATAATATTTGTATAAATTTCTCTACTCACGAAGTTAATAAAAAATTACATCAACATGTTTAAAAATATATATTAGTATAGTAATGGTTTACAAATAATATAAAGGAAAAATTTAAAAAAAAAAAAAAAAAATCCAAGCTTAAGCAACATATCTTGTCTAAGAATAAATAATTAGCAAATTAAAAAAAATAACATATAAGAAAAAGGCCATTAATCTGATATGGGAACTTACCATTTATTATTTGTTACCCACTCAACATAATCAACTATAATAATCTTACAAATTGGACAGTATGGATCTAGACAAAAATCTACACTTGACTGCAATAATAGAATAGGCAGAACATTATTTTCATCATTCCTAACCTTAACATAGTTATACTCGGAATATAGAAGAGAAGTTCGAAGAGGATCTAACCTCTTTAAAGAGTGTTTTAACTCTAAAATTTTCAAATAACCCAAAAATTGGATCCTTAAATGAAGTAAGATTAATATCAACTATAAAAATCATTCTATTACAATTTAATACCTTACTAGCATTATTCCTCCATGAATCAAATACATAATCTGAATCATTAGATAAAGTAGGATCTCTACTAATAATGGCCTCATCGTTCAAAGTCATGCAGACAGTATCAACCTCCCTGATATTTCCAATCACTCCAATCAAAATACCAACAGTATCTTGAATACAACATTCATCAACATGAACACCATCAACATCATCATGCATATCACCAATATCACTACCATCTTCAGTAACATTATTAACATCAACATCATGCATATCAGATGGTCTATCCTAAAAAATTGGACTATTAACCTCACTATGATGATAATAATCAGAAACAACAAATGTTCTATTCAGCCACAAAATATTAAACATGGCTTAGAAGCATAAAAAAAAAAAAATGTATTTCAAAAATGTACTAGAAAAAAAAAAAACATACATACAAATATATACAGAAAGAGCATGCGTCCCATTTCAATGGAAAAATATGTACCATTTGGACAAGAAAAAGAGGAGGCATTTAAATAGAATAACATATGTATCAAATGTAAGAAAAAATATGTGGCGATGAGAAAATAACATATGTCCTATCTAAAAAAGAACATATATGTCATTCCAAAAAAGGACATGTGCAATATAAAAAAAATATGTTACATAATAGGAAAAAAAATGTGTGACATCATATGTGCCACTCTAAAAACAAACGATATACAAAGTATTTAAAAAGTATGTATATATATATATATATATATATACATACTTTTTAAATACTTTGTATATCGTTTGTTTTTAGAGTGGCACATATGATGTCACACATTTTTTTTATGTATATATATATATATATATATATATATATATATATATATATATATATATATATATATATATATATGCCAAATACAAGAAAGGAACACATGTATCATTTAAAAAAAAAACATATATGCCATGTACAGATGAAAGAACATTTATGCCTTCCACCAAAAAAGTACATTCAGTCCATGTAACTTTCAGGAAAAAAAATACATGTGCTATTTTAAAAGAATAAAATAGATGCCTAATGTCACAAAAACATATGTACCATTTATCATAAAAGAACATATGTATCAAACAAAAACAAAAACAAAAACAAAAACAAATAAATATATGTTCAGACTTACAAACAAATAAAATACATATTTTCATACAAAAATAATTAAACAAATGTGCAAATATACAAATTAACATGTTCTATTCTAACAAAAACATGTGTATTATTTGAAAAAAAAAAAAAAAACATGTGCCACTTGTACCAATAAATCATATGTATCTCTTAGTCTTACACACGTGAAAAAACATATATAAAGTAAAAAGAATAGATTGAATAAAAATAATAAAGTTAAAAATATAAAAATACTTAGAAAACATAAGATTGCACCAAATCATAGATTTTATTAATCTTTGAGTTCAAAGAAACAACTTTAATCTTCAAAATATCATTTCGACAAAAAATATCTCCAATTTTGACAAATATTCCTCCATAAATCATAAATGTCTCAATTCTAACCTTCCTTGAAGAATTACCTTCTGATTCAGTTTTATTCTTTGAAAAAGATGAAAAAATAGGAACTTTAGGACAACCATCGTCAATAACGTTAGTCTTTGCCTTTTGCGCTTCTTGGCCTCCTTACAAACTTCCTCCATTTACATGAAATTCAACTAGCTAATGAATTTCATTAATGGAGGAAGGAAAACAAAATAAATCATGATCTATCTCTTTAGATGTAGCCTTCATAATTGAATTAACAGAAAACTATAATAAAAAAAATAAATATTAACACCACATACAAAAAATATGTCCACAATCAAGAAGAAACAATATTTAATTACATGAAAAAAAAAAATTTATGTTCAATTGAATTTAAAAATATGATGTCCAAAAATAATTAAAACACATGTTCATTTACATGTAAAAATAGTATATGTTCAAAGATCCTTAACAAGTAAAATATTAAAAACATAATAAAAAAAATGAAAAAAAAAATGAGAAAGTAATGAAAACTTACATCAATGGTAGAAAAAATACCATAATTAATCATGCTCAAATCAGGCTTCAAATTAGCTTCATAATTTAGAATCCTATAGAAGACATCATCAACAATAGCAACAAATTTGTCTACAACAACTGATAATGTTTTATAAATCCACACTTAAAAAGCATGAATAAAATTCCTTACAGTCCAATGTAGATAAGCAACTCCACTAGATATACCCTTGTTTACTTTTTCCTTAAATTTTTTAGAAAACTTGACATGCTCTTATAAAGAACAGAAAGTAAATGTCTGAAAACATCATTACCTCAAGGATATTCATTGAAAATCTTAAAATCACTTGCAATATTCATAAACTTAAAATCAACTATTTGAAGATGAGGATCTATTCCATAACAATTTCAAATGCTTTATGTTTCCCACCGCTAGACCGTGAACGAGGACTTGAACTCTTATCAGACAGAGTTAAAACATCTTCTTTATTGAAGTTTTTCAAAACAGATTTTAGTTTAGATAACAAAACACCATAATCATCATCATCAAAATATTTAGACCTTAAATCAAGATTTTTGCCATCACAAACGACATCACCAAACTCAAGACCCTTAATCAAATGAAATTTTAACTTCTAAAACCTAATAACTATATTACCTATTTTAAACCATAATTCATTATCAGTGTTATTCATACATCTGCGAAGAATAACATAATGAATTATCTGAGCAAATAGACTAATTTTATTTAAATGACACAAGCGACCAAAATAACTCTTTATACACTATAAATTGTTGAGTAGCCAAAACTCCTTGAATAAACTCAATTGTATTAGAAGCATGACAATCAAAAGCCATTGCAATTGAAAAGTAATCATCTTCACGTCAAAATGTCTACAAAGCAAATATTAAATGAATAAGGAAAAAAAAACATGCATCATTCATTTTATAGAAACAACAAATGCAACATAGATTAACGTAAGTTATAATACAACAACAAAAAAAACCCTTTGCAATAAACATTTACAAACATATGTTCTACATATAAATAAACAAATACATATGTTCCATACATAAAAAATAAAAATGCCAACAACTAAATAATATTAACATTTCTAAAAACATGTGATCTAAAAATATATAATAACATATACACATGTTCAAAAAATTGAACAATTACATGTCTAAAAGACATATGTTACACTTTAAGTAAAATTAATATATATGCTTGTTTTACAAGGTAAAAAAAGAAAAAAAAGAAAAAAACGAACAATGTGTAAAAATATACAAATGTTGATACTTTTTGAAAAAAATAATTACAAAGTGATAACAAATTATTTTATAAAATACACTAAATTTACAATATAAATTAATCAAAGAACACAACAAAACCTGAGCATGGATGCACAAGTGATCATGAAAAACATATGTTTAACTTTACAATAATAACATATGTTCTATTTTACTAGGATAACATAAGTTCATATCTACAAAACAACATATATGTACAATAATAACTAATCTACGTATATTGGTTACAGAAAAACATATATTTATTACATGTAAAAATTAACATGTGTACACTAATATAAAATAAAACGTATGTTCTAAACATAAAAAATCAAATAGACTAATGCAAGTACTAGAAAAATGTACATCTACCAAAAAAACCAACAAATAAAATAAAACAACTAAAAAAATTATGAATATTTAAAATAGCAACAAAAATAAAATGATATTATATCTCAATTTCTGGACAAAATCTACTACACTTAGAAACACATGCCTTCAAATTAGATTGAATAAATCCAACAAGCTTTTTTTTAGCCATAAATGACACAGTATCAGTAACTTAAAATAAAACTACAATTTAAAAAAAAAAAAATTCACACAAACATATGTATTATATTTTTTCATGATAATACAAATATAGTTATTATAGCCATAGAAAAAAAAAAATATACATGTGTACAATAATAAATACATAAGCATAAAAAGGAAATTTTAAAAAATAAAAATACAATAATTTTCTTTTTGATTTGTTATTTAAAATTAATCTATCACAAAAATATATATGTACCATAGTATGAAAAATACATATGTATAATGGGTAGCTAAAATAATAAACAAAAAATACATATGTATCTACATTTAACAAAAAAAAAAAGTGTTAGAAGTTACCAAAAAAAAAATAATAGTTCTCAAATTACCCTTGAAAAACCAATTAAAGTACATAATGTGCATATGTATTAACAAATATATAATTTTTTGCTACAATGTATTAACAAATATATATATATATACATAACGTACATATGTAAAAAAAAAAAAATACTATGTATAAACTTAAACTTTATCTCAGTAACAAAAATTCAACTGTGTAACATAAAGTACATATGTACAAAATGTAACACAAACAATAATCACAAAATACATATGTACATATATATTTGACAAAAAATACGTCTAAAATCACATAAAAAATACAAGAAAAATACATTTGTAGAAAGAATAATAAAACATAACATATTATAACACAACAATAAAAAAAATAAAAAATTGAAAACAAAACACAAGATAAAGCATTAAAAAATGGAAAGAAAAAAAAAACCTCAAATAAAAATTGAAAAACAAAAATAATGGAAAAACCGTGGGCCTAACAAATACTGAAATGAATAAAATACACAAAAAAAAAAAAGAAGAAAAAAAGCAAGAAATTAAATAATTGAACAAAAACTCCAGAACAATGAATAAAAAATATATATATACAAAAATGAAAGGAAAAAAAATAAAAAATATATACATAACCCTAAAAAATTGAAAGAAAAAAAATACAACTAAATACCTATCTCAAATGGAAAAAACAATTATAAACATACAAACTAAAAAAGGATGAACTACAAACCTATCTAAAATGGAAAGAACTGCAAACCTAGAAAATGAAAAAATATATATATAATAATAAAAAAAAACTCACCAAAAACTAGTATAAATAACGATGACTAAGAAAAATAACAAAAAAAAACAGATGAACAAAGAACAAAACGAAACTTGGAAGAAATGAAAAAAAAAAAAATCTAACAAAACCCACAAAACAAAAACAAAAACAAACAAAATTGATGCTAAAAAAATTAAAACGAACAAACTGCAAAATGCCTCGTACAACGCTTAAAAAAAATAATAACAATCATAATCAAAAATAAAAATAAAATGAAGACTTCCACCACTGAAAATGGAGAAAACAACAACTCATAAGCTGTAACAACAAACTGTAAAATGAAAATTGATAAAATGGGAAAGAAAAGAAATGAAAATCAAATAGAAACTGAGAAATGTGAAAGAGAATGGAAAGGCAGTAAACAAAATGAAAATAAAACAGATTAATAAGGAAGAGAAAACGTGCCAAAGAAGATATCAATGATGGCTGACATTTGAGAGCTATAGGTTTAGATAAATTTTTTTTTTTGCTACATACAAGCCTCGAACTCGAGAGCTCCCCCTTATTAGGGCGGTTACAATGCCATTGGGCTACCAGGGCCTTGGCAGGTTTAGATAAATTATTACAATACGAAGAAATGGCTAGAAAAAATGTAAACAGTCGGTAACTTGAGAAGAATAAAATAGAAATTTCAAAATAAACTAATAAAAAATTGGTAAATTAAAAAGTTAAAAATTTCAAAATAAACTAATAAAAAATTGGTAAATTAAAAAGCAACTGTAATTAAAAAAAAAAAAAAAACAGCCTAGAATGAAAGCCCAATCCACGCGGGAGATAGAGACGCGATTTTTTGGTAATAGCGGGGGAAAAGGGAGGTAATTGCAGTGTGTTACGTTACATGTTAGTTCAAAGTTAAATTTTTTAAAGCTAATAATAATATGAGATCAGGGGTGGTTCGTCCTTTAGGTCAATGAGACAGTCGTCTTAGGCCCCCAATTAGTTAGATAATATCTAAAAATAAATAAATAAATAAAGAATTAAAAAAAAGAAGGTAAAGAAGAAAACCTTGTAAAAAAAAAAAAAGGAAACTAAAAGGCCACTGTCTTCTTTATGTCCTTGTAGAAAAAAAAAAAAAAAAAACCAAAATAAATAAAGAATTAAAAAAAGAAGGTAAAGAAGAAAACCTTGTAAAAAAAAAAAAGGAAATTAAAAGGCCACTTTCTTCTTTTATGTCCTTGTTGAAAAAAAAAAAGTAAAAAGGAAAAGAAAATGAAAGGTTTTTGTACGGTTAGTTAATTAAATAAAAAAGAGACTTTATTATGAGCACCAGAGGATTGTCATCGGCTTCGAAGGAAAAAAAATCAGTTCTTTCACTCTTTTCTTTTATCAATTCTTTCTTTCAGTGACAACATATTCAACTTCATATTTTTTACTCTCAATAATACAATTAAACAATAAATCATTACTTCATTCATCTTTTTATATACCAAATATCTACCATAAATCCATAATTCTCTTTAGCAAGTGCGGAAGTGCCTAGTAGCTTATTTTGATTGCCAAAGCAAAAAACAAGTCTAAGTCTAATTATTCTGGTATGTATTTCTTATCTAATATTTATTATTGACTTTTATTTTTCTCAAATATTTTTCATAAAATAATGAATAATTCAAGATAACACTGATGATTAATTGAAATATTTTTTAAGATGTTTGAATAAAATATTTTATCTATTTTATAAAATAAGATTGATTTGTAATTTTAGATTATTAGATATCAAGTATATATGTAAATTTTTGACCGAATCACTCAAAACTTAAACAAAAATATATTGAATTGTTTTGTTACTTTGTTACTTCTTCAATGTATTATTTAATTAATTTATAAGTAGTAAATACCTTTTGATTTAAAATTGATGAATTATATTATTTTTTTGACTTTATACATGTTTTACAGATCAAAAAGGCTAGCTTATAAGTATAGTCTATAGATATGTCAAGTAGAAAATATTAATCTGGTAATGAAAAGCGTAAGAAAAAAAGAAGAGTGGAAGAGTTAATTCAATCTCAGAAAGGTGCACTTGATAAATTTTTTAGTAGTAGAGAAGATAGTCTTGAGAAGGCAACTGAAATTGAAGGAATTAAATTGACAGAATCTTCATTAGCAAATGATAATTAAGGGCCTATTTTTATACTTCGCCTTAGGCCACAAAAGTTCTTGAGCCGCCCCTGTATGAGATGCATGTATGTAATAAGTATTACGTAATGATACGTGATATGTAGGGGTATGTAAATAATCCGATCGATCCGCTTAAATTAATAAATCCAATCCGATCCGTCGGATTCGGATCGGATTTGATTGATATATTTTGTAGTCGGATCGGATTCGGATTGAAAAGTATACAATCCGTTCGGATTCGGATTGACAGATTTTATAATCCGCTGTAATTCGATCCGGACTGAATTACTATTAAAATTATAAATAAATGCATACTTATTTTTAATGTGTTATATTTAAATATTATACATACTACAATTACATTAATTATTATTTTAGTTTTTAAAAAAATAAAAATGTTAAATTCTCTATAATAATTTAATAATATTCAACATTATACTTTTTATTATTTGATTATCTAATTTGTGACTATAAATAAATAAATTTTACTAAAAAATATACTAATTTAAATTTTAAATGTTAGTATATATTGTGTTTTATATATGATAATAATAAAAAATAAATTATAATCTCAATCCGACCTATCCGATCCGAAAAATCCGATCTGTTCGGATTCGGATTGGTTCGGATTGACTACATTATCGGATCGAATTCGGATTAGAAATCTTCAAATCCGCTTCGGATCGGATCGGATTCGAATTGATGAAAAATAGGCAGTTTCGATCCGCTGCTCACCCCTAGTGATATGTATTACTTGTTACATATTTGCATTTCAGTATGTAACAAGTTACATACCTGCATCTCAGTATATAATTCATATTATATATATGATACGTGATATGTGTGGTGCAGCGGAGTGTTGGACAGATTAAAAATAATGAATAATAAATGTGCAAGAGTAATTAAACTGACAAAATATTTAACGTGGAAAAACCCACTCAATGTGAAAGGGAAACAACCACGGGACAACTCCGAAAAACTTTCACTATATCAAAAATGGGTATAACAATTCTCTCAAGGTTATGCCCAAACTTGAGGTATTACAATATTACACTCACAGAGTGTATCTCTCACACTCACTATTGTGTGGTAAATCTCTCATTATTTTATCTCTGTAAGTATTATCTTCAGGAACACCTCACTTTTATCTCACAGCTTAAATTTTAGTGTGGTATTTTCTCAGCTAATTTTCTTATCAGCTCCTCTCTGCTCTCAGTTGTGAGTTCTAAGAATTGTGTTTTTGAGATGCCTTGATCTTCTCTATTTATAGAGAGGTATTTACAGCAATTACCTCATTCCTTTTTCCTCTTCAATATTAGCTGCTGAAGATTTTCTTTGTTGCCGACTGCTTCTTCAACAATGGCTGCACCAACCCATTCAAACTTGTAGTTTTCTTCTTCTTTTTCTTCTTCTTCTTCTTCAAAGTAGGCTGCACATGAGGCAAACTCCATCAAATCTCTCCCACTGTTTCATGAAGGGAGGAATCACATTTTAGCTCTATCATTTGGAGTTCATTCCAGCTATTTTGGAACATAGCTCAAGTTTCTGTTTAGGAACAATCTTTGTCAGCATATCAGCAGCATTCTTGTCTGTATGAATCTTCTTCACTTGAATTAGCTTTTTTTCAAGTGCTTGGCGTATCCAATGATACCTTACATCAATGTGCTTTGTGCGAGAATGATATGTGACATTTTTGCTTAAATTAATAGTACTCTAGCTATCACAGTTAACCACATACTCATCTTACTTCAAACCCAATTCTTGGAGAAAAACCTTCATCCACAACAACTCTTTTCTAGCTTTTGTGACTGCAATATATTCAGCCTCTGTTGTGGATAATGCAATACATTTTTGTAGTTTGGACTGCTAAGATACGGCTCCCCCTGCAAAAGTAAACATATATGCAGATGTATACTTTCTATCATCAAGGTCACCTGCTATGTCTGCATCTGTATATCCTTCCAAGATTGATTTTCCTTTCCCAAAGCTTAAGTATAACTTTGATGTACCCTTTAAATATCTGAAGATCCACTTCACTGCTTCCCAATGCTCTTTGCCAGGATTTGACAGAAATCTACTCACAACTCCTACTGCATGAGCAATATCTGGTCTAGTACAGACCATAGCATACATAAGACTGCCAACAACTAAAGAATATGGAATGGCCTCCATCTTCATCTTTTCTTCCTCTAAAGATGGACATGATTTCTTGGTGAGTTTAAATTGACCACCAAGAGGCGAACTAACTGGCTTCGCTTCTTTCATGTTGAACTTTTGAAGAACTCGTTCAATATATCTCTCCTGTGACATCCATAATCTCCTGGATCTCCTGTCACGAATTATTTCCATACCCAAGATTTGTTTGGCTGGACCTAAGTCTTTCATGTCAAAGACTTTTGATAATTCATTCTTCAGCTTGTTGATCACTTCAGTGTCTTGACTAACTATCAACATGTCATCCATATATAGCAGTAGAATAACAAACTTTTCACCAGGTAAATATTTGATGTAGACACAAGAGTCTGCATTTGTTCTTCAAAACTCATTACTTACCATGAATGAGTTGAAATTCTTGTACCATTGGCATGGGGCCTGCTTCAATCCATATTGGATTTTCTTTAATTTGCAGACTAGGTGCTCATTTCTTTTGACTTCAAACCCTTCTGGTTGCTACATGTAGATGACTTCTTCTAGATCTCCGTGAAGAAATGCAGTCTTCACATCCATTTGTTCAATCTCGAGATCTAGGCTAGCTACTAAACCCAAAATTACTCTGATTGAGAACATCTTTACAACTAGAGAGAATATTTCATCAAAGTCAATGCCTTGCTTTTGTCCAAATCCTTTCACAACCAAGCGGGCTTTGTATTTGACTTGGTTGGTGATGCCATCCTCTTTCAATTTATATACCCACTTGTTTCTTAGAGCTTTTTTGCCTTTTGGAAGCTCTACTAACTCATAAGTTTGGTTCTTATGGAGGGAATTCATCTCTTCCTCCATTGCTTTTATCCACTACTTCTTTTCCTTGTGAGTTTCGACTTCTTGGAAGCTTTCTGGCTCCCCATTTTCAGTAATTAGGATATACTCATTTGGTGGATATCGTCTGGATGGTTGCATGACTCTGTTTGACTTTCTCAATTGTCGTCTATTATTCTCCAATTCTCTTCTCTGCTCCCCCTTATTATTATCCTCTTGTGCTAGCATATCTTCTTCAGCACCTTTATCTTCTTCTGCTGGTAAATCTTCCTCAGCATCATCTTCTTATGATATCAACTCTGTACCATCACTTATATCTTGCACTTCTTCTCCATTATCCTGTTCTGTTGGAGAAGGAAAGGGATGAAGATCAACAAGAGCTTTTTTTGGTTGTTGCTCTTCTTGTTGATCTATTATTTGGCCTTCTTGAAAGATCACATCTCTGCTTCTTAGAACCTTTTCTGTTTCAAGATCCCAAAATTTGTAGCCAAATTCTTTATCTCCATAACCAATGAAGATACATTTAATGGCTTTGTCATCCAACTTCGACCTATATTCCTTTGATACGTGCACAAAAGTTTTGCACCCAAACACCTTCAAATGAGAGTAGGAAACATCTTATTCCTTCCAAACTCACTCTGGAATATCAAAATTCAATGGAACTAAGGGGGTTCTATTGATGAGATAATAAGCAGTTTGAACAGCTGCTCCCCAGAATTCTTTTGGTAGCTTTGCTGCTCATAACATGCCTCGTACTCTTTCTAAAATTGTGCGATTTATCCTTTCAGCTACACCGTTGTGCTGTGGGGTACCAGGTACTGTCTTCTCATGCCGAATAGCATGTTTAGAACAATAATTTCTAAACTCATAGGAAATATATTCACCTCCGTTATTTGTTCGAAGGCACTTTAATTGTTTTCCCGTCACTCTTTCCACTATGGCATGAAATTGTTGAAAATTAACAAACACCTGGTCTTTCGTCTTTAACAGGTATTCCCATACTTTTCTCGAAGCATCATCAATAAAGGTTAGAAAATACTTGGCTTCTTTAAGTGATGTAACTTCAATGGGACCACAAACATCAGAATACACTCGTTCTAGTAGTGTTGACTTCTTTACAGAGTAACTACTAAATAAAACTATATGCTGCTTTCCAAATAAGCAGTAATCACAAGGATCAAGAGAGCTACCTTTGACAAAGGGAATAAGTTTCTTCTTTGCCAGAATCTGCAGTCCTTTTTCACTCATGTGGCCTATTCTTTTGTGCCACAAACTTGGTGAAGAATCGACTGCCACATTCAACCCATTATTACAAACCATCCCATGGGTTTTGTACAGGGTGCAACAAGCTTCTCCTCTTGCAATAACCAAGGATCCCTTGGAGAGTTTTCACTTTCCATTACCAAAATGATTCTGGAAGCCTTTTTTGTCAAATGCATTGACAGACATCAAATTGAGGCGTAAATGAGGAACATGCCTCACATCTTTCAATGTTAATTGGAACTCAGCATTTGTCTTGACACAAATGTCTCTAATTCCCACTTGTTTCCCATCTTTACAGTACCAAAGTCTCCTGCTTTGTATGTAAAAAACAATTCTTTATGGGGCGTGACGTGATAAGAGACACCAGTATTAACGACCCATTCAATCATGTTATCACCAACATGTAGACATTCATCAACAATTATTGCAACATCTTCATTTTCTCTTGTTGCTACTACTGCTATTGTATGGTTGTCATCTTTTATTTGACCTCCTTCCTACAACCATTTCTATACTCGGCAATTTCTCTTTATGTGGCCTGGCTTGCCACAATGGAAGTAATTATTGTCTCTTCCTCTTGACTTTAACCTTCCTCTGGACTTGTCTGTCTGGCTCTTCCATCCTTTGTTTTTACTTCTCTCTCTGTTCTCCATAACAAGGGCTTGCAACTCACTATCTTTTGTCTTATTTTTACTGTAAGACAAAAGTACTCCGAAAATTTCTTTAAAGATCAATTTATCTTTTCTGTACATGAGAGTCATCTTAAGATGGTGGTACGACGAAGGTAGGGACACCAATAGTAAAATTGCTTTTTCTTCTTCTGAGAAGCTAATATCAAAATTCTGAAGTTGAAAAATCATACCGTCAAATGTACTCAAGTGTTGCATGAAGTCACTATTTTATGGCATTCGTAGTTGGTATAAATCTGCCCATATCATGAACTTATTTGACAAGTTCTTTGTCATGTATAGGCTCTCTAGATATTTAAAGCATTTTTGCATCCCTTCACATTAATGTTTTGAAGAACATTATCTGAAATATTAAGACAAATTGTACTGGTAGCAATCTTGTCTATCTCGTCCCAATTTTCATTTTTCATTGCTTCTAGCTTTTTGGCTTTACCCAATAAAGCCTTATGAACTTTTTGCTGAATGAAAACATCCTTAATTCTGCTTTGCCAAAGGGTAAAATTGTTGTTGCCGGTAAACTTTTCAATCTTTGTTTTACCACCAGACTTTTTTTTTTGTGAACCAACTTTGCTCACACTCAAATTTTATCACTTCAAAATCATTATTCCAGAATAATGATGTGTGAATAGTAACTTAAATAGTAAATTTACTATTCATTTTTTACTTTTACCATTCACTTTTTCTTTAATTATTAGTAAATAGTATTTTTACTATTTGCACAGTACCCGTTACTATTTGATAAATAGTAACCTTTGCACAATGTGATTTTCTGTACAAGAACTTCACAGCCTTGTGCTCTGATACCAGTTGTTGGGATATGTGTGGCGCAGCAAAGTGTTGGACAAATTGAAAATAATGAATAATAAATATGCAGGAATAATTAAACTGATATAAAATATTTAACGTGAAAAAACCCACTCAGTGTGAGAGGGAAACAACTACGGGACAACTCCGAAAAACTTCCACTATATCAAAAATGGGTACAACAATTCTCTCAAGTTTATGCCCAAACTTGAGGTATTACAATATTACATTCACAAAGTGTATCTCTCACACTCACTATTGTGTGGTAAATCTCTCACTATTTTATCTTTGCAGGTATTTATCAATATCTGCAAGAACATCTCACTTTTGTCTCACAGCTTAAATTTTACTGTGGTATTTTCTCAAGCTAATTTTCTTATCAGCTCCTCTCTACTCTCAGTTGTGAGTTATGAGAATTGTGTTTTTGAGATGCCTTGCTCTTCTCTATTTATAGAGAGGTATTTACAGCAATTATCTCATTACTTTTTCCTCTTCAATATTAACTGCTAAAGATTTTCTTTGCTGTCGACTGCTTCTTCAACAATGGCTGCATCAATCCATTCAAACTTGTAGCTTTCTATTTTTTTTTTTTTTAAAGAAGGCTGTACATGAGACACATCCCATCACATATCACGATAAATAAGAGGAAGATATATTTTACATTTGGTCATAGTCTTTAAGGATTAAACCTATTTTGGAAGATATTACACTAAATACAAAGTCAATTTTAAATAAATTTTAAATAAAAATAGCTTTTAAAATGTAGAAGTCAGTTGGAACTTCATTTTGTAAGATCATGGAACAATAGAAGAGAGAAACAAAACAGAGGCAAGGGGTTGCAGAAAGCATTCAAAAACTCTCAACTTTTGCACACATTATCTCAGTACCCAAACAGATAATACAAAAAGAAACCATGTTCCATGGAATTCAATAGAAGGGAGAAATTGGGAAGCAGTGGAGGGTTTAAGCGAAACAAACCAAGACTGACGGCCTAAGGAAGGACTTTGTTAGAGGGTTTTACAACTTGTTCTTCAGAGCTATAAGTAGATTCTAGCTATGGATTTTCAGTGATCCTCATCTAGATTCCAAGGCGTGGATTTTCAGTGATCTTGAGATGAGGAGGAAGAAGAGGATCTATAAGTAGATTTGGCATCAAATTAATTGGGTTTTTGTCTAAAATAGGCAAAATCCTTAAAATAGTTTAAAAAAGGGCAACCTTGTGTAAAAGTTTAAAAATGGGCTTTTTTTAACCGCCCACCCAAAGACCCATTTGGTAGCCGGTAACTCATTTAAACCGTTTGAAATAAAGAATTCGAACAGTTCAAACAAACCCACAACTCTGAGCATTACTCTACCTCTCAAGAATCCCTCGTCACTATCTGGTATTAGCGAAGCTCTCCCATTTTCGATTGAGGAAGAAGACGAACAGTATCAACGCAGAAAACACTCGACCATTACTATCAACTTTTGAAGCTCTGCATTATTCGGTAAGTATTTTAAGCAAATTTGTCTTCCTTGCACGAAAACACTCGACCATTACTCACCTTTTGAAGCTATGCAGTTTGATTTTTAATTGGGTTTTCGTTGAAACTCAACGAAAACCCCTTATTTTTGTATGGTTTTTTGTAAAATGTTGGTTTAAGGTTAAATGTTTATGTAAAATGTAGGTTTAGGGTATATTGGGATTTTGTAATTATGGATGGATAATCTGATTTCTGGTATATCTGGTTGTTAATCATGAATAACATTATCTGGGGGTATATCAGTGGTATATCTGGTATATCTCATGGTATATCTGGTATATTTGGGGGTATATTTGGTATATCTCAGGGTATATCTGGTATATCTGGGTATATCTGGTATATCTGGTATATCTAGGTATATCTCATGGTATATCTGGTATATCTCAGGTATATCTGGTATATTTTGTGTTATGTCTGGTATATCTGGGGGTATATCTGGTATATCTCATAGTATATCTGGTATATCTGGGGGAATATCTGGTATATCTCATGGTATATCTGGTATATCTCATGGTATATCTGGTATATCTCACGGTATATCTGGTATATCTGGTTATATCTGGTATATCTTGGTATATCTCGGTATATCTGCAGGTATATCTGGTATATCTGGTATATCTCAGGGTATATCTGGTATATCTGAGGTATATCTCACGGTATATCTGGTATATCTCATGGTATATCTGGTATATCTGGGGTTATATCTGGTATATCTGGTATATCTCATATATCTCAGGGTATATCTGGTATATCTGGTATATCTCAGGGTATATCTGGTATATCTGAGGTATATCTCACGGTATATCTGGTATATCTCATGGTATATCTCAGGGTATATTTGGTATATCTGGTATATCTCATGGTATATCTGGTATATCTCAGGGTATATCTGGTATATCTGGTATATCTCAGGGTATATCTGGTATATTTGAGGTATATCTGGTATATCTCATGGTATATCTGGTATATCTGGGGGTATATCTGGTATATCTCAGGGTATATCTGGTATATCTCTGGGTATATCTGGTATATCTGAGGTATATCTCACGGTATATCTGGTATATCTCATGGTATATCTGGTATATCTGGTTGTGTTATGTCTGGTATATCTGGGGGTATATCTGGTATATCTCATTGGTATATCTCACGGTATATCTGGTATATCTGGGGGTATATCTGGTATATCTGGGGGTATATCTGGTATATCTGGTATATTTTGTGTTATGTCTGGTATATCTGGGGGTATATCTGGTATATCTCATGGTATATCTGGTATATCTGGGGGTATATCTGGTATATCTCACGGTATATCTGGTATATCTCATGGTATATCTGGTATATCTCAGGGTATATCTGGTATATCTCATGGTATATCTGGTATATCTGGGGGTATATCTGGTATATCTGGTATATCTCATGGTATATCTGGTATATCTAGTATATCTGGGGGTATATCTGGGGGTATATCTGGTATATCTCATGGTATATCTGGTATATCTCATGGTATATCTGGTATATCTCACGGTATATCTGGTATATCTGACGGTATATCTGGGGGTATATCTGGTATATCTGGTATATCTGGGGGTATATCTGGTATATCTGGGGGTATATCTGGTATATCTCATGGTATATCTGGTATATCTGGTATATTTTGTGTTATGTCTGGTATATCTGGGGGTATATCTAGTATATCTCATGGTATATCTGGTATATCTGGTATATCTGGGGGTATATCTGGTATATCTCATGGTATATCTGGTATATCTGGGGGTATATCTGGTATATCTCACGGTATATCTGGTATATCTCAGGGTATATCTGGTATATCTCATGGTATATCTGGTATATCTGGGGGTATATCTGGTATATCTCATGGTATATCTGGTATATCTCAGGGTATATCTGGTATATCTGAGGTATATCTCACGGTATATCTGGTATATCTGAGGTATATCTCACGGTATATCTGGTATATCTGGTATATCTCCTGGTATATCTGGTATATCTCCTGGTATATCTCATGGTATATCTGGTATATCTGGTATATTTCATGGTATATCTGGTATATTTCATGGTATATCTGGTATATCTGATGGTATATCTGGTATATCTCAAGGTATATGTGGTATATATTGGTCTATTTCTATAAGTTTCATTTATATGAACCTAAATTTGATGTATTTTTATGTTGGTTTAATGTGATTGATGTTTTTCGCATATATATTGTAATTTTTGTATACCTGTTCACAAGTATTAATGAAATTGTTTTCCGTAAATGTTAAATATGCAGGAAATGGCAGGAAAAACCTCATTCGTGCCTTATGTCTCCTCATCCGATTATTATGTTGGTAAAATAACCAACCTATCACGTCTTCAAAATTTTGCAACATTGAAGACGACCCTACAAGGATTTGGGTTACTGAATAGATTTCAGGGCTTATGTTTTGGTTTCATCACAAGGATGAAACATATAGAGTTTACAGCTGGATTCTTGCATCATATATTATTGATGCAAGATAGAGATCAATCGGGGAAAGAACTCCGAGTTATTGTAAATGGTGCACCCCACCTCTTTGGATATGAAGAGTTTAGCCTAATCACCGGTATGATGTTTATCGGTGACGAAGGAAGTCCAGCTCAAAGTGGTCGGTTGCGTAAAAATTTCTTCAAGACCGACAGGCCAATAAAGAAAGTCGAGTTGGAGAAGGTATTTGCAAACCTTCCATTGTCCACGGAGCCTGAAGATGTTTTGAGGTTGGCTCTGATATATACTCTGGAAATAATACTTTTGGCCGATCATAATTTGAGGGCCATTAATGATGAATATTTGGATTTAGTTAAAGACGTTGACAAGTTTAATATCTACCCCTGGGGTAAGATAGTCTATGACTTCACCGTAAGGAGGTTGAAGAATATTAATCTCCAAAAAGTTGGAGGGGTCGCATCAACTTACAGTGTCTATGGTTTTTCTTGGGCACTGCAAGTTTGGGCCTACGAGGCCATACAAGTGCCTATTACTGATTTAGCAACTTGTACATCTCCAGATGCATTGCCCAGGATATTACGCTGGGAGAATGAAAAGAAGGGGCACTATTTGAAGTTTTGGGACATAAACCATAAAATATTCCAGGCTTCAGATGTAAGTTTGTTGCCTATATGTTTTTGTTATTAAATTTATTTTATTTATATTTTCGATTGTACTTAACTAACTGGTATATGTTTTCGTTGTATATGATACAGTTTCATATGCTGACGAGACTCACTCCTAATGAATCGGAGAGAAAGAGTCCATACTTAATTTCGGCACAACAATATGCGAGGCTGCAACCTGGCCTTGGTGTGCCAAACGTTAGTGGATTGAATGATGACTTGCCTTCCAAAGGCGATGAAGATCAACACACATCTGGTCACAGTGGTGATAAAAGTGACCCTATCCCGGAAGTCCAAAAAGATGAACCTTCATCTCATTCATCAACTTCCATTATGGAGGTAATATAATACGGCACATATAAAACCCTTGGATTTTGAATTAGTTTATGTCATTAATTGCAACCTTGTACGAATAAATTTTTATGCTTTGTAATTTTAGGTGTTGCAAGAACTTCGAGATTTGAAGAAGGAGGTCATCTCAATAAAAGAAAACCAAAATTGGATGAAGGATGTGTTGAATCAGTTGTTGAGACAACAACAAAAGCCTGCAACAGATATAGAAGCAGTGAAACCTGGTGGGAACTCGTCCAGGAAAAAAAGTGTCCCACTGACTGACCCACGTAAGGTGGCCTCTGTACATATTTTAGTGGACGAAGATGATGTGACGTCCACTAAAGAAGAGCCAGTAGTGGGTACTGCTACATGCAGAGAAATGATTCTGTTTAGCACAGAAGAAATTAGGGAGGAAACAACCAAGGTTCATTCTGATCATCATGAAGAATCAGTGGGTGTGACTGAAGAATGTCCCACTGAACTGAACCTTGGAAAGCAGCCAGTCCATGGAACCGAAGTAGATGATAACTTGACAGGTCTGGATTTTTCTACTTTGGAATATATTTTAGAGGCTGCCCCTATCCGCACCGGTACCACCTCAGTGCGATTAGGATCGATAACATCAAAGGGCGTTAGTTCGACTGGCACGTCCGCACCCTTTGGTAATATATATAATAGGAGGAAGAGAAAAGTTGGTCCCTCCCTAAAATCTCCATATGTGCAGCCCAAGAGGAAATCAGGTATATCAATAAAGTCCCACCAATCGGACGAAGCACAACAAGCTGGTGTTTATGATCCGATGAGAGGGTTTGATGAATCCAGATATACCTACTTCTTGGAATGATTATATCAACATTATAACGACAACCAGTATGTATTTCCTACTACTTATTGTCTTATTTATTCATCCAATTTAGCCTCTATTTTTTTTAACCCACGTAATATGGTTAATTACTGATGTCTTTGTTATTCTTCAAAATGTAGGGAAAGTATTATTGTTGGTTGCCCAAGTAAGGGTATGGCTAACTCTTCTTGGTTTCATCGTATATTGAAACCACAATCATCTTTACTCAATGAGGTACATGTTTTGGTTATGTTAATTTATGGATATTAGTGGTTATATGTTGTTATTTGGTTTATGGATTGTTATTCAATATATTTGGTATTCTAAAGTGAAACTAACAACACATATATCTCATATGTCTGGTATCAACGATGCGTAATCTTAAATTGGCAAAATAACTTCAGCACATAGATTGCGGACTATGGCTGTTGAGGAAGAAAGAGGAACTTCATCCGCACTTGTTCCTAAATAACAATTGGACAACTGTAGACTCGTCGTTTTGTGTAAGACTTTTACTTAGTATATCTGGTGTTTTAAAAATATCTTGTATATATCGTAATTTTCCATGTCATATCTGGTCAATTTGCAGATGATGTAACAATTTTTCTTTAAAATTACTATATTTGAAAATGTAGGCTTACATCGATGCAAGTGCAAGTGAATGGAAGAAGTTGAAGAAGAATGACCACTTGTCTTTTTGGTTGAATGATAAGAAGTGGTTTGATTACGTGACTGGTAAAATACTTTTAAACTTATGATTCTGTGTTGCATATCTGGGCAAACTTGAACATTTTATCGTTTCATATAATAATATAAATTTCTTGTTTGTTTTGAAACAGGTGTCCGGCCTGATTATGGTAAACCATGGATTCGTGTCTCCAATAAATATGGTGTTATATTGGAGAAGGGTCATTGGATCGCTATCGGACTTGACATCAGACAACAACAAATTAACGTATATGATTCACTTCCTAAACATATAAGAGATGGAACTCTCAAGAAAAGGTTACATAATTTATCTGTCATGATCCCAAACTTGATTCATAACTTGGACGTGGTTGAACATGACAAGATCATAGAGAAGTGGCCCATATATCGTAATGCAATAGCTGTTCCACAGCAGGTTCAAGTGTAAGTATATTTTATTATTTGGTTAGTGACATCGATTTAATAAAGATTAATATTAAGTTATATTGTGTTACTTATACGGACTTATTGTTTACTTCAATATATTACACAGGGGTGACTGTGGCATATATGCACTGAAGTTCATTGAGTATTTAGTAAATGAGAAGCCACTGACTGACATCAAAGACGAGGCTATAGGTTTCTTCAGAAAGAAACTTTGTTGTGAACTTTTCTTTGCGGACGATGAATACATAATTGTTTAATCTGGTATGCAATAAAGATTATATTTTTATATAATTGATCAACTACTTGATTATGATTCTGTTTTGCAGAACATTTATGTATTATTGTCTCTGGACTTTATGTGTTAAGGTATTTTTGTGCATTTTACAACTTAACGGGTATGGCATATATATAAACTTATCAGTTTTATTTTTTATGGCCCATATTTGGTAATTTTGTTATCTGGTTATTTTTCTGGTGGCTTATCTGATAATATAACACTTTTTTGGTAGGTTGTAAGCAACTTCCAAATGGTATCTGATGTTGCTTTGGTATTCTAAAGGCTTGGGGTACAACAATGCCTATTTAGGCTTTCTCTGGAGTGCTTTGTTGTGAACTTTTATGCAGCTTGACATAGGCTTAGTATCATGGATTACGTTCTTTAAATATTGTAAAACTTATACTATCTGTAAATGTAATGGTTATGAGAACATTTATGTAATGTTTGTAATTATATATGTGATCAATTTATGTAAAATTGTACTGATACATTACTTTGGTGTAATAATGAAATGAAGGAAATCGGTTTTGGTTATGATTTATTCCATCTGTTACTGAAATTGTAATATCCAAATTCTGGGATAAATTTTTTGTAGTTCTGGAACTCATTCGTAGTTTATCATCTGGTATATCTGGTATATCTGGTATATCTCAGGGTATATCTGGTATATCTGATGGTATATCTGGTATATCTGGTATATCTGACGGTATATCTGGTATATATGGTATATCTGACGGTATATCTGGTATATCTGATGGTATATCTGGTATATCTAGGGGTATATCTGGTATATCTCAGGGTATATCTGGTATATCTGGTATATCTCAGGGTATATCTGGTATATCTGATGGTATATCTGGTATATCTGGTATATCTCAGGGTATATCTGGTATATCTGATGGTATATCTGGTATATCTGGTATATCTAGGGGTATATCTGGTATATCTGAGGGTATATCTGGTATATCTGGTATATCTCAGGGTATATCTGGTATATCTGATGGTATATCTGGTATATCTGAGGGTATATCTGGTATATCTGATGGTATATCTGGTATATCTGAGGGTATATCTGGTATATCTGATGGTATATTTGGTATATCTAGGGGTATATCTGGTATATCTGAGGGTATATCTGGTATATCTCAGGGTATATCTGGTATATCTAGGGGCATATCTGGTATATCTCAGGGTATATCTGGTATATCTGACGGTATATCTGGTATATCTGATGGTATATCTGGTATATCTAGGGGTATATCTGGTATATCTCAGGGTATATCTGGTATATCTGGTATATCTCAGGGTATATCTGGTATATCTGATGGTATATCTGGTATATCTGAGGGTATATCTGGTATATCTGATGGTATATCTGGTATATCTAGGGGTATATCTGGTATATCTCAGGGTATATCTGGTATATCTGAGGATATATCTAGGGGTATATCTGGTATATCTCAGGGTATATCTGGTATATCTCATGGTATATCTGGTATATCTGGTATATCTGAGGGTATATCTGGTATATCTGAGGGTATATCTGTATATCTCAAGGAATTGTGTGCCGCGGCGAAAGGTTCTCGGGTTGAAACATGAAAATCATGAAAACATTGTGCGCCGCGGCGAGCAAAATTTATGCCGCGGCGAGGAGGTTTCTGCTTTCGACCCAAAATCATGAAAACATTGTGCGCCGCGGCGAGGAAAATTTATGCCGCGGCGAGGAGGTTTCTGCTTTGGACCCAAAATCATGAAAACATTGCGTGCGCGGCGAGGGAAAGTTATGCCGCGGCGGGGAGGTTTCTGTTTTTATTCGTAATTCAATATCACATGTGCGCCGCGGCATGGAAAAAGGTGCGCCGCGGCGCGCGCGCGCGGATTGGACTCCTCCTGGGCGAGGAGATTTACAGAATATTTTGGAAACCCTTACAAAGAAAAGGAAAACCTAATGGGACACAACCTCCTCCACAGCCTCCAACAGTTTTGAGATTATTCAGGGTATATCTCAGGGTATATATAGTATATCTTCTAAAATAGTATAACAACACATGTATATACGTGATACATGAAAATTCAGAGACAGGGCATAATATAAAACTATCATTAATACAAAATTCAGATACAGATAATATAATACTTGAAATCATAATAAAAGATTACAGGGTACATAAAAATGTTCATTCTTGAGAAGCTAGGGAAGGTTCTACAATCATCTGACGAAAAACATTACAAGTCCTCCTGTTATGACCACTAATTCCACAACGACTGCACAATATTAACTTCTTTATTACTTCCCCACGTGAACGTATGCGTCGCTTCCGTGGTCTGCCAGATTTTTTCTTTGTGTTAGGAGGAAGTTCAACTAGTTCTATGATTTCTGGTGGAATGTCCCACTGACCATTGTCAGTTGCTGGAAATATTGCCTCCGCATATGCGATAATATAACAATTGACCGTGTATAATCGGTCAACAAAGGACTGGACATCAACATCTTGAAAACGGGCCGCTGCAATGGCATGACAACAGGGGATTTTGTGAACATCAAATTCTCTGCAGCTACAACTTCTGTTGAGTAGATCAACATCTTCACTAGTATCACCATGTACAACCTATATTTTCATATGAATGAACTAGTTACTTTATGGTTTATAGGCTTACAAGAGATACAACAATATATATGCTGTTAAGTTTACATATTTAAAAATTCAATAACAATATAATGATGTACGAATCCCATACCTGGAAAACATGTGCATTAATTCTGAAAACCCTGTACCTTAAGGACTTATTGTGATTTGCACGCATAATTGATTCAACCTCATCGGTAAGGAATCGAGTTCCCCATCTCATCCCAACCTCCCTACGTTCGACAAACCAATGTTGTATTTTGCTACGGTAGTACTCAGCAAGCATGGTTATAGGCAACTCACAAGCAGATTTCATGACATTATTAAATGATTCTGAACCATTTGTGGTCATTATACCGTATCTGTTTCCAGGAAAATGAAATCTTGACCACTTCTCTTTACCTGCTTCCAATAAGTACTTCTCTATATCTGGATCGATCAGTCTCAAATCCCCCATGTATTTGTCAAATTCACGCTTCGTATATGCCCTTGCGCAACATCTGAACAAAGGTGTGATATCAGGATTCTTAAATTTGTGGTTTAAATTCATCTCCATGTGAAATGCACAATATCCATGCAAAGCATTGGGGAAGGCTTTAGGAACAGATTGTATAATACTTTGGTGTCTATCTGAAACAATAACAAGATCATCAATGTGCCTAAATATACCGGATAGTTTTAACAAAAACCATTCCCAGGCTTCATTATTCTCAGAATCTCCAACACCAATGGCCAATGGATATATGTTGTTATTTCCATCTGAAGCATTTGCTACGAATAATGTCCCAGCATACCTACCTGATAGGAATGCACCGTCGACTGTAATTACATGTCTTATACAAGATAAAAATCCTCTGATACATGGACCTAGTGCCATAAAAAAGTACTTAAATCTTCCGGACTGGTCAACTTCAATATGTGTGACGCTACCAGGATTTCTTTCCTTCAAAACATGACAGTAGGAAGGAAGCTTCAGGAAAGATTCCTCTTCACTGCCACGTAGCAAATAAAGAGCCTTCTCTTTAGATCTGTATGCTGTGGTGTAACCAATCTCAATCCCAAACTCATTTTGACAATCATCAATAATATCTTTGGGCTTATAAATTCTTCCTGGTCGGACCAACTTCATTTTTATGGCATTTCCTATCACTCTTGAGGTTGCAGTCCTATTCTTCCTCATGTAATTGTTAGGATCACAAGTATGTCTTGATTCGTATTCTTTTACCCTGAACCTATCAGATCCAGTGATCCTATTACATCTAATCATCCAACTACAAGTAGATTGAATGCAACGTATTAGAACATGGTCTTTCTTACTAGTCAGTATCCTCGTCTCAAATCTGTTTCTTATGGCATAAAGACCGACATGTGTTGTGAAATCTATCTTATTGTCAAACACTTGATCAACTTTCAAATCAAGCTCAACATGTGCCACAGACGACGAAACGTCACCATTAGAAATAATCTCTGTGGGTGTACTGGATGGACCGATACGTAATTCATTATTGTTTCCAATAACAGTTCTTCCTTCAGACTGGGATAAACCAAAATTCTCATGATTTCTAACAATGACCCTTTCTGTTTCAACTTGTGTCCTTTCATTATGAATTGCATGCAAACCTCCCATTGAGGACATATCATGATCAACGTTTTCGTTGACAGGTATATCTGGTAATTCATATTCTCTAATCATATCAATATCTCCTTCATCACCCATTTGCGGCGGAACTAAATTGTGATCTACATCATCACGAATACTATCAAGTACATTATCGCAACCACCATTTGGATTTTGAGATCCTTCTTGCATATTAGTATCGCTCAAGAAATTTACATTACGGCCTCCGGTATTAAAAACTTGCTCATGGCAAATAGAATGACTTGTACCTACAGATCTTATCTCATTTTTTGTGACATATAGAACAGCCTTCCTTTCATTATCTTCAACGTGAAGGTCAAAAAACTCTTCCAATTCTTCATCATCACCTATTAAAACAGATGGTAATGTCAAATCATTCTTATAGAAGTATCTCACTTCAAGTTCATACTTGAACTTATCCATCTTTAACTTGAGAAACAACTTTTCTTTAAGTTCATTATACAACCATCCTTTTTTTATCTTCATCACCAAACCTTCACCTCCTTGATATACTTTTTTACCATCCTTCAATGACCATTTACCATTGTGAATGATTAGAATACTAAGGCTATCCATTCTGTAAAATGTTTAAAAATAATTAGGTCTATCTCATTCAAAAATACGTAAAGTTTAATTGATATATCAAATAATATACAACATATTGAACTGCGTTATTAGTATATAACATATATACCTGATTAAATGTGTAATAGATGGAGATATACCAACATATACATAGATATACCAGATATACCCACAGATATACCAGATATACCCTGAGATATACCAGATATACCGTGAGATATACCATAATTTCACTGAGATATACCAGATATACCCTGAGATATACCAGATATACCGTGAGATATACCGTGAGATATACCATAATTTCACTGAGATATACCAGATATACCGTGAGATATACCAGATATACCCTGAGATATACCAGATATACCGTGAGATATACCATAATTTCACTGAGATATACCAGATATACCGTGAGATATACCAGATATACCCTGAGATATACCAGATATACCAGATATACCCTGAGATATACCAGATATACCGTGAGATATACCAGATATACCCTGAGATATACCAGATATACCCTGAGATATACCAGATATACCGTGAGATATACCATAATTTCACTGAGATATACCAGATATACCGTGAGATATACCAGATATACCCTGAGATATACCAGATATACCAGATATACCCTGAGATATACCAGATATACCCTGAGATATACCAGATATACCGTGAGATATACCAGATATACTCTGAGATATACCAGATATACCATGAGATATACCAGATATACCATGAGATATACCAGATATACCCTCAGATATACCAGATATATCCTGAGATATACCAGATATACCCTGAGATATACCAGATATACCAGATATACCCTGAGATATACCAGATATACCCCTAGATATACCAGATATACCCTGAGATATACCAGATATACCTTGAGATATACCAGATATACCAGATATACCCTGAGATATACCAGATATACCCCTAGATATACCAGATATACCAGATATACCCTGAGATATACCAGATATACCCTGAGATATACGACATATACCCTGAGATATACCACATATACCCCCAGAAATACCGGATATACCAGATATACCCCCAGATATACCAGATATACCGGATATACCAAATATACCCTCAGATATACCACATATACCACATATACCCCCACATATAAAAAACTGAATATAGCATTTCATAAATGTTTCGATTACACGCGGCCAAAAATATATGTTTCTATTAATTATTATTGAATTGGGGTAACAGTTTAATAGGGTTTTTCAACCAAAAATCTGTTTAAATAATACCCATATCAGTTCCTCGCGAAAGTATGAAGCAAATTGTTGGAAATTTTTCGAAAATATATCAGTCCAATTCTGGTAGTTATTATTTAAAAATCCTGGTACAAATTTCAACATTTACATCTTAATAAAAATTGCAAATATTGTTGGAAGATATTACTAACCTCATTTTTATAATTTTTCCACGATGACACGCAACAATGGTGAGAAGATCAGTGAAGAGAAAAAGAGAGGGTGCGTAGTTGGAGGGAGAAGAAGAAAGAAAATTATTTTGGTGGGAAACTAAATGACCCAACCAAACCGGCTACTAGGAGAGTAAATAGAATTTTGCCTATTTTTAAACTTTTACACAAGGTTGCCCTTTTTTAAACTATATTAAGGATTTTGCCTATTTTAGACAAAAACCCAAATTAATTAAAGAGATAGAGATATATAGAAAGGACAAATTTGTATATTTACCTCCTAAAAACGCTATCGTACAGTCAAAATGTATATTGAGCTTAAAATCTGTCTATAATACGTCATTCGTTTGGGAAACATTGAGCCCAAGCTTGAGTCAGCCTATGCAATTAATCCTTTTTTTTTTTCGTCAAATAGAATAACGTATTAATTGTTTTGTTTATCAAATCCTCCCCTTATTAGACTTTTTTTTTTCTTTTGGTTAATTCTTGCATTTAAATCTTAGCTTTAATCTTTATAAATTACAATCTAATGGTGAAAATTTTCCTATCTCACTAAAAATCTAACATAACAACTAAGCACCTATTTTTAAGAATCTATTAAATATTTAAAATTAAATTTAAAAATAAACAAAATAAAAATAAATTTAACAAGTAACAACTCACCTGCTCTCCCTCGAGTCCTATCACTATTAGACTTTAGACTACTACCTTTTCGTTTAGTTTGAGACAATTCCTTGAATTTTGGAATTAATTATTAAACCTGATATTTAAAAGCAAGGATTAACCGAAGTTCAAATGCATGTCAATTTAATTTTATATTCAAACTTATATACTTATCTACCCGGGAAAAAAAAAAAAGCTAAACCATTAATATTAATAATATATATGTATTATTCATTCCATTATATATGTAGTCTATATAAATGTTTTTTTTATTGCTTTTTCAATACTAGAAAGCATGGCTCGTTAGTTATATTGAGTAAATGTACGTAGTTTAAGACAATTCAACAAATTTTGTGAAGTTTTCATTTGTGAATTTCTATTATATGAGTTTTTTTTATTATTATTATTATAAAAGCTTTTAAATTTTCTCAAACTAAAATGAAAAAGAAGAATTATAAAGTCTGTTATGCGCAAATTCAACTTCTTAAATATTATACTATTGAAATTAACCAAACACAATAATAAATATCTAAACAAACATCCAATAAAAAATCAATCCAATAACAAACACCACAAGCCTTGGAGATTTAATCAAATGTAAGGAAATATAAATAATAGTAAAAGGAAATAACATACCAAATTATAGTGATTCAATTCAACCAATGTGCTAAGTATATTCTACTTCTTCACCCCTCTAATAGAGATGATTTCCACTAGCTTCAAAGTTAAAGATTACAAGTGCAATGGAGAAAATACTTGAAGAGAAATACTTTTTTGGAAGAAAAACACTCAAAAAGATACTCAATAACTTTCCTCACTCACGATGGTGAAAAGCCCTCTCTTCTTCTTCCTCCCTTTTCTAGTTTTTCTTTTCTCAAAGTTTAAGCACACAATCCTCTCTTTTAAACCCTAAGAGCTCTTAGATGTGTTTATATAGCACATTTGCAGAATTACAATAATGCTCAAACTATTATTAGCTTCCTAGTACAAAGTCCATGCCCTTAAAAGTCATTTATCCTATTTTTCGCTAGAAAATAGAAATTGTTCGTAAGGGTGGGATCAATCCAAACAGAGGGGGATCGATCCGTCTTCATGTCTGGGCATCAATTTTCTAGTAGAAACTACGCAGAAAATCCCGGATCGGATCGCGCTCAAAGCGAGATTGATCCGTCTATGGGGGATCGATCCGTCTTCTTGTCTAGGCACCAATTTTCCAACATAAAGTCTCAGATCAGATCGCCCTCAGAGAGGGATCGATCTACCTATGGGAGGATCGATCCATCCAAGCTTGGATCGATCCTAGATGCTCTGTAGCCCTATTTTCTTTCTCTACACTTGATACCATGCAATGCTCCTAGTTCAACCTTTGACGCTTGATCACCCACATTGATTTTCAAGCATCCCCATGAATTTACATCACAATATCAAAAAGTCTAATAGTGACAGGACTCAAGAAATAGAGGAGAACAACATGTGAGTTGTGACTTTTATTTTGTTTATTTATTTTTATTTGTATCTTTATCTTTGACTTTTAATATTTAATTAGATTCTTAAAAATAGGTGTTTAGTTGCTATTTTAGATTTTCACCTCATGATTTATAAAAATAAAAGGTTGAAATTCAAAAGTAAGGGATAACTAGTATGAACCATCGGTACAAAAGAACAAAAGAACAAAAGAACGTAACTTTGTTTTATTTTCTCTCTCTTTGTTTTATTTATGACCCTTTCGCTTTATTTTCTCTCTCTTTGTTTTATTTCTGTCCCGTCTTTTGGAAGCGTTGTCTTTGGATGACTACCAATGGGCCTTTTCATCATCTGACTGGCAGCTAGTTTTTCATCCTCTTCTTCCATACAATATTTTCTTTTTTTAGTTGACCTTTTCTTCGTCTTCGGCGGCTCTCACAATTTTATGGCTGATCATTGTGCTCCACGGTGGCAAGGTCTTGCTGCTCGAAGTTTTTTGTACTTGGTACCTATTGCTTCTTCCAGGCTCAATCTTGGATATATCTTCGGTTTGCAACCAGTTGGCATTGTCCCTAACGACGGTTATGACTTCCTTTCGTTGTGTACGTACTGTTCACCAGTGGAAATGAGGGTTATTTTGGGTATTCTCGTTATCCTGGTTATATTTATGTGGTTATTTTAATGTATTTTATATGTGTCTTGCTATTTTTTTATGTATCTTAAAATATACGAGTAATGTTTGTTGTAATTTTGTTGATGTGGTGTTTAAATACTTTCCTTTTACATTTTCTATTTTTGGGAAATATTCACTTTTTTATTTCATTGTGTCAAGTATTGGAATGATTCGTAATATAGAGCTAATGTGAAACGTTCATATATATTCGCTCATAAATTTAAATTTTTCATTATATGTTTGTCTTGATTGGAATTTTAAAATTGTGTTATATTTTTTAAAATATTTATATTTTAGATCCATATTTAATAAAATTTTATGGTTATTATAATAATAAAAAAAAAAAAAAATGAACCACGGTCACACCCAAGATGAACTAATAATTACTTGACCTTTTACAAGCAAGGACGTGAAGGAAGGATCGCTTCTTCTTTTTTTCTTTCTTTCTTTTCTTCCTTTCATTTTTTTTCTTTTTCAAATGAAACATCTTTAAATTGCCAGGTTCTTTGAAGACCATTCTAATTTATAGTTAAATAATTAATTTTATAATTTTTAATTTTTTTATAAAAATAATAACCAATATATTTGATAAAAATTTATACTTAATAATTTTAAAATCAAAAATTACTTTTAAATTGTTTGGTAAACCTTTTTATTTTTTGATTTTTTTTTTCAGATAACTTTAAAAATAAAGAAAAATTTTGTTTTTCTTTTTTTATCATTATAAATTTAAGTTTTTATTCATTTTTTTAAAATATTTATATATACAAAAACTATAAGACTTGATTTATTCTTTAAAAAAATATTTGGTCAAATGAAAAAAAAAAATTATAAATTTGATTCAAAATTTTTTTTTTTTTTTTAAGAATTATGAATCACCTAATACTTTGGTAGTAATTCCTTAAAAATATAAGAATCAAAATCAAAAATTGTTATGAAACATACTTGATTAAAAAATTACTTAAAAAAAATCAAAAATTAATAATCAAAATCGTTATCAAACAAACCCATTATATAATGTGCTCTATAATAATTATTTATAAATGTTTGGCTAATAGATCGACGAGGTTCTTTATTAAAATTATTAGTGAGACATAAAGTGCTCGATTAAGGTAGATTGATAACATATAATATTTTGGTGTCTCATGAAAATTATTCAATGGGGAAGAAGAAAATAGGAAATAGGTAAGAATGGTTTTACCACCATAAAGCTCGACAGTCTACATGGCTTAGGCATATATTGAATTGAGTGATCTTACCTTGAAAATGACTGTCCAAATTGGGTATGTGGATGGAGAAAATTATGAAATGTATTAAAAGTTAAACTTCCCTCCATGTAGTTTTGGTTAATGGTCCCATGAGTTCACTAAGCTTTTTAAAGGCATACATCTCACCATTTTTGTTTTCTTATTGTGTGCTAAAGGTCTGCCTTCAATGATTAAAAACACAGAATTGGAAGGTAAAATTAAGGGAATTTCAAGCACTTGGAATGGTCTAAATTGAATGGTATGGAATGAGCTTTGTTTACAGCTAAAGAGCTTGAAATAAGGTTTTGTCTCCTCTCTATTAATTTTCTATTACTTGGAACAAGCTTTATGGTTGGATCAGGGTATTTAATTGATTAATAATATTCATTCTTCACTCACTTCAAAACAAAATGCTTCATAGGAAACAAGATATACTACGATTATCAGTACCACCATCTATCTTTAAGCACTCAAAATCTAACTAGATATATGATGTGTAACAAAATCTATTAACTAGTTTCAAAAGAAGGGATCGAAGCTTCTCTGTTTCAGCATAGACCCTTGAATACTTGATAGCAGCCACCTCTGTTTGCATGATTAATAACCTAACCTGCAAATTTTGTCAAAAGATAATTATTTACACAACATTTTAATCACATGGGTATTATATCCACATATGCCTACAACTTATTCTAACAGAACTGCTTCTGCCCAGGAAGCTGCAAAGATGAAACAATGTCGATGAAATCAGGTAAGGTAAAGCCTTCAATTTACTGCACAAGAATCAAAGATTTCTACCATAATTAATACCACGTAACCACAAACATAACATTTCATGCATTTTGTTCTTTCCATCATAGTTCCACAACATTAGAATTTAATTTGGCTGAACTAATAACAGAAAAGATCTTTTTATAGGGTATGTTGCTTGAAGAATGCATGAAAATGACCCAATACAAACATGCCTTCAACTAATAACAACAAAAATATATAAAATATCACTATTGTTGCAATTTATTATTACCTATACGAGTCACAACACTGATATAAATGTAAAGAATGAAGCTTGACAAAAATGACTTGAAATAATACATTTAAAATGATGGACATGTCAACTTACTCAGTCTTAAGGAGCCAAGTTGGGGAAGGCCAAAATCTCTCCTAACAAGCCATGTTGGGGGAGGCCAAAAGATCTTAGAAAAGCATGGATCACTTATGAGAGCTCGTGCTTTATCTTCCTCTATGTCAAACAAGCCAACATCCCAATCAGTAAATTTCTCCCCATTATCATCAAAACATATATCTGTAAAATAAACAGAATTTTTCTTGCATCCAGGAAATTCTCGAGCTGAAACAGAGAAACAACATTGTTCTCCTAGGAAGTAAGCCTGGTCCCGAGAGCCACTCACTGAAGAAAGACCAATCCATTGATGTTGATCTTCGTTTAGCTTAAAGATTTCAAAGCCACGTGAGCAAGGGCCATTTTCTAAATCCTCAACTTCTATAAACTTATCAATCAAAAACAAATCTGATTGTGATTTCACCAGAAGTTTACGAATGCCGCCAAAGTCCAATGGGTCAGCAACTACGGTGACTTTCATTGAAGAAGGGTCAACAGCTATGCTCATTCCATTCATATACACAGCATGAAACTTTCTATTATGATAAGCAATATCTTCAAAATGAAATCTATAATCAAAAGGATCAATCACAGTCCATTTTTTATCGCCCATTCGCCATAAACCCAAACTTCTACCAGTAAATTTATTTTTGACCATGATCACAAAACAACCATCACTTTCAGAAACAACAACCTTATCCAACCTCGAAGGTTTCGATTCATTAGAATCATCACCAGACTTTTTTCCAGTAGATACAAATTCAAGAGTATAACATTTGGCCACCTCCGAAACTTTGTAGTCCAGTAAATTAAGCACCCTAGTTAAGTGTGATGAGTTATCAATAGGGGTCACGGAGAGAGGATGACGTAAACGCGCTCTTCCAGATTCAAGATCCTCTTCAATGTGAACCAACCAACTCTTGCAAGTGTCCCGGGAGTTTGAAATCGTAGTCAGTGGTTCAATGGAGTAAATAGTGCTTTCCATGAGAATGAAGTAACCGCGAAGCTTGCGATTGATGCTAAGATTAGGGCATATAGGAAATGGAAGTTTAATAGGCATACCAGGAATCGTTCTTTTGGGTGGAAGAGGAACTGAAGACCTCCATGAGGAACAGACCGCGCGGAGACGTTGGACATCGAAGCGCGAGTCAAGCTTCTTGGCAACTTTTTCAAGAACATCTAAAGGAAGGTGAGACCACCGTTGAATGTTCTCCGCCATTTCGATTTCTTGAGCGAAAATGGTTCGAAACCCTAAACGAATATAACGATTAAAGAGAATAAAGGAAGCACTTTAGTACCCTCATTTCATTTCTGTCCTCAAAGATGTGTTTTGGGCCTCTAGCCTGCTCCCCCTCTACGCATGCCTTTTCTTTTCCCGTTTCTGAACTAACGACTAGATAGGGAGACTTTCTTCGTGAGAGATGACAATATTACCCTTCCCTTGTTTTGTTGTTTGTAGTGAAAGTAGGGGTGTCCGCGGTCTGATCCGGTCCAATTTTTAGCAAAAAAAGAATAACTAAATCGAACCGAACATATTAATTTAATCAAATCAAATCGAACTGAACTGATTGACTAATAAAATTTTAAAACCGAACAATTTGATCCGGTTTAATTAACGATTTTTTTTTAATGTACAATATTTTAAGGTACAAACAAATAATTTACTTAAACAAACATGATACACTAATTTAATTAAAGTCCCATGCAAGTACAAAATACCACAAACAAATCACACAATGGCAATGGAGAGATCCATCTTTATGGAGTTGTTCTTCTTTCATGACTTGTGTTTTTGTAGTACTAGGAGATATTATTTACTCAAATTTAAGAATTAAAGATTTTGATTTGAAGAGATGTGGACAAATATAGATGTCATTGTTAATTCTGCTTCAACTACTGATTTTTAAGAAATGTATATATATATATATATATATATATATATATATATATATATATATATATACATACTACTCATTCATCAATCATCAATTTATTTTTAATTTTTATGAATTAATCTTAATTATCATACAATGTGTATATATATTTTGTTAATTAATATTTTGCAGGTATGATATTTCCTTGCATGTCAATACATTAGGACCAACCCATGTATTAAGCTTTGCAAAGAAATGTATTAAACTCAAGATGCTTCTCCATGTATCAACAGGTAACTAACTCATTTATGTCTATCAGTTACCATATGGATTTAAATACTTGATAATTCAAATAAAGATAAATTTTACAAAAAATATTAATATATACTAAAAAATATACTCTCAAAATCGTTCGGTTCATGTAACAAATTTAAGGTTACAATGGAAAAAAAGAAGAAGGAATTTCACCTTTAAGATTCAAGATTTTCTATCAAATGTTTGAATGGGTTCCTCAAATACAGGATTTACTAATTTAATTATACCAATTTCCTTTGAAGGCATTACCTGTTCCTTGACTTCCTTCCATGGCAGGAGCGGGAAATGACAGTGCTAGAGGCTGGGGGAGCTCGCGGACGAGACAATGCTGGCTGGAGGAGCTGAATAGAGCGGCAGCCTGGCTGGCCGCGGCGCTCGAATCCTTAGGGAGTCAGGGTTCGCGGGATTGAGAAATTTTTGGCTTATTGGGATTAATTTGATAATTTTAATTGGGATATATATATTAATAATAATATATTAAAAATAATTTTAATTTTCAGTTCGGTTTAAAATTTTGAAAAACTGGACCGAATCGTTAGTCAAACAGTTTAGAAAATAAAAAACTGGACCGGACCGTTTCACTCTCAAAATCGTCCGATTTGGTTCAAATTGGTTCGATTTTGTTTGGTTTTTGAATACCCCTAAGTGAAAGTATCATATACTAGTGCGTGAACTCATGACCTTTCCCTTGCGTCTAAGAGCAAAGCCATCAGGCTACAAAACACCAGTAATATTATTACTCTTCCCTGGTTAAAGAGGATTGATTTAGGATTTTCAAAACATACTATATAAGATATAAAAATATATTATGTATTTGATGCATCATATCAAATAAGTTAAACATAATCATATTAAACTGAACTATATTAAATTTTATTATAATTAATATATATAGTGTTTGGTGAAAAATTGTATAATATAGTTGGATTAAATTAATTATATATATTTTACTAAAATAATTTATATTTAAAATAATTTTTTGTTATAATATTTGTTTAAATTAATATTTAATTTATTTTTATTACATTTTTAAAAATAAAAAAAATTATTTTTAATTTGAGATAAAAAAAATTAAGATATATAATTTTATAATTGAAAATTTTATTTAATTGAAAAGTTAAAACATAAAAAGTCAAGATAGTTATAATTATAAAATTTTATAATTGAAAATTTAGACAGACAAAATTAATTATCTAGTATGATTTAGACCACACTCTTGATCGTACAAAATTTTTATATAACCATATTATTTTTGTACTGTACGATACGATTTAATTTTACAGTCAAACATATAATTATATATAAATTATATAGTCAAAGTATTTAGTAAGTGTAACAAATATGCCGTTTATGACCACAAGAAGGGTGTGATTGAAGTAGCCATGGAATTTGGTAAAGACGGTAAAAAAAAAAAAAAAAACTAGCAACAAGAAAAAGCTCATGAGATTGTGATCTTTTTCTATCTATTATGTAAGTTCTAAGTTAATGATCAAATATATCTAGAGGGGAGGTGAATATGTTATTTTCAATTTTATCAAACTTTTAACTATGTAACCTAAACACAACAGCCAAATAAACAATCGCTTGTAAAAATAAAGTACAAAAATAGAAAATAGCACACGAGAATTTTAGGTGGAAACAACCTAGTCCATAAAAAAAGATTTAAGAGAAAAACCACCGGTTCATCGAACCACTTAACTATCCACTATGAAAATTTAATGTTCAAGTACAAAGTCAGGTCTTAGACTACCTTTTCACAGATAAAGCCCCCAATGTACTTCACAGATAAAGCCCCCAATGTACAAAGCAGTGCTCCATCCGGCATTGACCAAACCCGTGTTATGCAATCTAATGTACTCGAGACATCCTAGATTGGTGGTCTTGGTCATTCTGCGTGTAGAGGCCAATGCCTCGTGCTTTTAAAGGATGAATCTTCCAAAGGAGAAAGTTCAAGTGACGTTCTATTTGGGATTTCGTCAAGTCAATTGAAGGAGGAGAACTTTCACTTCTTCACTATCAATCGGTATCGGTCCAAGATGTCCAAATGTTTCTTGGACATGTTGAGGGAGATGTTTGGTGTCCCAGCATCTATCACTTTGATGCCTTATGTTGTTGGTACCGTTTGGAGTAACCCATTTCTTAGGAGGATTACACTTTATGAGACTACTTTTTTGCTGGGCTATGGCTTCCTTTTTTGCGTATTTTGCTGGAGTTCTTGTCTTATATTGGTGCAGTTCATTGGTGGTGTGAAAATCTTCCTAAATGAAAGAAGGAGTTCATCGAGGGATTGTTTGCAGAGTTGGTATGGAAGTGTAATAGCTATCAACTTATCCTTCTTGTGAGGATTACACACTAGGGTTTGAATCTTATAGCTTATACTTCTGATTAGCCCCCTAGCTGTAGTGTGTGAGTTTTCTCTCTTCTCAATGTTTGTCTCTTGCTCTTGGTTTCTACTCACTAAATTTGTTGGTTTTCTATGAATTTTACAATCATGTCTTCCCAGCATCCTTTTGAGAGGAAGGAGAGGGGGATATGTGCCCTCAGGTTCCTTAGGAATCTTAATCCTAAGGGTGCTCTCGCACCATCTAGAGTGGATGAAACTTCTAGTAGGTCTAAGAGGAAGAGAGCCGGTTAGGAAGGGGTGACAATTGCGGTGCCACCACCTAAGCAAACTAAGGTATTGGAGTGCCTATTGTTATAATAGTGGAGAAGAGTATACTGAACCAAGTGGATCTTGAGCCCCAAGTTGTGACCCCACTAAGGTCGTACCGTACCCTAAAGAATGTGGGGCCCATGGAGGGTGATGCTCATGCATTCATTTTGTGCTCAAAGAAGCTCACTAAGGACTTAAGATCTGTGTTGGATGCCTAGGCTGGTACGGAGTCTTGCCTAGAGTCCACACAGGCAAATTTGCGTGAGGTAGTACGATCCAGGGATAAGGCATTTGTTATTTATCCAAGATTTGGAGAGAGAGTTAGAGATTTCTTGAAGTGCACTCAATACTGCTTCACTAGTGGGCATTATGGCCATGATAGGAAAAGAGTTGGTTGAGAAGGAGGTGGTGAGACTGAAAGTTGCCTTGGTCAAGGAGAGAGAGGTAGTTGCCCGGGGTAGCAAGCATTTCGATGAGTTGTCAGAACAGCTCCATCTGGCAGGTGAAAGGGATAGAGGCAATGTAGTAAAGCTTAAGACCTTGAGGGCTCAAGCAATTGCCATTTGCCAAGATTCCGAGATACTTTAGATGTGTGGGCCTACGAGTTTGCCACTACCATGAGGCATTTCATGAAGGTATACCCTGACTTAGTGCTTTTGGAGGCTATCTTTCTAGACATTAGGGAGAGTGCCTCTCGTTATGGGGTTGTGACCTTTGACATTAACGATGATGCTATTGAGCATTTGGTTGGTGGTGGTATTAAGGAGACCAGGGGTGATGCCAGCCCATCATAGGCATCAAAGGAGAGTGACAATGCACATTAGTATCTTTTTGTGTAGACTTTCTTTTGATGTATTTATGTTCCATTAAGGTGTCAGAACTTGGTGGGCTTTACTTTCAGATTTAGTTGAATTAGTCTTGTATAAACTCTTCATTAATGACTAATAGATGCTTTATCTTATTTTTCTATTTAAAGCATGTGTTGTACTCTTTATCTCTGTATGACGACTTATTTTTAACTTATGTATGGCGTCTATACTATTTCCTTTGTTTCTGTGTGGCGTAGGTAGGTGCGTGTAGTACTGTAACATTTTGGCTTAATTTTTTCCAAGTTTGGGTGGCCCATTAGGGTCCCTGTATTGCCAATCCCCCTACTTGGGGTGTTTGTGCTTGACCGAGATACTTTAGCACATAATTCTGACTTAGAAAATTTCTAAGTTTTTGGAGGTAATGATTGTTATTCTTGTGGAGGTGTGTATGCTTTGGTTGGGACTCATAGTCCTTGTGATGAACTTCTTATTCATGCATGACAGTTTTCTTCTTCCTATAGAGAGTTCGAACAAGAGTAATGAAGCTGGGCTTAATGGATGCCATCAGCAAGATGTAGAGCCCACTATTGGGTTGTGCCCCATCGGTGGTGCGCTAGCTGGGCTGCCACTTCCAGCATAACTTGTGAAGAAAGTGGAGTCCTGAAGATCGTGTTGCACATGATAAGTACCTTCCACAGGGGTGTAGAGCCTATCATTGGGTTGCGTCCCATTTTTGGTGCACTAGCCAAGATCCCACTCTCAAGAGCAACTCGTGGAGGGAGTGGAGTCTTGGAGATTAAAGTTGTGTGTTGGAGATGCCGTCCACGATGTGTAGAGCCCATCATAGGGCTTCAGCCCATTTTTTGGCGCACTAGCTTGCCTTCCACTCCTGAGCGCAACTCATGGAGGGAGTGGAGTTCTGAAGATTAAAGTTATGCGCTAGGGATGCCGTCCACAGGGTACAGAGCCTATCATAAGGTTGCAGCTTGTTTTTGGTGCACTAGCTAGGCTCCCACTCTAAAGCGCAACTCGTGGAGGGAGTGGAGTCTTAGAAATAAGTTAAAGTTATGCTTGTTGAAAGTCATTTGGGTTAGTTCCTATCATAAGGATGCTATCTACTTGTGGCACACTAGCTTGGCTACCCTTTTCTCTACGTGTGAGAGGAAGCTCAGTCCATAGATCCACTGCTCTCTACTGTCTGTTGAACGGGATCACATATCAATTATTGTTAGGTGTCATGCCTGATGGACCCTGCCAAGTTCGAGATACCCTTTGACGTTATGCTTTGTGTTCTAGAGATTGGTAGAGAATTCGAGTGAAAAAAGTTATTTGTGGAGGTTTTCCTACCTCAAGTGCTCCTTTTATTCTTCTAAAAAAAATTGGAGATTACATGAAGTAGAATTTTGTCTAAATGGGAGCACTTTTCATTCCTCCTACTTGTGGGACACTATTTTTGTCCTTTGTAAGCATAAATGATATTTGGGGGAAATAGCCTCAGTCATGTGTCGAGACGAACTTTACGAAGTTTTGTTATAGGGACACTATTCTTGACAAATTTCACCTCTTGGGTGTTTGTTTTTTGGGCATTGTGTATCTATTGTAATTTGGAAGGACTTGGAACATTGTTCTTAGCTTCTAGTATGTGGGCGAACACATTTGTTGTTCTATTGTTGAGTGGAACACATTTGGGACGAATGAGTTGCTTTGGCAAGTCTTGGTACAAACTTGATTGATTCCTAGATCTATTTTAGGAGTATTCTGTAAGGGTACTCTTTAGGATTTTCTTGGAGGTGTGTACATAATGCATTCTTGTTGGAAACCTTTTGTGGGTCATAATCTCATTTGTAGGTGCAACCTTACCACTTTTGCACTAGGTGGTGTTATTGTTTGGAAATTAGTTGGGTGCCCTTGGTGAGGCGCTGCGTGGGGGACAGAACAAGGTTGACCAGCTCGCAGCACAGGCTTATTTGGCTCAGCTCTATCCGGCAAGCGTTCATCTCATCTTGCCAATCCTGTCTGGTTGGCCATATTTGTGTTTGGCTATCTTTGTCTAGCCAACCATATGTTTGGCTATCTTTTGTTCGGCCATCATGACTAGATGGCTTGTGTGTCCATTTGAGTGGATGAATGGTAGTTGGGAGAACACAAAGTGTTAATTTGATCACTTTTTGTCTGGATGTTGTCACGCTCGTGTGACTTATTTTATTTTTGGGGCAATTTTGTTTGACTGGATGTTACTTGTAGTGCCCCTAATCCATCAACCCTTGCTTGGCGTGCTGATACTAGTTAGGTCATTCAAGCATATGTTGATATTCCATTCGTAGCTTGGGATAGTTTCTTCAAAATTCATGGATAGTTTTTTCATCCTGTTAAGAGTATTTTCTAACATCATGTGATTGAGAAGCTTTTGGTTGGATAGAATTATGCAACACATTTGTGGCTCAACAAGTGAATATGTATGTCGGGATGGGCGGAGGTGTACCCAAAGGGTCTGTGGTAGGCAACGACAGGCTGGACAACAAGATTGGATAGCCATGTTATGATGGTCAAGATTTGGTCTTCATGATCTATCAAGTGGGGTGGTGCAGTCTCTTGGGCTGCACTCTACCCTATCCGATGCGGCTTGATAGGCAGCATTTTGGACTACTTCATTGAAATGTGTAGGTGTAGGTCTCACTGCTTGTAGAGTGATGGTATTATGAACATCATTGTCTATAAGCCTTCATTGTTGAAAAGTGATAATGTGGACTACGCAGCTTGTTAGGCGGCGGTCTGGATTGTACAACTTGCTAGATGATCCATTAGGCTATGTGCAGGCGCTAGCATGCTTTAGCACTCAAAAGGTGTTGTAGAGATTTCTTGTTGACAAGAGATAGTTTGGGAGCCTGTGGTGTAAGTAAGCACTCTAGGATGAGCTAGAACGTATTTACTACCATGTACATATGAATGTTCATCTGTGCTTCTCTTATAGTAGCCATTCAAACTCGTTGTAATCTAGTTGGTGCAGACGTAGGTTAGGACGCTATGGATACGTGTCGACAGTGATGTCCATCTGGTGGTTCTCCATTTAGAGGTTGTATGTTCCGTGATTTCTCAGTAGGAGGACCACGCAGAAGGAAGTTGTTTGGTGTGCCACACTAAAGGAGGTCGTTCGAAGGTGGCTGGGACACAATGGTGGATGCCGTTCGTATTGTCTCATTGCAAGGATTCCAGAATCGGCCTAAAAATGGGTGAACTAGACCCCTAGTTGTTTGCTGTTTGTTTGATGAACCGGACCATTTTTTTCTATTTTTTAAGCAAGATCTATCTGTGCGGCCACCACTTGTAGGGGTGGCGCGTGGGAAAGAGTACAACTCACCCCAATGTCAATTTGGCTCCAAATTTTAGGTACAAACTAATCAAGACGTGATCTTTTCAATGGTGATCTTGCTTTTTTGAAACAATATACGGATTTTTAGATCCAAATAGGAAGTACTTGTTTGGACAAAAAAGTGTGAGGTGAACCCATTATTTGGTTGTGCCTCCATCAAGGGATGACTGGAATTTTCTATTCGGTGGCCATGGAAGCTTCACCTTCTGGAGGTGTTGAAAATCATGCTATCATTTGGTGATGGTGGCTATGGGAGCCACACTCCCTTTTTACAACATGTCTTGTACGCGATATTTTCTAACAATAATATCATTTCTTTTTGTCCACATATTAGATTTGATTATGGAACTCATGGTTCAGGAAGGCATCCTAAGGTAGTTTCAAATGTGTTTTCCATCACATCTAGACAAGCTTCAGCTTATGATCTCCTCCGACAAGCAGGTTGGGCCCTAATGTGGGCGGACTACGACTAGTGTAGGGCCTATTGTGTGAAAAGGCTATGGGAGCACATACTGCTGATCATGTGGTGGATCTTCTTAGTTGCTTTATAGCGTGGAGTTCTAAAACTTGTGGGAGGATTTGTCTTTGTTAGTAGAACTAATAGTAACTTTGTAATGGAGATTTTCGTAAGGCACTCACTAAAATTCTGTTGGGACACTTAACTAAACTATTTTTCTTAGATTTTATTAACATTTCTCTAGGCAATGATCGACAATGGTCTACAAGAGGCGATCATTGACGAGAAGCGGAGGAGGCATGAGAGTCGTAGCTAAGGTTGCCAAAATCGGAGCCATCATCTTCCATAGTGGCATTCGTGGTTAATTTCGGCCTGAGCTTTCAATATGATATTTGTTCTTGTCCTCTCGAAAGCGACAAAATCCATTTCTTTTGATGAAATTGATTTTAAGTACTTCATAAGAATATTATGAATTTAAAAGTACTTTCATTTCTTTGGTAAGCAGATAGCTAAGCAATTTGTAGTGTTCTTATGATAATATTCTTTGCATTTAAGTTTAAACTCCAATCTTTTTCAGGATTTTTACGATGTTTTTTTTCTTTTAATCAATAAATAGGAAAGATGAGTCTATTTTACCTATTGTGCATTCTGTACAAGAAGTTGGCAATGATGATGGAAGGTGGGCTAGCGACGGTGACAAAGAGCACAGCGATGTGGGCACAAGTCTACAACATCTACGGTGCTTGGTTGAGGAAAAACGACAGCAATGCTTTTGGGAATTTTTTTTCCTTTTCTGGATGACAGTTTGCATGGATTTGGGAGATAAATGTATTTGGGATTTGAATTTGGAAATTTTTTTTAGAGAGGATAGCAACTTACTAACAACATTAAACCACAAGTGCACGGGTCAGTGTACAAGTGATAAGTATTTAAAGTACGAATATCGAACTCATAGAAAAAAAAAGTATAATTAATTGTGAAATACTAATATGAAAATCACTATCACCAGTTTGACAATGGAAGATAATAACTAAAACTAAAGAAAGTATATAAGAGAGAAATAACTTAGGTAGTCATTACTCCTCCAATCCCCTAAGCATGTTAATCCCTTCCTCCCCAATGATTTATCACAAACTATATGATCAATTGATTCTAAACTATGCATCCATTCCTTTGTCAAGTAAACTATACACAATATAGCAACTTAACCTAATTACACGCTTATGCCAATTAGATGAAATCACTACTCATGAAGCACATCAATTATGGACCACATACATATGAATCATACATATCTGTCTAGAAACTATGTATGCTATTTAATCAAAACAAACATACAAGCACTTCTCTCAAAGTTACCTATATGCCTCTATTGAATAATTGATGATCAAACAATTATTAAGCAATCAAATTTAGATCAAATAATATAGTCTTAATTGAAAATATAAAGGGGAGATAATTTAGATCAATACATGTTAGAAAATTAGGTTCATAAGATCCCTATATTAATAAAAGACTTAGCTACGCATTGTGTTCATCCAATCTAGATTTACAAATAAATTGCTAGAGGAAAGAAGAAAAAAAAAAAACGAACTCAATCTTTTGAAGAATATTTTAGCTTCTATGCCTCCACTCTTGATCTTTAAATTGTAATTATGCTGAATTTTTCTCTTGAAAGTTGATTACAAGTTAAACCCAATTCTTAATAAGCATAGAATAATTGCGTAATTCAAATGCGCATAACTTACAAATTTGTGATTGCTGTTAGTTGTGGTGTTTGGTTGTGATGGGTGCTGCGGGTGTGGGTGATGGTGTAAGATGGGTTTTCCAGGTGATGGTATGATTGTTGTTGGTTGTGGTGTTGGGTTGAGATGGGTATTGTCCGCTGTGGGTGATGGTGTATGGTGGGTTGACAATGACACATGTTTGGTTTTGGTAGCTTTTGATTGTTTTAATTTTCTAGACGATGATGCATTTGTCGCTACTATACTGTCTCAATGAATTCAGTTGATCCTGTGTCCAACTCGGTTCTTGGCTAGTAGGTTTAATGATCGATCAAAATTTGTCCAGTTGTACATGTGTTTAACTCAGCTTCAGGGAGTAGGGTCACTGATCCACTAAAATTTGGCCAGTCAGACAACTATTCAATTCAGTTGGGCATGTATCTTACTCGGCTTCAATGAGTGGAGTTACTGGCTGATTAAAATTTGGTTAGTTGGACAATTATTCAATTCAGTTGGAAATGTATTCAACTCGGCTCCTATGAGTTGGATCACTAGCCAATCAAAATTTGGCAAGTTGGACTTGTGTTCAACTCAACTCCAACAAGTGAGATTATCAATCAAAATTCGATCAGTTAGACAGCTATCAAACCATGGACAGTTTAGTTGGAAATGTGTCCAATTAAAACTCTTCATAATTGGTTGATAGAATTAAGTGTATTTTTATCACAATATGTAAAAAATCAAATAAAAGGGATCATATCTGATTTTTAATAAATATGGAATCATAACAACAGATAACCCAAAAAATATTAAAATCATTATAAAATATGATTAAGTAAAGTTTTTAAAAATTATTGGCATTTTAAATACCTAATACATTTTTAAATTTTTAAGAAATCTTTAAATTTTTTAATTGAATACAATTAAATTTTTATAAATTTTTAAACAATATTGCTAAACTTTTAAAAATCAAAAAATTATTAAAAATCTCAATTATTTTTATAATCTCAATGAATACACTTAAAAAAATTTATAAAATACTAATTATTTTAAAACTCTATTATAATTACTCAATCGACAAAGAAATTACCTAAAGTCCCAAATCAGTAGTCTCCATAAATACTCTGAGAATCATAGAAGACGGAAAAGTCCATATTCCCACCTTCGAAGATGAAGGAGTCGCTGACGGAGCTAGACGATGACATCGTGCGCAGTATGGCCATTGGATCAGTTTTCTCAGATTTCGTAAGATTCACTTTCCATTCTAGTTTTACTTGGTTTTTGATTTGCTTGTTCAAAGAGCAGTAATTTGTTCGGCAAAACCGCTTTATTTTGTTCACTTCCTTGTTAACTAACACAATTTTAAATTATTTTAACAAATTGATGTTTATTAATTTGGATTAAATCACTACTTATTATTATTATTTTTAGAGTTCATTCATTGAGCTTGCTCAGCATTAGTTGTTCATCACCAAGAGGTCTAAAACAGTGTTTTGAGGATATCAAGCAAAGTTCAATGTCCTAATAGATCTTCTCCTTTTTTTTTCTCCTTTTCTTTCCCATATTTTTCAGGGAGGAAAAATAAATTCAATTGATTTTCATCGAAAGGATGATTTACTTGTAACGACCAGTGAAGATGATTCCGTACGACTCTATGACACAGCAAATGCCAAGTGAGTATGTAGTCCTTACAAAACTGAATCTTTTTAATCGTCTATATAGTGATCATTATAACGTGTTTTTGCATATCTGAATCTTTGCTTGTGTAAATGTTGCTGTAAGAATGAGTCATAAGTGTTTTGATTTTGATTGCTGAATTCTGACTTATTTATTTTTTCCTTGGGATAACTTCGTGATGATCTTAAGGTTGGTTAAGACCACATTTCACAAGAAACATGGATCAGATAGAATTTGCTTTACCCACCACCCCAGTTCCGTTATTTGTTCCTCGAGATATAACTTGGATTCTAATGGAGGTTAGTTTCTTGGTTTATTGTTGATGATTTTCTGCTTCTTATGTAATAAGAACTTGTAGTAACTCTTTGTTTTTGGCAGAATCCTTGTGGTATCTATCCATGTATGATAATCGGTGCTTGCGCTACTTTAAAGGGCATAAAGACAGGTTCTACTCTTATGGTCATTTTGATACTTTTATGTACTTGTATCATTATCTTCCTGCTAAAAGAACACTCATTGTCAAATATGCCATTTTTTGCACCATTGAATGTGCATCTCCTAGTAATAAGTACCAAAGACAATGAATGGAAATTAAGACTTGGATATATTCTATGTTTCAAGGTCATTTCATCTACTGATGTTCTAAACGTTTTGGAATTCAGTTGCAACTAAGGGTGAAAATTTGTATCACGAACACGTCTAAACATGTGTGTCATGACACAGATAACCCTTTATTAAATATGTCAAATATGTCACGACACGGAAACACTTGTCAACCCGTTTAAGTAATATTTATTATTATTTAACAAGACAAACCGGCACGAAAACTATACCACACATACATATTTAATTAGTCCAATTTTTTCTTAACGTAATATATCTTGTTTGACTATTTTTTTTAGTAGAAGACACGTGAATTTGATGTGAAGTCACGAACACGATGTGTTAAACACAAATGAAACGCACTCATAAATGGTTTGACACGGTGTGACACGTTTATTAAATGGGTTGACACAAAACTTGTTAACATACACGATTTGCCACCTCTTGGTGCAACCGTGCAACCGTGAATTTTGTACCTACTATGGGATTGATGTTACAAAAATTTTCTTACCATTTACCACTGATGCACACTTCAGTCTTACATACATTGTGCATTTACTTTAGCTTACAACTGATTACCGGTGCATTTGGATGTCATTCTCCACTTTCGTTTCTTGTTCATGCTATGTGCTGCTTCTAAAAGATCTATTTCCTGTCAGTAGTCATTAAAAGAAAATATAATGCTAATATCACTTGCCTCTTCCTCTTGGAGTTATATATTGAAAGTTATATTGATTGCTTTCTACTAATGTATGCCCTAGGATTGTTTCGCTCTGTATGTCTCCAATTAATGACAGTTTCATGTCTGGCTCTTTAGACCATAGTGTTAGAATATGGGATCTTCGTGTAAATGCCTGCCAGGTGAGTTTCTTTCTTCTATGCTCTTTTATTTCTATTACACTAATAATTCATGAAAGAAGTACTAAAGTGAGATTTATTGAGGAGACTTTAGTTTGGCTGCTAAAATCTCAATTTGACTAAATGGATCGGTCATAGGACTGTAGGAGTTCATATAATAGCTTGTACTTATGTGGTCTCCAGTTTGTGTTGCACTTGAGTTGTTTGTATGACAAAGATATCACTGGATTTTTTGCTTAACATTTTAGATTTCAGGGAATTTTACATCTACGTGGTAGACCCACAGTTGGCTATGACCAACAGGGGCTTGTATTTGCTGTGGCAATGGAAGGGGGTGCAATTAAATTGTTCGATTCACGCTCTTATGACAAGGTTGTGTGTTTGATATAGTAGCTGTTTCGTATCATAGTTTATGACCTTTCTCATCAAAATTCTAACTAAAAGTTTTACAAATTAGGGTCCCTTTGATACTTTTTTGGTTGGTGGAGACACAGCTGAAGTTTGTGATATCAAATTTAGCAACGATGGGAAATCGATGCTCTTGACAACCACAAACAACAGCATCTATGTTCTTGATGCATATGCTGGAGAAAAGGTGAGATATCCTACGTTCTATGATAGAAACTGCCTCTTGCTATGAAATCAGAAACTCTTGCTATAAAATCAGAAACTGTTAAGATGATAAAAAACTTTAATCAAACCAGAACAATCAGTAAGAAAACTTCTGTATATTGGTAAGAAAATGGAACACAACGAAATCACACTCCCCCAAGCTTTCGAGAGGCTTGGATTCTCTCCCAAGAGCTAGTGCTCAATCAATTCTCAGCTGCCTGCAACATACAGAGCACTCACCTCTATATTCCCTCTCCCGTGTGAAACGGTTATGACCCAAATAAAGTGGTCCCCAAAAAATTACAAACTATCCTAGCTGGCAAAATTAAAGAAAAATAAACAACAAGTAATAAACCAAAATAATAAAGCAATAACATAAACCAACAGGAAAGAAATAAACCAAACCCATCTCTACTGCATCTTCTCAGGTACACTCTTTCTTCGAGTATAAGTGTGTCGAACCAATGGTCTAACACTCTACTGTTCCTTTATGCAATTTGCTTTCTCATGAGATTCATGTCAATATTTCATGTTCTATTTCGTTATTTTTATCCGTTATACTTCCCATTCAATTCTAACACATATAGGATTTACAATAACTTTCCCTCTATGCAGCGTTGTGGGTATAATATGGAACCATCTCCCAATACCAGTATCGAGGCATCTTTTACACCAGACGGCAAGTATGTGTTGTCAGGTGTGTAGTTTCACTCTCTACAATCTACATCACCATTGGACCTTAAAGAAATTATATATGATCTATACTCAAAGGCTTATATGTTTTTTTCTCTTTCTTGAAGGTTCAGGAGATGGAACTTTGCATGCCTGGAGCATTGATACGGGAAATGAGGTATTCATCTATTTCTTTTCGAAATGGAAACTTTTTGTCACAAATTGGGATAACCTCAACTAATGTGGCAGTTTATCATTGGTTTAAATTAAAATTATGTGGGCTCCTACATATAAGTGGCCAATGAGATCATCAGTTGGTGATTGTTTAGGTTCATTATAATTATGTTATGTATAGGTTTTTTCTTCTTGATGGGATCATATATAATTTATTTTACAATTTTTAAAAGCTCACTGATTTTTAATTATCAGCAATTGAACAAACTTCTGAACATTTTTCCATGTAAATATTTTGTACTCTGAAACCTATTGTAATGAAATAGTGGATACTATATATAGCATAATACAAATACTCGGGTCTTTCACAATCTTGTAAATTCCAATCACACAGGTTGCGAGTTGGAACAGTCATATTGGAGTTGCATCATGTTTGAAATGGGCACCCCGCAGGGCAATGTTCGTGGCTGCATCAACTGTTCTCACGTTTTGGATACCCAACAACTCAAGTGCCGATTCAAGTCCCATGGACACTGAGGGCAGGTCTCATTGTGAACATCTTTCTCACTGAGTAAGAGCAACATTCCTCCTCTTTTCCCCACTACACAAGTTTTGGGCCTCTAATTATGTTCACCATTGTCAACGTTTTGGTACATTATACAGTTTCCTTTCATAAATAGTGTTGTATGCAATATGTTTATACTTCAAAAGATAGTATAGAGGATTCTTGACTCTATGAGAAATCCCTAAATTAGCTCTTACGTTTTTGAGGTCATTTAACTTGTTAGATAGTATAAGGACATTGGCGATCAACTAATCATAATGAAAAAAATTAGGCCATTAAAGTATGAAGTTGTTGCACTGATCTTATTGTTCAGGGCAAATTAAAGGATTTTTAATGGGTATTGCTAAATCAGCCCATTTTTTTATTATGTTGGTACACATTAACCTGAGCCAACTTTGATGAAATTGGGCTAATTTAGTAGTACATGGAAACATAATACCAAATTTTTCCACACCTTCCATTCTGACCCAAAAGGCACAAGAACACTTAACATAGATACTGCTACAAATACCAAATAAACAGACAAAATTACACGGACCTGCACGACATCATCTAAAAACACATTAAACTACATTATTCCTTGGCCATTCTAGCTCTTTCAACCTCGTTTATCTCAATATCCACCTCAAGATCTCTTAGCTTCTTGGACCTTGCTCTGAATCTCTTGGCCTACATCCTTGGTCTTCTGGCCTGCATACGCTGTAGCATCCAGCATGCGCCTCTTTGCGTAGTCCAGCTGATCCGGCACTGCTCTACTGGCTTGCCTGAAGTAGTTGAGGACCCAAGAGAGAGATGAGAGCCCAGTGAGTCCAAAAGCTCCCGATGCAAGTAAGGCGGTGACAGCAAGGCCGACGGTGATAGCAGCTGGAATGAGAACTGGACTGAAGATGATGAAAACCGGGGTGGTGATGGCAAGCCCAATAAGGGTGCCCATGAGTATCAACCCGGCAAGTGCTAGCAGCGACCCACCAACAGGAAGGAGTGATAGAATAATAAGAGTTTTGGTAGTTGATGGGCCTTCCTCATGTTGAGAGTAGGCATTTTTACCCCCAACACCATATTGAGGACCACCAAGCACAGCACTATAGGGGTATTGTTGGGTATGAACTTGAACTTGGTGTGGACCACGCTCAATTTGGTGTGGGCTACGATCACGATCACGATCACCCATTGTTTTGAGTTTTTTGAAGTTCTTTTAAAGAAATGAAATGAGTTGAGATTATAGAAAAAGAGAGGTGTTTACGTAGAGAGTTGTGAGAGAGGTTTGAGAATGGGCTTGTTTTTATATAGAGAGTTGGAGGAGCAAATTGGTGACACGTATGTATGAGATTGGCGAGTAAGGCGTTTGCATGAGCAACAAGTTTCAAAAGGGTTTTGGATATAAAATATTACTTATTGTTTAGATTTTTTTTTTTTAGTTGCTAAAGTTACTTATTGTTCAGATGATGTCATACTTAATTCCAATGAAATACGATATATATATATATTAAACTACAAATATCGTAATAAAGAGTCAATCAGTATGATTATTGAAAAGCACCACTTCACTTAAACTAAACGCGATGCACACAATTTAATGTAATCATGCTGTGCTAAATGTCAACTTTTTTGAAGTATAAATAATTTCTTAATTTTTAAAATTATTTGACATATATATATATCTGCAAGTTTAAATTTCTTTAGCATTCCTGATAAGGAAAAGGTTATAGTAAGTGAAGTGGCTTTGTAAGAGGTAATTGGTCTCCAGGGTATATTGCCACATTTCACTTGCTGTTCTGCAAAATTGTTGTGTTGCCATTAAGTTGGTAATTTGGCTCGGTTTTTTTTGGGTGGTTTGTAAAACTGAAAGAGGGAATTAAGAACACACAGTAATTAAAGAGTTGTGAAAACGAGAGCATTGAAAATTCACTCCAAGTCCCAGCTAATTCAAATATGAAAATGTTATTTATCATTACTAAATTTAATCATAATTTTATAATCAATATGTAACAAAAATTTATTGAATATATGTTATTGAATTTTGTATCATATTGATTGTTTGATATATATTTTGTTTAATTACTACACATAAGTCATTATACTAGTCAATAGTGTTAGCTAGCATTACTCATTCAAATAAATAAATAAGAACTTTCAGCACAATAAATTATCAGCTGTAGTTTTCATCAAAACTTTAAAATATGTAACATTAGTTCTTACTAATTAGTAGTGGTGATAAATTAGTGCATTTTTCATCGTGAATCTTCAGATAGTTGTACAAAATTAAGAGAAATATCAATCACACCCAAATTTGAGCACATTTTTACACTGTTGATGCTATGTTACTTGTAAGTATTATTTAAAAAAATGAATCATTTTTTTTATATAAGTTTTGGGTGACCTAATATAAGTAATACAGATACAAAAATATATACAAATTTATGTATTTTAGGGCATCTCTAATGAGACTTTAAAACACTAAAATAGTGCAATTTTTGCACTAAATATTGCTCTAATTCTGCACTAAAATAACGCGATGAATAATATCGTATTATATTTTGTGCAATATTGTTCACACACTATTTTTTTTTTTTTTTTTGATTTTTTAAATATATTTTTTAGTTTAATACTTAATATAACGAGTTAGAAATAAAAAAAAAAAAATTACACAAAAATTGTACTTAAAGAAAAATAAAAAAATATTTTAAATAATGTAGTATTTGTGTGATATAAAAATTACACTAAAATAATATTTTGAGTTGTTCATGTTCTTAGCATGTTAAAAAAATTCATGATTTCTGCTACCTCAAAAATATAAACGTGTCGATTTGACCAAAAATAAAAATCATACATGCTTGAGAGTAAGTGGAAAACTCGTAAAAGAGAGAACATCTTATTTAAAAGAGTTGCAAATGGAGGTTACCAAACAAGCATTTTCTGGGACTTAGTGTAAAAGTAAAGTATAGTTTTATATATTTATAATTCATTTATAAGTATTGTTTTTATGTATAAATAAATTAAATATTTGTAATTTAGTAATTAAATTTTCTTGATTTTTAATGCAGGATCTTCAATTATGACGCAACATTATAAGTTGTTAATCTTTTTAAAAGTTTAAATTATTGAAAGAAGAATCAATTATATTTTTATACATATATTACGTATACCAATGTAGCCGTAAGACTTCTTTATTGTTCCTAATTTCGATCTACCCCAAATACAATACTTTGGTATTTATAGTTTTGAAATTGAATACATTTCTGGATTTTATGCATATGCCCAAGTATGTGTAGCATTAAATTTTTTTTTTCCTGAGTGCGCTACTAACTCGACCCACATATAATTTAAATAAGCCCAGGTCCAAATAATCAAATAATTCTAGGAATTTAGGGGAGTAATTTGCTTAAATAGTTTCAATTCTGATTAAAAGTTAAAATTTTCAAAACTAGCAATAATAAGCTCAAAATTGTGCGTTTTAGTTATATCAAAATTAGATAAATTACAGAAATATTCTTTCACTCTAATTCATACCTATTACACTACGCAGTATGTAAGGCCTGAAGTACTGAAGGATGATAATCGTATAGCTTGCATGAAATCTCCTAACTTAGAAAGGCCTTTGGAAGCATGACTCATTGAAACAGATTTTACAGGTTCAAAAAATTCTGAAAGAAGTACAGAGAGTCGTTCAGTTTTTTGCTAGAAACTATATTGAGCATTAATAATTTGGAAGGAATTAGTTATACTCTGTTTTTGTCTAACCAATTTTGTTTTTGCTAGGCAAAACAGAGTATACATACAGGTATATAGCTGAAGATATTTTTATAATTTATCTAATTTTAATATAATTAAAATGCATAATTTTAATCTTATTATTATTAATTTTAAAAAATTAACTTTTAATTAAGTTATTTAGATAAATTATTCTGTAACTACACCATGACCTAATCGATCAGTCTTTGTAACTTTTATTTTGGGTTTGCGCATGTCTTGCTGGGGTCAGTAGTTATGGGTCAGTATTTAATTAATTTTTTTTATTAATAAATAATATCATAATTATTTCAAAATTTTAAATCAATATTTTTACATTTATTAAAATGTTATTTAATAATAATAATTCGAGAGACTGTGAGCGATACATAGACCGATTGACTGACAGGACCTACGAGGCCATGATCTTGAAATTCTTTCGTTCTATGTTTTTTGTGCATGGTAGACATCTTCTGTATTCTTTTATACTAGGTGTGTCATGTCTCACAATATATTATTTATGTATTTAATTATTATATATTTTAAATTATAAATTAATTATTAATTAAATATAAATTTTATAATATAATTATAATATAAAATAATAGAGTAATTATGTAATTATTTATGGATAGAAGTTAACTAGATTATAAAATATAAATTAGAGTTGAAATAAATAGTATTTTTTATAAATAAAAAACGTGACTTAGAGTAAATTTTTTGTTATAAAAATGAAGAAATCTCGATTTAGGGACAAATTGGACAAAAGAAAAAAAAGGGAGGAGGAATTAGAATAAAATTTTGAAATGAAGGCAGGGGCTTAGCTACGTGAGGAGTTGTATGGGCTGCAATTTTAGCTAATTTTTTTTAAAAAAAATTAATTACATATATATTTTTAATATTAAATAAATATTTTATTTATAGTAATATATTATGTTTAATTTTTATGTATATATTTTGATATATATTAGCAATATTTAGCAAATACGTAAATAATAATAACATGAATCATAAATAAAGTGGTTAAATATATAATTTTTTTCATGTATTTGGTAACTATTAGTAGGGGTGAACAAAAAAATACAGAACCAAATCAATCCACCCAACCCAACCCAACCTAGAAAAATCGATTTTTAAGTTTTATTAGTTTGGTTCGGTTCTTCATAATAAAAAATCGATTAATATTGGGTTGGTTTGGTTTTCATTTATTAAAATCTTAAAAAAATCGAACCAACCCATATATATATATATATATAGTTTACACTTAGTTTTTCTATTTTTGTAGACATGTTTAGAAAATAACATACCTTAATAAACTCAATGGCGAATTGGCGAAATCAATGATTTTAATATAATATTTATGTTTTATTAATATATTAGAATATAGGAGCTTGGAACATGTTTGAAATTTTATTTTATTTCTATGTTTTTTCTTGGATAATTTAAGTATTTTATTTCTATTCTCTATTTTGTAATATACTGTAGTCTATATGTACTAAAGATTTGAATTTATATGTTTGGATTTGTTATTTGTTGCTAATTAGTTATGTTTATGAGGGCAACCTTTTTTATTTTTGATAATATTTTAGAAAAATTTGTCCTCTACTTTGTTAGTGAGAGATAAACAAGTTTTGTCCATTTTTGTCATTACAGTTTAAATATTTAAACGGAATTCATGCAAGCACTTCTCTACCAAGTACTCTCATTTATTTTATCTTTTATTCACGTGATACACGAATTTGATATTATTTAATTATTTATCCATTATAAATTTATAAATTTATAATTATTTTATCTTTCATATTTTTGTTGGTAGAATTTTTATTGCATGAATAACATTGGTGAACAATATTATTGGATCTGAAAGTTAGTAAATTTTGTCAGGTATGTGATTACTATTCCTTATTGCTTATTTGTCTTAATTTTAAATTTTTCTTGCACTTTGTATTTGATATGAATAATGGTATTAGATAAGTGATCGATATCTATATTTTTAAATTTAGGTATTATAATAAAATTAACATTAAAAATGTTAAAAATTATATATAATACAAGAGTTTTAAAAAAATTTAATAAACAAAATTCATTACCGTAAAAAGAGGAAGAAATTTTCTTTAACCAACCCAAACCAAACCAAAAAATTTGGTTCAGGTTGGATTGGCTTTTCAAATTTTTTGGTTCGGTTCGGTTCGGTTCTTGTTTTTAAAAAACCGATCATATTGGGTTGGTTCCAATTTTAGTCTAAACCCAAACCAACTCATATTTGTTCACCCCTAACTATTAGCTACAGAAATAAAATTATAGTCATATATTATGTAAAAATTATTCTTAAATGTGATAATCCAAATTTTTTTTAAATATTTAACTTTAAATTCAACATTATAAAAATAAAATTATAAAAATAAATATGTAATAAGCTTTATATTAAAAATTTTAAGTTTATGTTTATTATATTTTATTTCAACCTAAATTTTAACTTTATTTAATATTATATTATTTGATATTTTATTTTAATAATAGATTTTATTTGAAATTTTTTTATATAAAATTTTTATTATTATTAGTCATTCTTATATTGTTTATATACATATATTTTTAAATATAGTCTCAAGCTTAAAATTTTAAATTATATTTTATTTTTTATATTTTCATATGTTTATTTTAGTTTTAACAACTATAAATTTTGATGTTTTTGATTGGGCTTTCTATTTACGTAGATTTCTTAGTTAATAAATTTATTTTATTCATAAATGATACTAATACTTATTAACTTGTTATATTTTTATTTAATTTTTTTATAAATTAATTATAATGTGTTAACTCTATATTTTTTTAATGCTAACTGTATGTCTCTATTATAATATAACATGAAAATTTTAGTATTAAATTGAGTATAGTCTACTACAACTCTTACTAGTATTCTACTTTGTGTAAAAAAAAAAATAAATTTTAACCCCCTAAATTTCTTTTTGGCTCCGCCCCTAGGCAAATCTATGCATTTTTTGAATTTTTTTTTTTTTTGGATAAACAAATAAATAAGTTCTATACATCTAATTTTCTTTGTTACAAAAAATAACAACAAATTAATATAAGTATTACAAAAATATTATTTATGTGTAAATTATGATATTTGGTGCTATATTTGTAACTCAAAAACGTAACAAATATAATCTATCTTATATGAATGATATTTTTGTATCACTAATGTTAATTCAGTGCTATTTTAATAACGAAAGAAAATTAGATATTATATTTGTAATTTTTCGTGATACTTTGGTGGTGCATTTATTAATTTACCTTTTTTTTTTCCTTTCTTTTTATCTTGGTTGAGACTTTTTTTTTTATTTATTTAAAAATATATTTTTCTTCTGTTCTAGTGATCAACATTAACTAAAGAGATATTAACAAAATGTTAATATCGCACAAATTTTTACATATTTGTGCACCTAAACAACTTATATCGTGATATATGGCACAATTATTTTAAAAGTTAAGAAATGATTAGATAATTTTACCACGTATCATAATATAATTAATTTAGATACAAAAATTAACTCTAATTGATGTATATTTAGCATTATTCTCGACGAAATTACTTTGTACTTGGCTTTACGTCCATCTTTCTTTTGTGTCTAAGGAGAAAATTGTAGTTTTTTCCCCACTAAATGCAAAGTTTTTCGTTACATCACATTTTTGTTAAAAATAAATTTAAATAATAAAAAATTAGAAATATTTTTAATAAACTAATTATTGATGATAAGGGATAACCAATCTAATTTATATTTAGTATTTGAAACAAAGCCTGAAACCACACACCGAAAATAAAGCCCGAAATAAATCAAAAATCTCACAATTAATTTTTTCAATCAAAAATTTCAAATTAAATAATCAATATATGCAGAGGTAGGATGTATTAATTATGATGTAAATTTAAGAGAGTCAGGCTAGCCCAAAATCAAAACTTCTGGTTCGAGTTGGACTTGGGCCAAGGATTGTCGTGCCATATATATTTTCGAGTTTGGGATGGTCGGGCTAGCCCAAAATCAAAACTTTGGGTTCAAGTTGAACTTGGGTAGGGTATTGTCGGGCCATATATATTTCTGGTCAGATCGGATTAAATTTTTTAAATTAAATGCAAGCTTAAAGCTCGGTCCTAAAACATTTGTGCATATTCAAGCTTAGTTTTTTTAAACTTTCAATTAACTTAAATTAGTATTTGAGTTAAAATAATGCAAGAAATTATAAAATAATAACATACCATATTCAAATATATATATATATTATAAAATTTAAACTTAAATTGCATTTTGGGTAGGTTTAGGTCAAGCTCGTAATATAAACGTTTGGCTCTAAGCTTGATTCTAAAATTATTTGAGTTGGGCCAAGTTTGCTTAGTCTGGCCCAATCGAACTTCAAGTTGAGTCAGATTAGGACGGATCATTAGGGTTTTGATTGGGTCGTGCTAAATTTACATACCTAGTATTCTTGAATAAGGAGGGGCACATGCTCTACCTAAATTGATAGATAAAATTTTAGGTTTAATACTCATGAAATTATAAACAATTTACATCATAAAATATAAGTGTCTCGTTTGGATTTTAAATTTTAAGTTTTTAATACTTAATAATTAACTATAAATTTAATAATTTGCATATATTTCATTAAAATAAAATACAAAAAATATATTTTATCAATTAAAAATAAGTATTAACTAAGAATTACTTGGTTAAACTTTTTTGCTTTATATATGGTACCTTTCGTAGATACAAGTCCAAAATATGCAGCTGAACATATTTACCCATAATGTTAATAAAACAACACTTAAAATGCAATAGTACCAATGTCCAATGTAAATAAACGTATATATATATACCCAATAAAACTTAATAATAATAATAACTATAGTATTTCAAATACTAACATGCAAAAACACATAAGTTTAATTATATGTTATAATTTTTTTATAAATAAAATTTTATTTTTAACCTTCAAGAAAAAGAAAAATGTTTCTGTCATATGTTATTTTTTCATAACTTAAAAAACGTACATATTTTTTAGAGGTATTAAAAATATAATTTTGTGAACAAGTAGATTACATATAACGTGAAACATATTAAGTACTTATTCTTAGAATAAAGGTATTTCTAATCGGCACCTTTAAGAGCGTTGCAACCACTTGTATTGTTGGTTTTTATATAATCAAACCATTCAAACCCCCTAAACTATAAATTATGCATAAAACAATTTTTTTTTTTTTATCTTAAGAAAAAAAAAAAGTCTTATTAAAATTATTAATATGCATTAATTCATCTCCCATCAATATAAGATCGTGACAAGCAAAATCTAAAACATATTCATGCATGTAGAAGAGATGTATTGTTGTCTTTTAATTTAACCAGTTTCTCTATTAACGAAAAAAGCAATAATCAAAATTCATTTTAGATAACATACACGTGTGGAAAATTTTGAAGAAAAAAAGAAAAGAAAAGAAAAGAAAAGAAGAAGAAGCAACAAAATATGAACAATACGAGAGCCCATCAATGAAATAATTAAAAATCAGATAGCATTTTTCATATAAAAACTAGATTATATACCCATATACCAAATGAAAAAATATCAATTAGAAATATATACCTCATGTGTGTGTGTGTGTATATATATATTAAAATAAATATGAGTAAAATATATTAAAATTACAAAATAAATATAAGTGAGACGTGATAAGCCACAAGGGAAGGAGAGACAGGGATAAGCATGATTGCATGAAGATGAAGGAGAGAGACGTGAGAATAAAAAAGTATACAAAAAGAAATATCATAAATAACACAATTGCCCTCCAAATTAAAAAGAGGCTATTATTCAAAATTGAACTAGATACATTTTATTAAATGATATATCATTAGAGCACATCTTTAATAATACAAGTCCAAATAGGTATTATTATTAATTATATTGTCATAATTATTTTTATTATTATTAATTATACCTTAGTGCCACAATTATTAAATAAATTAGTTGCCAATAATAAATTATTATTATTATTTCTTTTGTCAAAAATAATGAATTATTATTGTGGCAATAATAATAATAATGAAATCTTTTTTTTCTTTTACTAAAAAGGTTTCTTATATTAATGACATAAAGTTTAATTAAGCAGGTAAAAGATATGAATATCATAACCATATATAGCAAACGGTACTATATATATATATATATATATGCCTGTGGGTATCGTTAATTAATACAATGAAGAAATTACCCTAAATATAAAGGTAGCCTGAATTATTATAAATTAATTTATTCTAACTAATAAAGCCAGAAAATATATGATTATTTATCATAGCTAGTGATATTGTTTCTTAATTAAATTAAAACATGCCAAATACCTTGTATTTATAATGATCATGCACCATGGTCCTGAGAAGACTGTTGATTCCATTAATCAGAAGTTTGATTACCAAAACCAAGTACTCCTGATCCTCCTCCGTGAACAATATTAGTGGCATAGTTGGTTGTAATTGGCATTAGTTCATTGCAAGCATACCTCATTATGTCAGCATTAGTGGCATCTAACTCCTTTTGGAGCCTAATCAGTTGGCTTTGGAGAACTGAGATTTCTCCAACGCAGCCGTAAACTGGATCTTTCACTCTGGCCTCGGCTTCATAAGCCAGAGAATTCACCGTGTCCTCTCTTTGATGAGCTGACATTTCATTCAGAAGCTTACTAACATTGCTTGCACCGAAAATCTTGTGAACGTTTGCGAACTTTGTAGTCCCTCCCGGTGGAAAATATGGAGCAAATATGCAATCTCGCGTGCATTTTCTTCTCAAAAACTTACACCCAGCACATGGACAGTTTCTATAACTTGATGAAGCCATTTCTGTAAACATATTTCATGTGGCAAAGTATTTCTAAAACAATATAATCAAAGACAAAACCCTAAAACAATTTATCATTAAGTCAATCCCAGACAAAACCCTAAAACAAATTATCATTAAGTCAATTCTAGACAAACCCCTAAAACAATATAATCAAAGACTTTTAATTCACAAGAAAAATAAGGTCTAAGATAAATAATTAATATTTAATTAAGATACTGTTCAGTACTGTAGACTACCTAATTAACCTCTATGCGTCTTGATAGTTTGAATTAATTAATTAGCATATATATATATATATTAAATAGTGTGAAAAATAATACGAACAGAACAGTATTACCTTCTTTTTTTTATTATATTATCTCCTTTGTCCTTCTTGTATGCTCTTTCAAGATCTAATAGTTGTTGAATGCTTGTTCACCTGTACAAATTGATTTCAAAGACAAACTAAGTCACAGTGTACTGATATTCATTCAATAAAAAAGAGAAAAAGAATTTCAGAGAATAATAATATTTATAAATATATTGCTATTGTTGGATGTGAGAATTCAAAGAGTTAGCTGCAGAGAAACCCTAATTCAGGCTAAGACACAAAACAAAGAGAGAGAATTACTATTGTCACAAAAGGAAACAAAGAAGATGAACAATGAAAGTAACTAGAACTTATAGGCAAATATCATTTTAAGTGAAGAAGAGATTTAAAGGGTAAAGCCATAAAGGTCTTAATATGGTAGTCATGGTCAAGACAACTAACCCCATTTTCCTTACTATATTAACTACAAAAATATTTTACTTTTGTCACATATATTTAGTGACAAATAAATATTTATTATAATTTATATAATTATTTGTAAATAATTTTTTGACAACTATTTAATAACAAATTGTTAATAATATTAATTAATTAAAATATGTATGTATTATTAATATTATAATAAATATATATTTTAGTATACTATTAGTTAGTATATTTATAACAAAAATATATTAACAAATAATTTTATAAATTTATGAAAAAAGTTTACTTGTAATATGTATTGTAAAGTAAAATATTTTTGTAATGATTATTATGTGCTACTTTTTTTTATTTATTTAAAAGGGGCTCTATCATTCTTTTTATTAATAAAGAGAAAATATACACTCATACACTCGGGTGAGATTCAAACTTAGGTTCTTGGTGGGAGGATCGAGAGCCTTACTACCTGAATCACAAAAGATTCCCAATAAAAATATCGTAACCGAACAGTCCAATTCGATTTTGTTAAAATCTATTTAAACAAATTTTATTGTTAAATTTTGAGTTTATTATGTGCTACTTATGTTGTCATAGACATGTAAATAATTTTCATTTTTTCAAACTCTATAGTATAATAACGTACTGGTCAAAAATATTTATTCAACTTTTTTTTTTTTTTTTTAAATTACAAAATGATAGTTAAGTCTTATTTTTATTTTTTATTATAGTTTAGTCGTATATTATTAAAAAGTGACTGTAAGAATAAAGTCATTTTTTATTTTTTTAACTGCATTAGATAGAGATCGTTTTAACTTGAATAAACTTTAACTGAAATAATTGAAGAAAAAAAATAAAAAATAAACTAAAAACATAAATAAAAAAAATCATTTATCCTTATACAATAACTTTTTAATAATAATAGGATTAAATTGTCATAAAAATTAATTATAAGAATTAAGTGTTACTTTTAAAATAAATATAAAATTTAGTGTTAATTTTAGAATAAATATAGGATTTATATAGTCATATTTCCTTAAAGAAAATATTAACTTTTTTTAATATGCCAGTATAGTCATGGATTTTTTTTCTTGTCCTTATTTTTAATTATTTAATCATAATTATACATTATCAATTTAAAAGTGTAAAATGATGGAAATGGTTAAGGAAATATATCAAATAAACCTTTCAATAAATATTTCCAATTAATACATGCATTTGATATAAAATCAATGATTACGATTTAAAAAGAAATAAGAATAGCGTGAAAGGAAAAAAAAAAAAAAAAACTCATTGTACAACTTAATTATATTACTCGTTGTGAATTGAAGAAAAAAATTATAAATAAAAATTTATTTATAGTTAAAACGTATTACTTGATTAAAAAAAAAAAGTGAATGGTGCCAGAATTCATGTAGCTTATACAAGTAGAGTGCATAACTCTCACAGCCTTTTAGTGAATTATTTTATTACTTTCATAAATTAATACAAAACTCACTCCTATTTTAAATGTTAATAGTAAAATTGAGTTTAATTCAGTCATTTGTTGGTCATATTACTAAATTTATATACGTATTTTTGGAATAACAATTTTATTTTTGTTATTATGATGACGGTAAATAATTTAAAATAAATTTATAAATTTGTTTATATGACTAACACATAATAGAATTTAGCTTAATTTTTATATCAACGTTCAAAATAATACTTTAATGTTAATTTTATAAAAGCAATTGAACTTATACAATCTAATAAAAAGTTACATGACTTATGTTATTCACCTTATATAAGCTACAAAATCCCTCACTCTTAAAAAAATGTTAACAAATTATTAAAGAGATGAGAAATTGGGTATGAGAATGCCTTTATACTAAGAAAAAACAATGTCATGTATGTGAATTTTTTTTTTTATGCATTATAAATAATGTGATGTAATATTATTACTAAGTATAATCAATCTATAAAAATATATTCAAATAAAAAAATTTCCCTCAATTAAAATTGAGATAAATTTATTATGTACTATAATGTCCTTATTAATATATAATAAGGATGAATTACAAATACTCTAAATTTTTAAAACAGCAAAAACGTTTCGTAGGTTTGAAAAATAACAACTATACTCATTCTTGTCAATGCTTATCAATTTTTAAGGAAAGTTTATGCAATGAAATCAATAAAAATTATGAAATTCAAAGGAGGCCGATATTGTAGTAAAACAATATTAGAAGTTGCATAATTACCTATTTTTCAAATTTGAAAACCTCGAGGGATTTTGTTGTAATTTTCTCTAATAATAATATTGATTAAGAATAATATTTTTATTACAATTTAATGAATACAATAATTTACCTCAAAATTTAGAGCTTAGAATGTACAATAGTGTATTAGTACGTTCTAAAAAAATTGTTTACTGTTGCTCTTGTTTTTGTTTGTTTTGGGGACAAAAGATGCTATGTTCTATTATTGATGAGTACAATAGTGTTGAGAATCATTGTTGAAATAGGAAAGTAAATCAAAAGGTTATATGGTAGAGATTATTCTTAATATGGTAGAGATCATTCATAATATGGTAGAAATCATGGTATTTAATTAATATTTTTTAATCATTTTTATTTCTATCATAAATACATGTATTATGTACAAAGTAAAAGTATTCAGAAATAAATTTTTTTCCCATTATTCTTTTCGTGGTATCAGAGCCACCAATGGTTTTATAAACCAAATTGATATCGAAAAAAAATTCAAGCAGTACATCCTCCTCGTATACCTAAAACCCAACCAATAGTTCGTCATCCACCGTCCAGCCCACTACCCGTCACTGCCATAGCTTATCCCCAACCGCCAACCCGTGCCCATCCGTGACCAGTCCACTACCCAACTCTTGACAGCCAATGACGTACCTATGTTTGGGCTGCACCGGGCTTGAGCCCGGGCGGCAGCCTTTTCAAATTTTTTTTTAATTAATATTAATAATATAAATATAATTTAATATATTATATTATAATTATATATTTTTTTAAAAAAATAAAAATATTAAATATTTATGTTTTAATTTACACTCATATTAATAATTATGTATTATATATTACTAAAAATTATAATTTTTAAACTTTTGATCGATAAATATTATTTAATTATTAATTTAAGTGTATATTTAAATATAAATTTATATGTATTTAGCACTTTTTTTTATAACAATTCACCATCATTTCATTAAATATGTTTTTTTTTCCTTCTTTAAATTATTAATTAAAGTTTTTTATTTTAAAATATATATTATCCCATTGTTTTTATATTAGAACATGAAATTTATTTTAAATTTCTATACTTATCAATTACTATTAATAGGTGAAAAAAATGATTAAGCGTATAAATTATTTATTGATTCTTTAATTTTTTAGTTATTTTAATTTTTGTTTATTTGTTGTTAGGCTTATTTAAATTTGTATATTTTAATTTACATTAAATACTTTTTTTTGGTAGGTTATAATAGATAAATCTCACAAAAAATCTAAATAATTTAAAACTCTTCATTTATTCTTTAAGAAAATAGATAACTAACAATCAACCTCAATACTTCTATTGAGGCTACCAACAAAAAAAATAAGCGATCTCAAGAACCACTTGTTGAAGTTTGCAGAAGAAATTGAATCTGAATTGATAATCGATGAATTTTATGCTCTAAAATATCATCGGGCAAAACTTAAATAATTTTTTTTTGTTTATTTTTGAAATTTATATTATTTTTTCGATGTTAACTATAAATCTTGATATTATAAATAAAAAAAATAAAAAATTTATTTTAATATAAATCAGCCCTCCTAAAAAAATATTTCTAGTTACGTCCCTGTTGACAGCTACCAACCTATCATCGACTACCCACCACCAGCCCTCGAAACCAAAATCATCGTCCACTATTGAAACCAAAACCACCATCACCATCGCCTAAATTTTTTTAAAAAAACCAACCAACTACAGCGCCACCCCATATTTCGTTCATCCCTTACGACGATTGCAAAATCCCAACTCCCATAGCCATACACAGCACCATGCTTAGCGTTGTTGTGCCAAGCGCCTCTGCTTTCCATCCTCCTCCTCGTCTTTGCCAGCCTATTCGCACAATCGATAATGTCTATTTGTCATTGAAGCTGAAGCTGAAGTAAAGGTCCCAATTCCAAGCCAAAAAAAAAAAATGAGTGAACCCATTGAATCATCTAGAATCAAATCAATTCCCATTTTTGTTTAGTCTGAGGGTCCCTTTAATGCAAGCATTCTACTTATTGAAACAAATTACAATGTGTGGTCTCAATTGATGGAGGTGCATATTTTTGAACGAGAAAAAATCTCCTACATTATAGGCAAAATTGCTCCACTTGTTGTGTCCGACAAGGGATATGACAAATGGTATGCTAAAACTCAGAAGGTGAAGCGCTGGCTTCTAATGTCCATGTCTTCGTATACCCACTACATGTGAAATCTAGAATACTCTTTCCAAAGCTTTTTATGACAATAATGATGAGATGCAAGTTTATTCTTTACATCAACAAGTTTTTTTTGCCAAACAAGGTGCCAAATCACTTTCTGTATACTATGAGGAGTTAACCAAAATATTTCGGGAAGTAGATCATCGTGATAAAGGGGTCATGAAGGATCCTTATGATGTTACCACATATCGACAATCCATTGAGCGTACCCGTGTACATATATTTATTGCTGGTTTGGATAAGAATTTTGATCAATTTCGACGATAAATTTTACGTCATGAGCCATTCCTCGGTCTGGAAGAGTGTTATTCCTTAGTCCGTTGTGAGGCCATACGTTCTGTTACTTTGAATGAGAAAATTGAGAAACTTGAAGCTTTCGTTATGATTTCTCGCCATTGACCTAGTCAGACGGCACATAATCGGCCCAAATCCAACAATCCAAAAAAATTTCAAAAGTTTAAATAAACTGACATATAAATGCATTAATTGCAATCAAATCTATCATTCAAAAAGTTTTTGTTTTAAACTTGTTGGATATCCCGATTGGTGGGACCCAACACATCATCAAAATTTCAAGTGGCCCTCTACTGCAACAATCACTCAAATGCAGGATGACGATACCACTCCTTCGTCATCAACATTGGTAACCACTACGTACATTAGAGGTAAGATCTTAACCATTTCTACATCTATTTTGAATAGAGCATGGATAAATGATTCTGGTGCTACTGATTATATGACATTTGATGTTAGACAAGTGTCCACCCTTAATTTATCCTCCAAAAATTATGTCTCCAAGGCCAACGGTAATACCACCTTCGTTATTAGGGAAGGATCATCTCATCTTACTGATACTTTACTTCTTGATTCTGTGTTAGTAGTTTCCTTTTTAGCTTATAATCTTTTATCAGTCTCACAAATACCTTATCTTGTGTTGTTTTTTTTGCTTGATTATTGTGTATTTAAGGACATTTAGACTCAACAAATGATTGGTTATGGTGTTAAAAGAGGGCAACTGTATTACTTAGACTTGAAGTCAAACACTTCCAATCGATTACAACAAAAATTTTCCTGTAGAAAGCACTGGTTCATCCAAGAAGATAACTGAGATTTGGCTCTAGCATTGACGTTTAAGACATGCCTTATTTGGTTATTTGAAAATGTTGTTTCCTAGTTTATTTAAGAATTTGGATATTTATGTTTTCAAATATGGTGTTTGTGAACTTGCAAAAAGCCATCGTGCTTCATTTCTTTTGATTTTAAATAAAAGTCTAGTTTCTTTTATGGTTATTCATTCTAATGTTTGGGGACCATTCAAAGTGCCCACATTGAAAGGGTCACATTAGTTTGTTACCTTTATAGATGGTTGCACTAAGATGAGCTGGTTGTGTTTAATGAAGTCCAAATCAAAAGTTAAGTTACTATTTTCAAAGTTTTATAACACCATTAATACATAGTACAATATTCGAGTACAAGTGTTATAGAGTGATAATGGTGGGGAATACCATAGTTCTGAACTTTAGCAATTTTTGGACTCTCATGGCTTAATCCATCAAACTAGTTGTTCGAATACACCTCAACATATTGGCATGACCAAACGTAAGAATAGACACTTGTTAGAAGTTGTTCGCGCTTCCCTTATCACAATTTATATGCCCTTATACTATTGGGGTGAAGCTCTTTTGTTTGTCGCACATATCATCAATCATGTTCCATCTCATACTATCAACTTCAAAACACCATTCCAAACACTTGCAGAAGTATTGTTGCACCAACAGTCCCAAACCTATCCCCACAAGTCTTTGGATGTGTTACCTATGTTCGTCTTCACAAACACCAATGCAATAAGTTACTTTCTCTCGCCTTGAAATGTGTCTTTGTTGGATATGCAATTCATAAAAAAGGATACAAATGTTATCATCCCCCTACTCAATGCATGTTTATCACTACGAATGTTGTCTTTCATGAAGACATTATATATTTCTTTGAGTCTGACTTTCAAGGGGAGTCTCTTGAGGACATTTAGACGCTTGTATACAACCTTGAGGAAAATGTGGGGAAGTATCTGATCAAAATGTAGGTGATTTAGATCCTAGTAGTCAAAACTTGGATGTGAGTAGTGATATCTTACACAACGACATAATAAGTGTAGAAGTGAATGAGTTGGAATTGAGTAGTCCAAACTTGGATCTAAGTGGAAATGCACACCAAGAAACTAGGAAACTTCTGAAATCGAGATTGAATCTCTCCCAATTGATACACCAAACTAATCTTTGTTTGAGGATATCCCTTATACAATTCCTGATTCCCCCAAGAGATAGTTACCACAACGTCTCACTAGAGGTATTCCAAAGCCTACATATGAACCTCAATTGTTTAGTAAAGTAAGATATCCAATGAATCATTATATGTCTACACATTGCTTGTCAAAATCAAATCAGTCATTTATCAATCAATTATCTACTATATTTATACCTAACAGTATACAGAAAGCAGTAAATGATCCAAGATGGAAAGCTGTGATGAATGAAGAGATGACCTCCTTGTAAAAGAACCAAACTTGGGAGCTCATCAACCGACAAAAAAAAAAAAACTAGTTGGGTGTTGATGGATCTTTACTGTGAAATATGAAGCTGATGGAACGATCGAACGGTTTAAAGGGAGATTGGTAGCAAAAGGTTACACTCAAACTTATGAAATTGACTACACTGAAACGTTTGCACCAGTAGCGAAAATCAACATAGTTCGAGTCTTGTTATCCTTAGTTGCAAATTATGATTTGTCGTTACAACAGTTTGATGTGAAGAACGCATTCTTACATGGTGAACTATCTGAAGTGATCTACATAGACCTCCTACTAGGGTGCATGGTAATAGAAAAATAAAATCAAAAGGTGTATAGGTTGAAGAAATCACTATATGGATTAAAATAGTCCCCTAGATCGTGGTTTAGATGATTTAGTAAATACATGACAACCTTTGGTTACAAACAAAGCAACTCAGATCACACATTATTTTTAAAGAAGTGACATAGGAAGATTATTGCACTCATTGTATATGTGGATGACATGATCGTCACAGGAAATGATCCAAAAGAAATGAGAGCTTTGCAGGAATACTTGTCCAAAGAATTTGAAATGAAAGACTTAGGCCTCTTAAAATACTTTCTGGGAATTGAAGTATCTCGATCAAGTAAAGGAATCTTTATATCTTAGAGAAAGTATGCCTTAGATTTACTACATAAAACTGGTATGCCAGCTTGCCAATTAGCTGACTCTCCAGTGGAAAAGGGTTTAAAGTTATGAATTGAGACAAATCAAGTATCGGTGGACAGAAGGAGATACCAGAGACTTGTTGGAAGGTTGATGTACTTAACTCACACAAGACCAGATCTTGCCCATGCTCTAAGTATCATTAGCTAGTTCATTTATAATCCCAGTGTGCAACAAATGAATTCAGTCATGTGCATTTTGAGATATCTAAAATCTGCTTCAAGTAAGAGAATTCTATTTTCTAAAAGCACATACAAGGAAAATATCAAAGTATATATCAATGCTGATTGGGCCGAACTAGTAGACGATAGGCGGTCAACTTTAGGATACTTTACCTTTGCAGATGGGAACTTAGTCATATAGAGAAGCAATAAGCAAAATGTTGTTGCAAATCTAATGCTGAAGTTGAGTAAAGAGGAATGGCCTGAGGAATTTTTGAAGCACTATAGTTGAAATTTCTCTTACAAGATCTAGGCTACTCTTCAAAACAACCAATTCAACTGTATTGGCCATGTATTCAAAAGTTGAGTATAGAGTAATGATCATGTATGTAACCCTTACATAATTGTTGACTCCCAATGTAAGGCTTACATTCTTTGACTCTTATTACTCTATTTTTACTCTTTTTGAGTCATTTTAATCTAGTATTCTTCTAAGAGTCCAACAACTTACAAAACACATAAATACCTTCCAAAATATGAAAATAATAAAATAAAGCATAAAAAGAATGCTTAAAAATATTTCAAAATATAGGTCAAAATAGTGTTCATCAGCCATCAGCTCCTGCCGCCACCCGTTACCTCCCTCTAGCCAGTCACCACTCTTACTAGCTCTGTCCTTCGCACTTCACGCTGGCCATGGAAGGAAGAGGTAGCTCCGTCCTTCCCACTCATCTCTGTTTATGTTTTTATATTGCTTCACGCTTGCCATGGATTTGATATGTCTCTTCCCTCCGAATTCATGAAGCTTGGTGATAAGGGTATTTGCATAGAGTGAAATTAAGTTAGCTATAAATAATAAACCTAAACCACCAAATACCCAACCCAGAGGAACCAATATATTTCCAGAGTATCCTAGAAGATATGCATTGTTCGCACCAATTGTTAGCACAAAACACACTTGAAACCATGAATTTGTGAATTCCACAAACAAATAATTAATTAATCAGACATTTTTGGAATTTAGTAATTAAAATTCTTTCTATATAGATTTTTTGTAGTTTCTTTCTCTCTGGACTCTCTTTGTTTGATAATACTTCCGTTTGAATATATATAAAAGAGAGATTGTCCAAAAACAAAACAATCCTTTGACAAAAGCGAATAATTGGCAACTATAAACTAATTAGTCAACAACTTAAAATCTATTACATTTTGGGTTCTGGACATGCAAATTAAAACAATAATCTCGATGTCAAATTCTTGTCAACGAGTTGCGTCTCAACTCAAAGAAGTACACTAGGGCATGTTGAAAGTGAAGAACTTGTGGGTTTAGTTATCAATTAAGAGCGTGTAAGTTGTGTCGTATAAAAAAATTTCTCAAGAAATAAAAAATAAAGGAAAACATAAGAAGGCCAGATTAAAATCATAATGGGTACAAAATCATATTGACTCTAATAATCAATACCATCTAAATTTAGAGGACCCATTTGGAATATGAATGACGAATTCAAAAAATAACCTTTCCTTTCCTTTGTTATAAGAGTAAGAGTGAAAATCAATGTCATTACAAATATTGAAAGATACAGATAACAAAAAAAAATGGATAGACCATTGTTTGGTGTAGACCCACCACTTAATACTAACACCCCCACTGCCCCTTTGTGTGTACTGTGTAGTAGTAAGAAATTTGCTTTTGGTTCAAAAATTCAATAGTCCCTAATCCAAATAATGTAACTCTCAAACCTCATTGTCTCACTCTATAGACCTCTATAGTAGCATTTTAAATTTAGAGAAAGTTCCATTGATCTCATAAATGATAATACAATTGTTGACTTTGATCTGTTCATTTCCTACAAGCCATTATGTTATATCATATCACTTATTTCCTTTTAATAAGTAAATTCTACGTGCCTTCAACTTTACATGATTGATAGCTCCAACTTTACTTGATTAAAAAAACAAAATTTTGTTAAAACATTTTAACAATAATACGCAATTTGTATCGGAGCGTGTGTAGTTTAATGATATTAAAGTTTCAAATATAAATATAAATTAAAGAGTTCAATTTTAAGATGTTAGAATTGTATTTTTGTTTTTTTAATTGAACTCTCGGAACTTAGTTTCAAATCCACACGCTTGTTTATGTCTAATTTTTAACCAAATTTTTATTTTACATCAAGCATTTAATGGACTTTTTAATAGGAAGGGAGACATTTGTTTGTTTTTGATTTACAGTGGGGTTTGGAAAGTGGAGTTTGTTCATAATCTCACATCCATATGTAGGTGATGATTATCTATATGAATTTATCAGACCAAGTCAATTTTTAGACTTTACTATGACTGAAGACATCGAACCTGAAATTTATGTTGAAAAAATGAAAAAAAATACTACCAAATTTAAATGAGTCAACTTCAAAAAGGGAAATAAAGGCAAGCAATGTTGGCCCAAATAATGAATATGATATGAAGAATCCAAAAAATTCCAGGTTAGAAATATGGAATCATTTTTCTTACATTAAACCTTTTGATATGGAAAATCTTAGAGTTGCATGTCATTATTGTAATAAAGATTATGCTGCTCATCCTATAAGGAATGGAACCACTTCAATGATAAATCATTTCAAAAATTTATGCAAAATGATTCCTACGGAAATAGATAGAGGGCAAAAAATTTTAAGTTTCCAACCACAAAAAGGAGAGGGTGATACGACGACTCATAAATTAGTTATTGTATCATTTGATGAAAAATGTGCTAAAGTTGCTTTAGCAAATATGATTATTATTGATGAATTATCTTTTAGATTTGTTGAGGGTGAGAGATTTAAAAAATTTATAGCTGAAATTTGTCCTAAGTTTCATGTGTCATCTCGTCAAACAATTTCTAGGGATATGTTCCAACTATATTTAGATGAGAAACAAAATTTGAGAAACTTTTTTATCAGTAAAAAGCAAAGAGTTTGTCTTACTAGTGATTGTTGGCCTTCAATTCAAACTGCTCATTATATTTGTCTTACTGCTCATTATATTGACAAAGATTGAGAATTGCAAAAGAGAATTATAAACTTTTGTCAAGTTAAAAATCATAAAGATGATATAGTTAGAAGAGTGATAGGACAAAGTTTGCGTGATTGGAGTATATGTAAGGTATTCATCTTAAATCTTGATAATGCTTCCTCAAATGATATTGTTGTGTTATATTTGAAAAGGAAGTTGAAAAATTGGAATGATGGACTTGTTATGAGTGGAGAGTTCTTTCATGTACGATGTTGTGCTCACATTTTGAACTTGGTTGTAAGAGAAGGACTTAAAGATCTTCACAATACTATTCTGAGTATTCATTGTGCAGTGAGATATGTTAGATCTTCTCCTTTGAGATTACAAAAGTTTAAAGTGTGTTATGCTAAGAAAAATATTGAGTCCAAAGGAAGTGTCGTGCTAGACATGACTACAAAATGAAAATCCACATATTTAATGTTAAAATCTTGTTTAGATTTTCAAAAAGCTTTTGATCGTCTTGAAGAAGAAGAAGGATCAAACTTTACTTCTTATTTTTATGAGGAGCGTTCTAATCTTGGGCCTCCAATAATAGATGATTGAAAAAATGCTAGTATTTTTGTTAAGTTTTTGAAGACTTTTTATGACTGTACGTTAGCATTCAGTGCATCTTTGTCTTCCACATCAAATTTATATTTTTTAGAATTGCATAACATTCAATCTCAAATACTTACATGGTGTGGTTCTGACGACGAGTTGTTGAAAAATATGGCTGCTAGCATGAACATGAAATTTGATAAGTATTGGAGAAATGTTGATAAGACCAATAAGATATTGTATGTTGCATTTGTACTTGATCCAAGGTACAAATTGGAGTATTTGGAGTTTCTATTTGAAGGAATTTATGATTTAAAAATTGTTCAAAAATTAAAAGAAGATGTTAAAAATACTTTTATTGACATGTTCAAAGCTTACTATAAGCTAGTGCATGGAGAGGATTGTCAATCTAATGTGACTCAAGCACAAGATGTAATAGGAAGAATTTTATCATCTGAAGAAGTAAGAAAGATGAAATTTCTCAAACACTTAGAGGAGAAAAATAGTTTGGAGTTAAAATCTGAAGTTGAGAAATATTTGAACACCCCATGTGAAAGTGTCATGTTGGATATGTTTGATATTTTGAAGTGGTGGAAGGCAAATTCTTTTAGGTTTCCTATTGTCTCTCTCATTGCACGTGATGTATTAGCAGTTCAAATTTCAATTGTTGCATCAGAGTTAGCTTTTAGCATAAGATGGCGTATTTTTGATCCATTTAGGAGTTCTCTTAATCTTAAAATAGTGGAAGCATTAGTATGTACTCAAAATTGGTTACGTTCTCCTACTAAAAATAAGATTGATGTGGCTTTACAAGAATATATTGATGATCTCGAAATTTATGAAGATATTGATTCAGGTGATTACATTACTTATATATTATTTACAATGTTAATTTTTATATATTATTATCTAATAATATATGATTTTATTTGATTATAAAGTTAGTTAAAGGCACTATATTGATCGATGATGATTAATGATTTTCCTTATTAATCAAAGAATTAAGGATAAGTTTTTCTAAGCAATCAAATATATTAGTTGGAGATTTTATGGAGGCTTTACTATTAATATTTTAAATCTGAAATATTTATTTTCTTAGTCATTATTATGAACTTGTGTAACCTTTTTAATACTCTAAAATTTAGATTGTAATTATTTTGAATTATTCATGGATTAATGTATTATTGTATTTTGCTATAGAATTTGCAAAAATATTTAGCTATAGACTGTAATTAATTTTATAATTATTTTTAGGATTTTATTTTCAAATTTTAACAAATTTAAAGGCAGCTGGCGTGAGCTATGGAGATAGCTTAATAGAGCATTTTTCTCGATTAATGCAATGAATTATGATTTTTAATCTTTGATCGTTATGTTGGAAGAATTATGACTACATGTTACTCTAAATTTTATTTAAAGAAGTCAAGCATATAAAAAAGTTTTTTTTGTTATAGCTCATAATTTTAGAATGCTATGTTTTTTCTTTTAAGTAGATATTTGTTTTATTATGATATGCATAGGAATAGTAAAAGTTGAAAAAAAAATCGTCTTTGTATTTAAAAAAAAAAAGTAAAAAAAAAATTGTTAATCAAACCGGACCAAACCGTTCGGTTTTAAAATTTTATTAGCTAATTAGTTTAGTTTAATTTGGTTAAAATAATATGTTTGATTCGGTTCAATTTGATTATTTTTTTTTGCTGAAAATCGGATCAGACTACCAACACTCCTAGTGTGAATATATAAATTTTTTTTAGATATTATTTATTATTTTTGTATATATTCTTTAATAATTTTATTGATTATTTTTTTATTAAATATTAAATAATTGTGTTTTTAAAAAAAAAAAAATGTGGACAAACTTCTTATGTGTGAATATATAATTTTTTTTAGATATTATTTATTGCTCTCATATATACTTTTTAATAATTTTATTGATTGTTTTTTTTATTAAGTATTGGATAATTATATTTTTAAAAAAATTATATTAATTTTATGTTTTATTAAATTAAAATATTATATCATTAGTTATTTTATGAATAATAAATAATTTGTCTAATTTTTCTATATTGTTTCGTACAGAACTTGACTCCATATATATGTGGCCCAGTCTATCTAATAATTTATACTTTTTTTTTTTTTTACATGCGTTTCATTACCAACAGAAATAATACAAAAATTTATTTACAATGCGGAAGAAAATTTAAAAAATTATATAAAACAACAATTATAAAATTTAAAATAATAAAAATATTAATTTAATAATATTTAACAATATTAAATTAAACAAAATTTAATATTAAACGAATCTAAATAACCGTAACATAACTTAAACATAATTTATGTTTATTTAAAAGACATTTAATATAAAATAATGAGTTAAAAAATTTTAATAATAAAAAAATTATTAAAAATAACACCTATAAAATTTATAATAACAAAATTCGCACCACAATAATATTAAACGAATCTAAATTGTCGTAATTTAATTTGAGCGGCGTTTAAAAAATATAAAAATTATTTTTTAATTATAAAATATATAATTTGACCATAAAATATGCTATTTTTATTATTATAAATTTTAATATTTGTTATTTTTTTAATAAAAATAGGATAAAATATCCTATGTGTCCCCTTTTTATGTAAAAATTAGGGGTGGGCATTTTTGTTCAAAAACCAACCAACCAGCTGGAGTCTAGGTCCAAACCGATCCTATGCTTTTTGTTTTTGGTGGTTGATTGGTCCGATAGGTCCAAAATATTACAAAATCGACCTAGTCGATTCGGTTGTAGGTCTGTCAAAAATAAAAACCGACAAAATCGAACCGACCTACACTTTTATATATTAGTATATTTTTTAAATATTATATAATAAATGTTATAAAAAATAAATAAAATGAAGTATTAATTAATATTATATAAATATAAAATGTAAAAGTCTTAAACAAATATTTAACTTTTGAAATCATAATTTTAAATTTAGGAGGGTAAGTAGTGGACATCAAACATGAAGTGTCAATAATGAGATATCATTTCCATATGGCACATAATATGAGCAAAGATAGTATTTCTTATAACCAAAAGTAACACATTTGTATGCTCTAACTTTTAAAAAAGTATTTATAGGGGTAAAATATTGTTTGTATTTTTAATTATGATAATAATTTTTAAGTAAAATTATAGGTCTAAAACCGCAAACCAACCTCCCTCAAACCGACATTGTAGGTCGGCTTGAAGGTTGGTTTTTTAGGGATTATAGGTCGGCTAAGGTTTTGAATTTTTTAAAACCGCTAAGATAAGGTCGGCTTGTAGAATAATTTAATAGCAGACCTATCGGACCTACGCCCACCCCTAGTAAAAATATACAAACTAGTATTTTTTTTTTTTTAAAGGACCACCTTTTTCTCAAAATATGGACATTTCAGTTGAGTCCTTTTTTTTTTTTTATCAATTCCGTTAAAAATAGGATGGAAATATTACATGAGTGAATTTTAACATTTATATTTTTAAATCTTGAATTAAAAACTTACATTTGACATGTTATATATTATTAGGCTACAAAATCATTAACCAAGACATAATTACTTACATCAAGAGTATTTTGTGTCATTTTACCAAAAATGACTCATTTTTCTACCCAATATTGTTTTTCCGAAAAAAAAAAAAAGAAAAGAAAAGGATTTTTATTTTTATCTTTGCACAATAACAGCGTTTCGGTTCCCCCCTTCTGTTGCACTTTCTCTTTCCGTTTTTCTTGTTATATTCACACTAATTAAATATAACATATAATTAAATAATTTTAAAAATAAATTTTTTTTTTCATTATTCAAAATTTTTTTTATCCCATATTATATCATAATTAACATAAGTAAAAATATAAATACAAATTTATGTAATTTTAATATTACTCCTATTCTATTTAGTGGCTTTGCTACCTTTTTTTATATACAATAAAAGTTACCTATTTTTATCTTTATTTTTAAAATGACACATTTTTAATCCCATTAATTAATTAAAAATATTTAATTAATTTAATTTTAAATAATTAATTCAATTTAACAATGATTAATTTATCTTTTTAAATATTTTTCATAGTGTATTCTGAAATTTAATCTAATTTTAAATAACTAATGCAATTTGATGATGATTAATTTATCTTTTTAGATATTTGCATAGTGTATTTTGAAATTTAATACAAAATAGTATAAAAAATATAAAAAATTCTAATAAAATATAAAATTTATAAAAATAGTTGACAAAAATATAAAATAAAAAATATATTGTATTGTTATTTTATTTTAATAGTATAAAATTGAATTTAAACAATAAGATGTTTGTTGTCAACCTTTTTTGTAAATTTAATATTTTATGAAAATATTTTGTATTTTTTGGCACGTTATTGTATCGCATTTTTTTATTCAAATACGATACTTACAAAAAATGAGATAAAAATATCTAAAAGAATAAATCAACTATTGTCAAATTCTATTCACCGTTTAAAATTGAATTAATTAGGTATATTTAATTAAATAAGGAATAAAAAAGATACCATTTTAAAATAAGGTTACAAATAAGTACATTTTGTTAAATAGACCAAAATGATATCAAACCCATCTATGTATCTATTTTTTTTTTTGGTTCAATACTTTAGTAGTTCACTATTTAATAAAAGGTACATATATTGATTTATGTTATCAAATTAGTATATTAATAGTCTCCCAATTTAACAAAAGATATAATAATGATCCAATTTTAAAAGAAAAATCTTAATTTATAGAAGTGTAATTATGTCTTTATAAAACTCATTATTATTTTATATATTATATAATTTGTTTTTGTTCATTTCAATAAAAAAATATCTCGTATCATTCTTATAATTACTATCAACTTCCACCATCATGTCGAACTCCTGTTATCACTTTATTTATTTATTAGCCAACTAATTTTTATTATTTATTATAGAATAATTTAAAATTATATTTTTTAATGACCAATCCATTTAAAGTACTCATCCATAACCCTATCACTACTATCAAGTATCAACTCATTTCCTCTTATTTCAGTGCTTCATCAAAGTTGGACTTAAGTATCCATATTTTTTATAAAAAAAAAAAGTAAGCAGATCCATATTAATAAATTAGTACTATAATAATTCCTCTATTTAACAAAATATAAAATAATGGTCTAATTTTGAAAAAAATAATAATTTATAAAAGGATAATTTTGTCTTTATGAAATATTTATTATTTTATGTTTTCTCTCATATTTTTTTATTGAGCTGACAATTTTTGACATAATTCGTAAACTCTACACGACCCACTTATGAAAGAGTCAGGTCTAAATTGGATTGTAAACAGGTTGACTTATTTAACCCATTTAAAATAGGTCATAACAAGTTAACCTGAGTAACCTGTAACCTGTATAAGCAACCCAAGTAAATAACAAACATCATTAGGGTATGTATGTAATTGTTTCTAATCTAATTATTTCATCTTTCATTTTCATATTTTTATCAATTTATAATAATATGTTGTTTAATTTAATTTTATATATTTTAACTATTAATTATTTATTTTAAACTTAAAACAAGTTTTTACTTACAAAAAATTTATGATATATATTTTTGTTAGACCTTTTTGTTGTTGTTTGAGACTTTAACACCTTAATTTTGATATATCACAATACTTATGATTATTAATTTTTTTATATTTTTTGTTGAAATAATGCTTAAATTAATTTAGCTTTTAGAATATAATTAAAATTTATTATTATGTTGGTAGATTACATAAGATATGTAGATACTTGATATAATATGTCAAATTTTCTTATATTATAAAGTGTAATATATATTATCTTTTATATTTAAACGGGTCAACTCATTTATTAAACAGGCTGAGTCAGGGTTGCACTTTTCAACCTGTTTAATAAATGAATTAGGTCTTGGTTAAGCTTATACAGTCTAGTCATAAACAGGTATATTCAAATCCGACAATACCCACCCATTTAACAACTCTATTTTTTATCCACTTCATTATGAAAACAATTCTATCAACCATGTTTATCTTCGCTATCATCTTTGTTCTAACCTTAATACTACCCCATTTTTTTTTGCTTATTAACCACCCTTCACTATTTACCGCAGTATAATTTAAAATGTAATTTATTGAAACTAAAGTTACGCAATTACTAACTCTTTTCAAACATCATCTCTGCCAGTGACCGCAACTACAATCAATTCACTACCTCCAATTTTTTCGCCCCTTTCTCTTTTGACCACCTTTTGTTCTTGTGTTCGATAAAAATCAATTTTACTTTAAGTTTGATCGAATATAAGATTATCAGATAGAATAAAGTGGTTAATAATATCAGAGGGAATAAGTTGGTGGTAGTGATAGTCAGGGTAGAGATAAGTACTTTAAAAGAGTTAGTATTTTTAATTACATATTCATAAAAATAATATAGCTTTTGATTATTATGTAGCAAGTGAAAGTTAATTGGCCGACAAAGGAATAAAGATATATCAAGAGTAGGATGGAGATGATGATGAAAGTTGACTGTAATTATTAGGATGGTATGAGATGTTTTCGTATTGAAGTAAAAAAAAAAAAAGAGAATACATAAAATAATAATTATTTTCATAAAAATAAAATTGTCTTTCTATAAAATAGTTTTTTCTTTTAAAGTTGGATCATTATTGTACCTTTTGTTAAATAAAAATACTCTAGATACAAGTTTGACAATACGGATCAACTTATATATCTTTTATTAAATATAAAGACTACTAAAATACTAAACTAGTATCATACCAACACTTACAAATTTTGACAAAAAATATTTTCATTTATTATTATTCAAATAATTAATTAATTGTCACAAAATGTATAGAAAATTTTCATGTTTCTTTATACAATTCTGATTTCAGTTTCGCAAGGGTACTGAATAGTCATTTTACTGGCCCTTCGAGTCTTTTGACTTTTCATTAAGTGCAATTAAATTTGGGGATAAAAATAGGTGGACTAAACTTTAAATTTTATAGTAAAATTAAATAAAAATATTTTTATTATAATTTAATACATATAATAACTTATATATTATAATATAATTGTCAATAATTTATAATTACTTTTTATTTTATTTTATTTATATAACTCTAATTTTACATATAGTATAATATAGACATCTAATTAGTGCATGTAATTTGATATTACAAAATTGTTATTTAGTAAATAATAGACCGTATCTGTATGCACACAAATTTTAAATTTTTAAAGGGCTATGCCACGAAGTTAAGTTGAAAAAAAAAAAAAAAAAAGAGTGGCATAAGTTTGTTACATTTGATAAAAACGTACTTTAGTATGCTATCTTTTGTAAAAGAGTTATCAGAGTTCATGTAGAAACTTTAGACTAAATTTTTAGGATAAAGTTAATATTTTAAAAATATTTATTTATTTTATCAAAATAACGTGAGTACATGTTTGAATAATTATTTTTATTCACAACTACATCATTTGACCTAAAATTTTGAGATTTTTGTTGTAAGAAGATGAACTATGGTGTAATGATGAATAAAAATAATTATTGAGATATTTTTTTTAGTAATAAAAAATATGTTTAAAATGTCAATTTTACTCCTAAAAATTTGACAAAAAATATATTAATGAACTTCGATATAACATACTTGTATTATCTCACCACATTTGTTTCTGTCTGGGCTTCTGGCCATTCACCCAATTGAGAAATCAATTGACAGATTTTCTTAAATTTGTGCGCCAGAGCCAGAGACGCCGTCATTGCAAGAATCTATTCATCTATTGTATCAATTTTGAAGTTTCTTTTATTTTTTTTTTTGTATTAACTACATAATTTTGAAAAAAATAATTTAAAAGTAGATTTTCAATTTTTTTTCAACATGCATTATATCATTTATATTAATTGATAATTTAATAAAAAGTGAATTTTCAAATAATTTTTTTTAAAAAAATTATAAATATTAATCCATTGAAATGTCCAATCGATGTCAAAATTTTCATCCTTATTTCATAATTTGTTGTATCTAGTTACCCCAATTATCTCATAAGAAAAAAAAAATATGGACTATGTACATTATCTCTGTAGATGTGTTCAATGATTTGATGATAAAAAAAGTCATAACTTAAAACTTTTGCTCTAATAAGGGACGGAGCAAAAAATATTTTTTAGGGGATTTAAATTATTATTTTTTTTGATAAAGTAAAAAATTAGTATGAATTATGATAAAATATATTAAATTTAACATTAAAATTTTCATATCATATTTAATAGAGACACAGAGTTAGCATTCAAAAAATAAAGTTAACACATTATAATTAACTTATAACAAAAATTAAACAAAAATATAATAAGTTAATAAGTATTATAATCATTTATGTATAAAATATATTTATTAATTAAAAATCTAAGCAAATAGAAAACTCAATCAAATACATTAAAATTTATAGTTGTTAAAATTAAAATTAAAACTAAAAGAAATATATGAAAATGTAAAAAGTAAAATATGATTTAGAATTTTAAGCTTATATTAAAAAATATATGTTAATAAATAATATAAGAATAACTAATAATAATAAAAATAATAAATTTTTATATAAAAAAATTCAAAAAAAATTCTAAAAGATTATTAAAATAAAATGTCAAATAATATAATATTAGATAAAGTTAAAATTTGGGTTGAAATAAAATATGAGAAATATACAAACTTAAAAGCTTTAGTTTAAAGCTTATTATATGCTTCTTTTTTTAATTTATTTTTATAATGTAGTGTCTAAAGTTAAATATTTAAACTTTTTTTTTTGGATTATCACATTTAAGAATAATTTTTACATAATATATGACTACAATTTTATTTATGTTATACTAATACTTACCAAATACATGAAAATATGAGTATATACTTAATCATTTTATTTACAATTTATGTAATTGTTATCCATGTATTTGTTAAATACTATTAATATATACTAAAATATGTACATAAAACTTAGACACAATATATTACTACAAATAAAATATTTAATTAATGCTAAAAATGTACATATAATTAGTTTTTTGTAAAAAAGTTGGCCGGACTGCAACCTTAAGAAGTTCCATCCATGGCTGCAATCTGGGTGTGTTTACTAATTCGTAATAAAAATTAATCTAAAATTGAAATAAAAATCAATCGAAACAAGGAGGAAAGGAAAGAAAAAAAGAAGAAATCATTTACTTTTCAAGTGTTTACCTAAAATTGTAATAAATAAAATAAAAATATTAATTTACTTAAATATTCTTCTTAAAAATGATGAAGAACAATAAAAAATAAAATAAAAGATTAAAAATAATAATAATTATGGAATTACATATTATGAATTTGGGAAAAGAAAATAATACTAAGAGTTATAAGGAATCAATCAATGAAAATCACTCCAAAAATTGTGGGATCTTTGTTCCATTTCCTCTATATTTTTTGAAAATAAACATGGAAATTAGAATGACTCCCTTTACACTCATTCCCTTTCATTGTTAGTAAACACAGCCTAAAAATTATGCAAATTAATCTTTGCAGAAAGGCCAAAAGCACAAACATATACCAAACTGCATGGAGGCCAAGGAACAATTTGGCCTCTAATAATGTTAGTGGAAGGTTCTATAACATGGGTTTGAGTCATTGGAACTAATTAAGTTAGAGAAATAATTTGATCTGTAATGTGTTATTTGAATATATATAATATGCCAAGACCATACTTGGCCTCCACCAATTTAACTTTTCACACTGGACATGATTTATGAATTATGATTAATTATGTATATTATATTCATTATTTAGCAAAAATAATTAAATAAGTAATAATAAGTGGGCTGCACATATGATTGTAAAATGAAACTTATATAAAATATATAATGCTTTTCCTTAGATCTATCTCCCTCACTTAGATACACGAACAGTTGAACTCTTTGTTATTCTAGCTATCAAATATACAGACCGATTCTTCCTTAATTGTCTTTCAAGGATCAAATTAATCATGATATCTTAGAAAAGATATTGATTTTGTTGGGTTTGGTTTGGTTTTGTAAGAAGTTAATGTGTTAATTAGTTTAAACCAATTAATTACATGTAAGGAAAAGAAAAGTATTTGAATATAAAAAATTGAGAGAGAATAACATTGCACTACTTACTAGCGATCGAACCATTAACCCTTGGGTTTAGATGCTTCACAATATAACTTTGTGCCACTGATACTACAACAATAACGATAATTAAGGGTACATACATTTTTGAGAAAGAGATGTTAACATACTTGATGCTTTTAACATAAAAAATAATTGTGTATTTCGTATAAACATTTCAACACATATTTATGTGAATTTATAAAACTTTGCTAATATTTGATAGATTGGTCCTAATAAAAAGTACATAACAATGAGTGACGGGGTAAGGTTCGAAAATGAGCATCACGGCGGATTTATGATTTATATTAGTTACTATTTATTTTTAATTGAAAATATATTATTGTATCTCATTTTAATAAATATGTTCAAATTATTCTCTAGCAAAAAAAACGTATGTTTAAATTATTGAGTTTATAGTGAGTTATTGACTGATAAAAACTTAAAATTTAAAAATCCATGTAAAATACAGTTCTATTTTATGCATTAAATTTTTCTATAATTTTTGAATACTACACTTAAAATTTCATTTGTGGAGAGTTGAGATAGAGTATGTGCTCTTTCTAACTGCAATACAGATCCGCCTCTGAAAATGAGGCATGATTTTTTTTTTTTTTTTAATCAGAAGTATTATTTTTTTGGTGTGAAGTGTGGAGGCTAGTTAAATTAATAAAATTCTCAAAGTTTTAGGCATTAAATTAAGGGAGATTTTTACACACACAGATATTAATATGTGGTGAAATGTATTCATCTTGACATTTTATTTTTATAAAAAAGGAAAGAGTTTTAGCGAGACATGAAAATGATATTAGTGACTATTGTTAATAGAAGCATACGATAAGTTATATTTAAGAATTTTTTATAAATAAGCCATATAAATTTTGCTTGTTTTAAATTAGTTATAGAATTCAAAATATTATAGACCTAATTCGATAAGATAAAAAAAAAAAAAAAGAAGCTAAAGCACTAAACCGATATTACTTAAAAAAGGTAAATGACAATTGATAATTATCCTATTTTATGATACTTGTACAACTATATATATAGTTCCACCATATTTAATCCATGTAGGGTAATCTCAATATCAAACTATAATGATGTCCCCAATTATTCCAGTACTAACTAAAGAGGTACCTTAACCTTTGTGCATGCGAGAAGAATATTTTATGATATTGGACTGAAATTGGACTGGACATATATATTCTTTTTATATATATTTAATTCATTAATTAAGTTTTTGAAAGAAAACAATAACATCAGTCAGTACTGAAGCATGCCCTAATGATTAGAGGGGAGATTATGGGTTGATGAGAGATAAATAATAAGAAAAAATGAGAAATTATTTAGTACTTTTATTTAGATTATTTGATAAAAAAGGAGAAAAATTTACAAAAATGAAAGTTTTTAATTATAGATCTAATTAATTTAAAAAAGAGATGAATAAATTAATTTTTAATTTTATCAAATTTAAATATGTAATATAAATATAATGGCCAGACATACAATCACGTATAAAAATAAAATACTAAATTAAGGAATAACACAAGATATTTTTAAGTAAAAATAACATAGGTCACAACAATGACCTAAGAAAAAAACCACTTAACTATTTACTATAAAAATCAACTGTTCAATTACAAGGGCAGGTCTTAAACTATTATTCACAGATAAAATTCCCTATATAATTTACTTACGAGCCGTTGTTCCTTTCACAGTCTCCACAAGCTAGGTATGCTAATCCGAACCAATGTTCCAATCTACTCGAATCCCATGAGATCAATCGAATCCATCAACTTTAATAAATTCGAGTCACACGAATTACCGAATATGTCAACCTTAGTACCGACAGCCTTTGTATACTTTGATCTCGTTGACCACCGATGGATAAAAGAAATTATGTTGTAGTCTGATATGTATAGATGTGAGACTTTTAAAAACAATACAGTAGTTCCAATATCTTTTTTTTTTTTTTGCACAACAACTCCGATCAAAACCTAATATATTTATAGTGATAACCTAGTAATATTAAGGTTATTTCTATTAGGACTTTCTTACCAAAAGACCACTAAAATTTTAATAGGTTTTATAACACATCATAAAAATATTAAAGTATATTAACAAATTTAGCATCAATAAATAATTCAATATTGTAAACATGTGCTAGTGAATACATGATGACAATATTATATGTGATAGTTATAAAATATATACCTGAAGTATAACTATCTAGAGCTTGAGTATTTTTTCGGCTTTGCTTGCGAGTTTGATAATGAACTATAAACTATATTACTATCAAATATTTTGTCCATAAAATTTGCCAACACTTATAAACCTTACAATCTCCCCCTTTGACATTTTCGTATGGCAAAATCACTCTCTCAATACATAACGCTCATAAATATATAAACATTACATTAATTGCACATTTTTAATAGTGAAACTATCTATGATCCGATGGAACCATCTTCACTTGATACTTGATATGCTCAGTACACTGAAAAAGATAAACAGATAGACACAACAACTTGGCTTTGGAGATCATTGTTTATTAGTTTAGTGTACATAGTAATGCGAAGAAATTGTATTGCATGCACACAATTATGTAAAGCGTTCTCTCCCTAAATGCAATCTCTCCCCCCGATATGCATAGGGACATGAATCATGAGAAAACTAGAAAAATGACATGAATCACTCTCCCCCTTTTTAACAAACGAAAATGACAAACTAGGAAGAAACAAAAAGTCCAAACATGATGAGAAAACTTCTCTTATCTAAAATGCCAACTAGGAGAGAGAGGAATTAGAGGTTGTGACTAATCAATTAGATTTAAGAGGATGTTAGATAAGCAGTAGCAAAGTTAACATGATGCCCAAAGTTTAACAATTATCAAAATGAGGTTACAATACATATGATCATACAAGTAATTAAATCTAAGGCATATACATAAAAACAATAATGAAATATATATGCAAGGATGCAAGAGAACTAAATTCCTCTAAATGCAATAACTCTCCCTAAATACTATGACTCTCTAAACATAAAACTAATTTATTAAGGATAAAATAAACAAAAGCTCTAAAAAAAACTGAAAAAATTGATTTTTTTGGGAAAACAAAGTAGTAAAGTCATTTAATAACAAATAAGCACACAACCAATTTAGAATTCATTTTTATTCAAATTTTGATCATCTATTGATACCGAGAAAATGCAATTGACAAGCCACACAAACACACTAGCATATATAACGACATATTGACATTCACTAAAAATAGTATATATGTTTGAACTCAACTAGTATGCTAATTAATTCATTTATGACCAATCAAGAAAAACTCAAAATGAAAAAAATATCATCTATCATGCTAAACTGTAATTGAGTCTTCAATCTTACAAAATAAAATATGTCTACTAAACGAAAACTTTTAGATATTTAACCTCTTTTTGCTCTTTCTTTTAGTGCATGCCAATTACAATTTATTATTTTTTTTTGCACATTTAATTTTTTTTAAAAAATATACACGAACCATAAACCTAACATGATAACTTTCACACTAGTTATAAGGTAACTCTCTCCGCTCAATACGATTGCTGAACACAGCATAGTAGGTAGCCTTCTCAATACTAGGTGTCCTCCTACAGTGAAATATTTTAAAAGCTAAGAAATATGACTCAACAAAATTTTACAATCAAGACTAGCTCAAGGCCTAGAGTCTTTCAAAATCAATCATAAATTTTAAGCATGACATATATGTGTGTTCAATGAGTACGTGGATAAGTTCAGTCAACATAGTCATCACATGTAAATAATGTAGACGTGAAAGTTTTGAATTGTGGAGCCATTTATACAATGACAATCAAAATAAACTAAGCTACTAAAGATAGGGTTGTATGTGTGTAAGTATTATCTAAGTCTATTACCTTGTTTGCTAATTTTTTTAACAATCTTAGCAACAAAAAAATCCTAACAACAAATAAAAATAGAAACCTACAAAATTACTCACCTAGGTTCATTTAAGCACTCAAACAAGAGTACCTACGTGGACGAACAACAATAGTCAAGGTGATTAAAAAATGCAATCTTTTCTAAACCAAATTTTTATGAATTTTGACTTCTCTATGTCTTTGGATTGAGATTTAATTGCCTTAGGCTTTATAGGCATGTTCTTGGACTCAACTTTCCTATTCACATTCCTCCTAAATAAAAATGCAACATGCATGGTAAGATAACAATAATGAGTCATATCGTTGTAAGCAAGAAAATAATTATTAGATTGAGAAATATTCATCAAAAAATCTACACTTAAGTTGAATATGCCTTTTTCTACCACAATGATGAAAAATAGGCACAAGCTTAACAATTTTAGCTACTATAGTTGTAGTGGGTGTTTGTGCACAATTAATAGAAGCAGGAGTAGAGTTAGAAGACCTTACAAATGTAGTATTTGAGGTAGAAGGTGTAGAGCTTTCATCAAAGAACCCAAGTCCATGTGTATCACCATATGACTTACCAATATTCAACATTTTGTCTAATCGTTTAGCTCCAATGGTTAATCTCTTAACTATTTCCTTTGATTGATCAAGTGCTTGTACAAGGTTCTCATTTCCTTGTTTAATACTTGCAAGACTTGAATTTAACATATTAACATGTCCTGACAACTCTAATTTTTCTTTTTCTAGAATTAAAAGATTAGCCTCATAGGTTTTGATTTGTTCATTCAATTTTGTCACAATTATGAGTAACTTATCTTTCTCTTTCTTACAACTAATTAAATCTAAAAATAGTTCCTCAAAGCTGTTCACATTAAATTTAGTAAGAATATATTTACTTTCCTTATCATCTGAGTCAAAATCAAACTCACTAAAGTAACCATCAATAGTTGCAGTAAAGGCTAGGTAGTTAGTGTTACTATCATCTGAACTACTAGCTTGGTCCTTATCACTTTCTAAGTCACTAAATATAGCATTGAAAGCTCTTCCAGCTTTCTTCTTCTTGTTGGCACATTCAGCTACATAATGACCAAATCCATTGCATTCAAAATATTTAGGTCCAGTGGGTTTAGCTTTCTTACCTTTCGAATTCATAGGCATGAGTTCTCTTCTCTTACGATCTCTTTTATGGCTTGATTTCCCTTTATTTTGTACATCCTTTATGCTGAACATTTTCTTGAGTTTTCTAGCTCGGATGAGTAGTTCTTCATTATCCATGACATCATCATTATCACCATCATCAATGTTAGTGGTTTTGAAAGCAACATCTGTGTTTATTTTGGGTCTTCAAAGGTTCATTTCAAATGTTTGAATTAAAGCAATGAGTTCTTCAATCTTGATGGTGTCAATGTCTTTGTTTTCTTCTATGGTCTGACCTTTGCTTGAAAGCGTTCTGGTAATGAGCATAAGATATTTCGAACTAATCTGGGTTGATCAATTTTATCTCCAATATTTGAAAATGAGTTAGCAATATCACACAGTTTATCATAAAATTCAGAAAATGTTTCATCTTCCTCCATTCTAAGATTTTCAAACTTAGTTGCTAGCATGCAAAGTTTAGTTCGTTTAACTTAGGACATGCCCTCATAAGCAACTTCTAGTATGTCCCAAGCAACCTTAGCAATTTTAACATAAAAAATGTGTCAAAATTCATCTGGCGATACAGCACAAAAGATGGCATTAATGCTCTTTTGATTTCAACCACTACTAATTTTCTCAACAATAGTCCATTCATTCCTAGGCTTAAGTGCGACTACGTTATCTTTGGTAGCTATAGGTGGTTCCCAACCATACAACACAGAATTTCATACACTTTCATCTATGGAATGTAAAAGGCTCTTATACAAGCTTTCTAATATAGGTAGTTAGACCCATCAAAGTAAGGTGGACGGGTCATAGAAGAACTATTTCTTAAATGATTCATAACAAGGTTCTAGGTAACACTAAGTTTATCTAGTGACCTGTTCTGATACTAATTGAAAGTTTTTAATTATGGATCTAATTAACCTAGAGGGTGTGAATAGGTTAATTTTCAATTTAATCAAATTTAAATATATAACTTAAACACAACGGCCAGACATGAAATTCATATGTAAAAATAAAATACAGAATTAAAGAATTACACACAAGATTTTTAGGTGAAAACAACTAAAGGCCACAAGTACCGCCTAACTATCAACTATAAAAATCAACTAGTCAATTACAAGGCTAGATCTTAAACTATCCTTCACAGATAAAGCCTCCCTATGTAATTTACTTACGAGTTGTCGTTCCTTTCACAATCTCCACAAGCTAAGTATGCGAATTCAAACCAATGTTTCAATTTACTCGAGTCCCACAAGATCATTAGAATCTGTAAACTTTGGAAAATTTGAGTCACACGAATTATCGAACATGTCAACCTTAGTTCCAATAGCTTTTGTATCCTTTGCTCCCGTTGACCACTAATGGATACAAGAAATTATGTTCAGTTAGATATGCGTAGATGTGAGACTCTTAAAAACAATATAGCAGCTCCAATTACTTTTTCTTTTCTTTTCTTTTTTTGGCACAAAAAATCCGATCAAAACCTAATACGTATGTAGTAATAACCTAGTAACATTAAGGTTATTTTTATTTGGACTTGCTTCCCAAAAGCCCACTAAAAGTTTAAAAGGTTTTAGAACATATCATAAAAATATTAAAGTATATTAACAAATTTAGCACCAATAAATAATTCTAAGTATTGTGAATATGTGCTAGTGAATACATGATGCAATACTATGTATGACAATTGTAAAATATATATTTGAAATACAACTATTTGGAGCTTCAGTATTTATTTGACTTTTCTTAAGAGACTTGATAATGAGCTATATATAAGTTATATTACAATCAAATATTTTATCAACAAAAATTACCAACACTTGTAAACTTTACAACGTATATTGCATTTCATTATCCGAGAGTATCATATTAGCAATATTTTAGGTGTAATCAATAATTTATCTAAACAATATACCATGTATATGATGTGTATACATTTTTTTTTTTGGTCAGTGAAAAAAAATTTTGGTTCACCAAAGTAAGGACTGAATGTTTCTGTAATTTTTTTTTGTATTATTTTGTGTGTTATCAATTAACTAAGTGTTTGCTAGCTAATTATGTTACTTCCAACGAGGCATTTAAATGAGAGAAAAATTGAACTCATGTTAATATTCTATGGGAAATAGGTGGTTGGAACTTAATCCGTGTGGCTCTTAAGTGATGATTGTTCTTTGAAAAAAAATTTCCTTCGCTTTTGCATTTTTTCTTTGAAATTGTAAGACCTCGTCATTATTATTAGCTAAACTTTAGAATTATATGCCACAAATTTTAGTCGCTGAAGTATCCTTTCTTTCAAAATTTGGTCAATTATAATTTTTATCTATTAATTTCATCACTAATATTTTTATTTTTTAGTAAAATTTCCTTGACTTTTTATTTAGCAACTTCATGTTTAACACACTTAGTCTAAATTTAAAAATTATATTAAATTATATTATAGTAGTCAAAATTAACGTGTTAAAAAAATTTATTTTTTGTATTATTTAGTTCTTTGATTTTTAAAATTTGACATATTTAATTCATTATCTTTAAATTTAGACTAAATTTATGAAGTATGAAAATTTAATGGACAAAAAGTTACAAAAAATTTTGTTAATAGAACCTTAAAAGTATTATACTTTTTTTTTTTTTGCTACATACAAGCCTCGAACTCGAGAGCTCCCCCTTATTAGGGCGGTTACAATGCCATTGGGCTACCAGGGCCTTGGCTTAAAAGTATTATACTTTGGATAAAATAGTTATACAAATTCTTAAATTAAGTTATTTGTTTTGTTTGTTATTTTAAATTAAAAATGATGTTATTTAATTTTTTTGCTTAAAAAAATGGCAATATCTGTAAGGAAGTGTATATTATAAACTTTTTTTATAGATATAATTTTATTTAAACTCTCAACTCATACCCTAAATATATATTTTTTTTTTCATAAAAAAAAAAAAAAAAAACTCACTAGAAAGGAAGGTCGTGGATGTTTTGCAAACACACCCGCATGTCTTTTTAGATCATTGGAGATCGTTGGCCATACATTGACAAAGGTACCCACCTCAGGCTAACAAGCACGGTAGCTTGACAGTTCACACTGAAAGGTCAACAGTTTAGCAGAGGACATTGTGTGCCCTTCAAGACTCAAACTGCCGATTTTTCGTCCAAACAATCATCCAAGTACCTTGTGTTTAACAAATCTGATCTTGCAACTCCACTACCCTAAGATTGATTAAATATATATTCTTTTGAATGTGACGAAAATATTTTTTTTAATGTATTGAACTAAGTCACTTAAAAGTTGGAGGATATCTATAATGAGAAAACTATGATTAGCATATACATATTTTAGTAAATCCATGAGAGAAAGGTGGGTGAGGTCTAAATTTAAGCATTTGGCCTAAATAACTTGTATTTAAATTGTAAGTTAACATTTTTCAAAATTAGCAAAAATACATCCAAAATTGTGAGTTTTTGTTACATAAAAATCATATAAATTACTAAAATGGCGTTTACGGCTAACAAACAAACTCACAGGTGCTCCGACGAATCTACTAGTGATGTCATCGGAGATTTGACGATCTTACCAAAGCTCCGACGACCTCGTCAGATAGGTATGTAACATGTTACATATAATAACAGAAGTGTATTTAACATATTACATATAATGGCAGAGATGTATATAATGTTTTACATATAACGGCTAAGGTGTATGTAACATTCAGGAGAAAAGTATGTAACATGTTACATTAAAAAAAAAACTAATGACATCAAGCCAAAAATGAGTAATCCATAATTTGTATGTTTAAGCTTTGACTCTGTTCCATTAGCATCCACAATCAACTGCCATACCAACCAGTATTTTCTGGTTGATCTTCCAAATAGTTCTAATCCAACAAGTTAATTAGCACAAAAAATGTATTAAAAAAATGAGCATATATTAAGAATCCTACACATAATAGGAAAGTTCAACTTTCATACTTGCAAAAATACTTTAAGCTTGTTAGGAATTTTTGGAAATTTCTTAACAGATCCATCATCATAGATAATATTTTTCTTAACAAAAAACATACCTATCTCAGTCAAGTCGTGGAGAAGATGCTTATTTACAACAATTAACTCACAACTGCAAGAATAAAAGGAAAATTAGCCTGAAAATAAAATAATAATTAATATTTCAAATTGATAAGTGCTTGCACAACTTCGTAATCTTCGAGTCTTCGAGAATCGTACCATGAATCATCTTAATAGAGATATACACTGTTGGTGAGATATTTAGGTGGAGACCAAAACTAAGAGTTGTTGAAAGTTTCAACTATTCCCTCCAAAACCCAAATTTAGCAGAGCGATGACTATTGGAGTGAAATAGTCGGCAAATAATATATCATAAAGTGAAAGAGTGTTGATGGACCTAAGTTTATGGAAAGGTTGTTGCTTCTACAAAATTTAATAATAGCCAGCGGCGAAGGAAGTTCATATCTCCTCCATTAAAGTTAACAACACATAATTGAGTATCAAGCTGAGATTCAACGATGGATATTGCTCTTCGTTGCCTTAAGGCATCTTTACCAGTGTCAAGGTGAAGGAAGTTCGAGAGGTATGTGTGAGTTGTGGCATAAAGCATAATCTAAAAGACAGTGAGAAGGTAAGGCAAAATGGTAAAATTATCCAATAAAAATGCAGTCTGTCTAACAATTTTAGGAAAAAATGCTATTTGTTTAGAAACGATACTATATGAAGGCAATTGTTCTCTAGATTTTGGTTTTCTTAGTTGAGATCAAATATGGGCCTTAATTTATTTCCTAGGTAAGTGAATTAGCCTAAGCCCAAGCCCAAGTTAATCAGATTACTATATTGTTCTGTTTTGTAGAACAACATCTTGGTTGCAAATGATTGTGCCTCCAAAATATCTATCTTGGCACGAGAACGAATATATAAATATAACTATTTTGTATCAATTTTTGATAGCAAAAATTATACATTAATTTTAGACTAATATTAATGTATTAGTCCATATTAATATAATTATTATAAATTTAAGTTAGAAAAATAAAGAAAAATGGGGTCATTTTTAATTGTTTTCACTCTCTCCTTTCATGATAATATCATGGCATGCCATTAGTCAATAACATTAGTTTAGAACCAATTAATAATTTTATTTAAAAAATAATTGTAAGTTATGAATGGGTAATCGTTTGCCACAATTTAACCATATTTCTTATCTTTTAATATTATTCAAAAAAAATATTTAATTTACTACTAATATTTTTTTTTTTAAGTACAACTTAAGGGTACTAAAAGTTATCGTTCACTTACCTTTTTCTTGCTCACCTTCTTCTCTCATCCCTTTCTAGACTAGGGTTTATCGTCACCAATCATCGGCTAGTCCTTTTTTTCCTCTTGTTGGTAAGTTTTTTTTTTCCTTTTCCATTCATTTTTGTTTCTGTAAATTATATCGGTCGGAGTTTTGATTTTTTTTTTTTTGTTTGTTTCAATGACATTTTTTGGTCTACCATGAGTTAACGTTTTCTTTTATTTGTTCGGCTTCGTGTTACCCATTTGTCTGGCATCGTGTTACCCATTCTCTAATCAACTTGGTTGTCATTATCCTTTATTTTCTTGTCACTATCGAGCATTTTATTACCATACTCCGTTAGCTTTGGTGTTCTGGTGGCGGTGGCATCCCTTTATTGGTGGGGAAATTAATATTTGTGTTCGTAATACGCACTATTTTGGTATCATATGTATTGTGTCGTCGTGATACGATGTTGGAGTGGAAGCCTTTTGATACTTTCAAATATACGAAAAATCCCCAATTAGTCCAATAAGCTTCAACAACACTAAAGCACTTCAAAGTGAGGTTTTTACTTTTACTTCATGACACAATTTTTAGTTTGAATCTGTTAGTTGATTTGTTGTTTAGTTGTTTTATATATTTAAATTTATCAAATTAGTTTCTTTTGTTTTCATGTCAACATTATTTTACTAGACTTTGTCTCTTTTACTTTTAACTATTTTTTTTTTACAAATATGATGCTCACTATGTTATCATTTTTAGATTACTCATGATTTTAGGATGTTATTTTGATCATTTTCTTTCGGGTACTTTTAAGTGTATTTTGTTTGGTTATTAATTATATACTTTTGTTCTCGTAAAAAAATTATCATTTTTAATTATTTAGAATATATTTTTAAATAAAATAAATATATACAAATAAACAAAATTCTATGATTATTCAAAGTATTATGGTCTACATAATTACGTGTATATAAAAGTATAATATTAATAAGGTGAAAAGCAACATAAGTTATGAAAGTTTTTAATCACGGATCAAATAATCCTAGAGGGGGGTGAATAGGTTATTTTCAATTTTTAACAAATATTAAATGTGTAATCTAATCACAACGACCAGACATGTAATCGCGTGTAAAGATAAATGCGGAATAAAAAAAATAACACACGATATTTTTAGGTGGAAACAACCTAGGCCACAACAATGACCTAAGAGGAAAACCACCGGTCCACCGGACCACCTAACTATCCACTATGAAAATCAATGTTCAATTACAACCATAGAGTCCAGAACTACCCGTCGCAGATAGATCCCCCTTTCTGTAATTTACTTACGAGCCGTCGCTCCTTTCACAGCCTCCAATAGCTAGATGTCTGGATCCAGACCAACGTTCCGATCTACTTGAGTCACACAAGATCAATCGAACCCGTCACCTTCGGTAATTTCGAGTCACACGTAATACCGAACCCCTCACCTGAAACGTTAGCACAAATAACACAAGTGCAAAGTGTGTCCTAGAGCGGATTCAAACAATAAATATCCTAACTAGCAGATTTAACAACATGCGATGTAAAAACAGGATCAGCTAGCAAATTCTAGAACAATCATATAAAGCTCAATATCATGCAAATCAATTAGGCATATGAATAAAAAAAATATTTAATTTAAAATATTTTTTTTTTTAAAAGTTAAAAGCACAAGTAGATTTATATAAACTTATTTCGATGTGGTGAATTTTATGCACAAACTAGCTTCCTTAAATAGAGTCAATTTTACTTCAACAAATTTGCAATCTTTATTACTCTAATCATTTTTTCCGTTAGTTCTCAAAAGAATTTTTTTCTTACAATGATTCTATTTATATCAGGATTTATTTCTCACAAGAATTCTACTTATACAAGGATTGCACTTTTAAAACATTTCTACGCAAATAAGGACTTGTTTTCATAACACTTTTATTCACACAAGGATTCTACTTTCTTAACACTTCTACTCATACTGAATTCTGCTTTCTCATTAAATGAGTCAAATTGGTAAAAGTAAACATGGGTCCAATTAAAAGAGTTCGTGATCCTTTATTGGTGGGAAATTAATACTTGTGTTCGATCGCCATTTTGGTATCATATGATTGGTCGTCGTGATCATTGGAGTGAACCTTTTGATCTTTCATATCCGAAAAATTCCAATTCCAATCGATCGAACAACCAAAGACTTCAAGTGGGTTTTTACTTTTACTTCATGCACCATTTTAGTTATCGTTAGTTCTTGTTTCACTTTTATTTCAGATTTATCACATTTCGATTCATCAAAATTATTATGATTTTCCTTTTAATTTAAATATATTTTTTTTAAATTGATTCACATTTATCATTTTTGATTCATGATTTTGGATGTTATTTTATCTTTTCTTCCGGGTATTTAGTGTATTTTTTTGGTTATTATTATAACCTTTTATTGCGTTGCAAACTTGGTGAATCCATCATCAATTATTGTCTGATTAAATCGAAAATAAATATTACAAATAAACAAAATTCTATGATTATATCAAAGTATTATGGTCTACATAATTACGTGTATATAAAAGTATCAATATTAATAAGGTGAAAAGCAACATAAGTTAATTAATTATAATTAAAATGTTTAAAATTTACTAATTTTTGGATAGATACTAAAAGTGTAATAATAATTTAAAAGGGAACAAGAAGTGCAAATTTTTTAAAATTGTTATCATTTTGATCACGTGACTCTATTCATTGTATAACACATGGGTAAATTTATTTTTGACTGTTATAATAGTTTTGGACTTTTAGTGTAATTTTTAATTGTTATTAGATTTTTAATGCCCTAATAAAAAATTAGTAAATTTTTGTACACTTTGATCACAATGAACATACTTCTAATATTCTTTTTCTATATTAAATTAATATACATTTAATTTTAATTAAACACTGCAATAATCATCTATCCTGCCCTATAACTAATAAATTAGAATTACTTTTAGGTTAACATGCGTTTGCATTGCCCCATCCCTACAAGCTACAACTTGCAGCATCAGTCCCTAAAAACTAGTTAATGCCAAAAAAAAAAAAAAAAAAGGTAAAATTGGAAACTTAATTTATAAGTAAAAATGATTAAAAAAAAATAAAATAAATTTATAAGTAAAATCTAAAGGCGGGAATTTGAGCCGTTGCCAATCAAAACAACTAATTTTGGCGCCAAATCATAATTCCAACCAATTTCGACTGCCCGTGAATTCCGGGCAGCCCACTCTCCTCTTGCTTTCTTTCCAAGAAGCCTTGTTTTTTTTTGCATTTGCAAATTTGTCTTTAAGACGAATCCAAGCAATCAAATATAAATATATACAAATAAAAAAATAGGAAAAGGAAACTCAAAAAACTCATTTTTCAATTTCAGAGCTAATCATTCTCTTTTCTTTTATCAAGCCGCCTTACAACGACGAAAACAAAAGCTGTTTTCTTTCGTTCCTTTTCAATCAATCTGATTCCCAATTATTTTTCTTCTTTTATTCTGATTTTAAGATCAAAACCCATCTTTTTTTTTTTTATAACTTCCTGGTTCCCTCTTTTATTTTGTTCTGATTCTTAAATCAGGTTTTTGGCAAATTCTTCCAAGCAAAACAGAATTTTACCCATTTTCTTTCTTTAGTTCGACTCTCTTTTTTTCTTCTTTTTTTTGGGTTAGAAAGGCTCAGATCAAAGATGGGGAGCTTAGAATCAGAAGGGAAAAAGTTTGTAATAGCCGGAATCTCTATACGAACTTCTTTGAAGCCGATTGATACAAAACCTAGAGCGATAGAGAGCAAAGACTGTGAGGAAGAGTCACTTTCAAGTTCAACGACCCCAACAGCTAAAGAAGCCAGAATACCGGAGATATTGACATGTCCACCGGCGCCGAGGAAGCTCCGATCATCTTCAAGATGTAACTTTAAGTGTGCTGGAGAGTTCTTTATTCCACCTGACTTGGAAACTGTATTCATACACCATTTTGAGAAGGCTAATTGACTTGATATTAGACTTTCAAGTGTATAATTCAGGGGTCTTTTATTGTAATCTTTGCAGCTTTATTCTGTATTTATATATATATATATATATATATTTCTTTTTTCTTTTCTCTTTTCTCTTTTCTCTGTTGATTTGTTTTCTGTTCTGGGTAGTTCGAGAGAAGCTACTAATGTTGTACAAAGATATAATATTAATGCAACGGAGTATTCTACTTGAGCCAATGTTTTACTGAAAAATTAGTTCCTCTTTGGCACTTATTCATCTTTGATTATTAATTACCAAGCAAAAACAGGAAGCTTTTATTAATGCCTTCCCTGTGTCTCTGTTCATTATTTTATCCGAATCAGCCAAAACATACGTATGGTGCACGTCACTGGGAATAAATTTGTACATAATTAATGAGCTTTTGGCCACTTTAATTATACTGCAACTAGAAAATACTTAGATCCATAGAACTTGTTGTGAGATAACGTTAAAATTCACTTTTATAAAGCAAAATTTGTGTCCACAAAATTGTCATCAGCAACTGAATTTGAGCAGAGATAAACAACTACTTAGAGAAAGAAAAAAAATGATCATTGTCATGACAGGGAAAAATGTTTTATTAAATTTTATTGTACCGTTTTCAATATGACATCAATATATGACAAATATGTGAGAAAAAAATTAAAAAAAAGTGAATCTTTATCGTATAAAATGTGAATTTTTTATACACATATTTGCCAATAATTATGGCACATAAAGTAATACATCAAAAGTGTTAGGTGATCTCCATCTAGATGGTAGATGCAGTTTGGGGAAATAACAGCATCAGGTTATTTCATGCAAAGTTAAGCTCACTGCGCACCTACCTACCTGAGAGCTCTTCTTCCTCCATTTGGTTTTGGGGTCTGCTTTCAACTCTTCATTTCTTTCTAGTTTCTCCAACAGATAAACACGTGTACTGTAGTCATTGGACTTCAAAAACAAGCAAGTTCAAGAAAACATACCCCCAACCCAAAGCTTCACTTGGCTGTGAGATGCTGTACGGTTAATTGATTCTCAATTTAACTCAATTATACCTTTCATTTTCTATGCTCTGCTATAGAGCTATTTAGTCTTCCTATGTGTCCCACTCATATGACCCACCATGCTAAAACTCTAAGCCTATGCCAAGTTCCTCGTAATTCTTCCACCGATGATTCAAGGACAATCAGAAACACAGTGATATATTGGAATCCTATGTGGGTTGAGAAAACAATTTTTATTCCAAGTTGTAATAATTCTAAATCTACTTCACACTATTGTTGTTGCCCATGTTAAAGGTCTCACACTTTCATTAGGGCATTTGCTAAAAAGGTCCTATTAAAGTGGTAAAGATCGCATAAGGATTCTGTATGAAGTAATGTATTGGGCAAACAAGAAATTGCATATTATAAATTAATAAAATAAATTAAAATTATAGAATAAATAAAACTGTAAATTACAATAAAATAAATACTGAAGAAAAGAATGAAAAGGAAAATCGAGGCCCGTAAACGGTTTTCTTAAGATAAATTTTTCCCCTCACAACGGTGTTTGAGATTAAGGAAAAATTATTTCCCAAGATACAAGGATCTAAAACAGATTAAGAACACCGAACTTAATTTGTTTGTACGAACTGAATTTCAACTCGCTCTCTATCACACAAATCTTAGCTCTAGATTATTATTTCTGGAAGATGGTAAATATTTGCTGCAGGGAAAATGAGAAGAGAAAGGTTGATGTTGGTGTTGTATTTTTCCTCAGCTACAGAGTCAATATATAGGCATCCAAATGTGGCTGTTGGAAATGGTTTTTGAAATTGATGCAACAAATGCAACTGTTAAAAAACTACTGCTTTAATTTGTTGTAATTGTTGATCTATTGAAACTACAGCAATAAATTTCCTCAACAATTACAATCTAATTTTGAGAGGAAAAATAAAATTACGTGTAGCAAAACCCGAACCGTGCAAGGCCCATCGAAATTGGACGACATTCATGTCCGCAGAACGTGCGGACCCGCGATTGGAGTTTCGAATTTTCAGGCCGAAAATCCTAGGATTTGCACCCCCCTTAAGTGCACACGTGGAGAGAGCCTTCTTGCTACACAAACTTACCTCCTATAAGAAAGCAAATGTCATATAAAGCATTTCATGTGTTAGTGTTTTTTTTATATGGGACAAACCAAAACCACAACATTTTTTTCATCTCAATAAGTGAATTTTGAGACACAATTTCTTATTCTTCTCAATCTCATTTTGAGTGTATAAATATATGATTTCGAAGTCCTCGCGGAGGAGAACCCAAATTAATCACGATCCTAAACTTATACCAAGTGGGTTCCACTCAAAATGATGCATCAAAATGGTTTTTAATCATGTGTCTAAATACCAATTTTTCCATTTTTTCCAACAATCCCCCACATGAATGAAAATTGACTGAGTTTTTCAAAAGAAAACTGACTCAAATCAATTTGACACGCGGTGATAGAGTTCAACAGTCTAAGACCTGCATAGGATAGGTAGGTATAACCCTTTGAACCTTCCCTTGTGAGAATATATTTACTTTACTAGCTGACAGTAAACGTGATGTTCTTCAACTGTTATGCCGTTTATGTAAACGATGACATACTTCACACAAGAATCATTCCTAATACAATTCAATTCTCACTATTATGTTCGTTTTGGCCATGAACATACGCCTGGTTCTATGAGAGTTTATTAAGAATTGAGCCCAACAATTCCCTTTCGAAGCAACCCACTTCTCTCTTACATAGGTGATCTCTTATCTATTACATAGGTGATCTCTTATCTATAAGAGTAATCTGCAAAGAGTAACCCATTGTACTCCGCTCGGTATTCTATTCGTAAGAATCATTAAAGGCATTAGTTTAACCTATACTTACGGGTATCACTACTTTCATCATTGGAATGAACTTGAGGATAAAACCCCCCACAGTGATCATACTAAGTCCTTACAATTAGGTTGTCCCTTTGAACCTAGATCTTGGGATCTCCAATCAACGAAGTTGGATTTCTTTTTAAAAGTCTTATTCATTCATGGGCTTGTAGTTCCATTCCCTTCGATGATGTCTCAACTAACTTTCTATTTAACTATTTGGTTAACAGATCCGCAATGTTATCCTTTGACTTCACATAGTCAACAGAAATAACCCCAGTTGAGAATAGTTGTCTAATGGTATTATATCTGCGACATTTATGTCGAGAGTTACCATTATACAGTTGCTCTATGCCCTACCAATTGTAGATTGACTATCACAATGTATGCAAATTGCAGGCACAGGCTTAGGCTACTTTGAAATATCTTTTAAGAAATTACGTAGCCATTCAGCCTCTTCGCCACATTTATCCAAAGCAATGAATTTAGATTCTATCGTGGATCTAGCTATGGAAGTCTGTTTAGATAAATTCTATGAAATATCTGCACCACCCAGTGTGAACACATATCCACTGGTAGACTTAGAGTCTTTCATATCAAATATCCAGTTTGCATCACTGTATCATTCTAATACAGCTGGATATCTTGTGTAATGCAGTCCATAGCTACGTGTGTATCTTAAGTATCTAAGTAATCTAGTAATACCTTTCCAGTGGTCAGATCCTAGATTGCTGGTATATCTATTTAGTTTATTTATATCGTAAGCTATGTTCGGTCTTGTACAACTCATCAGGTACATAAGACTTCTTATCACTCTAGAATATTCAAGTTGAGATACACTCTTACCTCTATTCTTAGATAGGTGCAGATTAACATCTACCGGTGTTCTAACAATACCATAATTACCTTGTTGAACCTCTCAAGGATTTTGTCAATATAATGACTTTGACTAAGAATGAAACCGCTTGATATCTTAATTCCTAGAATTACATCAGCAGGTCCTATGTCTTTCATATCAAACCTTGAGTTCAACATATTTTTGGTAGTTTTGATCATTTGATTATTACTACCCACAATTAACACGTCATCAACATACAAACACAAGATGACATAACCATCTTTAGTGTCCTTGACATATACACATTTGTCACATTCGTTGATCGTAAATCTTTTGCCTTCATGACATTATCAAACTTTTCATGCCATTGTTTAGGTGCTTAGATCAAGCCATATAATGACTTGACCAATTTACAGATCTTTCCTTCTTGTCCTGGGGCAGAAAAACCCTTGGATTGGTCCATGTAGATTTTTTCATCTAAATCTCCATTTAGAAAGGCTGTCTTAGCATCCATTTGATATATCTCAAGATTTCGCAAAGCTGCGATAGCAATTATCATCCTAATGGATGTTATTCTTGTCACGGGAGAATAAATATCAAAGTAATCAAGGTCATGTCTTGTTTGTAACCCTTAATTACAAGTCTGGCCTTGTACTTTTCTATTGATCCATCTGGTCTAAGTTTTCTCTTGAAAATCCACTTGGATCCTAGTGTTTTACTACCAGGAGGTAAATCAACTAGTTCCCAAGTGTGATTTTGCAAAATGGACTCAATTTCACTATTAATGGCCTCTTTCCATTGAGGACCTTCAGAAGAGTATACAACCTCTTCATAGGTTTGAGGTTCACTTTCTAGCAAATAAGTCAGAAAATCTGGACCGTAGGATGTTTTTGTCCTAACCCTTTTGCTACGTCTAGGTTCAACCTTAACCTCAACCTCTTGTTCAAATTCTTGTTCTTGACTATCTTCATTCATAGTCTCATAAGTTCGTTTAAACGAACTCGGTTTCCCTTGGAATTTACATGGAAATACATGTTCAAAGAACGATGCATTCCTTGATTTCATTATTATATTCTTGTATATGTCTGGAATCTTTGACTCATGCACAAGAAAATGATAAGCACAATTGTTATGTGCATATCCAATAAAAATGCAATCTATTAGTTTTGGACCTATCTTCATCTTCTTAGGTATAGGTACGGCTATTTTAGCAAGACACCCCCATACTCGTAAATATTTATAGGAAGGTACCTTTCCTTTAAATAACTCATACAGTGTCTTTTGTGATTTTTTCTTGGGAACCTTATCTAAAAGGTAGTTACCTAATAAAATGGCTTCCCCTCACAAGTTCTGGGGTAACCTAGAACTTTGTAACATTGCATTCATCGTTTCTTTCAAGGTACAATTCTTTCGCTCAGCTACTCCATTCTACTGAGGTGAATAAAGTGCTACGGTTTCATGTATGATTCTGTGTTCTGCACAGAACTCACCAAAAGGTGCTTCATACTCACCACCACGATCACTTCATAGTACCTTGATTTTCTTGTTGAGTTGGTTCTCAACTTCTGCTTTATAGAGAATAAATTTCTCTATAGCTTTATCTTTGCTTTTAAGCAAATAAACATAGCAGTATTTTGTGCTATTATCGATAAAAGTAATAAAATACTTATTACCACCTCTTGTTTGAAAAAACTTTAAATCACATAGATTACTATGAATTAAATCAAGAGGTTCTGTGTTCCTTTCAATTGAATGGAACGATGACCTTGTCATTTTTGCCTCAACACAAGTTTCACATTTGTGTCTGGAATCAATTTGAAAAGAGGGTATATGATCCATGTTAATTAATCTACGCAAAGATTCATAATTAACATGACCTAGTCTACCATGCCACAAATTGGAAGACTCAAGCAAGTAAGCAGAAGAATAACTTTATTAATTTTCTTAGGCATTACAGTTGTTACATTAAGCTTAAAAAGCCCATTACAAGCATACTCCTTACCCACAAATATACCCTTTTTGGTCAACACGACTTTAACTGACTCAAATACAATTCTAAAGCCATGTTTATTCAGCAATGAACCAGACATAAGGTTCTTACGAATCTCAGATACATACAGCATATTATTCAGAGTCAGATCCTTTCCTGAGGTCATCTTCAGTACAACTTTTCATTGCCCTTCAATAGCTGAAGTTGCAGAGTTGCCCATGAATAGCTTTCCACCTTCCTTGACAGCTTCAAAGGTGGTAAATAGCCCCTTGTCTGAGCAAACATGTCTAGTTGCACCAGTGTCAATCCACAACTCCCTTGGGTTGGACCCAACCAGGTTCACTTCAGAGACCACTACACATAAGCCACTATCAAAAAAGTCTTGAGTGTCATCCACCATGTTTGCCTCACGGTTTATTTTTCTCTTTGGAAATGTGTAGTCTAGAGATTTGTGCTCTGTCCTCTAACAGTTAAAGCAAGTCCCCTTGAAGCTTGACTTCTTAAAAGTTGCTTCCATAGGTTTCAACTTTGAACCTTTGTTTAGCTTGCCCTTACCCTTGCCTTTATACTTGTTGTTCTTGGAGCTTTGACCATGCTCCACCACGTTAGCCTTGGGTGCTGATGAGATATTATCCCTTTTGGAAGAAGTCTTGTTGTCTTCTTCTACCTTAAATCTTACAAGCAAGTCTTGCATAGATACTTCCCTTCGCTTATGCTTAAGGTAGGCCTTGAACTCTCTCCATAAAAGGGACAACTTTTCAATAATAGCTGCAACTTGGAAGGTCTCACTCAATACCATCCCCTCATCATGCATCTCTGTTACGATATCTTGGAGTTCACGTAATTGACTACATACTAGTTTATTGTCCACCATCTTATAATCAAGAAAGCAACCAACCAAAATTTCTTGGCACCGGCATTTTCAGTTTCATTCTTCTGGTCCAATGACTCCCACAAGTCTTTAGTCGTTTTCTCCTTATTATACTCATTGTATAGGGAGTCACTTAGGCCATTCAGAATATAATTCCGACATAGGTAATCAGAATGCTTTCATGCTTCAATAGCACTAGCAGACTGAAAATCCTGTTCACCCTCAGGTTGTTTGGGAGATTCTTCAGTCAAGAACCTTGCTAGATTCAAGGTGATAAGATAGAATAATATCTTACTTTTCCACCTCTTGAAGTTCAATCCATTGAACTTCTCTGGTTTCTTTGCCACAGCATGGTTCAAAGGAACCGAAACCAGTAACATTGGGGTAACTCCACGAGCTACAGTAGGCCTCACTACCACCCACATAAGGGTTAGCAGTATTCACAATGAAAATCTCAGGAGTGGTCATCTCAAAAGTCATTTTTGATATTTTTGAAAAATAGTTGTAATACCCAAAGTGTTAAAACCTAAAAATATTTAGTTTATTTATCAAAATAATTTCACCAATTGATACAAGTAAACAACTTATAAGTATTAAGGAATTATTATTATTTATTAAAAACAGTTTCTGTTTTTCAAAAAAAAAAAAATTTGAAGAGTAAAAAATAATTTAAAGAAAAAAAAACAATTTAAAGTAAAGGCAAATTGAACTAGTGATAACAATAGCAATAAGAGCTATTAAACAAGAATTATCAAGGTTAATTATGTTAAAAGAATAGTAACAGAATTTATTTATAGTGAACGGTTAAAAAAAATAGAATTAACATTAATACAAAAACGAATAAAGTAGTTATGAACAAAGCAGTTTATGAATGAACAAAGCAGTTTATACATAAAGCAGTTTATGAACGAAGCATTTTATGAACGAATCAGTTTATGAACAAAGCAGTTTATGAACAAAACAATTAATGAACAAATCAGTTTATGAACAAAGCAATTAATGAACAAAACAGTTTATGAACAAAGCAGTTTATGAATGAATAAAGCAGTTTATAAATGAACAAAGCAGTTTATGAAGAAAGCAGTTTATGAACAAAGCAGTTTATAAACAAAGCAATTTATGAATGAACAAAGCAGTTTAGGAATGAACAAAGCAGTTTGTTAGCAAAGTAGTTTATAAACAAAGCAATTTATGAATGAACAAAGCAGTTTATGAACAAAGTAGTTTATGAATGAACAAAGCATTTTCCAGTTTATGAAAAAAAAAAAAAAGTTTCCAGTTTATGAATGAAGCAGTTTTCGAATAAAAGAAATAAACTTGCTTGTCTAGAAAATAAAGTTTGTGAAATAAAATTTATCTTAAGATTGTATGAAGTAATGTATTGGACAAACAAGAAATTGCATATTATAAATTAATAAAATGAATTAAAATTACAGAATAAATAAAACTGTAAATTACAATAAAATAAATACCGAAGAAAAGAATGAAAAGGAAGATCAAGGCCCGAAAACGGTTTTCTTAAAATAAATTTTTCCCCTCAAAATGGTGTTTGAGATTAAGGAAAAATTACCTCCCAGGATACAACGATCTAAAACAGATTAAGAACACCGAACTTAATCTGTTTGTATAAATTGAATTTCTACCTGCTCTCTATCATACAAATCTTATCTCTAGATTATTATTTCTGGAAGATGGTAAATGTTTGCTGCAGGAAAAATGAGAAGAGAAAGATTGATGTTGGTGTTGTATTTTCCCTCAGCTGCAGAGTCAATATATAGGCATCTAAATGTGGCTGTTGGAAATAATTTTTGAAACTGCTGCAACAAATGCAACTGTTACAAAACTACTACTTTAATTTGTTGTAACTGTTGATCTACTGAAACTGCAGCAATAAATTTCCTCAATAGTTACAATCTAATTTTGAGAGGAAAAATAAAATTACGTGTAGCAAAACCCAAATTGCGCAAGGCCCATCGAAATTGGACGACATTCTTGTCCGCAGGACGTGCGGGCCCGCGATTGGAGTTTTGAATTTTCGGGCCGAAAATCATAGGATTTGCAACCCCCTTGAGCACGCACGTAGAGAGAGCCTTTTTGCTATACAAGCTTACCTTCCATAGGAAAGAAAATGCTATATAAAGCATTTCATGTGTTAGTGTTTTTTCCATGTGGGACAAACCAAAACCACAACATTTTTTTCATCTCAATAAGTGAATTTTGAGACAATTTTTTATTCATCTCAATTTCATTTTGAGTATATAAATATATGATTTCGAAGTCCTCGTAGAGGAGAACCCAAATCAATCACGACTTTAAACGTATACCAAGTAGGTCCCACTCAAAATAATACATCAAAATGGTATTTAGCCATGAGTCTAAATACCTATTTTCCCATTTTTTCCAACAGATTCTAACCATGTTTTTTTTATCACAAGTGGATTTTTTGCTAAATGCCCAACCCTTAGTAGGTAAATTAAAAATAAAATAAACTATAAAAGCAGAAACACTCGGTTAGAAGTCACTTTATCTTTCTTCTTTCAGAAACACACGAGCTTTGCATAAAACCAAGCTTCATTCTTCATTTCACTCTTCCATTTTTCTACTTCTAAGTTTCCTTTCAAAGCCATTGACTCTGACTTGATTGAGCCAACACCCAAACTTCATTGACATAAAGTGACTATAAGTATACTTGTTTATCTCTGCTTTAGATTCACCAGAAGTTAAGTGTGAGACAATAGAGAAATATTGCAGCTGTTTTGAACTTCTCTTCCCAGCTTGGTTTTGAGACCTCCCCTCCCTATTCTCTGCTATTGTAATTGGTTTAGAGGTTATATCAACGAAAATTTCTTTATCCCTTTGGCCGTTGTTCTAGTACCTCAAGAAAAATTCTTGGCTTTTGATGTTCATTGATTATCTAATGCGATTTTTGCATTCCTATATTTTTATTATATTTTATATTTTGATTAAGGCTTCATTATTAATACTAGTTTCTACATCTAACCATTGATAGTTCATAAATTTTTTTTTTGACATTTTTTGCAATTTAAACCTATTTTGTCTTTCGATAATCAATGTTGGAGTAGTAAATGTTTTCTCGAATTAGGTGAGTTAGATTTTCCGCTTTCATCTTCTCTATTGTTATTTATGTTTCTCCCATGTTTAGATTTTGTTACGAAATGAAATAAAGAAAGTAGCAAAATGAAAATGAATTTGAAGTAGAAAGTTACTTGCCTCTCTATATTGAAAAGAATGGATTACACTAGCCACTTTTAAGGAAATCAATACTCTATCTGACACCGCCATTGATGTTTTGAAAGTGTTTTAGTTTATAAGAGTAAAGTCTTAATTCTTGATGAATAATGACTATGGTTTTATTTTATATATTTTTTTAGGTCTTGTTTGATAATAATTTTGATTTTTGATTTTTGATTTTTGATTTTTTTCAAGTGATTTTTCAATCAAGTATGTTTGGTAACAATTTCTGATTTTAGCCAAGGCCTTAGTAGCCAAACAGCATTGTAACCACCATAATAAGGTGGAGCCCTCGAGTTCGAGGCTTGAATGTAGCAAAAAAAAAAAAAAACAATTTCTGATTTTAATTTTTACATTTTTAAGGAATCACTACCAAAATATGGGTTGATTCATAAATATTTAAAAATAAGATTTATCAATCAAATTTTTTATTTTTGATTTTTTTTCATTTTGACGAAATATTTTTTTTAAAGAGTAAATAAATTCTTATAACTTTTTATGATTAAATATTGGAATAAAATGATTAAAACCTTCAAATTTATAAAAAAATAAGCAAAATTTTTCTTTATTTTAAAATTTAAAAAAAATCAAAAAATAGAAATCATTACCATACAACTTGGAGATAATTTTTTATTTTTTTCTTGAAAATTACTAAATAGAAATTGTTATCAAACACATTTGTGATTATTTTTATAAAAGAATCAAAAATCACAAAAGTAATTATTTAATCATAAATCATAAATCATAAATCAAAATCATTATCAAACATACCCTTAGTTTTTTATTGGAATTCTAATTCTAAACTTTAAGAAGATATGATTATAGATTTATTTTTAACCATCTTGTGTTTGAAAACACTAGTGAACCATTATAATTTTTCATTAGATTAGTAAATGTTGTTGTAACTTAAATTTAAGCTTTAAGAACTTAAATTGGTTTTACAAGTTTTCTTATAGTCACTTTACATCAAAGGAGTTTGGGTGTTGGTTCAATCAAGTGAGAGTCAATGGCTTAGAAAGGAAACTTAGACGTAGAAACATGGAAGGGTGAAATGAAGAATCTTGGTTTTATGTAGAGCTCATGTGTTTTTGAAAGAAGAAAGGTAAAGTGACTCTTAATTGAGTATTTTTGCTTTTCTATTTTTCTTTTTTTAATTTACCGATTAAAGGTTGCGCATTTAGCCAAAAGTCCACTTTTGATAATAAAAAAAATACACTTAGAGTCCTTATGTGATCTTTACCACTTTAATTGGACCATTTTAGACAAATGCCCCTTTTATAACTTGTCACCCACCATTTGACATAATTATAACTTAAATTGTTTTGCATTCCTTGTGGGAATAAAGCCTAAACGGCTTCATGAAATTATCCGGTGACTATCGGACACACTATGACACCTTTGGGGTGACATGGTTGCCATATCCAATGGTGGGCAACAAATTTTTTCTCTTAAATAATACATAAGTGCGGTATTAAATTGGTCAATTAACTTTATCAAGTTAAATACTTTAATTTACTAGATTTTAATTAGTATTAACTAAGTAAAAGTAGACCTTATAATTCCATTTGGTGGTTTGAGAAAAAGGGTAGCTTGAGTCTACTACTTTAAAAAAAAAATGTATTTTAAATTTATATTTATTAGGTAGAGTAATACAAGTCTGCTACCAATAAAAAAGGATCGCAAAAGTTTATTTTGTATAAGTAATAGATTTGTGCTGTTCTTACAAAATGAACTTATGTTACTTTTTACTTGCTCTTTTTATAAATATAGCAGATTTGTGCTATCCTATCTGATAGTTACAGGTTTAAAATGCACTTTCATTAACTATAACAGACTTAAGCAACCATTCATTCATATAAAAATTTCCCGCTGATTCGGGTAACTTCGAATAATATCTTAATGGGTTTCATTTTAGGTGAAAAATTAGTTTTGTGTTCGTTATTATCCTATTTAAAATTTTAGATTTGATTTTGGTTTCAGGAATCCGACCTTGATATCCAAAATTATAAATTTATATTTTATTGAATATTATATTTTTGTATATATGAAAAGATAAAAAAAAATATTTATGAAGAAAAAAACAAAATATATTAAATATGCAAAAAAAATATTATTTTTATTAAATTTAATGTATTTTGAAAAAAAATAAATTAACAAATATTAAAATTCAATTTTTTGAGCTTCGTATCGCTAACCAATATTCAATGGAAATTTCTCAAATTTATAAACGTCGATTTCGGTTTTGATTTCAAGTAAAACACCCCCGCCTCATTTCACCCCTTTGACATTCTTACTTCCAAGGTCATACTTTACTAACCTAATAGACATATACGACATGTTTGTTTCACCGTACTAAATATCTTAACTGTATAATTTATATACAGTCATGTATTTGATTATGAAATCAGACCGTATCATACAATATAAAAATAGTACGATTACGACCAGAAAATGTGGATCTACATTGTAAGGTTTATTTGTATTGACAATTTTCGTGGACAAAATATTTAATTGTAATCTAGCATAAGTGTTCACCGTTCAATCAGATGATATATGATGATGGAGTCACCAAGCTTGCAATGCTCATATGAAAAGTAAAATATTCTCTCATGCATACATCATCACACAATTGAGCACTACACTTAGTATGAATAGAATTGTTGTGAAAGTAGAATCCTTATATGAGTAGAATTGTTGTGAAAGTTAGAATCCTTGTATGAGTATAATTCTTGTGAAAGCAAAATCCTGATATGAATAGAATCCTTGTTTGAGTAAAATTGTTGTGAAAGTAGAATCCTTATATGAGTAGAATTGTTGTGAAAGTAAAGTCCTTGTTTGAGTAGAATTATTGTGAAAGTAAAATTCTAACATGAGTAGAATTGTTGTAAAAGCTAAATCCTGATATGAGTAGAGTTGTACTCTATTATTAATCCTCTTTCAAGTCAAATTGGACTCTATATAAGCAACGCTTGTTTGTGCAAAATATAACCCACACCAAAATAATATTTTCTACATCTGTTAAAGCTTTCAACGAAAAATCTTATTCTCTTCATCTATTAATCTTAGGCACTTTCTTGTTTTTAATTGTTCAAACATATTGTGTGGTTATGTTTGAATAATTCACGTGCCTAATTGTCTTTCATGATATTTAAAATTGCATGATAGTTCTAGAGTTTACTAGCTAATTTGTTTTTACATCATATGCTGTTGAATCTGCTAGTTAGGATTTTTCATTGTTTGAATCTGCTCTAGGACACACTTTGCACTTGTGCTATTTGTGCTAACGTTTCAGGTGACGTGCTCGGTATTTTGTGTGACTCGAAATTATCGAAGTTGACGGGTTCGATTGATCTTGTGGGACTCAAGTAGATCGGAACGTTAGTCCAGATCCAGACACCTAGCTTGTGGAGGCTATGAAAGGAGCGGCGGCTCGTAAGTAAATTACAGAAAGGGGGATCTATCTGTGAAGGGTAGTTCTAGGACCTATGGTTGTAATTGAACATTGATTTTCATAGTGGATAGTTAGGTGGTCCGGTGGACCGGTGATTTTCCTCTTAGGTCATTGGAGTGGCCTAGGTTGTTTCCACCTAAAAATATGGTGTGTTATTTTTTATTCCGCATTTTATCTTTACACGCGATTGCATGTCTGGCCGTTGTGATTAAGTTACATAATTAATATTTGTTAAAATTGAAAATAACCTATTCACCCCCTCTAGGTATATTTGATCCGTGATTTAAAAACTTTCAATTGGTATCAAAGCGGGTCACTAGATAAACTTAGTATTGCCTAGGACCTTGTTATGGATCATTTAAGAGATAGTTCTTCTACAACCCGTCCACCCTACTTTGATGGATACTCTAGTGAGTCAGACCTTGACTCAGATGATGAGGGATGTAAATCTATTCTTGCTAAATTTAATGTAAACAGTTTTGAGGAATTATTTTTTGATTTGATTAATTGCAAGCAAGAAAAAGATAAACTTCTCATAACTGTGACAAAGTTGAATGATCAAATCAAGTCACAAGATCTTAATTTGTCAATTTTAGAAAAAGAAAAAGTTGAATTGTCTGAGCATGTTGACCAGTTGAGTTTGAGTCTTGTAGGTATCAAACAGGAAAATTCAAAGCTTGTGCAAGAATTGGAACAATCAAAGGAAACTGTGAAGAGATTAACTATTGGAGTTGAACGACTAGACAAGATGTTGAGCATTGGTAAGTCATATGGTGATACACGTGGTCTTGAATTCTTAGATGAAAGTTGTACACCTTCCACTTCAAAAACTACATTTGAAAGGTCTTCTAACTCTACTTCTACTGCTACTAATTTTACACAAACACCCATTACAACTGTAGTAACTAAAACTGTTAAGTTTGTGCCTGTTTGTCATCATTGTGGTAGAAAAGGCCATATTCGACCTAACTGTAGATTTTTGATGAATGATTTTCGATTTAATAATTATCTTTATGCTTATAGCTATAGAACTCATAATTATCATCCTACCATGGATATGTTGAATTTGAATAGGAAAGATGAGTCTAAGAGTATGTTTTTAAAACCTAATGCAATTAAATCTCAACCCAAAAATATAGAGAAGTCAAAATTTATGAAAATTTGGGTTAGGAAAGATTGCATGTTTCCTGTCACTTGATCATTATTGCTAGCCCACCTAGGTACTTTTGTTTGAGTGCTTAAATGACCCTAGGTGAGTATTTTCATAGGTTTATTTTGTTTTTGTTGTTAGAATTTTTTTTAGATTGTTTAAAAAAAAAAAAAAACTACAAGGTATTGGATTCATATAATACTTATACTTATACAACCTTATCTTTTGTAGCTTATTTTGATTCTCATTGTATATTCAATGCTACAATTCAAAATTTTGCACATATTTACATTATTCCCATGTGGTGACACTATTGATTGAACTTATTCACACACTCACTGAACACTTATGTATGTCATCAATGAAATTTATGATTAATTTTGAAAGACTCTAAGACTTGAGCTAATCTTGACTGCGAAATTATATTGAGTTCTATTTTTTATCTTTTAAAATATTTCATCTTAGGGAGACAACTAGTATTGAGAGGGCTACCTACTATGATGTGTGCAGCTACCGTAGTGAGCGGAGAGGGCTACCTCATAACTAGTGTGAAAGTCATCATATTAGATTTATTGCTCGTACATGTTTAAAAAAGAATATAAATAAACAAAATAAAAAATAAAAATTTAATTAAGAAATTTCATTTGACATATACAAAAAGAAAGAGCAAAAAGGTTTTTTAAAAAAAAAATAAGAAATCTCCTTTTGATAGACATATTTTATTATGTAAGAATGAAGACTCAATTATAATTTAGCATGATAGATGAAATTATTTTCTTTTGAGTCTCTTATAATTGGTTATAAATGAATTTATCAAAATGCAAGTGGAGTTCACATTGTATACTTCTTTAAGTGAATGTCAATATGCCATTATATGTGTTAGTGTGCTTGTGTGACCTATTTATTTTACTTGCTAATACAATGAATGATCAAAATTTAAGCAAAAATAATTTTTCAATTGGTTGTATATTTATTCGTCTTAAATGAGTTTATTGCTTTGTGGTAAAAAAAATAAAAAATAAAAAAAAATAATATTTTTGTTTTCTTTTAAATTTGTTTTACGTCTAGAGAGTCATAGAACTTAGGGGGAGTCATTGCATACATATTTCATTATTCTTTTGACTTATGCAATTCCTCCTACATGCTTTGGACATATACATGTGTGAACATTTGCATTTTTAGCCCACTAAAATAATTGTTAAACTTTGGAGAGAGTGATCCATATCATCTTAACTGTTTCATGATTTGTCAATTTCGTATGTCAAAAAGGGGGAGAAAGATTTCATGTTGCTATGGAGATTGGATTTAGGGGGAGATATTGGATTGATATTGGATTCATTAATTGTGCACATACACTACATTTCATTCGCACCTTTATGTACACTGAACTAATAAACAATGAGGCTTTCAAGCCAAATTTGTGTGCTATTTGTTTGTCTAATTTCAGTGGACTGAGCGTATCAAGTATCAAGCGAAGATGGTCCACCAGATCATAGATAGTTCCACTGATGTAATTAATGTAATGATATTTTAGCTATGAGCGCTATGTAGTGAGAGAGTGGTTTTGTCACACGAAAATGCCAAAGGGGGAGATTGTAAGGTTTATTTGTATTGACAATTTTTGTGGACAAAATATTTAATTGTAATCTAGCATAAGTGTTCACCGTTCAATCAGATGATATATGATGATGGAGTCACCAAGCTTGCAATGCTCATATGAAAGGTAAAATATTCTCTCATGCATACATCCTCACACAATTGAGCACTACACTTAGTATGAATAGAATTGTTGTGAAAGTAGAATCCTTATATGAGTAGAATTGTTATGAAAGTTAGAATCCTTGTATGAGTAGAATTCTTGTGAAAGTAAAATCCTGATATGAATAGAATCATTGTTTGAGTAAAATTGTTGTGAAAGTAGAATCCTTATATGAGTAGAATTGTTGTGAAAGTAAAGTCCTTGTTTGAGTAGAATTATTGTGAAAGCAAAATTCTAACATGAGTAAAATTGTTGTAAAAGCTAAATCCTGATATAAGTAGAGTTGTACTCTATTATTAATCCTCTTTCAAGTCAAATTGGACTCTATATAAGCAACGCTTGTTTGTGCAAAATATAACCCACACCGAAATAATATTTTCTACATCTGTTAAAGCTTTCAACGAAAAATCTTATTCTCTTCATCTATTAATCTTAGGCACTTTCTTGTTTTTAATTGTTCAAACATATTGTGTGGTTATGTTTGAATAATTCACGTGCCTAATTGTCTTTCATGATATTTAGAATTGCATGATAGTTCTAGAGTTTACTAGCTGATTTGTTTTTACATCATATGCTGTTGAATCTGCTAGTTAGGATTTTTCATTGTTTGAATCTGCTCTAGGACACACTTTGCACTTGTGCTATTTGTGCTAACGTTTCAGGTGACGTGCTCGGTATTTCGTGTGACTCGAAATTATCGAAGTTGACGGGTTCGATTGATCTTGTGGGACTCAAGTAGATCGGAACGTTGGTCCGGATCCAGACACCTAACTTGTGGAGGCTATGAAAGGAGCGGCGGCTCGTAAGTAAATTACAGAAAGGGGGATCTATCTGTGAAGGGTAGTTCTAGGACCTATGGTTGTAATTAAACACTGATTTTCATAGTGGATAGTTAGGTGGTCCGGTGGACCGGTGGTTTTCCTCTTAGGTCATTGGAGTGGCCTAGGTTGTTTCCACCTAAAAATATCGTGTGTTATTTTTTATTCCGCATTTTATCTTTACACACGATTGCATGTCTGGCCGTTGTGATTAGGTTACATAATTAATATTTGTTAAAATTGAAAATAACCTATTCATCCCCCTCTAGGTATATTTGATCCGTGATTTAAAAACTTTCATACATCGTACTGAATAATCAACTTAATCTTTCTAAATTTTTAATTATAAAATCTTATGTTTTAACTTTTTCTTGTATCTTAAATTAAAAATAATATTTTTTATTTTTAAAAATATAATAAAAATATAGAAATAAATTAAATATTAATTTAAATAAATTTTATAATAAAAAACATTTTAAATATAAATTAAAATATATATAATCAATTTAATTCAATTATATTATACAACTTTTCAACAAATACTGTACAGATTAATTATAATATAATTTAATATCGTTCAGTCTAATACGATTATATGTAACTTATCTAATATGATACACCAAATATGTCAATAAGGTACTACTTGTTAGAATTAATTTATGTAAATTAGTATAATCAATGGCAATTTTAAATTATATTAAATAAATTATAAGGCATTTTAGGACTAAATTGGTGCAATATGCCAAATATTAAAAAAGTATGTGTTTTATTTAACTCTATAATAAAATGAATTAAATATATTTATATTATGTGATAAGTTTATGGGCTCGTCGTACTCTTAATTTTAAATTAATTCAATAGTTTTATGATTATATTGTAAAGTTCTACTATAAATATAATATTTAAAAATTAGAATCAACATGTCCATGAATCGTATAACTTATTCTCATAGCTCCTACACGCAAAAATCCCTAACGTTTTTGTAGGTACGAACATTAATAGAGATTAAATGATCCCAAATACAAGTATGTATTATAACTTTAATCACTTATTTTTTTAAACAAGTTTACTAATATTTTGCTACCCTTAACCCTATTTTATTAACTTAGTGAACTTCTAAAATACTTTAAAAAAAAAATTAGTAAACTTAAGTATCCAACCTACCAAACTTAATGGACTTGTAGGGTATTTTTTTTCTGTTATTATATTTTGCGTAATTAAATGACAAATTTAGGAATGCTTATTTATACACGAACAGAGGACCATATATCTGACCATATATGATATGCATAATCAATGAGATTTGCTTCCTTAGTCTAATTAAAGTAGGGATACTGTGGTTTCACTTTGTCATAGCAACGAATATGATCACTTTAATTAGATTAAGCCTTAAGGAAACAAATCTCATTGATTATAAAGTAGGGATAAAACTGTGGTTTCACTTTGTCATAGCAACGAACATGATCGCTTTTTTTTTTTATAAAAGGTTGTAGTTAGCAGTTTTCAGTGGGTGCACCGGGACATCCCAACTAGGTTGGCACCTCCTTAGCACCTTCTTCATTAGACCGCTCACCACTAATATTATTAAAGCTTAATAAAATTAAAAATACAAATAAATATTCTCAACAAAACCTGTAATTAGGTTTGTTGTTTGCATCTGAATAAATAAAAGAGCTAGCGAAAGATGGGACATTCCACCACCAAGTCGCTGTACATAAACTAGGAGCCCTAGAGGCTAAACTATCAGCTGCAGCATTGCCCTCCCTGTAAATATGTGAGCATTGAAACTCCATGTTGGAGATTTTATCTAAACAATCTTTCCAAATAGAGTACCATTTCCAAGGGACTGAAGAAGACCGAGTCTGTAGTAAAGCAACAACATATGCTGAGTCTGATTCCAGCCAAAGACGTCTCCACCCAAACATATATGCATACTTCACTGCATAGATGGCTGCCGCTAGTTCTGCTTCAAAAGCATACGATATTCCAAGCGGAACACAGAAGCAACCCTTAACAAATGATCTGGAAGTTCTAAAAACACCTGCACAACCCGATAAACCTGGTGCTCCAAAAGCTGCACCATCTGTATTGACCTTTATCCATCCCGAGGGTGGTGCCTTCCAATTAACTTCTATGATTCTTGGAGCCCGTCTTGGAATGCCTGGTATTCGAAGTCGTTTAAGTATCTGAAGATCATCTACAGTATTTTTCATGCAACCACTCTTTGATAGACTTGCTTCACGAATAAAACGCCATACTGTTGCAAAAGCCGAGTTCATTGTTGTCTTTTTATTGGTGAATCGATAATCATTTCTAGTATTCCAAATTACCCAGATGACTGAAACAATCCCTGCTTTCCATAGATTGGTTAGTTGTGATCCAAATTCCATCTTCATTGCGGTCGTCCATAAGTTTAGGACAGAGGAGTCTGTACATGGTCTTTTTCCAAAGAAGAAGCATAGAAGGTCCCAAAGAGCACCTGCAAAATGACAACTTAAAAAAAGATGTGATAAAGATTCCTCCTCGGATCCACATAACGAGCAACGGGAAGGAAACGATTGCCCCCTTCTTTTTAACTGACAATCTGTTGGTAGTTTATTCTGGATAGCACGCCATAGCAAAATAGATCTTGAAGGCGGTATATAATGGGCCCAGATGGCCTTACCCCAAATTTTACGTTCCCCAACCACACGTAGTGAGTCATAAGCCTCACTAGCTGTAACATCACCCTTAATTGAGCGTGTCCAAACTCTGGTATCTGAACCAATCCCAACCACTGTTGACTGAATTTCTGAGGCAATATCTGGATAGGAAACTATGAAAGTTTGAGGCAAATGCCAACCATCTTCATGGAGGTAATCCCCCACTAGGGAGTGAATTGGCGGGTCCACTGGAGGATTATCCATCATTTCAATTAAAGGAGTACCTAACCAATTGTCGGTCCAAAACTTTACAGTAGAGTTTCTTCCAACTAACCACCTAGACTCCTCCAATAGGATTAAGTAGTGCGGTCGCAAACCAGGCCAGACTGATGAACAGACATAATAATTCCGTGGAGAGCCATTTTTTGCTAGATATCTGCTGCGTAAGTAATGCAGAGTGTTAGAATTCCCTGTGATTACCCTCCATGCAAACTTTCTTAGCATAGCCTCATTTAGGAGACGGAGGTCCCGTAAACCAAGCCCTCCTTCATCTATTGGACGACAACAGTCCCTCCAAGCCACTTGTACCTGTTTAACTGTATCCGTCTTTCCCGACCAGAAGAAATTGCGAATGATTTTTGTTAGGTCTTGAATGACTGTTTTTGGCCATTTATATACCTGAAATGAGTGGAGAAATGTTCCCTGAATGATCGAAGAAATTAAGCAACGCCGTCCTGCCAAAGAAATAGTCTGACCATTCCAAGCCTCAAGCCTCACACGAATTTTATCTGCTAAACTTTGAAACCAACATTTTCTCGGAGCCCCCTGAAAGAGATTGATTCCCAAATAAGACAAGGATGATCCTCCAATGCGCATGCCAGATAAATTCCGAATTGATGAAATGTTGCTTGTTGTAACACCTTTACCAAAGTAGATAAAAGATTTTTCTAAATTAACCATTTGACCCGAAAGGCGACTATACAAGGAAAAAGCTTCAGTTAACACCCGAATATTTTTCTCACTTGCACTACCAAAAATAAGAAGATCATCTGCATATAAAAAGTGAGTTGGCGCACGAGATCCTCTTGGTGAAGAAATTGGGCTTAAACTTCCCGTATCCACCAACTTGCCAAGGTATCTGCTGAGGAAATCTTCAGCTATGCAAAATAATATTGGGGACAAAGGATCACCCTGTCTGACTCCTCGAGAACAAGAAAAATAGCCCCTGGGTGAACCATTAACCAGGATTGAGATTCTCGCCGATGCGAATATATCTCGAATCCATCCCAAGAAAATGTTGTCAAAGCCAAAGCATTGCATCACTTTTATAATAAAATCCCAACGCATAGTGTCAAAAGCTTTGTGAATGTCAATTTTCAAAGCGATGTTACCCTGTCGACTGGAAAGCTGCATAGCGTTAAAACATTCAGAAGCACCAGCTATACAATCACTAATATTTCTACCTGGAATGAATCCAAATTGGTTTTGAGACAGAATACGAGTACATATGTGTCCTAATCTGCTGGCAATAATCTTTGTTATTAACTTGAACATGAAGTTGCCTAAAGCAATAGGCCTGTACTGATCAATGGTGCTTGCTTGCTGGTGTTTGGGTATAAGAATTAAGAAATTAGAATTTAGCCCCGGGTGCATGTGGCCTGTTCTAAAATAATCTTGTATCGCTCGTACAATATCTGTACTGATAATATCCCAACATTGTTGAAAAAATTTACCAGTAAACCCATCTGGTCCGGGGGCACTCATTGGATCCAAGTCAAAAACTGTAGCTTTTATGTCTTCTGATGAAGGTATGCGTCGTAAACTTTGGTTATCCGCAGAAGTAACCAAGGAGGGTACCACTGACTCTATGAGAGCAAGATCTGTTGTTCCACCTGCATGACTTGAGAAGAGATTTTCATAGTAATTCAAAATTTGAGTAGCTATTATCTCTGGATCATTAGTTATTTCTCCATTAATTTCCAAGTGAGTCAAAGGTTTTTGTGCTCTTAAACGACGAAGTAGAGAGTGAAAAAATGTAGAGTTTCTGTCCCCACCTTTCAGCCATTTTAATCTAATCTTTTCTCTTAAAAAGATATCTTGCTGACGCAACAATCTATCTAAGTCAGCATGGGCATCGGACTCCAGTTGCAACAGTTCTTCTGAGAAAGAGTCATCATTATAACGTTGTTGAATGTTGGCCAATGTGTCTGTTGCATTTGCAATATTTTGATTCAAATTACCAAAGACGGTTTTGTTCCATGTTTTCAGAACCAGTTTAAGAGCTTTTAGTTTGCCGATAACAGTGCCCATAGCGCTAACATGATCGCTTTAGTATTGCAGTTGCACATGTTTAGGCGTTTAGCTAATTTACTATGTGCTTTCTCAGAAATAAGATTTTTTTTTTTCAAAGTCAAGCTTAATTTAACACGTATTAAGTGATAAGGCTCTCCATTTTCCTACTAAAAACTCAAGTTCGAATCTCACCCCAATGTATGAGTGTATTTTTTCTTATTAATAAAAAAGAAGTAGACTTTAGTGTCCCTTTTAAAAAAAAAAACACATTAGGATTGAAAATGTATAATTTTAAAATAATAATAATAATAATAATATGCTCTTATAATTTCATACGAGTAATGTGGAACAAATAACTTTGGCTCTATTTAGGCTTAACCAACGGTCCTTTAAAATAAACACTCCCTTTTAACACATGATTATGTTTCTTTTTTTTTTTTTTTTTTTTGTGTACTTGTTTAATTGAGGGGAACAAAACTTTTTTATGATTTTTGTTCTCCTTGGTTAGGTCTTATTCAGCTTTATAAAATATTAAATTTGATTAAAGTAAATTGATTATTAACAAACAAAAAAAATGTAATTAGACAATTAAACTTTTGTTTAGAACAATAACACTCACAGACCTCATTTGCATCGGTTACTACCGTTTGAAACAGACATCACACCATCAAGAGGATCACCTTGTTTTCAACCCCTAGCTAATATGTCATAAATCGATTCGTATTTTTGCCATGAGAGCCTTTTTCAACCCCTACATAAATAACTACCAAGTCTCGAATTGAGACCATTTAGGCACCACAAGAAAAAACTGCTGTACGTAATGCCGTACCTACCATTCCATCATGAAACTGGTGTCCATTGTATAATTAAATTTACCATTGTGTACATATTTGTATACATTATATATAATATACATTTAATATGTACATCGTACAAAATATATATATATATATATATATATATATTTTTTTTTTTTTTTTTTTTTTTTTTTTTTGAGTTTCAAATCAAATCATTAGATTGAGGATGTCCATTATCATCCATCTATTCAAGAATAAACAAGTCATAATTTAGGTAAAGGCAACTAGACAACGTCTTTCATTTAATTCAAAGATTCAACCTTTAAGCACAACTACTTTGTACAACACAGCTGTTATATGTAAAATCTGTGTTTTATAAAATTCATGAAGTTAATGAATACATAATTCAATAGAGTAGTAGATGTTAGCTCCGAAGTTCACGACAGGAACGCAACAAATGCATGAGTGGTTTGAAAGAATCAACAGTACTTTATAGATGAGAAATGTAGAACAGAAGGCATTTCTAAATAACACATTATTTCACATCCTCTGAGTTGTTAAAGTTTTGGCAATGAAATAGCTTATAAGTGCAGATCAAAAAAATCTAGTCTTCAATCAACCAAGTGCAAGCCAATGATGGAAGAAAAGAAAGCCACTTTCGTTTTGTCAGTCAAACACAAACAATTACCATAATCAAAATGCTTAAATCATTTTATCACAATTTATAATTAACTTCTGTTAGTAAATGATGTCATTATCACTACACAATCTCGAATCTCTAACCGTCCAGCATCTTTATGTTCACAGCTATAATAAGAAGTTAGGTTATGTTTAGTTTATATATAAACGTAATAAGAATGATATTGATAATATGCATTGAAAATAATATTTTTGACTTCTATTTATTATTTCATTTATTTAAGTAATAGAATAAAATAAGTATAAAATTTGAAATAAAATTCATAAATTATAAATAAATCAAAATTAAAAAAATAAATATTTTTGACTTCTATATGAGAAAAAAAAATGATAATAAAATAAATTATTCTAAAGTATTAATGAGGAATGGAAGAGGAATGAGTTTTCCTATTATAGTACATTATTTTCCGATCTATTTCAAATTAATAGTGAACTTAAACATAAAAATATCTATAAAAAAAATTCTACTATTATTTCTATTAGTGTCAACAAAATCATGATTTTGAAGTATTTTCACAATGGCATACTTTTTTTTTTTCTTTTTGCCAACTAGTCAATAGGAGGGAATACTTACAAGATGTGTTATATGGACTCTTTTAATACATTAAAAGTCGTAAATTTTTTGATACATATACGGGCATTGAAAAAAGTTCATTTTTCTAAATTTTATGTAAATTTACAATAAATAAATATCCAAAGATTCACACCTATGTCCATGTTGCTTGAACATGAATACTTGGTAAAAAAATGAAGAATTCAAGCATCATAACTTATAAGTTACAACAGCCTATACTGGGTTCGAAACTTGCTAGGGTTCTCCTCGGAGACATACCATTTGTTTCCATAATAACATTTTTGAATGCTCAAACTCAGCAAAATGATTCAACAAAATGTTTGTTAGGAAATAGATTACTGGATTTTGTGTACCAATAAAAATCCTTCTTCTTCAAATACTCTTTGCTAGATTGCTCATTTAACAATAGATTTTACTTCTCTTCTCTGTTTACTTAAGTCTATCGAAGGAATGTCCAGAAGAAAAATTATTGGTTTAACTCTCTAATTCTCTGGCATATCTAGGAATAGACTCTTGAATCTTAATACATATGAAAGCAAATAGATATAACGTAACTGTTATTTACAGTTAATAAGGAAAACAATCGCCTTCAAAATAGAGTTTCTTCTAAGACAACAGCTAAAACATTCCTTAAAATGCAAATTTTTAGCCTTTTGTCTTGAAACATTCCTTAAAATGCAAATTTTTAGCCTTGTCCTTAATTCCTCTGATTAACTAATGTTATTACACACATCAAACTTAACACAAAGTTACTCAAAAACATAAACACTTAACAATAAAGAAATTAACCAGCAGACATCAATAGTAAGCACACAACAGTATGAATTTCATGAACAATGAACAACTAGAAGAAATTAAAACTACATTAATATCCATGTAGAAGAAGAAGAAAAATGTATAATTTAATTGCTTCAGTTTAATTTATTTTTCAAACAAAAATGTAAATACACTTAATTATTCAGAGGAATTTACAATCTCAAACAGAACAAGCGGTGTGATAACACGTACCTGTTTCATTCCAATTTCTTATTTCACATAAATTACAACTCTTCCAAAAGAAACAGATCACCAACTTATTTGTACATATCAGACTATAACTGATATGCTTATACACCATGTCACAATGTGAACCACCACATCAAACAGCAACTTCAATGGATTTTCGCAATGCCCAAGTCTTAGCAACATCTGAAAGCTTGCTTTCTTCGACCTTTAAACGCCTAAGCTTAGGAGAATTCAGAGCAAAAAACTCAATTGACTCAGTTTTAATTCCACAACAAAACATGACATCAACACTCTCCAAACGCTTGCAACTCCTAGACATAGTAATCATAGTTGCATTTGTAAGCCCTTTACAACCCCTCAACCTTAAATCAACCAAATAATTGCAAGAAACTACCATTGAAATGAACTCTTTATCAAACAACATTTCATTATAAGACAAATCCAATTTCTTTAGTTGCTTCAAATTCTGACCTAATGTGGCTAAAAGCCCTGGTTCTCTTTCAACAACATCGCAGTTTATTAGTGCCAATTCTTCAAGCTTTGAATTAAGAGCCATTCCAAGAGCCTTTAGACCTTCACCACTAACAAGGCAACAACTTTGAAGTCGAAGACTTGAAATACTTCTGAAATTCACTGAAATTGCCAAGAGGTGATCGTTGTGAAGGTCTAGAGGCAAACGGAGATCAATTTTCTGCAACTTACAAGGACATTGATTGAAGAAACTAAGCATACTCTCTCTACTACCACCATCATAAATCAATAGAGAAATAAGAGAATCACAATTATCAGCTAATTTAAGCAAAACGACGTTAACTATAGTTCTAGAAGTCCTAAGCTCCAATTCTTCAATACCCTTTAAGCAACTCACAAATGATGAAAAAGAACCTCCATCACCAATACCTTCACAGCTCTTCAACTGCAATTTCTTCAGCTTATTACAGCTCCTCCATAGCCAACCCAAACCCAAATCATCATCTCGAATTCCGGATAAATTAAGAGACTCCAAATCCAATTTTGCATCAAAACCCTCGCTTTCGCAAAACCCATGTTCCATGTTGACCTCAACAGCCGGTTCGAGGCCTTCTCCAGAGTATACAGAGATGGAAAGCTCTCTTAAAGATGGGAATTTCAAAACCCACTTGAGAAATAGAGGTCTGGAAAGACTTATGGAGAGAGAAGTGAGGCGAGTACATGATTGGGAGAGGGTAAACAAAGATGAGACAGAGACAGGGCCAGGAAAGAACCTCAATTTCTGAAGTTGTGGACAAAAGGAAGAGACCAATTCTAAAATATGATCAGAGAAAGTAGATGGGTTGATGATAGTGGTATTGGTTGGTTCGAGTTGGAGAAGGAGAGAGAGGGAGGAGAGAAAAGGGTAGTGAGAGAGGAGAGAAGACAGAGAGGGGATTGTGGAATTGTGACGGGAAATTTGGAGAGAAAAGGAAGTTTTGGAGGTGCGGTAGACATCAAGCCAACGTTTGGAGACCAAAGTGATTGAAGAAGATGAAGATGATGGTAGCCTTTGGAATATTTCTTGAAGTATTTCATCACAGAGAAAACTCTCCATCTCTCTCTCTCTCTGTGTTGTGTGTGTTCTTTCCTCTTTAATGAATTGGGCTATTTTGATTCTTGTTGCTTGCTTATGTAGCCTAATAACAAATGAATTTCTTAGTTTTTTTTTTTTACTTCCTTCTTTTTTCTTTGAAGGAATTCTTTGCTTTGATTTTGTCTTTGTTTTTTCACAACTTTTTTTTTTTTTTTTTATGTAATGTTTTTCACAACTTGTCTGTAGAAAAATGAGAAGTTTTGAAATTTATTGGGTGTGTATATGTATGTTTATGAAGGAAAGACAGCTATACTATAGAGGCATTTTTAGGAAAAACAACACAAATAAAAAAAGAGGACGACAAATTATTAAATAAAAAAAATTGAGAAAGAGGCATATTTTTTCAAAAAAAAAAATATACTTAAATACTTTAAAATTTATAACAATAAATTAATGTCTCAATAATATTAAACATATTTAATTGAACGGAATTTAACAACGAATGAGTTTAAACACCTAAAACTCTAATATAAAAAAATTAATGTAAAATGATAGTTAGAACTTTTTTAATAGTTCAAATATATAATATTAATATAAATGTATTATTTTTATATTTATAAATTTTAAAAATGTTTTTTTTTCGATTTTTTTTAATAAATAAGTACACATTTTGCATGTATAAAAAAGAGAAAATTAGTGTGATTCTATTATGCTTATTTTCTTTAATTTGGTAAATGATAAATTATATGTTTCGTTAACTAAATTTATTATATTTAATACTTTAGTCATTTAATTAATTTTTTTATAATTTTTTTTCTACTAATTTTTCATATTTAATAATTTAAGTCTAAATTTATAAGTTAGATTAAATTATAAAGTAATAGTTAGAAATATCGTGTGGAAAAAATTATTTTTAATATATTTAGTTTATTAAATTTTAAATTTTAACATTTAACATTTAATTTATTATATTTAAATTTAAACTTAAATTATTAAATATGAAAAATTAGTGAACGAAAAGTTAAAAAAAAATTTAATTAAAAAATTAAAATATCAAAAAGTGATAAAATTAATGGATAAAAAATATATTTAGCTTTTGAAAAATATAGATTTAATTATCCCATTTATCATTCATGTCACGATTAAGGGTGAAAAAAAGTTACATTCTTTAACTCATTATTTTTATAATTAATATTAATTAATAACAATTTTGTCAACGTCACAAAAAACATAGTTAATGTTACGAATAAAATAAAATATTCATATATTATTATAATAAATAATTTTTTTAGTTTAAAAATAAGTATCCATTTTGGCCTAGAAGATGTTAAAATTTGCATCGTTAGCATTTGACAAATAATACTACACGACTATAAATGCATGTGCTAGTAACATTATGACAATAATTTTTTTAAATAATATTATAAGTATGTGATTTGACCATTTAATACTTAATAGTTTCATCTTTTTTCTTTTTTTGATTGATTATAGTTTCATCTTCATCTTTCAACTATAACTGAAGGATCGTTAAAAATGATAAATGTACGCATGATATGATTGAAATATTAAACATAAATAAATTTTACAAAATTTTATACTCCTTATTTATAATGTGATACTATTACATAGTGTGACCAAGGATAAAATGATTTTTTAAGTTAATTTATACGATAAAATATGTGTGGACAAAAAATATTTACATTTTTGTGTCAGTATGTCCGTGACATTTTTCTACACCAATGTATATTAATTATAAATATATGCATTGCGCAAGAATTATTTTACTTATTTTAATTTTTATATTATATTTAAAATAAATATAAAATTAATTTTTTTATATATTAAAATTATTTATGAAAGTAAAATAATATTTAAAGTCCTTTATTGGATGTGATAATTATACCATATATGAAATAAATATAAAATTAATTTTCTCATATATTAAAATTATTTGTAGAAGTAAAATAATATTTAGAGTCCTTGATAGATGTGGTAATTATTATTTGATTAGAGTGCTTATTGAATGTGATCTTTATTTCATTATCATATTTAGAGTCTTTATTAAAATAATATTTAAAGTTTTTACTGAATGTAATCATTATTAGATAATGTTTAGAGTTCGTATTTAAATGTGATAGTATATATTAAAAAGACAGCTAATATTATTACCTTAAAATATATAAACAATTTTATCCAAGATATTATTAGACGCTATTCAGACTTTTATATATAGTATAAGAATAACTTTTTATCGCAACTTAATGTATATTACAATCTACATAGCATTAATTAATTGTCCCTCTGTCAGTAAGGGATTTCACTATCAATTTTTCATCTCACGTCTTTAATTTAATATTCAATCAATAACTAACATATTACTTTATATATATATAACTACTCATAATATAAATATAGATATTTATATTCATATGACCATTTTGTTGGGATATTATCACTCATACCCTTGAGCTTTGACATATATTTAGTAATGCCCTTAATATTTGTAAAAATGTCTTTGGTACTGAAAGGTTTATGAGTGTTAGTAATTTTTGTGGACAAAATAATTAATTATAATCTAATATCTAGGCTCATTGTCAAGTCAATCAATCAAAGTTAAAGAAACTACAAAGCTCTCAATATGTATGTATCAGGTAAAAATATATGTTTCATGCATACATCCTCACACAACTGAGCACGCACATTTAATATGAGCTAAAATAATAAACTATGCATGTGTCAATCGATCAAGGTGTTAGTTCGATCGATCGAGACATAGATCGATCGAGTTTAATCTGGAGGCTCTCAGGTTGATTTTTGTGCTAACTGGATAGATCTAATAATTGGTTAATCGATCAAATCAATCGTGGATCGACCAATCGAGTGAGGCTCTTGATCGATCGAGACTTGTTCGATCAATTGAAAATAGATCGAACATCGATCGAATGCTCTCGAGTTGATTTTTTGAATTGCTGAGCGTGGGTAGATCGATTGAGTTAGGTTCTCGATCAATCGAGTATATGTAAATCGATCGAGATGAAGTATTCGATCGATCGATGTGTTCTAATAATTTGTTCCACTTTTCTTACTTACCAATTTGACTCATTTAATGTTAAAAGCAAAATCCTTATATAAGTAGAATTTCTATGGAAGTAGAATCCTTGTATGAGTAGAATTGTTGTGAAAGCAAAATTCTTGGATGAGTAGAATTTAGCTTTATTATTAACTCTCCATTATGTCACATTGGACTTTATATAAACAACCTTTGTTAGAGAAAAATATACCACACTGAAATAATATTTTCTACCTATGATTGAGTTTTTAAAAGAAAAATCTTCTTCTCTTCATCTATTAATCTTAGACACTCTCTTGATTTAATTGTGCCAACATATTGTGTGGTTATGTTTGACTAATTCATATGCCTAATTATTTTTCATGATATTGAGCTTTATAAGATCATTTTAGAGTTTGCTAGCTGGTTTAGTTTTTACAGTATATTTTCTTAAATTTGTTAGTTAAAATTTTTCATTGTTGAATCTGCTCTATGACACACTTTGCACTTGTGTTATTTGTGCTAATGTTTCAAGTACTATTGGTGACGTGTTCGGTATTTCGTGTGACTAGAAATTACGAAAGTTGACTCGTTCGATTGATCTTGTGGGACTCAAGTAGATCAAAACGTTGGTCCGGATCCAGACACCTAGCTTGTAGAAGCTATGAAAGAAGCGACGACTTGTAAGTAAATTGCATAAGGGGGATCTATTTGTGAAGGGTAGTCTAAGACCTGAGGTTGTAGTTTAACATTAATTTTCATAGTAGATAGTTAGGTAGTCCGATGGACCAGTGTTTTTCTTCTTAGGTCATTATTGTAGCCTAGATTGATTCCATCTAAAAATCTTGTGTGTTATTCTTTATTTCACATTTTATTTTTACACGCGATTGCATGTCTAGCCGTTGTGTTTAGATTACATAATTAAAATTTGATAAAATTAAAAATAACCTATTAACCCCTCTTCTACGTATATTTGGTCTGTAACTAAAAACTTTCAAGTACCCTTGAGGTTTATACTTTATATCAATGATGCTCTTGATAACTACCGATGTTAATTTTTCTATCCATTAAACTTTTCTCTTAATTTTTCTAAAATGATTTATATAAATGTTTTAAATTCCTCCAAAAATTTTGTTTAAGTTGAATATTCTTTATTTTATTTGTTATTTAATTTTCTAACTAGGCTCTAATACTAATTTTTTACTGCTGAAATTTTTAAAAATTTTAGTTAACTTATCTTTCTATTTATTCTTTGAATAAATAAAATCCAAAAATTAGGTTATAAAATTCTTCTTTATTTACTTTGAAATTTTTTTGTGTAAAATAATTCTTTAAAATTTTTTCTACAAGATAGGTTATTAGGTATAAAACATTGAAAATATAATATGTACAATAATCTAAAAGAGCATCAAATCTTTTAAAATTTTCTAAACAAATTTCATAATATTCGTTATCAAAATATTATTCCAAAAATTCTAAATATTTTTTTTCAAAATCTTCAATTGTTATCATTTTTTGGTTTTATTTCTCTTTGTTCTGATACCAAAATTTTAAGCATGACATATTTATGAATTTTCTAATAAAAAAAAAGTTCATTAGAATCTTATAATTGACAAACAGAATCTTTGGTTGATAATACATTGTTCTTATTGAATATAGGTTCACCTCTATCTTTCGCTATCCTGAGTCTAATATTTAGTTATCTTGTAAAAAGTCTCACATTCTGTGTTGAGAAATGACCACCTGCCTTCAACAAAAAATATGCTCCATACTTTTCTTAAGATATAATAGAGACACTGGATTTTTGGAGAAAATGAAACTTTTATTCATTAAGAATATAGTATTATTACAACCCTAATTTTTTTGCTATTTCACTCCATAGGAGTTTTTTAATACATAATATTTGTCGAAGAGTACAATGGAAAAATAGAGAGATTTTAGGTCTGTGTGTATTAGCCTCTTTCTCTTAATATCCAATGTATTTATAGACCTCTTAATTTTTTAAAACGCGTGAAAAGATAAGGTTATCTTATCTTTTTCTTTTCCTTCTTTTGATACCTATAAAGATAAGATTATATCTTCTCTTTATTTTTCTTGTTGGATAATGATAAGTGTAAAGTTTACATTTTATCCTTATCTTTTCTTTTTTAGCTGTCGACACTTTATTCACAGTCACTTGCCGACACACTCATTCTAGAGTCTGGTAATGTGGAGCCATCTTGGTCCTTGATGTAATAGATACACTTATGATATTTGGTCTAATTTTTTTCCAGTTGGCAAAAATCTTGCTTAGTTCCTTTAGTAGCATCTATTTCGTTACAGTTGAATGGCACATTAAAATTAACTACTTTTTCAACATCTTCTTGACTAATTCCTAAATTACTATGAGAAATTATTATAATCTTATTGGTGGAATAGTTAACTTTTGCCTCTGAGGAGTTGTTTATTTTTCTTGTTTCATAATAAATTTAGCTTAACATTATTGCTTGGTCCTGATTTAATAATTATTCGTTAAACTTTTATTCTGATAAAGTTTTGGGTTGTTCGAATGTCTTTGTCAAAAATGTCATTCATATTTTGATAAAATGATATGAATTCATTGGTTCTTCTTTATTCCAATCCATAAGTGAACTGAAAAATCTTAAGAAAACTGGCCTATTATTTGCTTTAACTCGTTTTTTGAAGTTCTTGATTAATCTTCTAAAATTCTCTGAAAAATATCTTAATTCCATTAAATTATTACTTGTATAAATATTTTCAATTAATCCACAATAAAATAACTAATAAACTAATTTAGGATCTGCTCCTTCGACAATATTGAATCTGCTGCTAATAATCTTTTTATTTCTTGGTGCATGAACTTTTTCTATAGTAAATAACTTTATGACTTCTAGTTTTTTTTTTTTTCCTGATCTTCTATCTAAATTAAAAAAAATTCAACTATTGGTTTGGGTTGATGTTTCATTGCTTTTCCTTCTCTTCTTCAGGGACAAGAAATATGTCATCTATTATCCTAAAGATTACTGGTCTTGGTACTTTTCCTAGAATTGTCATCTTGTTCTTTGCAATTGACTGGTTTCTAAGTGCTTGAGCATGGTTTCCTTATAAACTAGCTATTACATCATTAGGTCTAAGAAGTTTTGGAGCCTTGTGATTGGTAAAACTTTCTTCTACTTTAATCATGCTACTAAATGCTCTATTTATTACTCCTGAGAATCTGATTATTATTCTACTAGCTTTTAGCCATGTTTGGCATATTCCTGAAGCTGATCTATTATAGACAACATAAAATTTTTTCTTTGTTCATATGCAATATTAGACCATAAATTTTTTGAAGAGTTATCTTCTTCCTTTTGAATTACTTTTGAGGTTTTATCATTTTCTTAAGATAATTGGATCTATTTACCTTTAAAAATCTTACTCTCTTTCTTTTCTGGAGATCTAGTTTCCTTATTGTTATTCGTTAGTAATTTCTTGAGAAAAGACCTCAAGTTGATCTGTTATGATTTTCAATTCCTTTTCCTTGATCATAATTTCTTTGTTAAGATCGTCCATGATTTCTAAAATGGTAAAAATTGTTAGTGGGACTAATTCTTTAGTTAATGCATCTGCTAGACTATTGTTTGTTTATGGTAAACGTTCTACATCAAATTTATAATAATTAAATCATTGTTGTTATCTGATGAGTCTTTCTTACTTATAATAGTTCTTAGAAAATTACCAAAATTTTTATTATTAGTTCTAACAATAAATTTTAAACTTATAATATATACTGCAAATATTTTAATAGCTTTTTTGACAGTTAAATATTTTTTTTATTACTATAATAATTTAATTCAGGGCCTTGGAAAGATTTTGAAGTAAATCTACAAAAATATTCATCTTTGTCATCAACATTTACTTTTAATACTACTCTCTAATATTTATGTGAAGCGTTTATTTTTATTACTATTTGGTCCTGGATGGTATATAGCTGGTAAATTTTTTTACCTGTGCTTTTACTTTATTTATATATTTAGTACCCTGATCAATCCATTGCTAAACATAGGGGAGAGTAGCGGATCGAAACTGCCTATGTTTTACCAATTTGAATTCGATATGATCCCAAATAGATTTGAAAATTTTTAATTTGAATCCGATCTGATAATATAATCAATCTGAATTCGAGCAAATCAGATTTTTTGGATCGGATAGGATCGAATTGAGATTATAATTTATTTTTATTATTATCATATATAAAACACAATATATACTAACATTTAAATTTTAAATTGGTATATTTTTTAGTAAAATTTATTTATAATTACAATTTAGATAATCAAAATAATAAAAAGTATATTATTGAATATTATTAAATTATTATAGAGAATTTAACATTTCTATTTATTTTTAAAACTAAAATAATAATTTAATGTAATTGTGGTATGTATAATATTTAAATATAACACATTAAAAATAAATATGCATTTATTTATAATTTTAATAGTAATTTGGTCCTGATCAGATTGCAGCAGATCATAAAATCTGTCAATTCAAATCCAATCTATATCCAAACAAACTCTATACTTTTCAATCTGAATCTGATCCGACTATAAAATATGTCAATCTAATCTGATCTGAATTTGACAAATCAGATCATAATTTGTAATTTAGGCAGATTGATCGAATTATTTAATTTAGGCTGATTGAACGGATTATTTACTCACTCTTAGCCAAACATAATCTTTTTTAAACTTTGTTTGTAATGCTTTTGCATATGTTAAACATCCTAAAAATCTTTATAATTGATTTTTATCTTTGATCACGTTAGGAAAACGCTGTATATTATTTAAAATTTGGGATTGTAAATGATGTTTCTCATCTTTTGTTTTTAACCATAAATATTATTTTTAGCAATGACTACTTTATTTTTAATAGTATTATTCTTAATTTTTACATTCTTGTAAGACATTAATAATATCTAAATAATGTTTAGGTAATTCATTAATGAATACTAATATATTATCTATATATACACAATAGTAATTGTGATATTTTTTGAAAATATTATACATGTATCTTTCAAAAATACCTAGTACTTGTTTTAGTTCTGTTCATTGGAATTGTTCTTGTGGGCAACTAAATGCTGTTAATTTTTTAGATTCTTCAATAAGTATTATTTGCCAAAATTCGCTTTTACAATCAAAACTTAAAAAATATTTCTTTTATTTTATTAGAGATAATAATTCTTCCTTTTTATGTACAAAATATCCATTATCTATTGTTTATTTATTTAAGACTTTAAAATTTATGACCATTTTTTTTTCAATCCTCTTCAGTTTTTACCTTCTTTTTATACTAGAAAAGTTGGAGTTCAATAAAGTGAATTACTGGGAATGATTAATTTTAATTCCAAAAATTTTTGAATTTATTTTTCAAATTATTCTCTATCTTCTGTAGTATAAATCATTGGTTTTACTCTTATGACTTTTAAATGATCTTTTAATTTTATAGTTGCTATTTTATTAGAATTATTAATAGTTGGGTCTAATGAATTTTCAGAACATATTTTTCTTAATAATGTTCTAAAGAAATATTTTTTATTTGTGATTTTTTTGATTTTATATTCTCACCACTTTTTCACTTTTTATATTATGACATAAAATTTGTTGATGAAATAGTTAAAATTTTTCTTATTTTTAACACATAAATGGTTTCGCTATTTAAAGTTGTCAAGTTGATTTTATCTAGGTATTGGATAAATTGTTTATATAGGTTTAGGAAGTTGTTTCCTAATAAAATATCAACTATTGTTTCTTGTTGATGTACTTAAGAATGTGAAATATTTTTCCTCCTATTAATATATCTATATCTTTTAAAATTTTGTTTATATTTATAGTGGTTTTATTTGTTATTCTTACTATTAATTTATTCGAGGCAGATTTTCAAAGTTCTTCTAGAAACACATATTTGCATATGTGTCAATATATGCATGTAAATGATAATTATTATATCTTTTAAATTTTAATCATATTTTTATATATGTACTGTTTGAATTTGTTATACTTAATAATTTTTTCATTAATCATAATCAAACTCTGAATCAGAGTCAGATATTTTTTGAGTCTATTGTTTCTTGATCAGTTTTTTCTAATAAATAGATACTGCATGTATCATATATATTAGAATCATCTATTAGTTCTAGTTTTATCTTAAAAGCTTTTTCTAAGATTTTTAATTTTTGAGGGAATTTCTTTTTAAATTATTTCTTATGTTGAAGTCTATTTGAGCATTCATTTGCATAATGTCATTCTTTATTACATATCCAATATTTACATTCCTTTTTTCATGATGGATAATAATTTTTCTTTTTGGTATATTATATTTTCTTCTTCTAAAATATATTTGTCTATAACGTTTTCTGTTATATCTTCTTTTATATTTTTAAATTTTTTGTTTTCTAAATTTATATCTTGTAAATTTTTATACTATTTATGCTTCTTATACTTATTATAAGATTTTATATTGCATCTATATTTTTCTGACATTCTAAAATATTTTGTATTGCAACAAATTCTATCATTTTCTCTTACTTGTTTATATTCTTTCTTTTTTTGACATTTGAAAATTATTCAATTCTTAAAACTTCTTATTCTTCCTTTTAAAGTATCTGGTATGGTTTCTATATTCCTGTTATTCCATCATTCTATCATAGTTTTATGAAGTGTTCCAAGTAAGTTTTGGAAAAATATTTCCTTATAAGTTTTTTGTATAGAAGGTAGTAATTTATGATAGTACATTTTATATTCACATATGAAAGAATTTACATAACATTTATTACATATTTTCATGTTTGCCAAATGCTAGTTAGCTTTATTTTTTTCATTTTCACTAAACTCATAAATGTGTCTACTTTTGTCTTCTCCAATAAATTCTTTATATATATCATTTACTACAATATCTAAGTATTATCTTCTTGTAGATGCATTTTCTTGCATTAAGAAATGTTGTTGTTCTGATAAATTTGTAAACCAAACATTTACATTTTCTGTTATTTTTTGAGCTACTAATACCTTACAAGTAAAAGGGTTTGTTTGTGTGATTGTAAAAGCTTGTATAGTTATACTTATTCCACTAGCTCATTCATCAAAGACTTTATTTCTATCTCTTATGTAGTCTAATTTTAAAATATCATATTTATAACTTTCATAGGGTCTAAATTTTGGTGGAATACTACATCTGGTACCCCTAATATAATTCTTCTTCCATCTTAGGTTGTTGTCTTCTCCTATTAAAGGTTTAAGTTCTTCTGATCTTTACCTATTTCTTTCTTCTCTATGTGGGTCAGATGTTTCTTCTATTTGTGGGGTTGATAATATTGGTTCAGTATAGATTCTTTGACTTATGTTTTCTTGTTCAGACTCACTTTTCCTAATTATTGTCATATCATATTCTTCTTTATTTGTACAAATTTTTTCTTCATAATATTTTTTTTAATTTTTCATTTGTTAGAGTTAAAAAACTGATTAATTTTTCTATGTTCCTAAAGGATTCATGAATTATTCTTCTAATTCTTTTCTATATTCCATTATATTGGGATTATATCTCTTCCTTTATCTTTGAATCTTTCTTCATCCTTATTTTATCATTTTTGGATATTAATATATCAAATTTTTTAAGGGATTGTTTTTTTAATCCTCTTAATAGGTCAAATCTTAATTCATTTTCTTTTGATATATTATTAATATATTTTCTTAATTTTATAAATGCTTTATGTATATCCAATTCTTATTTTTTTGTTCAACTGTGTTCTCTTATTTCTTCAAATATTTCTTTTTGTATTTTGTTCAAGTTTTGTAAGTATTTGATTTATATGTTGTATCTATTTTCTTAGTTAAAAGACTTAATGCTTTTATTATAGTTTTTATACTATCACTTATATTTCCATTTCCTTCTAATTCTATTTCTTATAATTTTGATTTTAACATCATATAGTTTCGTATTATTTCATGTATTAATAAATTTTTAATTTCCTTAATCTCTTATTTTAATTCTTTTATTTCTTATTGTTCTTCTTGTTCAAGTCTACTAATCTTTACTTGATTATCAATAAAATTAATTCTTGGAACACTACTTCTTCTTTCTTGTATAAGAGGTTTTTCTTTGATATCTAAATTTCATTTTTCTAGTATTTCAAAATTTGTTATTATTTCTAGTTTTGTTATTTGTACTATTGTTTGAAAAAAAAAACTTATTTCTATAAATTAATTTTGTCTATATATTGAGTTATTATGCCTATTAGTTAATGAATATTCTACTATATAATATACTGAAAATGAGTGATTTTTTTTCATTTATTAGATTTATTCTTTTAAATTCATAGATTAAACTTAATACTTGGTTTAAATTTTTATCATGAATATTAACAACAAATTTAAGTTATGTCATAAATTTTAATTTATAATATTTTAAGTTTCTATAGATCATTACTAATAAAGTATATTTTCTATTTATTATCCTATTATTTAATAATGCTATTTTTATAAGTGTGTTTATTCTTTCTCTAAAATGTGCTTTTATTAATATTTGTATTCATCCTAAATGAATATTTTTAATTTTTTCTTTATCTTGTTGTGAAATTTTTTATAGTTTATCCATAATTATTTTTTTGTCAATTAATAATATATTAAATATTCTTCTTGCATCTGTTATGGTAATACTATTTTTTTATTACTTATTCCGTAATAGACTACATTTTTTATGAGAAAGATTTTTCTTATCTTTGAAAATAATGATTTTTTTTTTTAAATCCATCACCTTCTTTAAGATTTAATTTTAATTTTTGAATTTCTTAAAAAAACAATTTACTAAGTATCATTTTTCGTAAAAGAATATTCTGAAATATCTTATGTTCAATTTCATTATGTCTTGATTTTTTGCTTAATTTTTTATTATTTTTGTCATTTTATTATTTTTAATTTTTGTTAAGTTTGGAGAATATTTATGATAATTTTAAAAATATTTGTAAATTTATATAAATCTTAAGTATATTATTGTTTAAAAAAATGAGAAGATATTAATTTCACGTGCTCGACTCCGTTGTGAGCTGTACTACGGGATGCAAATCATCGATGGTGCGTTTTTATTTGTTTATAATCCAGCAACTCGTGATGTTTCAAATTTGATCAGAACTCAACAATCACGTTTAAGTGAGATTAATCTATTCGATTATAAAATAACAAGTTTCACCGTACGAAAAAGAAAATACACAATTGACACGATGAAAAGGGAGTTTGGTATTTTGATAGGCTCCCTAATTCAAGAAAATATATGTATGTATATTTATATTATTAAATTAGTGGATTAATAGTCTTCTATTTAATTAAAATATAACAAAAATTAAATTTATAAAAAATCAATTTTATTTTTATAAAAATATTTATTATATTTTAACTTCTCTCAATTTTTTTATCCAATTCATTCTGAAAATAATCATATCCAACTTAGTAACTATATGTATTTTTATCATCTTTTTTGTCTTATTCCTTATACTAATTCATTCTTTTGCCACCAACTATCACTTATTGTTTAATGTAGAACAATAAAAAAATGGAATTTTTATCAAAATTAAAATTAAGCAATTACTGATTTATTTTGAAGCATCATCTCTATCAATGACCACCACTATTGTTATCTTAATTCCTCCGTTCTTCTTCACCCATTGTCATTTTTCAAAAATCTTGTATTTAATTAAAGTCAAATTTAATCAAATATAAGGTAGTTGGAAAAAATGAAGTGGCCAATAAGATTAAAGAAATTGAGCTAACGGTAGTGACAGTCAGGAACAAATGAATGTTTCACAAATGAGTTGGTAGTATTTTTAATTACAAATTCATAAAAAAATATAGTTTTGAATTATTCTGCGTCAAATAGTAAAATTTTGTTAGTCGACAAATGAATAGAGCGATATAAGGAGTAAGACGAAGATGATAGTGGAAGTTGACGATAATTGCTATAATGATATGATATATTTTTGCATTAAAATAAACAAAAATTAATGAAAAAATGTATAAATAATAAATATTTTTATAAAGATAAAATTATCTTTTTATAAATAATAAATATATATATATGTGTGTGTGTATATATATTAAAATTAGATCATTAAGTACATTTTATTAAATGAAGAGATTATTAATATATTTTTTGTTAAATTGAAAGTATACTAAAATATTGAACCTATAAAGAAAAAAATTAACAATTGACATCATTTTTAATAATATAATAAAATTGTCGCAACTTAATGTGATTGGATGCATGTTTAAATAATAAATTCAATTTTAATAGATTATTTATACTTGTTTATTATTATTATTATTAATTAACACCATTTTAGAGTAATAAAATTATTTCTGAATTTATGTTAGTTCTGATCGGAAGTGATAATTTAGTGGCCATGAACTGCAATACTTTCGAACGTTTCCTTTTAATCATGAGAATATAATTCATTCAATTATTAATTATATAATTTTAATCGGGTTAATTATAATTGGGCTAGTGAAATAAAAACTTTATAATATTTCCTAATTCTTTTTAAAAAACAATTTAATCAATTTATATGCTTGGTTGGTTGTTTATATAAATTTTTAATTAGCAAATATTTAATTTAATAAAATGATTATTTATTGGATTTTAATATAATAAATTATTAGTGTCAAATTTTGATAAATAAGTATTTAGTGACTTCGAATTTAGTAAGTTTCTTACACTTTATTCAATAAACATATATTTCTAACATTAAAATTCAATGGTAAAAGTTACATTACTTACAAATAGCATATATTATTGCATTATTAGCTAATTAAAATAATATAATATTTTTGAGTAATCTCTAAATTTTTTTTTTAATAAAGTGGACATAAATTATTTTTAACATAATAGGAAATTGAACACTCAGTTTTGGAATTTTTTTTTCCTCAAGCAAAAACTTTATTAAGCAATTTAATTATCTTTTTCTATGTACATATTTATTATTTAGATATTGAAGTATTTTTATGTAATCATAATAAAAAATATCACTTTATATGCTAGCTTTTTTTAAAACTTAATAATTTCTTTTTAAATTAATTATGAAAAAGTTCCATTACAAATTATTCTTAATTAAAACATGGCCTTTTCGATCATGAAATTAATTTTCATTCCTTCAATTTATTTTTGCTTGAAAACTAATTTGTTTGTAACCAAATTTATTTGAATTATATCATCTTCTCTTTTAATGTGACGTTCCACTTTAAAAGAAAGGATTAGTTTGTTTATAATGCTGGTGCAGTTTTTTCTTTTAATTGTTTTTGAATATAAACGGTCTTATAAACTTGGTTGATGAATTCAAACAAGTTGGCTTAGAGTATTAAAAAAACAGTAATCAATAACAACAATGTCAATTAATTATGAAATTTAATAGAAAACTTAATTTACCCTGGCTTAGCTAATTTTTTTTTTTTAATAATTATTCTTTAAAGCTTTAGTTAGTTTGTAACTTTTTTTCCCCTAATAATTAATATAGAGATTAATAATATAGCTAATCACAATATGCAAAATCATCAAAGAAAATATGTTCCGTTAGAATGTGATTATTTTTATGAAAGAGATATGTTGATGATGTAATTGCTATTTGTTAATTAATTAAATTTATTGGTTTATTAAAACAAAACAAAAATGAGAAATTATCAACAATAATATCCTTAAAATTTATAATAATAAAACTAGCATTCTAATACACTAAACGTTCAATTTAAATATATAATATTAAATGTTCAATATTAAACAGGTTTAAATTATTGTCGTTCAATTCTAATTGAATGGTTGTTTAAAAAAAAATAATTTATCAATCATTTTTTTTAATTGTGAAAATATAAATTTGAATAAAATAAGTGCTATTTTTATTATTACAAATTTTAAGTGATTTTATTTTTTTATTTTTTTTAACAAAAATTACATTGAAAGTTTTCTCTTGAGTTATGAAGTATTTTACTATTTTTATTGATTTTTAAGTTAATTTTAGACAAATGTAAACCATTAATTGATTTATAAACAAAGTTATTTATTAGTTGACGAATTTCAAATATGAGAAAACGACTTTATCAAAAGTAAAAATTACCAAAGTTTTATATAGATCCAATTTAGATGACTGCAATAAATAGCATAATTGATAATATAATTGAATTATATGTATGAAATTATGAGTTTGAGAGGTAAAAAAGTCATAATTGTGCATAAAAATTTATTTGACGACAGTCTCAAATGCTAGTCATTGTTAGTACTCTCAAAATAAATGGAGATTAATGAGTGCTACTCCGTCTATACTCGAGTAGCTTTCTTCTGTTAAAAAAAATAGATATCTTATCCTATGAACAGTACAGTTATTCAAAATGTGTTATATCAGTTACTTAGAAAGACAGCTAATAAAAAAATATGAAAAATAACAAAATTAGTATCCCTTAAACTTGTAATAACAAAACTAATACTCCTTGTGTTTAAACTTATATTTTCACAATTAAAAAATATGATTAATATGTCATTTTTCTTTGAACACTCATTCAATTAGAATTGAACGACGACAATTTAGATCCGTTTAATATTGAACTTTCAAATTGAAGGGGTGCTAGTTTTGTTACTATAAATTTTATGGGTGTTATTTTTGGTAAATTTCAAAAAAAAAAAAAATTGATTTTCTTGGAAATTGTCTTTAACTTCTTATAATTATTATGTTCTAAGCATTTTCAAAATCATAATTGACACTTAATTACTTGTAAACAAGATTGAATGCGTATTGATGTTAGCTAAATTCTAACATGTACTAAAGGGATGTCTGTACTTGTACATTTAGGATTTTAGAATTTATGGTAAGTTATATTACATTGTAGACTTTTTATTAAAATTTTGCTTGATTTAAAACAAGAAAAAAAAAAAAAAAAGCTTTGTAAAATGTCAATCAGTTAATATATTTTTACACACGTGCACGTGGTAAGTAGCTAGTGTTATAAGACTTATCTTGTACTACATTTATTTATTGTAGAGCATAATTTTATTTAAAATAGTTTAGGCTGTTATTCTTTTATTTTTATTAAAAAAAAAACCATTTTAAAAAGCAGTATATTAAATGAGCATTTATTTAATAATTAATCTATATCTATTATATACACAAAAATTTAAATCACATATAATATTATTTTAAATAAAATTATTTATTTATTTTAAGCTAATAACATTAGTTACTATTTTAAGATGCACTATCCCATTTAAATAAAAACTCTAATAATTATTACATTAAAAAAAATTTAATTTTATGATAATTATCACATCCGATAAAGACTTTAAATATGATAATGAAATAAATATCACATTTAATAAGAATTCTAATAAAATAATAATTATTATATATAATAAAGACTCTAAATATTATTTTACTCTAATAAATAATTTAAAAATATAAAAAAAATTAATTTCATACTTATTTAAAATATAATATAAAAATTAATAAAAAAATTAAAATAAATAAAATAATACGAAAAAGCGGTCCCTACTTTCCTTGAAAGAACTTATACGCAAATAAATATTAAAAATGATTGAAGTTGTGTTAATGGTCAATGACTTTGCGAACTTTTTTTTTTTATATATAATAAGTATATAAATATATTATTTTTAAACCAACTAAAACTTAATCCTATATTCATATCAACTTACTTATTATTTAAAAAAAGAAATTTAAAAAATACATTAAAATATATATAAATAAATAAAAATTTTGCTTTAACTGAACCACAAATATAATAAAACTTTAATTGCATCTTCTTTTGATCAAGCTCCATCTTTTACTTTTCTTTAATTCTTAAATTATATATAATATATTACATTTATTTTTATATTTGTATATAATATCTGAATTTTGATAATTATTATTAGATGTGAAGGCTTTACATTTTTTTAGTCAAATATAATGCACGGATGTAATATCCTATTGACAACAGTCAAATAAAATAGTCACTAGAATTCTAATAAGACGATCAACAACAACGGTAACCAAAACTCCTGTAAGACTTTAGGTTCATTTTATTGATGTTATGAAATGAGGGTTTTTTATTTATCTATTGGACAATTTGATAAAAAAAAATTGTAAATTTTAGAATAAATTATTGCTAGTTTAAAAAAAATAATAAATTTATTAAAAATAATGTTATTTAAGTCAAAAACTGAGGATGTAAATGTTAGTTAAAAAATCTTATAAACCATTACAAACTTTGGAGAAATAGAAGATTCAATTGAAACTTTGTACATATAATTATAATTAAAAAAAGTATCAAAATCTATAATTAAAAAAATTGGTAAGTTGTGAAAATATTTTAAATTTGATTATTTTTTTTAAATATAACTAAATTTTTAAAAGCTTTTTTCTAATAATTGTATTATTGGTATATTTGTAACTGGGATACAAATCCTAAATTTTCTATATGTGTGATCGAATTATATGCAAACACATATAAGTTTGTTGTGGAATGTAATCAAATTGCATACATATAAATTTTTATAAAGTTTTTAATTCTATCGAATATATTTTTTTTCTTTTACTAAATAGACTTTGTCCACAACAAGTTTTGAACTTGTGACCTCCCTATTATTAGGAGGGATGTTGTGCTTGCCTTTGAAATTCTAATAAAATCATTACAATTTGATTAAAATATTTAAATTTAAAAACATAATATATTGGGAAAAAAGTAGGGTTATATGCTTAGGTGATTTTTTATTAGACAAAAAAATAGATCGGATTTATTTCACTCATCATTTTATAAATATGACAACAATATTTTTATTAATTTTAATTAGTAATTAGAGTGATCAACTCTAATTCTAAATAAAAATAGGGTAATAATTGTAACTATTTAAAAATTAATAAATAAATTAGTGTTTTATCCCACCACACCAAGTTTAGGGATGATTGTCTAATTAGCCCTAGACTTCTGTCATATATCACACATCCGCTCTGCTCTAGGGCAAAATAATATCCTGTCCTAAGTATTCTCCTTTTTTCTCCTCAAAGCTCTACGTACTTTGCGTTTAAACCCGGCGGCGAATTCCGAAGCCAGTCAAGCCACATGGATTCTCAAACTTTCGAAGTTAACGTTAATGGAGAAGCTCGTGACGTCCAAAGGGAAGATCTCAGAGATGCGGAAGGGGAAGAAGACTACAAGTCTCAACCTCAAACCGGCGATGGAGCCAGTCCTGGGTAATTCTGTTTGTCTTTGTCCTTCTTCTTCACTAGTTATTAGTTTTTCGAGAATTGTATAGCCTGAGAAAATATTTGAATCTTTGTGAAAGTCAATTTTTATTTTTAATTTGTAGGAAAATATTTATAGGAGGTTTAGCGAGAGAAACGACTGCTGGTAAGGCCCTTGTCTTGAGTTGTGTGTAATGTTACAATTAAATTTAGGGTTTGTGATTGTGAATTTGTGGTAATGCAGCGCAATTTATTAAGCATTTTGGTAAATATGGAGAGATTATAGATTCAGTGATTATGAAGGACCGGAATACGGGGCAGCCCCGTGGATTTGGTTTTATTACCTATGCAGACCCTTCTGTAGTTGATAAAGTTATTCAGGATACTCATGTTATCAATGGAAAGCAAGTAGGTTATTGTCATTTGGGTTCAATTTAATTTATGGGTCTTAGTCTATTATTATATTATATTTGATTTCTTGTTTGAAGATTCAACTTGAACTTCTTTGGCTCTCAACTTTGTTCATGGATGTTTTATGTGATTTTGATTTTTAATTTAGGTGGAAATCAAGCGGACAATACCAAAGGGTGCTGGTGGGTCTAAGGATTTTAAGACCAAAAAGATTTTTGTAGGTGGAATTCCAGCAACAGTGAATGAAGGTGATTCTCTTCCCCCCCCCCCCCCAAAAAAAAAAAAAAACACATTAGTATTTTTTTTTGCCTTATATAAGGATGGATTTCATGAATGACAAATATGAAGAGGTATTTTTTGTTTGGGTGTGTCTCTCTGCGTAGATGAGTTCAGAGACTTCTTTTCACAGTTTGGAGATGTCAAGGAACATCAAGTTATGCGGGACCATTCAACTGGCCGTTCGCGTGGATTTGGATTTATTACCTTTGAGGCTGACCAATCAGTTGATGATCTCTTGGTCAAAGGGAACAAACTTGATTTTGCTGGAGCTCAGGTAAGCTGACTTAACAAAGTTTGCTAGGCTTGCATTTGTCCAACTTAAATGTCTTCTATGCGTGATAGTTGTTTGAAATGAATTCCTATATGTTTTGAAGCATACCAATGTAGTGGAGCTAATGAATGTTAACATTGATTTTGTTCGTCTTCAAGTATGACGTTGCCTTGTACAAACCATCTCATATTTAGAGACTTTTGAAAATAGTAATGTTCTGAAAGTTACTCTCTGGGACAGTGGTGTTAGTTATCAGTAGGCCTTCCCATATGAATGTTGGGAATGTCGACTTTGAAAATGCTTTCTATCTGGTTTTTGTCTAGTATTTCAGGTCTCTGTAATTGACAGTGTTCAATTCAATTGATTGATGCGTTAACATGTGAACTAAATGGCTATATGTGGCTAGTTTTTGTTTAAATTGAAGTTGATACCCTGTATTTCTTATTTGTAAAAGTGGCCAGAATAATTAAGATGGCAATATAAACACTTGAAGAGAAATATGATAGTCTAGTATTCATTTGTCATGTGATCACTGTATCTTTATTCAAAGACCAACAATGCTTTGTGCATTCATAGATCGTGACGCTTAATGATTTTTCTTAATATTGTTTAAACCATTCATTCTGCTGTCAATTTCTAAATTAGTGGATGGTAGCTGGTTAGTCATTAATGCTTCAACTCTAATCCATATTTATTCATTGGTCTTTCCTTTTCATCTCTTTGTCTGTGTCGTGCTGTCCTTTTATTGGAAAATGATTGAGATATAAGTTCCATGATTCCTTTTATGTTTCTGAATGAACATTGTAAACTATATTTCTGTCTTTTCACTCAGGTGGAAATAAAAAAGGCTGAACCAAAGAAGCCAAATGCACCTCCACCCCCATCAAAACGTTATAATGATTCTAGGCCTGGATTTGGTGGTGGTTTCAGAGATAGTTATGGTGCCTTTGGTGGCAATGATTTTGGCAGCAGTAGTGGTTATAGGTCAGCTGGAGCCTATAGTGGTAGAAGCAGTGCCTATGGTGGTGGTGGATATGGAGGAAGTGAGTTTGGTGGGTATGGGGTCTATGGTGGCATGGGTGGGTTTGGTGGATACAGGGGAGAGCCCTCTGTATATTCAGGACGTTATGGAGGAGCCTTTAACAGGGGTTATGACTTAGGAGGAGCTTATGGTGGATCTGGCGAAGGTTATGGTCCATATGGTGGTAGTGGTGGTGGTGGAGCTGCTGGTGGTGCTGCTGGTGGTTATGGAAACAACTATGACACAGGCATGGGAAGTGGCTATGGAGGTGGTGGTAGTGCAGGTTCGTTTTATGGAAGTAGAGGGGGATATAGTGGTGCAGGGAATAGTAGATATCATCCCTACGGAAGATAGAAGTAAAGTGTTGTATTCTCATTAGTATTGAAAAAGAGAAATTAATAGCTCTATGAGATTGTGTCTATGTGTAGCATTTAACTCTAATCTTTATGCTCGTTCAGCATATCTTTTATTATTTTTTTCTCTAGTGTTTTCTTTCCCATACAAACCAAGTTTAAGAGTGTAAGACCTTTGCAGATTTTGTCTTTGTTCGTCTGAAAACTAATCGAGTTTAAGATACTAGCATGCTTGTTATTGTTATTATTAATTTTTTTTTCCAAGGAACTGGTATGTTGTATGCTTGTATCCCTTAATATTCTGATTATTGAAACTTGAAAAGGCAGGCTATTGGCATACCCATAAACTTTATGGGTTACTATTATTAATAATTATCTTGGCGTGTGATCAATGTTAAATACCATCCTCAGATTTTCTTCGATGTCTGAGTCTTTCTATCTGTTGGAAAGTGTTCTTTGCTTTTCATTTGAAGTATAATAATGTTTTTTTTAATATATTTTATTAGAATATATATTTGCAATTATTCATTTGCGATGGACGATTTTGATATTAAATTTTTGCTTTAATTATGAAATTTGTCATTATTATTAATTTTATTTATTTAATAATAATAATTACATTATCTTATTATAAATATAATATCATAATTTTATTTTAAAAAAATAGAATCATAAGAGCTTAATTATGATTTTTTTTATAAGTCTTAAATAAGTTAAAATACATATTTATTTTTTAAAATAAATGTATTATTCTTAATTAAAGAAAAAAAAAAGACAAAAATTATCAACATTGTTAATTCTACTTTTTTAATTAAAAATTTGATTTATTTTTTTACTTTTTTTTACAAGTTCTAAAATAAATAATATATATTTAAATTAATTTTTATTTTTCTTATTTATTATATATATATATATATATATATATATATAAATCTTAAATAGTTAATATATATATTTATTTTTTAAAATAATTATAATACTCTTAATCAAAGAAAAATTAGACAAAATCAAATTTAATTACAAAAATTATTATTATTATTTGTAAGTTTTGTGGTTTTGGTGTTGACATTCTCGTGTGTAAAATACGATGTTTGCATTTTACTTGGTGTACTTATCGGTCCCTTTGTAAGATTGAATACTATTGGCTCAGTTTCATGCACTCACTTAGAATACGTTTTTTGTTCAATCACAAAATGCATATACTTGTATATTTTGAGGATATGTTTGGATATAAAGTTGTATTTTTTGTGTGCTGGTTTTAGAACTGGTCTAATACTGAGAGAATCGGACCGTTTCTTTGATGAATTGGTCAATTTTAGTGATTTTTAGTTTTTGGGCTGATTCTTGTTCGGTTCGATGGGTCACTAAGTTACTCTTGCAAAGCGTTCCTAGAGGTACTCGGCAAGAGATCAACAAGGAGTCGACAAGGTTTTTTTTGCCCATTTTCTCTCTTCTTGTGGCTTGTAGGTACCTAGTCGAGGGGTCACCAAGGGTGTCGTTTCCTTTTTAAATAACACAATTTTCTCTTGTTTTGGTTGGCTAAGAATTAGGGGAACTTTGCCAAGTGTTTTTTGGCTTTTTCGGTTTGTTTTTGGTCTAGTTTTTCTTATGTGTGTCGGTTAGGGAAATAATATCATCTTAGAATGTATGATATTGTAGAGAAATCTTTCTTATATTTTAAAAACTGCAGTGAGTGCAAAAATGTGAGATTGAATTACTGTAATAACAATATATCAGTGTATTTCTATATTGTTACTACGAGGTATAGATATGGTTAGGAAGAGCAATATATCTTAAGTATTATCTTAAGTTACCATGCGATGGTAGTTTGTCGTGGGTTGGTTAGGATTGCAAGGTTGCAACGTTATGCATAGGTGATGAGTCTATGTGTGTTGTGTGTCAGCTGAGTGTTGCAAAGTAGCAACTTATTTGTATGATAGTCTTTGAATGGATAAGTCTTTAGTAGTCGATCACATCATGCGGTGATGGAGTTTCGAGGATGAGCTTGGATCTATTTGGATCACAGTAGCTATGTAGACAGTAGGAGAGAGCAGCATAGATAATAGGATAGGCGGTCCCAACTAATAGAAGTATAATTGTTTTACCTTATCGAATTGTACTAATTGTTTATTTTCTTTAATAAATTTCCTACTAAGTGATTGCTTTAAGCAATCCGTAGATGTTACCACTTAACATTTGAGCCTAAGTGGGTTTACCACGTTACATGTTGTATTTTGTATGATCACATGTTCTAAGAGTACAATCATCATTTACTAAATATGTTCCTACATATGAGGTTTTGAAGTGATGAAAAATTTGTTATTGATTTTATTGTATGTTTACCTGATTCATATGTTGTATACTTATTGCTTTTCTATTACATGTTGCTAGCCTTGACAGTAGCCAATAAGGTACACTATCACTAGTGATCTTATTGCAAATTATTTTTTCTTATTTGGTTGCTGTTTGTTTGGTGTATTGATTTAAGCATGTCGTTATTACTTATTTCACTATGCTATTTGCTTAATTCATGTCTTGAGGTTTGCTTGGCTGAGTTGGAATAGAGCTCCTGAAAAGATTCCATAGTTGGTATTGACCCTCTTCTAAGTTCCGGTTACCTATTTAGATCAGAAGTTCAATTCACCTATATGCAATTGTTCTGACGTATAGAACTCTCATTATTAATTTTAAGGTCATATGCCATAACAGACCCTTCTTGGTGCTTTTAATCTGTGATGCCCCCTACTTTTCATTTTTATAGATTTACACTTAGTATGCATTTTTATTTTCTTTATATTTTTTATTCTTTTTATATTTTTAAAAGATTTCTTTTAAATTTTTAAAAATAATATCTAAAAAGACTTTAAATTCTTCTAAAAAATTTTATTTTATTAATGTATTTTTTAAATATTTTAATTTTTCTTTTATGGTATACATTTGTTCTTATGATAGTATTATGTTGTTCATTTTTGTTTCTATACATGCTAAAAATATTTTAGTAAAAATTTTCATAAAATCGTTATTATTTTTAGTATTTTGTACTAAAGTAAGTAATTCATTTAAATTATAGATTTTTGATGGTGTTGACATTTTTATTTTTAATAAATCTTTTACTTATGATATAAAAATGTTAAATCTATGTTCAATTGAATTGTACTTTATAAATTATTATGTGTGTTATTTCTTTGGTAATCCTTTTATTATATCCTTAATTTATAATATTGTTTATTTTTTATAATATTTTAAATAAATTACTTTTCTCTTTCAATTAGGTTGGGTATAACTAATTTTAAACTTTTTGTTTATAACATTCTTATCAAATTTGTTTATGGTTCTGATATATTTTTAAAGCTCTAGTTAGTTTATCTTTATATATGTTGCTTATAAATTACACCTAAAAATTATATTATCAAATTCTTCTTTATTTATTTTAACAAATTTCTGTGTGAAATAATTTTTTAAAAATTTTCTTACTAGATGGTTTATTAGATATAAAATACTATAAATATAATAAGTATAATAATCTAAAAGGATATCAAATCTTTTAGTATTTTTTAAACATGTTTCATAACATTCATTGTCAAAATACTTTATAGTAATTCTATATATTTTTTTTCAAAATCTTCTATTTTGGTCATAATTTTTCTTATTGAGTGTCAAGTTCAAAATTCTCAAATTCTTCGTCTATTTAACGGCTTAATTTTTGAATTTTATTATTTTCTTCTATGTTCATTTTTACTAATTCAAGGCTTTCTTCAAGATCAAAGTATTATTTGTTTTGATCTTTTACTAAATTGAATCTTTTTTCAATTTTAGAAAAATAGTCAATTAATCTTTGTAAATTTTCAATTATTTTTTACCTTCTTGCACTACTTTTGAAGTTTTCTTTTACAAATGTTTTAAAACAAACTAGAGTTGTTTGAAATAGATTGTATCTTTAAATTTTCTTGAATTTTAGGATATTTTGAACTTTATTTTTATATAAATTTGTCCCTGATTTTTTGGTTATATTATAATTCGTTTTTATGATATTATGTCTGTTTTTCATAATTCAATATATAGCTTATGAATTTAATAATATTGATAAATTTAAGGTATACTAGTTTTTAAATGTAATTTTATTTGTTTTTGAATATGGATCCACCTCATACTTTCGTTTTTTAGCTATCTCTTTCTAGTTCTAAAGACTTAAGCCTCACTTCAGATTCAAGCATCTAGACCTCTTGTCCCTACTGATCTTGTTGATATCCGTACTTAACTTCTTAGGTTTAAAGTGATAACTAAGTTTGGAATTTAAACTGAACTTTTATCCATAAAATAAACAATTTACAACTTAGAGAACTAGCAACTTTGAAAGGGTTTCTAGTTCATAGTCATTCTAAATTATAAAGATAGAAAAGGATAAGACCTACAGTGAAGTGATTTCGTATATCCCTATAACAGAAGAGAGTTCCCTTTTACAACTCTATCAGAAGAGAGTTCCCTTTTATAAACTAAGGGTTCTTGTTTACATTGGTGAGATATTATTATTTCACCTAACTTTCCTTTCTGATGTTTAAAACGCTTACATTATTGCTGGCCTGCAGACATTGAGCATTGTGAAGATCCTGAGTCCACGTTAGATTCCTTATCTCTAATGCAATAAATGCATTTGTAGTTTTCAGATTGCTTTTTTGAGTAATGGCAAAATACCTTCTTTGTTTTCTCACTTACTTCAAGCTCATTATAGTTGAAACTAGTTTCATATGTAATTAATTTTTGACTATCTTCCTCATTTATGACCATATTATTCTAGTGCAATAATTGACCTTAATTTCAAAAGAGTTATTAATTTTTCTTGTTTTATGAAAAATTTGGCTTAGTATTTGTTCTCTTTTTATACATAATTTATTTGGATAAAATTCATTTTTTGGTAAGGCTTTGGGACGAGAGACTTTTCGTTAGGGGTGACAATTTCTGACATGACTCGATAACACGAACCGAACACGACACGACACGACACGAAATATTTTTTAGTAAGCATTGATCAATAATTTTTTCATGTTTTTAAAGATGTTGTTATTTTTTAGTATTATAAATAGGCAACACGAAAAAAAGTCGAGTAAATTTTCTCATGTGTCAACTGACACGAATAACATGAATCGAACCCGGTGTCGACAAGAATAACACGACACAAACACAACACGGACACGGCTAACACGACACGATTGCCACCCCTACTTTACGTTTAGTATTAGCTATTCTAGGTTTAATAAAATGATATGGTCTTATTGTTATTTTTTTGTTCCAATCCATTATTGAACTAAAACATTTTAAATAAATTGGTTTATCTGTAGCCATAATTTTCTTTTTAAATTTTTTGATAAATTAATTCTTTTAAATCATTTATTGGATATAAATTTTATATTACTCCAACATAGAAGGCCTTATAAATAAATATTGGATATCTCCTTCTAAAATATTAAATTTGCTATCTGGTGGAAAATCTTTTTCTGTGGTATAGAACTTCACATTATCTAGATGTTCTTTAGTAGTTTTCCTGGCTAGGTTATATAGGTTTGTCCATTACTGTTTTGTCAGGTTCCTATACCTTTCTCTTTCTTCTTTTAAAGAGTTGCTTGTTGCTTCCTTGAAGATTATTGGTCTTGGGATCTTTCCAAGGTTCTTTAATCTGCTGGTTCCTTCAGTAGATTGATGTACTATTTAGAAGTAATTTCTTGCTACTTTTATTGGTGATAGCAGTTTTAGAACCCTATAATTAGTGAAGCTTCCTTCTGTTTCTATCTTGTTTGTGAAAGCTCTGTGAATGATTCTACTAAACCCTAATATAGCTCTGCTTGTCTTTGAACAGCTATTATAAATTCATGTTTTTAGCCCATTATATACAACATAGGCCTTTTTTGAATCTTCATTCTCTTTTTTATTTTCTGAGTTGTTAGTACTGGTTTCCTCGTTTTCTATTTTAGGAATTTTAATCCCTTTCTTTTCAATTTCTTTTGAAGATTCAACTTTTTTACCCTTTGAGTTTTTGAGTTTTTTAGGATTTTTCTATTTAGCTGAGTCAGCCAACATACATTTACTGTCTAAAGTCTTCTTAAGGTATAATATCTCAAGCTGTTCCTTGAAGATTTTGATTTCATTTTCTTTAATCTTGATTTCTTTATCAAGATTATTCATTCTTGTAATTAAAATATAGTTTGATGTGTTAACTCTTTAGTTAAAGTAACTGCTATACTATTTTTAATTTATGGTAAATATTCTAAATCAAATTTATAATAGTTAAATCGTTGCTACCAACTAATGAGTCTTCTTTGTTTATAATTACTTGTAATATTGGTTCTTTAAAAATGTCAAAATTTTTATTGTCAGTTCTAACAATAAATTTTGAGCTTATAACATATACTGCAGATTTCTTAATAACTTTTTTAACCGCTAATTATTATTTTTCATTACTATGATAATTTAGTTCAAAGCCTTGAAAAGATCCTCAAGTAAATATACAAGGGTATTTATCTTTATCATCGACTTTTACTTTTAACACTACTCTCCAATATTCATGTGAAATGTTTGTTTTTATTATCATTTTATCATCTAGTCATGGATAGTATCAAGCTAGTAAATTTTTTACTTGTGCTTTTACTTTATTCATATATTTAGTATCTTGATCAGTCCATAGCCAAACATAATATTTTTTAAGTTTTGTTTATAATAGCTTTCTGATTGCTACTAATTTCTTTATATATGCTTCTATATATGTTAAACATCCTAAAAATCTTTGTAATCGATTTTTATCTTTGATCACAGTAGGTAAACTCTGTATATTATTTAAAATATGAGATTTTAGATGATGTTTTCATTTTCTATCTCTAATCCTAAATATTTTATTTTTTGTTGAGTAATGACTACTTTCTTTTCTGATAATATTATTTCAAATTTTCTACATTCTTGTAAAATATGTAAATAATGTTTGTATAATTCATTAATAAAATTTAATATATCATCTATGTATATGATGAGTGCTTAAAAAGCACTAAAAATACCATGATTTAATGCACTTTAATTGATTAAATGTATTTATATATGCATGATTTTATTATATTTTATATAATTCTATCTTTTCAAAATCATGCGTATTTTTATTATTTTTAAGGAATTTTCGTTTCCAAAATAAATTAATTACTTGAAGAATGTTTAAAAATAGTTGGAAGCAATCCATCACAATATTTAAAGTATAGTATTTATTTACTATTTAAAAAGGTGAAGAAAAAAAATAAAGAAAAATAAAAAAAATGGAAGAAATGGTCACCAGCTTGCCTGTCCGCGTGCAGCACGCCGCACACCTCGCGTGCCTGCCTATGTCCAACGCTCATAACCCGCGTGCCTGCCTGTGCCCAACGCCTGCTACTTGCGCGTGCGCTCCATCACCCACGCCTGGCGCCTAATGCCCAGCAAGCCTGTCATGCGTGCCTTTTACACCCACTTGTGCCATTTTGACATCTTTTTTGCCAATTTTAGCCCCATATTTTCACCTATAAATACACCCCCTCCCCTTTTGTATTTTGACACATTAATTTTGAGCTCTCTTCTCTCTCTCTTTAGAAAGCTTTCTAAGTTTTCTTAGTTTTTTTTTTAGTTTTAAAGTTTTTCTTATTTTGAGAAGAACTTAGTTATGTTCTTGTAATATTTTTAGTTTTGATTCAATAAATAGGAATGCAATTTCGTTTGGAGGTTTTTTCAGAAGCAATTCTGAAATTATGTTGATGAATGTTTAAATGTATTATTTTCAACATTATTTCTTATGTTTTGTTTTTACATGCTATATTTAATTTTCTAGCTAATTATTAAATTAAGCATGTTTGGTTGATTATTAATATGAGATAATACTGTTATTATGCTTGTGAAATATTAATAGGTAAAACATTTTCACAAAATTAAATATTATTTTTATTCAAGATTTTCATATAAAGAATGTTAGAGAGAAATACATTATTTTTCATTACAAACTTTAAATCTGAAAATTAGATTTTAAGATTTAATTATCTGGTCTGATTTAGAGTAGTGCTCTTCTACTTATTGGTACAATCGCCTGGTATTGTTGATGTGAAACTCTATTTCAAAGATTTTTTACAAAGAATTATTATTTGAAAATATATTGACAAAATATTTTCTATAATAGTTTTAAAACTTGAAAGTTAGTATTCAGATAATTAAATTCTTAAATTTAACTTGAACACCTTGAATAAAGTTTAAAATGTCTAACCCCATCAAATGTGGCATTTAAATGGTTCATTTGCAATCTCTTAGAAAAATGATTTTAATTTAATTAACCAAATTAATTATCAACCCCACCCATAGGTGTTAATTGATTTGTTTAATTACCAAAGAATATCTAACCCCACCAAAGATGGTATTTATACATAAAAGAGAGAATCAATAATTTTAATTCAAATATTTCATAACCTATATAATATGAAGTAAGTATAATTAACTTATTATTATCCATTAATTCTCTACTGTTTATGAATGATATAATTGCATGATTATTTATTGAATTCATGTCTATATTATTTTTGTGCTTTAGATTAGAGTCAACTATCGTGACAGGATGTTTAGGTTTTAATTTCGTTTTTAAAAGTTTGAATAATTATTAAAAACCACATAAATTCTTTCCTTAGACCGACCTTGGGAGTATACTTATCATATTCTATAAAATGATTCGTGCACTTGCGAGATTTTACAAATATAAATAAGCATTTACGAGATTAGTATTTAGGTATTGGTTTTCGTCAATCAAGTTTTTGGCGCCGTTGCCGGGGATACTTTTTGAAAATATTATCTATGTATATTTGAGAGATACCTTGTGCGTGTTTTAGTCCAAATATAATAACTGTTCATTAGAATTGTCCTTATAAGCAGCTAAATGCTGTTAATTTTTGTGATTGATCATCAAGTCTTATTAGCCAAAATTTACTTTTACCGTTAAAACTTGAAAAATACTTTTTTCTTTAATGAGTGATAATAATTCTTTTTTTTTTTTGAGATAAAATAACCCTCTTCAATAGGTTTTTTGTTTAAAACTTTAAAATTTATTACTGTTTTTTTTTTTTAATCTTTTTTATGCTTCTTTTTTTATTAAGAATGCTGGACTAAAGTGTGGTGAATCACTTGAAATAATTACTTTTAATTCCAAGAGTTCTTGAATTTTTTTTTTCAAATTCCTCTCGATTCTTTGGCGTATAAATAATGGGTTTAATTCTTATGAACTTTGAAGGATTTTTTAGTTTTATGTTTGCTATTTCATTAAATTTATTAATATTTGGATCTAATGAATTTTTTGAATATACTATTTTTAATAACTTCCTTATTCTTATTAATGCTTCATCTTCTTGTATTTCATTTAAAAAGAGTTTTGATTAACTTCTATGTCTAAAGAAATATTTTCTAAATATGGTTTTTATTTTTTTATATTCTCACCACGTTTTTGCTTTTTATGCTATAACATAAACTTTGTGATGAAACAGTTAATTTTTTTTTTGATAGATAGATAGTTTCACCATCTAGGATTGTTAGATTTGTTTTATCTAAATATTGGGCAAAAAATTTATATAAGTTTAAAAAATTATTTTCTAATAAAATGTCAACTCTAATTTATTGTTGATATATTGTAGATATATGAAAGATTTCTCCTCTTATTAATACATCTGTGTCTTTTAAAACTTTATTAAGATTTATTATAATATTATTTGCTATTCTTATTACTAATATTTTTGGTGATTGTTTCCAACATTCTTTTGAAAATGAATACTTACTAACTGCAGACATACTTGTACATGTGTTAATATATACATGTAAATGATAATTTTTATATCTTTTAAATTTTAATCATATTTTTATATATGTACTATTTGAGTTTGTTATACTTAATAGTTCATCCATTAATCAGAATTAAAATTGGAGTCAGAATAAGATATTTTTGAGTCTGTTATTTCCTCTTTAGTTTGTTTTAATATATAGATACTGCATGTATCATCTATATTAGATTCTTCTATTGGTTCAAATTTCATCTTAAAAGTTCTAAAAATTTTTCTTTTTAGAATTTTTTTAAAATTCTTTTTTATGTTAAAGCCTATTATGACATTATTTGCATAATTTCCTTCTTTATTACATATCCAACATCTACATTTTTTTTTTCTGATGTAAAATAATTTTTCTTTTCACAACGGATTTTATTGTTTCCTCTTATTTGTTTAGATTCTTTTATTTCTTGATATTTTACTATTACCCAACTTTTTATTCTTCCTCATAAAATATCAATTATTATTTCTCTATTCCTATTATTCTATTATTCTATCATAATTTTATGCAATGTTCTAGGTAATTCTTTAAAAAATATTTCTTTAACATTTTCTTATTATTCCATTTTTAGTTGTTGTCTTCTCCTATCAAAAGGTTCAGATTCTTATAGTTTTTGTCGATTCCTTTCTTCCCTATGTAAATCAGATGTTTCTCCTCTTCGTAGGGTTGATAATACAGTTTTCATGTGAATTCTTTGACTTATATTTTCTTGTTCAGATTTACTTTTACTAATTGTTGTCATATCATCTTTTTCTTTATTTGTACAAAATTCATCTTCATAATGTTATTCTAATTCTTCATTTGTTAAGGCTAACAAATTAATTAATTTTCATATATCTTTATTTTTGGGATTCATGAATTATTTTTCTAAATATTTTTTGTACTCTATTTAGACTGTAATTATGTCTTTCAATTTTTTTCATATTTTCTTTTATCATTCTTAAGTATTAAAGCATCTGATCTTCTAGAAGGTTCATCTTTTAAACTTTTTAATGGATCAAATTTTAATCAATTTTCTATTTCTATATTATTAATATCTCTTTTTTAATTATATAATTTTCTTATGAATATTTAATGGTATGTCTTGTAGCAACAATTCTTTAGTTAACAAAGAGTATGAAAGAAAAATAGTTATTTTTATTAATTATATTAATTAATAATTAATGGTATTAGTATTAAATTTAAGCTTAAGTTGCTGGAGATAAAGCTACTTTGATCCACTTTCCCATAGCTTGGGAAGAGAAAATAGGCCTTTTTCGGTCTATAGGTTCGTGGATCTTTATTATGCGTAGTTGTACCCCATTTTGGGCCTCGGCTTTTCTCCAGAGATCCAAGCTCCGGGGCAGTCAGCAACGAAGACATCATACATTGGTCAGTGGGCATCGCGATAAGTCCTCTGTCCTACCACAGGTGCCGCGTTTTAATTCATTTGTAGTATTCATTTTTTTTGCCAAGAGAATTAAAGCCTTCATTATATATATTTGATTGCTACATATGATTGTTAGGTTATTATTTTCTTCTAATTATATTCTTAATAATTTATTTGTTACCATTAGTTTTTAGTCTAATATTATTTTATTGTATAGATTAATTTTTTTACTTCTTTAATTTCTTCTTTTAATTTTCTATTTATTTATCATTTTTATTGATTTTTGTTTGAGTATCTATAAACTTAATCATTTGTATGTTGCATTTTCTTACTAGTATAAGAGATTTTTATTTAATATATAAATTTTATTCATCAAGTATTTTATATTACGTTAATATTTCTAGTTTTATTATTTGTCCTGTTCCTTTGAATGTTTTATTTATTTCTATAAATTTATTTTATCAATTTATTGAACTATTGTGGTTAATTTGTTAGTGAATATCCTACTAAATAATGTAATAAAAGTTGGTGTAATAATCATAAGCTAGGCTGAATACTTGGTTTAGATTTTTATCATTGATTGACAGTAAACCTAAGATATGCTATAAACTTTAATTTATGATATCCTAAATGTTTATTAATCATTCCTAACAAAACATCTTTTCTAGTTGTTATCCTATTATTTAGTAATGCTAACTTTATTGATATATCTATTCATTCTCTAAAATGTATTTTTATTAAAATTTGTATTCATCCTAAATAAATGTATCAAATTTTTCTTTTATCTTTTATAGGGGATTTTTGATAGTTTTTTCATAATGATTTTTTTTTTTATTATCAATTAATGATATATTAAACATTTCTTTTGCATCTGTTATGATAATACTTATTTCTTTATTATTTATTACATAATATATTATGTCTTTTCTCATAAATAATTTTCTTATTTTGGAGAAAGATTATTTCATAAATCCATCACATTTTTTAAGATTTAGTTTTGATTTTTGTATTTCTTCAAATTTTTTTTTTACTAAATATAATTTATTATAAAAAAATCTTAAAATGTCTTGTATTTTTATGTTTATTATTTTTAATTTTGTACCTAATTTTTTATTTTTTTTGTCATTTATTTTTGTTAAATGTTGGAGTTGTTTAAATCAAATTTCATGATATATTTATAAAAAGGATATTTTAGTTAATAAATGGTAAATTTCAAGTGGAAGGGGCCTATATCAAAATTTTATTAAATAAGGAGTTATTTAAATCATATCAAAATTTTATTTTTTAATTTTCTATACACTTCTTTTTTCTTTCTTTTTGAAGAATTCATAAATAAGCTAAAATAGTTATAGGACTCATAATTAAAAAAATTATTTAAAAAAAATTCTTCAATATTTATTAAAATTATTATTATTATTAATTTTATTTATTTATTTAAAGATAATATTATATTATCTAATAATTTAATTAATTTTTTATTACAAGAATTTATCATTTTTATTAAACGAATATTATGTACTTTGTATTAAAAAAATTTCTCAAATGATATACAGAGAGAGGAGATTTGAACTAGGATATTTTTATATGAAATCTTGAGCCTTTATTAAATATAGTACAAGGCGGCTATCAATTAATATATAATTGAAACTTATATTTTATATTCTATACAATTTTTATTTTGTAATTATTAATTTTTTTATAATATTTATTTTTGTTAAATTTGAGCTTTTCACGATGAGGCGTAATGCCATTGTACCTCACAAATATATTTTTCATAACAATGTAGTTATTAAATATATATATATATATATATATAACACATGTTATGTAGGTACTAATTTATTAGTATATATATATATTTGCTAATATATTTTTTGTTCTCTTTTTTATAAAGTCATGCATGGATAGTTTTTAATGGGTTCACTATATTATTAGTACCCTAATTTTATTTTTAGTATATTTTTTTATCATTATTATTAATTAGTATTTTAGTAATATTTATATTTAAAAAAATGTATTAATTTAGTGTAATTTTTACATGTGATTAACACATACAATTTTAGTAAAGAGTATTTTTGTCTCTTTGTTCTTCCTACAACAGAAATAATATTTTTTTTAGTTATTTTTGGCACTTTCAGCCTTTGTTTTTTAATCTTTTTCCTCTCCTACAATTTTAAGTAATTCATATTTCATAAATGATGCATTAATATAATTGGCCAATACATATTTGATACAGTTTCTAAATGCAAAAATATTAAAAATTCTATTATTCTTTTCCATATAAAAGATATATAATAGACTAAACAAAGTAAAAGTATGATACCACTCATTTTTATAGTTAGCTAAAATCACTTAATTATTTTTAATATATACTTTATAACGTCTTCTTTTTTCTTGTTTTATTTTTAAGTACAAATATTTTATTTTATTTTTCATTTTTGTAGTTAGCTAAAATTGCTTTTTTATTTTATTTTATAATTTGAATTTTTTTTTATAATATGTACTTATCAGACAAAAATGCATTAAACAGGTATTGACTAATCATATTAATGTATCATTTATAGAGTATTAATCATTAAAAATGAAGAGCAGGAAAGAGATGAAAAAATTGATTGAAAATTCAAAAAATAGCTAAAAAAAATATTATTTATGGGAGGAAAGAGAAATTTTTTGGGCTAAAAATGCAAAAAAATAGCTGAAAAAAATATTTTTTTATTGTAGAAGAAGGAAGAGATGAAAAAAATGGCTTAAAGTGTGAAAAATGATTGAAAAAAATATTACTTCTATTGTAAGGAGAGGAAATAAACAAAAATGTCAAAAATATTCTTTATTAAAATTGCATGTGTTGGTTTCATGTAAAAATTATATTAAATTGGTATTTTTTTTTTTTAATGTGAGTATGATTAAGATACTAAAAATTAAAAAATAGTATAAAAATTAAATTAGAGTAATTGAGAACTTGTTTTAACTGTCTATTCATATTAAAAAAAAAAAAAAAAAAAAAGACTTTATCCGCTAGTCTTTTAGGTGTATTTGTGAATTATTATTTAGCACAATATGGATATATATAAAATGTACATATCTAATGAAAAAATTGCCTTTTAATTACTCAAAAGTATTAATTAAGTAAAATTATATAGTTTTTTTTTAGATAAAATAATATTTTAACAAACTTATTATCTTAAAATAAATGAAAGATGAATTTTATCATTAGATAATAAATAAAAGATTAAAGCTATAGAATTAAAATAACAATTAAGTACATGCTTAAAAAGATCCAATTTTTTTTTTTTTTTAATATAATACACCCATATACATATTTATAACAAATAAAATTTTAACTTGTACATTTAACATACCTATCGAATATCATCAGGCCATTGGCATGGACCCAAAAACTTTGAAAATATATTTTTAGAGAAAAGTGTCATGGAGGTCCTTTAGATTATGTCATGTGTGTCATTTGATCCTTTACATTATAAGTGGTGTCATTTGGTCCCTTAGTTTTAGAAAAAGAGGCCAATTAAGGACAAAACACATGATTTTAATGATTTTTTAATTAAAATATTATTTTTTAAATTAATATTTTAATATCATAAACATTAAAATAATATAATTTTTCATTAATTGACCTATTAAAAAATAATATTTTAATTAAAAAATCATTAAAATCATGTGCTTTGTCCTTAATTGGCCCATTTTTTTAAAACTAAGGGACCAAATGATACCACTTATAATCTAAGGGACCAAATAACACACATGATATAATATAAAGGACTTCTATGACCCCGCTCCCTATATTTTTATGACCGAGTCCGAGGAGGAAAGCATATTAATTTATTAAAAGGAACTTAGGAGAATTGTAAATGATTATCATACACTTCAAAGCACTCGATCCCCTTCTCTCAAGACACAGTTACCTTTCTCTCCTGTGAGCGACCTACACTACACAAGCGACACTACCCGTTTATTTTTCTGAAGTCTCATCCACCTTTCAAACCTCACCAAACCAACATTTCTCACTTGTTCAATTGCGAATACAAAGCTCCACTTACTTCATATCCTAGCCGTATCGATGGCCTCCGGCAACTTATCGACCATGGCCGGCGACGACGAGAAGTACGGGTTCAGTCGTCCAGAGATGTATCAGAGTAATCTCGCAGGAACTATAGATGCTTATGACCGCCATGTTTTCCTCTGCTATAAGAACCCTGAGGCTTGGGCCTCACGAGTCGAGGACTCCGAGTCTGATCCGCTTCCCAAGCTTTTTGCATCCGCTCTCAAGTCTCGCAAGAATGATATTACTATCAAGGTTAGTGTCGATCTTCGATTAGTCTGTTTATTTGAGAGATGGGTGAAACGTGTGATTTTGTTTTATAGAATTTGATTAAACTTTTGATCTTTGGAGCTAACGAGTGTTGAGCTTTGCAGTCAAAATTGACGGTGTGCGATGGAGGCGAAGGGACCGAGTCATTGGACGGTGACGTGCTGGTTTTCCCAGAAATGGTCAAGTACAGGTAAAATCATGGAGATTACTTTAGCATAGGTGGTAATGCTTCGTGCTATTGTTTTATTATCGGGTATCTAGTATTATTGGTGACACAATCTCATAGGTTAAGATTTGTGAAAACCACAAAAAAAAAAAAAAAAAATTCACCTCCTTCAAATTTATAACCACAAAAATATTTCCCTTATGTTTAGCTCGTATATTTTTAATAAGTTCAACATGCTATTCAAATTGAGTTGTTGAACTTCGTTCAATTGGTAATGTTATTGGGAGCTATTTTTGTTATTATAAAATTTAAGTTATTATTTTCGTAATTTTCCAAATTTATTTAATTTGAGTATGAATTATGCAAAGTATTTTAGAACTTATTTGCAGTTAAACCCTCACCAATTATCTGATTATGCTACTGTTACTGATTTTAGGAGTCACAGTTTGGCTTTTGTGAGCTGAGTTTTTCTTGTTGGTTTGGTTGATTTTTGAGCTGATGGTTTGGTGCCTGTGTTCTACCATGTTTGCTGTTGATAAGTTAGAAATTTGGAAGTTTCTTTGTGAATATGATTAAGTAGTGATCCTGTATGAAAATCTGATGTAAATTTTTTTGTTATGATTACCATGTTATAGTTCAAGTATGTCTACTTCTTTCCTTTTCCTTTCAATTACCATGCTAATTAGTATCCAAGAAGGAGATAGTCAGCTAGTATAGCCACTAGCGTTATGTTCTCTTGTTCTCTCATGGTATTTATATTCAGTCTGAATGTTTCTGTTTTGTTGGTCAAAGGTCCTTGAAGGATTCAGATGTGGATAGCTTTGTTGAGGATGTCCTTGTGAGTGGTAAGCCATGGGCCAGTGGAGTACAGGAGACATTGACTGGTTCCTATGTCTTTGTGTGCTCCCATGGCAGTCGAGATCGAAGATGTGGTGTGTGTGGGCCAGTTCTAATTCAAAAGCTTAAAGAGGAAATTGAGTTACGAGGTTTGAAAGATGATGTGTTTGTCAAGCCATGCTCTCATATTGGAGGCCATAAATATGCTGGAAACTTGATTGTTTACAGCCCGGGTCTAGATGGAAAGATTACAGGTCATTGGTGAGTTCCCTATGCGTCATAAGCAAACTTGATAGCGTTCATTTTATTTTACAACTAATATAGTTTGTGCGATGGATGCAGGTATGGCTATGTCACTCCTAATGATGTGCCGGAATTGCTTGACCAACATATTGGGAAGGGAGAGGTCGTAGAACGACTTTTGAGGTTTGTTAATATTCTCTTTATCTTAAATGTTTCCTTTAAATGACAAGTTGAGTAGAACATGGAAGTCCATTTTAAATTTTAATACATTTATACATGTTATCAAAAGCTTTTGTTCCTTGGTTGTGCTGACCCTACTTTGTACATTAACTTAAAAAGTAACTTACTGTAGAAAACTTTGAACTGAAGTTTTCTTTTCTATATTATTCAATTTTTACAACTAATGCTATAACATATTTATAATAAAACTAGGCTAGGTAAAAAAAAAAAAAAAAATCTTCTAATTAAATACAAATATTCTTCATTAAAATTAATGTAATTTTCTAATATGGTACACATTAAATACTGATATTCTAATTAATTCACAGTATTAAATCCCTAATTACTTGAGATTTCAACACTCTCCTTCAAGTTAGATCATAAATGTTGATCATATCCAACTTTCGAATAAAATCATCAAAAAATGGTCAGTGAAGTCCTTTGGTGAAGATGTCAGTTGTTTGATCTTTTGTTGGAACATAAGTTATTCAAATAGTTCCATCTTCAATTTTCTCTTTGATAAAGTGTCTGTCAATTTTCATATGTTTGGTTTGATCATGTTGAACTGGATTTAGAGAAATATTGATGACTGCTTTGTTATTACAATAAAACTTGACTGGAGACTTTACTACAACATGAAGTTCATTCATACTATTTCACATATCCCTTGTGCCATAGCCCTAAATTCTACTTTCGTACTGCTTCTAGCCACCACATTCTTACTTCTCCATGTTACTAAATTTTCAAATACAAAGGTACAATATCTTGTAGTGGATTTTCTGTTTTCTACCGATCCAACCCAACCAACATCTGTAAAGGCTTATATTCTTTTGTTTTCATTTTTCTTAAAGAACAAACCTCTACTTGGAGATCCCTTTAGATATCTAAGAATTTTGTAAATAGCTTTAAAATGAGCTTCCTTTAGAAAATGCATGTGTTGGCTCACCATACTAACTACAAATGCAAGGTCAGGTCTAGTATGAGATAGATATATTAGCTTTCCCACTAATCTTTGATATCTGTCTCTATTCACTGGCTTTCCTAATTCTTCTGACCTTTTTCTGGCTTCAATTGGAGTGTCACTTGGTTTACACCCAAGTATTCTATTCTTAGTGAGAAGATCGAGAACATACTTTCTCTAAGACACACTTATTCCTCTTTTTGATCTTGCGACTTCCATTCCTATGAAGTATTGCATTTGTCCTAAATCTTTGATTTCAAACTCTGTCAAGTTTTCCTTTAGCCTTTTAATTTCCTCTGAGTTGTCTCTAGTTAATATTATGTCATCAACATACACTATCAAGATTATTTTTCTCCCATCATCAATGTGTCGAAAAAATATAGTGTGATTTGATTGTCCTTGTTGGTATCCTTGTTTCTACATCACCTTTGTAAATCTATCAAACTAAGCTCTTGGTGATTATTTGGGATCATATGATTTTTTCAATTTACACACCACATTCTTCCATTTTGCCAAATTCAGGTGGCTTGGTCATGTAAACTTCTTCTAAATCTTCATTTAAGAAGGCATTTTTAATGTCTAATTGTTGGAGAAGCCAGTTCAAATTTGCTGCTAGTGACAAGAGAACCCTCACTGTATTTAATTTTGTCACAGGTTCAAAAGTTTCAGTGTAGTCAATTCCATAGGTTTGTGTAAACCATTTTGCTACTAAACGGGCCTTGTAACTCTTTACTGTCTCATCAGTCTTGTATTTTATCGTAAAGAGCCATTTACAGCCTATTGGTATTTCCTTTTGGTAGTTCTATTAGACACCATGTTTCATTTTTTTCTAAAGCTCTTATTTCTTCCATAACAGCTTCTCTCCATTGCGAATTTTTAAGGCTTCATAGATATCTCTAGGAATCTCTGTTTTATCAAGGTTGTAAAAGCATAAAATCTTAAAGATAGAGTATTATATATGACAAACCAAGAGATAGGATGAAGTGTACATGATCGAGTTGTCTTTCTAAGTGCAATACGTAATTTAGAAGTGTTTTGTGACTCAAGATTACCTGGTATTGAGGTAGATTCATGGAGAGTTTGATCTATCACCAGTTCTTACTCTTTTGATGCTTCAAGTGTGAAATTCTTTCTACTTTTTGATTTTGGCCTTCGTGAATAAACAATTGTTCCTTTTGAATTTTCTACATCTCTTTTTATGTTCAAGTGTTCCATCGTTGATGGCAGAATGGGACAAAAGGGAGTAATAGGCTCAATTGAGTACTATTAAGGGTGGATTCAAATGAGTTACGTGATTTTGGAAGAGTAACACTTAAGTTCAATTATTGACTAAAAGAGCTATCTTCTTGTATGTTCTCCCCTTGAAGAGAGATTTTTTGATAGTAGGGAGTATTCTCAAAAAAGGTAACATCGAAGCTAACAACTACCTTATTTGTAGAAGGGTCATAAAATTTGTAATCTTTTTGAGTAGGGGAGTATTCAATAAAGACATTTAATAGCTCTTGGATCTAACTTGGAGTTGGAATGCATATGAACAAAAGCAGTACAACTAAAGACTCGAAGAGATAGGTTTGACTGAAGGTGAAAAATTGGGAAGGTTTGTTGAAGTTTGTGAAATGGTGTCTCAAAAGAAAGGACTCGATTGGGCATTCGATTGATGAGATAGGTAAGCATGTTCATAATGAACATTAACGCCGGAGTAACTTTGAGAAGATGTCTATTTTTTCTTTCTGCAATCCTATTTTGTTGAGGTGTATGAACACATGAACTCTGATGTACTATCCATTTTTCTGAAGATAGGTCCGTAAAGATTTGTTAAAATATTCGGTCCTATTATCTGTTCGAAGTATTTGAATTTATGTTTGGAATTGTGTTTGAGTCATTAAATGAACGTTAATGAAAACATCACAAAGTTCACTCTTTTCTTTTAGTAAGTAGACCCAATAAACTCAAGTATAATCATCAATAAATGTGACAAATCACTTTGTATGGGACCAATTATGGAAACGAGAAGGTCCTCATATGTCACTGTGAATGTGACAACCCACTTGGTAAAGGGTTTTGATGGTGTGTATTGATTTTGGGAAAATGAAGTACGATAATATTTTGCAAGTTCATAAACTTCACTCTGTAAATTGATTATTTTATTTGAAAAAATAGATGGACATAAATTTTTAAAATAATGAAAATTTGGATGGCCCATTCTATAATGCCATAATATTTCACTATCCTTACACAAAGACGCAGAATCACAACTTGTAGATTGATGACATTCACTCACATTGACTTCATTAGAGTAGTAGAGTCCTTCACATTTCTTAGCATTGCCAATCGTCTTTTACTATAATAGATCCTGAAATACACAGTGAGATGGAGAAATTTAGTAGTGCAATGTGAATAAGGGTGTCAATTGTGTCGTGTTGGTCGTGCTCGTGTCATGTTTGTTCGTGTTCGTGTCGTGTTTGTTCGTGTTCGTGTCGTGTTTGTTCGTGTTATTCGTGTTGTATTTTCGTGTTGATTGGCATATTAAAAAATTTACTTGAATTTTTTTTGTGTTATTTATAATAGTAATAAATAACAAAATTTTTAAGAAAATAAAAAAATTATTGATCAATTCTTACTAAAAAAAATTCGTGTCGTGTTGTGTTCGGATTGTGCTATCGTGTTATATCAGAAATTGCCACCCCTAAATGTGAATCAGTTGTTAATTGACTAGCAGAGATCAAATTATAAGAGAAGTTTGGGATATGGAGAACAGATTTAAGGACAATGGAGTTAGAGATTTGAATACTCCCTTTACCTGCAATGAATGTGAGAGATCCATCTACTATTCTAACTTTAACATTACCAGCACAAGGTGAATAAGAAGTAAATAAATGATATGCGTTAGTCATATGATCTGAAGCACTAGAATCTAGAATCAATAATCCAGGGATTTTTGGTTTATGTGGTGGTAATTAGAGCACTTAAATAATTACCTTTGTATGCTTGTGAAGTTGAGGAAATATTTGTGGAGGACTGCCTAAAATTTGGGATGCTTGAAAAAATAAGGTAAAGTTGATCCAATTGTTTAGGGTTGAATGCTCCCCCTGAATTTGAGCTATCATGTGAAATTTGATGGTCAGCTGACACTTGATATCCTTGTATCCTATTCTGCTTCGGCTTCCAATCTGCTAGTTTTCCATGAATTTTCTAGCAAGTGTCTTTTGTATGTCCAATTTTATGACAATGGTCACGTTGTGTTTGGGCCAGCTCCATTTTTATGAACATTGGACCCATGGGCTAAATTGGTGGATGACCCATAAAGCCCAAAATCTCCTCTTATTGGGTTTTCTGTAGGAATCCCACTATGTGCTGCATGAATCCCATTTCCAGGCCCAGACCCAGGCTCATTTCCAAATAAGTTAAATCTATATGCTTTCTTCTGCGAGAACTCATTTCTCTCGAGCCTCCCATGAGCAACGTTGAGGGCCGAGACCTCTCGCGACAACCCAAAAGCTCCAGTGCTGGCGCTACCTATTTTGCCTATGACTCGTCAGTGATTCTCCTCTTCGCAGACCTCCGAAAACACTTCACGAACAGAAGGTAAGGGTTTTCTGCCCAATATCCTCCTGCGCATTTCATCAAGTTCGTGGTTTAGCCCAACCATGAACTCAAATACTCTTAATTTTTTTCCAATAACGGACACTGTTACTGGAGCACTCCATTCCTCCTCTAAACACAAGCTCAATTTCTTGCCAAAGGGACACCATCTCCATGTAATAGTCTGTCGGTTCTTTGTCACCTTGTTTAATAAGTCACAATCGAGTTTTTAACTTGAAAATTTGAGAAGCATCCTCACCGTCGGAGTATGTCTCTCGGACGGTCTCCCAAACTTCTCTTGCTGTTGGTAGAAAAAGATAGGTTTTCCTATCGCTAGTAACATAGAGTTGATGAGCCATGCAGTCATTATCTAGTTCTTTGAGCTCCACCATTGTAGAGTATCTGCATTGGTTGTGTCGGGTTTTTTCGTCTCTTTGGTCACATACCCCATTTTTTCTTTTCTATTGAGAATCAGTTTAACTGATTGTGTCCATTCTTTGTAATTTTTTTCGTTGAAATTTTTAATAGTGAATTGCAATGGGGAGCTTTCCAATCCACCATAATTCAAAGTGGGGATGGATTATGAGTTTTTGGGTTCTTTAGAGGATGTCTTTGAATCTAGGTTGGACATTTTTCCAGCATGGAGGGAAAAAAAGAGACTAGGTCAACGTGAACCTTACTTTGATACCATGTGGAAAACTCTGAACTGAATTTTTCTTTTCTATATTATTCAATTTATCAACTAATGCTATTACATATTTATAATAAAATTAGGTTAGGTAAAAACAGGAAATTAAATCTTCTAATTAAATATAAATATTCCTCATTAAAACTAATATGATTTTTTAATATGGTACTCATTAAATATTGATATTTTAATTAATTTACGGTACCAAATTCTTAATTACTTGGGATTTCAACACTTAGTAACATACAATGCTCTCTATTGTGCACCTTTTTGTTCTCCATCCCAATTTTTATTTGGAAATAGATTAGATGACACTTTATAACTATATCTTTAACATTAATAAGTTCAGTGTAAAATCCAATATGGACTTATATCTATTTACAGGGGCCAAATGGGTGTATATGATGAAGAAAATACCAAGGACCGGAAACTTCCAAATGGGAAAGATTCGAAGAAAAAGAAGAAGCACCATGAAAACGGCAGTGAGAGTATCAAGGAAAATATTTCTAGTTGTTGCCAGGGTGCTGATGGAATAACTTGTTGCAGAGATGGAAATGTGGAGCAGAATAGCAAAGGTGAAAACAAGAAATACACAAAAGAGGGTTCACTTCGCAAACCGTCAAACTGGATAGGAACTTGGGAACAAAATGACATTCTTGCAGCTGTCGGAGTGGTTGGAGCAGTCACAGCTGTGGCTGTGGCCTATACTTATTATAGAAGGTCACGCTGAAGTACGTACAATACTTAATGTGTTAAAGCTTGCTTGCTAATTAAGTACCCTTGTTATTTGTAGGGGTTACTATAATTCAATAATATTAATACAATAATACTCTATACCACGAAGTTTTATCGAAGAAGCATGCGAATATGTTCTTTGTAACAGGGAGGTGGATACCATAAAACTAGCTGTCTAAAGATACTGTGGTGTTGTATTCAGAAACTGCCGTTTTTAGATGGGCAAATTGTTCTGTTTCCCATTATGGATTTTGCTTGTTGATTCTTTTCTAGTGTTGCTGTAGCTGTACGAGGAATGCTAATAAAATTGCGTACATTATTAACTCAAACTAATCACTGCATGTCTTGTCATAGTTACCTATGAAAATCGAGAAGCTTTAACTTCGATTATTTTGAGCGCAATAATGGATGCAGTTAGCTTTCCTCAGCTCTATTATGGTAATAGTTTCTTTGTTTTGGGATTGGAAGTACCAAACTCTTACCACTTTAGTGTGGTTGGTATTGTTATCATTGTTCGAGGACGAAATGCTGGGAAAATAAGATGCTAGATTTGAGTTTAGGACAACTTTAAAATGTTTATTGCATTTGTGTTCATTTATAATGTTTGTCACTGGCTTTTTCTTAATTTTATTGGCTACTCTGAATCTCTGATATCACCGTGCACGAGCGAAGATGTCTTTATGGGAAGTACCCTTGTAATGAGCATGAGTGTGATGTCAAGCAAAGCTCATGACTTGCTGAAAGCATGTGCTGCTTGCATGACATTTTAATCAATTAATTGATTAAAAAAGAGAGTAGTATTAGATGCATTAAATTATAATATGAGTAAAGAGATATGTTAGTTATTAATTGAATATAAAATTAAAAAAATTATATAAAAAAATGATTGTAAAATTCTTGCTCAATTAATTAAATTATAGCACGTATTGTATTATAGTGTGTATAAAAAAGATATATAAAATGACAAAAGCCATTTCTTCCTCCTTGAATTATTAAATTCTATCTTTAAGGACTATCACGATAAAAAGTAAAAACTGATCACCATCAGAAAATCTGAAAATCAAATACTATAAATGATTTGGTGTGAATACATAAATTTTTTTTTTAAAAAAAATTAAAAATAAAATTTTATATATAAAAAATTATTATGCAAAACAATTAAAAAAAATATTCATCTCGTTACAAAATTATATAAGTGATAAGTACGTATAAATATATTTTACATTTGGAGAAGAGACATTAATCGGCACACTTAACTATATAAATCCTCAATAATTAAGAAAAGTCAATATACATTCCCACACTCAAAGCCAACCAAGTTATATTATTTATGTGCACCATAAAGGTATTGTTAATTTATAAGATCCTATATTTAATTTTTATAACTGCTTCGTCATTATGGGTGTCAAACCGGCCCGTTAAACACTTAGTCCGTTGGCCCATTGGACTAACACGGTATGATCTATCAAATATTCGATACGGCACGACACGTTAGCTAAAAAGAGTAGCACGGCAAGGCCCATGACCCACGGTCCTTAACGAGCTAAGACGTGCCGGCACGGCACGGCACGCGAAGCCTTATTATTTTAAAAATTAATTTTAAAAAAATACTAAAAAATAAATAATTTTTTACATTTAAATAAAATTGGACATAATCTAATGAATTTATAACAATCTATTAAATGAGAGGTTGAGAGTTCGACTCTCACTTTTAATTTTTTAAAGTATTATTAATAATTTTTAACTAAATAATTAAATAAATATTTAATAAAAATGAAATACACGGGTCGTGCCGGCCTGTTAAGCACGGCCCAATGGGCAGGGCACGACACGGCATGTTAAAGCCCACGGGCCAAGAATGGAGGCACGGCACGGCCCATATAAGGGCCAAGAGCCGGCACGGCACGCTAACTAAAGAGCCACGGGCAGGCACGACAAACTAATTTGACGGACTGGACCGTGCTGGGCTGAGCCGGCCTGTCCCTTTTGACACCTCTATTCGTCATATAATATATATTAGAGAAATGTTATAATAACATAAATTTATATCTACATTAATTATAACATAATACATAAAAAAATTATCTAAAAAATTGAATCATTTATCAATTTTTCAAAAAATATTTATTATGTATCATAATATAATTAATATAGATATAAATTTAAATTTATGTACTCTTGATATTTTTCAATTAACAAACTAATTATTGTTATTAAAAAAGTGTATATAAGGCCGTATGAATTTTTTTCCATTTTCATTTTTAATTTCTTTTAAATGCATTAGACAAAGAATAATGCTAAAAGATTTCATACCTTCATTTACCTCTTCATATCACATGTTTTTGTATTTATTCAAAATGTATTTAATTTTTAAAAAAAATGATATATGTTAATCAAGGAAGTTAGAAAATGTAAGAAGATGTGTATTGGAACGTGTTGTTAGCATTCCACTTAATACTTAAACACTGTTGTGAATAGAATAACTATATTTGAAAAAGATTAAATGAAAATAGATAAGGAATATAAATATAAAGATGACTATTTTTGTTTGGGCTACACTTTTTGATAAAAATATAGACGTATTTTGCAATAAATTGAGAACTAAAAGCCTGTACTTATTATATCGGGTCGAGTCAGAGCTCCGGGTGGGCGGGGCAAATATACAACCGATCTGGTCTTAGTTTTCTTTCTAGGAAAAAGCCATTTAGCCCGGGCCGTATAAGAGGCTTCTTCTTTCCGTACTTCTAATTTTCTTTTCTTTTTCTTCTTCGTTGAGCCCGTGTCAGATTATATCGGGAAAACAGCGATTCATTTTCAACGGCTAGTTTTTGATCGGTATGTTTACATGCTTCTTTGTTGTAATTTTGGTTGGTTAATGAGTAATTTTCGGTATTTGTGTCTCAGCTTGAGAAGAGGAGAGGAAAAGTGAACCCAATTGTGAACAGCATAATTAAGAGCGAGGGTGGTCCAGGCTTAGTCCGATGCCGTTAAATATAGTTCAGGAGGCCGATGGGTTACCCAGAATTATACTTTCAGAGCCTACTGGGTCTTCAGTGGAGGTGGGTTCTTTTAGTTTTACAGAACCCAATTGTTTGGAGTAGGATTGGTCATTTTTGTTTTGATTTTTGATAATTCTAGGGATAAAATGATGTGTATTGTTTATAGAATAAATTATAATTTGTTATGAGTTAGAGAAATTCAGCAAATTCATTATTGATAGCTTTGAATTATATGACATATTTACTAGTATCAAGTATGAATACATGGATTTTGTCCTTGTCTGGATCTGAACTGTTTGTCATGCAATGGTCTCAGGTGCTTCTGTATGGTGGACAAATTGTATCTTGGAAGAATGAAAAGAGAGAAGAATTGCTTTTCATGAGCAGTAAGGTTAAGTACATTTTTCATGCCTCTATTATTTTACTATTTTAGATCTACTGGTTTTTGTGCTCCTTAAATCTTTATTTTATTAGAATATGGAATTTCCATGAATTTTTTAATTCATCTTGGATGTCTTTTAATTACTTGGTTGATCACTTTTTGATGCGTGTTCATCCTTGTCACAATTTTCCAAAAACCACATTGAGGCAGCGTCATGAGTCGAGGAAAAGGGTCAGATTGTGTTGCTTTTAAGCTACACACACATTTTTATAAAAGGCCCAGTAGCCCATTAAATGAGATAAACGGAAAAGAAGAAGAAGAAAGAAACAAAAATACTCCTAGAAGGTATGAACAAACTTATTAAATAAAGATCCTTTATAGGCAAAGCAAAGCAATTCTTTTTTGTGGATGAAGTAGAGGAGGAATGCGTGGATGAAGATGAACAAGACATTAAAATTAGATATGTTGATGATTCAATGAATGTTAAAAGAAGTAGTGAGGAAGTTGCTGATGAATTATGAGTGAGGATTTGAATAGTAGGCTCAAGAGATGAAGAGGAAGAAACTAACAATGATTAACATATTAAAACATGTTTCGTGACTTATTTGTGGTTCATTTTTAAACTTATTTCGTGACTTTATTTGAATCTTAACTTGTGATTTAGACTTTTATTTCTATAGTTTGTAACTTTATATTTAGACTTCTTGCTATTCTTACATTTATAATTTGTATATTAACTTTTAGTGTATTTTTACTCTATATAATAGGTTATAAATAATTGTTGCATTTTTTTTCGTTTTTAAGTGAGGCTTATGCCTCACACCGCTTTAATGCTTATGACTTGCCTCATTTGGGGCAACTACCTCGGTATCCACCCATTTTCACCTTTTGGAACCTTGCTTTTTCATACTAATTGTAAGTAAATTGGTTCATTCTCATATTTGTACATGTGGTGAACTTGTGTACTACAGATAACAAATCATCAAAATTATAGAAGGAAAATATTTAGCTTCGATATCTAGTTTCTGTTCAATTCTTTGTAAGAAGCATTTCTGACTATTTTCTTCCGTTTCTGATTTAAATATAAAGGTTACATTTTTTCCCCTTTTGATTAATACTTTAATATACAGGCTATCTGGGAACCACCTAGAGCCATCAGGGGAGGCATACCTGTCTGCTTTCCACAGGTTGGTTTTTAAGAAATGGCCAAAAGCTGGCTTAGTTGTCTTAACATATAATGAATTGATTGAATTCTGAACTGCTATGACTTCCACAGTTTGGTAATTTTGGTTCACTGGATATGCATGGATTTTCAAGGAATAGATTGTGGTCCTTGGACAGTGACCCTTCACCATTGTCTCCAGCTAATAGTCAGTCATCAGTAGATTTGGTACTGAAATCTACTGAAGAGGATTTAAAGACTTGGCCTCATCGGTATGTACTTGAGATTTTTAACAGTGTATGCCAAAACCATCTGATTTTGAAGTTCGTCATCACTCACTGGATGTAATGAATCTTTTCCTGGTGATTTTGAAGCTTTGAGTTGCGGTTGCGCATTACTCTCAATGCTGGCAAACTGATTTTGATCCCACGTGTGAGAAATGTTGATAACAAGGCATTATCTTTCACATTTGCACTACGTAACTACTTATCTGTATCAGATATCAGGTATGGCTGGGAAAAGTAGAAACTATTTCTATGCCAAAGGCTCTAACTTCATTGTCTTCTGAACATTTTTTAAGTTTTTTTTTTGACAAACTTACTTTGTTCTTGGAATTTTCCATTTAGTTACAAAAATTTCTAAACTTTAGTTACATGATTCAAGTTGATTTGAAGCCCCGTAATAGCATGTTAACTTGTACATAATTAAATTGATTACAAAATAACATGTTAACTTGTACATAGGTATGCACACTCGGTACATTGTGTACAACGTGTATATATGTTATACATACATGTTATGCACAACTAATATTCTGTTTTGGGACCAATTCAATTATGTATATATGTCATATCCTTGTTATTCTTGACTTGCAGTGAAGTTCGTATTGAGGGCTTAGAGACATTAGACTACTTTGATTTTCTCATGAACAAGGAAAGGTTCACAGAGCAGGCTGATGCAATTACCTTTGATGGTGAGGTACTAGTTTTTTATTTGCTCCTAAAATCCATCTAGGCTTAACCACTTTGTTGGTCCCCAAACCTTGATTCATTTAAAAACATTGGTCCCCAACCTTGTGTTTACTTTTGATTTTGTTCCCAATTTTTTTTTTAATTTTAACACATAAGATCCAATTTTATTATAAAATCCTCAATTTTTGGAAAATAGGCTAACTTATTTTTTTACCATTTAACTTTTATAGAAAAATACAAGTGGAGTGTCCATGTTATTAATATAAAATTAGATTGAAGGAATTATATTAGCCTATTTATGTTCACGATTAGATCTTTGATATGATAGTATGTTTCAATCAAATGATTTAATTTGATGCCCACTTGACATGCAAATGAATAACTAAGGGTTAATTAGATGATTGGGCAAAATAATATCATAAATTTGGTTGTTGATTGTAAAATTGGGGCTTGTTCATTAAAATTGAAAAGTTTGGAGACAAAATCAGAAGAAAAAGGTTGAGGACCCATGTGTTAAATGTCTCAACATTTGGGGATGAAGTTAGAAGAGAAGAAAAAAGTTTAGTAACCTATGTGTTAAATGGTGTTTGAGACCAACCTATTTTTTAAACTTTCCATCTATGACAATTTCATTTTGGGCAACTACAACATCATGAGCATTGTATTTGTTCATTTGCTGTAAATTGAAATGGTTAATGTGTGTTGAGTGTGCTTGTGGATGTGGTTGTCTAATATTTCCTTCATGGTGACTTCTGAGTAACTTGTTATGAGTTCAGATTGACAGAGTCTATCTGAGCACTCCAACAAAAGTTGCAATCATAGACCATGAGAAGAAGAGAACTTTTGTCCTGCGAAAAGATGGCATGCCAGATGCAGGTTTGAATGAGCACCTATGTAAAATTATAATGGCGATTTTGCAATCTGAAGTACTAAAATTTCCCGGGATATGTTTTTTGCAGTTGTATGGAATCCTTGGGACAAAAAGTCGAAGGCTCTTTCGGATGTGGGGGATGAAGATTACAAAACAATGTTATGTGTGGATTCTGCTGCGATTGAGACCCCAATTGTCTTGAAACCCTATGAAGAGTGGAAGGGTGTTCAAGAACTCTCTACTGTTTCATCAAGCTATTGCAGTGGGCAATTGGATCCTCGTAAGGTCCTTTATGGTCTTCACTGACCTAATGTTTGGTAGAAATTTGGTCTCATTTAATTTAAATAAATACATTATTTAACACATTATATGTATACGCTTGCATGTTTTTTTATCATCTTTGTCATAGTACCTCAGAATTTTATCAGAGCGAGGCCAAATTAGTAATACATGCTTGTATATCATGAAGAGTGACACTCTCACTTCTTTGGCAACAGAAACGTTTTACATGTTGCGACTATGTAATTGAAGCATTCCTATCATGCATCTATGAGTTCTGATCAATGAAATATTTTCACAATGCTTGTAGCCTTTTTGTTTTGGTACTTGATTATTTATTTTCTTGCTGGAGCCATAAATAGTAGAGAAGTAATCTGATGTTTAGTATATTTGAAATCCTATTCCTGCATTTAAGTGAATCTGAGTTTCTCAAAAGTAAGAGGGGTATGCATTAAGGGCTATTGAAATTGTGACAAAAGCAGTAACACATTCTAATCATCATCATACTTCATTGAGCAATTGCTTAGTCAGTCTTAAGTAGGGACTTGAATCTTATTGAGTTGAAGCCATTTCTGCATATGCTTAGAAGAGAAAGAGAGTGAGAGTGAGAGTGAGAGTGAGAGAGAGAGAAGGGACATCCCAAACTTTTCTTTGGCATCTTTGTGGAAGGGATCCTGGCCGATGTACATGAAATTAAATTTTTTCCCTTTAAAAGTTGTGTTACATATCATTTTTCAACCCTAATGATATGTTGGGTTGGACTCAATTAAGATGGGAATGGAAAGGGTTTACAGGATTCATTTGCTTGGTTGGGCCTAAATTAAATAGTAATTGTATTTTCTGAATTAACTGGAAATCTCATTCCATAACCTATTCTTAGTAATGAGTTTTCCGCATAGCATTTTTTGTAAAAGTCAACACTTTATATGCTCAAACGGTCAAACCGATATCAAATTAATTTTTTTTTTCCACTTTATTCTCAATTGTTTATATAATATTTTAATTATCTTAAATAATTTAAAATATAATTTCAAATCTCAAAAATAATTATATATTATTTGGCTAAATACTTTTAATTAGTAAGTTTATTATTTAATAAATATATTATTACATTATTATTAAATCTATACAGCATATAATAGTCATATTCACTCACACCTAATTTTTCTTTTAATATAAAGGATATTATTGTAAAAGTTGATATATTTCATTCCATTCCAAGTTGAGTTATACAGTGCATAATAATAACAATAACTTTTCCATTCCATTCAATTCAATTCACGTCTCTTTTCCCATTACTTTTCCATTCCTCAAACCAAACATACCATAATATCTGACTCTGTTTTCTACATAAAAAAAAAAAAAATATATATATATATATATATAGAAAATTTTGGAATTGTAAACAAGTGATGTGAAGCAATGGAGAACGAAGTCTCAAATAGAAAGCGGAAGATACATTAACAAAGACGGGCTTGGACTTGTCTTGAAAACCAAAAATTCCACAAAATCAAACGACATTGTCGATTATCAAACCTGAGTCACCCGCGTGACAAGCAGAAATACTTACTACTATACTACAACCGCTTATGTTGGAGAAATGAAGTTTATTTGCATATAACCAATATTTGATGTTCGTAGCAAAACTATGCTAAACAATACTTTATCTTCTTTTTTAAATATATTTTTGTTACACTATTGCTTTATCATTGTTAGAAAACAAAGATTAGGAGATTGGATGGAGGGGTAAAATGGGTAAATCGAAAAGCCTCCAAGATCGTTTTCTATAGCTTGGGGCGCACGAAAGTGATTGGATGTCCACATTTTTTGTAACTTTGTTTTTTGAGTGGGAGCACACAAACCTCTAATTTTGAATTTTCAAGTTGAATATTTTAGTTTCATAACTTTAATTAAAGTATCACTTTAATTTTAGTTTGACCATTGATCACAAAGTTGGCCCAAATTCAGTCACATGCACTATCCAACCAATTTTTCAAGGGAATTTTTGGAATTAAAAAAAATAATTCTAAAAATTTTTATAATCATTTTAAAAAACGTGGTAAATTACCAAAGCAAATAGAGATGATGGAGAGAATCGAGAAAGCACATTTTGGAATAAAATTTATAGCATTTTTCTTCTACTCTAATTTAGCTTACTCTCTTTTATAACGTTTGTATCATCATTTTTTTCTTATTTTTTGTTCATTATGCTTATTATCAATTTTGGCTTTCAAGTTGGACTCATGTGGCCTTGAATTAGTGATGGTTAGTGGTAGGAAGGAAAGCAATGGATTTGGTACTCACCTAGAAAGATGGGTTTTCGACTTGCAGTCGACACTAATTGAAGAAGTTGTTGGAAGGTTTGTTTGGTAATACTGAATCTTAACATGACAAGGTGATTTCTTGGTCAAGGCGAGTGGTGCTAACATAGTGGGTAGGTAGGGTAGTGATTGTAAGTTGGTGGTGTTGGGAAAATTTTCTTGAACTTGTTGTTGAATGTTGATTTATACGATCTTCAAGTCAAGTCTTCATAAACTTCAATTATGATACTGCAAAATCACTATAAATAATACAACATTTAAACTTGGTTTCAAGGCACAACTTTAAGTCACTGTCTTTAAGACGCTATTTGCCTCCACCAATTCGGTAATGCACTAGGATTCAACAAATATGCCTCCAAGATACAATGAAGCCTCTTGTTATCTGCGACGTGCATTCATGAAGACAACCTAAGAACACCTTTGACTTTGAAGAGCACTCAAGACAATTAATGTTCTAAATCTGCAGTATTTAGAACACTAACTTTATTTGTACATAAATTGTGGCAAAAAATGTTAGAGAAGATTTATTATCCATCTTGAACTTTTTTTCTTATTCTCTCAATATTCTTTAAATGGGCTAAATGAATGACTATTTATAGAATTTCATGCACCCCTCAATTGGGTTACAACTCTTTAATGAGTTGTGACTTTTTCAAAAGTTATGCCTTTTAGAATATAAGTAATTGTTCATAACAATTACAACCTATAAAAAAGTTATGTTATTTTACTTAAGTCACAACATTTCAACATAGCATTTTACTTCAAAAAGTTACAATTATTCAATACATCTTTTGCCAAAAGGCACTCGTCCAATCATTGCAATATTTTAACCAAAGGCTAGTGTCTTTCTATTTTAGAAAATGTTCTAACAGGTGGTTCATGACCATTGGGTTGTTTGATCTTTTCTTTTCTTAGTAATCAATCAAAATTTGGAAATTCATATTATTCCTCTATATTAATTCTAAGATATTAAAATTTACTTTCACTTTTAAATGAGTGCTTTCACAAATAGTTACAATCCTTCCCCAAAGGTCGCACTCCTTCACTAATTGTCTAAACTTCTAACCAAGAATTACAACCGTTCACCAATAGTCACAATTTTTCACTAATAGTTCGGCGCTTTACCAATAGTCATGACCTTTTTTCAAGAGTCACGACCCTTCACCAAGAGTCATGACCTTTCTAAAGAGTCACTACTTTTCACCAAGAGTTACAATCCTTAACCAAGAGTCACTACCCTACACTAATATTCACAACTTTTACCAAGAGTCATGACCCTTCACAAAGAGTCATGACTTCTCACCAAGAGTCACAACTTCTCACTAAGAGTCACGACCCTTTCACTAAGAGTTACGACTTCTCACAAAGAGTCATGACCTTTCACAAAATATCACGACTTTTCACCAAGATTCACGACGTTTCACCAAAAGTCACAACCCTTTCTTCCTCATCAAGGTTTGCAACATTTTTGTCAATCATAACTTTTTATCAATGATCACAACATTTCACTAAGTCACGACTTTTTGTCAGGTTTATGATCTTTCACTAATAATCACGACACCACCAAAAGTCATGACTATTTAACAAGGCTTGGTACCTTTCCAGTACTCAAGTTATATCAAAAGTATCCCAAATTGACCATGTTTTTAAGTGGTTCCAGTTTAGTACTCATGTTTTCCAAATGGTTCCAATTTAGTACTCATGTTTTTAAAATGGTTCCAGATTTGAATTTTTATCAAATTTGGTCAGATTTATAATATAGAGCAGGGTTAATTCTGTCCATTTTTATGGTTCATGCCTGGAAAAACGACCTTAGCTATTTTCTGCCATTTTTACTGGAAATAAGGTATTTTTCAGCCATTTTTCCAATTTTCAGTATCACAAAACATATTTACAATCTCTTTTCTTTAATTTCTTTCTTCTTTGAATTTTTAGTGGGAGATCTGTAAATTTTCAGTTTCTTCTTCTTTGAGTTTTCAGTTTGAAGAATGGAAGAGATAAGGAGGAGCACATCCCATGAAAGTATTCCGGTTTATTATTGTGGGAGAGCTGCCAATTTAGAAGAAAACAATACATGTGAAAGAAAAATGGGGACCTAAGAAGACTGAGATAGTCTCTTTTGTGTTGGAGAGTTAAATAAGTCTAGAATGCGAAGGTGAGTTTTATACTTTCGTAACATGTCTGCTAAGAAATGAGTCAAATGGCGACTGAATAGCTTAAAAAATTTAAGCTTTATAAAACATGGTGGTCTATTCTATTCCCTATGCACTTTCACTTAGGAAATCATATAAGCCTAACAATCAGTTATCACAATTAAGTAACGTATCTTGTTTTACCTGCTTCTTTTGTTTATTATTTTTTTCATTGTCGTATATTTTCTGTAAGATATGGGACCTATATTCTTCATTCGTATCAATAAAAAATTAAAACCACAGCCGTCAAATATCCATCTCCAGTTTCCAACAATTACCTTTTAGTTCTTACTCCTTGCTGCACATAAGTTACTTGTTTCCAGCAGGTAATTTCTTTGAATTTAAAACATCCCACGAAAGCAGCATCATCATTGTTTATTAATCCACTCCACTTAGTTTTACAATTATTAATTCATAGAGCAATAGATGCAGCATCATCATTAAATAAAAAATTTTAAATCCAAGGCACTAAAAATGCTTAATAACTATTAGTTAATAGCTCATAGTACTTTAAGCAAACATATTCAATACCAACTTTCACCTTCAGACTCATGATCTTAAACTTAACCTTAGCCTTTTGATCCAAATTATGCTTTTCATTATTTTCAGGATGTTCCACAAATTTGAACACTGCCCATTAATTAAGCATTCATTATTGTAAATATACCATATGTAAAGAAACAAAACAAATCTCATAACTACAAATTAAATTGAGGAATTGGGATACAAGAGCTACAAAAGGACCAAGGAAAAGATGGTGTTACCAGTTGCAATTAAGCTTTCTCCAGGAGCAAGTATATCACCAGGAGGACGCATATAATAGCTTTTTGGTGCAGTGGTTGTAAAATAGCAAGGGGAGAGTTAAAATTATGATTTTTTTTTTAATTATAGAAAGAAAATGATTATATTGCTAAACCTAAGTAAAAATGGCGAGTTGTTGTAACAAAGTCAAACTGATAAAATTTTCGAAAGTCAACGAAGGACACAAACAGAGCTGGAAAAAAAGAAAGAGCGACATACAGGGAAAGTAAAGCCTACTGTGCGGGTCGAGACGGAGTCTACGACGGGGAGGAATAAGCGACCTCACAACAGACCATACCGTATTGGGCTTGGGTTTGGAGTTCTCTTTCCGATGATATGGCTCCGAAGGGGAAAAAATTCAAAAATGCCCCTGAGATTTTCCATTTCTTCAAAAATACCCTTAATTTTTACAAAAAAAGCTAGAATAAGCTTGAGGTTAAGGGGTATCTTAAAAAATACTCATGATATTTAACGGCCGTTAGAAAATTCTGTTTCTTAGTAGCCTTGGTGACACAATATTAAATGGGAAAAAGTAGCTGTACTGCAATACAAATGGGAAAAAAAAATTAAGAATCTGTCTTCTACTTCACCTATCCATAGCAAAAACACCAGAATTCTTCAAGAGCAAAGAAAAATACTATGAGACCTGCACGGCGACGACATGAAGACAATAGTCGGCATTAAGAAAAGAAGCTTTGACATCAGTTGTTGCAATGACATTTTCTGGCAACTTATGTTCCGGAAAGTACTAGCTAAAAGGAAAATACAGAGAACACAAACAAGTTTTACTACACACATTTTCTTGTCCACAAAATTACTATGCAAGTAGAAGTTAGAGACTAAAGGAGGAAAGATACTTGCAGGTTAAAATGGCTCTGATTGATAGAATGACAAACCAAAGGGTCACGTACAAGCATGTGAACTTCCAATTCAGCCTTTCTTTCTGCAACGTGGGCAGCCATTGCAGTACCAAAAGATCCACCCCCAAGCACCACAACCTAAAGAACCCCAACATTTACTGGAGATTAAAACATCTTGCAAAACATAGGGTATTTTATAGTGGATGCGATCAAATTACGCAATGTCTACTTTCTATCTTAATTAGATAGGCTGAGCTGTTAAAAGGGCAAACCAAAATAAGAAGCATTATCTTATCTTTTTGTTTGCCCACATTGAAAATCATGAAATTTACAAAGAATAGCAAAAGAAATCGAACCTTGTTAGTACGCTCTAGAACATCAGTTTTGGCCTTGTTGCGCCAGGACCTAGACCACCGGACCAGCTTCTCCCTGGCCAATCGGACCACCTCTCGCGTGCGATTCGGACCCGAATATACAAGAAGACTTTGTTCTGTATTTTCGGGGAGCAATGGAGGTGGAGGTGTTGGAGATATAGTGCAACGAGTAGAGCTAATGGTAGTGGGAGGAGAGTGGATACGAAGAATATATCTAGGTTTCTTTGAGTTAAAGGAAGTGAAAATTGGTTGCTTCTGATTATGAAAATACGAGCTTGAACTAGGAGGAATTACTGGGTTGAAGAACGATTTGAGCTTGTTTTGGTATTTCAGAAAGAAAATATTGGTCTCTTGGAAACCTGAGTTATCCGTTTTCTTGTATTTTCCAATTTTCCAGATAGTGTACGTCTAAGCGCATTCCATTTCCCACTACCGCCACTTCTTTTTTTGTTTTTCTTTTCTAATATTATAATAATAATGATGATGATGTTAATAATAAAAATAATATTATAAAATACATTTTGGACCTTCCGACCTATGTACAGCCCCTGATATATATGCATGTTATGATTTTCCTATTATACCCCTAAATTACACGGCAATATAAACGGCATCTTATTTGAGGGCAGTTTTGAATTTTTAAAAAACTTAAGGGTATTTTTGAAGAAATGAAAAACCTTAGGGACATTTTTGAATTTTTTCCCTCCGAAGGTTCTGTGTGGAAGAGGAAGACGAAGATCTTTGACTTCCTGATTGCCAAAAGGGACATAGTTAACTCTCCAACGCCACTTCGGTTTTGTTTCTTTCTCTGAAAAACAAATAAAAAAAATAACTGAATTAAAATGGAGATGAAATGACGAAATTACCTCTGCCCAAATCTATGAATAGTATAAAATTTGCCCTAAATCCTAAAAAGGACTAAATTGGAACCATTTGGAAAACATGGATACTAAACTGGAATCACTTGAAAACATGATTAATTTGGGGTACTTTTGATATAACTTGAGTACTGGAAAGGTACCAAGCCCTATTTAACACATGCATGTTATATGTATAATATGCACAAATTAAAATATATAGTATTTAATTTTATTTTCTAATCAATTTTCATGAAATTTGATTTGTGCATATAACTATACATATATGCATTATCTTAATTTCAACATACATGCTCTTAATATGATATCAAATTCAAAATGATTTATGCAGTTCCATGGTCATAATCATGCCTCACAAATAAAATATTAAAAATTAGAAATGTCTTACAATTTGTGATGCCAACAACAAATTCACTTGGCAGAAATAATGTCTTAAGATTATTGGAGAAATTTTCTTGAATTTGTTGTTGAATGTTAATTTTTACGATCTTCAAGTCAAGTCTTCATAAACTTCAGTTAATGATACTGCAAAATTATTATAAATAATACAATATTTGAACTTAGCTTCAAGGCACGACTTTAATTCGCTGTCTTTAAGACGTTATTTGCCCCCACCAATTCGGTGATGCACTAGAGTTCAATAAATACGCATCCAAGATACAATGAAGCCTCTTGTTGTCTGCGGTGTGCATTCACGAAGAAAACCCAAGAACACCTTTGAGTTTGAAGAACACTCAAGATAATTAATGTTCTAAATCTGCAGTATTTAGAACACTAACTTTATTTGTACATAAATTGTGGCAAAAAATGTTAGAGGACATTTATTATCCATCTTGATCTTTCTTTTCTTATTCTCTTAATATTCTTTAAATGACCTACATGAATGATCTATTTATAGAATTTCATGCACTCCCTTAATTGGGTTACAACTCTTTAATGAGATGTGACTTTTCTAAAAGTCATGTCTTTTAGAATATAAGTAATTGCCCATAACAATTATAATCTATAAAAAAATCACGTTATATTACTTAAGTCACAACCTTTCAACATAACATTTTGTTTCTAAAAGTTGTAACTATTCAGTACATCTTTTGTCAAATGGCACTTGTTCAATCATTGCAACATTTTAGCCAAAGGCTAGTGGCTTTTTATTTTAGAAAATATTCTAACAGGTGGCTCACGGCCATTGGGTTGTTTGATCCTTTTTTTTTTTTTTTTCAAGATGAATATAAAATGTTTTTTATAAATTAAGGTTTATTTTGGAATTTCAAAAATGCCCCAAAAATTGGTCATGTATAGTGCATGGGATTAATCCTGGGCAATTTTTGGTCAATAGTTAAACTAAGATTAAAGTGATATTTTGACTAAAGTTATGAAGCTAAAGCGATTCACTTCCCAAACCAATTGTTGCTGCGGAAAGATAAAATAAGAACGAAGTTATCAATATGTTACTGCTTGGATTGAGTCACAGACTAGATCACTCTTTTTAAGATATTTTGTAACTCTGTTCAAAATGTACAAGTAGTGGTTAGCCCTGTCGTTCTCAAAATAAAACAACCTAGAACTCTTTTTCTATCTCAGAGCTTCACTGTATAGCTAAATTTTGGAATGCTACACTTGAAAAATAATTACGTTGCTCAGAACCAAAAAATATAAGAATTATTTTCGTGGGTTTTTGGAAAAGGTATTGTGTTTACTGGGTATCTATTTGTGTACAGAGAGAACACGAGAGTGAAGAGATGAGAGGATGATGGTTATGTGTGTTGTGTTTATGACTGAGGTAAGAGCCTCTATTTATAGGCAAAAAATCGAGATGCAATGGTCATTAACACTATAGGATTGAGGGAATTATGGGAAGGAAAAGCAAGGGAGAAAGACTCGTTTATGGATAAGAATGAACAAGAATAACAGTCAAGATTTTGATTGGGATTTGACCGTTCTAAAAATAGATTAATAAATAATTTTTTTTTCAAAATATAAAGTGCGACCACACATGTGCGCAGTAGTTTGTGCCGAGCATGTGTGTGGGTAGACCAACAATTGTTTAAGTCCTTTTTCCTTCAACAAAAGTGAGTGCTCCTTGGGATCCAATCTCAAATCTAAATCTATTTGCTTATATACATCGCCTAAGAGATGTAAAAAAACAATGTGGTACAAAAATTTGAGAGAGTAAACTCAAGACACTTTTTTTCATCATTTTTTTTTTTCAAAATTTACCACTAATTTCCAATACCAATTGAGGCTAAATCGAGCCACATGAGTATTGAAAAAATAAACAGTTTAATTGAAATATATAAATTTTATACGGTAGTCATTTGGACTCGGTTACAAACATGAGCTAGTATATTATTGGTTATATGGATAAGTAACCAAATTTCAAATGGTTAATTGTGAAATTCGCATATTCATCTCAGATTACAATTGATTTATATATTTTTGTACTTTTTATTTTATAAAGATTCCACTAACTTCCAAAAAAAAAAACAAGAACAGCAAAAGCGGTAGATGAAACTAGGGACAGTGATTAAATCCGTTGGTGTTTTCCTAGAGACATCTCTTTACTGTGTCCTAGACGTTGGGGTTTATTTGCTGAAAAGTTTGTTCTGTTCGAGAAGCCATGTTCCTTAACTTGGATTCGTTTTGCTTGTTTTGTCTTTTGGTCGGAAATGAACACCTCTTTATTGTTCCAAACGGTGGATGACTCATTGATTAGGACTGAATTATATAAGCATATTTTTTAGGATATTTCTTCATAAATAAATGTCATGCATTTATTAAATAAAATTCCAAGAAATAATAAGTGATCAAATCTGATCTTCATATTATTGTGTACTATTAACTAATTCTATTCATTGTTCTCTTAATCGAATATTATATATTTATATATTTTTTTAAATAATTACATTAATATTATATTTTATTGATTTAAAACACCATATTATTATTTACTCTAAAAACATCGAATAATTCTGACACAAAATATCGAATCAAACCATTAAAGAATCAAAATAACTCCACTAAAGGATAACTCCTCTTCCTCCTTTAGTGACGAAGCAATCAATTTTCCAGATCGACGAATTTACTGAAAAACAAAATTACAGTCAAGGATGTGTTAAAACAGTCAATGCTCTAATAGAAAAGGAATACAGATAGATAAGAAAAAGCGAGAGAACTTTTTTCTCAAATATAGATAGACTTGTAATATCAAATAATTGATCTCACCTGTGACATGTAATTTCTTAACAAGCATTACCTGATAAGAAAAAGGAATTGATCTCTGTACTTCTTGATTAAGAAGTGTAGAGGAAAAGCTTAAAAATGTTGTCCTGTGTGAGTTTGACAACCATGTGAACAAGTTTGGATAATAACATAAAAATGTATATTTAAATTTATAATTTAAAAAGTTTAAAATTAATAGTTATTTATATTAATTTTATAAATATTCATTAATATTTATTATGATGATTTTATGCTCGTAAGATAGAAAAAATCAGCTAAAGAATATTAAAGGAATTAAAATTTTGATTTTAGTAATATTTTTTCCTAAGATTTTATGAATATATTGTTAAATTTTGAAGACAACTTTTGACTCCAATATCTAATATAATTATTTTGTAGGTTTGTATTTTAAAATATTCTTAAAATTATGTTCAAATTGTTATAATTTAGATGTCGAATCTTAAATATGATATATCTATCTTATAGTTAGATTTATTTCAAATGAAGATTTATCTCTATTGTATCATAAATCTGTATTTAATTAGAGATAATTAAAGATTTAATATATATTATATCTTATATTCAAATTTTATATTGTATCTTGTAAACTCTATAAATAGAGCTTTTAGCAGTATATTATAAAGATAACAATTAATGAGAATTATTTATTCTATTTTACTTTCTCTCTACTTTTCTTCTCAATTATTTCATTTAGTTTTATAACACAAATTTATTTCATCTTTTATTTTCCCCTTCTCTTACTTTAATAAGAGACTTACTTAAGTGCAGCTTGCTAAAGCTACTAAAACTTAAGGCTTTTAGGGAGTCTCAGCTAAAATTCCTTCGAAACTATCAAGATTTCATCCAATTATTGAGCTAGACCTCCCAAATATTACGATCTCAACTTAGCATGCAAAGAAAGTACTACACAAAAAGACCTCTAGGGGTGACTCGTCTTTGGTTTGGGGTTATTCTCTTCTTAAGGTAGGGAAAGAAAGAAGGGGTTATCAGACTCTCTTACTTCTTAAGTGCTAGCTAAATAAAAGAAAGATTTGGTTGGGGTTTAAAATGGCACTCTCTTTTAAGAAGATAGGTTGTCGGGGAGTCTCTGACTTCTTACCCTAGCTAGGTAAAAGGGGTTAGGTCAACCTACCATGTAGGGATTTACAACGCTTAGAGCTGCCCCAGAGCCTAGATCTTCTCCTTTGATCTAAGGGTCGAGGCCCAAAAATGGGGTACAGCTACACCGGGTAAGAAAGATCCTTGAACCTATCCCTAGCCTATTTTCTCTTCCCTGCTTAGAAAAGTGGATTAAAGAAATTAGCTTTATTTCCTGCTAATGGCTTATGTAGTGGTTGTCCTACTAGAAGAAGAATGCCTTGAAGTAATCTTCTGCTTTAAAGGCAAGGCATTGTGCTAACGCACTAAGGGCATAACACACTGAACTAGCTTAAGGCAAGACTCCTTATTACTAGTAGCTTAAACTTAAGGGAGTCTAAATGGTGTCAATTTGGTCTTAAGGGCCACTTCCCAAAGGGGTGTAAGATTCTAGCCTCCCGCTTAAGTAAGGGAGTCACTTAATTCTAAATAAAGGTGCCTTAAAAGGAAGCTATTATAGAAGAAGTGGGGTAGAGAAATTGGTCAACTCATCAGACTCATGACCTAAAGACTGCAAATTCGAATCTTGTCCCCACCTAATCAATTGTGATGCATTGACATAACATATTTTGCACTAGCTGGATCATATATCAGACCATCAATATTATTGCATTGGTTGTGCTATCTCTTCTTCAACTTAGTCAGCTTATGGGCTTACAGGCTTAGTCAATGAGAGTAATAGGGGGAAACCATGCATGGTACTTCTCGACTGTGTATAAATAGACTTGACCCTTTATGTAGTTTGGGTGATCTACCTACAATTTTCTTTATAGCCGCCTGGGGTTGTGTCTCGATCTTCTACTCTATAAAATCTGAGTAAAGTGAGGAAGGGACTAGTTCCTATATTCGGAGATTCCCCTTCTTAAGAGACTCCTTAAGCGAGAGGCTAGAATCTTAATAAGAGTAAGTAGGCCTTACTCTTATTAAAGCTATAGCCTATAGCAAATAAGCAAATCTTATTTATGTACATACATCCCTTTTGTATGCAGTAAGTATTCTCCAGTAAGTAGTCGCAACTTGAATTCTATCTAGCTAGCCCCTTCTTTTGTAGTATTCCAATACCCACCACACTGCAAAAGCGCTAGTAGCTTTAGCTGCTAGTAGCACTTAAAGGAGTTTGAATAAGAGTACGCCCCTTAAGAAGACCTTCTTAAGACTAAACTTAATTAAGAAGCGCTTTAATAACACTTTTTGCATGCTATATTCCAGTAGCCGCAATACAAAGCGCTTAACTTAAGGGAGTCTTACACCCCTTGGTCTAATTCCACACCTTATGATAGGGTGTAGGCATGGCGTAAAGTGAATATTGAGAAAGGGATGTGAAGTAGAGATAAATTCCTTTTTGGGTATTCTGAAGGTGTGACCTAGGCAAAAAAAAAAAAAGCGCCTGATACTTCAACTAGAGGAGTGACCAGTTGATTCACCAAACGTTACACATTTTTCAAGTGAATGTAGTTCCCTTGGCCCTCGATTCCTCCTGAAATTGCGTTATCGGAGCTAATCCAAGAATGGTCGTTAGTGGACACTATATTTCACCGATTAGAAAGGCCTTTTTTTATATATTAAGAAAATATGTTCAAAGGGGCTAAAAAGACTCAATACCTTGAATTCACACGTGGCCACAAGCTTTCCCAAAAGAAGGGTACCTTATAAAGTAAGATTCTAGCCTCTAGTCTCCTACTTAAGGGAGTCACTTATTAAAGAAGGGGTTAGAATTTAGTTAAAGAAAATTGGATTAGAATTCACTCTTGAAATGAGAAGCCAATTTCTCAATAGGGCCCATATCCTAGGTCGAACAACGCCCATACATGAAGGCCTATACCATAGCTTTGTTAGCGCTACTGATTAATTGGCAATATGGGTGGGTACCATTGGTAACAACCCAATACATAGATAGCATATTTAGTAGATATGGGTGTGATACGATGTGTGATACCATTGTGTTAAAACTTACGGAATTACCAGTTAAAACTTACGGAATTATTGAACCACTTATACTCTTAAAGTGTGCTTAAAAAGCTTAAAGAATTATTCGTTTATTGAAGGCTTTCTTAAAGGATAACTTAAAGTGGGAAAGTGGGAATACACTTTCTTATGCCCTTAAATTAAGGAATTATCTGCTATACTCTTACTTTAAGCTTATACTCTTAAAGCTTATTGTGGTACATAGCTGGATATTGCATATTGGTAATTGCATTAACACAAGTACCATTCATTAACTGTATTCCCTGATAACACTACACAGATAACATCATGGAGTAGCTAGCATTTATTGCAGTGATAACCGCATTTTGTGATCTGCATTAACATAGAGCAACATTAAGATAACAGCTATTACTACTTGGTTGCATCATTAACACAATATTAGTTAACTATGATAACACATTGCATTTTTGTTAACGTACACTGCATTTTCTAGTATTATGAAATATCTTATTATAGTAACATGTTATTTAGTTTAATTTTGAATATTTTGATAATTTATTATTTATTTTCGACTTAAAAAAATTTTACTTACAAAAAAATTATTATATATTTTTGTTAGACCTTTTTGTTGGTGTTTGAGACTTTAACACATTTGCTTTGATGTATCACAATACTTATGATTATTGATACTGTTTTTATTTTATTTAGTTAATATTTTAACAAATTTTTTTTTTGAAATAATGCTTAAATTAATTTAGTTTTTTGAGTTTAATTATAATTTATTACATTAACAGGTTACATAAGTATATATTGATATTTGATACAATAAGTCAAATTTTCTTACATTATAAAGTATAATATATGTTATTTGATATATTTAAGAGGGTTAAATAAGTTCAATGGGTCAATCTATTTGTAATTATTATAAATGAGTCATCCCATTTATTAAACAAGTTAGGTTAGTGTTATACTTTATGACTTATTTAATAAACTAATTGGGTTTGAGTTAAGCTTACACAAGTCAAGTCGTAAACGGGTTAACACGATCCACCTATTTGGCAGCTCTAAATTTAGCAAATCTTTATACTTTAATCCTATAAATAGATGAGGCATTCAACACTTAAGGACATTAGAAAATTGCAAATAATTCTTACTTTCTATTATGATTCTTTCTTTTTAGAATATATGAGAATGATTTGTAAGCTAGGCTGAATTTAGAGCATGGTTAGAAAGTTGCTTCATTGTGTAGTTTTTATACTTCTTTCTTTTATTCCTATAAGTATTTTTTGTTTATAATTTTGTTTTGAAAAATTATTTTGTTTATCTTTGCTAAATTCAATAAATTATATTATATAGTTTCATATATCTAGTCATGATTTTTTTATGTACAATTTTTAGTTTATGATTATTATGTTTATTTTTGAGTTAATATTCTAATGCGGTATAGTGAATTTGATATACTATCAATATTAGATAGCTTGTAATAATGAATAATATTGTTCTTCCATGAAAACATTATTTTTTCTCAAATCAAGTGAATTTAAATTTCATCTTAGATATTAAAATCTAAACTTCTTAATTGTTTATTTGGGAAGTGAAAAATGCAATTGAGTAATATATAATAATAAAATTTGAAATTATTAAAACGAAACAGTTAAGTAAATCTCAAAAAGTCTTATTTTTTGCATATTGATTTCTTTTCTTCCAAAATCGCAATTCTTAATTATTGTCCATTTTTTTTTTTATTAATTTTTTCAATTGTAATTTTTTTATTCTATGATAATATTCTTCTTCTTTTATTTTACTTCTCTATTGAACCGACAATTAAAACTACATTATTATAATTGCTTAATTACAAGTAATAATTTGGAGCGTGAGCACACCTAAAAAGCTTTGTAGGTTTAAATAAATAGTCGAAGGATTTTGAAAAGACTAGCTTATATATCCAAGTGTTTATTGCATGGTTCAAATAAAAATCAATTTTAATAATGATTGAAATGTTATAGCGTAAATGTCAAATATTAAATATAATATTATCTAACTTATTGTTAGATTTATTTTAAATGTAGATTTATCTTTGTTGTATCATAAATTTGTATTTAAATAGAAATTTAATCTCTATTATATCTTAAATTCAAAATTCATATTGTATTTTACAAATTCTATAAATAGGATATTTAGCAGTTTATTGTAAACATAACAATTAATGAAAATTATTTTTATATTTGCTTTCTCTCTACTTTTCTTTTCTTATTTATTTAATTTTATAATATATTATCAGCATGATTATTTATTAAAGACTTATAGCTTTATACATGTTAAATAACATTGGTCATAATATACTACAAATCTTTTGTAGTATAATGCCAAATCACAAAATTCACATGTTCATAAATTTTATTATTATTTTTTAATTAAACTCAAATATTATTTTCATTTAAAATCTATTTTTTATCAATTAAATTAAATATAATAAATCAATAATATTTATAGTTTATTTTTTTAAAAAAAATTGTTAAGTTATTTGGTTTATATATCAATATCAATATTTTAGTATTATTTTCAATAATTTTAGATATCATGTTATGTTTGGAAGCTAATAAACTCTAAAAAGTTGTGTCATATATCTCATCATGATGGTAAGCCAACAAACCGTAAAAATGTATAAAATTAAATTTTCTTATTTTATTGTAGACTACAAATTTTATTATTTACATATATTTTTTTTATAAATAATTTGTTATAAATGATAAATATTTTCATGTAATTGTTATTATTATAAAAAGATTGTTTGTTATATTGTTTAAATCATCTAACTATATTTATGATTCAAATTCAATATTGATATGAAGATAAATATTATCTAATAATAGATTTTTTTTAGTTAAGCTCACGTTGTAATAGTAAATAGAATTTAAAACTAATTTATTATAAGATATTAACAACCTATACTAATTAATGCCCTATAAATATCAGTAAGTAGTTGCATTTAGCTCAATTAATAACCTATTTATACTTACTATAATTAATGATTGATATGTGTGGCATATATATGGTAACTATATTAATTAAAAAATTATTTATATACATGATGATGGTAATGTTCATGCTTAATAATTAAATATGTTATCATAAAGTTAATTATATACATGATTGTAATGTATTTCATGCTTAATATTTGAATATATTATTGTGATATCATTTGAGTCATATGTAACATGATATGTTTAATCATGTCCTATTAATATAACCTAAAATTTTACTAGTAATAATTAATAATATACATATCTCATATTATTAAGTGTGTTGTTGTATAATCAGTAAGATCTAAGGGAGTTATGTCTAGGACGGTAGTTCTTAAAAGCCTTAAGGTCACTCGTCTTTCCTAAGAACTTTACTCTGTTTAGGAAGATGGTTTTTAAGGAAACATTGTCCTACCATTCTTTTCTGTAAGCACTTTTAATAAATACTAATTGTATTGTATATTGTTGCTATTATTATAATAAAGTAGTTTGAAATATATATATATATATATATATATATATATATATATATAAAATAAAATAAAGTATATTAATTATTCTCTTAAAAATATAAAATATAATATTTTATAATTGGATCTATGTTATTTACTATGTACTAACATAAATATGTACGTGTGTGTGTGTGTGTATATATAAAGTATATTCAGTGCCTCGCCTCGTGCATATTATTAAAGAGTAACATTGAGAGAAAAATTAATATTATAAAATATTATACATGCTATTTTTATGAGAAAAATATGCTATTAAAGTAGCAAAAAAATAGCATCTATATAAACAGTACGTGCCTTATATATGACTATGGATGTAAGGGCATTTTGATTGTATCCTCCTTAAAATGAATGTTTTTGATGTTGATATTGAAATGAATATAATCAAATGAGAAAAATATATTTTGAATGATTGCAAGTGATTAATTTAATATATAGTAATCACTATTTATGACTTAAATATGCTACTATATTTCTAAAATTTAATCATGATCATTCAAGATTTTTAAGTTCTTAATATCATTAACCTTTCTTTTGAAAATCTTTGGGAAGAAAAAAAGTTATTGAATCATATATTTCATTGCGAGCTAAAAAAAACATATGCAAAGATCTCATGTGTTACATATCAACATTGAGAGTAAAATTGAAACATTTATGAATCATTTGTATGCAATTTTTGCAAGTAAAGTTTGCTTATGAAATAGGAATAGAGAAACATATACATATATATAAATATTATGTACTTGCAAAGATCATTAAGAATAAAAAAATGACATTTTGATCATATTATTCCTAGAAATGAATGTAATCTGATGATTATGTACATGACTTAAGTTATTGTGTTCATATTGGTAATATGGTAATTACAATTTTTATCGTATTATAAAAATCAAAACTCCATATAGGCAAATAAAACATATTTTGGAGTTGTTATGTAATAACATATTTTAACTCAAATTTTATAATGGACTATGAGCTTCCATAAAAGAAGAATAAAAGAATGTTAATTAAAGTTCAATGCATTATAACATTATCTAGTATATGTTTCCTTTTTTATCTTGATAGATAATAATCATCCATAAAGTTATGAATAAATAAATATAAAATGAGCTTATAACTATTTTCTATTAATTAAAATAGTGAATACTTTTATATCTCCAAGATAGTGCAACAATACTCACCATTATTTGAGTTTGTACAATTTCATATATAACTTAATAAAATATTTTGAATACCTAAAATATGATGAATTATATCACATATAATTGTGCTTAAATTTTTCAAAATTGTGGAAGAATGTAATATTTTGAATATATTTGGCAATAATGATATTCGAGACTATAAATCTTAGATAGAAGCTAAAAATTGAAAAATTTTTCAAACGATCAATCTTATGATAAAAATTGAACGAATGATGCATATTTTGATCTAAAATATAATGCTACAAATATATGATTAGAAGTCAATATTTGAAAAGCTTCTTTTAAAAATAAATTTTAATAGATTAAAATTTAAAAAATTATCATAACCAAAATAAGTAAGGAAGAATCAAAATTGATTCATTATACAATAGAAAGTTCAAACCTTTTTTTATTCAGTAATTATATGTGTTACATGTTTTTAAGGTAAAATAAATTCACTATATTTTACAAAAGTTGATAGTAAATCTCACGTTTCTAAAAAATCATCTATTATAAAAATAATATTATTAGTCTTATTATGATAGTATAATATATATTGAATTCAGTTTAACCCACTAATTTATTATTAATTTTTTTTCAATTGTAACTTATATTAGTGGCAAAATTAAGTTACATTGTGCTTATTGTACCAATTCAACTCATTGAATGAGCACACTAATAAATTTAAAGATATATGTTTTGAATTTTATTATTATTGAATATATTGGACCCTTTAAATAGTAAGCAGACTTCTTAAATAAATTTTGATAATAAAAATAATTTCTGCCATTAGGAGGAGAAATTAAAAAATAATGGCGTAAAATTACTTACAATGCATCAATTTTTATGGAATATGAAGTGGATAAAATCACTCGATAATAGAGTGCAATACATTATCGATGCATTTAGATAATGACAAAGTTAGCTGTAAAGTACTCAAGCAATTATTATTGTAATTATTGGACAAAAAAATAAAATGGTAGTACATAATCATAATTTATCTAAAGTTTGTTAATTATATTGGTGCAAACTTAATACAGTTATTATTGGAATAAAAAGAGTTAACTCTCCAAACATGATATTGAAAAAATTATAACAATTATTGATTCTTATAGAGTCTCAGTTAATTGATATAAAATGATATCATTTCAATTATGAGAGAAATAAAATATTAATATATTAATATTGTACAATATATTTTATTTCATATCTCTCTTTAATAAACAAGAGATGATAAAGATCCTTAATAATTATAAAAGTTATTAAATGTCGTCAAACAAAAGTATTGGTCAAAGACAAAATATTACTTTAGGCACATATTCATTCACTTATGTGCAAAGTAAATAGATATAGTATGAACACCTGAGATGTTCATTAGATATTTATAAGAACTAGTTGTCCAAGTGCTTAAAAATATATAATGTGTTGAAAACACATGAATTTACATAAAAGAAGGTAAACAGATTTTTCTATCACTCAACTTTATGCGGTGTTGCAAAAATATGACTAAACTTCCATTAAACATTTATAATGTATAAATAGTTACCATTTCCATGAAAAAATATAACAAACCTAACAAAAATTGGTACATATGCGACACGCATGACTGTTTTACTATAAACACCCAAATCCTTTTCAGTTCCTCCCCTTATTAGTCGAGGCCCTCATTTTCCCTTATCTTTTTTAGGGATTTTATTACAAATCAATCTATGAAATAGAAGCAATTAGTTCAATAAATTTGTGATTTGGTACAACAATTCAGTAAAATGATAAATAAATCAGTTCATACCATATTGATGGACATTGAAATGCGAAGTGGAACTCAACCAAATTACGATAAGTGTAAAATTGATTTTAGTTGATTTTTCCCTTTCAATTGGCAAGAACTAATGTCGGGTTATGTGTATTTGACGTATTGATGGTGGTTCTTTGTTTTAAGTGAATTTGTAATGGTGGGTCATTGTAAGGTTGACACTAATATTTTGGAGGGTGTGAGATTTTTGTTTGTTTTCATATGTATACAAATGCTTTGCATATGAATACTGTTTACTTGTCTTGTCTTTTTGCCACATGTGGGCAGGAGGTCCTATGAACATATTGGCTTTATAGTGGGCATATTATTATTTATTATAGCATTTTTTAAATGGTCCTTAAGAGGACATTTAATATACATATCTATAATATTTTAATCTAAATTATTATTGCATTTGAACAAGTATTGATTATGAAAAGTTTTCTTTGAAAGTGCATCATGGTGGAAAGTGGGTTCATGAAATGAAAAATAGAGTATATGTGGTGGGAAGGTAGATTATTTGGACGATTGCAATGAGGACACCATGTCCTTGGTTGTTTTTGAAAAGTTGGAGTATTTGTTGAAGTTGAAGAGGCATGTTCATTAGTTTATCCAAAATCTAGGTATATTATTTAGTGTTCATGAGATAAATACAAACCAAAAGGCATGGGATATGTGTAATTATGTACTAGATGTACCACCAAGGGAGATAGTTGTTTATGCTGTATCAGATTGGGGGGTGGGTGCTGATGCATATGAATATATTGAACCTGTTCATATTGAAGTTGATGATCCAATTGCCCACAGTGATCTTGTTCCTCTAAGTCAAACTAAAGTAATAGATGAAGTTCCTCTATAAGTGGTTACTCCAAAAAAAAAAGTCTCCTCTTAAGAGACAATACTCTTAAGAAGAGAGATACTCCAAAAAAGAAGTCTCCTTTTAAGAAGAGAGTTACTCCTAAGAAGAAAGCTTGTTCCAATAAGAATCCCTACATTAAAGAGAAGGTTGTACCATAGATTGATTGTAGGAATAAAGGAAAAGGAGTGTTAATTGATAATACTCAAGCTGAATAAGAAAAAAAAAAGAGAAGAGTAAATGTACAGGGTAATGAAGATAGTGAACTAAGAATTTTGTGTTTGAGGAAAGTGATTTTGAGGATGAAGAAAGGGATAATGATGACATTCTCTTTAATAAAAATGTAGATTTTGGTTCTTAAGAAGAAATGATTGAAGGTCAAGAAGAAGTGCTATCTGATTATTGGAAAAGAGGGTTCCAATAATCAATACTGAAATTCACTTAACAAACTCAATATTCAGTTTAGTTATGTAGTTCCCTAATAAGGATGTATTGGGAGGGCCATAAAGTACTATGAGGTAAAGAGGCTTATGGATATAAGGTTTAGTCATTTAGATAAAAAAAAATTGAAGGCTATATGTAAAGGAAAAAAATGGGCATTTTCTATTTGTGGATCAGGTATAAAAGATGGACAAACATTTGAAATTATTACATTCAACTTGGTGTGTAAACGTCCACAAGTTCATACAATAAAGTGTGTTGGATTTAAGTGAATATCATCTGAGTTCTTAGGAGATTTTAGAAACAATCTCAAAAGTTTTAAAGCTAGTGTGACTAATAATGCAAATAAGTACTATGGATTGTCATTACCAAGACATGGGTATACAGATCTCACAGGAAGGCAAAAGTGGTTATTGATGGAGTTTATGAAGAACAGTGTGGTAGATTGTGGGACTAATGACTACGTAGAAGAAATTAAAAGAACTACAAATAGAACAACTATCATAATGGACAATGAGTTAAACCCTAAAAGTAAACCAATATTTAAGAGAATGTATATATGTTGGGAGGCTACAAAGAAATGATTTCTTAAAGGTTGCAGACCTATTTTGGGGTTCGATGGCTGCTTCTTGAAAAGTATTTACAAGGGACAACTTCTAAGTGCAATGGGTATTGATGGTAATAATGCAATGTACCTTGTTGCATATGTTATTATGGAGAGTGAGTGTTTGGAAACTTAGGATTGGTTCTTAAGATTAGTAAGGGATGATCTTCAAAGAGAAAATAGTCATGGGTGGACACTAATAACTAATAAGCAAAAAGGATTGTTGAATGTTATTGGTAATTTGTTTTCATATTCTAAGCATAGAATGTGCATTAGACACATGTATCAAAATTTTATAAAACCTTATTCCATTTTGACTAAAAAGCAACAGTTATAGGTATGTTCACAAGCTACTACTATACCATCATTCAATGAAGAGATGGAATCTATGAAAAATCTTGATTTTAGGGCATAAGAATGGTTGAAAGAAAGACCAGCCAAACATTGGTCAAAATCCCACTTCAACACATTTGCAAAATCTGACATGTTGTTAACATGTGTGAGTGCTTCAATGCTTGCATTTGAATTTAAGTCACTATGTTGGAGGGCATCAGGGTATACTTGATGAAAAGAATGAATAGTAAGAGATTAGAAGCTGAGTGTTAGAGCAAAGAAGTTAGTCCTAGAATAAGGCAAAATGTACAAAGCGCAGGCAGTACTCAATATCCTTGCATGCTATACATTCAAGAGAGAAGAAATATGAGGTTAATGATGTAATGATGAATAAGTGGGTTGTAGATTTGGTAAATTTTTCTTACACTTGTAGAAAGTGGGAATTAAGTGGATTATCATGCATTCATGCATGTGATGCATGTGGTGCATTTAGAGTCGAAAAGGATGACCCTGTGAAATATGTCCATTCATGTTACAAGTATGACACATATGTGAAATCATATGATCCATACATACATCCTATGACAAGTGCAAAAGAATGGGTAAGGATTGAATTCACACCTCTACTTGTATCATTTGCAAAGAAACAAACTAGAAGACCACCTAAAAATAGATCAAAGAAAAATTATCAAGTGGTAAGCTCTTCAAATCAAAACAAGAAGAGCGAAAAAGGTGTTACAATGACATGTAACTATTGTAGTCAACAAGGCCACAATTACAAAGGACGCAAAGATATATTGCAAGATGCAAGTTCTTCTCAGGTACATTTGTTTTAATTTTGCAGTTTTAATTCTTGAAATATTGTGTGACCAATATTGTTTACATCTAGTGTGACCAAGAACCACCAATGTCTTAAGACTCTAATCAGAATGTAAGTGATAACAATAACTCAAAAAAAATACAGGTATCTATATCTATCCTAAAACTAATTTTTTACTATAATAATTAAGTGTGTTAAGCCTGAAATTTAATTTTTATATATCTCTACTGAAAATTAAAAGAAGAAGAGTTAACTCCAATACAGGTACAACAAATGGAGCTTGATTGGATGCCAAATATGCAACACTATTTTTGCTGGAGTCCAAACTGATTTTTGGCCCAAAATGTTATGACAATATCATATTGTAATCCTGATGAATTTTGTAAATAATTCATATTGTAATTATGTTATTTTGTAAATAATTCATATTATAATTATGTTATTTTGTAAACAGTTCATAGCATCCTTAGGCATGCTCATATTTTCAAACTCAAGTTTGGATATGGATTGAAAAACTTTGGATATGAAAGTTTATAATTGTATTTCAATTTGTTTTTCATTAGTTTCAATATTCATTACATAGATGGTCATACATATGGCTAGTAACAGATGAATTCAAACAGTGAACAACAAATATTCACTATTAAATTCCAACAGTTTTACATGCTTGTCATGTACTCTTATTAATATTATGAGGAAATATTATAATTGATGTAAAGATAGTCCAAAAAATGGAGCAAAATGATGTAAACAAACTAACCATACAATCTCTATTACAACTACATCAAATAATACTTGAACTTTTACGATACAAAATGCTAACAAATAAATACAGCAGTATACATAACCCAAAGCTCTATTAATATTCTTCCTTATCTTGTTATACTATTTATTATTTGTCTGTGTTTTTACTTTAAACATAATCAATTCTAACTCTTTTTCAAGCATAATTTTTTGGTTCTCATTAACTTGATTTTTTTCTTCAAAGCTTGCAATTTGTTCTCTCTATCTTTTAATCCTTCTTAACATACTAGGAATTACTTGTTTTCCTCTAAAACATATTTTATCATCAAACCAACGAAAATAGTTGCAATTACTTGTTACAATTGATCAAATTAGTGTAATTTAAATAGAAAAAAATAATTACAAAAAATATAGTAAAAATAGGGAAAGAGAGTTTTTGAACAAATTAACTTCATTAAACACTTAACTTACCCCATAATTGTGGCATCTAAAAAATCTTCTTGAAGGATTTTCATCGATCCATGAGGTGATCACCTTGTAGAGAACACCACAATGACAAACAGGTGGCATGTGAGGAGTAACAAAAATTGATTTGGGTTTACCAAAAAACTTAAATCGCTAAGGAAATAGGAGGAAATGCTAGGACTATTGGGAGAATTTAAATAAAATTAGGTGTTTAGGTTAAAGTTCAGATCTTGTTAGATCTGTTATATATTTTACGAAAATGATAACTATATATATGTTATAAATGTTTAGTGGTATTTTTGTAATATTTTAAAGTTTAGTGATATTTTTACAACAATGAATAAAGTTGAGTGGTAAAAAAATTTATTTACCCTGTAAAAAATGACATTGCTGTATGATACAAAATTTTTACTCCCGTTCGTCTAAGATATATTTAAAATGTGACTAGTAGTTACATAATATTGATTTATATAGTTATTAATATGAATAAATTAATAGTATTTGTTTCCAATAAAAGCATTAAATTTAAATGTCATTTATTATTATGATGATTCATAGACATATACTATTAAAGTAATATGAATTACTGAATGAATTTTAATAGATATCTAGTACATTCACATTAGCATGTTTTCACATGTTTCATAACTTTGTTATGTATACAAAGTATGTTGATTCATTTTATATTCTTCTAAAAATATGGCAAAAATAAATAATTATCTTAACAAGAGATAAACTTGTCTTGATTTATATTTTATAAATAAAATATATGCACATTATATATCCAATTATTATTTTGTTGCATGATATGAAAATTATCTCATATTGCTCTTCATTTTATAGTCAATTAGCATCATTTAGTAAGATAATTGATATTCAGTATATTTGTTGACATTGATGAATGTTATCAAACCATAAACAAATATTAAATCTTACAGAAGAATAAATTGATGAGTTATTATAAATTAAATATATGAATTATTATTATTACCACAATATGTTTTATATGTGCAAATTTTTTAAATAATTTTGAGATGATTGACAAAACAAGTTATTTTTTTAAAATAACGACATATACCTTACAAGTTATTATTTAAATGTAATATATGATCGAAGTAAATACATTTATCTTACAATTAAGGAATATAGATAATTGTTCTACATATGAAGTCAAGTGATGACCAAGTAGGCTCACTCGCTATGAGTTATGACATTTACATCAACATTTAAGAGATTATCTATTTAAAAGGACATCTCATGTTGAACGATTATCATCATTAGGGGATCACATCTGTATACGAGTTGTATTCTTTTTCTTTTTCATAGTTTTGTCTTACTAGATTTTTCTTGAAAGATTTTAATGAAATAACTTAAATATATTGCATGAGAATAATGTACTATTTTTCTTTTGCTAATTTTTGTCCCATTAGGTTTTGTTAGCAAGGTTTTTAATGATACATATTCTTAATGCATTTGACATCCAGAGAGAGTGTTGTAATTTATATGTCAAATCTTAAATATGATATTATCTATCTTATGGTTATATTTATTTCAAATGAAGATTTATTTCTATTGTATCATAAATTTGTATTTAATTATATATTTAATCTCTATCATATATTAGATTCAAAATTTAAATTGTATCTTATAAATCTTATAAATAGAGTCTTTAGCAATGTGTTGTAAATACAATAATTAATGAGAATTATTTTTTTATTTGCTTTTTCTCTACTTTTTTTTTCCTCTTATTTCATTTAGTTTTATAACATGAAATAGTCTTCAAGTTTTGAAAAATTTTCCACCAATATATGTCAATAATATTTTCAATATTTTCTCACAAAATCAAACTGTTGCTAAATCTTTAAACGAAAATATTCTATTCTTGGTGTACTACCATGAATGAGTGGGGATGATAGTGATGTATCGACATTCAGATATTGATAGGAAGCAACTGAGTTTGATCGTTCGGCCATCTCTCCGTTTTTAGTCATTTTCAGTTTCTTGGCTGGGATTCCTAATTTCCTTATAATTTTTTTAGACATTGGCGATACTAGGGATGAGCAGCGGATCGAAACTGCCTGTTTTTCATCAATCCGAATCCGATCCGATCCGAAGCGGATTTGAAGATTTTTAATCCGAATTCGATCCGATAATGTAGTCAATCCGAACAGATCGATTTTTCGGATCGGATAGGTCGGATTGAGATTATAATTTATTTTTTATTATTATCATATATAAAACACAATATATACTAACATTTAAAATTTAAATTGGTATATTTTTTAGTAAAATTTATTTATTTATAGTCACAAATTAGATAATCAAATAATAAAAAGTATACTGTTGAATATTATTAAATTATTATAGAGAATTTAACATTTTTATTTTTTAAAAAACTAAGATAATAATTTAATGTAATTTTAGTATGTATAATATTTAAATATAACACATTAAAAATAAATATGCATTTATTTATAATTTTAATAGTAATTCAGTTCGGATCGGATTACAGCGGATTATAAAATCTGTCAATCCGAATCCGAATTCGAATCCGAACGGATTGTATACTTTTCAATCCGGATCCGATCCGACTACAAAATATATCAATCAAATCCGATCTGAATCCGACGGATCGGATCGAATTTATTAATTTAAGTGGATCGATCGAATTATTTGCACACCCCTAGGCGATACATATAAAATTAAGGAAAAAAAATCTAAAATTATGCTTAAAAATAACCTAAATCTTAAAATTATTGTGTTAAGTACTACAAATTCTATTATTTTATTTAATGGGTCATACTAATTCTAAAAGGCTAACAGCTAATGGGTCATATCATCCCATGGATGATTAAAAAATGAGATAATTAAAGAACTTTTATGTGTTTTTATCCTAACTTTAATTTTTTTTATAACCATAACTAACTAATAAATTAAATAAAAAAAAAAAAAAAAAACTAAATAGAACCTATTCTCTATATCTTTTTGTTGAATATTATTGGAATGTAAATGTGTAATATTTTGATTGAATAATATCATTTTTATTCTACTTGTCAGATTTTAAAAATGTAATTACTAAGCTTAAGCTTAAATAGTTAGAGTTGTAAACTCTAACTCAATTTTTATTAGATTAAAAGTTATTTGTAAGATATGTAAACTATAATGAATATATGATGAACCATATTTTCTTCTTTAGTTATAATTTATTATATTTTTTTTTCTATTCAGTTATATTATATTATTTTAATAACATACCATATTCTCAAAAACTTTAAATATAAAATTTACAATCAAATTATTTTAAAATTTATAAAATTTAATCAATTCTTAGAATCAAATTACACCAAAATAAGAGTGAAAATTGTTGAAAAATATTGAAAGAAAGAATTTTTTTTTCATCTCACAAATACCCTTTGAGAAGAATATGACTACTAATTTTTTAACAAAAATTTAAAAAAATGACATTATGCATTTTCTTATAAATTATAGGATTTAAAATGCTCAACCATAAATTTCAGGGCTAATCTACTTTTTAAAAATAATTATAACTATGGTTTCATGCAACCTAAAATTAAAGCTATGGAATCACAAAAATAAAATTTAAAAATGAAAAATGGGTAAAAAGGAAAAGGAGAAATTCACTCATGTTTTCTCAACCAGACAACGCATAAGCAACCAAAAACAATGAAAGGGTCAAAACCAGAGGCACAAGTCATTTGTTGAAAATTATTGCCACTTGATGGGCCGTCTGACCTATTACACGAAGACACAATCTTGTGGAGGCACTAAAAAAAAAACCATCATAACGCAAATTATACAATTCAAAGTTATGAAAGCACCTTGACGAAGTCTAAACAGACTCAAAATAGCAACTTAACAACATTCATGCACAGTTTCTTCAAATAAAATGCCCGCATAGAGGTGGACGCTTTCGTAACATTCTAAAGATCACTAGAAGCAAAACAAAGCTATTCAAATCAAGTTGAATGGACAACAGAATTACATGTAAACAATTCCAGGAAAATTCAAATGCTAATATGATATGCACAACAAAAATTGTCCTTAGAATATGTATGTAAAATGAAATATCTGATGCACTATAATAACTTGATATATCCAAAACCAATCAGACGGCATTGCTCAACAAGTTAATAACAAAATTCATGCAGCAGAAAGACTGTATGAATAAATTAGTCCAAAAAATCAAAATTCCCAGCATAGAAAATCCTGGGAAATGTCGTGGTTCTAATCGTTTGAGTACGTAAGCTTGTTGAATCCATTAAAAGAAAGAAAGAAGTAAAAATCTATTCTTTTTCCTGTAGCGACATCCCGCAGTTGGAATTTGGTAAGCCTCCAAAATGGAAGAAACCATAAGTAAACATTAAAGGAAATATACATAATTTCCTCTACTTTCAGGGACCTTGTCCAACTTTTCTCTGACATATCTATAATGAATTGACCTACATTCTGTTGGATATGAAGTATGTGTTAATGAGATCAATATAGCCCCTGATGCAATCGACAATTTGCATCTTCAAACTATACATGGGCAACTAAGTTCTAAACATTCAGCCCCGTTCTCTTTTGCAGTTACCTGGCAATAGGTATTTATACTTCTCAGCATTGTTCAACAAATAAGCAGGAAGATGGACCGCAGAATATGATCGAGGAATAGGTCCCATCTTGCCAATCATGCCCTTAAATGTATACTCCTCCGGTAGCATGTCAAATAAATCAGTCCCTTTGCAAATGACATCCTGAATCCTTTTGTGGTTCAAGTAATGAGAGAACTTCACACGATCGTAGTGGCTATAAGCTTTCATTTTAAAGGTAAACTCACTGATATGACGGAAGCAAAAGCTACAATGCCACCCTGCATCTGCTAAAAGGTAGTCTGTCTGTCTGTAGTGAGCATATCTAGTTTTTCCAGATTGGTATTTATGAACCGATGCTCTCCAGCTCTTGTCATCAACATAAAACTCAAAAGAATACAAGTAGTTCCTTAACTGGAGATGAACAATAGGCGGAATGTTATCGCACCACCTCAACAGATTAATTGTGTGGGCACTAGGAATTTCATCAACATCAGACATTATCAACAAGTCATCATCTTCTATACCTGCTATTCTGAGAAGCTGATCTAGTGCTACCCTTTGATAGGCTTCCTCGACAAATGGGTTTTCTCCTTTCCTAAATCTTCCTCCAATCATCCCATAAGTCAACCGAGGCTCAATAAACTTGAACTTGTCACGGTTGCTTGCAAAAACCAATGGTTTCCGAATGCCAGTAAATGTTGAATTTGATTCAAGGAGCACAAACTGAGTCACTAGAGGATACAATTCTTTCCACCGTAGGGTAAGGATGTCTACTTCGTTACTAAATAGCACTGCATCATAGACACGCCTTGGTGATTCACGAATTTCCCATCCATGTAGTCTGCAAAGAGTCTCCATTGATACGTTCTCATGGTAGTAGTGAGGGATTTCATGGAATGGTTTTGGAGGTGATTCCCATAACGGTCTAAGAAAGTATGAAATCTTCTGCCCATGTAAATATATACCAAAGATGCAGATGGGGATAACCACGAGTACAAAAATATAGGTTTTCAAATCTATTCCACGCAATATACAACGGAGTCTAGACATGGTTATTACGCCTCTGGATGCCTGCTACACATGAAAACAAAGACTAGTTTAGACATGAGAATTCTCTTAGTGCAAAAGGATTCTGTTATCCATGATACATGATGGAGAAGTTTCATAATTGTATAATACTCACCCAACATAAATAAAATATCAAAACACCTAAACAGTCAAGTTGGCTTGAGAGTTTCATAAGTATATGATCTCAATATCTAAGTTGAATCCCCAAAACTGTGTTTTTCAGTACTGAAGGTGCAAGTTCAAAAATAATACAAGAATACAAGTCAAAAAGATAAAAAGGGAAGAGAAGTACAAACGCACTATGTCATACAAACTTTTTTAGTATAGGACAATCGTAAATTTTTTAATACGGACAGGTTGTGACACACCCTTATCAAATTTCTATAAATTTTCACCAAATAAATAAATTGGAGTTTACGACTACCTACATGTCCACGTCATATCAAACATATAATCGCCAAGTTCAATAATAACGATAATCCATCTTGGTAACAACGGAAAAAAAAAAAAAAAAACAGAAGATTTGGAGCTTTGTTGGAAATTAAAGAAAGGGATTTTAGGGAATACCTTCCTCACATTCCAAAGAGAATTAAACACACAAAAAAATCATTAATATTCATCATGAAAGGGCAAAAAAATTACTTGTCAAAATTCAGAAATGTGATTTTATCAATAAATCCCATTAAATGCCTAAAAACAATAACAATGCTGACACAAAAAATGACCAGAGAAGAGAAAAACTAAAATTGGATTTAAAAAATAATAATGATTTGTAAAAATTAAAAACATTACCTGACCACAAACATCATCGCAAATATTATCAGTCTTCTTGTACCCTTCTGTCATGATGAACACCAGCGAAATAAAGAAAACCTCGAATTTTTCAGCGAATGCAAAATGCCCAAATTTAAACCGTCTATTCCAAAACCTACTCGGCTTTATCTCTAAAATTCTGTAAAACATAAATCGCAGAAACTCAGATCAACCTCTGTTTGGCCAAATTCCACGATAATAATTTGGCAAACAAAACCTCGAAAAACTAAGATTTTAAAAGTAATATAACCTTAGTTCTCCTGATTTTCCTTTGTTTCTTCTCTGTCTGTATCTCTCTAATTTCTCTTCGTTGCAACTCTACAACGCTAATTATAGCCGTTTGGTGGTTTTTTTTTTTTTCGCTCTATAACCAGATAGCTCTTTAACCCCTAAAATTCCAACTTATCAAAATTAAATGGAAGCTCACACGCCTTTTCCCAAGTTTAACGGAGTGACTGGTTATTGTAAGTTGTAATAAATAATATCGTAGGGTACACAACTGAGGTCCATGAGGTGCTATTGTGGGGCGTCTTGTTTCGAAACGTTGCCGAGAGAACGTGGCCATTATCTGTATTATGTGGCAGTTGAGAAATATAATGCAAAGAGTCGTTGATTTTGTTTCCTTTTTGGTTTTACGGTTTTACCATTGCTGCAAAACACGCGTAAAAAGTCTCGTGGAAATAACAAAAATAATTCTTAAATTTTTAACATAAAAATATATACTTAATTTCAACTTATATATTTTTAATACTAAAATAAAAATTAATTCATCAAATATTATCAAATTAAATATAATTTAATTAAAATTATTTTCATTTAAATTTGTTTAATTTTAAATTTTATTTAATTGAATCATATTCATAATATGCTATTTTTTTTTTAAATTTTAAAAGTATTATATTTTATAATATTCTAAAATTCTTATTTATTATGTGATTTTATGTTTCCATTAATAGTCATCAATTCTTACTTTTACAAATTTTTTTCATTTTAAAAAAAAATTAATGTTGAAGATAAATTTATTTTTTTCTACTCTTTATCAATATTCTTATTATACCCACCGTGTTTTTTAACGTGAGCTTTCCACTCTAACCAAAATAATAACCCGTTAAATTATAATAAGAAGGAAAGTTTTATGCAATTATGCTACATCTATCTACCATCAAACACGGTTAATATTTTATAGCGAAATCGCATTAAAAGTTTTTTATGGGTAACGGTAGGTGCGGTATTTTTTTTTTCTTTAAAATACAAACTGAATTGAAAAAAAAAAAAAAAAAATATATATATATATATATATATATATATATATATATATATATATATATATATATATATATATATTACTTATTAAGTTAAATACCAAAATCGGCATACAAAATATCAGTTAAAAAATATTAAACTAATATATTTACGTAGATTTGATAGATTTAATTTGTGATTTGAATTTACTTATTTTAAATTGAATTAAAATTATATTGATGTTAATGTTAAATAATAAATAAGATTTAATGTTTAATTAAAAAATTGTATATTAGCATTTAAACTAACTTGTGCATCAATTTTTATCTCTTAAAAATTAATAAATTATTTAAAATTTAAGAATAAAAAGTACTTTGAATTTTTTATTAGTTATATTAAATATTTATAAAAATAAATATTAGAGAAGAATAATATAGGGCTTATGAAGTGATATAAAAAATTAACTAAATTAAATTTTCATAAATATATATGATATATGTAATATAAACGTATAAAATTAAAAAAAAATAAATTTGTATATTATTATAATATTGGTCACTTTTTGTTAAATATCTGTTTGCAAATTTTAAAAGTCTAACTGACCCGACACAAGTCAATTTTTATATTTTTAAAATCAAAACTAATCTATTTTGGTCCTATAAAACATAAAAATCATTTCAACTTGGCTCGATTTTAGTTAGATAAGTTCATTTATTGATTATTATGTTCATTCCTATTTGTGAGGCAAGCAAATCAAATGTTGGGAGTCAAATCCCAATATGTGTAAATTGTGTATTGTTTTTTTAAAAACAATATTTTTTTAATTAAAATCACTTGAAATTATTGATAGTTTAATATTTTTTTAAAATAACTACAATTTAAGCACTTATAATTGAATCACATCTTAAACTTTCTACATATTCAAATTGAAAAAGTTTTTAATTACGGATCTAATAAGCCTAGAGGGGGGTGAATAGGTTATTTTCAATTTTCAACAAATATTAAATATATATAATCTAATCACAACGGCCAGACATGCAATCGCGTGTAAAGATAAATGCGGAATAATAAAACGACACACGATATTTTTAGGTGGAAACAACCTAGGCCACAACAATGACCTAAGAGGAAAACCACCGGTCCACCGGACCACCTAACTATCCACTATGAAAATAATGTTCAATTACAACCATAGAGTCCAGAACTACCCGTCGCAGATAGATCCCCCTTTCTGTAATTTACTTACGAGCCGCTTGCTCCTTTCACAGCCTCCAATAGTTAGATGTCTGGATCCGGACCAACGTTCCGATCTACTTGAGTCACACAAGATCAACCGAACCCGTCACCTTCAGTAATTTCGAGTCACACGAAATACTGAAGCCGTCACCTGTAACGTCAGCACAATAACACAAGTGCAATGCGTGTCCTAGAGCGGATTCAAACAATGAATAATCCTAACTAGCAAATATACTAACATGCGATGTAAAAACAATATCAGCTAGCAAACCCTAGAACATTCAATTAAGCTCAATATCATGCAAATCAATTAGGCATATGAATATAACATGAGAAAGCCTAAGAACAATAGATGAAGAGAATAAGCACAATTCAGATGCTAGAAAGTATTAGTGCTGTATAATTCTAAATGCTCAAGTTAATTAATTATGCACAAACATCCCTTCACTTATATAGAGTCCAATCCTAGCTCAAATAGGATTTGCAATTCACTATAACTCTACTCATATCAGGATTTAGTTCTCAAAAGAATTCTTCTCATACAATGATTCTATTCACATCAGCATTTATTTCTCACAAGAATTCTACTCATACAAGGATTCCACAATTAAAATAATCCTACGCAAATAAGGACTCTATTTCCAAAACACTTTTATTCACACAAGGATTCTACTTTCTTAACACTTCTACTCATACTAGAATTTTGCTTTCTCATTAAATGAGTCAAATTGATAAAAGTAACACATGGGTCGAATACACAAAAAGAGTTTGAGTAGGAATATAATACTGGCTCGATCGATCGACAGCCCGTCTCGATCGATCGAGAAGGTCTCGATCGATCGATACACAAAACTCGATCGATCTAACTCAAACAGAGAGAACCTGGATCGAAGTTGTTCTATACTCGATCGATCGACAAGGGTTCGATCGATCGATCCAATTGCTCGATCGATCCAGTCCAAACAGAGAGCACCTAGATCGAAGTTGTCTCAGTCTCGATCGATCGACCACTCGATCGATCGATCAATACTCTCGATCGATCGACCAACATGTGCACAATTACATTTTTCGTTACGATCCATACTAAGTGTCGTGCTTAATTGTGTGAAGATGTATGCATGATATAATATTATACCTGTCATATGAGCGTTCCAAGCTTGATGACTCCATCACCATGTATCGTCTGATTAATCGGTGAATTCCTATTCTAGATTACAATCAAACATTTTGTCCACGAAAATTGTCAATACAAAATAAACCTTACACAAATAAATTATATATCTGCAAGCTTACATTATAAATGTCAAAAAAGTTATGAAAATACTAATTAACACAGTTGCATTATCCTTATGGATGTCCAAAAGATTCATCGGATTGAAGCTCTACATATATCTATTTATAAATTGCTTTAGATTGGATCAAAACATATTATTTTTGGATTAATTCAAATAATCCACTTACAAAATAAACGGAATGAATCAGCTTAGATCAAATTATGACAAATCAATCTGTGAATTGAACATAATCAGATCAATTTGTGAATCAATCAAAAGCTAAATCTTTATAAAATTTTAATTTTATAACTAAAAATGTCATATTTCAAATATACTCCCCAAATTTTTACAACTATTTATTTAGACAAATTTACAATATTATCATTTTATAATTTTAAATGATATCAAGTTATAATGTTAAATTTTATATTAAAAAATATTTTTTTATATTTATAAATTATAACATTAATAATTTTTTTTAAATATATTCATTACAAATAAGTAGTGGAAAAATTTCTACAAATCTATAACGTTCTCTAACTTTTATTTTTATTTATCGATTTAAAATATTTAATTCATCATATTAAATAATGTATTAAAAAAAATGAAAAAATAATGAAATAATTTGGATTGGATCATGGATATTTATATGATCTATAATCAACAACTGATCTTATTTGTATGATCTACATATTAAAGTAGATAAAATTAGATTAGATCTTTTAAACCAAAGATCACATCAAATTCGATTCGTTGCCATATCTAATTATCCTTATTATTGTTGTGTAGTAATTAAATTAAAAAAATTATTTTTAAAAATTATAAAATTTATATAGGACGAAAGTAAATTACATAATATGTATGGTAAACTTACTATTTTTTTTCAAGAACAAACAAGGACAAAATTATTCTCGTCAAAATTTCACCTGGCCATGCCTCATGTCATATGTCAATATGTCATGAAGATGCCTGCTTGCCTATTTAATTATTAGTTTATATAAAACATCATGGAATTCTCTCGATAGATAAGCTCGCATGTGATAATCCAAATCCTTGCTTATTTCCTTAATTATGAGATTACCTCCTAAGACATACTAAAAATACTCTCACTAGCTCTTAATTGTTTAAGAATCAGTTGATGAGATGATCAAACATTGAAAATTATACTTGTTTATTTATTGTTTATGGAGTTTCTTACTAAAAAAATTGGTGCTGGTCCCCATTAAAATTTATCTATATAAATGTGAAGGTAGTAATCGGCTATTCAGGAATCAAAATGCTTTTCGCTGGTGCTTTGACAGCCACAATTAAATTGTATATGTTCATCTAAATAAATATGTGGAGGTTAAGAAAGTTTGGTTTTAATAATTATTTTATTATATATATATATATATATATTTTTTTTTTTTTTGGGGAAAAATAAGTAGTAAATTTATTATGAAAGTACATTTTAATAATATATTTTAAATTTATATTTATTAAGTATAGTGAAATAATCTACTACTTTTATAAAAAGTCTACATATATTTTAAATTTATATTTATTAAGTAATGTAATATAAGTTTATTATTTTTATAAAAAAATTATAAAAATTTATTAAAAAAAAAAGAATAGATAATATAAAACTATTATCTTTATAAAATAAAATTTTATTATCAGTTGGTAAATATAGCAGATTTATGTTATTCATTATTTATAAAAAAAAAAAAAAAAAATTCATGCAGTTCAAAAGGTAACAAATATTCCGATCTCACGTGTAGCTTCTCTCCTGTGACACTTAGACCCTTACGGGTTAGATAATTCAGTTTGGATATATATGAATATGTTATCTCGACTGTTTAATATGCAATTCACACACTCATTTCTTATCTCTATTTTTATTAACTTGGACCCCAAATGGCAAATGGAACCTTTTTTTTTTCTCTACGATCATAGTATTAAATGTAGAAAATTGATAATGGACATGAATAGAATTTTTTATAAATTTATATTAAAATTATATAAGCATAAATATAAATAAATTATCAATATAAAATTTAAAAAATATAAAATAAAATTAAGTAATGAAAGGGCCGAGGGACGTGTATCACATGGTTTCCTTAAAATTATTTTTTTGGCTTACCGTAGGTGTTTGAAAAATTCAAAAAACTATCTCTCAAAATATAATGATCAACTAATAACAAACTTATACCACAATTTACTACCAAGGAACTTTCAAGTGTTTGAACTCTATGAGATTGAGCCTAAATTTAAAATATAAAAACTTGTATCAAACTTTTACTGTTATTTTTTACTTTTTTTTTTTTCTACTGTGTGGAGGGTGGCCTTTCATCTATATTTATAGATAAAGCTTACACTTAAAAGGATAAGACAATAAAAGAAATTAAATTGTCCAAATGGGCAAAAAATATTTAAAGCAAGAAAACGGGCACAAAACCATTAATCAACTATTTCTTCTCAAATTTTCATTCAAGTTTTTCTAACAATTCTCTACATGAATGAAAATAGATGGAGTTTTCAAATTAGTTTTGACACGGAGATAGAATTCAACGGTTCGAAACTTACATAGGATAGATAGGTAGGTGTTAACCTTTGAACATTCCCTTGTAAAAGTATATTTACCTTACTAACTGACCAGTAAACATGATGTCTTTGAATTGTTCTATCGTTATGTAAGCGATGACATGCTTCACACAGAAATATTTTTTGACACAATTCAGTTCTCACTATTGTGTTCGTTTTGGCCATGAACATACTCTTGGTTCTTCGAGAGTTTCTAAAGATTTGAGCCCTACATAACTCCTTTTCGAAGCGACCCCACTTATCTCTCACATAGGTAATCTCTTAACTATAAGAGTAAACCGCAAAGAATTACTCGTAATACTCTGCTCGATATTCTCTTCGTAAGAATCATTAATAGTCTTAGCTTAACCTCTATTTATGGGTATCATTGTATTTCATCATAGGAATGAACTTGAGGATAAACTCCCACAGTGATCTCACTAAGTTTTTACAACTAGGTTGTCCTTTTGAACTTAGATCTTGGGATCTCCAATCAGCTAGGTTGGGTTTCCTTTGTAAATCCTTTTTCTTTCATGGGTTTCAGTCCCATTCCTCTCGATGAATTATCAACTAACTCTCGATTTAACCATTTGGTTAGCAGATCCTTAATGTTATCCTTTGACTTCACATAGTCAATAGAGATAAATCCAATTGAGAGTAGTTGTCTAAAGATATTATGTCTACGACCTATATGTTGAGACGTACCATTGTACAATTTGCATTGTGCTTTGCCAATAGCCAATCACAATGTATGCAAATTGCAAGCAGAAGCTTTACCCATTTAGGAACACCCTCTAAGAAACTATTTAGCTATTCGGTCTTTTTGCCACATTTATTCAAAATGATGAATTCAGATTCTATCGTGGATTTAGCTATGCAAGTCTATTTAGATTACTTCCATGAAACAACTGTAGCATCCAGTGTAAACACATATCCACTAGTAGACTTAGAATCTTTTACATCAAATATCCAGTTTGCATCACTGTATCCTTCAATATAACTGGATATTTTGTGTAATGCAGTCCATAGCTACGTGTGTATCTTAAATATCTAAGTAATCTAGTAATACCTTTCCAATGGTCAAATCCTGGATTACTGGTATACCTACTTAACTTATAGCGTAAGCTTTTTTTAGGCTTGTACAACTCAACAAGTACATAAAATTGTCTATCACTCTAGAATATTCAAGTTGAGACATATTCTCACCTCCATTTTTGGATAAGTATAGATTAACATCTACTAGTGTTTTAACAATTCCAAAATCACCTTTGTTGAACCTTTTAAGTATTTTGTTAACATAATGATGTTGACTAAGAATGAGACCACTTGATATCCTTGATATCTTAATTTCTAAAATTATATCAACGAGTCCCATGTCTTTCATGTCAAACCTTGATTTCAACATATTCTTGGTAGATTTGATCATTACTATCTACAATTAGCATGTCATCAACATACAGACACAAGATGACATAACTTTAATGCCCTTGTCAATAATCTTAAATCTATTTGTCTTCATGACATTATCAAATTTTTCATGTCATTGTTTTGGTGCTTGCTTCAAACTATATAATGATTTCACCAATTTACAAACCTTTTCTTTTTGCCTTGGGGCGAAAAAATTCTCAGGTTGATCCATGTAGATTTCTTCATCTAAATCTCTATTTAGAAAGGCTTTCTTTACATCAATCTGATGTATCTCAATATTTTGCAAAGTTGCGATTGCAATTATCATCTTAATGGATGTTATTCTCGTTAGAGGAGAATAAGTATCAAAGTAATTAAGGCCATGTCGTTGTTTGTAACTCTTAATTACAAACCTAGCCTTATATTTTTCAATTGATCCATTTGGTCTAAGTTTTCTCATGAAAATCTACTTGAATTCTAGTGTTTTACTACCCGGAGGTAAATCAACTAGTTCCTAAGTGTGATTTTACATAATAGACTCAATTTCACTATTAATGACCTTTTTTCATTGAGGACCTTAAAAAGAGTTTACAGCCTCTTCATAGATTTGAGATTCACTTTCTAGCAAATAGATCAAAAAATTTGGACCATTGGACATCCTAACTCTCTTGCTACGTCTAGGTTCAACCTCAACTTCTTGTTCTTTACTATCTTCATTCATAGTCTTATAAGTTTGTTTAGACGAACTTGGTTCCCCTTGAAATTTACATGGAATACATGTTCAAAAAATGATGTATTCCTTGATTCCATTATTGTATTCTTGTGTATGTATGAGATCTTTGACTAATGTACAAGAAAACTACAAGCACTGCTATTATGTGCATATCCAATAAAAATGCAATCTATCGTATTCAGACCTATCTTCACATTTTTCGGTATAAGAATGTATCATTCCTTCAAATAACTCATACAGTGTTTTTTGTGCCTTTTTCTTGGAAACATTATTTAAAAGGTAGTTAATCGATAAAATGGCTTTTTCCATTATCCCATAACTTAGTAGCATTGCATTCATCATTTTTTTCAAGGTACGATTCTTATGTTTAGCTACTCAATTTTGTTGAGGTGAATAAGAGGCTATAGTTTCATGTATGATTCCGTGTTTTGCACAGAACTCACCAAAAGGTGCTTCATACTCACCGCCATGATCACTTCGTAATACCTTGATTTTCTTGTTAAGTTGATTCTCAACTTCAGCTTAATAGAGAATAAATTTCTTTATAACTTCATCTTTGCTTTTAAGAAAATATATGTGGCAGCATTTTGTGCTATCGTCGACATAAGTAATGAAATACTTATTGTCACCACTTGTTTGAACCAACTTCAAATCACATAGATAACTATGGATTAAGTCAAGAGGTTCTGTGTTCCTTTCGATTGAATGGAATGATGACCTTATCATTTTTGCATCAACACAAGTCTCACATTTGTGTTTGGAATCAATTTGAAAAGAGGATATATGATCCATGTTAATTAATCTATACAAAAATTCATAATTAACATGACCTAGTCTACCATACCACAAATTAGAAGACTCAAGCAAGTAAGCAAAAGAATTAACTTTATTAATTTTCTTAGGCATTATAGTTGTAACATTAAGCTTAAATATCCCATTACAAGCATACCCTTTGCCCACAAATATACCCTTTTTGGTCAACCCAATCTTATCTGACTCAAGTACAATTCTAAAGCCATGTTTACTCAGCAATGAACCAGACACAAGGTTCTTGCAAATCTCAAGCACATACAATACATTATTTAGAATCAGATCCTATTCAGAGGTCATTTTCAGTACAACTTTTCTTTTCCATTCAACAACTGAAGTTGCAGAGTTGCCCATGAATAGCTTTTTACCTTCCTTGACAGGTTGAAAGGTGGTAAAGAGCCTCTTATCTGAGCAAACATGTCTGGTCACACCAGTGTCAATCCACCACTCCCTTAAGTTGGACTCTATTAGATTGATTTCAGAAATAACAGCACATAGGTCGATATCATAAACATCTTGAGTAATGTCATCAATCATATTTGCCTCACGATTTTTGTTCCTCCTTGCAACCTTGCAATCAGAGGCTTTGTGTCCAAAGCCTTGATAGTTGTGACACTTCCCTTTGGACTCTTGCTTTTTGAAAGCAACAGGTTTAGTCCCAACTTTGACTCCTTCCCTTGCTTGTTATTCATATTTTTATTTATGGAGCTTTGACCATGCTCCACAATATTAGCCTTTGGCCCAGTAAAGATGTACCGTCTCTTTGTATAAGCCTTATTATATTCTTCAATTTTGAATATGATGATCAAATACTTCAAGTTCACCTCCTTTTGCTTGTGCTTAAGGTAGGACTTGAATTCCTTCCATGAAGAGGTAACTTCTCAATAGTAGCAACTAACTGAAAGGCCTCACTGAGAATCATTCTTTCATCATGAATCTCAGTCAATACGTCTTGGATTTCTCTCACTTGATTGGCCACTGACTTGGAATCCACCATCTAATAATCTAGATAACGATCCAACAAAAATTTATTGGCACCAGCATTTTTACTTTGATATTTTCGGTCCAAAGACTCCCACAATTCCTTAGTTGTTTTTTCCTTACAGTAATCATTGTACAAAAAATCACTAAGGTTATTCAAAAAATAATTCTTAAAAGAGATATGGACTCAAATCTTCCATTTACTCTTTATATTACGTAATAAGTAATGTTTGGAGGTTGACCTATTGTACAGTCGAGGTAAGTATGTCCGAGCTAAAGGTCATGTCCTATAATGACATCTTTGGTCGTCTGTCCAAGAATTTCGAACACCTAGAATTTTGAACACCTAAATTACCCGAAGATTGGATCGTCTCTATACCGACCTATAGACCAAACAAGTATTTAGTTATTATTGTTTTTTTTGTTTGTTATTATCTTAGTGTCTAAGTTATTAATGTACCCCATAGTGAATGATAGATGTATGTAACACTTATAATACTCGATAAAGAACTAATGAGCCATTATTATTTTAATACCTTTTTAAGATTTGTCTACTTTTTCTTTTTCGTTTTGAACTATCTCCCAAGTCCCAACACATTCTATATATAATTTCACATTACATAGTGTAAGGTTTCGTTTGTTATATAAATATGTATATTATGTGTGAGGAGAAATATGTATAATAAAAGTATCTTACATTTTTCTTTATTAGCTAGAAGTATTTACTCTCTTTCTTTTTTTTTTTTTTTTAATAATATATTATTGGTCCCAATTTTTATATAATGTTGCAAAAGTATATTAGAATCATGTGTCTTTTAATATTTAAAGATTAATACTTATGTTTATTTATAAACTTTATATTAATATTATATTTAAAAAATGTCGAATAATTTCTTTAATATTCCCTCAAAGTGACGAGCTCTATAAATCATTTTTGTATTTTTAACTTATTTTATTATATTTAGGGTTTTTTTTTTTTTTTGTAAGGTTCATTTATTATTATTATTATTTTTTTTATTATTTTTTTTTGCAAAATGAAGCTTAAATTTTTTGATCCAATAAACTAAAAATGTGAAAATTTTATACAATTTCTGTTTTTTGTTTATATAGTAAAAAATTTATAGGATTCTCTAGCAAAAAAAAAAAAAAAGTTTTTAGGATTTCAAATCCTAAAACATTAATCTGGTAAAAACTTTAAAGTAATACTTTCTTTCTCACAACACAAAATTGTCCAACATAATGGTATATTCACTTTAAATTACCACGTCACTTCATGAGCAACAAATAATTTTTGTAGACATTGCATATATAACTTTTGAAAAATGAAAACACTGCTCGTAGTCGGAAAACAATAAAATAATAATTTTAAAATTTATAATAATAAAAATAATATTTACAAATAACTTAATAAATCAATGATATAAGTTAGCAGTGATAAACTAAAGGTAGCAATTCAAGCCTTGTTTAAAAATAAAAAATCATATTAGCAAAAATAATACTTATTGTATTTAAATAATGATAGTTTTTAGTTACGGATCAAATATACCTAGAGGGGGGGTGAATAGGTTATTTTCAATTTTAACAAATATTAATTAGGTAACTTAATCACAACGGCCAGACATGCAATCATGTGTAAGGATAAAATGCGGAATAAAAAATAACACACGATATTTTTAGGTGGAAACAACCTAGGCCACTCCTTTTTATAATTTACTTACGAGCCGTCGCTCCTTTCATAGCCTCCACAAGCTAGGTGTCTAGATCCGGACCAACGTTCCGATCTACTTGAGTCCCACAAGATCAATTGAACCCGTCAACTTCGGTAATTTCGAGTCACACGAAATACCGAGCACGTCACCTGAAACGTTAGCACAAATAGCACAAGTGCAAAGTGTGTCCTAGAGCGGATTCAAACAATGAAAAACCCTAACTAGCAGATTCAACAACATATGATGTAAAAACAAATCAACTAATAAACTCTAGAACTATCATGCAATTCTAAATATCATGAAAGACAATTAGGCACGTGAATTATTCAAACATAACCACACAAGATGTTTGAACAATTAAAATAAGAAAGTGCCTAAAATTAATAGATGAAGAGAATAAGATTTTTCTTTGAAAGGATCAACAGATGTAGAAAATATTATTTCAGTGTGGATTAAATATTTTGCACAAACAAGTGTTGCTTATATAGAGTCCAGTTTGACTTGAAAGAAGATTAATAATAGAGTACAACTCTACTCATATCAGGATTTAGCTTTGACAACAATTCTACTCATGTTAGGATTTTGCTTTCACAACAATTCTACTCAAACATGGACTCTTCTTTCACAACCATTCTATTCACAACAATTCTACTCATATAAGGATTCTACTTTCACAAAAACTCATATTAGAATTTTTCTTTCACAAGAATTCTACTCATACTAGGATTCTACTTTCACAACAATTCTACTCATATAAGGATTTTACATTTAACATTAAATGAGTCAAATTGGTAAAAGTAACATATGGGCCAAATTAAAAACAAAGTTGTAGTAGAACTGAAAAATTGCCTCGATCGATCTAACAAAGAACTCAATCAATCTAGACAATGCTCGATCGATCGACCAATACTCGATCGATCTAACAATGCAATTTCAAATCCGAGAGCAGCTAGATGGAAGTCAGTCTATGCTCGATCAATCAACAAATTAATCGATCGATCTAGTTCAACCCGAGAGCACCTAGATCGAAGTCGATCCAGACTCAATCGATTGACAACTCGATCGATAGAACTATCCTCTCGATCGATCGACCAACATGTGCACAGTTTATTTTTCGTTACAATCCAAACTATGTGTAGTGCACAATTGTGTGAGAATGTATGCATGAGATCATATTTTACCTTTCATATGAGCATTGCAAGTTTGGTGACTCCATCATCATGTATCATCTGATTGAACGGTGAACACTTATGCTAGATTACAATTAAACATTTTGTCCACGAAAATTGTCAATACAAATAAACCTTACAAAATATATTTTACAATTAAAAGAATAAATGTTTTATCATTTTTCTTTAAACATTGTCCCAGTTGGATATTGTTTAAATTAAATTGTGATAATTTAGATATGTTTAATATTAAACATTGTTAAATTAGATATCGTTCAATATTATTGAGGTGTTATTTTCGTTATTATTAATTTTAAGGGTATTATTTTATTTTTTTAATTTTTCAATATTATTTTATCATAAATAATACAGTTTGTACGAACTTTAAACTTAGCTACACATAACAAGACATTTTTTTTAATATACAACAGTTGCATGAAGTGTGTAGGTATGTTAGGTTATAGATACTCATTTAAATTCAGAGAAGGGTGAAAAAAGTGGAGATTATATAACAATATAAATAGGTCATAGAATATTTTAGTCTATCTTTTTTCTTAAATATATATATACTCTATAATATAATTGTATGGAAAGAAGAAAAAAAGTTCGCTTGACGCACTCTTTTTCCATCCACCTCAATCTAAAAAAAAACAGTAGTGTTAAAATTTAAGGGAAAAATTAATACTAATCTCTAAATTCAATGATTTAATTAATTATTCAGTTGGTTTGTTTGCCTGGTACAAGTTATTAGGTCGATGAAGCCAATTTATACATGCCGTAGTTTGTTGTGAGTAGCTAAGATGTAATATTATAGATAGGGTTCTCAGCAAGGTAGGGGTGTCAAACGGGCCGGCATAGTCTGTTAAACACTTGGCACGTTAGCCCACTGAGCTGGCATGGCACGGCCTACTAAATATTCGGCTCAGCACGGCACGTTAGCCAAAAGGAGTAGCACGGCACAGCCCATGGCCCACGGCCCTTAACGTGTTGGGCCGGACTGGCATGGCACGGCACGGCATGCGAAGCCTTATGATTTTAAAAATTAATTTTAAAAAAAGACCAATAAATAAATAATTTTTTTACATTTAAATAAAATTGGACATAATCTAATGAATTTCTAACAATATATTAAATGAGAGGTTGAGAGTTCGACTCTCACTTTTAATTTTTTAAAGCATTATTAATAATTTTTAACTAAATAGTTAAATAAATATATAATAAAAATGAAATAGAAGGGCCATGAGCCGTGCTGGCCCGTTAAGCACAGCCCAACGGGCCGGGCATGGCACGGCACGTCAAAGCTCACGAGCAAAAAATGGAGGCACGGTACGGCCCATATAAGGGACAAGGGCCGGCACAGCACGCTAATTTGATGTGTTGGGCCGTGCCGTGCAGGGTTGGGCCGGCCCGTCCTTTTTGACACCTCTACAGCAAGGTGAAGTGGGTCCCAACCTCCTATTATTTTCTAATTTTAAATTTATTTTTTATTCATACTTAAAAATTTTATAGAAATTTAGTAAGAAATTTTAGTAAAAATGGGAACTGAAATGGAGAACGAGGATCCAAATAATATTTAAATTATTATTTTTTATTTCTTAATAATTTTTTATTTTTATTATTTAAGTTGTGACTTTAAATATTAAACAATAAAAATTTTATTTAAATTTTATTAAAAATTATATTGAAATTACATTAAAAATTTTATTTAAGTTTTTTTTAAAATTAAAAAAATTGAGTAATTTTTTAAGTAAATATTAATTTTTTATGTATATATATATCGAAAAATATAAATATGCATGTGACACATTTGCTATTCCATTAGATTTAAAAACAAATTAACTTTATCCTTGCTTGACACATTTTTTACAAGTAGAAGGAATTAAAAACACATTTTTTAAAAGCAAAGAAATTTAAAGATTTTTTTTATAACTTAAGGGACTAAATGCTACATTTTATAAAAAATAAAAAGACTTTATGACACTTTTTTCTTTATTAAAATAAGGTAGTTTAGGGAGAATGGAACGAGAATGCAATCATTATTCTTGTCTTGCCTTGTATTATAAAATACGGATCTTCATTTCTTATTCTCTATTTCACATTTTGTTGTTTCCATTGTTGCCTCTAACTAGATAATTTTATAGAAAATTTGTCACGTTAGAAAAAACTAATAACCCTAATTATAGGAATACGATAAAATAAACCCTAAGCATAATAAGGAATGGATTGCGTAAATGAAAGAACAATGCTTGCTGCGTGGAAAAGATTGGCTCTTCTACAATGCCATAATTTATTTATATTTTTTTAACAAAAAATAGTTCCTTGAGAGAGAGACAGGATAATATGTATTTTTTTTTCCTATTTATTCAAATTAACATTGATATTGAGAATATTAATAATAACTAGCACTTGAAAATTATCATTAAATAAGTTTTTTATACATAATTATGATTTTTTTTATTTCTCAAATCTATAATATTGTATAAATAAAAATCTATAATATCGTATATATAACTCATAACATCGTATATAATTAAGCTAACTACTATTGGTGCCATAATTTGTTTATATGATGTTTGTTTGTTTGTTTTTTTTTTTTTTTAAGATTCTAAATGACAATGTACTATTTTTTGTTTTTTGTTTTAATGCAATAAATAATATTTATTTATATATAAAGTTTTAATTTTTTTTTTTTTTTACTTTTTTATGTGATATACATATCTTTTTCACAAGCTTCAGAAGTAACCTATATATATATATATTTTAAAAGATTAAATATAAACTAATTCATTTTTTTTATTTTTATTTTATATGTCATTGGTAACATCGACAAATGTTTACTTTTATGAATTAACTGCTCACACTTTATCGTCACTTATTTATTACATATTAATAACACCATTATGCATTAAAAGTATCGATACAATATACATAGATTATACTATTTTTCTTTATTATCTTGATTAATATACTAATCATGCTGGATATGAATAGCCAATAATAGGTGTAACCGCTTAATTTGTTCATCAAACTTGACAATTATTGTCAAATTCAAGATTAGTATGTTCCTAATATTCATGTTATATCAAAAATACTTTAAATTGATTATATTTTTAAGTAAATTTATTTTAATATTTATATTTTTAAAATAATTCTGATTTAATATGTTTTAACTAACAATAAGTGTATTAAAATGGAACTAAAATTTGATAACATATATTAAATTGTAATATTTTGATAACACGTGTATTAAATTTAAAATCTTTGATAATATAAATATTAAATTAAATTTTTTTAAAAATATGATCAATTAATATATATATTTTTTAAAATATTGGTACAAAAAAAAAAAGAACCAAGATCTTTCATGAACGGCTCTTTTCACTCATTTACCAAATCTTTTTGTTATGTCTACGCTCCATCACCTACTAAATTGGAGTTACGTCTTTGTCTTCGTTTTTTTCAAATCCACAATCTTAGTTTTCCACGTGCTCTGTACTAACTAATAATTGACTTATTTCCACAACCAAAAAAATTAAAAAACTAGTAAACCAAGTGTAAAAATTTATGATCTTTGTGTTCAATTATATATATATATATATATATCAGTTGACATACACACATATACATATTTATTGCAAAGTAATAGACGAAAATGAGAACTAATCTACAAAGATGTTAAATATTTGAACATGTAAAATTAGGGAAAGTAGACATGAAAGTTGGGGAAAAAGTTGATATTTGATTTAAATTTAAATATTATAATAAAAATAAAAGGATAACTCTGTATATGTCTGCTCTTTCCCCAATTTTATTGGTTTAAATAGCTAACGTCTTTGTAGATCATTTCTCATTTTCGTCTATTACCTTTAGTTGTCTATATATATATATATATATATATATAAGTCGGGGAAAAAAGTTGATATTTGATTCAAATTTAAGTATTATAATAAAAATATAAAGATAGCTCTTATTTATAGAACTGCAATAATAACTAAAATAAATACTAAATAACATATTTAATTATTAACTTATAAATCTCTTCGCAAAAAAATATATATTATAAAACTATGTGTTTAAAATATAATTAAGTATATCCAAAATAATAATAATCTAAATAACCCTAATTTAAATCAACAATTATCTTTATTTTTTATATAATTTTCATCATATTGTTGTTATTTATCTTTTATACATGATAATAGTATTGATACAATCATTTTTATTATTACTACAAAAATAATATGAGGAGCATGAGAGGTCTTGTAGTTTTTTAAAAATAAGTACTTTATTTTCATAATTTTTAACTAAAATGTTTTAGACTCTAATCACATAACCTTTTTTTAAAGGTGCACTTCATCCCTTGAAAACCTAAAAAAAAATGACTTTTTATACCAAATATATGAGTGTAAAGTGCATCTTTTATGAGACTAAAATAATTTAGTTGAAATTGCATTATTAAAATGCTCATTTGACAAAGTTATAAAACAATAATTGCCATTCTCCCTAATTTTGTTGAATAAAGCTATCATTCTTGAAAAATAACTATGACAATAACAATTTAAATTATGAGTTAGTTGCCTTTTAGTACAGAAAATGAATGCTTGACATTTAATTAAAAAAATACTCCGATTCAAATATCTAATTCCTAAATATTGTTCATAAAAATATTATGACAATAGGATTCTAATTGGTAACTTAGAAGATGACACAGAGGTGACCATTGAACAACATCAACTATGTTAGGGGTGAGTAGTGGATCAAAATTACACATTTTTTTACTAATTTAAATCTAATCCGATCTGAAGCATATTTGAATATAACTAATTAAAATTCAATTCGATGATGTACTCAATTCAAATCAATCTGAATCCGAATAAATCGAATTTTTTTGAATCGATAAGGTCAGATTGAGATTATAACTTATTATCATATATAAAAGACAATATTCACTAACATTTAAATTTTAAATTGATACATTATTAAAAAAAATTTATTTATTTATAATTGCAACTAACATAATCAAAATAATAAGAAATATGTTATTGAACAATATTAAACTATTATAGAGGATATAAATTTATATTTATTTTTAAACTAAAATAGTAATTTAATGTAATTGTGATATGTTTAATACATAAATATAACCATTAAAAATAAAATATGTATTTCTTTATAATTTTAATAGTAATTTAAGTTTGGATCGAATTACAACGAAAATAAAACATGTCAATCCAAATTTAAATGAATCGTATATTTTCCAATTTTACTCTAAAATATATTAATTCAATCTTATTTAAATATCATAAATTAAATTAAATTTATTTATTTAAGTAAATTAATTAAAATATTTATTCCCCTCAAAATTATGCCATAAGAAAAGTGACAAATTTCCTTGGAGTTTGACTTTGGACAGCAACAGACACTGTCTATCTATGACTTCTTTATTAAACAAATATAATCAAACCCACAAGTCTCTCAATCGACATTATAAGTAATGTTACTTTTTTAAGGTTATAATTCGACTAAGGTTTTGAATTTTTTAAAAACGTCAAGATAAGATCGATTTGTAAAATGACTTAATAACATATTCATCGGACCTATGCCACTCCTACTCTATACCATAAGTAAGATCATTTTGGCTAATTTGCACCGCATTGGTTTGCATCAAAGCTATGTGGAATGCTTGCTTGACCGTATAAGCAACGATAAACTAGCAGAGGACAGGAGGACCACAATGGTTAAGCTTTAATATGTTGTTGTTGAGAGTCATGCTTCCCGACTAGCATTTAGAGTTATGGGTGATTGCTTTTTCCAATGTTTAATTATTGATTTTTTCACATTTTGTCATATATGACACATGCCACTTTTTTTTGCACGCTTCCCTATTTTGATTAGGGTTTTGAAGGAAGAGCATGATGATATTGAAATGGTTGCTAGCCTTTCTTCATTTTTGTCTTATATTTTCTCATAATCTTATTCAACGTGCTCCTTGAAGCTAATTTTCCTATTTCACTGAATGTTAATATTTTTGAGTTAAAGAAACGGGATCAACTAGGACATGGTTGTTCTAAAACGTAGAATTATAGAAATGCAGAAGTGTAGTCCAATTGGCTAGGGGTGTTCAAAAAATCCGTTCATTCGATCAATCCAATCAATCCGATCCGATCCGTTAATTTTTGAACGGTTTCGATCCGATGATCGGATCGGATCGGATTGAAATTTTTTCAATCCGATTCCATCCGATCCGACCGAAAAAAAGTAAATATATTTTAAATTTATACACATGTCATGTTTTTATTGATCACTTTTATTTATATTATACACCACATTATATACAATAATAAAATTTAAAATATTTTTTATAACAAAATTTAAAATACACCACATTTTAAGGTTTATTTTAGCTTAAATATGTTTATATTACATAAAAAATTTAGTTTTTTATTCAAAAATATTAAAATAGTGTTAATTAAATTTATTCATCGGATTGATCGGATTCAATCCGAATAGTTGCGGATCGGATAGGATCGGATTTGAAACATGATCGGATCGGATGCGGATTAGGATATTTCAATCCGATCGGATGGTTGGATCCGATCGGATGAGCATAAAATCAACGGTTTCGATCCGATGAACACCCCTACAATTGGCAATGATAAAAGGTTAAACAAAAGATATAGCATTGCCATAGCGGTACCAATTACAAAAAAAAAAAAAAAAAAAAAACCCAACATAGGGCCCTATAGATGACTTGCTTCCAAAAATTATTAATATGGTTTGAAAATTTTTGACCAAAATTTTAACAAAAAATATTTATATGGAGTTTCTTTAAGCATCATCTCATTGTTGGGTTGGATTGCCAGGTCAACCTTAAATTTTTATGGACATAATGCACTAAAGATTCCATATACTATACTTTGTTAAGCCATATTTTTATAATATCAAGTTGTTAACTGAACAAATTGTTAGCGTGAGTCATGTAATTAGTGTCTATCTGTAATAGAGTTCTAAGTTGTACATAGTTATATTTTATTTAAGACTCTTGTATTTTATCTTTTATATATACCTCTATTGTGAGGTAATAATACAACAAAAAACATATTTCATTCAGTATATTTAACTTGGTATCAGAGCGAAAGGTTCGTAAAGAAATTTTATTTTCTTTTTTCTGTCAGCGTCACCATCAGCGCTGCCGCTCCGCGCCACCTCCCTGTCCAGCCTCGTCGCTCCGCGCCGCCTCCTGTCCAACTCCGTCTATCCGGCGCTGCCTCCTGTCCTGCACCGCTCTGTCCTTCGCGCCCCTGTCCAGCGCCACTCTGCCCTCCGCGCGCCTCTCTGCCGCACCGCGAGCCTGTCTCCTGTCGCCGCCAGTCTCAGCACCTCTTTCCTCTAGCGCGAAGCTGTCTCCTATCGCCACCTGACCGCTCGCCGCCAGTCCACTCGCGCAGCCAGTCCGCTCGGGCCGCCTGTCCGGTCGCGCTGCCTGTCCGCCTCCTGTCGTCGCGCCTTAGATCTGCCGCACAGCCCATCACGCCAGTTCACTACCTGCCTATCCTCTCTTGTTTGCCCACACTCCAAACCCTAGCCCACTAGCCCACACTCACCAAACCCTAGCCCACTAGCTCAAGCCCAAGCCCATAATCCTAAGCCTACATATCCATTCCCATCTAGCCCAATCCCATCATCCGGTCAACGGTCAACAGTGCCCACCATCCGATCAACGATCAACCCTGATCAACAGTGCTCGGTCAACAGTAAAAGTCAACTATAAAAAAAAAAAAAGTAACTTTTATTCCGCTGCATATTATTATTGTCTGCTTCAATGGAAGATTCAAGAATGAATCAGAGTTCAACGACAACTGAAATTCCAAAATTTGAAGTTTCTGTCAAGAGTTCAGAAGGTGGCTCTTTTGGTGGTACCAAACTCAATGGTACCAACTTTCGAACATGAAAAAGGCTTATGTCTGTTTATCTTCGTGGGATGCACAAGATAGGACATGTTACTGGAACAATTAAAGCTCCTCCTGAAGATGAATATGGAGGCCTATACTAAGTGGGAAGATGATGATGGCTTCGTAATGTCTATCTTATTTAGAGCCATCACAGATGATGTACTACAGATAGTGGAAGAGTGTGACACAACTGAGGCCATATGGAAGACTTTAGGAGACCTCTACACTAATGAATCTGACTTTATACATCCAGTTGAGATTCTTAACCCATTGAATCCAGTAATGGAAGAAACAGATACTCCAAGTGTCCAAGCACCAGCTCCAACCACTGAAAATGAAAATGAAGATACTGCTGTTCCCTCAGGCATCACTCATACCCTTGATCAACAGCTCCCTGGTACTGAAGGTCACTCATCTGAGGTATGTATACCTACTGATACTAATAGTGTTGAGTCTAGTGTTGGACAGTATGTGTTACCAAATAGGTCTACTCGAGGTCAATCACCCAAAAGATATGAACCAAGTATCCATGCAAAATCAAAATATCCAGTAACCAACTACATGTCTACTAAAAGATTGTCTAAGCCATATGAATCATTTGTAAATCAAATATCTACTGTATCAGTACCTAACAAAGTGCAGGATGCGTTGGGAGACCCAAAATGGAAAAAAGGCAATGGAGGAAGAGATGGAGGCATTACAGAAGAATGATACTTGGCAACTTGTGCCTTCACCACAAGGCAAGAAGGCAGTTGATTGTCGATGGGTGTTTACTATGAAACATAATGCCGATGGATCTGTGAATCGGTATAAAGCCCGCCTTGTAGCAAAAGGGTTCACTCAGACGTATGGTGTAGACTACGATGAGACTTTTGCTCCGGTTGCCAAAATGAATACTATTCGAGTTCTACTTTCGCTTGCTGCAAGCTTTAATTGGCCACTTCGACAGCTTGTTGTCAAGAATGCGTTCCTTCATGGAGAGTTAGTTGAGGAGGTATACATGAATCTTCCACCTGGGTATGTAGCTGCTACTCCTGGTAATTTTGTATGCAAATTGAAGAAGTCTTTGTATGGTCTCAAGCAATCCCCTCGAGCCTGGTTTGGAAGGTTTTCACAGTTTATGCAGAAGGTTGGTTACAAGTAGAGTAATTCAGACCATACGCTATTTCTCAAACATCAACAAGGGAAGGTAACAACTCTAATTATTTATGTTGATGATATGGTAATTACTGGAGATGATGCTGTTGAGATGGATAAATTACAGAGACAGCTAGCCTCTGAGTTTAAGATGAAGGATTTGGGTGAACTGAAGTACTTCCTAGGAATTGAGGTAGCTAGGGGGAGCGAAGGAATCTTTCTATGTCAGAGAAAATACATTCTTGACCTACTAACTGAAACAGGCATGTTGGATTGTAAACCTATTGACACTCCTATTGAGTAAAATCATTGTCTAGCAGAGTATCCAGATCAAGTACCAACTGATCGAGCTCGCTATCAGAGGTTGGTTGGGCGCCTAATTTATTTGACATATACTAGACCAGATGTCGCATATGCAGTAAGTATGGTAAGTCAGTTCATGTATAACCCGAGTGAGAGTCACATGGATGCAGTTGTGAGAATTTTAAGGTACTTTAAGTCAACTCCAGGGAGAGGAGTAATGTTCACTAAACACAGCAATCCTCTTGAAGTTTGTGGCTTCACAGATGCAGATTAGGCAGGAAGTATTACAGATAGAAGTTCGACATCGGGTTACTTTACCTTTGTGGGAGGTAATTTGGTTACATGGAAAAGTAAGAAGCAGAAAGTTGTGGCGCAGTCTAGTGCTGAGGCTGAGTATAGAGGTATGGCTCATGATGTTTGTGAACTGCTGTGGATAAAAAGTTTATTGTTTGATTTGGGTCTCGAACTCAAAAATACTATGGAGTTGTATTGTGATAGTCGAGTAGCCATTGACATATCACAAAATCCAGTACAGCATGATCGCACTAAGCATGTGGAGGTTGATCGTCATTTTATAAAAGAGAAGCTAGATGCCAAACTCTTTCCTTTTGTTCCCACTGAGAAGCAACTTGCAGATGTGCTCATCAAAGGAGTTTCCAATAAGGCGTTTTATGACTCACTAAGCAAGTTGGGCATGGTCGATATGTATGCGCCAACTTGAGGGGGAGTGTTAGCGTGAGTCATGTAATTAGTGTCTATCTGTAATAGAGTTCTAAGTTGTACATAATTCTATTTTATTTAGGACTCTTGTATTTTATCTTCTGTATATACCTCTATTGTGAGGTAATAATACAACAAGAAACATATTTCATTCAGTATATTTAACTCAAATTCTATTTTATTATTTTTCAAAATCTTTTTTGAAATGTATTTCCGTACTATATGATTGGCTATTTATGCATTCCGTGTATGTAGTGAAATTTCCTTTTCACGATTCAGGATCATTTGCATTCTTCTATAGTTAATTCGTTTCGAGTACTAATAGATTACTCTAATTATCTAATGGAGACTTTCTTATTTCTTGATACTTCTATGATCCTCTTAGGTAAAGTTTTTAAGATGTGATACTTATGCCTTCTATGGAAAATTTACACTCTTTCTTCGGCGCTGAATAGATGTGACTAGTATGGCTTTTGCAAATTTCACGTATAAATTCCATTTCAAATATATTTATTAACTTTCATTCTGAATTGCCTACTAACTTAACTCATATGGATGGTTAAGGTGATAATTTACCATTTTAGTTCATCCAAGTTTAAGGTGCACTACAAACTATTTTGGGTGCCTTGACTTCTATTGACCATGCATGTGAAAGGCCAGAAGAATGAGGTTAATTCTTCATTAATGAACAATGATTTGCTTTCTAGAGAAGCAGACAACATTTCACTTCTTTTAAGTTTATTGGTAAGAATGATCCATTGGGACTTTTAACAAACATATTTGGTCTTTAGTTTGATTTTCCTGCTATATAATTGCCTCCTTGGCTGATTCATATAGCATTGGAACTTCTTTCCCTTGTCTACTTTTGTAGTCAAAAGAGTATTTCTATGTAAGATATTATACAACTCAACTCCTAACAGCGCTTCTTACTAATTCTTCAAATAGGTATTAGACATGACCTATTATTCATTTCATTTACAATCTTTTGCATCCTGTAAGAAGTCCCAAAGAGAATTTCCTTGAGATCATCTTCAAGTTACAGGAAGCCATCTTAACCATTCCTCGCGGCATAACTCATTTGATGGATAAGCTTATGGATTGTGAGGTATAAAGCTAGTACTATGAACTAGTTTTCAGTAACTAAGTTTAATTTATTTCGCAATAAAGATTTTCCAAAAAATTTACACATGTGTAATGTTGTTATCCAAGTGTGTAAATAATTTGGGAAATTTTCATTATGAAATAGGCCTATCCTAAACTATATAGTGAATTTTTGCAAAACCCGTTCCTATACTTTGGGTTTTTTCATTAATAAAGGCAATATTTTAAATTTACACAATCAATAACTAATCTTACTCCATAAGAACCTAATAATTACCTCATGTGCCATTGCACTATGAAAAGGTTGTATTGAATTTGTAGAATATAAACCATGTGTACGTACTTTACTTGTATGAGGTATCATATGACCAGAATTATAAAACATATGTTGCATAATCTACTATGTATAAGTTGACTTGAAGACCTATCCTGATTATCCTGACTATTCAAATATAACTTGAATGGTACGACCTAGAGGATACAACTTAAGCATAAGAACTTGAAGAAGATTGTCAAAACCATTCAAGTATGACTTAAATGGTATGACAAAGATGATACAACTTGAGGATAAGAACTCAAGGAATATTATCTAGTCCATTCAAGTGTGACCTAAATAATATGACTTAGAGGATACAACTTGAAGATAAGACTCGAGGAAGATTGTCCAGACCATTCAAGTATGACTTGAATGGTATGAACTAAAGGATAAGAACTTAAGGAAGATTATTAAGACCATTCAAGTATAACATAAATGGTATGAACTGAGAGGATAGGACTTGAGGATAATAACTCGAGGAAGTTTGTATAGACTATTTAAGTATGACCTGAATGGTATGACCTAGGATAAGAACTTGAGGAAGATTGTTCAAACCAGTCAAGTATAACCTGAATAGTACATACTGAGAGGATACGACCTGAGGATAAGAAATTAAGGAAGATTGCCAAGTCCATTCAAGTACGACCTAAAGGTTACGACATAAAGAAGATGACCTGATCAAGACTATGGCGAGATTTACATATTTTTGACACTCGACAAGTTCAATTCTAACATTGTACATTAGTGTCAGACCTGGTCACACCTATTGTATTATGATACATGTATATTTATATGTCTATATATACTCAAGTATAACACTCTTTGATGGGATCTAAACATTCAATACTAAAAATCCTAGTGTGAGAAAATTTTTCTAAACAATTGGCACCCACTGTAGGGCATCAAGTTTTCCATACATTGGGATTTTTAGTTCATCACTTACGATTCAATCATGATAGGACGTCCTCCTAATGCATGGAAACTTAGAGATCAAATACCTACAATCAATCCTCCTAGTTTTGTCGATCCAAATCATCACCCAGAAAGACCAATCATCCTCCTGGTCTTTGTATAACTTGATACTGAAGACTTACTGAGGATGGTCTACGTACAACCTAGTGCTAAAGACTTGTTGATGATGGTCTATGTACAACTTGATGCTAAAGACTTGTTGAGAATGGTCTATGTATGACTTAGTGCTGAAGACTTACGGAGGATGGTCTATGTACGACCTAATGTTAAAGACCTGTTGAGGATGGTCTATGTGCGACTTAGTGCTAAAGACCTGCAAAGGATGATCTATGTACAACCTAATGCTGAATACCTACTGAGGATGGTCTATATATGTCCTGGTGTTGAATACCTATTGAGGATGGTCTATGTACAACCTAGTGCTGAAGACTTGTTAAAGATGCTCTATATAAAACCTGGTGCTAAAGACTTGTTGAGGATGATCTATGTACGACCTAGTGCAAAAGACTTGCTAAGGATAGTCTATGTACAACCTAGTGCAAAAGACATATTGAGGATGGTCTTTGTACGACCTAATGCTTAAGACCTGCTATGGATGGTCTATATACGACTTGATATTGAAGACCTGCTGAGAATGGTCTATGTATGATGTCTATGTATGACGTAAGAAGACTTGTTTAGGATGGTTTTTGTACGATATAGTGCTGAAGACCTGTTAATGAATAAATTTGGAAGACCTGAAGAATAAGATCTAGTGGCTAAGACCTAATGAAGAATTGCTTAGTATTGTTCAGGTATGACATGGTAGATACGACTTGATGGCTTTGATCTAATCAATAAGACTTAATGGTTAAGACCTAATGAAAACCTATTTAATATTGTCTAGGTATGACCTAGTAGATTTGACCTCATAAGTAAGACTTGATGGTTAAAACTTGATGAAGACTTGCTTAGTATTGTCCAAGTATGACTTGATAGATATGATCTAAAGGTTATTACCTAATAAGTAAAACCAAATGGTTAAGACTTGATTAAGACATACTTAGTATTATCTAGGTATGACCTACTGTTCAAGACTTGATGAAGATATACTTAGTATTATCTAGGTATGACTTGCTGGTTAAGACTTGATGAAACTTATTTAAGATTGTTAAGATATGACCTGGCATCATTGAATGGATCAAGAAAGTTGACATGTGCCAAAGAAATTGTGAATATTTGGCTATTTCTAAAAATAAAGGATAAATATTAAGGGAGCATGCATGATAAGAAGACTTAAGTTGAAGCGAAGATCACTTCATAAGGTGTCATATCTTTTGTAACATTTTGTTTCGCCGTTATATATGTTGACCATTTTCTTTTCTAACAATATATATGTTATATGGCCATTAAGAGTCAAATCATTTCAAATATAAAATTATCATATGCTCATTAGCAAAAAGAATATATTAGGAAAAAAACATCATCAAAAGATTCATTCAGCAAAACTAATGAGTCGAATCACGAATAAAATAACTCAAAGAGTTCCCAAAAAGAGAACTTATTCCTATAGAAAAACATAGCAGCAATAGACTTAGTTTGGCTAGCTCATAAACTACTTAGTCACAAATAAAATAACTTGAAATTGCAAATAAAATAACTCGAAGATTTTCCAAAGAGAGAACTTATTCCTATAAGGCAACTTGACAACGATAAACAAGTTTGGCTAGCTCATGACCCTCTTATTATGAATAAAATAACATGAAATTGCTATTAAAATAATGCAAAGAGTTTCCAAATGGAGAACCTATTCTTATAAGACATCATGGCAGCGACAGACTAAGTTCGACTAGCTCGTGACCTTCATATCACGAATAAAATAACTTGAAATAGCAAATAAAATAACGCAAAGAGTTTTCAAATGGAGAACCTATTCTTAGAGAACAAATATGGAAACGATAGAGCTAGCTTATATTCCTCATTTTACAAATAAAATAAAATGATCTTGCGAATAAAATAACGCAATAACTTCTCAAAAAAATTTATTTTTTCACTCATAAAAGATTAAAAAAATAGAACTTATAGCAAAAGGACAAGGTATATAAATTTACTTTGTAATACGTACAAAATTATAATCGAAGTTTTATTCAAATACAAAAGTCATTTCATGGAAACTAAGACCTTGAACATTATTTGAATACATAGACTTAATTAAACAAAGCTAATACATAAGTGAAAAAGTAACCACAATTCAGACCAAGGAATACAATTACTACTCCCTCGTTGGGGCACTATAAGTGCTTAGTCTTTGATAGTACAATTTCTTCTAATATTCCATCTTTTGGACTAATTTGTTTCTCTCTTCAATAAGAGTTTCATTTTCTTGCTTCAATATAACACATTCTTGGCGGGATTATCTTTTTATGAAATGAGTTCATCTCTTTCTACAATGATTAATTGTCTGCCTTTGCAAATTTTGGCAACGTCATTTGATAATATATTAAATCACGAGACACTTCTTCATAAGAAATGTTTTGAGAGACAAATTCCTTTTAAAAGCAAATGGCTAAATCATAAAAATTCAAAGTAGCCCAATGATTATACATTAAGGATATGGCCTACAAAAATATGTTAGATCATGTCCTAAAAGAGGAGGAAAATAGTGTATATATATGAATAAGTTCAAATACCTCAAAGGTGCGTCGCCTAACAAGATGCCAAAGTAATTGTTCTTTCTTGCGATTCTTTAAAATATATAAACTATTTGCTTCACAAAAGTAACAAAAGTTTTCTTGCATTTATTTGCAAATAACTATGTTGAAATTAAAATAATGAGGGAGTTATTATGTTTAGATAACATATATGACCTATAATATACTACTTGTACATGATTGGGAAAAGTTTCAATATTAAAGAAAAAAGTGTGCTGCTATATTCTTTCACCTTGCTTCAAGCTAAAAAATTTGAGGGAAAATAACAAAACTAACACCCCCTAAAAATTATAATAATAAAACTAGCACCCCTGTGTTCAATTAAAATTGAACGACGATAATTTAGACTCGTTCAATATTGAACGTTCAATATTATTCGTTCAATTAGAATTGAATGACGACAATTAGACCTATTTAATATTGAACGTTCAATATTTTACGTTCAAATTGAATATTGAACGTTCAATATTAAACGTTCAATTCTAATTGAACACAAGGGGGTGCTAGTTTTGTTATTATAATTTTTAGGGGTGCTATTTTTGGTAATTTCCCAAAATTTGAGGACTTATTGTTAGAATATAAACCATATGTACCCTACTTGTATGACGTGTCATATAACCTAGTATTGTATGACTAAAATTATACGACCATATTGTATGATTTATTATGTATAAGTTGACCTGAAGACTTATCCTAATTGTCTAGACCATTCAAGTATTACTTGAATGATATAACCTAAAGGTTAAGAACTCGAAGAAGATTGTCAATTCCATTCAAGTATGACTTGAATGGTATAACCTAGAGGATACAACCTGTGGATAAGAACTCGAGGAAGATTGTTCAGACCATTCAAGTATGACCTATAAAGAATAACAAATTGAGGAAGATTTTTCAGACTATTCAATTATAACTTGAATGGTATGACCTGAATACTACGAACTGATACGACTAGAGGATAAAAACTCGAGGAAGATTGTCCAAATCATTCAAGTATGACTTGAATAGTATAACCTAAGGGATAAGAACTTGAGGAAGATTGTTCAAACCATTCAAGTATGACCTAAATAGTACAAACTAAAAGAGTATAACTTGAGTATAAGAACTTGTGGATGATTGTTTAGATCATTAAAATATGACATGAATGGTATGACCTAAAGGTTACGACATAAAGAAGACGACTTGATCAAGACTATGGTGGGACTTACGTATTTTTGACACCCAACAAGTTCGATTTTGATACTGAATATTCAAGTTTGACATTGTACATTAGTGTCAGACTTAATTGCACATACTGTATTATGACACATGTATATTTATATATCTATATATACCTAAGTGTAACTTTCTTTGAGGAGATTTGAACGTTCAATACTAAAATTCTAATACGGGAAAAATTCTCTAAACAAAATTTGTACTCAATGTATTATTATGTATTTTATTTAAAAAAAGAAAACATGTATTAATCAATGTCTGGAATTTCTATATTAAATAAAAAATTATGACATCACTAAAATCGTGCTCCAATAGTGTAGAAATAAATCTATGATTTATTAAATTGTAATATATAACACCATGCGTAGCTCACTGCTATGTGCCCCTGCCGAATATTTTGCAAAGAAAATTAGTTATATAAAACCAATTTTTTATTTTTATGTATGATTGTATTCTTCAACTATAAAATTTTAATTATATCAAAATTACCTCTGACTATATTCATAATTTATATTAATTTTTTTAATCATTTTATTCATCTTTTCAAATGCTCATATTCACATATATATTTAGAATATTGGCATATATATAATGATAAATCAAACTAAAAATTGAAAAAATTGACTTAAAATAAATTACATACATATATTATAAAAAATAATCTTACATGAAACACTATATATATTGTCAACTAGTAGAACCATTTATCCTAAATATTTTATAATAATAAAAAAAATATAGTAAGTTGGAACTAGATCAAAGATACTTACCAATAAATACATACAATATATAACATATAATATTTTATCATTTTTAATTTTAGTTTTATAGACATATTTCATTCATAACTATATATCATGTTATAATATTTCTATTAACTTATGATATATATTGCAACAACAAAATTGATCAAACATTTAATTTTTTATCAAACTTTAATAGTAAAATTTTACTTATTTTTATTTACTCTCATTAAAAGTTATCATGATATTTTTTCCTTTCAATTTTAATATTATATAAGATTATATTATTTGAATTTTATTTCAACAATCTTTTTTAACTTATTCTTCATTTTTTTTTTTTACTTGTCAATTTCATATAGTTAATCAATATATAATTTACTTATAATATCAGTTAAATACTTAAATTATATTAATATTTTATACTTTAGTATTTTTTTTAATTTAAAAATAATATTAAATAGTTAATTTAATATGTTTATGTATGATTTTGAATATATATATATATATATATACATATATATATTGTATTTTATTTTTTTTATCTTAAATTTACCATAAAATATTAAAATAAATATTCTAAATTTTGTATTATAATATAACATAAAAAAAAAAAAAAAATTAATATTTTAGCCCCTTAAAGAAAAATTTTCGGCCTTGTCCACGTCCTTATTTATATTTATCTACATAATTAAATAATTAGTTATGCAATTTTGCCATGTGTCAAAACATAGCAAATTCATACATTATTAGGTCAAACCTTTTTGCCTTCTCGGTTCTCGCACAATTTCCCTCCTTCAATCAATAAATATTTTTCTTCTGGGGGTCGTTTCTATTCCTTAATTGTATTTTCTCTGGAGATTCTTAGTGAGATATTTATAGGGTACGATCGAAGTGGTACTGTGGAGTGATTCATTGGGGTGGGTAATAGAGGTCGGAGAATCTGGCGGGAGTAAAATTGCCGGAGGATAAAACGATGGCGTTGCCGGACATTGCGGGAATACTTGAGAACTCGAAAGAGCTCGATCGTTTAAGGAAAGAGCAAGAGGAAGTCCTCACCGATATCAATAAGTTGCATAAGAAGCTCCATGCCAGTTACCTTTTCTCCCCTTTTCTACTATTATATTCTCTTTTCAATATATTTTCTATTGCTTTTTTATTTTATGTATTTTATTTATTTATTTATTTATTTTGGTGTTTTTTGGCTAGTGATGTTTTTAGTTAATGTAAATTGTCTGGGTTCTGTACATACTGGTGTGTTTATTAGTGCAATTTTGCGTTTTTTATTTCACATTTTTTTTTTTGTTTAAGTAATGCATTTTGTTTTGTTCGATTTAGCTTCTTCTTTTGTTGTTGCAAGAAATGTTTGAAATAGCTTGAATTTTTGATAATCTATTTATGTGATTTTAGAAATTTTTATTAGGAAATGTGCTACGTGATTGTAACAGTAAATAAATAAGAGAGGTTTAACACTGGCTATATGTTCTGTGATCTCCAAAACAAGTCTTTATCTGGTTATATTAGTAGTTGATCAATGTGGTTTTCAGAATATATCATTATTTCTTATAACTTGAATGTGTACTTATCTTAAGCTTTTAATTTTATTCATCCTGATCATTATCTGCAAGCATTTTATTTTATTTGTTAATTTTATTCTTATTAGAAACCCCCACAGCCATTTCAACATGACAACATCACACTGGAGTTGCCAGCAGTAAAATTACTATGTTTTTCAATGTAATAGCCAGTTACAAGTTAACTAGCATTGAAATTTGTACTGGCCTATCAGATAATTCATTACTGATTTATCATCTTTTGAAGCTCAAAAGTTGAAGCCTTACTGTTGGTCTTTTTTCTCCGGACCCCGATTCCCTTTTATTTAACTGTCATTGCTATTGTTGTTGGAGCTATTATGACCATGCCATGATACCACCACAGACTTATGAAGTGTTTCCATCCCGAGTTCAAATTTATTTAGTAATATTGTTGATCAGTCTAGTTCTTGACCAATTGGTTTTTGTTTTGTCTTCTGTGTAAATACTTTATTCATTTTGACGCCAGATCCTGAGTTGGTTGAGAAGCCTGGGGATACTTCATTAGCAAGACTAAAGAATTTATATGCTCATGCCAAAGATCTTTCTGAAAAGGAAATAAGGTAGGTGAAATTATGTCTTTTATGATGGTTATAAGTTTCCAGTTATCATTTTTTTCCCTCTTTGTAGCTTAAGTTATTCCGGTAAATCTTTTTACATGTATCTTCTGTGGTTGGTCCCTCTGTTTACTTCTCTTTGATTGTGTATAAAGTGGTTTATTAATGCCTTGTATGATTTTTTATTTCTGTATTTGTTGCAGTGTTTCTGCTATGTTGTTGGGTCAGCTTGATGTGCTATTGCCCTCTGGAACGCCAGGACAGGCACGAAGAAGGATAGGTATGCCTTAATAGCGGGGAGGTGTAAAGTGTGTTCTTATGAAAGTTTTTGGTGCTTCCATAAGATTTTGATGGTCATGAATTTTTTCGCCATACATATAATAGTTCACTTTTATTGCCACCTTCTGGTAACTATGCTTGGTTAGTAAAAGTAAAAAGTGACTATTTTATATTGTGCTAGCCACAGAACACATGGAATTTTTTTTACTCAATTGTATTTCCCTTTGGTGTTATGTGTCTGGATTTCATATCCATTGAATTAGTACTTCTTGTCACCTATACTAAATATGCTCGAGTAATTGGAAATAAGAAACTGCCAGACTGGTATTATCTAAAGAAATTAGCCACAACTTGCATATGAAAGATACCACAACGCTAGCATATTTCTTTTCATTTTATTTTTCTTTTGGATGAGTTCCCCTCCCTGTATATCTTAAGAATATTTTAACTAGGGATAGTTCACAAAAGGCAATTTTTAATGTAAGGGCCCATAATCCGACTACACGGAACTGTGTAACATGTTGTGGAAAGTGAAATAAAATGAGTGGAAAGAAAAAAGATATTGATAGCTCAAAAATAATGTGCTAGGTATTTATGTATAGATGAGAAGTCCGATTTGCTGGATGGTTACATCTACATTTATGGCAACATTCTTGTGGTGTATTGCCTTTTGAGCTGTGGCAAATTTTTCCTTTTCCCACTTGGCGCTAGTTGATAGATTGACAACTCTTATATATATATAAATCTTTCTCTTTCTGAATAAGAAGGATGGCAACTCAAAGTTATGGGACATGAAAACATCACTTAATCGCCACAATTATGTTCAACTAGTAATAATATAACATTAAATTTATTTTGTAGCGGGTTATGAGGCATAGGAAAAATAAAACTGAGCCAAAAAATAATATAGCATAGATGAAACACTTTATTCATTTATTCATGTTAATAGAGGTCAGTTCTTTACTACATCTGCGGAATAATGTAGAAGTTACAGGGATGAGAATATGATTCAATTACCTGACTAGATCTTGATATTCTTGTGTAGTAACATGCAAAGGAACCATAAACCATGAGCCAAATTACAAATGCAAATTCTTCTCCCTTCATTTGTTTTATTTCCTCTGTCAATGTTGGCTAATTAATAAAATTTGTGTGTAAGAAGCATTTGAGAAGATATAGCCTTCTCTAGTTCTAGTTTTGGGGAAAAAATAACTATGACCAATGTTTTTATTCGAACCTCGGAACTGGGTGGGGGATGGTTTAATGTGGGATATGATATCCTAAATTTCAGTAAATGATAGTTTTGCTAAGAATTGAAGAACTTTGTACAAACACCTAAATGAATCAGCATTTATGGAAAGTTTTAAGTTTTATTTCCATCTCAGATAGTCTCTTTGGTATGAAAGACATTCCAGAATATATTTAATGACGAATTATGTGCCTCTTCTTTTCTAATTTTGGAAACACGTAATTTGCTCTTTAGCTGATTCCTGCATATACTACAGAAGGCAATGAGCAGAAAAGGAAGAGAATGAAGAATGACTCAGAAATTTTGAGACTTTCTCCATCAATGCAAAGTCATCTTGAGATTTGTGCTAGTCTAAAAGGGGAACAGGTAGGAATGTGGTTTGCTAGTTAGCTGTCTGATGTCATTGTCTTTTGATTCTTTCCTCGTGTTTGATTTATTTATTTCATGTACTTTCATTTTTAGGTAGCTGCAAAGGTCAATCCAGAAGATGCGGACAAGGATGAGTGGTTTATTGTAAAAGTGATGCACTTTGATAAGGAAAACAGAGAGTAAGTTAACATTTCTTGTTTGGTATCAATTTGATGCTGAAATGAAATCATCTATTTGTTTAGAATTTTCTTTGTCTGTAACTGTATCCCTATTGAGAGTTTGCTGTGCAGATGTTCTGGTGCTGTTATGAATGGATGGTACAATATGAGGGTTTTATTGCTTCAAATTTTAATTGTTCGTTGAGATTTTTGATTCGCATATTCTGCAGATTCGAAGTGTTTGATGAAGAGCCAGGTGATGATGAAGAGCACGTTAGTCCAGGGTAAATTTTCTCCAATGATTTCTCTTATCCGTGAGGATTTATTACCAACTTTGCGGCTCTGTGTTTTCTTTCATGTGCCTTAAAATTGCGAATAGATCAGAATTTGGCTCATCGATAAATTTTCAGTGCAATTGCAAACAGTTCACTCCAAAAATCTGCTCTCTTTTTTCACCAACAAAGTGATTTTCTAAACCACATTGCCTAATTTCTGTCAATTTCTTGAGTTCTGAGACTATAAAAGCAGCCATATTTAACTGTTTTTCCCTGTCCAGAGCATTTAAAATCTCTTTTGTACTTTAATGTTCAATTGGAATAGACGTCTAATATGCAAATATTTTTTTACATCATTCCTGCTCTCAGAAAGTATAGAGTACCAATGTCTGCTATTATTCCTTTTCCCAAGAGAGATGATCCGTCTACTGCCTCAGATTTCCCTCCTGGAAAACCAGTTTTGGCAGTCTATCCTGGAACGACCGCACTTTATAAGGCAACTGTGGTCAATGGCCATCGTAAGGTGACAGTTTTGTCCATTTACTTTGATTTAATTTTTCCTGATATAATATTGTGCATTTGGCAAAAATATTTGGTGGGTTGATCTGAACTGACAGTTCCTTTTCTCATGCATGCTATGGGATTTCCAGAGGAAGACAGATGAGTAAGTGAAATCAATCTCTGTTTTACTAGGATTTCATAACTGTAACATCTGGAAATAATGCATGGCCTTGTTGGAATTGAAAATCAAAGGGAAAACAAATAGCCATCGTCTTTATAGTTATTAACTGAACATCGTATAAGTTTTTTGTTCTCCCTATTTTCGCTGCTTGTATACACTAGTGTCAATAATGGTAAAAACATCGAAAAAATAAGTATTTTCATTGCATCCTATAATAATCCCTTGATGGGAGCCATGAGATTTGTTCTAAAACAGGATTTTTGTTGAATAGCAATCCAGTAACTTGTAATTTAATAATATTCATTCTCATTTATAATAAAACTAGCACTCTGTTGAAAATATTTAGGGAAAACAACAATTATTATAACCCTTAAAGCTTATAACCAAAAAAATTATCTCATATATTTTTACTAAAAAAAAAAGTCTAGCTCAAACATTTCAAATGAAATGCCGGTTAGTTGGGATCCGTGTTATTTTTGTTGAGATAAGTTTTAAAAGTGTTATTTGAGGTAATTTTCCTAATATTTATGACCTTTTATCCCATTTAATTAGCTGTAATCCAACATACTAATGGCCAAATAAATATATTTTTTTTATATGGAGCAGACTTGTAAAGTATCTCTAGATTAGGCAAGTAGTGTCATTTAGTTCCTATTTTCGAGTCCTTTTTTTCCCTAAAAGTGCCAAATGAGTATAAATAGTATTGTTGAGATAATATTTTAATATTTAATATTTTAAGTAAATTTTCTAATATTAATTTTAGTATGGTTATTTTTGTTATTTTCTTATTCCTTCCCTAGCAAATGAAGAGCAACCTGAATGGCTCCATTTCCCTAAATATGTTCTTAAAATTCTGTAAATGCCAATTTTTTGGAAAAATAAATAAATGATGAAAATGCTCAATTAGGAAATTTGATGGTTGAGTCGAAAACATAAGAACCCTTTTTACCATGATGAAAGTAAATATATCCACAGACCGTCAGATTACTGTTAAGCCTATTATTTTGTACTGTAATAATTTTTGTCATTCTGTATGGCAGCTATTTGCTAGAATTTGACGACGACGAGGAAGATGGATCGATGCCTCAAAGAACAGTACCCTTTTACAAAGTGGTTCATTTACCAGAGGGACATCGACAATGATTCTTGATGTTCATAATTGTGTATAAAAATTAGATCACCTTTGTGTATTGATGTGGACTAAACAAAACACCTCTCACCTTATAGGCTTGCTTCAAAAATTTGCGATCGTATTTCCACATCACAAGTTAAATGTTTATTCCACGTGTATAAGCTTTCTTTATATCTTCATTTATTTGTGGCAATAAACTACAATAATAATTGAATTTAGGAACGGTTACAAAATAAAAAAACTCGGCCAACGGTACTTAAAAGGGTGTTTTTGGGATGATAGGTCCTTATGAATAGAAAAATTAATTAAATTAATTTCAATATTTTTCACTTTTAAATAAATTTTAAGAAAATTATATTGAATGTGAATTTTATGTTATGCGATACATGAAAGATATTTTATTTAATCCAATGAAAGATCGTCAAAAATTTATAAGTATTAACTATAAAATGTATATTTAAAATTTTTTAATACTTAATAGCTTATCATTGTTATCATTATGCCAAAGGTATTAAATATAATGGTTTTTTTTTTTCGAATGAATAACAACGTTGATTTTAAGATGCATGTAAATTGGTTAATATGTCATTATATATATATATATATATATATCACATATAATAACTTTGATGTTTATTGTTTATATGTGTATTTGGATCCTTTAACGACATTATGCAATTATTTTCTAATTTCAACATTATATATTTATTTAGATAGTTTGCAGGAAAAAAATATACACAAGAGAGGATATTGATGTTTATCGATATAATGGTGTACATTTATTATTAACTGAATAAGTAGAACTGAGATTTTTGATATATAATTTAATATGATTATTAATATTTAGTGTAAGAATTAGACCAAATTTTGTAATTAATTACTAATTATTAGTAATTAACTAGGTTTATATATGAACTATTTTTATGTTTAGTTTAATGTAGATATTGGTGACATATATTAAGAATGACTTCAATAATTTTGCAACTATTCACTAATTATATTATAGTGATTAATTTGTAATGTTACTTAAACAATGATATTGTTATTATTGATTTTGAATATATATATATATATATATATATATATATATATATATATATATATATATTAAAATTTTAAAATTTTACAGGAGAAATGTATGTTTTAAGGATAAAAAAAGGTATATTAAAATTTAAAAATAAAAATAAAAAACTTAAGGATGGTTATTAACTGTTCTAAATGATTATGAAAAAAATATTTTGGGACAGTTGTTGATAAATAGTTTGGGACTCCCAAAAAGTAGGCGTTTAACCATCTCAAAATGGTTTTAGGGATGGTTACATTTAACTTTTTAAGATAGTTAATAACTGTCCCTAAAAGTCACTTTTTTGGAAGCCCGCATACGAATGGTTACGACCCAAAAACAACCGTCCCTAAAAGTAATCATTCCTAAAATCCGTTTTTGTACTAGTGATAGTTTGAGCTTTGTATAGAGGGATTTTTTTTAAAATAGGCAAAATTGGGGGTATAGTTTAAAAATGAGCTTATTTGTGTTAAACTTTAAAAAGATGCCTTTTGTAACTAGTAAAGGGGTTATTTGAAAAGGGATTTAAAGCTTTGATACACGCTTCACACTTTTGGAGGCATTTAAAGCTTGGATACACTTGTGGAGGCATTTCACGAACAGTTACTCTTGAGGAAGACGACAACAGATGACCCACTTCATTTTCAACAACCACTTCAACTTCGAATGTCAAGTAGATAATTTCTAACATTTAAATCTATGAAACACGCTTGAGTGGAGGCATTTCTCGAACAAGTACTCTTAAGGAAGACGACGACCAGTACAGACTACCCACTTCATTTCAACAACTCGTTCAACTTTGAACATTAAGTACATAATTTCCCAATAATGTTGGGCAATGATTGATTTTATATAAATGTTTGAAATTTGCAGACATCATTGATAACATTTTTCATTCCAATGGTAGATTCTAGTATATGGTTGTCTTGTTTTGTGGTTAATCATGAAGTCTGAAGGACTTTAGTTTATTAGTGTAGTTTTTGTTAGTCTGTTATTGTAGTTTTTGTTGTGTATGTATTTTGGTATATTTATGTATATTTTGGTATGTTGTAGTATGTTTAGGTATATTTTGGTATCTTATCATATATTTTAGTATATTTTGTTATATTTCAGTAAATTTTAGTATATTTTCGACAATTTTGCTATGTTTAATATTTTTCTTCCTCTGTTGTCATGTTTCTTGGTTAATTATGTAGTCTAAAGGATTTTAGTTTGTTATTATAGTTTTTTTGTTGCAGTTTTGGTTGTGTATGTGCTTGATATATTTTGGTATATTTCAGTATATTTTGTTATATTTTAGTAGTATTATTTTTATTCTTCTATTCATATTTTATATAAGAACATTGAGATGTATAAAATAATTGTGTTTGTTACACATAATATATGTAGACAATGGCACCAAAAATAGTTTTTACTGTGTGTGTAACTCCAAATCAATATTACGTGGGTAAAATTATCAACCTTTTTCGAGTTCAAAATTTCCAAACTCTGAAAACAATATTAAATCGTTTTGTTCTAATTAAGAGGTTTAAAGACCTATGTTTTGGATTTATTTTAAGAATGAAGCATATGAAGTTTATTGGGGTTGTTGTATCACATTTTAATGATGCCAAGATAAACACCAGAGTGAAAAAAAGTTGCGAATAGTCATTAATGGTAAACCTCATAGGTTTGAATATAAAGAATTTAGTTTGATAACAGGTTTAATGTTTACCAGTGAAGAAAAAACCCCTCTCTGAACAGAAAGGTTGAGGAAAACATACTTCAAAATAAACAACCCTATAAAGAAGAGCTAATTGGAGAAGGTTTTTGTTAATATTTCAAAATCTTCTAATATTGAGAATGTGTTGCGATTGTCCCTTATATATACGTTGGAGATTATTCCTTTTGTGAACAACACTCAAATGAGTATTAATGATGATTACTTGGGGTTGGTAGAAGTTATTGAAAAATTAAATATATATTCGTGGGGTAAGGTTGTGTATGACTACATAACAATTGCAAAAGTGTCATGTTTAGTCAGGTTGAAAGGAGACAAAAAATAGTCCAAACGCTAAAAGAATCAAATCATGAAGCAAAAAAGAATGATAGCAAGGATAATGTAGAAGAAGAAAATGAGGAAGTTGAGTGTGAAGGTGATGCTAAAATATGTGGTAATGACATATCTAAGTTAAGAAAACCTTCTACTATTGGCACGACAACATATAGTGTGTGAATTTTGTTGGGCTTTGCAAGTTTGGGCCTATGAGACAATAGGAATGGATGATATAGAAATCAATAAAGCTCCTAATGCTTAATTAAGGTGAGAGAACCAGACCAAGGGACAAATTTTAAGATTATGGGACTTGCATAACAGAATCTTCATTCATCTTTAATACAAATTGTTTCAAAATATGTGCCTAATAATTAGTTCCTTTTATTACCTAGGCAAAACATATTTACATGAGACTCAGTTGTAGAATTGTAAATATACTCATATTTAAATTTTGTCTGTATATGTTGCAGTTTTGTATGTTAAAAACACTTAGTCCCACTAAAAAGGAAAAACAAAGACCATACTATATTTCGGTAGTAAATGCCAGGAACGCACTTAATGCTGAGCCTGTAGTAGATTATGATGAAATCCATGATCAAGCTCCGATTATGGGCGATGATCATATTAAAAGATGTGGGTGTACGGAAGATACTAGTGAACTGAATGGGGACAATCCAAATGCTGGTTCAACACGTCCTTCAAAATTTGTGGATTTATTTAAAATTTATTGATTTATAATAACTCATATAATTTTTAAAAATAGGTTTTACAAGAGCTGAGAAATTTGAGAAAGAAGATTAATATAATAAAAGATGATCAAGTTTGGATAAATGATGCTTTGAAGAAACTATTATAATTGCAATTACGCTCAGGGTTTTCTATTGATAAACAAAGAACAAACGAGTGGGAAACATCTTCAACAGGAGATCATTCGAGAACAAGTGATAAATATATTTTGTGAAGATTTAAGTATATTTTTTTTTATATATATTTTAGTGTATTTTCTTATACTTTAGTCAATATCAATGTATTTTATTATGACTTTGGTCGTTATCAAATGAATTTATTAATATGGTTACAACTAAACGAAATGAATCCATCTCTTTGTTAATAAAGTCATGAAAATAGTTTAAAATAATTGTTATTAATGAGTAGCTTCAAGGGAATCAGGCCTTCAAAAAGTATCCATAATTGACTAAATAATTTCAAATTAAAGTCATAATTTGAGAAGATGGCAAAGGTTTTACAACTATTTGAAGGAACTCGTTACATGTTCTCAAATTATGACCACTTCTTTCCCATCGACTGCACATGAGCGAATGTGACGCTTTCGTTGTCTGCCATGCTTTTTTTTTTTTTTTTTCATGTTAGGGGGGAAGTTCAACAAGTTCCAGTATCTCTCTTGGAACCTCCCACTCACCATTATTTTTTGTAAGGAATGTTGGCTCAAAATATGCAATGAGGTAACAATTAGCCGTGTATTTTGGGTCAACCAAAGAATGCATATTAATATCGTGAAACCTGGCAGTGGTAATGGCATGACAACATGGAATCTTGTGAACATCAAACTCCTTACAGGTACAAATTTTATTAAGTAGATTCACATCGTCACTGGTGTCACCATGAATAACCTAATATGAAATACATCAAATATTAATACATAAACTTCATAATAACAAATAATACCTCAACAAAATTATCAAGTTCACACAAATACAAGGCCGGTAAATTTTTAGTAAGTTTATGAATAAAATATGAAAGTACTTGAAATACACGAGCATTAATTCTGTAAACCCTATAATGCAATGACTTGGTATGATTTTCACGCAAAATTGTTTCAGCTTCTCCAGCAAAGGATCAATCACCACATTTTAAACCAAGCTCTCTACGTTCCACAAACCATTGTTGCAATTTGCTATGATAGTGTTAAATAAGCATGGTGATTAGTAACTCACAAGCAACTTTTATTACATTATTGAACAATTCTGACCCATTCGTGGTCATTATCCCATATCTATTTCCAAGGAAATGAATCTAGACCTTCTCTTTACCTGTTTCCATTAGGTACTTTTCAATCAAATGATCAATTCTAATCAAGTCACCCATGTACTTGTCAAATTCCCCTTTTGTATGGGCCCTAGAGCAACATCTGAACAAAGGTATAATGTCAGAATTTTTAAATTTATAATTTAGATTCATCTCAATGTAAAACGCACAATAACCATGTAATGCATTAGGAAATGCTTTGGGAATTGCTTGAATAATACTTTGATGTCTATAAAAAATAATGACAAGGTCGTCAACATGCCCAACTAAAGATAATAGTTTGAACAAAAACCAATCCCATGCATCATTATTCTCTGAATCTCTAACACCAATTGCAATTGGATAGATGTTATTTCCATTTGATGCATTTGCAACAAATAATATTCCATCATACCTTTCGGATAAAAATGCACCATCAACAATAATGACATGTCTAATGCACAATACAAATCCTCTAATACATGGACCTAATGCCATTAAAAAGTATTTAAATCTTCCGGATGGGTCAACTTCAATGTGTGTGATGGTGCTTGGATTTTTTTCCCTTAGAACATGACAGTTTGAAGGTAGCTTAACAAAAGATTCCTCTTCAGTGCCACGTAGTAACCTTAAAGCCCTTTCCTTAGACCTGTATGTAGTGTTGTAACCTATTTTGATCCCAAACTCATTATGAAAGTCATCAACAATATCTTTGGCTTATAAACTCTTCCTGGTCGCACTAGTTTCATCTTAATGACGTTTTATATCACTCTTGATGTCATTTGCTAGGATCACAACTATGTATTGATTCAAACTTATTTATCTTGAGCAGATTAGATCCTTGAATCTTATTCCCACTAATGTTCCAACTACAATTAGGTTGAATGCATTTTACAACTACACAATTCTACTTGCTTGTTAAGGTTCTTGTCTCAAACTAGTTTCTTATGGCATAAAAACCCACATGTGTAGTGAAATCAATCTTACTATTAAAAACTTGATCAACCCTCAACTCAAGCTCCATTTATGGCACTGCTGAACCGACATCATAATTTAACATACTCTTTGGAGCTGTATTTGCTAGTTCAGAAATTACAATAACATCAGATGTGTCATTAAGTCTTCTTTCATTGCTGCACCCAATTGACATTGTAGCTTGAGATTGGGATACAACATTTTCAAATTTCACTCCTATCAACCATAAATTATCTCTTGTGATATTGTTGCTACAAGCTTGAAGTATACCAGTTTTATTATTCTCAATTGATCCTAATGAAGTCATATTTTTCTCCACATGTGAGTTAATAAGACCACCTTCAATTTCATACCCTGTCATCAAATCGGATAGCCCATCATTACCAATATTCATACCAACATCTCGAAAATTTCAGTTGAATTTAAACCTCTATCAACAATTATATTATATTAGGTATGATTGTCGCTCACATCATTAACATGACGACCACAGATTAATTGGTCAGGGAAAATAGATTGAACGGTATCTACAAATCTTGTCTTATATTTTGTGACATATAACACAGCCTTACTATGATTATCTTCAACATGGAGGTTCACAAACTCTTCAATGTCTTCGTCATCGCCCATTAACACAAGATAGTAACGAATCATTTTTATAGAAGTATCTTACTGAAAATTCATATTTGTACTTATCAAATTTCAACTTTTCAAACAACTTGTTTTTAAGTTCATACAAAATACAACATTATTATTGAGTAACACATAAATAAAAACTTTATAATAAACTAAACTCATACATTTACAATATACAAATGATATATAAGAAAATTTAATATATATAATATATAATTAATTTCAATTTACAGTATAAACGTTGGAAGATATTTAACCAAAAATTTAAGTATAATAGAATAGTATAAGTTATTATATTTTAGTGAATAAATACTTAAGTTTGAAGGATTTTGTTTGAGTATGGTACCTTTTGTTTGTATATTATCTATTTGGTATATTTTGGTCAATTTTTATCTACTTTGATGTAATTTGGTCGATTATAGTAAATTAGTTTATTCTATTCTATACACTTTTTATTCTTTATCCCTTTTGATAGTAGTGTGGTCGACTTTGTTACATATTATTCTCGTCAATTTTATTCATTTGTGATCAAATATAAATGACTTTACTCAATTATGATCGTTTTTGGGTGTATGTGGTTTATTTCTCATATGTGATAAAATTTGGAAGAATTTAGAAGAACTTAGTAGACTTATGTCAATTTTGGTAAATTTTGGTCAACTTTGAAAGAATGAAACATTTATATTGTGAAGTATTTGATTTAGTATATTTCAATATATTTTAGTATATTTTGATCCATATCAGGATATTTTCGTATACTTCAATCATTTTGAAATGAATACAAGAAGGGTTTAAAACTAAACGAAATCAACTTAATGTTTTTCGTGTTTTGATGATTTATTCAAATACTTTAATATTTTATAGTATATTTTAGTAGATTTAAATATATTTTTGACAATTTCTGCTTATTATTACAATAAATGATAGCACAAACTTATCATTAAGTTAAAAAAAATTAGAAACCTAAATTACGAACAAACATGATTGTTCATTTATTGCACCAATCAAAATATAAAAAACTTAAGAATAAATGTCATTAATGCAAAGGATAAAACTTGAATGTAATATAAAAGTAAGCCAAGATTTTATAATGAAACTAAATTTTTTGAGCTTTTTCTTTTTATTAAATGAAGCTTTATCTACCTTAACTTACTTTTCAAACTCTCAAAAATATAATCTCTCTAGCTTTTTACGTTCGAAGTTAAGAGAGAAAAAGTGTTGAAGATTATGTTTAGGTTGTAAATGAGCAAAGAGAAATGGTATTCAAGAAACAGAGAAATGCTTTCTTTAGAAAAATCGGTTACTTGTTTATCTAGTTACAAAAGGCCTCTTTTTGAAGTTTTAAACAAATAAGCCCATTTTTAAACTCTGTCTCCAAATTTGCCCATATTTAGCCTGAGGTTGCAAAATTGTCAAAGCAGGATTATATCCTATCACAAATCTTAATTACAAGTACACATTACAAACAGAATCATGATAATAAGCTCTTCTTTTGTTCTGGATAAACATGTTTTATGAAAAATGAAAGAAAAAAGAAATTTGTAAGAAGTGTAGACCAGATTAACAGACTCTTAAGACATACAATCAAATCAATAGTATATAAAATTTTATCATAAGTTATTTTTCTTTAAAAAAAAATCTTATTTGTACCATTTAATAGTTACCTCGGAGGTGACATGGCAATAGATTTATCTTATTTATAAATTGTATTTCTATGTTATATTGGATTTAAGATGCATTTTTCTTTTTGTCACCATTAGGTTAGTTTTAACGATATATTTATTATACAGTACTAAAAAATTCTTTATAATTTTTGTACAATTATACGTTTGATTATAAAATCAAACCATATGAAGATAATACGGTTACGTAAAAATTTTGTAGTACTAAGATATGAGTCTAAACTAGACACTTAATTTAGTATATATGAATTTTCAATTTTAAAATTATGTTTTCAATTTTCTTTCTTTTTAAATTAAAAATAATATTTTTTATTTGTGAAATATAAAGAATAAATTAAATTTTATAATTAAATTAATTTGAGATGTAAAAAACTACATAAAACAAATTACTTATTATTTTAAATATAAATTATTATTAAAATATTTATTATTAATATAATAACTATATTATACAGGTTGTTAGCAAAATTAACTAATTATATTACAATCAATTAAATTCAATATAATTACATTTAAATTGTTGGAAATGGTGCACTAAAAATTCTCATTCATTAATTTGTGGGTTTAAGGTCATATTGGTCTTGTAATTCTATGAATTGTAGATTGACTTAGGATGTGTAAATTTAGAGGTCTAAGTTTTAAAAAGGGTCATTTAAGTATAAAATGATCCACACACGCACACCAAAAAAAAAAAAACGGCATGTGTATATTTATTAGGGGTCAGATTCTTCATTTTTTCCCAAAGGCATGTTTCTTTCTCCTTGTCTATTTCTTACGTTCTCTTTATAGCCCTTAGGTCTTACCCCTCTAAATAACCAAATGTGTTTTTGACTTCTAGGGAATTTCTAATGGCAAAACCACCTGCAGGAAGTGAAGCAATCATAGATTTAGGAAGATATTGCCAATATCTAGTTAAATAAAATCAAATTGGATAATCTTATTCTTCTCACAATTGAGGTATGTATGTATAAGTGATGTGTTAAAATGTGTACTCGCAAGTGTACGAATCACTCGTAGTAAAGTGATAAGCAACTTCCAAGGTCGGTCTCTCAAGGAATTGCAGTGGTCTTAAATAACTAGCTTTTTAATCTAAATGGAGTTCTAATGAAAATAAAACACTAATTAAATAGAGTTCTAGTGAAACTAAAACTCTAAGTAACTAGAATCCTAATGCTAATAAAACTGTAAAAAGAGTTTGTTTGGTTTTGGTAACGGGAACAATTATACGAAAATCACACGAAATTGCAATCAAACAATGAATTCAATCAAATCAAATATAAATAGAGGATGTATGGACGTTTAGCTTGGTTAACCATGTTTGCATCGAAAAGGTATGGTGATATGCATGAACGTCCTATATGAATAAAACTACCGGCTTTCCTTTTAATTACGAAACTCCTTTTGGCGGGGGTAGGTCTCTTTGTTGATTAACTAATTAACTGCCTTTGGCGGGGGTAAATTAAATAGCAATCAAATTATGCGCAAGGAAAACATGCCAATCAAATTAATGCTATGACTAAGTCACTAACTTGAAGCTTTGATTAAGTGTTTCGGAAAAGAGTTAAGGTGACGTTCCTCTAACTAAAATCTCAGATTTTTCAGTCTAACTACGAACACCAAATTGGCCCATGATTATTCATAATCAAACATTTAAACATGCTCTTAATCAAAAAGTAATTCATTCATAAATCAATTAAATACACCATACACAATCCTAGCAAACATGGCAACACAAACTAAACATCCATAATGAAACTAGCCGCTCATGTTCATATTGTTATTCATAGACAAATAAAATATGATCATACACTTTAACAAATGGAGAAGATAAATTAATTCTATAACAACAAGGAAAACCTAAATCTAAATACCGCTTATGGATCGGTTGACGTACTCCTCCGTAAGCTTTATCTTCGATCGTCGTTGGCTTCCTTGAATCCTTAGAATGGTATCTCTCGCTTCGTTATAGTGTGGCAACGCTCTCAAAGCTGATTGAATGTCGTGTTTGGGTCGCAAAATTGGGAAGAGGAAGAGTTGTGTATGAATTGGTCAAGTGAGTTCGAGTTCTATGTAAGGGGGACTCTAAGGGGGTTTTTATAGATGTAAGGGTTTACACGAATCCTATGTGCCATAGGAATAGGCGCGCCGCGGCATGCATTTTCCCCGCCGCGGCGCAACACAATTTCTGAAAAATATGCAAAAACCCGAGAGCTCCCCGCCGCGGCATGCAATTCTCCCGCCGCGGCGCGCGATGCTTCATTGTTTTCCAGAATTCAACCCGAGAGCCTCACGCCGCGGCATGCAATTCTTCCGCCGCGGCGCGCGATGATTTCCTTCTTTTCACGTCCCCCCTTACATATGTGATGGCACTATATGTAAGGCTTACATATTTTGTCTTGATTAGCCCGTAACTTGTGATCCGAGCGCCGTAGGTGTCCCGTCTTTGCGTGATTTCATCATTTGACTCATTTGACGCTAAAAACACCTGAAATGCACTAAAATATACCCGTGACTCCGAATGGATAGATTTATGAAAATAATCGAAATAATAATCATAATAAATCTATATATCAATCAATTACGCACAATTAATCACGAAATATTAGTGCTTTTCGAGCACTCATCACAACCCCCAACCAGCTTCTTGCTAGTCTCTAGCAAGTGAAGCGATCTAAAAACTAAAATCAAAACAAAGAAAATAAACTAACCTAAACTAAATCACTTCCGTAGATTGTCACGGTTGCATTTAGCGTATGCAACAAGCCTTTAAACCCCTAGGTGGCCCTAGTGGACGAGTTATAGTCTCGTGAGGGTTTCCAGTGATGATACCCGCAAACATCGTAACTGACACAACTAAAGACTCAAAACTAATAAAGACTCTAACAATACTTGAATCAATCCATGCATACGTCTCAAAAATTGTTAACAACGAATGATACATGAAATAGTTAAACATCACCTAAGCTCAAAAACAGTCCAAACATCAAACTCATCATGGTAATCGAATTTTGAACAACCAATCACACCACAAACCCGTTAGTTACACTATCTGACCGTGTCATGCATGATATTCATAGATTAAATTTCAATATCTCATAAATGTGCAAGTAAAATATGAATGTTAATTTTTGCACTTACAAACTCTATATGCTCATTTTTCAAACTCATCTCCACTAATATAGAAACTAAACTACCTAGAATCAATAGGACTTCATTAAGCTTGTAAAGTTGTGGCTAGGTGTGTGATCATGAAAGTACAAAAATGATGTTTTCATATGATAAGAGTACCTTTTATTTCACAAACATATTTTCAACCCTTTTTTTTTTTTTTTACCAAGTGTTCTTTTCCATCCTCCCTTCAATTCAAATGTCCTTTGGATCTTTTGCTTGATTTTCTTCTCTTTTTTTTTTTTATTCTTGCTTACTGTTTCAATCATCATCATTTTTTTTTTTTTTTTTTTTTTTTATGATGAAGCAAGATAAACACAACATAATTGCTCATGAAAATCAAATATTACATTAAGTACTCTTATCACTAAGGGTAGTTCAATGTATGTCAATGTTGAGTTCAAGGGTGTGCTATTGATAAAATATTGCGGGAGGCATGAAAAGTCCAAACGGTCCAAAGATGGCCTAAATCATTTTCTAAGTGGTGTTTGTTTCTATTATTTCGCTTCAACGTGTTTTCAAATGAGTTCTAGAGATTGTTGAGACTTAAAACATATCATGAACATGCATACATTCCACAAATCAGAATAGTTAAACTAACCATGCATACATACCACATATACCACAAAATTCTCAAATTAGATGAATCCAACATTTGTGTGCTTCGTTGCTTAGGTAAAAATCTAACATCTCTCACATGTCATCGTCATTACAATCATGTTAATATCATAGATTTCCGGATTGAATCAAGTAGACACGACACTAACTAAAAACAATTCAAGTGACAAAGTTAAAAATTTAAAATTGGTCATATTTCATGCTCATGGAATATTCTTCCCACCCCCAACCTAATTTCTGCATTGTCCTCAATGTTGAAAAAGAAGAACAAAAGAAATAAGAAAAAGTGTGAGAAGTTACCCCCCTTTCGTATGAAATTGTGTCGTTACTCGTTATGCTCCGGTTCACTGTTCCTCGCTTCTCTCATGAAGAATGTATGAACATATATATGGAACCTCAAAGTGTATGCACACAATTCACATTCAAACCTAATTTTTAATTATAACTAAGTCAAATGAAAACACAAAAACATCAAACTAAGTTAAAAAATCAAAAATAAAATGAAAAATGAAAGAAAATAAATGAAAAAGAAATAAAAGAAATAAAGACAACGAAAGAGATACGATACCGAATGGGTGCCTCCCATTAAGGGCTTAGTTTAACGTCTTAGCAAGACGTGACTGATCTCGTGTCAAGGGGGGTTAAATATGTAATTGTACTGTTTATCTCCTCCCTTATATTTCTTGAAATGAGCTTTCGTCCTCCAAGTCGAGTTTTTGTAATTAGAATGCTTAATGCGTTCTTTGTAGGCATCATCCCGACTTAAATTTATCAGTTTGTCCTTCCCTCTCCATTCAACGTTTCGAACCTCAATTTTGTTGCATATGCTATTCTGCAATTCAGTGTTAGAAGAAATAGGGGAGGGTTGAAAAATTCCAAACTGTACAGTCTCTCCACAAACCGTCATTGATAACTTCCTATTATGGACCTCAATAGTTGTCTTGGTAGTGGCCATGAATGGTCTACCAAGAATAATTGTATGTTCCTTGTCCTTAAGAAAATTTTTGTCCATTTCAAGCACCACAAAATCCACTGGTACAATAAACTTGTCCACCTGTACCAACAAATTTTCCACTATTCCTTTTGGGTATTGAATAGACCCGTTTGCAAGTTGAAGGGTCATCCTTGTTTCTTTTAACTTTCCTAATCCTAGTTGCAAGTACACTGAATATGGCATTAGGTTTATACCTGCTCCTAAGTCTAGCATAGCCTCGAATACCCTTTTGTCTCCCATAGTGATGTTAATGTTGAAACTACCTGGATCTTTCATTTTGAGAGGCAAGTGCGGTTGAATTATTTGACTACCAATTTCTAACATTTCATTCTCTTTGCTTCTATTCTTTTTGATGATAAAGTTCCTGCAAATTGGATCATAAGTCGAACTGTTCTTTATAATATCCAAAAGAGGTAAATTACAATTAATCCCAGAAAATAAAGCAAGAGTGTCAGAGTATTGCTCATCCTGATTTTTCTCCTCAAACTGGTTTATAGGTGGTATTGGTGGTCTATATGGATCCGCTGACTTGTGTAGTTGATAAATGGTGGATGTTTCTTTCTTAGGAAGTTCATTTGGATTGGTATTAAGCTCATCATCTTCTTTGAGAGTTGAATCCTCACCTTCAAAGTTACCTGTACTAGACAACAAAACATTAGAATTCTCAGGTAAATTATTAAGTACCTCCTCATCATTTTGAAAGACTGTGATCGCCTTTGCTTGTTCAGGTTGACTAGGCAGCTTTCCCGTCTCTTGTTTGTACATTTGTTCCGCTAGCTGCCCCACTTGCATTTCCACTCTTTTGATTGATGCTTCCATAGAGTCCATCCTACCACTACAAGATTGTATAAAATTGTTTAGGGTTTCCTCTACGGTTGGTTTATTTGGTGGAAATTGTCGGTTTACGTTTTGGCCTTGTGTTTGATTTTGGACAAATGGTTGGCTATTGTTTTGTTTCCATCCAAAATTAGGGTGATTCCTCCATCCAGGGTTGTAGGTATTTGAATAAGGGTCGTTCCTAGGTCTAGGTTGGTACCCTTGCATTAAATTCGCCTCTTCAGTAGTACCTGTGTAAGGATCACCTGCAAAAGAACAAACATTAGCACCATGTCCATATGAACCACAAACTCCACATACCTCGTGTTTTGGCATTTGATTAATATTGGAGGTTGTGAGAAGTTGCACTTGTTTCGTCAATTCAGCAAGTTGCATGGCCATTTCATTGTTAGAGCTTAACTCGTGGACTCCAGCTCTTCTTCCTCTAGCGCTCTTTTGTTGGGAATTGGCTCCCAACATCTCGAATAGTTCGTATGTTTCATCTGCTGTTTTCTCACCCATAGCTCCTCCTGCAGCGTTGTCAACTGTGAATTGACATTGAAGTGTCAATCCGTCGTAGAAAAATTGATTCTGTAGCTGCAACGGGAAGTGGTGATGTGGACATTGTATCAACAGCAATTTGAATCTGTCCCAAGCCTCGTGGAAGGGTTCTCCGTCCATCTGCGAAAAAGTAGCAATTTTTGTTCTTAGATCAGATGTCTTTTGATGGGAATAGAACTTACCCATGAATTTATTGTAAACATCGTCCCATGTGACCAAAGAGCCGGGTGCCAACGTCATTAGCCAAGACTTAGCTCTATCCTTGAGAGTGTATGGAAAACACCTCATGCGTAGTTGATCTTCACTAAGTCCCTGCAATGGAAAAGTTTGCACAGTAGCATATAGTTCACGCATAAAATTTAAAGGATCTTCATTAGGGATACCGTAAAAGGAGGGAAGCATGGAATAATGAATATTTTTCAATTCATAATTCCTAGCCGCCTCTGTAAGTCGAATGCACGATGTAGCGGTCCCAATGATCGGTCTTGCAAACTCTTTGTTCATCATTTGCCTAGCTACGTTTTCACCCATTGCTGCTTGTAACTGTTGTTGGACTTCTTCCTCTTGAAATTGATTGTCCAGTTTCTTTGATCGGTGTTTGACTCTATGAATGTTGTCAATGTAAGGAGAGAGTTCCTTGTTAAGTGATCTCCTACCCTGCATGCACAAATAAAAAGCAAACAAAGATCAAGGTAGCAGTGAAATTGGAAATTAAGCACTATTTTTTTGATTTTTTGATTTTTTGATTTTTTTTTGGATTTTTCGAATAAAAATAAATAAATAAAATAAAGAAATAAATAAAAGAAATAAATAAATAAAAATAAATCAGAAACTCTAAAAAGTTAAAAAGAAAATTATTTAAAACGCCAATTCCCCGGCAACGGCGCCAAAAACTTGATGTGTTAAAATGTGTACTCGCAAGTGTACGAATCACTCGTAGTAAAGTGATAAGCAACTTCCAAGGTCGGTCTCTCAAGGAATTGCAGTGGTCTTAAATAACTAGCTTTTTAATCTAAATGGAGTTCTAATGAAAATAAAACACTAATTAAATAGAGTTCTAGTGAAACTAAAACTCTAAGTAACTAGAATCCTAATGCTAATAAAACTGTAAAAAGAGTTTGTTTGGTTTTGGTAACGGGAACAATTATACGAAAATCACACGAAATTGCAATCAAACAATGAATTCAATCAAATCAAATATAAATAGAGGATGTATGGACGTTTAGCTTGGTTAACCATGTTTGCATCGAAAAGGTATGGTGATATGCATGAACGTCCTATATGAATAAAACTACCGGCTTTCCTTTTAATTACGAAACTCCTTTTGGCGGGGGTAGGTCTCTTTGTTGATTAACTAATTAACTGCCTTTGGCGGGGGTAAATTAAATAGCAATCAAATTATGCGCAAGGAAAACATGCCAATCAAATTAATGCTATGACTAAGTCACTAACTTGAAGCTTTGATTAAGTGTTTCGGAAAAGAGTTAAGGTGACGTTCCTCTAACTAAAATCTCAGATTTTTCAGTCTAACTACGAACACCAAATTGGCCCATGATTATTCATAATCAAACATTTAAACATGCTCTTAATCAAAAAGTAATTCATTCATAAATCAATTAAATACACCATACACAATCCTAGCAAACATGGCAACACAAACTAAACATCCATAATGAAACTAGCCGCTCATGTTCATATTGTTATTCATAGACAAATAAAATATGATCATACACTTTAACAAATGGAGAAGATAAATTAATTCTATAACAACAAGGAAAACCTAAATCTAAATACCGCTTATGGATCGGTTGACGTACTCCTCCGTAAGCTTTATCTTCGATCGTCGTTGGCTTCCTTGAATCCTTAGAATGGTATCTCTCGCTTCGTTATAGTGTGGCAACGCTCTCAAAGCTGATTGAATGTCGTGTTTGGGTCGCAAAATTGGGAAGAGGAAGAGTTGTGTATGAATTGGTCAAGTGAGTTCGAGTTCTATGTAAGGGGGACTCTAAGGGGGTTTTTATAGATGTAAGGGTTTACACGAATCCTATGTGCCATAGGAATAGGCGCGCCGCGGCATGCATTTTCCCCGCCGCGGCGCAACACAATTTCTGAAAAATATGCAAAAACCCGAGAGCTCCCCGCCGCGGCATGCAATTCTCCCGCCGCGGCGCGCGATGCTTCATTGTTTTCCAGAATTCAACCCGAGAGCCTCACGCCGCGGCATGCAATTCTTCCGCCGCGGCGCGCGATGATTTCCTTCTTTTCACGTCCCCCCTTACATATGTGATGGCACTATATGTAAGGCTTACATATTTTGTCTTGATTAGCCCGTAACTTGTGATCCGAGCGCCGTAGGTGTCCCGTCTTTGCGTGATTTCATCATTTGACTCATTTGACGCTAAAAACACCTGAAATGCACTAAAATATACCCGTGACTCCGAATGGATAGATTTATGAAAATAATCGAAATAATAATCATAATAAATCTATATATCAATCAATTACGCACAATTAATCACGAAATATTAGTGCTTTTCGAGCACTCATCAATAAGACATAACAAAAGTATAACCTAAGTTTTTATTACAGAAAAAGAAAAGTAATCACGATATGTTAGGTAAGTATTAATTACAATATATTATGTATTCCTTATATTATACACTTTCCATATATGGCTCATGCTAACACTCTCCCTCAAATTGGCGCATACACATCGACTATACCCAACTTGCTTAATGAGTCATAAAACGTCTTCCTAAAACTCTTTTTTGGTAAGTATATTTGCAAGTTGCTCGATAGTATGAACAAAAGGAAACTAATAAGTTTGGCATCTAGCTTCTCTTTTATAAAGTGACAATCAACCTTCACATGCTTAGTGTGATCATACTGTACTAAATTATGTGATATATTAATGACTACTCGATTGTTGCAATACAACTGCATAGTACTTTTGAGTTTGAAACCCAAATTAAGTTAAAAATTTCTCATCCACAATTATTCAAACACCCCATGAGCCATACCTCTATACTCAGCCTCAGTACTAGATCGTGCCACAATTTTTTGTTTCTTACTTTTTCATGTGACCAAATTACCTCCCATAAAGGTGAAGTAACCTGATGTCAACCTCATGTCTGTAATATTTTCTACCTAATCTGCATATGTGAAACCACAAACTTCAAGAGTGTTGTTGTGTTTAGAAAACATTACTCCTTTTCTTGGAGTTGACTTCAAGTATCTTAAAATTCTCACAATAGCATTCATGTGACTCTCACTCGGTTTAAGCATAAACTAACTCACCATGCTTACTATATATGTAACATCTGGTCTAGTGTGAGCCAAATAAATGAAGCGCCCAATTAGCCTCTGATAGTGAGTTCAATCAGTCAGTACATGATCTGGATACTCTGCTAAATAATGGTTTTGCTCAATGGGAGTGTCAATAGGTTTGCAATCCAACATATCTGTCTCTGTTAGCAAGTCAAGAATGTACTTTCTCTAACACCAATAATTCCATTCTCTCCTCTAGCTACCTCAATCCCTAAGATGTACTTTAGTTCACCCAAGTCCTTCATCTCAAACTGAAAGGCTACTTGTCTCTATAATCTATCCATCTCAACTGTATCATTACCAGTAACTATCATATCATCAACATAAATAATTAAGGCTATTACCCTCCTTGTTGATGCTTGAGAAACAATGTGTGATCTAAATTATTATGTCTATAACCAAACTTCCATATGAACTGTGAAAACCTCCCAAACTAAGCACGAGGCCACTGTTTGAGACCATGTAGAGACTTCCTCAATTTACATACAAAATTACCAAGAGAAGAAGCTACATACCTAGGTGGAAGACTTATGTATACCTCATCAACTAACTCTCCATGAAGAAACGCATTCTTGAACATTAAACTTTCGAAGCGACCAGTTTAAGCTAGCTACAAGCGAAAGAAGAACCCAAATAGTGATCCTTTTGGCAACAGGAGTAAAGATCTCATCATAATATATACCATATGTCTAAGTGAAACCTTTTTCTACATGGCATGTTTTGTATCAATTCATAGATCCATCGACATTATGTTTAACAATAAACACCCAGCGGAAAACATACTACCTTCTTGCCTTATGGTGGAGGCACAAGTTGCCAACTATTGTTCTTTTGTAATGCCTCCATTTCTTCCTCCATAGACTTTCTTCACTTTGAATCTCCCAACGCATCCTGCACTTTGTTAGGTACTGATACAACAAATATTTGATTCTCAAATGATTCATATGTCTTATATATTCTTTTAGTGGACATGTAGTTGGCTACTATGTACTTTAATTTTGCATGAACAATGGGTTCATATTTGGCCTGTTGACCTCGAGTAGACCTATTTGGTAATACATACTATTTAACATTAGACTCAATACTATTAGTATCAATAAGTGAACATACCTTAGATGAGTGATCTTCAATACCAGGGAACTATGGGTTAAGGATAGAAGTGATGACTAAGGGAATAGTTGTATCTTAAGATGCCCCTGAGTACATGGAGCATCTACTTCTGGACGAATTTTTGCTTCTTCAACTATTAGATTCAATGAGTTGAGAAATGGAGGCAAGATGCTGGTGATTTTGCTTGAATAGTTAGGCTAGATACTTCGACTTGTGCATGTTTAAGACTTTCCTACTGAGACTTATCCTTACGAATATATGTAAAGATTAGTCAAGTTAGGAAGGTCTGGCACTCATGATTCTTAATTTTGCAAGTATGCTTTTGATCAATTTTAGCCCATACATTCTTTAGCTTGGTAAAAAATATAGATACTAGTTGCCATGCTATTGCATACCGGTAGCTTTGCACATCAATTCATGAACTTGTATAAAGTCAGACTCATTTGTATAGAGATCTCCTAGAGTATTCCATATGGCTTCAACTATTTCACACTCCTCCACCATTTGTAATACATCATCAGTTATGGCTCTAAATAGAATTGACATTATAAGGCCATCATCATCTTCCCACTTAGTATAGGCCTCCACATCATCTTGACGAGGAGCCTTGATTGTTCCAATCACATGCCCCATCATGTACATCCTACGGAGATAAACGGACATAACCCTTTTTCATGTTTGAAAATTGGTACCATTGAGTTTGGTACCCCCAAAAGAGCCACCTTCTGAGCTATTGACAGAAACTTCAAATTTTTGCACTTCATTGATCTTAGAATCTTGATTTTCTTTCGAATCTCCCATTGAAATAGACAATAATAATGTACATCGAAATAAATATTACCTTTTATTTTGCCTTTTAAAAAAAAAAATACTGATGGATGACTGGGCTGTTGACTGGGCTTGAAATAAAGCTGATGGATGAATGAGCCGTTGATTGGGTTAATGGAAAATCGGGCTTAGGTTGGGCTGATGACTAGACTGAGCTTGCGTGAGAACCAAGAACCGTAGAACAGGACCGTGGGGACTACACGATCAGTTTGGGAGCTCTACAATTGCGACTATGACGGACTGGACAGGCTATTAACTTGTCACCTTGCGCCGGTGGATGGCTGCAATGGAGATTAGTTCTGGCAATGTTGGACCAAAGGAAGGCAGATCAACAAATCGTGGTAGAGACAAAGCGCGAACAGGCTGGGATAGATCTGGTAAAGAGCGGCAGTGGATTGGCTAAGGGAAACGACGATCAGGTAGAGGGCGACGGTCGTCTGGCTGAGACAACGGCAGTGAGGCCATAAGATGGGTATGATCGTGAGATGTGATCTATAAAAGATGGCAGCGATGGACTGAACGACGAAGCCAAAAAAGAGAAAAAGACAAAGTCCTTTTCTAATATTTGCTCTAATACTAAGTTAAGCAAAATGAAATTGGATAATCTTATTCTTCTCACAATTGAGTTATATATAAGAGATTACAAAAGTATAACCTAAGTCTCAATTACATAAAAGGAAAAGTATTAATGACGATAAGTTAGGTAAGTATTAATTATAATATATTATGCATTCCTTATATTGTACACTTTCCATATATAACTCATGCTAACATATTTTGGCTATTTTTATTAAGGAGTTGAGTTACGTTCATAGGTGTTCAACTAGAACTATATATCATTTTTTGAGTTGTGCATAATTTTTTTAGTTATTTTCGTAGCAATTTTGGTGTATCTGCACTTAGAACATGTTGTGCTTGTTAAGGCAGTTGAATCAAATGGGTTTTAATTTATTGAGAATGGGTGCATTTTCTCAATCATGCTAATGAAAGATTTTGCATTGTATCATTTTTATGGGTTTTTTCATCAATTTTAGTTTGGATTTGTTTGTTTTCGGCTATTGGTTTGGATGAGGAAGGACACTAATGGGTGGATAATAATTGTATTGCTCATATTGTATTTACCTATGACTTTTTTAATTGCTAAAAATATTCTGATACATATCTTATAAGACTGTTAATAGTGAGCATGTTGTAGAGATTGTTAAGAAATTTGGAGAGAATATTTTTTTTAGCTTGCTCTTAGATGATGAAAAAATTATCTTGACAATCGCCACACTTCTAGGAAGAAAATAAAGTTGCAATCGCAGCATTTTTCTAAAATCAAAAAAGCTTCAATTCCTTTTTCAATGGTGGTTTTGTAGAGAATAACATAAATATTTTTGGGATATTTGCATGGATGAGAAAGGGCCATTTAAAAGGAATAGAGAGACAAAATAAACGCCAATGTAATTTTATATCTAATAAATATGCATATCTTATTTATAAAAAATATCAGCACACAATTGTTACATGATTAATTTTTGGTTAATTTATATTTTTATTAAATTTAACTACTTAAAAATTATAAGATTAATGTGTATATTTTAAAGACTTAAAGTAATAACATGACCCTAAACTTTTAATTTTTGATAAAAAAATTTACTGACAACTTTATTCACTGTGCAAAAGTCGTTGGTGTGTATATGTATGTTACATCCAATTTTCCTAATTCATTGTATCTACAGTCGACAGTTTTTCGACTCTTAGTTTTCATCTACACACTTTCTGATTCTCTTTGTCTTATTGGTTCCTCAATGGATTCCTCCATAGTAGAAGCTCCATCTTCGTCATCATCTTCATGTAGACTACTCTCAATACCATCACTACCATCTTCGTCATCATCTTCATGTAGATTACTCTCAATACCATCACCACCATATTCAACATTACCCATTTCCCTCTCTTTCCTTACCAAAACCTAACCCCTTAAACTCTTGCCTCTACTCTCAACCCTTTTTCTCCACATTCTATCTCCCTTAGGCCAACTTCAAACCTCATTGTCCGAGGGGCGAAAGGCAAGTTTAGGCGTAAAAAGACCCACGTCTACATAGGCACGATAGGTCGCATTGATCACAAAAAAACTACTCTCATCGCTGCCCTTGTGGAAGTTTATAAGAACTATGAGTACTCTAATCTCAAAAGGTTAACCCAATGAGTAGAGGTACTCATCTTTCTTATAAACTCTTTTATAGTATCATATTTTATCAATGTGGGACAATTGAATAATTCCTCTAACATCCCCCCTCAAAGTGTGGGTCTTTGTCTCTTGCAAAGCCCATCACTTTGTATTTTAAACATATTTACTAGGTTATATTCTATTTGGGTCACTTGTTTTTTTTTCTTTCACAAGGCCCATTCATTTTTTTTATAAACTCATTATACTCATCTTTCTTATAAATTCTTTCATATTATTATCTTTTTTTATCAATGTGGGACAATTCCTCTAACATCCCTTCTCAAATTGTGGGTCTTTTGTCTCTTGCAAAGCCCATCACTTTGTATTTTAAATCTATTTACTATATTATATTTTATTTGGGTCACTTGTTTTTTTTTTTCTTTCACAAGGCCCATTCATTTTTTTTCCGAGGCGAAGCCCAAAGCATTTGGCCCGTTGACGACTGAAGCTCTGATACCTTGTGGAAGTTTATAAGAACAATGAGTACTCTAATCTCAAAAGGTTAACCCAATGAGTAAGAGGTACTCATCTTTCTTATAAACTCTTTTATAGTATCATATTTTATCAATGTGGGACAATTGGATAATTCCTCTAACAACCCTTACCATGGCTTTAGCTTCCATGGGCAACAGCGATCCGAAGAAATATGACCAAATCGATGCTACCCCTAAAGAACGATCTCGTGGAATCACCATTAATGCAACCACTGTTGAATACAAAACAGGGAATCGTCGTTATGCTCATGTGGACTTAATGATTCAAGAACATGATCTCGTTAAAATATCATCACCATTTCTCCATCACTCTAGATATCTCTATATAGAAGAATCTAATTATTTAACTATAATTTTCCTAAGTATTAATTAAATAAATATGTCAAGAAATCTCCTTACTTACCTGACTATCAAGGAAGATGCTAGAGTCGATGATAATCGACCTTAGCCAACATATATAAGAAGTAAAAGGGAGTGTATGGTGAGAGAGCAAGTGTAAGAGTGTATAATTATTAATTTGTATTTTAATAAATTATATAATTATTTATATTAAGCATTTGGGTCACTATATATCTCTTTAAATTTAACAATTTGGTATCAGAGTTAGGTTAATCACGGATCAATTTTATTGTCGGAGTTTCTAGAAGAAATTGTGTACAATCGCAAAGAATTGTGAAGCTTATTAAAGTTCAAGCTTGCTTGGATAATATAGAGGTGTTTTTCCGAGTCACAATAATGGCAGACCTACAAGGTATAAGAAAAAAGCTCAATAATAATAATTATAGCACGTGGTCATTACATATACAACCTTACCTTCAAGGCCATGACTTATGGGAAATTGTCGGTGGCGAGGAGGTCACACCACTGCAGGATGCTACTTTGAAGAAATGGAAGATTAAAGCAGACAAAGCTATTTACATGATCAGGGCCTTAGTGGAAAATCAAATATTTTAGCACAATAAACGTTGTGACATATCAAAGGTAACATGGGACACTCTTGCAGTACTCTTCTCAAAGAAGAATGATACAAGATTGCAACTGCTGAAGAACATACTCCTTTCAATTAGACAAGGAGAGATGTCAATTGTTGATTATTTTAACAAGGTAAAAACTCTTTGTCGCACGATCTTAAAGTTAGATTCTACTACTAATATTTATGAATCTAGAATGAGAAGAATTATTATCCATGGGTTAAATCCTAGCTATAGATGATTTATTATTGGCGCGTAAGGTTGGCCGACCCAACTTTCTCTGGCAACTATTAGAAAATTTGCTTACCGATCAAGAAGCGTTGGCAAAAAAAAAAATGTCTGAGGTCTCACTAAAGGGTAACGAAAAGGCACTCTTGAGTGGTAAAAGGAAAGAATGACGCAATTGGAGACTTAGCAAAGGATTATAAAGAAGATGAATATAGAAAAGGAGATTGAGAAGCTAAAAGTAAACATGATAGAAAAGGAAAAAGCCTTTAGGGGTTTCGTAAAGATAGTGGCGTGTGTTTTGTGTATGGTAAGAAAGGTCATTACTCAAGAGACTGGCGATCTAGAAAAAGGTTCATTGAAGAAAATACTGTGACATCCAACAATTAAGAAGAACATCAGAGTAAGGAAGAATTGGAGGTCATAGTATGCACAACAACAATTAAAGAGAAGCAAAGTACAAGTAAGAAGGAGTCAACACTTTTCGTATGTATCCCTGGACAAGTTGATTATGAAAGAGACTGGATTATTGACTCAAGGTGTACGAATCATATGATTGAGAATGAAAAGAAGTTGCAAAATGTTAAGGAGTACAAGGGAGACTGAGTAATAGTGCAAAGCTGTCGAAAAGCCATGTTGGGGAGACAATTGTCTTTCCACATCATGGTCCTATCATGTGCCTAGGAATAAGGAAAAATTTATTGTCTATATCACAACTAACATTTATAGGTAACTATGTCTTATTAGTGTGGAAAAATTTTATTAATTATTTGCTATGTGTTAAATAGAGCGCCTAATCTATAAGTAAAGTTTCACCATATGAAATTTTAAAAAATAAGAAATCTAGCTTATCTTATTTTAAACTTGGGTTATTTAGCCTATGAATGTGTGTTCAAAGGATATACTGTGAATAGTAAAGGTTAAAAATTATATGACTTGAATGATCATATAATTATAGAATCAAATGATGCAAATTTATATGAACATAGGTTTCCCTATAAATTGAAGAATAGTGGGAGTTTGTCTTCTAGTAGTTTGTCCATAACTAGAACTAGTGAAACAAATGAGGAATTATACACTGAACTTAGGAGAAGTAAACGAGTTTGAACCTCTAAGAATTATGAGTCTGATTTTTATGCTTATACCTTAGAGGAAGATCCCCAAACTCTTCAAAAAATCTTATCTTTTTTAGATGCCAACTTATGAAAAGAAGCCATAAATGATCTTTGGAGTCTTATAGAACTTGGAATTTAGTTGACTTATCCCATGATTGCAAGACCATAGGATGTAAATGGATACTAAAGAGAAATTAAAACCCGATGGTACTATTGAAAAGTACAAGGCTTGTCTTGTAGCCAAAAGGCTTGTCTTGTAGCCAAAGGGTATAGGCAAAGAGAAAATGTAGATTTTTTTGATACCTTTTCACCAGTCACACGAATAACTTCCATGCTTGTGCTTTTTTTCCTTGCTGCAATTCATGATCTAGTAGTGTACTAAATGGATGTTAAAATTACCTTTTTAAATGGTGATTTAGACGAAGCGATTTATATGAACCAACCTGAGGGTTTTGTTGTCTCTGGTCAAGAAAACAAAGTTTGCAAATTATATAAATCTCTTTATGGTCTAAAACAAGCACCTAAGCAATGACATGAAAAATTTGATAATCTAGTTATCACACATGGATTCAAAATGAATGAAAGTGACAAATGCATTTATTATAAACCTAAAAATGACATTTGCACTATTATTTTTTGTTCAAATATTCATGTTATAAATAATGTGAAAAACTTGTTGTGTAACTTTGACATGTAAGAATTTGGAGAAGCGAGTGTAATCCTTGAAATAAAAATTATTAGGTCTAAAAAAGAACTTTCTTTAGATCAATCTCATTACATTGAGAAGATCTCAAAGAAATATAATTACTTTAACTGCAAATCTGCATGTACTCCTTATGATCCTAGTGTAAAGTTGTTCAAGAATACTAGAGACGGTATTAGACAATCTACGTATGAAAGCATCATTGGTAGCTTACATTATGCTACTAATTGCACTAGGCCTGACATAGCTTATGTTGTGGGACTAGGCCAGATTGGAAAAGGATACAACGATGCTAATTGGAACATCCTTTCAGAAGACTCAAAATCAACTAGCAACTATATATTTAGCATTACTGGTGGAGTTGTTTCTTGGAAGTCTAAGAAATAGACAATTTTGACTCAATCTACGATGGAGTCTGAAATGATAGCACTAGCTAATGCTAGTGAAGAAGCAGGATGGTTAAGAAGTCTGTTAGCTAAGATCCCTTTATGGGAAAGATCAATACCAGCTATCTTGATCCACTGCGATAGTTCTGCGACTATTGCAAAGATTTAGAACCATTATTACAAATCCAAAGGTGACAGATTCGTCGTAAGCACAGTACTGTTAGAAAATTTCTCTCTACAGGAGTTGTAAGAGTGGATCATGTACGTAATGATGATAACTTGGCCGATCCTTTGACGAAAGGATTAGCAAGAAAAAAGGTTTTTAAAACCTCGAAAGGATTGAGACTAATGCTCTTGGAATGAAAAGTCACTTATGATGGTAACCTAACTTATAGACTAGAGATCCCAAGAAATAAGTTCAACATCGAGAATTTAAGTATTGTATACGTCATTAGTCCAATCCTTTGTAGGAACTACCCGTAATAATGAACCTATAAAAGAATCTCTTTATAACAAAGAGATTCATTGTTCCTACTTCACCTTAATTGTTATTTGGTTATAAAATGATATGAGATGAATCATGCTATTATAAAGTCCTATTCTATACTGTTAGAAGCATGAAGGCCTAAAGTGAAAAAAGATGAAATAATTATTAACTCTTAATGAGTTCTATACTCTTTGTGGAGTGAAGTACATAGCTACAAGAGTATTCTTGATAAATTCACCTATGTGAATGTGGAAGTGTGACCGCTTCCTATGGAGCTTTTGGGCAAAATTTACTAGAACATCCACTATACTAGAATACACGTGCATGTCTGTAAAGCACAGGCTTTTCAAAATACACCTTAGAAAGGTTGTGTGTGTATTGATGTTAGAGATAGAGTTCAAAACTACGAGTTACTCTAGTACATTCTAAAGCATCAATACTATGCAAAGGTTCAATTCGATAACACATTTATGCACAATCTTATATCTTTGATTGAACAATTGCTAGACAAAACTATTTTTATATAAAATCCAAGTATGAAATTGTTGGAAATTGTTGTGAATTTAAATAAAAAAAAGATAAAAAAAAATGCATAAAGTTTACTCTCCCAAAAAGTTTTGTCCCACATTACTTTTTTACATCTCTAAGGAGGTATATATAAGTAAATAGATTTACAGTTGGAATTGGCCCCCAAGGGGCACCCACTTTTGTGGAAGAGGAGAGAACCTAGGCAATTGTGGGTCCACTCACCCACACTCACTCGTCAGCACCGCTGTCTCCGATCTACCGGCCATGCAGTACCGAGCCGAGAGCGAGCGTGAGTACGTATGAGGTGAGTTGACACTTTATTTTAATTATTTTTTTCAACAATCAAACAAGATCAGACTTGGTCAAAAAAATTTCGTTCTTATCCAAACTAAGTCACCATGATTCCACGTTGTGACCGTTATTTTTATTACCGTTCTATTCCTACCACCCATGTTCGTCTAATCTTATCCTCCCGTTATCTTTGTGGTTGTTAGGCTCTGTTTTGCTCCTATAAAAGGAGCCTCAGTTCTCAGTTCTAAGACACACCTCAGAAACACTTCTCTTCCACTTTGTTCTTTACTTTCTCTGTTCCTTCTCTCTATTCTTCGTATAGATACAGAAACTAAGAAACAAAAAATCCATAAAAATTATCTTTCATATAGAATCTCAAAAGTACAAACCCAAAAAATACATAAAATATTTTCCAAGTTTAGATTCCAAGCAAAATAATTTCTTTAAAGGTGTAGCATTTCGAACTTTAGCTGTGTAGTGAAACTCCGAGAAAGAAAAAAAAGAGTTTTGGGCTGTTTTATCCTGGGGACGACAAGGTTGACTACGACTTGTACATTTTGGACAGAGCTGTAAAACCTCTTAAAGAGATCGACCTAATTTGCAACGCAACCCAAGGAGTATATTTCAATATATTGGAGACTGTGTTTCTATTTATTTTTACCTATCTACAGCAATAGTGTTCCTAAACAAACAAGATCAGGTTGACGATGAAGAGCTTTTACAGTTGGTGGATTTAGAGGTTCGTGAATTCTCTTTTCTTATGAATTTCCTAGTGATGATGTGCCCATTATATCTGACTCTACTTTATTGGCTTTAGAAGCTTTAATGGCGAACCTAAGAATTAAAATAGGTGAAAATCAATGGGTTGATAAGATTTATGAATTAATGGATGTTGTTGATTGTTACATTCCAATTCCTCAAAGGCAAACTGATTTGCCTTTCCTTTCCTTTTGGCTATTGAGGATGTGTTTTTAATCATAGGTCGTGGGACAGTGGCCATTGGGACAATTGAGAGGGGTAAAGTTAAGGTTAGGGATACTATGGATATAGTTGGCCTTACAGATACTAGAACTACTACCATTACTGGGGTTGAGATGTTTCAGAAGACCTTTGATAAGGCTTTAGCTGGTGAGTGGTGACAATGTTGGTCTTTTGTGTAGGGGAATTCAAAAGATTGATATACAAAGAGGGATGGCTATTGTTTATGTACTAAAGAAAGAAGACGTTGGTAGACATTCAAGTTTCTTTCCTAGGTATAGACCTCAATTCTATTTGAGAACCACTGATGTTACTAGGAAGGTGACACATATTAAAAATGTTAAGGATGGCGGAGTTAAATGAGTTATGTTGACTCAGTTTGCTTAAGGTTAGCTCATCTTAAGTCAGTTCTCGCTCAACTTAGCTTATCTAATTTTTAAATGAGTTGAACTAGGTAGCTAGATAACTCATTTAAATTTTTTTTATTAAACTTATTTAAAATATTTATGTAGCACCCCAATATTTTATATACATAAAGGCATTATCTAAATATTTTATTGATGAAACATAATAAATTATGATTTATTAAAAGAAAATCAAAATATTATTGAGACATTAATTATCAAATAGTATTAGATCTATAAAAAATTACAAAAAATTCAGCCAATTGTTAAGGTTTACAATTTACTTGATAGTTAAAAGAAATAATTTAATCCTAAGGAACCAATAACATTTCTCAAATATTGCTAAATCTTCGTCATGATGTTTCTGAAAATGGGAAGGGAAGCTTAAGGTGAGTAAAACCACTCAGCAAGCAAACTTATCTTACTTAGAACATTAAGTATACATAACACATGTACACACATGTAACTATGATATGCCTATGTTTATACTTATGAAGTAGTGCTTGTAATGTACATGTCTTAGACGAACATACAAAATCTTATCTTCATTAAATAACTTGAACCATTCACTTAAAAATCTATCATAGCAGAGCCTTACATAAATCACCCGTCAGCATCGGACACGTATGAAAGGCATGTACAAGTGAGACTTAACTTATAACTTAGCACAGTTGAAATTCCATACATAATTCTCACATGCACACATGCAACCAAACCAAAGATAAGAATTCTTTTGTCTCTAAGTACCCTAACTTATACGAAAGACATATCCCGCACACGATCTTTAACTTATTATAGTGCACTTAACTTATCATATTGCTCCAAAACATAAAATTTTTATAATGATGGTTCAAGTATCACATAAAATATATCATCTAAAACTTACTACTTTAAACTTTGCATAAAAATTATCATTCTTCAAAAGCTTAGCTTAAAGAAAATACTTTTAAAACTTATATTTGCAATAACATGATTAAATGAAGCATTGTTCATGCTATTGATAATCATGTAATTGTAAGCACACTTAATTCATTTAAATAGAGACGATATCACATAATCATGGCACATAAACATTCATTTAGCACATATCACATAATCATAGCACGTGAACATTCATTCAATGTATAAAAGCACAAGACATACTTAATATTTCGAGTAAGATAAATCTACTTACCATAAACAAATAACTAACACATTTAAAATCGCTAGCTAGTTCACTTGAAATTTAAGCTAAATAAATTATAATTGAATAAACATTAAACTCTCATGCTTTTTAAAATTATCCCCTTTATATAACTTAATCAAAATAATCAAAGAGTGTTATTTTAATAGTAAGATTCAACCCTTATTTTAGCCAATAATTTTTTTTCAAAAATTTCATATTTTTTGTCACAAAGTTATTTGTTGTTTTAACTGTCAGCATAAATTATATAATTTATTTTGAAATTATTTTGTGTCATAAAATTACTAAATTTAAAAAAAAAAAATCTTAAAAATACAATAAAATGTCTGGTAAAATTTTCAAGTAAAATCGAATGCTAAATAATTACAAAAATAATTTTTATTCACTAACTTTTAAAACTATCAGAATAAGAAAATCAGCAACCTTACTAACCTTACTAAAGTTAAACATTTTTAGAAAATATCGGTAAATCATTTTCAAACATTTTGGAATTAATTTTCATGGCTAAAACGGATTTTAAAACTAGTTCAATAAATATACTTAAAGACGTTTTAGTAGTGAACATATATAAATCAAAAATTCGTAAAATATTCATATTTGATCTAAAAATTACCAAATTTTAAAAACCATAAATAAGACATAGATAATACATTAAAAAAATTTCACATATTTTTAACATTTGTAACACTACAAACTAATTCCATAATTTGCATCCTATTTTCAGCAGAAAAACATAACATTTGTAAAATTTTAGAAAATTAAATACATAGAGTTTCTTAATTATTTTAAATCTAAAAGTTTCCTTATTGTGTCTAGTTACAAATATAAAAGTTTCATCTTCGAATTGCAATTGAAAGATATATAAAACAATCCTAAAATTCAAGTTTTTCAAAAATTGACATATTCAAAACACAAAATTGAAAAAAAATTCATAACAAATTCAATATATCTTAGGTTTTTGACAAATAAATATTCTTTGAACTCCAGAAGGAGACTAGTTTGATATAAAAATTATTTAAAATTTTATTAAGTAGTATAAGGGTTTGAAAATAATTTGTGTTCATGTTTCTGCAGAATTTTTGCAAATAACTGTCTTATAAATTTTTTTAAATAACTTATAAAATTATTAATTTTATGATTAAAATTATACAAAATAACATTCTTAAATTATTGCTTTAAAGAACTAAATATAATTTAATTACAATTAGAAAGGGAGAATATTACTTTTGAGGTAATCTTTTACGAGTAAGAAAAATTTCACGATCAACTTTGCAAATAAATGCTAAAACCCTACTACTTATTTAACGATCAACTATTATCTATTATCTAAACTAAATAATAATGAAAAAATAAAAAATAAAAATTATTTTTTGTGACTCTTTCTACAGAGAATCTTGTTTCTCTTTTTTTTTTTTTTTTTATCTAACATAATATTTGATATAATATAATAATATAGATATTTTTTTTTTAAATATTACAATTTAATTAATTATTAAAAAATAAAAATAATATCTTATATTCTAATAAATAAGTACATGATTTTTTTTAACACAATATGAGCTTCTTCTTTTTTTCAAAAAACTTTCAACTTTTTTGACAAATAATGTACAAACACTTTTTAAACAATATAACATGAGTTTTTTTTTTTTTATTATTATTAATCTAAGTTTTTAAAAGAATATATTTTTAAGATTTTTTTTTAGTAACTTAACATATTTCAAAATATAAATAATATCAAATAAAATGAGCATAACTTTCTATGTAAAATTTAAAATCACCCACCATAAAATTTCCTAGAAACTTGACATATAGAATTTTCTAATGATATATGAAATTAATCATAATTTATTCAAAATTAGTACTAATTATATTTTAAAAATGAGTCAATGATAAATAGAATAATTTCTAGTGGTATTTGGAAGAATAACTTTCTATAGAAAACTTGAAAATAAATACCGTAAAATTTCTTATAAACTAAAATTTTGGAACTTTCTAATGGTATATGAAATTCATAATGTTTTGTGAATTATTACAATTTATATTTTAAAAATGAGTCAAAAATATTTACTAAATCTGAATAATTTTTAATAACATAAGCATAACTTTTTATAAAAAACTAAAAATCATAAACAGCAAGATTTCTTAAAAACTAAACTTATGGAACTTTTAATAGTATATAAAATGATCATAATATTTCATGAATTAGTACAATTTATATTTTAAAAATGAGTCAAAAATATTCTATTGAATTTGAACAATCTTTAGTAAAATGAGTTTAACTTTTTTTAGAAAAATCAAAATCATAAACTAGACTTCTAAAACTTTCTAATAGTATATGAAATGATTCATAATATTTTGTAAATTAGTAAAGTTTATATTTCAAAAAAGAGTAAAAAAAATTATACTAAATTTAAACAATCTTTAATAAAATGAGCACAACTTTTTATAAAAAACTCAAAATCATAAACTATAAAATTTTTTAAAAACAAGACTTCTGAAACTTTCTAATAATATATGAGAAAAATTAATAATATTTTGTGAATTAGTACAACTTCTTTATTTCAAAAATAGTCAAAATAATCTCCAAAATCTAAACAATTTTTAGTAAACTATCACACCCACGTGTTACACACGTGAATAGGGGAAAATCGCAGTGAAAAGTTAAAAAGAGATGTATGCCATTAGAAATAATAATAATTACTACTAAATCTTACCTATATGTTGATGTTATCAACCATTATACAATTAAGACATGCATAACAAATAAAAATATTGAAGTGAAGTTAATATATAATATTTTGTTATGTTAAAGCTTTTTTTATTATTATTATTATTTGTCAAAATTCAAAGCTCATATTATCTCTTACTTTGTAACTAATTAATAATTTAAAAATGTATCAAAAATTTTGCAATTTGCCAACATATAACACAATCCTACCAAAAATTGCATATTTATTTAAACATGTGATACAACTATTGATAGAGATGTCATACATGAAAAATCTTATGCAAATTTATTCTTTCATATTTGATCAATAATTTATATCTTATATTATTGACACTCACATATTAAAAATATTAAATATTAGTGACGCTCTCATGAACAAATTGTTTTGATTTAAGTTGCTTATTTATTTATTTATTTTTAAAAAAATAACATGTTTATTTGGAAGTTAATGTATGTTTTTCACTGTTCTTTTATTTTCTGATAAATACTCAAAAAAATATTTTATCAAGATTTAAAGAAATTAAATAAAACGCCAATTTGAACTAAAAGAATATTTGATTACTTTAAAAATTAATAAAAATTGGGATAATTATACACATAATTGAGATAGTTAATAAGAATAAAATTTGAAATAAAAAAGTAAATAATTGTTATTTAAGATATTATTGTCATATATATAAAATAGGCTGTACAAAAATGTAAAAGTAAATTCTCTAATCCCTTCACACTTTTATATAATAATAAGATGAGCAAAATTTTTTATTGAAAATTTGTAATCATAAACAGTAAATTTTTTTACAAACTAGACTTCTAAAAATTTCTAAAGATATATGAAATAAATTATAATATTTTGTGAACTAATACAATTTACATTTAAAAAATATTCAATAGAATTTGAAAAATATTAAATAAAATGAGCATAATTTTTTAAAAAACATAAAATTTGGAAACGTGACATTTCTTATAAAATAGGCTCTTTAATATTTTTAATGATATATGCATTCAATTATGAATTAATACAATTTAAATCTTAAAACTGTGTCAATGATAATCTCTTTAAATTCAATTATCTTGAGCATATTTTTTAAGTTAATATTTGTTTTGAAATTTTATATTTATTAGAAACTGTGTCAATGATATTAATGATATTAATGATATTAATATTTTTAATGATATATGCATTCAATTTTGACTTAATACAATTTAAATCTTAAAACTGTGTCAATGATAATTTCTTTAAATTCAATTATCTTGAGCATATTTTATATTTTAAATTTTATATATATTTATTAGAACATTTTAATATAAATATAATTTTATCTTCTTTTTTAAAAAAAAAAAATCAGTTGTTACCCTTTTTTTATTTGTTATTTTGATTAAGAATATCATTTTAATCAATTCTGTACATTTTAATAACTTTTTAATTTTCTCACTCATTTATTAGTTTTTTTAATTTTACATATATTTATTAAATGTGCTAATGAGCTACTCATTTAAGTTAATGAGTTAAATGATTTGAATTTTTTTAGCTCACAAACTAACTTTAAATAAGTTGAATTGTGTTGAATAACATTTAACATCTAGATAAGGAGTCTAAGATGGTTATGCCTAGAGATCGAGTGGAGCTTATAATGCCTATTGCTTGTGAGCAAGGTATGAGGTTTGCAATTAAAAGTTGAGAAAACTGATGGTGCTGGAGTTATTGAATAAATATATGGAAGAAGGACGTTGGTAGTCCTGTATTTTTTATAATAGAAGTAATTTAGCCTGTACATTTTTAACTAATATATGTTAGTATTATATATTTGTTAAAAGGGACACTTGGGTCCTAAATCTTGTAATAGGATTTTTAATGGGTTTATTACTTTAGTAGTACTTTTATTCAATAAAAAATACACATATAAATTTATATTTTTAACGGTACGTTTGTAATTTTTATTTAACATTAGGTATATTAATAGTCTAAAATTAGAATATAATTGGAGATTTCAGCATATGCCACACACTTGAGCAAACAATGAAGGAAAAACTCGTTTTAAAATAATTTAAATTTTATTTAACAACTATTAACCAAAAAATATTTTCAATTTTAATCCAAAACAAAACAAAATCACAAAAAGCTAAGACAAAGTTTCAAGAAGATCCTAAAGAAATCAAACTCTCTTAAAAATGATGAATTTGCAATAAAATCAAATTGGGGATTAATAGCTTTGCGAGAAAAAATTAGTCATTTTATCTCGATTTAGCATCTAATAAAATTTATAATAGCTCCAACACAATTAGAAATGGCAAGTTGAAAATTGAGAGGTGGTTCACTAGCAAGAAATATTTCTAAAGACGAGTTTACCCTTCATTTTTTCTCATGTGCATGGCACATGTTAAAATTTTCAATTAAATATTAATTTTAAACTTTTGAGTACTTAACATTAAATGTAAGAATTACTATTATAAAAATATAAATTCACATGCATCTTTTATTGAATAGAGTTATAACTAAAATACCAAACTCTTAAAAGGTACAAAATTAAAGGTCTCCCTTACCAAGAGCTATGTGCGTGTTAGCATATTGAACTTTGTCATTATTTTTTGTTTGTTGGTTCTTGAGGGTTGTTTGATTCACCTTTGTTTTGTTTGTTGTTAAGGTGATTTAAATAGAGGAAGTACTTTGGGCCTAAAATATTATGTATTGTTGATAGCTTAATTTCTATCTTTTTTGCTGAAGAATTTATTCTCATTTGTTGTTGATACTTGCCACTTTGTGAAATGAATGTAATTTGCCATTTGATCATGAAATTGAATAGAATTATTATATTTCGTCAATGTTTTAGTAAAGTCTAAGACCATATATATACCTTGGGCATTTTAGTTCTCTATCGTTTGCAAAACAAAAACACTGGCGTCATGATTCGGGTGCATTGTTTGTAATTTGAGATATATGCAAGTGGTTCACGGCATGAGAAGAGAAAGCATAGACTCTGACGACGAGTAACGATATTGGCGTGTTATTTATAAAAAGATCATCAAATGGCTTTGTTTTCTTTTGTGTTTTCATTGCTTAGTCATCAGCAATGGTTTTGTCCATTATCAAATTTCCTATATATGTTTGCAATCAAGAGAAATACTATTATCAGAATTATTTTAAAAATTAATAAGAAATTCAATTCTCTAAATAATATTAACACATGATAAAATTTGATTAATATAAATCTAAAAATATATATAATTTTTTCTATTATTACGCTATCATATAGGTCGTTTGAAGATCTTTGAAATTACTTAAAAAAAAAACTGCACATTTAAAATCAACATTCATGAGTACAAAGTACAAACCGACCATTTTTTCTTGTATCCTAAATCTAAACTTCAGAATTCGATTGGACACAATTATCGACTGTAATCTTTATTTCAACTCTATCGATCATCCTATCCAGTGACTTACATATTTGAGATGGAATAACTTTTTCACCCTAATTTAATACGTATATTAATATATTAATTTCTATGATATAATTTAATTAAATTTTTATTAGTAAGTAGTTTTATAATCACTTAATAATTTTATATTTTAAATTTTATATTTAATTTATAATTAATATGTCACTTATCATATATAATATTTTAATATATATAATTGAGATAATGCTAATTTTTGAACTAATTATTATTGTTATAAGGGGAATATCTGACATGCATCTTGTTGTGTAAACGTAATATTATTAGGAAGTGATGAAATAAAATAAAACAGTTTTTTGATTATATTGCCCGCATAAAAATAAAATTACTTTAAAGATGTCTTTCATAGAAAATACCATGAGTTTAATAGTTTTATTTAGTTATTCCTTTTTTATTGCTTAAGTTATATTTTTTTTATTAAACTTAATAAATATTAAAATTAAAAAAAAAGTTAAAGTTTATACAAGTTCTGTAATTATTGAAAATGTACACTTTAGTTATATCTTTTAAGGTATACCTTAAGGGTCCTATAATTTTTCAAAATGTGTACTTTAATCCTCTATCTTTTAAGTTATACTCCTAATATCCTATAATTCATCAAAAGTTCTAAACAAGTTCAAATAGTTCTTTTTTTTTTTAAGGATAAATTTAAAACTTTGAAAAATAAAATAAAATCAATAAAAAAAATAATCAAAATTTTAATTCTATAATCTTCTCATTTTTTTAATCAATTTAAAATTTAATTTTTTTATTTACTTATATTATTTAAAAAATCAAATTTTTAATATTCATTTAAAAAAAATTACTTTTTTGTATTTTATTTTTTAAAATTTTAAATTAATCCTTGAAAAAAAAAATAGATTTGATTAAAAATTTTGAAAAATTATAAAACCCTAAGTATATATCATAGAAGATAGAAAACTAAAATGTACATTTTAAATAATTACAGAATTTTAGGAGTATACCTTAAAAAATATATGACTAAAACGTACGTTTTGAATAATTACAAAACTTGTAAAAATTTTAATCCTTAAAAAAATGCATAATAGTTATGATCATTAGATAAAAATAAAAGTAGACTTAATAAAACATTAAGGTTACGTTTGGTTCACTGAATGTAATCATAATTGTAATGAAATGTAATGTAAGAAACAGTATTACTATTACAGTGTTTGGTTTAGTCATTGTAATCAAAAAAGGAATCAATATTACAGTGTTTGGTTTGAACACTGTAATATAATGGAATAAAAAACAAAATAATATTACATTAATACTCCATGTTTCAATGAAGTTTAAATAATTTCATTTTACTATTATTTTCTAAATCAAATATAATATATTCTTTAAAATTATATAATTATTTTAAATTCAACAATTCAGCAAAAAAAAAAATTAATCATAACAAAAAAAAAATGTAGCATATAAAATTTTAGCAATTCATAACAACAATTAATAAAATTTAATCACCTAAATTTAATCACCTAAATTTAATCACAACAATTTTAGCAAAAAAATCACAATTTCAACCAATTCATAATAACAATTAATAAAAAATGTAATTTTAGCAAAAAAAAAATGCATTTTAGCAAAAAAAATACAATTTCAGCAACAAAAAAAAATGTAATTGTCGATAGCACAAAGGGAGGGAAGGCGCACGGAGAGGTCGATGGATGGTTAGACGCAGGACGGCTAGACGGAAGTAGAGGTTGGACGATTGAACTCCAAGAGGCAGAGGCGAGGAGTGGATGTACTCGAGATCACGGCCCACGGAGGACCGAGGGCAGCTGGACAGAGAACGCTGGATGGCTAGACGGGACGACGCGAGCTAGACAATGTAATGTAATCCCCTTTCTTTATATTGGGATGTGTAATCCATTTTTCTCTTTATGTAATTAATTACATTATATTACATATATTTAATACAACCAAACAATATAATGTGCATAATCAATTATATTTCTATTTCATTATAATCAACCAAACATAGCTAAGTTTTATATTTCTAAAAGAGCTTATTTAAAATGTGCTCTAATTTTTTAAAAAAATAAAATATGTGGGCTGTAAGTTCTCAAAAACCTAATTTTGTTCCTTTAGCAAGGACCCAAATCATTCCGAGGGCTCTTTTTCCTTGTATCGTTGTCTGTAACTCTGTACAGCTTGCAATTCGAAGCACAAGTGCAAAGGATCTATGGCAACGAGTGAAGCGAAAACAAAGGAGAAGGAAGGGACCAACCTATTGGGTTTGCCCACCTTTAAGAAACTTGAGAATGGCCGCTTCAAGTGCGTTGAGACAGGACATGAACTACTGGCTAAAGACAAAGACTCCTACTCTCAGTGCAAACGTTGTCGTTTGGGCCTTATAGACTATGCTGTGGCTCATACTAAAACCCCAGTGAACGTGTTCAAACAAGACCCTCTTTGCCGGTATATAAATTTGTTCTCTCGTTTCAAACTTCAACAAGTTCATGGCTTCTTTTTTTTCGTCTCTTTTTTTAATTAGCAATCCATTTTAAACCAAACTTTGGCTTAGACAGTAATTTGTATGTCTGGTTCTTTTGATAGTTCGAAGTTGATGTGCAAGTTGACTGGGGAAACTATCAATAAGTCTGAAGAACATATCTGGAAACATATTAGTGGGAAAAGGTTCCTCAACAAACTAGGTTGGTGCCTTTATTCTTTTCCTCTTATGAGCGTGTTTTACAAAGTATTGAAGTCAATTAATTGAGACCTGTATCAATTTGTCTACAAATTGTATTCAAAATTTATGTGTTCTTTTTCTTTTCTTTTTTTAAATATATGTGCTTCTTATGGTACTTAAGAAATTCAAATGATGATCATTATAAGAAATTATTGTACACAGAGGAAAAGGAAACACAAAAGTTATCATCTAATGGAAAGATGGAAGATATGGATGAGCAGATTCCCCAAAAAGTGTCTAAACCCAAAAAAGATAAAGTGAAGAAAAAGAAGAAGGAAAAACCAGTTGAGGAAGCTATCTCTTCTGAAGTGAGGAAGTCTTCAGATGGAGAAGGTGATGCTGAAGAACCTGTGTTTTTGTATGCTTTTTTCAATTATAGGAATATTCATGTCCACTGTGAATGTAACATGGTAATGATAGTTCAAAATGGACAGCATTATCATACGATTCATGTATGTTATTAAGTGGAGTTCTCAACCCTCATCTAGATAGTCCAGTTCAGATGCAAAGAGTTGTTGTTAACATTTAAGCCACCTCAGTGTTCCCAAGTTGATGAAACTTGAAAGATGATCCATATACCTCTAATGGATTTCGTAGTTAATATGGATTACTGAATCTTGTTCCTAAAACTTATCTGGTAATACTTCAAACGAGAAATGACACTAGCAGATTGTTAGTTTTAGTGAAATTTGCATAATTTTCATCACGAGCTACCTTTTTGTTTTTACAGATGGACTGCTTTGTTTGTATGTCTAGGAGGTATTGTCATTATAGCCTAGCCTATTTGTATGTCACAACTTACAAGACTTGTGCTAGGTTGCGAATGGTTTTCGGCTTGCGCCTAATATAATTGGTTCTTACTTTTTCCCCAACACTACTTTTTGTTTGTTTGTTTGTTTGGTATGCCCCAATACCACATTTCATGGTAATTTCCTTTTTCAGATGATGCAGTTGAAAATGGTAACAAAGATTCGGAAGAGCGTTCTAAGCGGTGAGTCACTCCATTATTTTTATGGAGTGTACGATTGTATCACATAATTTCTTGAGGTCATTGTTGATTTACCTTGTATGGATAGCTCAAGTGTCATTCTGCTTTGTAGGACCAAGAGAACATCCATAGAAATTGGACCTAGCAGTTTTGCTTCAAGAAAGAAGAAGAGTAAGAAGAAGAAGAAGAAGAATGCATGTTGATGCGAAAAGTAACTTCACTCAAATGTTTAAAGAGTCCCTCCTGTAAAACAGTGTTTTCTTCACCCACTTCATAGTTTCTATTTATTGCGAATTATTTTCTGCTCCTAAAATGAGGGAGAGATTTTTGCCCTAGAAATTGAAGGTTTTCAAATTTAAGTGTCCTCACAATACTTTTCTCTTAAACTGTTTGTAGATGGATATAAAATTTTATCAATTTTATATATGAATTTTTCAAAGCTAGCACTTGGATTTAGTGTTTGCTTGTGCTTTTGGTGAAAGTTACTCTAACCTAGACAAGTGAGGATAAAGTGTTTCAAGCATATATAGTTTTGCTTTTTTCACGAAGCACAAAAGGACTTTCAGACTTCTGAGTACGGAAATTATTAATCTGTAATTTTTTTGTTTTTAGTTCAGAATTGTTTTTTGGTGTTAGAAGCATTCTGGAAAAGCAGAATCAAACTCTACCATGCCTGGTTTGACGCGTAAATTACCATACAAGCATGCATCAATATCTGTGGTCACAAGCTTTGGCATTGGAAAGTTCCTACAAATGGCATGTATTCCATCTGGAGCCTGCAATCAAAGTAAAAAATCAATAGATCCAATGAACCAGACTCCCCTAGTTCGTTCCAAGTCTTACCTATTCTTTCTCTCTTTTTTTATTTTTTATTAATTAGGATTTATTCAATTGATGCTTTTAATAAAAAAAAAATTAATAAAACTAAATACATATAAGTAAAGAGACGGAAAGTAAGCAAATATTTGAAGTAATTTTTATTAATTGTATAATACAATACTAAATATCTTATTTATAAGATTTTCAAGATATATTATGAATTTTGAATATAAAATATGATAAAGATTAAATCTCTAATTAAATACAAATTTATAATACCATGAAATCTTTATTTGAAATAAATCTAACTATAAGAGATATAATATTATATTTAAGATTTGACATTTAAATTATAACTCTTTATAAATGTCAAATGTATTAAAGTCAAATGTATTAAAGTCAAATGTATTAAAGAATATATCTCGTTAACAAAATCTTGCTAGAAAAACTCAATAGGATAAAAAACTGGCAAAAAAAAAAGAGTATTATTTTAGTGTAATATGCTTAAGTTGTTTCATTAAAATCTTTTCAAGAAAAATTCAATAGGATAAAAATCATATAAAGGAAAAAGGATACAATGTGTTCTCCTTGATAATGACAATTATTAGATATGAGATGTCTTTTTAATTGGCACATTTTAACATTATTATGACAATCTCTCAAATTTTGAAGTAAATATATTAACTTATGGCGAGTGGGCCATTTAGTCGTTACTTGACTTCATACGTAGTATACTTACTCCATATTTCATCGGTGTAAGCTAAATGTATTTACTTTGATAACATGTTACATTTAGTACTAACTTGCGATATACATGTTCTTTAAGGTAACTTGTTTAGTTAGTTCTTATAAAATTCATTAGAAATTTTACACTTATAAATTATATTGCAGTAATAATGATAATTCATATATTTAATTTATAATAAGACTCATCATTTTGTTCTTCTATAAGATTCAACATTCGTATATACTTTGATAACATTCATGAACGTGAATAAATACATTGAGCATCAATTATCTTATTACATGATATCAATCGATTATAAAATGAAGTATAATAGGAGAAAATTTTCATATCATACACAACTAAATAATAATTTGACAAAGAATGTGCATATGTTTTAGGATGAAGAGCTCTTTGTTTATGCAATAAGTGTCATTTAGTCCCCTAGCTTAGAAAATATATCTTTAAGTCCATTTGCTTATAAAAAAAAAGTGTTTTGAAGTCCATTTACTTGTAACAAATGTGTCAAATAAGACAAAATTAATTTTTCATTTAATTTTTTGTTAAATCTAACGAAATAGTACATGTGTTACATGCATGTTTATATTTTTTCATAGATATATATCAAATTAAATAACTTAATTAAGAAAATTACTCTAATTTTTTACAATTTCTTTTGATTAAACTTAAATAAAAATTTTATTATCTAATTTGTGATTTTAGATATTAAATAATAAAAATTATATTTAAATTTTATTGAACTCGATCAAACTTAAATAAAATTTTCATTATTTAAGTTGTGACTTTAAGTAGTAGACAATAAAATTTTATTAAAAATTATATTTAAATTACATTGAAAATTTTATTTAAATTTTTTTTTAAATTAAAAAAATTGAGTAATTTTTTAATTAAATATTATTTTTTTAGGTATATATATGTATCGAAAAATATAAATATACATGTGTCATATCTGCTATTCCGTTAGATTTAATGAAAATTGGATGAAAAATTAATTTTGTTTTTGCTTGACACATTTTTTACAAGTAGAAGGACTTAAAAACACATTTTTCATAAGCAAAAAAATTTAAAGACATTGTTGATAGTTAGGTGGTCAAGTAAATTGGTGGTTTTTCTTTTAGGTCATTGTTGTAGCCTAGATTGTTTACACCTAAAAATCTCGTGTTTTATTCTTTAATTTTGTATTTTATTTTTACACTCGATTGCATGTATGGCCGTTGTGTTTAGGTTACATAATTAAAATCTGTTAAAATTGAAAATAACTTATTTATCCCCATCTAAGTATATTTGGTCTATAACTAAAAACTTTAAAATATCTTATAATAAATAAATTAGTTTCAAATTCTATTGATGACTATAATAGTGAGGTTAACTAAGAATCTATGATTCAATAATATTTATTTTTATAACAATATTGAATTTGAATTTTAAACATAATTAGATGATTCAAACAATTTTCTAAAAATATTAAAACCATATTTTTATAATAATAATTACAATTAAATAAAAATATATATCACTTATAACAAATTATTCATAGAAAAAATATAAGTAAATAATAATATGTAATCTGCGATAAAATAGAGAATTTGATTTGAAATATTTTTAGAATTTTTTGACTTTTCAGCATGATAGGATATATAAAATTATTGTTGAGGTCAAGAATAAGAGTTATTGAAGACAACATTATAATATAAATATATATAGATATTTGACATATAAACCAATCTAATTTAACAAATTTTAAAAGTAAATAAACTATAAATATTATCGATTATGATATCCAATTAAATCGATTAAGAAATTTTTAAAAAATCTTGATAGATTTTGAATGAAAATAAAATTTAAATTTAATCATATAGAATAAGAAAATTTAAGAACATGTAAATTTTGTGATCAGTATTATACCACAAAAAGCTTGTGACATATTATATCCAATGTCATTTTACATGTGTAAAACTATAAGCATTGAACATATATTATCATATTGATAATGTATTACAAATAAAACTAAATAAATATTAGAGAAGAGAGGGAAAGAAAGCAAAAAGCTAAAGTAATTCTCATTAATTGTTGTGTTTACAATACACTATTAAATGCACTATTTATAGAATTTTTAAAATACAATATGAATTTTGAATCTAAGATATAATAAAGATTAAATCTTTAATAAAGGACAAATTTATGATAGAATATAGATAAATATTTATTTAAAATAAATCTAATCATAAGAGAGATAGTATCATATTTAATATTTGACATTTAAATTATAATATTTTTACAATATTTGCTCTAGGCATAGCCGTTTGGTTAGGTATTTAAATATCAGAATGTGTAAGTTGTGTAACATTATTTAAAATAAATTTAATTTATAAAAATATTTAAAAATTTAGATGTAATTCAAAAAGTCATTATTTTTAAAATATTTTAAAAACTTATTATTTTTTATGAGTTTTAATAGAGTTTTAGTTAAAATAATTACATTGCACGTTAATTATTTTACATATTTTAATTTTTTTTTGATTAATTTATATAACATATTTAAAATAAATATAAAATTAATTTTCTTATACTTTCATATTAATTGTGAAAGTTAAATAGTATTTAGAATTCTTATAAGATGTGGTAATTATTATATAATTAGAGTCGTTCTTTGACGTAATTCTTATTCTATTATTATATTTAGGGATGTCTATGAATAATATCCCTAAGATTTTATATAAATTCAAAAATATCTCTAAGGTTTTAGAAATATCACAAATATATTTGAAACTTAACATAAGTTAAAGATAACGAAATTAAATAATAAAATGACAGAAATAATATAAAATCAAAACATAATAAAAATTGATACACAAGATATTTTAGTATATTTTTCACAATAAATGATACTTAATAAAAAGAAATTTAAAGAAATCCAAAAATTAAAATTAAATCTTAAAAAAGGTGATAGATTTAAAGAATCATTATTTTCAAAGATAAGAAAAATATTTCCAAAAAAATATAGTCTATTACAAATAAGTAATAAGGGAATTAGTATTATCATAACAAATGCAAGAGGAAGGAAATATACTATTAATTGACATAGAAATAATTATGGATAAACTATCAAAAATTTCACAAAAAGATAAAGAAAAAATTATATATATTCATCTAAGAGGAATACAAATCCTAATAAAAGTATATTTTAGAGAAGAAATAGATACATCCATAAAACTAACATTATTATATAATATGATAATAAATAAAAAAGAGATTTTATTAAGAATGGTCTATGAAAACTTAAGATATTAGAAATTAAAATTTATGATATATTCTAAATTTGCTGTTAACATTTATGATTAAAATTTAAACTAAATATTAAACTTAGCCTATGAATTTGAAAGAGAAAAAATAAAATTACTCATTCTCAGTACACTGTATAGTATGATATTTATTAACTAATAGACATAATAATTCAATATATGGAGTTATGGACAAAATGAATTTATAGAAATGAAAAAAAATTCAAACAATAGAACAAATAATAAAACCATAAATAATAACAAATTTTAAAATACCAAAATAATGAAATTTAGATATAAAAAAAAAAAAAAAAAAAACCTCTCATATAAGGAAGAAAAAGTAATGTTTTAAGAATTAAGTTTAATGATAATTAAACAAAGATTATTAGACCTGAATGAGAAAAAAAGAAGAAATAAAAGAATTAAACAAGATATTAAGAAAGTTAAAAATTTATTAATACATGAAGTAATAGGAGACTAGAGGATATTAAAATTAAAATTATAAGAAATAGAATTAGAATTAGAATAAAATGTTAATATAAAAACTATAATGAAAGCATTAGTCCTTTTAGCTAAAAAAAATATATACAACATGTGAATTAAATACTAAATATTTACAAAACCTAAACGAAATACCGAAAAAAAAAATCTTGAAGAAATAAGAGAACACATTTGTACAAAAAAATTACAATTGAATATGCATAAAGAATTTACAAAATTAAGAAGAGATATTAAAAATATACCAAAAAGAAATGGATTAAGATTTGAATCATTAAAAAGATTAAAAGAAAAACATTCTAGAAAATATGATGTATTAATACCCAAAAATGATGAAAAAATATCCAATTTTTTCAAGTTTTTAAAAATAAAAATTCCTTTAAAAGTTACCAAAATTATGTCATTTGTGCCACACAAGTAGGAGTGTCAAACGGGCCGGCACGACATGGCACGACCATTTAAACACTTGGCCCGTTGGCCCATCATGCCGGCACGGCACGACCCACCAAATGTTCGACATGGCATGGCACAACACGGCACGGCACAGCCCGTTAGCCAAAATGAGTAGCACGGCACGGCCCATGGCCCACCGCCCTTAACGAGCTGGGCCAAGTAGGCACGGCACGCGAAGCCTTATTATTTTAAAAATTAATTTAAAAAAAATCAATAAATAAATAATTTTTTTTACATTTAAATAAAATTGGACATAATCTAATGAATTTCTAACAATCTATAAAATGAGAAGTTGAGAGTTCGACTCTCACTTTTAATTTTTTAAAGTATTATTAATAATTTTTAACTAAATAATTAAATAAATATATAATAAAAATGAAATAAAGGGGTTGCAGGCTGTACCGGCCCGTTAAGCACAGCCCAACGGACCGAGCAAGGCACGGCACTTTAAAGCTCACGGGCCAAGAATTGAGGCACGACACAGCCCATATAAGGGTCAAGGGCCGGCACTGCATGCTAATTAACGGGTCAAGGGCCGACACAGTACGCTAATTTGTTGGCTGGGCCGTGCCGGCCCGTCCTTTTTGACACCTTTACACACAAGTCTCTTATATTAGGTTACTTGTGTCGTTTAGCTTTTAGACTAGAAACAATATCATTTAATTTCTTAACTTTATGAAAATGGTCAATTAAGAAATATATATACTATTTTAATAATTTTTCAATTAAAATATCATTATTTTTCATTAAATAATTAAAATGTAATTAAAATATGAGTTTTTAACAAAGACAAAAATAAAATTTAATATAAAATTATTTAAGAAAAAAATTAACAATAATAATATTCAAACAAGTGTTATTTAAATATATATTTTAATTTTTAATAAAAATAATAAAACATTAAAACTAAATAGTGGCAATTAACAAATATACAAAATGAATATTTTGTGAAATTTTTTCATATTAATTGTGATTTTATCATTATTGAAGACTTGTATTTTAATCACATTTAATTACTTAACAGAATAATAATAATATTTTAATATAAAATTCATTAAAATAATATAATTTATTATTAATTACCCATTTTATAGAGTTGAGATATTAAATGACAACATTTATAATCTAAGTAACTAAAACAGTACTAATGACTTAATCTAAGAAACTTTTATATCATTTTTATCTAAAAAATATAATTTTTTTCAAAAATTACCAAAAATAAAAACATTTACAAATTTTCAAAAATAACATTTCTTTAAAAGTTACATAAAATAGAAAGTTTTTCAAAATTTTGATGGAAATTGTTTTAAAAATTACCAAAAATAAATTTTTCTAAATTACCAAAATGATATATTTTTTCTAAAATTACCTAAAGTAATTTTTTTTTTCCCAAAATTACCAAAAAATAAACTTTTTGTAAATCTTCCAAAATAGAAATTGTTCTAAAACTTACCTAAAATAATTTTTTTTTTAAATTACCAAAAAGTAGATCTTTTTTTCCAAAATTAACAAAAATTAGAAACTTTCTCTAGAATTACCAAAAAATAGAAACACTTTGAAACTTACCCCAAATAATATATTTTTTTAAATTTATTAAAAATATAATTTTTCTCAAAACTTACCAAAAAATAATAACTTTTTTAAAACTAAACAAAAATAAAATCTTTTTCATAAGTTGCCAAAAGTAGAAACTTTTTCAAACTTATCAAATATATAAACTTTTCTCAAATTTTCAAAATTATAAATTATTTTAAAAGTTACCTAAAATAATTTTTTTCCTAAAATTACAATTTCCTAAAATAATTTTCAAAATTATAAATTATTTTAAAAGTTACCAAAAGTAGAAATTTTTACAATTTTTTTTCAAAAGTTACCGAAAATATTTTTTTTTCCTAAAATTACCAAAATTTAATATTTTTCAGAAATTATCAAAAGATTAAAAAAATTCAAAAATTTTCAAAATAGGCACTTTTTCCAAATTTTCAATAATACAAACTATTCTATAATTAAAAATTATAGAAATTGATTTCAAAGTTGCCAAAAATATTTTTTTTTTCCTAAAATTATCAAAAATAAAAAAACGTTTTCAAAACTTGCCCAAATTTAGTAATTATTCAAAATTACTAAAAATAGAAATTATTTCCAAATAAATTATTCTAGACAAAATATAATCATAATCACTATATAAATGTGATTGTTGTTACAATTTTTTTTATTAATTATATTTATTTTTTTTATTAATAGTATAATAAATTATAGGGTGAAAAAAGTAATTTTATTGTGATAATAATAAAATAATTTTGTTAATATTATTAAGAAAAGAGTAATGTTATTGTTATAATAAAGAATATAAAATGGTCATTTTATTTTTATTATTAATTATAAATTAGTGTTATTAATATTAAATAAAATAATTATAATAAATTAATATTATAAAAATAATAAATTGATTCATAATATCGTAATCCAAAAAAATTTGCTTTTGAAACAGTTGTTACGTGCACGTATTAATTACTTGCTTTTAACAATGGATAGAAAGCCATTGGCAACTGGCGTGCACGTCAACCCAAACATATACCATTATTGAGAAATATAAAAAATACAAAAAATACAAAACAAATACAAATACAAATACAAATACAAAAAAAAAAAAAAAAGGAAGAAGGGAGAGCTGATTAAAAATTATTAGTTATTAAAATGCAAAATTTATTTAATTATTTAAAAAAAAATACAATTACCTAATACTTAATAAATAAAATAACTAATATAATTAATATGAATTTATTTCAAAAGTAACAAATAATACATTTATAGCTTATATCCTAACGAGTAGAAGAGGGGATAATTCATATTGTTTTAAACAAATCAAAATAGATTATTTGATTAATAAGAATATTGTAACCGAATGATCCGATTTAGTTAACAATTTTTAATTTATCTTTTAGAATCTCCTCTAAGCTAGGCCACACTTTCTGAATATGAAAATATAAACCATCAAAAGGTTGCAACACAATGTATCAAGTCCCATGATATTACATTTGATAAAACTAACTAGCTAGCTAGATAGATAGATAGATGAACCAAGCAACCACACCTTGAACCTGTTGACTTGAAGGTTAAATATACAGATTTAAGGTTTTTTTTTTTATATATAGAAATATACAGATTTAAGTTTATTTGGTCAGCTTTGAAAGAAAAGAAATTTCTAAAAGCCTAGAAAATAAAATTAAAAAACATATATTAGAACATGCATGTTACTTTAAGGTATTCTCTATGTTTGATGAAGTAAAGAAGTTAGTTATGGAAGGCTTGTATTCATAAACATAGTCCAAAGTGTAGAAAGGAAATGGTATGATCAAACAGTTTCATATGTCTAATATAGGTGCTTAGAATTGGAAATGTCCACACGAAGAACAAATAACTTACCTTGGCTGTGGCATATGCTGCCATCAAGTTGTTCCTAAATCAAAATATAATATATAGTTTTTTTTAAATAATAATAATATAATATATTTTTAAAAATAATTTTTTAATATATTATTTATAACGGTCCGATCCGACAGGTTAAATTTTTTATAAAATCAGACCGAACCGTTTCATTAACGGTTTGAGTTAATATTAACTGGACCGGACCATATGATATATAAAACTGTCCAGTTCAATCCAATCCGTTCTGATTTTTTGATTTCAATTAATTTGTCCGATTTTCATATACTAAACGAGTATTTACTCCCTTATTGAAAAGAAGTTAAAACATAAATAGTGTATCGGTAGGATCAAGAGTGGTGGATAACATAATTTTAACTCAAGAGAAATATCATATAAATTATAAAGTTTTTAGTGTGTATTTGTGTGAATAAAGTTTGAAAATAAAACTTTAGAAGATAAAAAAAAATTATTTTATACATATAATTTATTTATAATTTTATAAATATTATAATTAAACTTTTTGCTATCACATGGTGGGAGGAGACATTGGCCCTCCCGGCCCTCATATTCGACTGTGCTCAAAAATATCATTTTTTTTTTGTCACAAAAATCTCACTTGGAAGAGGGAAGGTCACCTTCATGCATCCACAAAATCATCTGCTGTGTAGAGAAGTATTTAAAAGAAATTCCAAACCAACCTCCACAATCATACAACAATTCATCGTGCTCGAAAAACAAAGTTTTACATATTAGTTAGTTTGAATTTAGAATAAAATTAGTATCGAAATAATACAATTAATTCTTGAAAAATAAGAACCAATTTAAATCAATGAATTTAAACAATCAATCCAATGCTTTGGTCTGGGTGGGGTCCAGTAATTTTATAATTTTTAATATTTTTAATGATAATTTGATTAAAATTCCTAATTTTAAAGATTTTGAAATTTTAATTACTTAATTAATATCTTTAAATTAAAATAATTAAAATTTAAGGTTTTAAAATTATAATAAATCTAAGTACCCAGATAATAAAGAAGATTTGCAAATGCTAGTAATGATTTGTTATTTATATAAGTTATAAAATGCAAGAAATATTTAAATGTAATGACTTATATAACAAATTTTAATTAATTTTTATATCAAAATCATCCATAATATTGTCCGTGTAATGTATGAAGATATTGTAGTAATAAATGAATAAATAGTATAAAAAACCTTAAAAAAAATAAAAATATGAATATGAATATGAATATGAATATGAATATAAAAATAATAAATAAATATATTGGATTTGTTTAGTTCTTATAAAATTTTAAGAAATAATAAATAAAACAACCTAATATACATTAGTTAAATAAAAATAAGAACCAACTCAAACTAATAAAAGTCCAAATTGAAAATATTGATGATTGATTTGGTTGTGTAATATGAGTAATGTTTGATTCTGATAATTCTAATTTATTAGAGTTTTGTTAACTTTTATTTTTAAAAATTTGCTTAATTCTTTAAGATTTAATTGTATATTGGGTGTAATTGGATGTTATGTTGTGAGTGATTTGTTTGAGAACAAATCTGAATTTACCTTGTAATACACTTAAAAATTTATATTTTGAAGTTTACTCATAAAATGCTGACGTGCTACATTCGTAGGTATAAAAAGGAACAAAAATAAAGCATTAAAAAAGTTTGCCACAGTTTTGCTACAGCAAAGCATACCTAGAATTCAACAATGCTGAATAAATAATGAAAAATAAGTGACAATTGAATGTAGGCTTATAAAAGGACAAAACGGGGTAGCTTGAGTATGCATTACTCGAAAGACAAACTATAAATTCGCACATAAAATTACACCTCACAAAAAAACTTAGGACCATGAAATAAATGGCAGTGATTTCTCTACACAGAAGAGGAATAATCAGACAACGACCAAAGACAAAAAATGGGGCTAACTTTTAGAGAATATTTGGGTGCTTAAGAATTGGAGCATTCCTTTTTAATTCTTTCTTCTTGAAGAACACGTAAGAGGAGCTTGCAAAAGGCTTTTTAGCTAAAAAAAAGGAAGCAAAAATCACAGAATTTTAGGTCTCCATTTGCACTCATAACAGGGGGATATAAAGCTTTTGTGGATTTGAACATGGAATGTATTATTTCTAAACTTACTTTTAATTTCATGTGTATGGGTGGCTAAATATTTTTTAGTTGGGATTGTAAATGAACAAGTAGTATAGTCTCTATTTTTCTTTATCTATAGAAGATTATGGCATGTTTTGGTAAAATAAAACTAGTCATTTAAGCTTGATTTTAATGGTTAAATTCTATGAGTTATTTGATCATCAATGAATAGGTAAATAAATTAATTTTAATGCTAGAAGGGTTAGTTGAAGTTGGATGAAGATCAAATAATATGGGTTTAACTTAGGTCTAATAATTAAATTTAAAATCATAATTAATATAGAAATATATAGTTGTCTCGTATAACTCAAATAGAGTTGGTATTTATGTTCAAAAATTGATGTGTGCATAGAATTATGTTTCACTGAGTTTTGGGATGTAAAAACATAGCAAATGTGAAAGAATGCTGTGTAAATTGCAACCTCTGGCTTTTTGTGCGTTTTTTCACAGCATTACTATAGCATTTTTGTAACAAACTTGTTTGAGTGCATTATTTTGTCTCATTTGTAATTCTATCTATTTTGATCATTTGAATTTCTTGTCGTGTTTCTTGTTTCAATTCACTTTTAATTGTTTCTAGTTTTGATATTTTATTTCTCAATTATTTTTTTTATGTTACTAGTTTTATTTTATTATACAAAACATTATTTATCAATTTTACTTCATTAATTTTTAAAATATTTTTTAATATTTTAATTTCTATGGGAACAATCTTTACTTATCATTATATTACTTGTTTTGACACGTATATTTGCATAGCACTTTTAGATACAAAAGAAAATAATTAAGCAATAAGATATCAAAAAAATTTGCACATTTTATTAGGTAGTCATGATTTTCAATTAAGAAGTAAAAAATTGGAAAAATGTAGCACAAGTCCACTGCCTTTAACGAAAGTTTTACTTATTTGGAATGACACTATAAGTCCATTACCTTTAAAAAAATGACGCATAAATCCATTTTGTAAAAGTAATGGACTTCTGTCACCCCTACTGTAGGAACAGTAGAAGTCTATTATCTTTACAAAATGAATTTTCGTAAAATTTTTTTTTTAAATAATGGACTTGTATCGTCCCCTAAATAGGTACAGATCTAAAATATACTTTCGTTAAAAATAACAGATTTCATCGTCCCTTTATCCTAAAAATTTAAATTATTTGAGTGGATATTAACGGAATCTAAATGTAAACAATTCTTTATGCAATAATAACCATAATGAAAAACTCAATAGATTTTATTAAGAATTTATCTTACTTTCATATCCTATCAAAAATATACTAAGTTGTTTATAAGTTTTTATGAATCTCACTTGATATAAGAGTGACACTAATATTTGAATATTAAATGCATTCTCTCATTGTTTAAAAATGAAAAAAAGTTTGTTCAATGAAAAAAATTATTTTAACACTCCTTAACAAAGAAAAGTAAATAAAAAAAATATTATACTCACTTAAATTTATATTATTTTTTACTCACATCAATTATATCATACTTTGAGTTAAAATTATTTTAAAAAATTAATTATTTTTTTTATTTTTTTAAATAATTATACGATATATTATAATATAATTAATAATATTAAAAAAAGTCGCATGTTGTTATATTCTTGACATTTCTTTAGTGGAAAAATAGTAGGCGCCACCCTAGCATTTAGCAATCATTTGTTTTTTATTATTTTCTTGCGATACCAAAAGTAAAAAGCACTTTCAATTATTGTCAATTATCGCCAATCGCATGTTCCTTGAGTCATCACTAATTTTCAATAATGAAGTAATAGTTAAAAATGATCTTATAATTTTTTTTAAAGATATAATTTAATATTTTAAATTAAATAGAATAAAAATAATAATTAATTTAAAGGAATATTTTATTTATATAATTTTTTTATTAAATATAATAAAAATATTAAATAAATAAATAAGTCATATTTAAACAACAATTTTAGCATTTTTTTTAACTTATGTTATATTTTTATGAATTATGTTTAATTAAAAAATTATATTATATTTTAAAAATAATTAGTGTTTATATTCTACTTAATCTAAAAAGTTTAGTACTAAACTTTAATTATAGAATTATTTCATCGCTACACCCAATAACTTTCAATAATTAATAAAACGCGCAATTCTTAAGGTAATGAATCTGTTTTATATTTTATTAAAACATAGTAATGTTTAAGCTTAATGATTATCTATAGGCAAAAATTTCTCCGACTTTCTAAGAAATTGATTATTGATTATCTTTCAAAGAGAAAAATAAACGATCCGCGCACGAAGTTTTTAATCTTCAAAGCGAATTTATCCAAAAACAGACGGCGTTAAAGTTTCCAGATTCGGAAAATACCAGGTAAGCATTTTAGATCTCCTCACATAATCATTTCTCAATTGGTTTTAAATTCTTTTTTTTTTTTTTTTTTGACTGCTGGTTTTAAATTTTCAATTGGCGTTATTTTTTATTTTATTTTTTTCTTGACTTTGACAAATTTTATACGATAAATTGAGATTATAATGAGGGAGGGTTTTTTTTTTTAAGAGGTAATGGGGCCTACAGGTTTGACAATCGATGCTATATGGTTCGATCCTCGACAATGTGAATCCGGCTTTGGCGCCAAAATTTAGGTTTTTATTTCTGAAATTGTGGATGATGATCTGTTGGATTGATTTGGGACGATGGTGCGATTTATTTGCTGTTTATGTCTATTTTTATTTTTATTTCAGTAATATTTGGAGATTGTATTTTGCTTATAAATGTATTCGCATTTTTTGCATTTATTTTGGTCGGTTTCTAATTTTGTGTAGTGCGACTCTGAAGCCATCTGGCATTTGAATTCTGCCAAAGTTTGTATTTTTAGAGACTAAAATAATACTTAACCGACTGGATCTCATTCAAGGCGGCAATTGCGAACAACTAGTCACAGAAACGAACGAGTCGTGTTTGGAGCCGCCTCTTTTGTGTTTTGTTTGTTTGGGAAGAAAAGTTGGAACTTTCCGTGAATCACCCCTAATTTTGTTCTCTTAAATACGCAAAGAGGCGTTCAACGATAAACTTTTTCCAATTCTCGGTTAGATTGTATTTGCCTTTTAGTTTAAGCCGTGGATTTGGTTTGGGAAAACTGATTTGTTGTGGCTTGCATTGGGAAATCGAGGTTTGATCACATTGGTGAAATTGATTTAGAGTATTGAGTTGATGGGTGGAGGAAGTTCAAAAGAGGGGAGTTGGAGGCAGAGTTCGTCACTACGTTCGAGTTCATCTTCTTCTGCGTGGAGTGGTTATCCTCCTGAATCGCAATATCCTCAAGAGACTCCAAGCTATACCTATACACCCCAATCTTATTCTTCACAGCCATACTATACTCACAATCCTCCACCGCAAAACTACAGTTATAGTCCGGCAACTGAGAGCAAAAAGAGGTTGGACAGAAAGTATTCAAGAATTGCTGATAATTATCGTTCTCTCGAGGAGGTTAGTAATGTGTAATAGTTATTGGTTATAATCTAAACCTAATCATAGAGGGACTATAGGAGAAATTGTTTATGGTGTTATGTTGTACCGTAGATTCTCTTCTTCTATACATGGTTTAATCTTTTCCCATTTTCTTTTTCAATAACATGCAATTTTTGAAGTCTCAAAAAACATGAGTTCTTTGATGTCACTTAGCGGATGCTTCTATTTTTTATGGGAGACCCAACATTGGTCGGTGACATCACCCCTTCCAATAGTGAATATCAAAATAAATGCTTATAATTGAGGCAAGAAAAAAAAGAACAACTTCATATTCTTTCTTTCTTTTTTCTCCATAAGAACCCTTTTCGATGAACCCCTTTCGATGCTTATAATTGAGTTATGGTATAATGAACATAGTCACCTGGCCTTGGTTCAGGTGCTGGAGGGTGGTTCTCAGACACTCTATTTATGTTTCAACCAAAACAATGAAAATTGTTTTACTGCACGAGGTGTCCCTTTTGATTTGATCTTGGTGGAGAGCAAAGAGAATTAAAATATTGAATTTGAGTCTTTAGTTCTTAAAATCTCTTATTTATTGTTCAAGGAAAAGAGGAATCCAACATTATTTGCCCCTGAACCATATGATATATATTCTTTTTCTAGATTAGTGATGATTTAATAGGCATGACGTGTGGGAAATTTTATCATTTGCCATTTTCATTTGGCAATAGGCGCATTGATTTGTGTAAGAAATTTGTTAATTTGGTAGCTGTTGCTGGATGTTCAGTTTATGCAATTCCAATTCTAGATTTTTTGAAAGATGATGAATTGATAAAAAAAAAATTACCCTTCGGCAGGTAACTGAAGCCCTTGCATGTGCTGGGCTCGAGTCTTCAAATCTTATTGTTGGCATTGACTTTACAAAAAGCAATGAGTGGACAGGTTGAGTTTTTTTTAACTCGCATCAAGTGTTACATCCTCCGTTATGTTTTGAAATCTAACATGTTGAACTTGTCGTGGACAGGTAAAATATCATTCAACAGGAAAAGCTTGCATCACATTGGAACTGTATTGAACCCTTATGAACAAGCAATATCCATTATTGGGAAGACCATGGCTGCATTCGATGAGGATAACTTGATTCCTTGTTTTGGATTTGGAGATGGTATTTTGTAGCTTATTCAGCACTTTTATATTATACAATTCTTAGTTACTTGTAAAATTAGCAATATAAACACCATTGATGTCTCTTGGCAGCATCAACCCATGATCAAGATGTATTCAGTTTCTATCCAGATGAAAGATGTTGCAATGGATTTGAGGAAGTATTAAGCTGCTATAGAGAAATTGCTCCCCGCCTCCGACTTGCAGGTTTGAATTACTTTAACATCTTGACCTTCTTCAAAACACTTTCTGTTTTAGTTAATCGTGTTCTATTCCCTAACCTTGTTACTATATGGCAGGGCCTACATCATTTGCACCGATAATTGAAATGGCTATGACTATTGTTGAGCAAAGTGGAGGTCAATATCATGTTCTAGTTATAATTGCTGATGGACAGGTATGCTAGGAAACTTCTAGTGGAGCAAGATAGCCCAATTAAAATTGTTTTTTTAATAAAGAAGAAGTTCTACTTCAAAACTTTCTACTTGAACTCTTCTTCAGCTAAACTTCTGGGGCTTAATTTCATGATTTAATAATGTTAATTTTTAATGAAAGGAAATGAATAAATAAATCCTTACTATTTGAGCTATTTGCAATGATGATTTATGAAGGTAACTAGAAGCGTTGATACTGAGCATGGCAGATTGAGTCCACAGGAGCAGAGGACAGTTGCTGCAATTGTTGAAGCCAGGTGAGCATGGGTCATTTTTTTATTTTACATGATGTTTTTCCCCACCTGTTACCTAATTTGTATCTTCTTATTATAGCAACTTTCCTCTCTCAATAATTTTGGTTGGTGTTGGAGATGGACCATGGGACAAAATGAAGGAATTTGATGACAACATCCCTGCTAGGGCTTTTGATAACTTCCAAGTATGTGCTAGAGGCCTTTGATTACACTGCTCTTTGTAACGGTTTGTGATTTATTACTTGATATTTGTATTTTCTGTTGACCAAATTCCTTTTGTGGCTTTCAGTTTGTGAATTTCACAGAGATTATGTCAAAGAATGTTATCCCATCAAAGAAGGAGACAGAATTTGCTCTAGCTGCCTTGATGGAAATTCCTTCTCAGTACAAAGCAGCAATAGAGCTTAATTTATTGGGGTACCATGCATCTCTATTTTTGTTGTTTTCTTTAAAATGTTTGATTTCCCATGTTGACATGATTTTATGCATATTGTATTCTTTTTGGTCGAGCAGGAATCGCAAAGGTAACGCTCCCCAAAGAGTTGCTCTTCCCCCACCTGTGTATGGTTCATCTTCTTCTGGTATTGCCAAGCCCTCCTATGCTTCTAGTTTTGCTCCAAGTGTGCCTTCTTGTTCTGTAGATAGCAGCCCTGTCACGGCTCCATCTGCTTCTAGTTCGACATTTGATAATAAGGTATGAAACATGATTGATCCCAGAAAATTAGACCTTATCAGGATGCACGTTTTATACCTTAAAATATAGTTCCTTTGGTGATGGATAATGGATGATTTGGTGATAATACTAACCTAGGGTTAATCTCATGATATACATTTGGTTAGAGTTGCATTTTTGTGTGGTGGGTGAGATTGAGAACATTGTCGTTATTCTACTATAAATTTGCACTGTAGTCTTCGTGAAACTAACAGTTGAACTTGTCTTAAACAGCTTTGCCCCATTTGTCTTACAAACGTGAAGAACATGGCATTTGGTTGTGGGCATCAGGTAGTTTCTATTATTCATTGTTTCTCTCAAAACTTGGTTCTGAGAAGATAATCCAAAGGCAGCCATGAAAAAATCAATCTTTTTAACCTAAAGTTATCTTTTCTGTTGCAGACGTGTTGTGAATGTGGACCAGATCTTCAGACATGTCCAATATGTCGAAGTCCTATCCAGACAAGAATCAAACTCTACTAGGCCTTTTGCTTTAGCCGGGTTTTCATCGTTATTACCTATCATTCTTTTTAATTCGTTATTGAAATGATCATGATGACTTTAGGTCTAGCTGAATTCAGCATTGGTTCTTTTATTTATGGATGTGCATATGCAAAGGTGTGCTTGTAGTACACTTTTAATTTATTTATCTAGAGTAGGATTTAGGATGCTATTTTAAGTTTTTAACTGATTTTATGGACTCAAAGTTGTACGAAACCTAGCCCTAGTGATCATAAATAGTTAAGTGTGGTGAGCATTCTTAAGGTAACAATACAATCTTTTGCTGCTTTGAAAGGGACTGAAGGTCTATGAACTTGGATCATTGACCTGTTAATCTTATACTTTGTCAGTTGAAACTCACTTTCTTCTTGAAACCATTAGGTAACTATACCAGGCTTCAAAAGAATAGTTGAATTGCCTACAAGGTTAACATGTAATGTTTATGGAACGAAATGAAAGCTACAGCTTCAATGATTTTGTTACAAGAGATTTTATGATTCAACCGTGCTTTGTCTTTTTGCATATGGTTTGTTGAATTTGATGGTGTTCCAAAGTCGTGTGAGCCCCATTCTATTTACATCATTTCTGGTTTCTTTCTCATCATCTAATCCTTTTTTTGGATCGCTTTCATTCCTCACAAATTTTTTTATGATAGGGAAGAGAGACTTATATTTTTATTATTATTATAGAACCAAATCAAATAGTTAAAATACTAATTGATAGTAAATCTATTTATACTAAATTGAAATCTTTTTTTTTTTTAATTCAAATTGTATCTGTGTTTCCAACTACTGGTAATTCTTCCGAACAATTGTAGTTTCTGTTTTTTTGATAACCGAAAAGTGAAAGTTTCTTCGGTGAATTAAACCGTTCGCGGAAAAACAGTACACAAAAATGGAAAAAAAAATTACTTTATAATAATGATTTTAATTATAACTTATTCTTATAATAATTTACATTTACATTGAACAAATTAATTATATTAAGAGAATATGTATATGATGACTCCTTTAAAAGGTATTTTTATTTTTAATTTTTTTTAAATATATATTTAAAAACATATTTTTTAATGCATTCAAAAGTATAAAAATTATCGAATATCTAAGTAATTTTAATGATAGATGGCAATAATGCATCAATAAATTTGAGTATAACTTTAAAAGAACTTTTATGTGCATACCACTAGTTTAAATAAGTTTTATGTGTTTAATTTTGAATAGTCTAATAAAAATAAAAAATTATTCTTAAATTATTTATACTTCTTTATAATTTATACAATTATTTATCCGGGCGTTCCGGAGAAAAATATATATAATAAATAGTATTAATAAATTATGTTAATCATTTAAAATTATTTTAAATGTGAATGTAATTAAATTTTAAATTTTGAATTTAATATTAAGGAAAAAGTCTGGAAAAAAAAAACTCAAATCAATAATTATAAATAATTTGTTAAAAATATTTGTATAAGAAGGGTTACCCTATTTATCATAAATAGAACAAAAACGAAAGTTATTATAGAGACAGATAACTAAACTTGTTGGAGACTTGGACAGTACAATCCACCCTAGAGCATTAAATAAATTCAGAGTTTCCAGCACCATACACTCATGAGTCATGACCAGCTTCCTAAATCACATTAAATGCTGTGGACAGCTTTTGAAAACCAAACTCTACATGTGTTGATTAGATAAGAAGCCCCTCCCCCAACTACTCCAAGAGTAGCAAAGAGTAGTACTACTTGGCATCTGAGAGATTACATAAAATAATTTGGTTCTGATATTTTTCATTTATAAAACTGAGATGGCCCCTCTTATGAAATTGCCTTACCAAAGGCTAAGCAGAGAAAGTAGCCATGATTTAGAGATTGAAAAAGACCAAAAGATTTGGTTAAAATCAAGAAGATGGTATGGGAGATTTAGGAAGTTGCATATTAGGAAAAGATTGAAGCTGAAAATTCCAAGATTGAGGAGGAAAGTTAAGTGGGTATCTGCTGTTAGATATTCAGTTGGAAATATTGTGAATAGACTAAAAGAAAGCCAATCCCATCTTGGAGATCTCTTTGCTGGGAACTACTTGCTCTTGCAGGTCAATCCTTCTTCAATTAAGGGCCTTGAGAAAAGGCTTTATCTTCCTGGATTGGCCTCAACCTACTCTCTTCCTTCAATTACATAGTCAGGTCATTTGAGATTAATCTATACACACTTTCGGTGTAATTGGCCAAAGGGTCAATCTCAAAAATGAATAGTTATTATCGTTTGAATTAAATAATAAATTTCAGATTAGTGCTTAAATTATTATTATTATTATTACTATTATCTCTTTGCTCTGCTGAGACATCGACCCTCTTTGTAATATGTAATTTGTAAGAGACTATGCAACAGCAAAAGCTGGAAACTATAGTCTGTAATGATATTTGTGAATCTTTTCTATGTAACGATTTTTGTGAGTTTTTAATTCCCTCTTATTTACCTTATTAAGAAAAAAAGAGAGAAACTTTGGGAGTTTTTTTTTTTTTTTTAATTTTTTTGTGGTTCTGACTATTAATATATAATTAACAAATTGAATGATCCATAATAGTTTATCATGGCATTTAGAGGTATTATTTAAGAATATTTTTTTTATCAAATGTATTTTTTTTCAAAATAATTTATATTAATTTTGTAATTCATTAATTTAAAATATTATATTATTAACTCTAAGAATAATAAATAATTTTATTTGGCATTTAAGCTCCCAAATTTATTACTTAAAAGAAATTAACTCGATTGTCCAATCTATGAAAAATATATCTGCAGTTTTTTTTATATATATAATAAACATTAAGAAATTAATTGAATATAAGAAAAAGTTACAATTTGAAGATAGTAAATATATTACATATTTAAATTTAAATATAAAATTAAGATTGATAAATTACAATAAATTTAAAATATTATAAGTGAACTTTTGAACAATAGCTTCATATATTGTAATAATTAGCTTGAATTATGTATTCCTTTAATTCATTTAAAAATAATAATAAAACTCAATTTTAAAATTGATCCAAATTATATGTTGTACCAAAATATTGTGAATATTTATTAAGAAATTTCATACAAAAGGAGGCTGGATGAATTGTTGCACTTAAAACCTTTTTTGTTTGTTTAGAAAAAAAATACTAATTTTTTAGAGAAAATATATAGCAAGTAACTATAACAATTGCAAAGCAAAATGCAACTACAGCAATTACAATAAAACTAAACTCAACCAACGTTGATATATAAATGCACAAAACAAAACAAAAAAAAGAATTATATTTTACGAGGTTAATTACAAAAATTTGCTTAAGTCAGCTGACCACTTTTACTATTTTTAAAAAGGAATTATAATTTTTCTCAAATATTTATGTATTTGTAATTACTCACTTGTGCTTACAAATACCAAGACCATAAAAAATAAGAGAAAATAATAAATATAATACTTTTTAAAATTTATAATAAAAAAAATAGTATTTTTAATATTAATCCAACACTAATTATACCCCGTTACAATTTAAAAATTTTATTATTATGATTTTTAAGAGTATTATTTTAAGTAAATTTTCAAAAAATAAAGAGAATTTGCTTAACGAGGTAATTTTAGGCTATTTTGTAACATGCTGTTGTGGTTTAGTAATTAGTAACTAATTATATATATTCAGTTTTAAATGGTACTAAATTTAATTTCTTTACCTAATTTTGAAATTAAAAAAAAAAAATCTAAATTTGTTTATGTTTTCATATTTTCATATTGGATGCGATTATTAACAGTTAATAATCAAATTGAGGGTAGTTTTACCTGCTAAATTGTAATTGAGTTTTATTTTAAGGTAGCAATATTGTCTACATTTAATATTTGATTCAATTTGCTGTAATTTTTTTCTTTTACAAACAGATAAAACGTGCCTTACATAGTCACGTGCGTGACAAGTGACTTTAAATTAAGGCGTTTCAAGCAATGTGTATTTGGCTCCTAAATCACCTGAATTTTTCTTTTGAACTATTTACTTTCTTTTGCAGAATAATGTCACTGTCACGTTGTGAAGATTATATTACTACATCAAATTTATGCATTCAGCAGCTTCCAAAGTAAATTATGTGCTTATCAAATGAAGTGTTTGGATTCATTTTCTCCATAGTTTGCAACATTTTGCGCCATTAAAACAAGTTTAAAAATATATATATATATATATGAGCATAAAAGCACCAACTTAATTCATATTTCTTCGTTAATACTTGCTTGATTGATGCAAAATGGTGCAAATCTTTTCAAAAGAGAGCTCTTTCATGTGAGTAGCTAATTGACTTTATTAATATCCTTAACAGAGTCGATGAATTATACATAAACTGGTAGTAGACAGTAGTTCAACATTTAAATAAGTAAAAAGAAGATTTGTTTGCCAAAATAAATACTTCTAGCTTCAGAAACTATCAACTCAACATTTCTCATCTCGCAACAAGGGAATAAAAAAGAGAAGAAAAATATAAAGTAAAAAACAGAAGTAAACTTTCTCTGTCTCAAGAATGATACACATGCTGAGGATTTCCTCTCAAATCTAATGAAATTTTTTTGTTAACTAAAAGTTACGCCGTGCTCGTTCTTCAGCAACATTTACTCTAATCGCGCGGCCATCCAAACTCTGTATCATTCAAAAGAGATGAAGATGAAGATGAAAATGAAGGAAGGTTCCTGCAACCCTTTCATTTACTAATTCAAATAAATTCTAATGGCTAGGAGACTGCAGTTTTCAAATTTTCCCCTTCTATTAGCAAGTTATATATATATTTATGAATGAGTGGGGGTTTTAGAATACACTTTGCTTGTGTCAAATGGACATTTTAATCACTTTGTTTTCACAAGACATTTAACTCACACTCTATAAAAATGGAATGCTTTAGTCACTTTTTGAATAGTAAAATATTGTTTTATTAATAAAAAAATTGAAAATAATAATAAAGCAAATTTAATAGGGACAAAATTGTTCTTCTATTTTAACATTTTAAATCTGAATTTGAGTTGTGCAATATTTTATTTTTTTGGTCAAGTTTATAGGAATTTTACGGTTGGAATTTTAAGTTTTGCATATAAAATTATGCTCATTTATTTTACGATTTGTGATTTTAAGATTAACATAGAAAGTAATGCTCATTTTATTTAAGAATATTCATATTCAAAAACATGTTATGTTACTAAAAAAAATCTTAAAATTATTTTTTTAAAAAAACTTAGGTTAACTAAAAAAACTCATGTTATATTATTTAAAAAGTGTATATATTATTTGTCAAAAAAGTTAAGAGTTTTTGAAGCTAAACTCTAAGTGATTGAGGGAACATAAACTTCAACTTTCTAATAAAAATGGTTGAAGCGGACACATACCTGTCCATCAAGAGCAGCAATGGCATCATTCAGTTCTGTTTCATTAGACATTGTAACAAAGCCAAACCCACGAGATCGCCCTGTTTCTCGTTCGGTAACCACCCTAGCATTGAGTACCTTCCCATGTTCACTGAAAACTTGCTCCAAACGAGCATCGTCCACTTGCCATGCTAAGTTACCTACATAGATTCTGAAAGAAGCTTCTCTGGTTCTTTGTGGAGGTGAGCCTTTGGGAGCAGCCTTGTTGACAGTTAAAAGCCTTCCATTTATATCCTGTACAATAACATGAGAAACGATGAAAACATACGTTTAAATTTTGACAATTATGCCCATACTCAGAACAAAATAAATCCACCAACGTGTAACTTTTAGGATACAAGCATGTGAGAGTCTACAAAAGAAATCTAACCTTGTTTCCATCAGCATCCAAATACAATAAAGTGTCTATCGCAAGAAAGTTATAAATTGCCGGTAAGGGGGTTTTCTCAGAAAACATCTTTAAGACACTTAGCCCTAAACCACAGATACATCATACAGCTTACAAGCCGAGCAGAAGCCAGCCAGTTGAACAAGTATAACATAAAAGCATGTGTGTAAACCTTGTCCAATTTGATATTTTGACATAAACACAAACTATCCACTTATTCCTTAAAACGTATGACCCAAATAGAGCGCTAGCAGCCACTAAAGTGACGGTACACAACTTGGTTATTGAAGATATGGCACTAAAAGTTGTAGAGCGGGTCGTCTTTCATATCGAGCCATTGAAGCAGCACGGTGGGTGAGAATCAGTCAATTTCATCGTGCTATAAGCAGAAGAAATGGTAAGATATGGGTAAGATTTCTCTCAGATCTTTCTATTACCGGGAAAACTAGATGAGTAAGAATGGGAATAGTAAAAGGAAATACTATGAGTTGGATTGCTTGTGTGTCCACAAGACAAATCCCATTTGAAATGGATGGTGTTTGTCAAATGCTTGACAAGCCACTACATTAGAGGCGCATAAACCATGTTCATCAACCAAGTTTGTTCGGTGGTTACATCCATAAGCACTAAGGAGGAGCGCAATGCGCCAACCAAAGTAGAAAGCGCGTTGCAATAATTATTCTAATGAAGAAAAGAATGAGAGGTTGGGTACTTTCTTTGGGTAAATTCATTTAGGTATCAAAGTATTAGTTATTGTCATCCTTTCCTCAGTAAGTACTTTTAGCATAAGCACAATCAATTTTAAGTTTTGTGGCATAGTCAATCTACTATAAGACATAGTTTACTACCAATGGAAATGGTTTAATGACTAAGAGCAATTCTGAAGTATTCCCACATGCACCCAAGGGCACAGTTGGCATTCACAATTAAGTTATCATGAGATCAGTACATTAAAATTTCTGAACAGAGTAACCTTATGGCACTGATTCAGTACATTTTATAATAGAACTATAAGTGATACATGGCATGAACATGTTTCAAAGTAAGCCCCCAAAGTTTGATACAAGAAATTAGATAAATTTATCAGAGTTGAAGCTCAAAGGAAAATAAAGATGCTTTGCAGATTGAAAGAACCTTTTCTATTTACTTGCAAGAATGCAAACATAAAATGTAATTCATATACAAAAATTCTAAAATCTTCCGAAAAAAATGGCAAAGATAAGAGAAACTCACATAACGGTTGAACATCTCCACAGCCTTCTCGGCTTCTTCAACGGTACTCATAGTTATAAACCCAAATCCTCTACTCTGATTTGTCTCCCTATTGTAAATTACCTAGTGAAATACTATCAAGTTAAAAACAATTTTCAAAGACAGCAACACCACTACAAGCATTTTCTTTTTAATGAAGAGCAAAAATTCAAACTTTACCTCAGCAATTTCAACAACACCAGCCTCATTAAAAATCTGAGCGAGTTTCTCACTATCTACATCATAAGGCAAATTGCCCACAAAGAGCTTGGCATCTTCGGGCGGTTCGGGATAAAAGTCTCCTTCACTTCCCTCCAAAACAACTTCCTCGGCATTATCGTCTCGATCGTTAACCTCACCAAGAAAATCATCACCATCTTCTGAAGAAGCCAGAGTCTCTAGGCCAGCCTCTGCACCCTCCTCACCTTGACTTTCCCAAGTTAAACCCACTGTGTTTTCTTTTTCCCCTTCTTCCTCCTGTTGAGCCCAGTCCGAGGTCTGTGCGACAAGTGGGATTATACGGAAAGGTGAAGAATTGTGTCCGAGGGAGAACCATGAAGAAAGTGGAGATGAAGATGAAGATGAAGATGAGAGGTGTACGAGCTTGAAGGGTTTTGAAGGAAGAGAGTGAAATGAGTATTGGTGTTTGGTAGGGAAAAGGATTGGTACAGAAGCTAGACAACTTTCAGCGACAGATAATAGATTGAGAATTGGGGAAGTTGCAGAAGACATTGTTTCAAGGGAGGATGAGAAAGAGAGGATAAGGAACTGAGCTGCTAAAGAGGACTGTTCTTTCCAAATTTCTATCAAATAACCTAAAGATTTGCTGCCGTTCAAAATTGAGTAGTGAGGGTTGAGATAAATAATATTATGGGTTTTTTTTTTAATAAACAAAGATCATGTTAACAGCATATAACAGTATCTGTGTTATAGAGTAATAAAAGCTTATCCGTGGAGTAGCATGATATGTGTGTATGATAATTGTTTTATCTTTATTTTACTTCCTTATCTCTAATAAGATTCATTTAACAAAAAAAATGGTAAACTTATTATACTTTATATATTTAACCGTAAAATTATATCATATTATATATAAATTTTGTATAATTAAAAATATAAATTTAAATCATATGATATTAAACATTTAATTTAATTTATTTAAATTTTTAATTATAAAATTATATTATTTGATTTTTTTATTTATTTAAATTAAAAATAATATTTTTTTATTTTTAAAATATAATAAAAATATAAAATAAATTTTATATAAAAATTATTTTAAATATAAATATTTTATTAAATATTTATAATTAATTTTATCTAAAATGTTATATAAGTATTTATATTATAATTAAGTTTAATACAATTATATTTTATATATTTGATATAATGTATTAAATATATCATTAATATTTAAAATTGGTAGTAAAAATACTAAAGTAATGTTAAAAAATAACTCATCAACATAAATAATCAAAATCAAATAAATATTATGCCGAATTAAATTAAACGTTGCAGCACTTTTTTATAACAAGTTAAATATTGAGACATTGATTGCTATCGTTTTTTAAGACCTAAAACATATTTAAACATTTTAGAATTAATATAAGTTGATATTGACAGAGAAAAAAATATTGTTAAAAAAAAATTAAAATTTAACACATAATATTTATAAAAAAACAAAAAAAATACTCTAACATAATTTTTTTTTTTTCCTCATTCAGAAGCACCACCCTTAATATAATTTAAGTTTAACTATTTTATTATTTCCCAAACTTTAAACAATTTTACACATAATTTTCAAAACTTTTAAATTATACAATTTTATTTCCAAATTTTTAAGATTTCACATGTAAATTCATAAACTTTTAAATTTTACAATTTAGTCCAAAAATTTTAAAATTTCATACATAGATCATATATTGGGTACTAAAATACATGTTTTTAAAATGAAAATTTTAGGCATATGTGTGAATTTAAAAAAAAAATGAACTAAATTGTAGAATTTAAAATTTTGAAGATATATGTGAAAATTTTAAAAAATTTGTAAACTAAATTATAGAAATTAAAATTTTAAAAATCTATGTATAAATTTAATTAATGTTTGGAGAACAGTAATATAATTTAGCCTATAATTTTTTTTAAAAAACTTATTAGGTATTATTTTTCTAGTTCCAACTTAAATCGATCACCATGTATATGAATCATGTCCACCTAGGGGCTTAAGGTCATGAGAGTACAATTTTTCTCCCTAACTCTTCATATAAAATTTTAAATGTAATATTTATATAATATTATATAAATTATAAAGTGCCCTTGAATTTTATTTGTAAATATTTTATTACTAAAAAAATTCACTATAAGTTTAATAATTTAAATATATTTATAAAATATATGTAACATATTTTTTTAATAAAAAAAATATAAAAAAAAATTAAGAAATGTACTACTGAACTATCACGAAAGCTATAAATAAGAATAATAGTTGAAATAATTTTATTAAAGGTTTAATTTAGTCCTCTAATTTTTGAATTAGGCAAAATAATGACACTAATTGTTTTAAAGGTATAGTTTAGTCATGTAACTTTTTTATTAAGAATAATAAGAATACTATCTTCATAAAAATGTCAAATAAGTTCAAAAAAAGTCATAATTATATTGCTATTTTGACATTTTTTTGGACTTATTTGACAGTTTCATAAAATTAGTGTACTTATTATGCCTAACCAAAAAATTATAGGATTAAATTGTATCTTTAGAAAAATTAGTATCCTTATTCTATTTAACCCAAAAATTTAAGGACTAAACTAGACCTTTGGTAAAATTACATGACCATTTTTAGCATTGCACCCGTTATAAATATATCATTTAATTTTATCAAGCAATAAAAATAGCACTCAAGTATAATTAGTAGTATAAATATACCACTACGTTATTTTTTTATGGTACATTTGTACAACTAATTAAAAATTTGATGATAAATTTATACCACTAATAAAAAATTTGGTGATAAATTTGTAATAATAATAAAAATTTTGATGATAAATTTGTCACAATAGTTGTAAATTTGTGATACTAATTATATTTGATTGCGATTTTTATAAATAAATAAATAACGTTAGATGATATGTTTACAATTTTTGCAATAATTCAATAGTATATTTGTTCCTTATTTAAACAAAAAAAAAGAACAAGCTAACATTTGATATAACTTTCCAAAGAAAATATTACAATATATATGATTCACTTGAAATATAACAAAAGGAAAATAAGTTGAAATAACCTCCATCACTATTTTTATTTTAAAATGGACACCTTACTTGCATTTTTTGTGATATTTTAATATTACCCACATTAGTCATCAACCACCATCACCTTCCACGCAACTCACACAAGTCATCAACCATCATACCTCCCACGCCACCCACTAGTAACCATTATCGCCTCCCACACAATCCTCTCACCAGCTTTAAAACAAACCATCGTTGAACTTACCAACATCATAAATGACTTTGACTATAGCTTTCACAATACCCATCAACACTCGCGACACCAAAACACATCTACCACCCAGTTCGTAGCCCATTTGGTCCAAACCACTAATAACCTATCCCAATTCCCTACCTTGAACCAATTGTTTCCTACCAATTGTTGGTATTCACCTCGATGTCACACAATTGCTCCTACCCCTATATAATATCAATTTGTGCGACCTAACATAGGTCAGGTTGTGAAGGTAAGCCTATCTGCCTCGCCTTTTTGTCGCTATTGTTTAACGAGGAACCTAGCCAGTGCCGTTAGCTAACCATACCCTTATCACTCTAATAATGTGCGAGGAACACTTCACATAACCCAGAACTCAAGTTTGCCATTAGAAAATAGGTAGTTAGCAATTTTGTTGCACACGACCTGCTTGTTTAATGCCCTAAATAAATATTTAAAGTCTACTAAGTTGTTATATATATATCCAATTAAATTGAACATTTGCAAAACTTAAAATTGATACTGTAATTAAATCAACAAGTCAAAATTTGTATAAAATATTATAAGTTATTGATTCATACATGTATCTAATTTAACTCCTGCTGTTGGGATCATCGGTCGACTAAAATTTAATCAATTGAATAATTATCCAATTTAGTTAAATATGTGTCTAACTCGACTTTAATGAGTGGGGTTATTAACAAATCAAAATTCGACTAATTGATCAATTGTCCAATTCAGTTGCATACGTGTCCAACTTAGCTCCTACGAGTGAGGTCATCGATAGATCAAAATCTACCTAGTTGGACGACTATTCAATTCAGTTGAACATGTATCCAACTTGGCTCCGACTAGTGGGGTCACTAGACAATCAAAATTCAATATATTGGATATGTGTCCAACTCAATCTGCAAGTAGGATAACTAGTTGATCAAAATTCAACCAATTGGAAAATTGTTCAATTTTGAGCAATTTAATTGTACATGTATACAATCAAAATTTATCACATTTATTAAATAAAATTAGAGCATTTTTGTCACAATATGTTCAAAAGTCAAGTAGATGAAAGTCATATCTGATTTTTGTTAAATATAAGGGTAATCACAACATATGACTATGGAAGAAGTTTGCTACTCCTATCAAAAGTATAGTTTAAAAACAATGTAAGTCCATTATTTACTGTAAAAGGACCAAAAGGATTTATTTGACAATTTTAGATCAAATTTTGAAGGATAAAAATGAAATTTTTAAAAATATTTATTATTTTACCATAGCATATCAATAAATATTAAATAATTATATTTATTTACAACTACACCATAGTTTATTTTCCTATAACAAATAGTCTCATTATATCTTCTTAATATTAACTTTTTTGGATATATAGTTTCTATGTCTTTCTTCCCATGAAAGATTCTAGCCTCAATGTTTCATTCGTCAATTTCTAATAGTATTTTCTTTGCTACTTTGTTACTCCCACATTTTTTCATCAGATTAACATGGAGACCAATGAACAAAACCTTATCGAACGATTGAAGAAGAACACTCGGATGGTTGATATTGAAGATGACGAGAACTATCATCAAGAGCTACATGATTACCCTTTTAGCCTCATTGGGAAGCTATTGCTAGCAGACCATTCCCTATTCAAGTGATAATTAATGCCTTTAAGGAGAACTTGGGGAAGTGGTGGAGATGTACTCCTCAAAGGACCTGCCCAAAACACTTTTTTATTTTACTTCCAGTCTGAGCAAGCGAGAGAATGGATTATTGAGAAAAAAACCATGGCATATTGATGGACACTTTCTTGCACTGGCTGTGTATACTCCTAACATGGTGGTCAATGAAGCAAATTTCTCAAGTTGCCTGATGTATGTACAATTACATGGCCTCTCAAATAGATGGTTTACTAAGAAGAAGTTCATACTAGCATCAAAGGTTGGTACAGTGGTGAAAGTGGAAATGTCATAGCATACTAGGAGGTATATGCGTTTTGCCTAAATCAGAGTTAGTGTGGTTATTGCTAAGCCTTTGATATTAGGTTTCTGGGCCCATAGAACCTATTTAGCACCTATGTGCATTGATGTTCTTTACGAGAAACTGCCCTACATTTGCTTTGTGTGTGGTCACATTGACCATGCTAGTAGGACTTGCAAATTCAGTTTAAAGCACGGTATCAGTGGAGAGTCAAGCAAAGTTTCTCAAAGCTTGTGGTGGCGACATATTTGGAGCCTACAGGTACCTAATAAAATCAAATTGTTCCTTTAATCTTTCACTCATGATATACTGCCTAATTCCCTTAATCTGTTCAGAAGGAAAGTGTCTCTTTCACGTGCTTGTTTTAGATGTAGGTATAGAAGTTAATCAACATTCCATGCAACGTGGTCATGCCCTATGGCAAGAAAGGTTTGGAAGCAGACATCTTATGCCACATTTCACAGATCGTTAGCAGATGTTACCCCTGCTGACTTGCTATTTTATCTTGTCGCTGTTTTGTCTGCTACGAAATTAAGTCTTTTTGGAGTTCACCTTTGGATAGCATGGTAGGAGAGAAACGAAATTCTTCATGGTGCTTCCCCTTAGGACCCACTCGAGCTAATTATTAAGGCATCTAGTTTTTGGGCAGAGTTTAAAGAAGCTGGAACAAGGTCACCTTTACCTTCTCCAACTTATCAATGGACACCACCCCAAGGAAGTGAACTAAAATTAAATGTGGACAATGCTAATGACAGAACTCATAATAAGGTAGGTTTTTGTTAATATATGCTCGAGTGGTGTTGCACTAGTTTGCAGTTTAGTATACTTAGATTAAATAATTGTTTGTTTTCTGTTAATAAGAGTTAGGGTGTATAGCTGTTATGGTGTAGAGTTTACACCAAAATATATTCAATTGTTTGTTAGAAGCTGTGGTCCCAATCTGTTAGTAGTTTGGACTGTTTTTAGTGATGCTATAAAAGCAAGCATTGTAATTCACACGAAGATGATGATGAATAGTAACAAATTCTGTGATAACTGTTTGTAGCTTTTTCTCTCTTTCTCTCTCTTGTCTTCTTGATTCTTTGAAGGTCAGAACTCAATTCCTTCATGGTATCAGAGCTACTATGGCTCAATCACCAACTTCTACTGCTGCTCATGAGGAATCATCGTCTATGTCAAGTAAAATATCTGTTATTTTGTCATGTCCATTGGTGAGTATACCTATCAATCCTAACTTCTCAGTAAAAATAGATGATATGAATTTTCTGATATGGAAAGAACAGATTAAACATGTTGCTGTTGTGTATGGTTTGCAAGGCTTTCTTGAAGGTACTGAGCCAGTACCTGCGAAACAAATTAAGAAAGTGGTGAATGATATGTCTGGTGAGTCTGGAAAGGTTGAAGTATTACGAGATAATCCAGAGTTTGAGGTTTGGGATCGCAAGGATAAGATCGTGATGAATTGGATCTACAATTCTGTGTCTCCTACTAAACTCAAATTTTTGTATGGAAATTCTAGTGCACATGCTTACTGGTCAGCTTTGGCTAGGAACTTTCAAGACAACTCAAATTCTAATCTCATGGAACTTAGGTGGAGACTACAAACCATAAGGAAGGATAATCAGCTGATGGATGAGTACATTGAGAAGGCTAAAGAATTGTTTGATTTAATATCAGCAACAGGAGATAATGTCTCTTTTCGTGAACAGATCATATATCTAATGGGAGGACTTAATTCTACTACTTATCTTCCTCTGATAACAAATTTAACAAATAAGAAGAAGATGCCTAGCTTGGATGAGGTTTTTTCTATGATAAGAGCTTATGAAAGACAGGTTATACGAATGAATCCAGTTGATATACAACTGGTGCAGGCAAATCTTGCACATAACAGATCTGAAACTTCTTTGCCTAATATGTATCAATCTCAGATTCCAAATATGTTACAAGATTCAAAGCCAAAAACTCCTACAACATATGCAGGTATCAATAATCTCTCTACACCTATGTCTAATGCCTGTTCAACACAACCAGTATTTCCAAATTCTTTACAGTTTTCACAGCAACCGAATAGCAGTTATAATACTGGAGGTAAAGGTCAGTATAAGGGAACCTGTCAAATATGTAAGAAAATTGGTCATAGTGCTCAGAGGTGTAGATTCAGATATGCACAATCCTCAAATTTCACAGATCCAAATACTCAATTTTCTCATTATTCACAACCTGCTTATTCAAGTCATCAATCAGCACAACCAATCCAACCATGGCCTAATCACTTACTTAGGTCTACTGTGCCTTTCAGACCTACTATACCTCAGAATGCTTCTTTCACAACACCACGTGCTCATCTGATGTTTGTTAACAATACACCAAGTCCACAACCCTAGACTTCATCTCAACTACCCTTACAATCTCAACTGTCATCTGTGCTATCTTCATCAGTACCAAATGCAACTAATGATTCATCTTATTCTATACCCTATTATGGTCCTGTTGGAGTTCCTTACGTGCCTTCTCAAAGCTGTAACAATCAATTACCTGAGTACACTCATATGACCTCTTCAAATCAACACTGGTTGCCTCAAGCTTATAATGCTGAATTAGCAACACCTGCAGTACATCATGATCCAAATTGGTACATGGACTCAGGGGCTAGTCATCACCTCACCTCACCTCAGACAGCACGAATCTAGCACAAGCTGATCCATATTTGGGACATGAAAGTGTCTTACTAGGTAATAGTAATTCAACTTCTATCTCTCATATAGGACAAGGATATATTGGTAATGGTTATTTGATTTTTAAACTTAATCATCTGCTGCATGTGCCTCAACTGGCAAAGAATTTAATTTCTGTAAGGCAAATGTGTATGGATAATCATGTCTCAGTGGAGTTTTTCCCGAATTCTTTTTCTGTAAAGGATCTGAGTCAGGGGAAGGTGCTACTAACAGGAGGAGTGAATAATAGTCTCTACAAGTTCCCTGATGAAGGTACTCAAGGGCTGCTCAGTACTAAATCTAGAAAACTTGGCTCTACTGTATGTAGTTCTACTCCTAGTACTTCAAATATTTCTGTTCAGTGCAATAAGGCTACTCTCAGTAGCTTAACGTGGCATGATAGGATGGGACATCCCCATTTTTCTGTTTTAAAACAAGTTTTACTTGAGATAGATAAATCTTGTTCTCAGTTTGATACAACAGACATGTGTGGAGCTTGTAAACTAGGGAAGTCTCATAGATTACCTTTCTCTCATGTCCATGAACGCTCTAATGAAGCTTTTGACATTGTGCACGTTGATGTATGGGGACCTTCCCCAGTTATAGCTAATAATGGAGTTCGTTATTTTGTTCTATTTGTGGATGATCATACTAGATACCAATGGCTGTTTTTATTGCATAATAAGAGCCAAGTGGCTCAAATCTTCTTGCACTTTGAGACTTTAGTAGAGAGACAATTCAACAAAAAGATCAAACAGCTCCAAAGTGATGGTGGTACCGAGTTTAAGGCATTGGAACCTCACTTGTTTCAAGGGGGGTATAAGAGGAGAGTGACATGTCCATATACTTCATCTCAGAATGGAGTTGTAGAACGCAAGAATAGGCATGTGGTAAAGACTGGATTGTCAATGCTGATTAAAGCTGGCTTACCTTTGGAATTCTAGGTTTACAGTTTTAAAACAGCAGTGTATTTAATCAATAGATTGCCGTCTAGAACACTTGCTAACAAATCACCATTTGAGTTGTTATATCATCACAAACCTGAGTATAACTCTTTAAGGGTGTTTGGCTGTTTGTGCTATCCATACACCAGACCCTATTCCAGTTCCAAGTTGGATATTAGATCAATTCCTTGTGTGTTCTTGGGATATCCTGAACATCAAAAAGGCTATAATTGTCTGGATCCAATTACAAAGAGGATGTATGTGTCTCCTCATGTTGTTTTCAACGAAGGTGAATTTCCTTACTTGGTTTCTGGTATGCCTGCAAAACCTCAGAGTTTGTCTTCCCAAGCTTGTGACAAGTCTCCATCACCTGTGCACTTTGTGCAGTTACCTCAGTCACGTGGTCAAACTAAGACTATCTACAATGTACTGAATAACTCAAACCCGAGAAAATGTTCTATGCTCACTCAACTATCTACTGAAAGAGTTACACCCTTACACTGTGTGTCTACTTCAGTACCTGTCAGCTCTTCTTCTTCATCTCAAACATTACCTACTGTCTCAACTCATACTTCCACTTCTTCTTCTTCAAATCAAACTGTGTCTCTTGTTTTTCCTTGCTCTTCTCTTCCTTCCTCTAATCCTATTAAACCTATATCAGAACATGATACTTCTTCTTCTTCACCATCTCTTGACAATGATCAGTTTTTCCATTTACCTTCTTCTAATACTCATGCAGGAGTCTTTAATCCTGATGGCATAAACCTTACTATTTCTTTACCTCCTATGTCTTTACCACACCAGCTATCTTCTTCTACTATTGTACCATCATCAAAAGTATATAAACCACCCTCTTCTGATAATACTCATGCTATGCAAACACGTGCCAAGACTGGGATTTACAAACCAAAGGCTTTGTATGCCAATACAGTTCTACCTATTCCTTCTACTGTGAAAAAAGCATGAAAACATCATGAATGGATAGAAGCAATGAAGAAAGAGTTTGAGGCTCTTATGAGAAATGAAACATGGGAGTTGGTTCCACCTCCTTAGCATGGGAAGATAATCAGTAACAAATGGGTGTTTGCAGTAAAGCTTAAACCGGATAGAACGTTGGAGAGGTACAAAGGCAGGTTAGTAGCTAAAGGTTTTTTACAAACTGAAGGCATAGATTATAATGAGACCTTTAGCCCTGTGGTGAAACCTACTACCATACGTGTAGTGCTTACAATGGCGTTGTCTAAAGGCTGGAAGGTGAGACAGCTTGATGTAAATAATGCTTTCCTGAATGGAGAGCTAGAAGAAGAGGTATACATGTATCAACCTGAGGGATTTGTGAACCAAAAATGTCCAGGGTATGTATGTCGACTGAAAAAGGCTTTATATGGCCTAAAACAGGCTCCGAGAGCCTGGTATAATAAACTGAGCACTTGTTTGAATTCGTGGGGTTTTAAGAGCTCCCAAGCAAACACATCAATGATGGTTTATGATGATGGAGTATATACTGTGGTGATTATGATCTATATGGATGACATTTTAGTTACTGGGTCTGATGATAACTATGTACAGCAATTGATAATCAAGCTGAATGATGTTTTTGCACTAAAAGACTTGGGTGAACTAAACTACTTTCTAGGCATTGAAGTTACAAGGAAAGCAGGTAGCTTCCATTTGAGTCAACAGAAATACATTGCACAGTTACTAGATAAAGTGCAATTGACTGATGCTAAACCAGCTTCTACTCCTCTTGCTGCAGGGAAGAGCCTCTCGAAATTTGATGGTCAACCACTAGCTGATGCAGGACCTTATAGATCAATTGTGGAGGCACTTTAGTATTGTACACTCACTAGACCAGACATAGCCTTTTCTGTCAATAAACTTTGTCAGTTTTTACAATGTCCCACTGATCTCCATTGGCTTGCAGTCAAAAGATTGTTGAGGTACTTGAAAGGAACCATTGGACATGGAATTATGTTGCAGAAGACAGAAGTTTTATCTATAATGGCATATGCGGATGCTGATTAGGCATCATGTGTAGATGACAGAAGGAGTACTGGAGGGTGGTGTATCTTTCTGGGAAATTCCTTAATTTCTTGGAGTTCTGGTAAACATAGAGTAGTGTCAAGATCATCCACAGAAGCAGAATTTAGATCCCTAGCCTTAATTGTTTCAGAAATTCTGTGGCTTAAGAAATTGCTACATGAACTGAATATACAACTTCCTAGTGCACCAATCTTGTTTTGTGACAATCAGGGAGCTGGAGCTTTGGCTAAACACCCGGTCCTTCACTCTAGGACTAAGCATGTGGAAATAGACTTTCACTTTATTAGAGAAATAGTCTTAAATGGAGACATTTGTATTGAGTATATTTCAACTCAAGATCAACCAGCAGACATAATGACCAAATCAATGAGCTCAGCTCGTTTTTCTGATCTAAGAACCAAGCTCACTGTCTTGCATAGAGACTTGAGCTTGAGGGAAGATGTTAATATATGCTCGAGTGGTGTTGCACCAGTTTGTAGTTTAGTATACTTAGATTAAATAATTGTTTGTTTTCTGTTAATAAGAGTTAAGGTGTATGGCTGTTATGGTGTAGAGTTTACACCAGAATATATTCAATTGTTTGTTAGAAGCTGTGGTCCCATTCTGTTAGTAGTTTGGACTGTTTTTAGTGATGCTATAAAAGCAAGCATTGTAATTCACACGAAGATGATAATGAATAGTAACAAATTCTGTGATAACTATTTGTAGCTTTTCCTCTCTTTCTCTCTCTTGTCTTCTTGATTCTTCGAAGGTCAGAACTCAATTCCTTCAGTTTTGGATGTGTGGTTAGGGATTTGACTGGCATTGTCAAACTTACAGCCTCCCTCTATCGACATGGTTTTACAACAGTTTTGGCAACTGAACTTGGTGCTATCTGCGAGGGTATTAGATTGGCAATTGAAAGTGGGCACTTGACTCTCATTGTGAAAATGGATTTACTTATGTCTATCAATTATATTCATACAGGTGTGGGGTGCTTGGCTACGAAAGGGCTGCTGGTTGATGAGATAGTTTCTATGGTAGATAGCTTGGAAAGGGTGACATGGAGCCACTATCCATGAGCTAAAATGAGGTTGCTCACCTTTTGACCAAGTTGGCCCTTGGTCGAGGAGACCAGTGTGTTTGGATTCTCGTTTTTCCCGATTGTATTAAGACTTTGATTACCATAAAGACTAGCTATATTTCTAGTTCCATTTGATTTATTTCCTGTTGAGGTATTTTGACTATGATGAATTAATGAAATATATTTTTCTGATAAAAAAAATCACAAGTTATTCATTGATAAAAAAAATATTATTACCCATTTTAATTTATCATTTGAAATTATTGTTCAAATTTTTAAAAAAATTAATTAAAAGAATAATTGGTATTTTTATTATTTGGGAAATTACCAAAAATAGCACCCCCTAAAAATTATAATAATAAAACTAGCACCCCCTTGTGTTCAATTAGAATTGAACGTTTAATATTGAACGTTCAATATTCAATTTGAACGTAAAATATTGAACGTTCAATATTAAATAGGTCTAATTATCGTCATTCAATTCTAATTGAACGGATAATATTGAACGTTCAATATTGAACGAGTCCAAATTATCGTCGTTCAATTTTAATTGAACACAGGGGTGCTAGTTTTGTTATTATAATTTTTGGGGGGTGTTAGTTTTGTTATTTTCCCTTTTTATTTTTGAATTTTATTGTATTTTCTAAAAAAAATTGAACAATAATTTCAAGTAATATTTTAGAAGAATGGGTAATAAAAATGATGACATGGTCCATCATGAAAATAAAAATTTAATAATTTGTAATTAAGTTATTTTATGTAATTTTTTTTTATCAATAATATGATTAAATATTACTACTTTTTATTAAAAATGAATAATTTGTAATTTTAAGTAATATTTAAATAAACCTAATGAGACTTTTTGTTGTATGTGTGAATAAAAAAATTATTTAAATATTTATTAAAATTTGATAAAAAATAAACACTTTTTTAAAAAAATAATAATTCTACCCTTTTAAACTTTGGAGTAAAATTTACATATGGACTTTAGTTATCGTTTTATATAAGAAGTAAAAATATTATGCTGCTCCACTGACCACTGTATAACAATAAATTTAAAGGGAAATTTAACAAAAATTATGAACACTTGTAACCTTTATCTTTAACAATACTCTAAAAATAATATATAAAAAAAAATAGATTAAATTACACAATTTTTTTCATAATTAGTTAATTACCAAGCAATGGGGAACTATTTATTTTTGGGCGAGCGGATATTTGAGTTTTTTTTATTTATTAAATAAATACATTTATTACTTTAATCTTTTATAAATGGTGTATTTAAACTATATAAATAAAATAATATTAAAATATATCAGTTATTAAAATTAAGTTGACATAATATATCTAATTTATAAAAAAAACAAAAAGTTTCTGATGAAGCACTTTTATTAATTTATTTTTCTATCGTTCTTTTTGGGGTCTAGCTCATGACTTCTTTCCCAAGTCGGGGGTTTTAACTTAAAACGCCGATTTTCCGTAGTGGAATCAGGTCAGGGGCTTTGTGTATTCTCCGATTCAATAGAACCGAGACTTCTTTGATTTCTTACATCCATTAGAGGTGTGCATTACTCTTTGAATTCTAGGGTTTAGTCTCTTTTCGGAACTCAATTTGTTAAATCATTCCCAGTCTCGTTACTTTTGTTTATTGCTGTTTGAACTTTATATTTGTTATTTTTTTAGGGTTTTTGTTTGTTTGAACAATTTATTCGTATACAATAGGTTGCAAGAAGAGAAAAGGAACCGTAGACTAGTTTATTTTTTGACAATGTTTTTATTGTTTCTAGAAACTCAATCTGACATGAATCACCCTTCTCGTATTTACTAATTATTTTCAGGTTTCGAAGAGATGACTAATTCAGCTATTGATGTGCCTCACCAAGGTGGGTTCAGTTTCGATCTATGTAGAAGAAACGAGATGCTTCTAAAGAAAGGCCTACAGCTACCAACATACAGGAAGACCGGTACTACTATCGTTGGCTTGATTTTTCAGGTACTATCTCTTGTATTTTCTTTTAGATGAATCTATTCCATCAATCCTGAAGTTTTATTCTCTTTATTTTGTCTTCGGTTTTCATTTGAAATGAACTGAAACCTTGATGCATTTAGGTAAATTTAACCATGCTATTTCCCTAGAGTTGGGATTTGAAGGAACTGAATTCCAAAACTAGCCACATTATCTTTGGGTTCACATTATTATAGCATTGGAATTGAAAGTTTTTTGTTTCAGTGTCATCTACACCATCATATCAGAGATGGGTGTATGTTAGAAATTAGGAGTATTCTATAATGTGTGTTTTACCTGAACGGAATCGGAATTTGGGTTTATTAGATTAACAACACTAATAGTAACAGTGTGTGCTCAAAATCACATACACTCTCCAGTTCATCATATTTAAGTGTCTGACAGATGCATGTTAACCATGATTAGATGGCTTCGGCATTTTGGAAGAAAGGCTTTATTTATTTGTAAACTTGCACTTCTAATCTTTTTCCATTCAGGATGGTGTCATTCTTGGAGCTGATACAAGGGCCACAGAAGGTCCCATAGTTGCCGATAAGAACTGTGAAAAAATTCATTTTATGGCGCCAAACATATATTGCTGTGGTGCAGGAACTGCAGCTGATACTGAGGCAGTAACAGGTATATCTTAGGGTTGACGCTTGATGGCAGTGCATTTTCTGGTCTAATATATGTATTATACTGAAACATGTGAAGTGTTTAAACTATTCCTTTTATACTGAAGCAACTAACAAGTGTGCATTTCCCCCCTTCTCATCATTAATGATTGTTATTGTTTATGTATTACAGACATGGTCAGCTCACAATTGCAACTGCATCGCTACCATACTGGTCGAGAATCAAGGGTTGTTACAGCATTAACCCTTTTAAAGAAACACCTTTTCAAGTTGAGTTTTATCTGCCCTGAGATTGCTGTTTTTATTTATCCTTCGAAAAATATGGGAAAATAACAAATAGAAATTCAAATTATGCAATTAATTAGCTTGTTGTCCATCATTCTTACTACTAAACGAAACACATCATTCTTACTGCTAAATGAAACAAGTCATTCTTACTGCGAACGAAACAATCATTCTCACTGCTAAGCTTGTTGCCAGTTATCAAGGTCATGTATCAGCTGCTCTGGTGCTTGGTGGAGTTGATGTCACTGGACCTCATTTGCATACCGTAAGTCTTTGACTCTTTTCCTCCATCAGATTTCAAGACATGACAACTTTTGGGCTTGCATAATGATTTGATGTTTCTGGCTGTGCCATGGTACTTTGCAGATATATCCACATGGATCAACTGACACATTGCCTTTCGCCACGATGGGTTCTGGTTCTCTGGCAGCCATGGCCGTATTCGAGTCTAAGTACCGAGAAGACCTTGGTGTAAGTTTTCTTTTTTATTATTGAAGAAATGTGCTATGTGATTCAGTGGTGAAATGAATGTGGATCATTAAATAATGTTATTAGCACCCTTGTAACATTATCTGATTTTTTATAGATGCACCGTCAGTTATCTGATTTTTTATAGATGCTGTTACAACTACAAGAATTGAAACAATAACTTGGTGATTTTGTTAGACGTGAAATAACCATCAAGTTTTAGTTGGTTGATATGAATATGATTCTCCCATAGAGGGGATTATATATTGTACTCTTAGAATTCTCACAAACTTTAGGTGATATGATTTATTAATTTTCTTTGCATCTCTGGTGTAGAGGGATGAAGGAATACAAATTGTGAGTGAAGCCATTTGCTCTGGTATTTTCAATGACTTGGGAAGTGGAAGCAACGTAGATATATGTGTCATAACCAAGGTTTGTTGTTTTCCATTAATCTCTGCCATTATGGTAAAGATGAACGAGTATGTTGCTAACAGAAGCCGGTTGTGTGTTATCAGGGGAAAACTGAATACCTTCGGAACCATATGCTGCCTAATCCACGAACCTACATTTCAGAAAAGGGATATTTGTTCTCCAAGAAAACTGGTAAGGATTGATTACTTGCATGTAAATTTTGGGCTTAGTTATTTTGTATCTCATAAGCCAGGACTGAAATTATTTACTTAGTCTAAGGACTAAACAAAGAGGTAGAGACAGGTTAATATTTACCAGTGCTCTACCTTTCTATCTAATTCATCATAGCAAAATGGTGATTGCTGCATGTAAAGTATTTCACTATTTTACTTTTTTTCAATTCAGAGGTACTGTTGACCAAGATAACTCCATTGAAGGAGAAGGAGAAGGTTCAAGTGGCTGAAGGAGGGGATGCCATGGAAGAGTAGATGGTGTACCACCTAGTTTATGCCAGGATATACTTGTGCTTGTCTTTCTTTTAATTTGCATTTGCCAATTTACTATTTCTTGATTTTCTAGACATTACCATTATGTGATATCAACATTTTTTGTCGCAATGAGAACCATGCAAGTTTATTATACATAAAAAGCAGCCATATGTATCTTGTCTTGCAAACAGGAGGGCGGAGAACAAACATCAAAAAGACTCTTCTTGCCAGTGGCTAGGATCACCATTGGGAAATCTGATACGCTAGCAAAATCATCAAGTTACAGCATCCAAATGTTTTATAAGAAGCTAGCAAAATCATCAAACCTGTACTAGTAAATTTTAGCAGGAGTATTTCTGCCTTCACTTTTGTGTAAACTACGCCTTTGCTCACTTTTGCAAAATGGAATTATTAGTCGCTGTACTTTCAATTGATCACTTTTGTACTGGGGTGTCAATTTAGTTGCCACATTTTCACTAAATTTTCAAATTAAGTATACTGTCACTTACTTTATTCACTATAGTCAAAGTGAAGTAATTAAAGTTTACCGAATTGTAGAATTTAGTGAAAATTCAGTTACTAAATATGAGGTGTTATCAGTTGAAGGACTAATGGGTTCCCTTTGCACAAGTGATTTAAGTTTCACCTCACCAATTTTTGCCATGTAATAAGTTGTCAAGTCGTCAGGCTTGACCCAATATTTGCCTGCTTGAAACTATAGTGCACCGAGACTACCATCCACAGCAGAGAACACCCTACTTTCACCTTTATCTGCATAATTGTTCATCCAGGCTACAGCATTTTGGATCTGCCCTATAAAATCTCTACTCTAATGTAATTGTAACTAACAATTTCAATATTTCATTTTTCACCAAAAACTACGTGAAGGTTTAATTTATAGGCACTCCAATCCCTTAGAGAGGGTACTTGCGGTAGATTCATAATATCTTCCCTACTTCATTCCAATCATATCCGTTGAAAATCCTCTACTAGGAACAATCTTCATGCAATGGTTGCACGGACCCCAGGTTATCACCACCACCCTTCTCTCCATAAGGCAATTCCAAGTCTCCAAGGGACATAAATGTTTTTCTTATAAATAAATAGCATAAAAAATAAAAATCAACATATTTATACCTAGAATGGTTTAAACCCTAATTTATGAATTAAACTCTAAACCTTACAAATTAATTTCTAAAATTTAGTGTATATTACTATATATATTAGAGTATTCATAACGATTAAACTAATAATAAAACACGGAAATTTTTTGTCATTTTTTTCATCGGAAAAAGAACTAAGGAATCCTTTTTTACCTCTGAGGTAGCAAGGAAAGATAGGCAAAATGCATACATTTCACTCCCATAAAAAAGTAAATCAACACCATAACATATATCTTTGGTCAAAAATTATTACTTCATTCTCTTAAGCTCATAAAATTTAAAATTATAGTATCTATGTCCTCTGTGCTCTTAGATTAAAATGATATTATTTAGTAAAATTGATTTAAAAAAAGTGGTTATTATTTTAATAATTTTTTATTTAATTTTTTTATCACGTAATTAAAATGCTATTAAAATGGAAGCCTTTACCAATAATAAAATAACAATTGGTATGATTTTTCTTCAAAAATAATTGTTTTTATATTTGTTGATTTTTATTATTTTATTTTAATACTTATTTATTTTTAGTTTTTTTTAAATAAACTATATATTTATATAATTCTTTGTTAAAATATTATTATTTTTATTTTTTAAATAATTTTATATTAAATAAAACTTTTATCTTGATTAAAAGCTAACTTGTAAAAAAACTAATATTTTAATTAAAAATTAACTCAACACCAATTGTGAATTTAAAGACTTGTGCTAGTAGTGCATATATTTTTTTTAGTACTCAAGTTTTATAAAAAATATTTTAAATTAATCATATTTTTAAATAATTTTAATTTAATATTTATGTTTTTAAAGTGGTTCCAATTTAATACTCATGTTTTAAAAATAATTTTGTTTTAATATTTTTAAACAATAATGGTCAATTTTTTATATTTGAGCATGGGTATTTTCGTCAATTTACCCATTTTTTGCATCCTTTAATGATTTTATCCTTCTTGTCTGCCATTTTTGCTTCTTATAAAGAGTTTTCAGATTCAGAAATCACTCCCAAGCCCAAAATTTTTAAGTTATTTTCCTTCTATCTTCTAAACTTGAGAAATTCTCTTCTAAACTTAAGAAATGCCTTTAAGTAATCATCTTTTCATGGAAGAAGAGAACTACATCCCATAAAATTGTTCTTGTTTGTTATTGTGGGAGAGCTACAAAATTACTCTATTCTTAGACAATGCAGAATCTTAGTAGAAGGTTTTATACTTGCATAGAGGTGAGTGAAAAAGATTACTTTTGTGTTAAATATTGCACAGTTTATTTGTAATTTTATAGTAAAATTGTAATTTTTTTCTCTTTATTGCACTTTTTTTTTTTTTGCAATTTTGTAGTGATTTTTTTGAGTTAGTTACTGCATTGTTTAGTTGCAGTTTTATAGTAAAATTGTGATTTTTTTTTTTTTTTTGTGTTCTTTACTGCACAATTTATTTATAATTTTAAAGTTAATTTTTTTTTTTTGAAAAATTACTAAAAATAACATTCCTAAAATTTATAATAACAAAATTAGCATCTTAATAACATTGAATGTTCATTATTGAACATGTAATATTAAACATTCAACATTGAAAATGTCTCAATTGCCACAATTTAAGTTGAACAACGTTACAATTCACCAAATTGTAAAATTTTTACCCTAAATCCTATAAACTATAACCATTTTAAAAATATAAGTATTAAACTAGAACCACTTAAAAACATAGTTAATTTATAATATTTTTGATAAAGTTTGAGTACTAAAAAAATATCAAGTTCTCAGTGCAACATCTCTTCCTTTTACTTAATAAAAATATAAAAATTGATCATAATAGCTATAGCTTAATAACGATGATTTAATTAGTTATTAATGTGAGTTGTATAATATTATTTAAAAATAAAATAAATGATAAGAATAATTCATTGATTAAGCTTTAGGTGTCAATTAGTCTATTTATTTTTAACCATTTTTATTTAATCTTTTTTATTTTTAAAAATGTGTTATTTAATAATTCTAATTCTTAAAAGAGTATTGATTAAGAATAAATATCAATATTTTATATTATTTAATAATTTTCATCAATAACATGACAAAAATGAGAGAGGAATAGCAGATAATTTTTCTATTTTTCTAAGCTTCAAGAATGGCGAAAGGAAATAAGTGAAATGCTAAGAAGGGTATACTCAATAAAGATTTTTATGGATTTTCAGAGAGTTATAAATGTCAAAAAAAAATCATGAACTTTTTTTTTTTTTTGCTAAGTAATATACACTAAACCCAAAAAATCATGAACTTTTATGAACTCTTATGAATTTTAATAAATTTTTTTGAGTTATAGTAAAAACTATTGTAAATTCATAAAAACCTTGGAGGTAGAGTGAAGAATAAGTAAAGATTCTTTTACCAATAATTTTAACTAAAAAATTATTGAAAATTCATTAATTTTTAAAGTATTTTAAAATCAACAATTATTTAAATACCTCAAGATTTTTAAAGATTTATACAAAATCATAATCGAATATATCTACAATTTTATAAATTTTTAAATATTTCTATAAAATCATAAATCATAAATTTTTATACTAAAATTTTTATATACTTAAATTTTTATATGTTTTTAAAAATTTTTATAAAATCATAAATGAATACAGCTAAATTTTTAAAAAATCTTAAGAATCTTAATTAAGTACATATAAATTTTAAAACTTTATAAAATTTATGAAAAATTTTAATTAAATACAATCATATTTGAAGAAAAAGACATTAAGGTCACGTTTGGTTCGCTGAATGTAATCGTAATCGTAATCGTAATGGAATGTAATGTAAAGGAATCAGTAATACTATTACAGTGTTTGGTTTAGTCACTGTAATCAAAAAATGAATCAGTATTACAGTGTTTGGTTTGACTACTGTAATGTAATGGAATAGAAAAAAAAAATTATATAATTATTTTAAATTCAACAATTTAACCAAAAAAAAATACAATTTCATAACAACAATTAATAAAAAATACAATTTTAGAAAAAAAAAAAAATAACAATTTCAGAAGAAAAAAAATACAATTCTGAAAAAAAAAATAACAATTTCAGAAAAAAAAAATACAATTTCAGAAAATAAATACAATTTTATAATAACAATTAATAAAAAATACAATTTTAGAAAAAAATAACAATTTCAGAAAAAAAATAACAATTTCAAAAAAAATACAATTTCAAAAAATAAATACAATTTTATAACAACAATTGATAAAAAATACAATTTTAGAAAAAAAATAACAATTTCAGAAAAAAAAAAATACAATTCTGAAAAAAAAAAATAACAATTTCAGAAAAAAATACAATTTCAGAAAATAAATACAATTTTATAACAACAATTAATAAAAAATATAATTTTAAAAAAACGATACAATTAAAAAAAAAAAAAAAAAGAGACGAAGCCATCGCGATGGACGCTGGTTCGCGACGGAGGAGACGCTGGTTCGCGAGCTGGACGCTGGTTCGCGACGGAGGAGACGGGCCGCCGCCGCCAGCTGGACGACGATGACGCTGGTTCGCGATGGCTGGACGCTGGTTCGCGACGGAGGAGACGGGACGACGCCGCCAGCTGGACAACGACGACGCCAGCGATGGACGGGACGGGACGATGATGGGCTGGCGCACGCAGAAACAAAAACAGTCACTGTTCAGTAATATAATTCTAATTTATAATATTAAATTGATTACATTACATGTGTTATTACACCTAATTAAACATGCACTAAGTAACTAAAGTACTCGTTTAATGCATAAATAAAATAAGTTTGTGGTTCGTAAGGAAAAAAAAAAGGAGAGACTATAATGGCACCCCAAAGTAAAAAGAATAAATAAATAAAATCACCTTCCATTCCATAATCTCCATCTCCTTGCTCCAAAGTCTTTTTCCAGACGATACCGGGTAAAGGTATACCCAAGACCTCAGGTACATAAAAATTCGTGTTCCGTATTCTCGTCGTCGTCGTCTTTGTCCTATACGACGTACCGCAGTCATGTCGTATGATTATCTCTTCAAGTACATCATCATCGGCGACACAGGTTTCTCATTTTTCTTTCTATTTGAAAAACCCTATCTGCGATTTTTTTGTTGTTGTTAAATTGATTTTTTGAGAACGTTTTATGAGGAATTATAGTGTATGGTGTGGTACAGGTGTGGGGAAATCGTGTCTTCTCTTGCAATTCACTGACAAGAGGTTTCAGCCTGTACATGATCTCACCATCGGTGTGGAGTTCGGTGCTCGAATGGTCACCATCAATAACCATCCGATCAAGCTCCAGATTTGGGATACTGTAAGGGCCGTTTTCTTTCGCTGCGTTTTCCCCTTCTATTTTGTGTGTGTTTTCTTGTGGATAAGAAAAGTAGGAAATGTAGGAAACAAAGCTGAAGTTGTAATTGGAGACTTTACGTTGCGGTTTCTATTAGTTTATTTGAGTTGAAAGCTTATTTCCAGCAATACATAGAATAGTTGCTGTTAACTTAATGGTTATTGGTACTAAACTTGTCATGCTATTAGTTATTTAACACTAAATTTACATGAATTCGTCCAAAATGATATTTTAGTGTTTTTGTCGAGATAAAGTGCAATTCGTTCCTTAACATTCTAATGTTTCCGTCTACTGATGTGAATTTTTAAGATAATATGTCATAGTATAATGTCATTTACCATGACGTGGATGAGAATTGGTTTGGTGTGGCGTGGATACAATTGGCTTTTGCTTGGAATATGGAGATTTCAGCTTTTAATGTTATTATTTTACACATCCAATGGAAATGATCAGAAAGTTGCCATTTACTCTTCCTGATTAGTATTTTCAGAAGAAATGGAGATGAATTTACTTTATTGAGCACAAGTTGAGATGTGAAGATATGAGTGTGTTGCTGAACATATTTGCTTCTTCTGGTAGTTAATTGAATACATATGTATGGTTATTTCAAACTGTCTCAGACATATTCTTATGCCAGATTTATTTCTTTGTCTTTCCAGGCTGGGCAGGAATCATTCAGATCCATTACTAGATCTTATTACAGGGGAGCAGCAGGAGCACTTCTTGTATATGATATAACTAGGTGTGTATGCGTTTATGGCATTTGACTGATGTATTTGAATGTAGAACTTTGGAGGGTAATATAGCATGCTCGTGATTACTATTCTGCAGCAGGTCTTTGTAAATGTGAGTTATTTCAGATAGAAAATGCCTTGGAATAGATATTTCTGTTTGACCAACAAAAAGGCTTGGAATTGATCATTGCTTGATGTCTGGTTTAACACATCATAGTTTTGCTTCTGTTAATGGATATCAGCATACAAATATCCTGTTTATCACAATGCTCAATAGGGGAAATTCTAAATTTTCATTTTAACTCAACAATCTATAGATTAGCTTGCTTATAAGCCATCTACGGTCATCAAGTTAATTTTTTTTCTTTCATATCTATTAAATTTTTTGTATATATAATGTCAACCGTTACCAGAAGTTTTTTCCTCATTTCCAGGAGGGAGACATTCAACCATTTAGCAAGCTGGCTTGAAGATGCTCGCCAGCATGCAAATCCCAACATGACAATCACACTTATAGGAAACAAGTGTGATCTTTCTCATAGGAGAGCTGTCAGCAAAGAGGAAGGTGAACAATTTGCCAAAGAAAATGGTTTACTATTCTTAGAGGCATCTGCAAGAACTGCACAAAATGTCGAGGAGGTAATAAACTCATATCTTAGTATGACTTCAATTTGTGGCACCCATAAGTGGTTGCCTCAAAGATAAAAATGGCAGAGCACAAGATGCTTATCTTAATTTTGTGACGTGCCTACAGGCCTTCATAAAGACTGCTGCAAAGATTCATCAGAATATTGAGGAAGGCGTGTTTGATATCTCCAATGAGGTAATTGTGAAGTTTTCTCGTGTCTTCATGTTTCTTACAGGAAGGAAAACGGTGATCTGACTTGTGCAGGTTTATATAGTCTTGATAAGTGATAAGACTGTAATTGACTAGCCATCTGAAGTTCTCAATCCGCAATTTGTGTTAATGATGTACAGGGCTGTATCCTGAATCAAATCTTCCTCACTCGTAATTCCAACTCCATTGTATCAAAAACTAATATTTGGTTATGATTATTTATTGATGACTGCAGTCATATGGCATCAAGGTGGGTTATGGACGCCCTCAAGGTCAATCAGGCTCAAGAGATGGAGCAGTAACTCAGAGTGGTGGATGCTGTAGCTAATAGAGTAAAAATACTAGATGTGTTTTACACTAATCTGAAGCTTCGTTTCGGTTTGGTCCATGCTTTGATGATATTCTTTCAAATGCATGGGACTTGTAAAAGTAATGAAATGTATAGTCGCAGCTTGCCAGTACTTTCAACTCATAGGAAATTCAACTGCTTAAATATTTGCTCAACAATGATCATCACGCATCAAAAGACTATACTCCCTTTATTCTTCTCTTTTTTCACCAAACCTTCGATCTTGTATTTCATTAATAGAAAATGATTCTCAACAGTGAAACGAGTTGGCAGGGCTTATCAAACGGTCTCACCAAATAAGCAGCAATTCGGCACAGTGTGGAAAATCTGAATGTTTGTACGTAAGGCATGAATGTATTGTGATTTGTAATGGCCTGGATGCACCAAGTTTATTTCTAAGAAAGAAACAGAAACAAGCATGCTTGTCAACATGTTATTTTGTGGATAAATTACTCCAATAAGCCAGCTGTATTTTTTAAGTATAGTTCGATAAAAAGTGGGCTGAAATAGGCAACGGAATTTTATACGTGAATTTGATACACTTAACACCATATACAAGACACGTCCCAAGCATACTATAAATCCTCTTTAGTAAGGCCATATGAGATGAGTCTAATTCTTTTTTTTTTTTTGACAAACTATTGGCTTGGAAGGTTTCTAATCCCTCAAGATTAAAAAGGAGGCCATGGTCCTCAACATAAAGTTGATAGCAACAAATAGAACTCAGTTAAATTTCAGTAAGTTACAAAATGCACAAAAGAAAATTGAAACTAGTCACATATATGATGGCCCAAAATAACCCCTCGAGTTATTAGAACGTGTTATGGGGTTGATTTAGAATAACGAAACTATCCATCTCGAAAGTGACAAATTTAAATTACAAAAATCCGCATGAGTATGATCTTGCCTTCATGCATATTTGCTTCTGATTTGGTAGTAGACACTAGTTTATTGATTACGAACCACCAAATACCTATAGAGGTCACAAATGACAACATTCAATAGACAGATCAAAATGAAACATTGAAATGCATTTTTCAGGAACTCATGTTTACCCCAGCAAGGACATCGTTAGATAATCCAGGTTTGATTTCTGCAGCATTTTCTGAAACTGGCTGCGTTTGTGGGAATTGCCGAACTACCTTGACTGCCTGTTGATCATTTGCTCCTGATTCTTGAAACTTTTGCTTCTGTACAAGCAAGATCATAAGAATGTTTAAAAAACAGATTATGCTTAGCAGATACGAGCATTATGCACAATTCATATTATGTTTTAAACTTGAGAAAAAATATTATATCTTGAAATCATTTATTTCCCAAGTGAAAATGATATGTGCTTGGTGCCAATTTACTCCAATTTGATCATGAAGTAGCAACGGCATAGGCAAAATTTTGAACATGTTCAATTGTAAATGAGACAAACAGACAAGCTGCGATCTCAAGGATAAATTCAGGTTACTGCAAGTGGAGTACGCTGGAACCAAGGATAATTTGGAGCTGCAATAATGTCTTTCTAGTTCCCACTCGATGATTGTTCTTAGATTTATATGCAAAATGTATGATACGGGTAGTTAGAAGCATCACCAAAAAACAAAAAGAACATAGAGGTTGTAAACCTGCATAAAGACCTGGCACTTAACAAATAAATAGGTCTCAGGGGTCTTTAGAGGGCATAATAGCTGCTCCAACTTTTAGTGACCAAAAACCAGCCCTATACAAACTCATAGGGTCCTAACTTGGAATAACAGTTTGGTGCTTTTGATTTTTAGTGAGTCAAAGTGTTTCCATAATATATGTTATTGAAAGGCTTCCAATGCACAAACCATAAAAGAGTTTAAAACCTAAGTACCTTCTTCAGTCGTTCTTCAATAGAACTCAAGGCACGGGACTTATCGACTTTAGAAATATAAAAGTCTCGCTCTCTCTTAGCAGCAGATAACTCTAAAGCCAGTTTATTCTCACGGACAGCCTTCTTGTAAGCTAGAATAGAAGAATGATGTATCAGTGATCATAGTAGAAATCTAGTGAGTGTTCCAATTGATCAAGCAGCATCATATATCATAGAAAAAAAAAATACTTGATATAGATTATTACCAATCTCTTCAGTGAGATCATCCCACTTAAATTTACTCAAGTACTTGATATTCCAAATATCATAGTAAAATGAGGACCTCTTCTTTCCACCTAAAACATGTTCAAAAGAAATAGAAAAAAAAGAAAAGAAGAAAGTTACAGAAGAAATCTACAAAGAATACACAAAAAGGAAAAGAAAATGGAGAAAACATATATTTTGTAAGCAGATATATACCCATCTGTTCACCATTTAACATATTAGCAACCCTCTTGGCGACTCTTCTATCAGAGAACTCAACCCATCTACAATATGCAAATTGAGAGGAAAAAAATTGTTACTTCTTTAGAGTAAAAATGTAGTATGTCTTCAAATATCCATAATGAAATTTTCACAGAGATGGACTATTGATAAAGCAATACAAATGAAGCAACCGTTACAAAAGAAAACCAAAAGGAGCACTTGCCATAGTACAGGCACAAGAATAAAGAGATAAAAAAAATCATCTATAAACACATACCCTTCTGAAAATTCTTGCCCTCGAAATCCGCCAGCTCGCTTACGATTTATTTGTGCAGTTGGATCTGTAACATCAAATACAAATTGACACAATTCAGAAACTCAACTAACACATGTCCTTTGTCCTTTCTATTAGTGGCTTGCTACAAGAGACATGCTAAGCAACTTCAGTTAACAAGGCAACAATAATGAAATTGCAAGTCTCCCATGCATGAAAGAGGGGCACAAATGGTCCCCTTTTTTAAAAAAATTGACACACAATTACTGTAACTTCCATCTTTATTCAAACTAATGCACTTTAGTCCTAAGACTAAAGTGCACTTTTTACACTGAAATTCATAATTTTCATAAATAACAAGATTACCCACCATAAATTACGGAACTAAAGTGCCTATTTTCATGTAATAACAGGACTTTAAGGGCCCTTTTTCCCCAGGCATATGAGACTAAGAAAGTATGATCGATTTCCAATAATCAAAGCATATCTAGGAAAAGAGTAAGAGAACAAAATATGAAACAATGGAGAATAAAAGTAGTGATAAAATAAAAACATAGGAATGGAGAAAGATGAAAATATATTAACTAATTACTTTCAGGTGTAAGATATATCCTTTGTATATCTCCAAATTGAGAAAGAATTTGACGAAGCTTTAATGGATCCATGTGAGGGGGAATCCGACTCAAATAGCAAATTCCACGCTTTTCTGCCCTAGCAGCTTCCTTTAACAACCGTTTCTTCCTTTTGCTCTTCTTGATGTCATCAATTTCCTTGCCAATGGATTTTAAATTTGCTTCATGATCCTTATCAGCTTCAGCAGAAACGTCCTGTATACCTATTCTTTGTTCTTCTTGGGTCTCAAAAATTTCTGTCAAATGCTTCCCCTGTCTTGTACATTCCATTCTTTCATGCCCACCATCATCAAAACTATCAGATTTCTGTTGAAGATCTGCCTCAGCAATTTCTTTAGCCAGTTTCTTTGTCCTATTTACTTTGCTTTTCTTTTCCTTCCTGTTTATAAACTGATGTTCTTCCTCTGTCATTCTTGCACGACAAAAACAAGTACCAAAAGATATAACAAGCACTTAAATGAAAAAAGAAGACAAATTAGACTTCTAAGGTACACAGAATAGTCACATAAGTATATTAAGGGAAGTGGTTTCAAAGGAATTGGTTTGGTCAAGAGTGATTTCAAGTTAAGCAAGCATGCATCAAAAACTATTTCTGAGAGTAAACAAATTTTGAAAGCACTTCCTTCAGAGTTTACCAAACACCCTTCAAAGGAGAGCTTTGATCCATTTGAATGAATTTACAATCCAAAGCGAATTTCCATACAGGTCCTAAGTAGAGATTAGTTATGTGGCAGATAGAGTTAGGAAGGCCCCAAAGTCTTTCATGTTAAACATAATCTCTCATAAATCACCCATTTGCTTATCCTCCTCAATGCATTTTCTCAAACAAAAATGTGCCTAAAAGAAAAAGGAAAAGCTTTACCAAAGACGGTGGCGTCAAAAACGTAAACCCGTAAGGCATAAGAAAAAACAAAATTGACAATTCGTTTATTCCTCTTTGGTGCATTTTCTCAAACAGCTAAGGTGCCTATAGAAAAAATGCTTTAGCATACACAACATCAGAACGTAAAACAAAAACAGAACTGAAAAATCGTTTGTTCCTCTCAGGGGCGGCTCAAGAATTGTGAAGCGCTAGGCCACAATTAAAAAAGAGGTGAATAAAAAAAAAGAGACCTTACCTATTACAGAGGGAGCTGAGCTGATATAGTACGGAAAACGGAAAAGGAGTGGGAGAGTGGACTGTAAAAACGATTGGCTTTGTCAATGGCGTCAACGGAGCTTACCAAACTGCAATTGTGGAGGATAATTGACCTGCGGCGTTGGTGGGAGGGAGAGAGAAATTAGGGCAAGTGGAATTGAACGGAAAAAGTTGGGCTTTTGATGAGTTTTCGTTTGGTTTGAAACTTTTTTACGATTTTTTTTTTTTTTGAAATTTAAAGATTTTAAATTTTAATATGAAAAAAATTAATAAGTTTTGAAAAGTAAAATAAATTAAAAAATAAATAAATATTATTAGCTCTAACTTCTAACTAAGGTTTCATAAAATAAAAAAAAACTTCTAATTAAGGTTTTTTTTTCCCCTGTTATTAGTTATTACTAGGATTTAAATTATTATTGTCACAATAATTATTTATTAATGATTACTTTATACAATAATAATAACATTAAAATATAATTAATAATAAAAATAAAATAAACTTTTTAAATATTTTTGTTGTAGCAATAACATAAGTAATTATTGTAATATAATTTTTTTATGAACTTACAAATTACAATGTGATCAGCAGCACGCACGGAAACAGATTTGATAGCTCTATCACACTCTTATTGTTCAGGGGATAGGACTAGGGGTGACAATTCATGTCGAAAATTGAATAAACGAATCGAAAAAATACGAAACGAACACGAACGATTCAAATTCGAGTTTGTCCAAATAACACAAAAAAAAATTGTGCCGGATTTGAGCTATGTTCGAGTCAGCCCATTAAACCTGAATTAAAACAAAAAGGGTAAAGTTATATCCAATTACCTATCCCAATCTCATGGTCCCATATGCGAAGTTTCACCTTTTCTTCTTCGATAAGCCGAGACTCAAGACTCTTGACCACAACCGCCCACCCCAAGTCCCCAATCAATCACCATCATCGGTGAAGACAATCAGCCAGTCATCGTCATCAGCAAAGCTCGTCAGCCAATGTCCACTTATTTCATCTTACTGTGGACATTTCTCACTGTGGGTTATCAACCCAATTTGAAAATGGAAGAAAAATCAAGAGGGAAATGGGTTTCTTTTCTTCTTATTTCACTTATTTTATCTTTTATAGCTTTGAGGATATTTAATGGCCAATGACATAATCTTTAAGCTATCTCATAATCTTTAATGGCCAATGATGCTCTCATCGTCTATTTTCGACTGTGGATCTCATAGACTACGGCGGTGGCCCCTACTTGTCATCTCCTCCTCACTACCAAAGCAATCTCTATCGGTATCACTATGAGTATTCTTCAAAGCCATTTTTCAAAAATCAAAGGGATTTTGATAATGTTCTCAATATTCTTGGTCTGATTGCAATATTGAGGATATGGATCTAATATTTTTGTGCGCATTGAAGATTCAATGATATGATATTGATTATTCTTTTCTTGATTTTTCCTAACTTCATACGAGGCTAGCCATCAACTTGAGTGCTACCATACGTTGCTGCCACTGGAACGGCTATAGAAATTTCATGAGCTGGCTACCTGTTCGGGCCAATTCAGGCTAATTCAGGCAAGTGCGAAATTTAACAATTCGTGTTCAAATTCAGAATATTAATCCAAATCAAATTCGGGCCGTGTTCGGACCATGTGATTTCGTGCTGGGGTTTGTTCAGGCCAGCCCGAACTGGTCCAGCCCTCACAAATTGCCACCCCTTGATAGGACGTTTATTATCCACGAGAGTTTCAAAAAATTTGTAATAATTAAGTATTTTTTGTTAATGAATAATATATATTTAATTATATATTTTATATTAAAAATTAACAAAATTTATACTTAAAAATAAAATAAATTTAAAATAATGTTTAGTATATATTAAATATAATGTATAAATTATAGATATAATTAAATTATTTATTTTTTTATTATTAATAAAATATATTTTTTAATTATAATATTATATTTTTTTAAATAAATATATAAATTATTAAAAATTTTAGATTCAGAGATTTAATAGAGCGCAAAATATGATTCTTTAATCCATCCCATAAAAACATTTTTTTCATCAAAATTTTCCATTCTATGAAAAATTTGAATTTTTAACCCACCCCGGTGTAAAAATGTACAACAATAAACGTGATAGTAGTAAGCGGCATATTACCCTCGTAAATAAACACTCTCGATGAGCCGAACAAGATAATTTCTTATAGCCGAAGAGTCGATTTACGACATCGCTGTTGGACTCTAATGGCTTCAACGCTCCAAAAACTTCTAAGAAAGTCACCACCAACAAGAATCATCGCTGCGTTACACAGCTTGCCAGCACCATATCTCACAGCACTCGATAATTTCGACCGTGCCCATCTCATCGGAACAAAACCAGAGCCAAACCTCAAAGATGATCTAAGCCCTTTGTTTGCAACCAACTTGACCCCATTAAGCTTCTCGCTGATATACCCTAGCTTTCCATTTGGGTTTTATTTAAACCCCATTCCCTTTTCTGGGTCGATTCCTTCTGATGCGGAGGATGTGGTGTCGGATGATTCGGGGACGGTGTGGGCAGACAGCGTGAAGAAGAAGCGGAAGAAGAAGATGAACAAGCACAAGTATAAGAAGCTGAGAAAGCGTCTCCGTAGGCAAACTTAGTCGCTTCTTTAGGTGAGATTCAATGGTTAGTTGTTCTTTGCAAAATTAGAAATTCTCCGGATTTTAGGACCGAATATAATGGGAAGGTTATTCAGGCCTTGATCTGATTTGAGATTGTAACAATTTGGTGTTAGGAATAATTCCTATTGTTATTTTTGTTTGTTATTTTGCTGCTTTATACTATATTTTATACCTGTTCGGACTATGGTATGTATCTACTAAGATTTAGTTCCATAGTGGATGTAGATTTGCATCCTCCAATTGCATAGTAGAGTTTGGGATTGTATCTTTTTATTCCAAGTTTCACTTTCATTTATTCTGTTAGAATACATTTGTTTAATCTAGCCAAACAAATAAAAAATAAAATTAAAAACTTTAAACTGTAAATTTGTAAGCACACTGGATATCATCTGAATGAAATCCAAAGAATAAAGTACATAGACGGTCGAGGGATCAATCTTATACAGGAAGTCTGGACACCTTGAGTTATTTGACCTTTTTTTTTTTGCTACTGGTCTATTTGAAAGCTTTAAGAATTAAGCTGATTTGATAGAACTTCTTGATATCTTAAAAGCAAAGGAAAGTCCTTCCTTTGCCAGCTGAACTAAATTTGCCACAGTAGGTTGTTGCCTTGCAACTTTGGCAATGGCTTTGTTTTCTTCTTCGGTTCCTCCCTCTAAGAAAACTCCCACCACTTTTGAATTATGGATCCAGTATGATCCAAACTTGGGTTTTGCAGATGATGGGTTGTTGTTTCCAAACAAAACGGAATCTCCAACATTATCTCCATAGAATTTCCATGACAGATCAAAAGATCTCGAGTAGAAGAATGGAAGATAATCATATTCTTCAATAGAATCCCCGGTCTCACTTGCCTTGATAGCTTTCACAGCTTGCTCAGCTGATTTCCTAGCATGATCAACATGTTCAACTCTTCTCATTTCACCGTACAATTTCATAGGGAAAGTGGCTACATCCCCTACAGCATATACATCAGGAACGCTTGTTCTGAAAAACCCATCGGTTTTTATTCCTCCTTTTTCCTCCTCAACTTGTCCTTTGAATAGTGAAATTAGAGGCTTTGCACCGATACCAATAACAACAATGTCAGCTTTTAGAACCTTGCCACTCTTGAGTCTCACTGCCTTGACTTCCCCATTCAAGTCAGCCTCAAATCCAACTGCAACACTACCCTTTATAATCTTGATTCCTTTTCTGGCATAATAGCCCTCATAGAAGGAAGCTATGCTTGTAGTGAAAAGCCTAGGCATGCACCATGGCTCTGGATAAATCATGCTTACATTGAAATTGTTGATTCTCATAGCTGCTCCTACTTCAAGACCAATGTATCCACCTCCAACAATTACGGCACTTCCATTTTTCTTCACTTTGATTTCTTCTACAAGCTTATCAGCATCATCAATTTCTCTCACATAGAAGATGTTCTTAGCATCTCCTCCTTGTGTGCCCAAGTCTGTCATCTTTAAGGTTGTAGAACCAGTTGCAATTATTAAAGTTTGATACCTAAATGTTCTTCCACTGTCACTTGTGAGAATTCTTGAAACAAGATCCGCTTGGATGATTTCTGTTTTGAGGATCAATTCGATTCCTTTTTCTGCATACCACCCAGGAAGCAACCTTTCCCCACCACTTCCTACACAGACATGGAAATCTGGAAGTCTTGTGGCCCCTTGTGGAAAAAGATAGGCCTTACTAAGTGCCGGTCGTTCATAAGGTGCAACTGCTTCTTTCGAAATAATTGCTAGCTCGCCTGGATGAAGCCCTTGTCTTGAAAACTCCCTTGCTGCATATCCAGCAGCAACTCCGCCACCAATAATGATGTACTTGAAATTCTTTTCCTTGGAGATTCGACTTCCTTCACTAAGAAGCTCCTTAGCTTCCATAATCTTTTCATCGATAAGTTTTCCGAGAGTTGCACGTGAGAGACATTTCTTTTCCCCAACTTTTTGCTTGATAAGTTGTATTTCCTTGTTGATCTTTTCAACATTTTTCATCCACTTTCTGATTTCCCCCTTTTGTGTTGTTAAAATATACTCATATTTCAATTTCATTTTTATATCTTCCTTGTAGGTATTAAGCTCTTCTAAAATACTTGTTAGAACTTTCATTTGTTCTTCCATATTTATGTAATAGCTGAAATATCTGACAATCAGATCCCATGTTAACACGAGTCTGCTGATAATAGGCTGCAAACATTCCATGGATATGTTCCTGCGCAAGAACCCTAGATTATTGTTTGAGAAAGCCATTTAAAATGTAAACGTAGCAAGGTTTTATTCCTTGTTGGAAAATAGTTGAAAGCAAAGAAAATAAAAATTAAAAACAACTGGAAAAGATAGAGAAATGATGTTATTGGAAGAACATAGACTTTATAAAATCCGCCAAGAGCAAGACAAGCTCAGTTATTTGTACTGAATGCTCATTGAAACACACATAAATTCAGCCATCATCATATGGTGTGCCTTCAACTTTAGATTTATTTAAAAAATTCGTCAAAGTATATCTGAGAAATCTTCTAAAACGTGCATGTTAAGGTCAAACAATTGGTTTTGTAATTTTTAATTCTTTTGTAAAAATAATTACCAATGTATTTGATAACAATTTTTACCAAATTTTTAAGAAAAAAATAAAAATTAAAAATCACTTACAAGTTATTTGGTAACACTTTATGTTTTTTTTTTTTTTTTTTCCAAAAACTTTAAAGAAAAATTGGTTATTAATCATAAATTTTATGTTTTTAATCATTTTTTTCAATGCTTATACGTACAATAGATATAAAACTTAATTTATTCTCTAAAAAATATCTGGTGAATATGAAAGAAAAAAAAATTCATAAATCTAATTCAAAATATTTTTTTTAAAGATTTATGAATTACTACATATTTTATTAATGATTTCTTAAAAATGTAAATATCAAAATTAAAAATCATTACTAAATCATACTTAACTAAAAAATCACTTAAAAAAAAATCATAAATCAAGAATTAAAATTACCCTAAGTTTAACATGCATGTTTTATGTTTTTAATAATTTTCTTCCGATACTTATATGTACAAAAAATATAAGATTTGATTTATTGTCTAAAAAAAAATTTGGTGAATATGAAAAAATAAAAAATCATAAATCTGATTCAAAATTTTCTTTTTAAAGATTTATAAATCACCACATATTTTGGTAGTGATTTATTAAGGGCTTCTTTGATAACAATTTTGATTCCTAATTTCTGATTTTTTTTCAAGAGATTTTTGAATTATGTATTTTTGATAACGATTTATAATTTTAATTTTTACATTTTTAAAGAATCATTACCAAAATATGGGGTGATTCATAAATCTTTAAAAAAAAGATTTTTTTTAAAACAGATTTATGATTTTTTTCATTTTGACCAAATTTTTTTCTAGAAAGTAAATCAAGTTTTTTAACTTTTGTATGATTAAATATCAGAAGAAAATGATTAAAAATATAAAATTTATAAAAAATAATAAAAAATTTTCTTTATTTTTAAAATTTTTTGAAAAAAATTAAAAATCATTACTAAACAATTTAGAGGTAATTTTTTTTTTAAATTACTAAATAGAAATTGTTATCAAATACATTTATAATTATTTTTTATAAAATAATTTAAAATCACATATTTAATCATAAATCAAAATCGTTATCAAATATATCTTTAATAATTATGCTTTGGTAGGATAATATTTGAATTAACTCAAAGTCTAGAGTTTGAGTCTTGCCCCCACAAATCTCCTTTCCCATTACGCCTTGAGAGTTGGCTAGACATTTTAGTCGTTAAAAAAAAATAGTAGTTATGGTAGGAACAGTGAATGGTTAGACATGGATGCCAAAAACTCGTTTTCTTAGTTCCAAAGGAGGTTGTTTTCTTCTGATTTGTTGCTGATATTGCTTATTATTATTATTATTATTTTTCGCTAGTAGTTGCTGATATTGCTTTGTCAAAAAAGCTGAAGCCTTATATTTACAAACAGGTTTTACATGATGAAAAATTATTCGAATACTTATTTTATATGTTTATATTTACCACAAGCTTCACCACTTGTTTGTGAGATTGTCTAATAATTAAACTTTTTGGCATTATATGAAGAAATGAAAAGGCAACAACTTTTACATAAAAGGCTATCGATTTTGCTATAATGAAAAATATTTATTTGGATTACATGGTAGACGAGACAAACTAAGCAGTATATCAATATTCATACAATTTAAATGTATTACGACGTACCTGGCCTCACCAGTTTTAAGAAGCAGCAAATCCTGTTATCTGCCTATCTTTTTTTAAGATAAAGAAGGCTACAAATGATGCCAATGGAATAGCTACAAGCTTGTCCTTTGCCTAAATAGAATAGAAATGGAAAACTATGTAGAGATTGAAGAAAGGTATCCAATAGGATACTACTTATTGAAGGAAAGTATGTGACTCCAAAACCAGTTACAACGCATTGAACTAGATACCGTCAATCACATTTCGTTGAACAATACTTGTACCATTATTTTTTTTATTGAAGGAAAGCATTTGGTGGAACTTGTACTAATATATACTTTCCTTCAAACAAGTGCACATTTGGTGGAACTTGTTTTGGTATATACTTTCCTTCAAACAAGGACGTGATTCAGAGATCTTTGAATTAAAACATCGACTAATTTTTGTAGGAAATAATGTATTCGAACAAACAAAAAATTTGTATATTATAAATTAATAAAATAAATTAAAATTACATAATAGATGAAAACTGTAAATTACAACAACATAAATGCAAAAGAAAAATAAGAGGAAGATTGAGGCCCGTAAACGGTTTTCTTAAGATAAATTTTTTCACTCACAACGGATGTTTGAAATTAAGGAAAAAATACCTCACAGGATACAACAATCTAAAACACAGTTTAAAAACACCAAACCTAAACTGTTTGTACGATTTGAATTTATATACGCTCTCTATTACACAAAGCTTAGCTCTAGAATAATTTTACTGGAAGTTAGAAGTGTTTGCTGCAGGGAAATTGAGAAGAGAAAGTTTGTTTGCTATGTATTTTTTCTCAGCTGCAGAGTCAATATATAGGCATCCAAATGTGGCTGTTGGGAATAACTATTGAAACTGCAGCAATAAATCTTCTCAACAGTTACAATCTAATTCTGAGAGGAAAAATAAAATTACGTGTAGCAAAACCCGAACCGCGCAAGGCCCGTTGAAATTGGATGACATTCGTGTCCGCAGGTCGTGCGGGCTCGAGATTGGAGTTCCGAATTTTCGAGCAGAAAATCCTATGATTTGCACCCCCCCTGAGCTCGCACGTGGAGAGAGCCTTTTTGCTACACAAGCTTACATCTCATAGGAAAGAAAATGCTATATAAAGCATTTCATGTGTTAGTATTTTTCCCATGTGGGACAAACCAAAACCACAATATTTTTTCCTTCTCAATGAGTGAACTTTGAGACACAATTTTTCATTCATCTCAATCTCATTTTGACTGTATAAATATATGATTTCGAAGCCCTCGCAGAGGAGAACTCAAATCAATCACGACACTATACTTATACCAAGTGGATCCCAATCAAAATTATGCATCAAAATAGTATTTAACCATGAGTCTAAATACCTTTTTTTTTTTTTTTTTTTTTTCATTTTTCAACAATCCCCCATATGACTGAAAATTGATTGAGTTTTTCAAAAAAAAAAAACTGACTCAAATCAATTTGACACGCGGTGATAGAGTTCAATGGTCTGAGATCTGCATAGGATAGGTAGGTATAACTCTTTGAACATTCTCTTGTGAGAATATGTTTACTTTACTTGCTGACAATAGATGCAAAGTCCTTGAACTGTTCTATCATTTATGTAAACGATGACATACTTCACATATGAATCATTCCTGATACAATTCAATCCTCACTATTATGTTCGTTTTGGCCATGAACATACGCCTGGTTCTATGAGAGTTTTTCAAGAATTAAGCCCAATAGTTTCCTTAAGAAGCGAACCCATTCCTCTCTCACATAGGTGATCTCTTATCTATAAGAGTAATCTGTTGTACTCCGCTCGGTATTTTCTTCGTAAGAATCATTAAAAGCATTAGCTTAACCTATACTTACGGGTATCACTGCTTTCATCGTATGAATGAACTTGAGGATAAAACCCCCATAGTGATCACACTAAGTCCTTACAATTAGGTTGTTTTTTTGAACCTAGATTTTGGGATCTCTAGTCAACTAGGTTGGGTTTCTTTTGCAAAGTCTTATTCATTCATAGGCTTTTAGTCCCATTCCTTTCGATGATGTCTCAATTAACTCTCTATTTAACCCTTTGGTTAACGGATCGGCTATCTTATCCTTTGACTTCATATAGTCAACAAAAATAACCCTAGTTAAGAGTAGTTGTCTAATGGTATTATGTATGTGATGTATATGTCGAGACTTACCATTATACATGTTGCTCTGTGCCTTATCAATTGCAGATTGACTATCACAATGTATGCAAATTGCCAGGCACAGGTTAGGCCACTTTGGAATATCTTTTAAGAAATTGCATAGTCATTCGACCTCTTCGCCACATTTATCCAAAGTGATGAATTCAGATTCCATCGTGGATCTAGCTATGCAAGTCTGTTTAGATGACTTCCTATGAAATAGCTGCACCACCCAGTGTGAACACATATCCAGTGGTAGATTTAAAGTCTTTCATATCAAATATCTAGTTTGCATCACTGTATCCTTCTAATACATTGGATATATTGTGTAATGCTGTCCATAGCTACGTGTGTATCTAAGTAATCTAGTAATACCTTTTCAGTGGTCAAATCCTGAATTGCTGGTATATCTACTTAGTTTACTTACAGCGTAGGCTATGTCCAGTCTTGTACAACTCATCAAAGTACATAAGACTTCCTTATCACTCTAGAATATTCAAGTTGAGATAAACTCTTACCTCTATTCTTGGATAGGTACAGATTAACATCTACCGGTCTTCTAACAATACCAGAATCACCTTTGTTGATATTTCGAACCAATTTTAACATTTCGTATTTGGGTTCATAATACCAGCCCAAATTAAATTCGGGCTAGGTTTGTTTGGGCCAGCTCAAATTTGTCCCAACTGGCACGAATTGCCACCCCTAAGACGCAATCTAAGTCTTAAAGTTAATATTAAAGTAATATAAAGAAATTACACTTTATTTTTGGAAAGAGGAAAATAATTTAAAGCAAATGATTCATTTAACATCTTTGAAGAATAGATGGCTAAAAGATAGATATAAGTCTCAATTTATTTATAAAAAAATCTAATAATTATACTTCTAGGCGAGCCAATTCCAACAAAGCCTAAATTTTTTAAGCATTATTGATTTGACAACTCTTTGGTAGCTTAGTTTAATAATATTAAGCTACAAAATTAAGATCTAACGATCACAAATCGGTTAAATTGACTTAGATATATCAATTTTCATCTACCTCTTATTTCTTATGTGCTCCTTATCCCATATTATGACTATTTCTTTCACTTTATCCTAACAAGAAAAATAAGAATTGTATATGGATAAAGTCAATTTTTTCTCATTTTATTTTTTCATGCTTCTAATTATACTATATAGAGATTGTTTTAACTTTAATAAACTATAACTAAAAGATTTGAAGAAAAATTAAATAAAAATAGGACTAAACTATCATAAAAATAAGTAGGAAAAATAACAAAAATAACACTCTTTAAAACTTGTAATAACAAAAAATAACACCCATTGTATTTAAATTTATATTTTTACAATTAAAAAATGATTGATATATCTTTTTTCTTTAAACATCTGTTCAATGTTGAACGTTCAATATTACACATTCAATATTATTGAAATACTAGTTTTGTTATTATAAATTTTATGGGTGTTATTTTAAGTAAATTTTTAAATAAAGTATAAAATCTAAGTACTATGTTTAAAATAAGTATAAGACTTAAAAAGTCATCATCCCATAAAATAAAAGTCAAATAAAATTAAATTGATGAAATTATTAACCAAGCTTTCATTGATTCATATCACAAATTAGAAATAAGAAAAAAAAAAAAAAAAGCTAAAAAAAAAAAAAAAACAAACAAACAAAACAATATCAAATTAATAAAAAAAACATAAAAAAAATTAAATAAATTAGATGGGATAACTCCCCTTTTTATATTTATATATATATATATATATATATATATATATATATATATATATATTGTAACTAAAAGATTTGAAGAAAAATTAAATAAAAATTGGACTAAATAGTAGTAAAAAAAAATATAGAATTTAAGTGATATTTTTAAAATAAGTATATGACCTATACAATTATCATTCTATAAATTAAAAATTAAATAAAATGAAATTAATAAAATTATGAACCAAATTTTTATTGAATTATATCGCAAATTAGAGATAAAAAAGAAAAAAATAAAAAATAAATAAAACAAAAACATCAAATCAAACAAAAAAATATCAAATCAATAAGATGGGGACAATATAATTGATAATAGATATTATAAAATAAATCAAACCAAAAATATCAAATAAATAAAATAGGGACAACTTCTCTTTTTTTATCTAGTAATAGAAAATAGATAATAGATAATATACATCTGCATTAAAAATAAATAAAACTCATCTTTAACAATGGTGCTTTCTACAAGACTTAAGGGCACAATTATATATTTCTTTTTCTTTCCCTTTTTCCTTTGCTTCTGCTTATTTTTCTTCTGTTTCGTTTCCCTCCTGCTGGCCAGAAAGGAACCACTCATCAGAAAGTTTTCCGATGGTGTTTTCTTTTTCCAAATTTTTCCATTTAGTTCTCTCCTTCTTGAGAGTTTGTTTCATAAATAACTTTATGGTATCATTTATGAGATGCAAACGGAAGAGCAAAATGAATAAACTCTTTTTTTTTTCTTCCTAAGTATACTTTATTTTTTTAATATATACTTAAACATGTATTAGTTAATTTCATCCGGATAATGTTCTTGTTATATTTTTTTATATTTAAGTATCAATGAAAATTAAATATGCCTCACCTTTTATAAAAAGACTACAACTATATCTATTATTATATATAAAAAGTGAGAATAAGTCATAAATAATACATAGTTATTCCTTTAGCAAAAAAAAAATACATAGTTATTCTCCAATGTTTTCTTCTCAGTTTGCCCTGTGTTTTCTTTTTCTTTTATTTTTAGCTTTAATTTTTTTATTTAATTATTATTTTTACATTACTAAATACCAAAATACTATTATACTAATATATCACACCTCAATACTAATTACATTTGATAGTTTTAATATTTATTGTCCTTTTCATTTTGTCCTTTGTTTTTTTCTCTTTTTTTATTATTTAATTATTGATAGAACACTACTAAATATCAAAACATTCTTATATTAATATATCATATTTTTATACATAATTATATTTAATAATTTTATTGTGTATTGTCTTTCTCATTTTGCACCTTCTTCTTTTTATTTTAGAACCTTTTTTTATTTAATGATTGTTATTTTTTTACACAACTAAATACTAAAATTTTCCTGTACTAATACACCATATTTTTATGTGTAATTATATTTATTAGTTTTATGATGTATTTTCTTTCCCATTTTGCGTTTGTCTTTTTTTTTTTTCTTTTTCTTTTTTAATTTTTATTTTTAACTTTTTTGATTGTTTAATTATTATTGGATTTTTTACGCTACTAAATACCAAACTATTCCTGTATTAATATACCATACTTTTATGCATAGTTATATTTTGTAATTCTATGAATAGTTATTTTCTTAATTTTTTCATACACAAATAAATATTAAAATATTTTCATAATAAATAGTTATTTAGTTAGTTATATTGCGTATAATTTTGATTATTCTCTATTTTTTTTCTTTGCTTTAATAAATATGAAAATGCCTATATAATAAATACATTTTTTTATGAATTAATTTATCTTATATACTAATAAATATTTAAATATTCTTATATACTTATCAAATTTAAAAAACCATGTTTAAATATATTTTTTTCAAAATAAAGAATTGTAGAACAACACAAATAATTAATACTACTATATACTTATCAAATTTAAATAAAAGATAATTATTTTCTTAAATTAATATTAATATTTTAAGTCAAGTATTAAAATAAAAAGAGATAAAATAATTCTATTATCTAAAAAATTATTTATAAATTATATATTAATTTAAATAATTTTATCAAAATAAATAAGACAGGTTCAAAACCAGTACTAGCAAAAAAAAATTAAGAGAAGAAAGACGCACTAGCTGATATCATTTAAAAGAAGATAGTTGGTGAGAAGCGGTCTTTATTTCTAGATTCCATGTCACGTAGTAGGCAATTTCGCAGACGTTTGCCTACCTCATGTTTGTTCTTTGGGCTGAAAAGTCCCTTAAATGTACCAGCAGCAATAGAGCTAAAAATGCTGGCATTATCATACCCACAAATTTCATGATAGTGACATATAGTTAAAAATATATGAATTATTTTTATTTTTATTAAATTTTTTAATTTATATAACATATTTAAAAATAAAATATAAAATTAATTTTTTAAATTTATTATGAAAATAAATTCAAAATCATATACAAGTTTTTACATCAATTAGAGATCTAGAAACTTTATATATATATATATATATATATATAATAAGTATTATTAATTAAAGTATTTAAGTTTTGAAACTACTACATAGTTAAAGTAATTCAACATATGAATATGTTGTAATATTAATAATTTAAAATATAAAGATAATTTTATTTAAAAAATATTATACGTAATTTAAATTTTATATATAATATAATTATAACAAAAAATTAATTATTTTATAATTTTTAAAATAATTTTAATATATAGTATGATATAATAAATATTATTATAAAAATAAATATAAATTTATATAAAATTATCATAGAGCGTAATGACTCGAAGACCAAATTTTATGTGGTCAACTTACCGCCATCATATAAGGTACAACTGAGGTAACAGATAATTGTTTACCTACTTTTTATTAACATGTAACTGTATATCACGTAAGTTATTAATTTTGTCTCTGTCTTCACAAGGCAGGGCGCGGGTTCGAAATTTGGGGGCGCAGTGGTTCGACCTTCGGATATGGCTAAATATCTCTTCGAACTTTGACGCTCTGCTGAGTCGGACTGCAATCCGTCAAGTGCCGCTAGCCAGTTCGGTGCTTGTGGCGTACCCAACAACTAGCTATAATCCACGGTGATGCAGGTGTGCGGCAATAGCCCTATCCGACCTATACTGTGGTGAGCCTTATTGAGATAAAAAAAAAAAATAACCAATAATCAAAAGTAAAAATATTTTTGATATTTTTAATAATATTTTAATAATATTTATATTTTAAAGATATTAATATCAATATATTATTTATTAATATTAATTAATAATATAAATATTAATAATAAAATAACATTTAGATTAACTTTATTTATTTTGTAATTTAATTTACCATTAAATATTTTTATTTAATTATAATTAATCATAAAATTTATTAATATAAATAACTTTTTTAAACATTTTAACTATCATTAAAACAAATATGAAACATATTTATATTTATAATTATTAATAAAAAAATTCATTTAACAAATAAGTAATAGATTATTTATATATTTTTAAAGATTTAATTAAAATTTTATAATTTTATTTACCTATAATTTTTGAATTTTTTTTTTAATATTTTTATTAATAATAATAATATCTTTATCATTTTCATAAAATTTAAGTTAGCTAATAACAACTTAATGTAAATAGACCTTTTGTAATAATATTACGAGCCTCATTGACCTACCAAACAATCCACAGTTTCCACTACATATAAAAAATGATCATAGACTTTTACTACCTGCCATTTTTACAAAGGAATGTCAGGACATTCCATAATTATTTAATTTAAATAATTTAATTTTATAATTATTATATTAAGTATTAAAGATCCCATAATTTTTTAAAAATATTAGAATAATTTTATTATTATGTACAAAAGAACACTTTAATTCCATAATTTTTAAGCTTAGTACCTATAATCTCTTTGTTTATAATAATAAGGCACTATAAGTCATCAATTTTTATAATTTTATTAAATTAAAAGTGCTTATTTTTAAAAATTATATGACTAAAATTGTTTATATTTTATAATAACAAGACTTATAATGTTTTAACTCGTAAATTACGAAATTATTATACTCATTTTAAAAAATTATGAAACCTTTAATATTTAATTTAATAATTATAAAATTAATGCCCATATTTGATAAAAATTATAGAAATTTTGTGTGACCTTGTTTTCGTTTTATAAAGTAATCGTTACAAGATAAACTTTTATTACTCTTGATTTGCTCTTTTTATAAAGGTATAATTCTTTTGCTAATCTACCTAATAATTAGCTCTATTTTAAAATACTCTCTCAGAGAAGCTAGCAAGTAGTAACAACTGACTACTGAGACTAAAGAGCAAATTAATATAATGAAATAAATACTCTTTTAATACTAAATTGGAGGCAAGCACAAGACTATCCAAGGACTTTCTGTTAATGATTTCTGCTTTATGAAGACATTAATCATATCTGCAGGTTTTTGATGCCCGTCTGAATCTGAGGAACACTATTAGCTGTAGATACAAACCACATTGGCTCATCTATTAGTAATTTCCCTTGCAATTTTCTATATCCATGCACTTCTTCTCTAATCCGTTTACCTATCAGGCAAATACACATTACTTTTATATTCACACCATGATCCTCTGACTTCATCTTCCTAATTGATTCAGTAACAGTACTATAAACAGTATACCCACCTGAAATTACAACAAAAGTAAGCAAAATTAAAATTTGAAAATTGACAAACCCTAAATTTGATAACTTCCCATTAATACAAAATCACAGGAAAAGTAATTACAAAATTCAGGAATATTATTGGATTCACAAAACTTAAACATAGATATAGAGAAGAGTCGCTCAAATCACTACAAGACAGTCTCACCCATGTTAAGCCAGCTAGAGAAGATATTCACGTAAGAAACAGCATTACATCCGGACGTAACATATATCCCACTACCCACCGTGTTTGCTGGGTAGTCATTTAATTAAAAAAAAAAAATTCTTAATAGATTTTTAGATGGTCCATATTAGTTTGAATAAATCTAAAGGTTGAAAAACAAGCACGTATGTTACGGCCAATGAATTGTAGAATGACCCTTGAACAGAATTGTTAACACAACTAAAATGGATGATCCACATTGTTAAGAAAAAGAAAATGTGTTAATGAACTCACAGCTATTTCATCATTTTTTTTTTTACTTTGATTTGAAAAACTTGTCCTTTTCTTTCCTTCTAATCCCCTTGGTATATGAAGGAAAACTGGCATTTATAGCAAGATATGCAAAAATGTAACAATATGCCTTGTTAGGCGAATCCTACGGACCTACACATAACAAACTACTTGTAAAGGGGGTAGTTATAATGCACTTGAAAATGATAATATGGACTTGGATCTTTGTCAAAAAGAAAAAAATACAATCAAAATGTGCAAAAAAAAAAAACTAAAAAGAAAGGATCTTACTTCACATAGAAGCTCAATACAAATGTAAAGTCGGATCACAAGGATAGCCCAGCAAAAAGCAATTCCAACTCCTCATCCTGAGATGCAGTTCTCTGGAACAAGAAAAACATTATAAGAATAAAAGGTTCCAGCAGATCTCTGTTTTTAATCCCGATCACAATAATACAAAATATAAGTTAATTGTCATATATAATAACAGAGAAAGTTTATCTCTGCTAATTTGTTAAAACTCTCACAATGGGTATTCTCCAATTCAATAGTCAATGTGCTGGTATTTAAATGAAGAATCACAGATATTAGTATAAAATCATAAGTGAAGAATACCAACACTCGTCTAGTTAGGGACAAATGGAATAAGCAAGGCAATTACTATTTTAAACTTGGGAATATGTTGCATGAATACAAGCAATGTATTAATCAAAAACACTGAAGCCTTAAGCTTGAACTCCTTCAAAGGTAATTGATTTACAAGGTTAACGATAAGAGTACACAAGCATACAACATTATTATGCATCCAAACAATACAGCTTTTCAAGAGACGTGTCTACCATCTGAAAAGCATAAAATTCTATCCCAAGTCCTAACTCTTTTTCTGCATATATTTACTCTTCTACACTCAAATCCATACAAAATGTAGAATATAAAATTTTCAAACACACATCAAAAGACTCTTGCATCAAAGATCCGTATCCTAAACGGTTTCATGTATAAACTGTGATCTATTACATCAATGCAGACTTGTTTGCACAAACCTGAGCAGACATAAGTTGCAGAATCTTATGAAGAACCCGCAACCGGTGAGAAACATAGGTACTATTCGTAGGAAGTTGCTTCATTCTATTCATCTCATCATGTACTGTGCCCTTCTTTGCTTCAAAATCCAATAGCTTTGACTGATTTTTCGGTTGAGCACTAGTAGTAATAGTAGCATCCTCCATGGTTACATCAAGTACACTACCACCTCGAGCATGGTTCATGGCATCCATACATCTGGTGAACCAACCCCAACAAAATTAGAGATTTAATTTGCGGAACTCTTATGGATATGCATATACTTTGACGTAGTTAAGCACAATACATACAGAGAATTATAAAATACATACATTGCATAATAACTAAAACATATTATGGATACAAGATGTTGATAATGAACCATAAATGTCTACCCACAACGGGTATAACTATCAATCTACTATAAGTTCGCTTTACCATTTGAAGTTTGAACTACTCAAAAGTTCTGAACTAAAGTTTCGTACTATGATCAAATTTCCCGCAGAAAACAATCAAATTAAATGCACCACCAAAAAATAGTGATAATTAATTCATTTATAATGCGAAATACCCTACTGGGTGGTCAATAACAACTTCAATGGATTAAAATAAGCAACTAACTTTCACCCTTCATGGAACCGGGCCATAAATTTATCCTCGAACTCCAGGAGAATAAAAAATCTGACCCGTAATTGGATTTTAGGTCATGATAATTTGCATATTAAAAATAACAAGGAAAATCTATCGAACAATTCAATACAAATGAAGAATGGCTTCGGAAAAGAAAACAAATTAACAAAGTAGTAAACTTACAGGTTGTGTATGAGAAGAACTATACAGCAAGTAGACTTACAACCAATAAACGATTCGACAATAAGCCCAGACTTCAGAGCACGGTTGCGAGTAGGGAATATCTCTCTATTCCGCCGCCTGCGTTCGGCGTAGAGAATAAGGATATCACTGTAGTCTACATGAATTATTTCGGGCTTTTACCTAAAATAGCCATTTTCTCTAAGAAAGTTAAAAAAAGGGCAAATTTGTATTAAAGTTTAGAAATGGGCAATTTATCCTTACATAAGAAATAAAAAACATGAAATACCTTACAAAAGAAATTAAAAATTTGTAAAAATCCATAAAACTAAAATGTCAGAAATTATAGAAAATCAAGAAGTAATTGATGTAGAAATACAGGACATTTTAGGATATTTTTCACAAGAAATGATATTCAGTAAAAAGAAATTTGAAGAGATTCAAAAATCAAAATTAAATCTTAAAGAAAAAGATAGATTTAGAGAAGAATCATTCTCTAAAATAAGAAAATTATTCCCAAGAAAAGACATAATATATTATGGCATAAGTAACAAAGAAATGAGCATAACAATAGCTGATGCAAAAGGAAGGTTTAATATACCATTAATTAATAAAGAAACTATTATAGAAAAATTATCAAAAATCCCTGAAAAAGACAGAGAAAAATATAGGATATATCTACTTAGGAGGAATACAAATTTTAATAAAAGCACACTTCAGAAAAGGAATAGATACACCAATAAAATTGGCATTATTAGACAACAGAATAACAAACAGAAAAGATGCTTTACAAGGAATGATTAATGGAAACCTAGGATATCAGAAATTGAAATTTGCAGCATACCCTAGATTTGCTGTTAGTATTCATGACAAAAATCTAAACCAAGTATTAAGCCTAGCTTATGATTTTGAACGAGGAAATTTAATGAAAGATGGAAACCATCCATTTTCAATCCATTACCTTGTAGGATATTCATTAACCAACAGCCACAATAGTTCAATATATAGACAAAATGAATTCATAGAAATAGATAAAATCTTTAAAGATATAGGACAAGTAATAAAAAATCTAGAAAAACTATTAGAATATGAAGTACCTGATGAATGGAACTTAGATATTAAGGAAAAACTTCTGATAACATCAAAAAGAAATAATATACAAAGAATAACATTTGTAGATACTCAAGCAGAAGTCAGTAGAAGAAGTAGAGAAATAGAAGAACTAAAAGAAGAAATAGAAGAAGTAAAAGATTTAGTCTACACAATGAAGTAATAATGATAAAAAAAAAACTATTAGAAATAAGGTTAGAAGGAAATAATAATCTAACAAGTATAAATAAAAATCAAATATCCATAATGGAAGCTTTAATTATTATAGCAGAAAAAATAGACACTACGGATAGAAATATATAAGAATCAAAAGGAATACAGTTAGAAATACAAAAAGAAATTATAGAAATAAAAAAGGATATTAATAACACACCAAAAGGAAATAAAATTGATCCATTAAAAGGATTAAAAGAAGAACCCCCTAGAAGATCTGATGCTTTAATACCTATAAATGAAAAAAGAAAAGCAGAAGAATCTAGACAAATAATAACAATCTAATGGATTTAATAGGATACAGAAAAAACTTAGAAGAACAATTTATGAATCCTGAAAATAAGAATATAGAAAAATTAATCGGTTTACTAACATTAACAGATAAAGAATTAAGAAAACATTATGAAAAAAAAACTTACATAAATAAAGAAGAAGATGATATGACAGTAATAAGTGAAGATGAACTTGAACAAGAAAATACAACTCAAAGAATTAATATGGAACCAGTATTAATACCTGGAACAAGCCCAGAAAGAGGAGAAACATCTGACCCTCATAGAGAAAATAGATATAGGCCAGAAGAGCCTAACCCACCATATAGAAGAAGACAACCACCTAAAATGGAAGAAGGATTACATTGGGGTACTAGAGGAAGTATTTCACCAGAATTCAGACCACATGAAAACTATAAAACAGATATTTTAGACTTAGATTGTACAAGAGATAGGAAAAAAGCCTTAGATGAATGGGCTAGTGGAATGAGTGTAATCATACAAACATCATCAATTACAAATACAAACCCTTCAGTATGTAAAGTATTAGTAGCTCACAAAATGACAGGAAATGTAAAAGTTTGGTTTTCAAACCTAATTGATCAACAACATTTAAGAATGCAAGAAAATGCTACAACAGGAAGAGATTATTTAGATACAATAGTAAACGAAATATATAAGGAATTTATAGGAGAAGATAAAGGAAGAACTGTGACAGAATCCAGTGAAAATGAAATAGAAGAAGCCAAGTGACACTTAACAAACATGAAAATATGTGACATGTGTTACATAGATTCTTTCATATGTGAATATGAAATGTATTATCATAAATTACCACCATCCATGCAAGAAATTTATAAGGAAATGTTTTACCAAAAATTATCTGGAACATTACATAAAACTATAACAGAAGAATGGAATAATAGGAATAGACAAACTATACCTGACACTTTAGGAGGAAGAATAAGAGGACTTAAGAATTGGATAATAATAAAATGTCAAGAAAGAAAAGAATTCAAACAAATAAGAGGAAATGATAAAATCTGTTGTGATTCAAGAGATTTTAAAACACCAAGAAAATATGGTTGTAACATAAAAACTTATAACAAACATAAGAAATTCAAAAGATTTAAGAAATATAAATTTAGAAAACAAAACTTCCAAAAATATAAAAGAAGGTACAAAAGAGAACCTTATAAAAAGAGATATTTTAGAAGAAAAAGATATTATACACCTGAAAAGAAAAATTATTGTCCATCAGAGAAAAATAAATGCAGATGTTGGATATGTAATGAGGAAGGACATTATGCTAATGAATGCCCAAACAGGCTCCAACATAAAAAGGAATTTAAAAAGGAATTTTCACAGAAAGCAAAAATATTAGAAGAAGCCTTTAGGATGAAACTAGAACCAATAGAGGAATCTGACATAGATGATACATGTAGTATTTATCTATTAGAAGAAACCGAAGAAGAAATAACAGACTCAGAAACGTCTGACTACAATTCTGATTCTAATTCTGAATATGATAATGGATAAAATATTAAGCATAACAAACCCAAATAGTACATATATAAAAATAGGATTAAAATTTAAGGGATATAAAAATTACCATTTACATGCATATATTGACACAGGTGCAAGTATGTGTGTAGCCAGTAAATATGTATTCCCAGAAGAACTCTGGAAACAATCCCCAAAAGAATTAGTAGTAAGGATAGCAAATAATACCACAATAAATTTAAATAAAGTACTAAAAGATACAGATGTATCAATAGGAGGAGAAATCTTTCATATACCTACAATTTACCAACAAGAAACTGGAGTTGATATTCTACTAGGAAATAACTTTCTAAATCTATATCAACCATTCACACAATATTTAGACAAAATAAGTATAACAACCTTAGATGGAGAAACAATTTATGTATCAAAAATTAGAAAAGTATTAACTGTTTCATCACCAACTTTTATGTCACAACATAAAAAGCGAAAACGTGGTGAAGATATAGAAAAACAAAAACCATACTTAGAAAATATTTCTTTAGACATAGAGGTTAACCAAAACCCCTTTCTAAACGAAATACAAGAAGACAAAGCCTTAACAGGAATAAGAAAATTATTAAAAACAGTGTGTTCAGAAAATCCTTTATATCCAAACATAAATCGATCTAATGAAATAGTAAGAATAGAATTAAAAGACCCCTTAAAGGTCATAAGAGTAAAACCAATTATTTATACCCCAAAAGACAGAGAAGAATTTGAAAAACAAATTCAAGAACTATTGGAGTTAAAAGTAATTATTCCCAGTAATTCACCACACTCCAGCCCATCATTTTTAGTAGAAAAAGAAGCTGAGAAAAGAAGAGGAAAAAAGAGAATGGTAATAAATTTTAAAGCTTTGAATAAAGAAACAATTGATGATGGTTGTTTCATACCAAAGAAAGAAGAACTATTATCATTAATTAAAGGAAAGAAATATTTTTCAAGTTTTGATTGCAAAAGTGGATTTTGGCAAATAAGACTTGATAATGAATCACAGAAATTAACGGCATTTAGTTGCCCTCAAGGACAATTCCAATGGACAGTTGTTCCATTTGGACTTAAACAAGCACCAGGTATTTTCCAAAGACACATGGATATTATCTTTAAAAAGTATCATAACTTTTGTTGTATTTATATAGATGATATTTTAATATTTAGTAATGAATTACCAAAACACTACTTAGACATTATTAATGTCTTACAAGAATGTAGAAAATGAGGAATAGTGTTATCAGAAAAGAAAGCAGTAATTGCTCAACAGAAAATAAAATATTTAGGGTTAGAAATAGAAGATGGAAAACACCATCTACAACCCCATATTTTAAACAACATACAAAATTTTCCTAGTATAATCAAAGACAAAAATCAATTACAAAGATTTCTAGGATGTCTGACATATGCGGAAGCATATATAAAGAAACTAGCAGAAATGAGAAAACCATTACAGATAAAACTTAAAAAAGACTATGTCTGGCAATGGACTGAAGAAAATACTAAATACATGGATAAAGTAAAAGCACAAGTAAAAAATTTACCACCTCTATATCATCCAGGACCAGATGATAAAATGATAATAGAAACAGATGCTTCACATGAATATTGGGGAGCAGTATTAAAAGCAAAAGTTGATGACAAGGATGAATATCTTTGTAGATTTACTTCAGGATCATTTCAAGGCCCTGAATTAAATTACCACAGCAATGAAAAAGAATATTTAGCTGTTAAAAAAGCCATAAAGAAATTCGCAATATATGTTATAAGTTCGAAATTTATTGTTAGAACTGACAACAAAAATTTTGGACATTTTTTAAGAACTAACATTTCAGGTGATTATAAACAAGGAAGACTTATAAGGTGGCAGCAATGGTTTAACTACTACAAATTTGATGTAGAACATTTACCAGGAAAGAAAAATTGTTTAGCTGATGCCTTAACTAGAGAATTAGCACCTCTAACTATGTTTTTCATAACAGGAATGGATTCTCTCGACATGGAAATTTTGATCAAGGAAAAAGAAATCTCGATTCATGAAACACAAATCAAATGCATCAAAGAACAATTGGAAGTATTAAAGCTTAAATAGAAATTAAGAAACAGGGAAACCATCACTAATCCAGAACTCCACATGGAAAAATCTGAAGAAGAGAAAGAAGGCACTTCAATAGGAACAAAGATGAGAAGAGCAGAAATTGAAGAAACTGCCAGCAATAACCCAGAACCTATCAAAGATTCAGAAAAGAAAAAGCAAAAGATGAATTGGGCTGATGAAGCTGAAAAGGAAGAATCAAAAAAGATTTATGTAGTTTATAATGGACCAAATCCAGGAATTTACACTAATTGGCCAGAAGCAAGCAAAGCAGTAAATGGAATTAGTGGAGTCATCCACAGATCTTTCACAAACAGGATAGAAGCAGAAGGAAGTTATAGTAATTTTAAAGTCCCTAAACTCATAACACCAGCAAAAATAACCAAAAACTATTCTCAAATAGTACAGCAACCAGTAATAGGAACAAGTAGAATGAGAAATCTTGGAACAATCCACATACCAATAATTTTCAAAGAAACAATTAATAACTCATTCGAAGAAGAAAAAGAAAGGCAAAGAAATTTGACTAAACAGGAATGGTTAGGATTATATAACCTAGCTAGAAAAACAACTGAGGAATATATTGAAAATATGAAGTTTTACACCACAGAAAAGGATTTCCCCTCAGGTAGTAAATTCAATATCTTAGAAGGAGCTGATCCAATATTTGTTTATAAGGCATTCTATGCAGGACTCATTGAAAATATATATCCAGGAAATGAACTAAGAGAATTAATATATTTTCCTGATAATTTTAAAAAATCTATTAGAAATTTTAAAAGAAAAATCAAGGCTACTGACAAACCTATTTACTTAAGGTGTTTCAGTTCTTTAATGGATTGGAACCAAGAAGAACCAGTAAGTCCATATCATTTTATTAAGCTTGGTGTTTCAAGCAGCAAAAGAGAAGTAACTCGCCCAAAGGGCTTACCAGAAAAGGAATTCAACATTGATGAATTAGACCTCGAAAGAGGACAAATGTTGAGTCAGATCTATTATGAAATAAGAAGAATTAATAATTCTTCAGAAATAAAAGTAAATTACTGCACAAGTAAAATTATTATTACTTCTCAAAGTAATAAAATTATCACTGGAGAAGATAGTGAAAAAGTAATTTCCTATGAAGCAAACTTCAATTGCAATAATATTGAAGTAAGCGAGGAAACAAAAAAGGTTTTTTGTTACTACTCAACACAACAATCAACTGATCACAAGTGCAATTATTGCATCAGAGGAAAAATTCCACTAGAAACAAGCTCGTCCAACAGCTCAATGTTGGCAGAACCAACCATGTAGGACCCTCCTCAACAGCTAAAGGCAATAATATAGATTGCAATAATGTAGGCGGCTTAACGCCAAATAGGAAAAGGTAAGGAATAGTGTATTCCCTTCGTTGTAAATAGAGAACCCTTATTCTATAAAAGGGAACTTTTTAACTCTGGGAAGAACACAACACGACCACCTATCATCTATCTTTTATCTTTTAAGCTTTAAGCTATGTATTCAAAAATCAGGAAGAACTAAGAACCTCTTCAAGGTTACTAGTTCTCTAGTTTGTAATACTACCTGTTAAATAAATAAAAAGTCCATTTCAATTCCAAACTATCTTTCTTATTTTCATAAAAATTAAGTACGGATCTCAGAGGATCAGCAGGATCAGGAGGACTAAGAGCTTGGATCCAGGAGTGAGGCTTAGTTTTTGAAACAAGAAGATAGCAAGGAAGCGGAAGAACGCGGTGGACCCATATTTACAAAACAGGTGAATCTACAGGTAGAGACTAGTATTCCTTGAAGCTCCATTAATATTGTTTAAACTTATTTATACTACATGATATAATGAATAATGAACAAAACAGCATGAAAAGGAAGTCTGAAACTATACTCTACAGAAGAAAGAATAGAAAATATTCAGAAAACCAAGAGAAATTAAAAGATGCAATATATTTAAAACAATCTTTGATATGTTTTAAAACATCTATAAAAGAAAACTTTGAAAAAAGCATAGGAAGATCAAAAGTAATAGAAAATTTACAATGATTAATTGATCATTTCACCAAACAAGAACAAAGAAATAATCTAATAAAAAGAAAGGGTAAAAAACACTTAGATTTAGAAGCAAGCCTCGACCTTGTACAAATGGATATAGAAGAAAGCCAGGAAATTATAGAATTAAGCCGTTGGATAGAACAAGAATTAGGAGAAAATAACTCTGGAACCCAACCAAAAAACAATGATTAGTATAGAACACTTTGAAAGAAAATATTTAGAACTATTAGATGAATATATGGATAATGAAGATTATGAAACATGTTTAGAAAATTTTACAAGATTTGATACTTTATTAAGTGATTATACTGATTATGTTTCCAGCATATTATATCTAATAAATCACCAAGTAGGAAGAATATTAAGAGATTATTTTATACATTATTTTGTACAAATAAACAAAGAAGAATTTGATAATTTAATCTTTGGATTTTATTTATTCAGAGAACAAATAGGAAGATAATTAAGTAACTGAAACTTATTAAATTCAGCCAAAAGTTGGTATCAGAGCCTATTAAAAAAGAAGGTTTTTATATAAATAACATGCTTACAGAAATACAAATTAATAATTTAAAGGAATTAATAAATCTGATTCGAAATACAGAAAATAATAAAGAATTTAATAAAGACTTTATAGGAATGTTTTTAGCATGTATGGAAATAAAAATGAATAAAATAATATTATCAAAAGAACAAACGGAAATTTTAAAAGAAAAATTAAAATTCCTAGAAGAAATAAAATCAAAATAAATTTTTACAAAAGAATACAAGGGTTTTATGAACCTTATTTTAGAAAAATTAATAGAAAAATAATAATAATAATAAAATTCTGTAAGAGCCCAAAAGTGAAGTTATGTACTTCAAGATGACTATTATAGACAAAAACCCAATTATTTCGTTTTAATGGTACGAAATAACCTCATTTCACAGGTTAAATTTTATTTTTAATTCTAATATATATATATATATATATATATATATATATATATATATATATATATATATATATATATATATATATATATATATATATTTAATATTGCACGTTAAATTTTTTTTCTAAAATATATATATACATTTTTTTTATAATATAAATAAAAATATATGTTTTAATATCATAAAAAAATTAATTAAATTATTAAATTATTTATAAAAAAAATATAATAATTATTTATCGATGAGGACCAATGTTCATAAATAGAGCTAAAAGTTATCTCTATTTTTTTTTTCTTTTTTTAATTAAAATATACTATATTAAATTTTATAAATAAAAAATATTATATTATTATTAATCTAATAACAATCAATATTTTTGGTCCAAATTACTATATAAAGTAAAATAGTTTAATTTAATCTATTAAAAGTTTTTAAAATTAAAATGTTTTTGATATAAATACTTTCGGATAAAAGTGAACAAATAATTCAATTAATTTATTTAAATTAAAAAATTTGATATAATTAGTCGAATTTTGATCAAACTAGATTGATAGATTTTATAATCTGATTAAATTCGAATTAAAAAGTATACAATTACATTTTATTTTATAATGTATTATATTTAGATATTATACATTCTATAATTACATTAAATTATTATTTTATTTTAAAAATAAATATAAAAATAAAATATTTATAATAATTTAATAATTGTCTATGCATATTTCTTATTATTTTGATTATATTAGTTATAATTATAAATAATAAATTTTAATAACAATATATTAATTTAAAATTTAAATATAATATATATTTTGTTTTTTATTATATATGATAATAATTTATAAATAAATTTTAATCTGATACGACCTTATTTTATCTTAAAAGTTTAATCTTACGAATGGGTACAAATTGATTACACATTATTGGACCAGATTTGGAATGAAAATATTCAGATCTAATACTGATCGGATCAGTTTCGAAATTATAGGAAAAAAGTTGTTCAATCCACTGTTTACTCTTATTTTAGGGAAACAAAAATTTGAAGAATATATTAATATTGACATATTTTTATAAAATTACAGATATTTTAAAATTATAATTAATATTTGTAAAATTTACATAAATTTTAGAACTAATTTATTTTTTAACAATTGAAATACTTAACCGCTTTTCTGGGAAATGAAGAAGGGGTTTAAAAATCACTATAATGCGCGCGCATATATATATATATATATATATATATATATATATATACACGCACAAAATTTACAAATATACATATAGTATATAATTAATAAATATTTTTAAAAATAAAATTATCGTATTTATGAAGAATTTATTAATACGTGTACTAAGATTAAGTACTAAAATATATATTTTTTCTTTCTATTTGAACTATAAAAAATGAATGATAAATTAAAATAACGAAACTATCCTAATTAAAGAATTAAAAAAAAATATATTCACTACGCAATGAAGAAAAGTCTAGGAATTCAACTTATTCTATTCTACTCCTATAATTTTATATGTCTCAATAAAGTTAAAATAAATGCAAAGATTATTAATCAAACTATACTCAAGTAATTATCACATATATGTTTATGGTTATGTTAATCTTAATCCATATAAACTTAGCTCACATGTCTATGGCTATCTAAATATACATGGACCATTAAATACTTAGAGTTTAAAAATGATTACACAAATAATAATATGAATTTCTTCCTCATTACACACATACCAATTTAATGCATGTTCATAATTTCATACCAATCTTTCAATTGCGCACAAAATTAACAAATCACATAATTAAATGACTAATTTAAATAAGAGCATTAAGCAAATTAAATTAGATAAACTAAACATTCACAAAATATTGAATTAATATTATAAAGGGAGCGGGGTCATTAGGTCCCTTAGATTATGTCATTTGGTCACTTAAATTATAAGTTGTGTAATTTGGTCTCTTAGTTTTAGAAAAATGGGCCAATTAAAGACAAAATACATGATTTTAATGATTTTTTAATTAAAATATTATTTTTAAAATTAATATTCCAATATCAAAAATATTAAAATAATATAATTTTTCATTAATTGACCTCTTAAAAAATAATATTTTAATTAAAAAATCATTAAAATTATGTATTTTGTCCTTAATTGGCTCATTTTTATAAAATTAAGGGACCAAATGATACCACTTATAATATAAGAGACTAAATGACACAAATGATATAATCTGATGGACCTTTATGACATTTTTCTCTATTATAAATCATGTTCATAAAATAGGTTCTATTGAATCCCTATAGATAGTTATAGCACAAAATACACATTTTTAATATAATAATATCAAGAGTAAAAAATAAATGAAATACAAAGTTTACCACTATAGGAGTAAGAAAATGTAAATCCAATGAGAATTCTTCAAGCTCTCCTCTCCTCTCCTATCCAAGAAACTCTCTTTGTGCTTCAATGGTGGTTCTAATGTGCCTTTTTTAAAACTCTATTTATATTTTCAAAATAGTATAGAGAAATCTAAAAGTAAAGATTAAAAATAGTATTTTGGGAGATAAAAATGATTAATAGAGTGATGGAATGGATGGAGGATGGATATGGAGATGTATGGAGGTGGAAGAGGATGAAAAATAGTGAATGAGTTTCCAAAACTATTTTTTTGTGTTTTGCTTGAATCTGTTGTTGTGTTGAGGCTAAAACCCTTGAAAAATATTTTAGATAAAATTTGGATCTTTTGATTAGCTTTTAAATCAATGACTGGATAAAAATCATTTAAAAAAAAGACGCTGCAAAAAAAAATGACATTTGACACTTAAAACAAGCGGAGCAAACTAGAGCGCGACATAAGGCACAGAGAAAATACGAGAGTTGTACGTACACGACATATGGCTTGTTGTGGGAGGCTAGGCTGCTGAGCTGGCTCCATATGGCGCTCTGCGATTCGCTGGCATTTTTGGCGTGGTGTGACACGTGGATCATTCGACGATTTTTGAAACGAACGTCGTGCTAACATGTGTCACGCTGACTGGGAAGCTTTAACACTCAGCGTTTATTGATTCGTTGGCATAGATATTTCTAAGGGCATCCCAGCTACTTTTATGTGCATCTACCTGTATAAAAAAATTAATAAAAAATTTCTAAAAATTATATTTTTATCCATTTTTACCATTTGACCTAAAATTTATCTTATTTTAATATTTTAATCCCCAAAATATTATTTATTCAATTAGATAAATTAATATTAAGCATAAAAATGATATAATAACTCTATTTTCATAGAGTTATCACACCTCCAAGCTTAATATTTTGTTTGTCCCAAACAAAACATAAATACAAACTAAACAACTCCAAATTAACATCTAATTATGGTATAAATAATAAATTCATAACTATTAATGATATTAGTTTTAAGCATGTTCAATAAATTAAAAGACCCTAAAAAATCAACCAATACACTCAACTTAGATATTCATATGATTATCAATTTATAATGCATTCATTTAAGGGTATGACCAAATTTTTCAATAACATGCTCCAAGTGCATGTGTGTTATACCAAACTAGTTTATATCATATGTCATTAATAAGCTAATGTGAACCATGCAATTATAAGAATAGTCTACAATAATATTAAATTTCATAAGTCCACATTTAGTCTCTCTCTCCACTAACGTAAATACAAGCTTAGATTGAAATCAATAGATCTTTTAAAACTTGTAATGATAGGTTAAGATATAGTTAGATGATATATAAAATATTTAGACTCAAATATACTCTTAGCAAACTAAATACATACAATAAACTATTGAGTTTACAACCACAAGTAGCTTACCCTCAAACTCATGTCTTTTTTTTTCAACTTTTTTTAACCAAATAAGGTAAATTACACATTCCCAAAACATACAATCTCAACAATAGATAACACAATACACATTTAACTAAGGATGTCATGGGTAAGTGGAATTTATTATTTAAACTAGACTAATCACATAGATAAAATGAAATAAAAAGTCAACATAAAAGCTCAAATGGGGTAACTAAAAAAATAATTAATCATAGTGGCTTGAAAAGCTTAATTGGTCCAAAGAAGGCTTAAATCATTTCTCAATCTAAGTAGCTCATATGATTTTGCCTCAGGAGACACCAAAGTGGATTCTAAAATTTGTTATAGACATATACATCATCAATGCATGAAATTCACACACACTTATCAAAATAAACATACAAATTCACAAAGTTATGACATGTGCATATAGAATGGAGCATTTCAAATAAAAAATTTAGCCATACATACCTCAATGAATACACATGTTCATAATTACCACATTTTAATCTAAGTCTAATGCATACCAACCACAAATTATCATAAAGTTTCTATTAAATTTATTTCACATACAATTCACCAACACCAAGATAATCATAAATAATCATTTTTACATTAATACTACTAATTAAAAGCATAAAAATAACATAAACTAACTATAATCTAATCAGAGAAACGAAAGTTTTCTACCCTCAAACTTAACATGCATATTGTCCTCAATATGTAATAAAAGAAACAAAAGCAAATAAAGGATTATAAAACTCAATCAAAACTTGAAGCTTTTAAAAATTTGATTTGTGACTCCTCCAAGCTCCAAGACTTTTCATTATTACCTTACAAAATTCAAACAAAATTATTCATTAGTACTTTAAAAACTTGAATTGCCACCCAAGAAGCGTCACGTTTTAGCTCCTTGACTAGACCTTTCTTGAACATATCAAGGTAGATAGTATAAAAAATATTCCATGAATAACCGCTTAACGATTTTCATGTTGTTTGAACCAAGGTTATCAATGTTACTCTTAGGATCTCATACCCTCTTCCTCTTTTTTAAGGCACCTAGACCCTTCGTCAAGAAATGGAAGTCTCCAACACTAAGGGTTTCCTTACAATTCAAATCAAATGGGTTGGTTAGAACTTTCATTGTGAACTTGAACTCCTCAAGCTCATCTTCAAAATTTAACTTATAGCTCAAACCGGTATCATTGGGAGGTTCATAGTTCTTTTGACTTTAAAAGTCATTAGCCCACCTAAACTCCTCATTGTGAGCTCCTTTCTTCTATATTGAAGTTAAGTATCCCAGTGGCTTTGAGTCGTATCCCCTCTTCCTTCTCATTTTGCTTCTCTTGAGCTACTTCATGATTTTCTATGTCATCCTTTGGATTTTCTTCCATTTCATGACTAAATTTCTCTTCAAATTCTTGATTCTCATACACCTCTTCATCATCCTTTCTAAAAAAGATCTCATAGTCATGCTCGGCTATGTAGTTTTTGATTAACTCCTTCATGGAAGGCTTCTTTTCTTATGGGAGTGGTGGTGATTGCACATAAGTGTTCATGGAATACGAAGACCAAGTAGAATAATCACCCTTTTGATTATAGCTCAAAACGTAGCTAGGTTGACTCTACAAATTCAGATATTGATGGTAGGAGTGAGATGGCTCCGGAACAATGTAAAAGTTATTGTAAGTGTGCAACGGACTTTGTGTGGCACTAGTCTTTATGAAATACCTCAACAACGAAATATGGTAATGTTCTTGTATCGTGAGATCCCTCAAGGTACTACTTCGTTCAATACGAGCTATGAAGTTAGTAGCCTCCTCAAATGTTATCAGTGTATCCTTAAGATTTTCATATTCAAATAAGTCTATCTCCTAACAAACAAAACTCAAGAAAAACATAAAATATGAAAATAAAAGAAATTATTGAAAAACCTAACTAAATAATGACAATAAAAATAAACAAGAAAAATTAACTTAAATCTAACAAAAAAAATAAAAAATAAGACAATAAAAATAAAATAAACTAAATAATATAACAAAAATAAATATTTTTGAAATTTTTAGTTTTTTTTTATTTTTAATTTGATAAAAAAAAGTACCAATTAGAGGGGAAAGTCATGTATCAATATTAATATTAATATTAATATACTAGCAAGTTTTCTAGCAACAGTGCCAAAAACTTGGCACGAAATTTGCAAGTGCACAAATCGTGTATAAGTGATAAGTATTTTTAAGAAGGAGATTATCGTACCCATGAGGAACTTATTAAAGCGTGTACTAGAACTAAACACCAAAATATATACTCTCACTTTCTATTTGAATTATAAAAAATAAGCGGCAATTTAAAATAACGAAACTAAACTAATTAAAGAAATAAAAAAATAGATTCATTACATAATGAAGAAAAGTTTAGGAATTCAATTTTTCTCATTATACTCTCATGATTTTCTATGTCTCAATAAAATTAAAATAAATGCAAAGATTATTAATCAAACTCTACTCAAATAATTATCACTCACATGTTTATGGTTATATTAATCCTAATTCATATAAACGTAGCCCACATGTCTTGGCCATCTAAGCATATATGGATCATTAAGTACCTAGAGTTTAAAGTGATTACACAGAATTTCTTCCTCATTACATATATGCTAATTTAATGCATGTTCACAATTTCATACCAATTTTTCAATTGCGCACAAAATTAACAAATCATTTAATTAAATGGTCAATTTAAATAGGAGAATTAATCACATTAAATTAGATAAACCAAACATTCACAAAATATTAAATTAATATTATAAATCATGTTCATAAAATGGGTTCCATTGAATCCCTAAAAAGAGTTATAGCACAAAATACATATTTTTAATATAATAATATCAAGAGTAAAAATTATATGAAATACAAAATTTACAACTAAAGAAATAAAAAAATGTAAACTCAATGAGAATTCTTCAAGCTCTCATCTCCAAGAAGCTCCCTTGTGCTTCAATGGTGGTTTTAATGTGCATTTTTTAAAACTCTCTTTATATTTTCAAAATAGTGTAGAGAACTTAAAAAAAAAAAAAGATTAAAAATAGTATTTTTGGAGATAAAAATGGTTAATAGAATGATGAAATGGATGGATGGTGGATATGGGGTGTATAGAGGTGGAAGATAGTGAAAAATGGTGAATGGATTTCCAAAAATGATTTTTTTGTGTTCTGCCTGAATTTTGCTGTTATATTGAGGCTAAAATCCTTGAAAAATATTTCAGATGAAATCTGGATCGTTCGATCAACTTTTAAATCAATGGTTGAATGAAAATTATTTTAAAAAAAACGCTAAAAATGAATTTTTGCACTTAAAACAGGCGGAGGGAACCGGAGCGCGACACGTGGCATAGACAAAACACGGGAGTTGTACAAACGCAACACATGGCGTGCTGGAAGGAGCCTAACGTGGATTGGGCTGCTGAGCTGGCTCCACACGGTGCTCCATGATTCGCTTAGTTTTATGGTGTGGTGTAACACAACCGTTTGACAATTTTCGAAATGAACGTTGTGCGAACATGTGTCATGCTAACTGGGAAGCTTTGACACCTGATGCTCATTGATTCGTTGGCATGGCTTGCGTAGTGCCTAGTTGGTTTCCACGTGTGTCTGGATAGTTCTAAAGGCATCCTATATACTTCTATGTCCACTTGCATAAAAAAATAAATAAAAAAATCTCTAAAAATTTCAGAAAATTTTTAAAAATTATATTTTCATACATTTTTACAATTTGACCCAAAATGTATCTTATTTTAATATTTTAATCCCAAAAATATTATTTATTTAATTAGATAAATTAATATTAAGTATAAAAATGATATAATAACTCTATTTTCATAGAATTATCAAATATCCATTAACAAACTAATAATATTTATAACGATAGGTGGGAAAAGGTAGAAAGTGAAAGTAGAAAGAAGTTTGGGATTGAACGTAAAGAAATGATATCATTATTATAGTATTTGGTTTGAATGCTGGAATTAAAATAAATAATAATATTAAAATAAATATTATAAAATTATAAATAAAATAAATTAAAAAATAAATTTTTTTATTACTAAATGAGATATAATAAACAAAAAAATCATAAATAATTGTACAAATTGTACAAATAAAATAAAACATTATAGCGTACTTTTAAGGGGTACAAGCGTGATGAGGATTACTGTTATTGTTATAATCTTTTTACATTCAATTACAAAGCATAGTCAAATCAAATATAATAATATCTTAAATAATTTTTATTATGATTATTATTACTGTTAATCAAATATATCATTAATTTCAGAAATCATAGCTTAATTGTATCCCTTTGTATGATTGCTTTTTAAGCTTTTGATCTAAATATTTTTTATACCAATCTCCTTCTCTTGTTATCCTTTTTTTTTTCTTTCTCATTCCTTCTATTTAAATTGTTTCTTCCTAGACTATAAAACCATTTTATTTTTATTTATTTCTATATCCTTTCAAACTTTAAACTTTCAGCCTATAATGGAAGTTCTATTCGGGGATTTGGATAAAGATGATGATAATGGAAAGTCAATTTTAGTGTTGTTGAAACCAATTATGGTATCTTTAATGAAAATCGTGTTGATGAAACGTGAAAATAAAGAAATGATATTAGTTGTGAATAATTCGAAAGAAAAAATTTATGGTAAATTAACATACAAATACATTTGTATAATTTTTTTTAAAGTTTATTTTATGGATAATCATTGTATTAATTAATTTAGGCAAACACTAAGACATAAAAGAATATAGAGCAAATCAAGAATATTTAAAATATTTTCTCGTAAATTATATTACACAATTAAATTATATTACACAATCGTTAGTTAATCTTGTATTTTTAATTGTAATTTTGTTGTATTTAAAAAATTGAACTTTTACGTCATTTTGTACTTTTTGTTCATGTTTAAATGAAATATTTTATTTATTATGATAAAAAGTGAAATTATCTAACGTATTGCTTATAAAAAATCAAAATAAAAAATATCACTATTTGTTTGAATTAAGATAAGTATAAATGACTGTTGAGGGTAATATTTTTGCTGTCGTTATGTTTGTTATTTAAAAAAAAAATTCAACCTTTTAATAAATATATTATTTTTAAATAAATTTAATTGTATACGACTAACTTTTTGGTGAAGTTAAGTCGAGTAAAACATGTAAATATGCTTTCAAGGCACGTACATTTCTTTTTCTTCGTTCTAGTTTCACTTAGGTGGTCGTGAGACGAGAGACCGGTAAAAAGACTAATTGGATCATTCGGTCCTTTCTCTTCCTCGCGATTTCTCTTCTTCTTTGGTCACCATGAATGAGAAGGCCAACGTTTCCAAGGAGCTCAACGCCAAGCATAGAAAGGTTCAAAATTTTTATTCTTTTATTTTATTCTTTTTTATCTTACCAATTTTGCCCCCCTAATGTTTCTCGTAATGCAAAATTTGGGACCTCCATATCGCACAATTTTCCCTATCCCTTCTTGGATTCTTGATCATCGACTCTATGATTCGTTTTTTCTTTGATATACTTGAATTGGCTTGTACTATATTTATGTTGCTGATTTACCATTTATGTTCTTCGATATTCTGGATTTTGATATGCATCATCTGACTTTTCCTTCATTTTTTTTTAATAGATTTTGACCATTGCTTTATCTGTTGTGTTCTTATTATGTGTTTATGTATTGGATATCTTAATTTGATTTAGATAGCTAGTAAGATTGTAAGAAAAGCTTATTTCTTGCTTTAGTTTTGGTATATTTGCTGGGTTTGGTCACTTTTCAATTGTTCATTCGATTTTGTTATTATTTGTATCGTACCACAAAGATATACTGCTTAAAAGTTAGTACTAACATTTCCTTCATGTATGGGGAAGGAAGTTTCTTAAGAAACAGTTTTGTTTTTGGTGGATTGCTCTTTTCCTATTTTGGGTGTAGTGTTGCCTTGTACTTTCAGGGGATGCAGTAGTACCAGCTTATAAGGGCTGAATGTGTTTTCTCAATAGCAGGTGTACAATAGTATTGCTTGATATTAATCATCATGCATGATTCCTGTCAAGTACGCCATAACTCATATGTATGGTATATCTTAATGGGTGAATTTCGTAGGTATTAGTTTTCTTTGCGGATCTATCTAGAGCATTGTTGACATGTTTCTCTAGATGCTTACTCATTACTTCATAATGGGTAAATCTAGGGGCGGATGTGTATGTTGTTTGGGGGGCATTTGCCCTTGTTCACTTGATCCAAAATGTAATTTTACAAGTAAAATTTTGTAATTTTTATGAAAATTAGATCATATTTAACCGTGATGCCTCCTCTCAACTTAAATTTTAGGCTCATAATATAATATAAAATCTTTTCAACCCAAATTTTGTGAATAAAATTGATTATTTTTATTTAAAACCTAATAAAATTATAACAAACTCTACATTTTGATACTTATTTATTCAAAAAATTTGATTGTTAAGTTTTTAGCTCTAATATTTAATTTATTTTTTAGTTTATAAGTTTTTCGTGCAAACTTTGCATTATTAATTATTAATTAGGGCCCCATATGAACTTAAAAACTAGATCCGCCACTGGGTAAATCTGAATAGAGGTTTTGGATCCACACACAAGTGGGAGGCAATATGACAATCTTTTCTCTCCAATCGTTTATTTCATATTTAAGTTTGTCTACATTTGATTTTCCTTTCCATTATATGCCATGTTATCATTTTCTGTTGCTTATTATCTTGCATTGATGTTTCCTTTATAACAACCCTTAAGATCAACTAAATAATATATGTTTTAGTTATTGGTGACATAATGCTTCTTTTTTTTTGCTTGCCATTTCCATTGAATGTCAACGCTTCTCTATAGCTACTTTTGCTTTGTTATCATTCACAGTTTCTAACAGCCTTTCTGTTGGAAAGTTCTTGATTCAGCTTCTTTTTGTTGCCTTGGTGTCTCTATAATTTAACTTCTTTTTTTTCTTCATTTAATTGTTCTTCTCTTTAAATCTGTGCAGATACTGGAAGGGCTTCTTAAATTGCCAGAGAATAAGGAATGTGCAGATTGCAAGGCCAAGTATGTGCCCAGTAGAACTTAAAATTGATATAGTATTTAGAACCAAATAATTTAACATATTTACTCCATAAATATGTCAGGAGAAGAAAGACCTTAGTAGCTCATTGTCCCTGAGATGATTAACATTTGATTGCTTTTCAGGGGTCCAAGATGGGCCAGTGTGAATTTAGGCATCTTCATATGCATGCAATGTTCTGGGACCCACAGGAGTCTTGGGGTACACATTTCAAAGGTGAAGTGAAGTTAACGAATGGGCCTTATAAGTTTATGGTGACTTCTAATTTGAGCTTTTTCATGAAACTGTTTGCTTTCAGGTCTAGTAAATTATGATCATATGTGTCATATGAATGGTTAGAAATTTTCAGTTTAGAGCGCCTCTTGTATTGCTTATGTTTTTTGTATTCTGCATTTCCACTAAAATTGGTAAACCGGACCGAGTTGGAAAATCACATTGCATCGGACAGTCTTATCCGATTTGTTATTGGTTTTGGTCCGATTTATAAAATTTATGAATTGTTTGAACCGTAATGAACCGTCTTAATTAATATATATTTAAAATTATTTGATAACATAAATTGGTGCATCCCATTGGAATGAATTAATGTTGGCATCCTTGAAGTTACACGTTCGACTCCCAGATCTGGCTTTGTATTATAGTTTTTACTTTCCAACTAAAACAAAAATAAAAAAAAGGGTTTAATGCCGAATTCGTATTGTAACTTTAATGAAAGTACAGTAACTTTTTGGTCGGGCAAAATAAGGAAAATAACTTTATAAAAGTTCAAAATAAGTATAAAATGTCATATTTATACCATATGCTTGGCACATGACCATTTTTAATGGGGGCATTATTGAGATATCAAGAAATTTATATTTTTTCCTCCAAAAAAAACCACCCTAAATCAATTTACACCTTTTTCCCACCAACCCATACAAACCCATCCGCCCCCAACCCCCTTCCTTTCATCTTCAATATTTGTTTTACTCTTCTTTTTTATTGTGATTCTTTTTTTTTTTTAATTGAATTATTATTTTTTAATTAAATAAGTGGGGTTGGGGGCTTGCGGGTTGGGGGCTCGTGGATAGAAGTGGAGCTGTGGAGGTGGCTGAGAAGATCTGTCTGGGGGGTTAGGGCTGGCGGGGAAAGGGCAGATCGTGGATTGGACTGGTATTGTCCATAGTTTTTTTTCCTTTTAATTTCATTCTTTAATATTCCAGTTTTGCCCTCCAATTGTGTAATAATCTTAGCCATTTTTGTAATTTTAGCATTTTTTGTACCAATTTAGCTTATGTGAATACTAAGTTGCACCTTTTCAATAGTTAGAGGACTATTTCAGCTATTTTCTCAATAATAAAAAATCAGGCAAATGCCGTATTTCGAACCTGCAGCCTTATTCTTGTAAGAGTTTCGCTCAACCACAGACTATGCTACAAACTTAAACATCATATTGAAACAAGTATATATGTATATTTATCTTTTTTTTTTTTTTTGCTAAAAATATGTATATTTATCTTTATATTAAAAAGATATATTTATCCTTATATTAAAAAGGTTTTAACCATAACTGAACCGGACTGTTCTGATTTTACCAATCCAGTCCGGTCCAACTTGATAAGCTTAAACGGTCTAGTCTGGATTTTATAATTTTTTGAAAAATTGGACCAGACCAAACTGTGCCAACCCCTAAGTTCCACCTGAGCTACTCCCACTTTATTGACCCTTAGCATCTTTCTTGATGTTACATAAACTCTTGGTTTCTGACTGTGCAGTACACTTGCATCTTCTAAAGGAAGTTCTTAAGTAGTTGTTCTTATTGCTTGTTTCTCAGACTCAAAATCTGATCAGACCTAGTAAAAGCTTTTAATATTATGGACACATAGTCAAAATTTAAAAGGCAAACCTTAAAATGGATGAAATTTCAAAATGGATTGATTTCCTTATAATCAGAGCAAAAAGGTTGATATTGGCATAAGAAAATCAATCTAAACATATGAATATATTAAGCTTTACTGTATCTTTCTCTAACACTCGTAGAAATACCATGATAGTGATTCTCTGAAAGCTCTCTGAGCCCTTCATAATAGCTAGCCTTTTTTGGTTGAATTAATTACGTTGAGTCTTAGATTCTTGTAAGTTCAGGCGACAAATTACTTTCTTGACCCTTGGACATGAAGATCTTGTAGATCATTTGATGTGAACTTGATTCTATCATTATTCATGGTATTTTATTTCTTGCTATTGTAAATACACACATAAAGGGAAACTTTAATTGTGATATGCTTATTTGAATTTTATTGGCTTGTTCTGCAGGTACGTTCTGCTACGCTGGACACTTGGCTTCCGGAGCAGGTTGCATTTATCCAGGGTAAGTTGGTGTGTCATTTCTCTAAAACATTTCTGGACATTTGTCGGTCAATAAATTATTCAGAACATTTTGTGTTCTCATGCAGCTATGGGGAATGAGAAGTCAAACAGTTACTGGGAAGCAGAACTACCCCCTAATTATGACAGAGTGGGAATTGAGAACTTTATTCGTGCTAAGTATGTGTCTGGTTGTTGAAGCTGTGAACACAATCTATTTTCTCGATAAATTTCTGGTCCATGTTGTTAACATATCTTCAGTTTGGACTTAATGCTGAGTTTCCTACTCTTCTGAAATATTGCTGATGCTTAAGGTATGAAGAAAAGAGATGGGTTCCTCGGGATGGAAAACCAAAATCTCCTGCTAGGGGACTCGAAGACAAGGCATCCATGCACTGGCAGAGACCAGCAGAAAAAAGTGGGCATGGATATGCCAGCAATTCTGAGAATTTGTTTGAGGGGAGAAAAAAAAGTCAGCCAACAATAACTAAAGATAATGTTCCAGCTAGTAGTGCCAGTACTCCTGCTAGCATAATCAGTATTCCTGTTCCTCCTAAAGGGCCCAAAAAAGTACGTTCAATTGGTCTTTAACTGGTCTTTTTCCTAGATAATATATGTTGTGTATTAGTTTTGCATGTGATTATGACTGATAGGCTCTGACATATGATTCGAACATTTTCCATTGAGATAATAGATCAAAATTTCTCAAATGAAATTGAAGATTTGATAGAACCATTGGTCTCCTGAGGAAAATGAGTAAGAATGAAGAGTGAAGTGCCATTGGTAACAGAAGGAAGGAAAATAATCTAAATATTTAGTTACATCTATGGATTTTCCTGAGCTATGGTTTCATGAGAAATAGAAACGAGATTATAGGTTTAGGTGCATAGCTAGGACCGAGTTTCTGTTTGAGGACAACATAAGGGACATGCTGGTTTTAGAAAGAGTAATAACAAACAAAAAAAATAGACAAAATTATTTGCCAACACATCAGTATCATGCAAAATAAAACATGCATTCTGCACAATTTTGAGTTTGCAGTTTGCACAGCAGTATTTATTTCAATAGTTTATAGCACCATTTACTATTGTTACTTTTGTATTTCCTGCTTCATATTACTTTTATCTTCTTTCTTTTATCTCCTTATTTATTTTTTTGACAATTGAGATGCAAATTCTGATGATGGATATATATGTGTATCTGAAAAAGGTTACCTCTGTCCCCAAAACACAAGATACTCAGAAAGTAGATCCAACTGCACAACAGGCTGAAACAATGAAGGTTGTGGACTCTGCTTCTCTTGCCACCGCTCCAAAGGTTGATTATGCCACTGACCTTTTCAGCATGCTATCCATGGACTCTCCAAATGATAATGGGTCAGAAGCAGCATCTGCTGATGACAATGCTTGGGCAGGTTTTCAGTGTATGTCATTACTTTCTTTTGGGCATATTTTCTTGCACCTGCTATTATTGCATGCAAGTAGCTAGTTTCAGTCAAATGATATCATGTAACTTAAAATGCAGCAGCTGCTGAAGGACGATCAACAGCTGACAAAATTGCCCAATCAAAACCTGTTGAGACCAATAGCAAATCATCTTCAGGAACTGAGAATCTATTTAAAGATTCATCTTCTTCAACAGAAACTGAAAAAAGTATGCCTTCAAGTTCAGTGGAGAGCAGTAGCAAGTCTAATTCAGGAATTGAGGATTTATTCAAAGATTCACCTTCATTGGCACCTATTTCAGATAAACCTCAGAAAGATTTAAAAAATGACATCATGAGTCTTTTTGAGAAGGTATGTTCTGAATCATCTTCTGTAACCACAATTTCTGTTATAGATTATTTAATTTGTTGTCTCAATGAATATGCATGTCATTTCACTGATATCCAGGCTTGATTTATGAAATCAATTTTTAGCAGAACTTATATGATTTGATTGAATAATCAGCATTCCTTTTTCCACCCCATTAATTTCTAAACGGTCAATTCATGTTGCTGTTCCAACATGTGCAGTCCAATATGGTTTCACCTTTCTCAATGCATCAACAACAGATTGCAATGCTGGTTCAGCAGCAGTCCCTGCTCATGGCTGCTGCAGCTAAATCTGCTGGTTCAGACTCAAAACACCTTGGAGCCGCACAACCACCTATTTCCAATGGTACTATCAATTTTCCCACTCAAAGTTGGTCTAATTTTGGCAACCAAATTCCTGGAATGTTGGGGCCTGTAGGTGGGCAAGGTGATGCAGAGAAGCTTATGCAGGTAGTTATGTAATAAGTCTTCTGTGTATGAATACTTTTCATCCATCATTATTTAGTGAGTTCCAAATTTTTACATATATATTTTCCTCTGACCTAGGCAAGGAATGTGGGACACGCACATGCTGTTGGAAGTTCTGTTCCATATTCAACCTCTAGGTATGTCAAAACTCTGCCTAACATTATTATTATTATTTTATCATAAAGATGCTTTAGTTGCTACCGCTTGTTTAGATCCATTGGGCTGTTCTATAGCTTTTGACTGGCATGTCACACGTATACAGGTTTTTGCCTTGAGTGTGAATAAAAGTAGTGTTAGTGTCTCATGTATCTGAGTCCAACACATTGAATAATTACATACACATGCCTATGTCAATTTCCAGGTTGTATAATTCAGATGATTCTGAGGTTAATAAGATGATTATTTTTCTTTTTATGTTTTGTCTCTGTATTATGCACATGTATATGGATCATTTATTTTGTGCCTCAGTTGACCAGCTTGAATGGGAAACTCTGGAATTCAAAACAATATTTTTTTAACTGGTGAAATTAAAACTAGTTTCTGGTGTTTTGTTGATTGCTTGTCCCTTGGGAGCACACCATATAATATAAATGTTGCTTGTAGTTTTATTTGAATACAAGGACAGTATTTTTTTTTATCCATCATTGTTGTTGGTGACTACGGCTATGGAGTGGTGTTTTTTTGTTTTCGTGTTCTTGCTTTGATTTTCCTCAGTGTATGTTTTTTTTCTGCTGTTGTGTCTTCTGCAGTTTCTATACCATGGGTCATGTTGTCTCAGCCAATGAGATGACTGCCAGAGCTAGTAAATCCCGATCACCATCTCCAATATCATCTTCACCTCCTGCACAATTAGGAAAAGATTTTGATTTTGCCTCGTTAACACAAGGGATGTTTGCCAAACGCTGAGTTGCCCGAGGCTTCGTCATAACACTATATACGGAAATAGTCCAAACACGGTAAGTTAGGAACTTCAGTTTTTTTTCCCCCCTTTTTCTTCTCTAGTTTTTGCCCTTCTATATTCTTCTGATCTGTGGTTGTAAACTGTTGTAGAGGCAGCACCAATTCACAATTTTTTGTCTCTGGATTGCATAGGTTATTTGTAGGTGTATCTGGAGAAATAAGATGTTTAGATTGATTGGAATTTTCTCTCTCCCATTGTTCATTTGACAATCATTGATGTAAGTTACGATTGATTTTTTATTTTGCTATAAAAAATTATGCAATTGATGCTCATCTGCATGATTGATGATCATGAATAGATAGAACACAAAATACAAGAAAGCATTCTATATTCTAGCACAGCTCGAGTGCTGAACACTACATCATGTGAGGATAAAGCTAAGTTTCACGCAAAATTAGAAAATGATTCTCACATTTAAAGTATATCATCAGTAAAAATTATGTCAAGGGTCACAAGACTACAAGAATTCTAATGTAGTTTACCTCTTTTCTTAAATGGAAAGATCAAAACATCAACAAACTTGTGGCTGTCCTAACAACAAAAGGTTCCATCAATAACCGAGTCAATAAATAAAAAGATAACACCCAAATGCAATGGAAATAGTTAGAGCTGGAAAAGCTCGTTGAAACACTGACAATAAAATAAGAGTGCAGGCTAGTCCCGAAATAATGACAAACATAGACTGTATGATATTATGATGCAAATTTATTGGGAATGTTTGAAAACAAATGTAGATGATCGAGCATCGAAGGTTGGACTATGAGCATTGCATGATATCAAGTGCGAAGAAAGAAGGGAAAGAAAACAGGGCTACAGAGCATCCATGATCGATCCTCCCATAGATGGATCAATCTCACTCCGAGCCCGATCCGATTTTAGACTTTATGCTACAAAACTAGTGTTTAGACAAGAAGATGGATCGATCCCACTTCGAGTGCGATCCAATTCGGGACGTTCTGCGTAGTTTTTGCTAGAAAAATTGATGTCCAGACATGAAGACAAATCGATCCCTCTCTGGCTGGATTGATCCTGCCTTTTACGGACAGTTTCTATTTCTTCGCGAAAAATAGGGTAAATGACTTTAAATGACATGGGTTTTGTACTAAGAAGCTAGAAATAGTTTGAGCATTATTGTAATTGTGCAAATGTGCTATATAAATACATTTAAGAGCTCTTAGGGTTTCTAAGAGAAAGGATTTGTGTGCTTAAACTTGAGAGAAGAAAAACTAAAAAAGAGAGAAAGAAGAAGAGAGGGCTTTTCACTATTGTGAGTGAGAAAAGTTCTTGAGTGTTTTTTTGAGTGTTTTTCTTCCAAGAAAGTGTTTCTCTTCAAGCATTTTTTCCATTGTACTTGTAATCTCCAACTTTGAAGCTAGTGGAACTCATTTCCATTAGAGGGGTGAAGAAGTGGAATAGACTCACCATATTGGTTGGATTGAACCACTATAATTTGGTGTATTATTTCTTTTTGCTATTATTTATACTCCATTGCTTTTGATTAAATATTTAGGGCTTGTGGTGATTGTTATTGGATTGATATTTTTCATTGGGTGTTTGCTTGGAAATTTTTATTGTGCTTAGTTAAATTCAATAGTACAATATCTAGGAAGTTGAATTTGTGCATAACAAGTGGTATCAGAGCTTGGTTTCGGCATGGGTTATTCCGTGGTTGTTGTGTGTGAATTTTTTGGGTTTGATATTGTGGAGTGAAATTGTGTCTAAAAACAATTTCTTGTTATTGAATATGAGTAGGATGAAAATTGAGAAGTGGGATGGCACCGAGAACTTCCATATTTAGAAGAGTAAAATAATGAGTTTGTTATTTCAACAAAAGGTAACTCAAGCTTTAGAGGATCATTCGGAATATCAGGAAGATTTTACGGAGTTTCAAAAGAAGAAATTATTGATGACGGCTTATTCCTCTATATTTTTACATTTGCATGATAATGTCATAAGGGAGGTACAAAGTGCAAAAACCGCAAAGGCATTATGGAAGAAGTTGGATGAGATTTACATGCAAAAGACGATGTCTCGGAGGTTCCATTTGAAAGAACGATTGTTTGGGTTTCGAATGAATATGTAAAAAGGTTTGGAGCCTAACTTGGCAGAGTTTCGAAAAATCTCCAATGATTTGTCAAACATTGGGGAAGGTCTTAGCGATGAGAATCTCGCTTACTTATTGTTGCACAATCTGCCAGATTCCTACTAAGAAGTGAAGACGGATCTTAAGTATGGAAGAGATGATATCTCTTTGGATTTAGTTATCTCTCATTTGAGAACGAGAGAACTAGAGTTGAAGACGAAGAAGCTTCATATTGGTAGGAGTAGGGATAGTAGTGATGCCATGTATTTGAGGAGAAGAGATGGAGAAAGAAGCCAAAGTTAAGGAAAGGGTAAATACCAATTAAAGTCTCGTGGTCCAAAAGAAAAATTGAAATGCTACTTGTGTAACAAAAATGGGCATTTCAAGAGGGATTCCTCGGAGAAGGGTAAACACACCAAGGGAGAAAATAGTAGTAGAGATGCATCGGTGGCAGCAGTTAATGAAATGGGTTATGATAGTGTTGAGTCACTTGCAATTTCTTCAAGCAATAGTGATGGTGCTTGGGTCTTGGACTCGGGGTGTACTTTTCACATGACACCATACAAGGAGTAGTTTGTTGATTACAAAGATGTAAATAGTGGCATTGTTTACATGAACAACAATCATCCTTGTAATGTGATGGGAGTTGGGTCGGTGAGGCTTCGCCTCAATGATGGTTCAACATTTGTGATGAATAAAGTGAGGCATGTGTCGACATTAAAGAAGAACTTGATTTCATTGGGTACTTTAGACAACATGGGTTATAGCTACAAGGGTGAGCATGGCCAATTGAAGGTGTGTAAAGGTTATTTGGTATACTTCAAAAGTATACAAAGAAATAAGCTATATTACTTAGATGCTATGGTAGAGACCGATGTTGTCGTGGTTAGCCACTAGGAGGAGAATGTCAACCTTTGGCACAAAAGGTTGGGACACATAAGTGAAAGAATATTAGAGGAAATATTCAAGAGGAAGATTCTTGGCGATGGTAAGCTTTCATTTTGTGATCATTGCATTTTTGACAAGATGAAAAAAGTGAAGTTCACACTGATAAAGCTCAAAGGATATGACATTCTTGATTATGTGCATTCGTATTTGTGGGGGTTGGAGAGGACGCCGTCGATGGGTGGTGCAAGGTACATTCTAACCATAATTGATGATTTCTCTAAAAGGTTATAGATTTATTTGTTGAAGAGTAAAGATAAGACTTTTGGAAAATTTGTTGAATGAAAGAAACTTGTAGAGACTCAAACCGAAAAAAGGTCAAGTGTTTGAGAACTGACAATGGTTTAGAGTTTTGCAATAAAGCTTTCACAAGCTTTTGTAGGGAAAATGGTATCACGAGGCACATGACCGTTTCGAAAAATCCTTAACAAAATGGTTTGGCTGAGAGGATGAATAGAACACTCTTGGAGAGTGTGAGATGTATTCTTTTTGATGCAAACATGCCCAAGAGATTTTGGGGAGAAGCCGTTGTTATGGCGAGATACCTTATTAATAGGTGTCCTTCAATGCCGCTCAACTTTAAGACGCCAGAAAAGGTATGATTTGGCAAACCTGTTAAATATGACCATTTACGTATTTTTGGTTGTGTTGCATATGTACTTGTGAGGCAAGGGATGGAAGAAGAAGAAGACACCACTAAGCTCGGGTCATCTAGGCCGAGAAATGATTACTTGTTGGAATGAGATTGGAGTCGACATGTGACTACAACTCTTGAGAGGTTAAACCTTATTGCCTATGCATTGAGTATGGAGTCAGAGATCTTAGTACTTGAGCTAAGGTCCTACGAGGAAGCCATGAGTAAGAAGGATGCCAATAAATGGCGGAAGGTCATGGAAGAAAAGATGAGTTCTCTATACAAGAACAAGACATGGACACTAGTTTCTCAACCAAAAGGTCAGAAAGTTGTGGGCAACAAATGGGTCTACAAAGTGAAGGAAGGTGTGCCAAATGTCATGCTAGCCCGATACAAGGCTAGAGTTGTTGTAAAAGGGTTCGCCCAAAAAGAAGGTATTAACTTTACCAAAATTTTCTCACTTGTTAAATATAGGTCCATTAGATTACTATTATCTCTTGTTGTGTATAATGATATGGAACTTGACCAATTAGATGTAAAAATTGCTTTTTTGCATGGTTACCTTGATGAGAAATTTTCATGGAGCAACCTAAGAGGTTTGTTGAAAAAGACAAAGGTAACATGGTGTGTCTCTTGAAAAAGTCTTTGTATGACTTGAAGCAATCTCTAAGATGTTGGTACAAGAAATTCGACGACTTTGTTTTAAAAATCGGGTTCAAAAGAAGCAAACATGACAATTGTGTGTATTTGAGAGGTACAACTAGCTCTTCTACTGTTTATTTATTGCTATATGTGGATGACATGTTGATAGCTAGTTGTGACCGGTCTCAAATCACCAAGTTAAAGAGTCAACTTAGCTTAAAATTTGAGATGAAGGATCTTGAAGCTGCCAATAAAATATTAAGGATGGAGATTGTAAGAGATAGACAAAAAGGCAAGTTATTTTTTCTAAAGAAGGGTATTGTGAGAAGGTAGTTCAACGATTTAATATGGTCAATGCTAAACTGACTACAACTCTAATAGCATCACATTTCAAGTTATCGGCCTCGAACTCTCCTTCAACGGATGAGGAGAAGAAAGAAATGAAAAAGGTTCCTTATGCAAGTGCGGTAGGTATCTTGATGTATTTAATGATTTGTACAAGATCGAATATTCTGTATGGTGCAAGTTTGATGAGTCGCTAGATGGCTAATCCGGGTAAAAATCATTGGGAGGCGGTGAAATGGGTGATGAGGTATTTATGGGGTACAACCGGATTGGTATTCTATATGATTGATCCAAGAAGTTGAGTGTTGGAGTAATAGGTTATGTGGATTTGGACTTTGCCAGTGATCGTGATAAAAGGCAATCTATCATGGGATACTTGTTCGATTTTAGAGGAAACTTGGTGAGTTGGAAGGCCAATTTACAATCAATAGTAACTTTGTCTTCTACGGAGGTAGAGTTTGTTGCTGCAACGGAAGTGGTGAAGGAAGCTATGTGGTTGAAGGGTTTGGCTAGTGAACTTGGTTTTGAGCAAAAAAGAGTCATGGTACATTGTGACAATCAAGGAACAATTTGCTTGACCAAGAATCCTCAATTTCATGATCGTACAAAGCATGTAGATGTTAAGCTACATTTTATACGAGAGATGATTGAACAAGGTGATGTGAAGTTGGTAAAAAGTCACACGGATGATAACTTGACTGATATGGCAACAAAGTCGGTTCCCTTGGCAAAGTTTGTGAAATGTCAAACTTTTGTCAAGGTGACCACCCTATCTATATGATGGTGAAAGGATGAGTCTTCACCCAAGAGAGTTTTAGTTCCAAGGATTAGCATCAAGGTCGAGAATTGTGATATTGTAATGCAAATTTGGATGCTTGAAAACCAATGTGGGTGATCAAGCATCAAAAGTTGGATTAGGAGCATTGCATGGTATCAAGTGTGGATAAAGAAGAGAAAGAAAGCAAGGCTACAAAGCATCCAGGATTGATCCCCCCATAGACGGATCGATCCCACTCCGAGAGTGATCCGATCTTGGACTTGATGCTGGAAAGTTGATGCCCAGACATGAAGAAAGATCAATCCCCCACTGGCTGGATCGATCCTGCCTCTTATGGACATTTTCTATTTCTTCGCAAAAAATAGGGTAATTGACTTTTAATGACATGAGCTTTGTACTAGAAAGCTAGGAATAGTTTGGGCATTATTATAATTGTGCAAATGTGTTATATAAACACATTTAAGAGCTCTTAGGGTTTCTAAGAGAAATGATTTGTGTGCTTAAATTTGAGAGAAGAAAAACTAGAAAAGAAGAGAAGAAGAAGAGATGACTTTTCACCATTGTAATTGGGAAAAGTTCTTGAGTATTTCTTTGAGTGTTTTTCTTCCAAGAGAGTGTTTCTCTTCAAGGATTTTTTCCATTGTACTTGTAATCTTTAACTTTGAAACTAATGGAACTCATCTCCAGTGGAAGAGTAAAGAAGTAGAGTATACTCATTACATTGGTTGGGTTGAACTACTATAATTTGGTGTGTTATTTCTTTCCGTTATTATTTATATTCCATTGATTTTGATTTAATATTTAGGGTTTGTGGTGAGTGTTGTTGGATTGATACTTTTTCATTTAGTGTTTGCTTGAAAATTTCTATTGTGTTTGGTTAAATTCAATAGTGCAATATCTTAGAAGTTGAATTTGGGCGTATCAGACTGTCATAACAACAAACACTGCAGCTCTGCCCACAAGCACACTGTACAAAACAAAATCTACTATTCCAATTTTAATTCCCTGCTTATTATGTAAAAAAAAAATCTTAAAGGTTTGTAAATTATCATACCACGTTATTGATGCGGTTTATAGAACAACTCACTTCAATTAAGCATATATATAGATGATAACAATCAAAATCTCAAAGGGTCTATAGCTCAGTGGTAGAGCATTTGACTGCAGATCAAGAGGTCACCGGTTCGAACCCGGTTGGGCCCTATTTTTTTTTTTTTTCCTTCCTTTTTTTATAGAGATTTATGCGTTGCTTTGTCTCCCACAATTTTCTCAAGTCAAGTTGCTGCGTGAGGCCCAGTAAGACGAACTCTAGTCATGGTTAGGGTTGTTGGAAAAAGTACCCAACTCAATTTTTTTTTTAGTTTTGAATTGGTTATAAATCATTCTTAAAGAACCAGTTAGTTCAGTTTTTGTTAAAAACTCAATCCAACCCATTTCGAGTCTTGTATTACCCACTGAGGAACTTGGTTTGTACTTTGTCACTGTTTAACAAATAATGTCATTCTCAAATCCTTTTCTTAAGGATGCTTTAAAATTAAAAGAAACTGTGTGCGCTGAGGAGGTAGATTAAAAAAAATTTGAAATACCAAAAATCCTTGAAACATAGTTTTTTTTTTTTTTTTTTTATATATCTAGGCAAAAATTTGCATCCATATATATATATATATATATATTTTTTTTTTTTTTTTTGAAAACTCACAAATTTAACTTGAATTATATCAATATTTTCAATATAATTTACAATTAATTTAAATCATGTATCTAGTCTACTACATATTTTATATAAAGTGTCTCAGAAAATTGTGAAGATTTATCTTTTCAATAACGTTATAAAAAATAATATATATATATATATATATATATATATATATATATATATAACATTATATATATTTATTATTAATTGAATATAAAATTAATAATATAAAATAATGATGTATACGAAAAAATGTAATAACACCCGTATGGATTCTCCACTAACATATATAAGTTATAACCAATATTGGTTACGAATGTCAATCGACAAGCCAGCTGTGTAATTTTATTCCCCATTTACAAGCATCCTCTGTTTTCGACCTTTTATGTGCAACAACAATTTATATCCTAAAAAATTAGATAGTTATTTTTTTAATATTCAAATTATATTAAAAAAATCTTAAATTAGCTATGTTTTAAGTGATTTTATTTTAATATTTTTTTATCAAAAATATATGTATTAAAATTTAATAACATGAATACTAAAAATATATTAAATTTAATAAAAGAGATATTAAACTAAAAATGTTATGATAATATTGATATTAAACTAATACTTTGTAATAACATGTAGAATAATTTTATTAAAACATGCATATAAAAAAGTACCGAGCTAGATATTATCAAACTTATTAGACTGTGACTGTTCTAAATCTAAAAGCACAATGATAATTAATTTTGATGGATAAATAAAAATAAAATCAAACCAAAAAAACTCTCTCAATTATATTGTAATAACATATCCAACTAGATTAAAAGACAATAAATAAATTAATGGGATTACATAGAAATTTATGAATTTAAAATCTAATAGTACTAGGACCCCAGGATCCCAAACCCATAACTTTTCTCATATTTTCTTCTTTCGATGATCGTTTCATGATATTATTACAGATGACAGAAGAAGATTGGGCAGAGAGTTTCTTGGCTTGAAGATAAGATCTGGTATTGTTCTTGGCATATTGTTGAAGTGATTTTAAGACACCATTCCATCTACAAACACCTTGATCTTTAAGTGCCTCAACTGCTCCAATACTTGCCGCTACAATCCAAGCTCTGCAAGCTGCGTTCATTTTTTTGTTAAATCAGAGAAGTTCATGAAAATGGAGATATGTGAATGGAAAGATTAATTCTTGATTTTTTTTTATGATGTAGGTTAGGAGAGAAGTTGGTGTTGCTTATAATAGGAGAGAGTTGGCTTTTGAAAGTAACAAAACCAGAGGTAGTGCTCTGGATTTGTCTAAACTGTGTGCCTTTTTTGGTTTTAAGTGCTCTGGGTCGTGGGAATTACACAATTTGATTTGACTGAAATAATTAACAAGAAAAATAAAAATGATGACATATATACAAGGGACTTGCTTGTAAAGAGAGAAAATATTGATGTATTCTGCGTGATATATATTATAAATTTATCATAATTTTAATTAATGTAATAATTTTTTATTGAATATAATTTTATAAATTTAATTATATTTTTTAATAATATTATAACATATTATTTATAATTTATCTTAAATTTAAAATAAATAATATTTTTTATTAGATTAATTATTCATTAATTCAAGAATATATGATGTGATGCTCTTTTATATAATTCGCTCAAAAAAAAAAAAAAATGCCAAAATTTGTATTAAACATAATAAAATTATTTTTTATCACATTCACATATATTAATCCAATTAACTTGTATTAATCAATTATCTTTATCAGTCATTTAATTAACACATATCCACACTTTTGTATTTCGACTTATAAATAATATGATATAATATAATAACTTAATACTTATAAATTAAAATAACACTTAATTACTAATATTTAATTGAAGTATCTATTATATGATTTTGGTAATACTAACAAATTATTATTAGCTAAAATCTATATCTAATAACCATAATATATATATATTAGAATCTTTATTAAATATTATTCTTATTTTATTATCATATTTAAAATTATTATTAAAATAATATTTAAAATTTTATTAGATATAATATTATTATCATATAGTTATAGTTATTATTAGATGCAATTATTATTACATAATATTTAAAATCATTGTTTATATGCGATAGTAGATTTTAAAATGATAACTATTGTTATTAGCTTAAAATATAAGAATAATTTCATCTAAAATAATATTAAGTATGATTCAAACTTTTATATACAGTAGTATTTATAAATTAGTCACAAGAGAAATTAGTCCTAAAATTATGCCTAAAAATGTAGTTATCTTAAAATTGTTGCCTTAGGTATTATAAGTACCATTATTTTATTTGATGGGCCAAATTAGTCACATGAGGCTAATAATGTTAGTTTATTTCGTAAAAAATAAATGTTATCCCATAGATGAAAAAATGATATACTTAAAAAACTTTTATATATTTTATTCTAACATTAAATCCAAATTAACTAAAAAAATTAAATAAAGAAAAAAAAAAAAAAAAAAAAAACAACGAAGAGGCATATCTCCTCTATCTTTTTCTCATATTTTCTTTCTTACTTTCTCAATCTTCACTCTTTCTCTTTCTCTCTCAATTATCATAAACTAAAAACTTACTCTCTCATTTTTTTCCTTTTAATTTCTCATATTGTTTCAATTTTTAGTAGATTGTGATAGGTAAAAAGAGTTCTTGCATAAGACATATGAGAAACAATCAAAATATAGTAAAAACTGTTTGCATAAGTATTGCTAGCATGCCAAAGTTCATTTAAAATTGTTTTTAAGTAGAGTTTCACACAACTCAAAAGCTCTTGAAAATTCAATAAAAAATCATAAGACTATTTGAAAGAACTCTATTATTTGTAAAAACTGTATCAATTTAGTTTTGGATATTGGTGGAATCTAAAGTTGTATTTTTTGGTTGGATAATCTTATTCTTATTCTATATGTGTTTGAATTTAAAAATGATATTGAATTGTTACAGATTTAGAAATATAATATTAAGCTCAAATTCAATTTTTGTTAAGTTGAAAGTTATTTTGTAAGGTTACATGTAAAGTTAGTTTTGACAAAACTACAATGAATATATGGTGAACTATATTGTCCCACCCTGCTTATAAATTTTTACGGTTTTTTTTTACCATTCAAATTTATTAGATTTTTTTTAATTTTATAAAATCAAATTTTTTAAAAAAAAACCAACAAAATTTATTTCAATTATTGGAGCCAAATTACACGATAATATGAGAAAAATTTGTTAAAAAAAATCAAAGAATGAGATTTTTTTTAATCTTACACATATTCTTTGAGAAAAATATCACATTTACTTTTTTAACAAAATTTTAAAAATAGGACTAATTTTGCATTTTCTTATAAATTATGGGACTTAAGATGCCTAACTCATAAATTACATGATTAAAATAATTTTTAAATAATTATATGACCTCTAATGTGAGGGTGTTAATTTGTGCTATAGCTCGATTGACTAAATCGAATTTGAATTAAAAAACTCAAATCAAATACGTATCAAATTAAATTTAGAGCTAGCTCGAATAATTTAAAAAAATTGTGCTGGGTTAGAGTCAGACCATTAGCAAGAAATAAAATAAAATAAAATAAAATTGTAAATAAAAAACGATAAATGAAAATAAAAGATTATGTTAAAATTAAAATAATATTTCATATTTTTAAGTACTTTTTTATGATATATTAATTATTTTGCTTCCATTTTCTTTTAAAAAATAAGCTGATAATGAATAAATAGTTATAATTTATTCATTTTGTCACAATATTATTTTACATTCTTTGATATTAATACATTTTATATTTAAATCTACCTAATTCTTTAAAAAAAAATTATCTTTAATTCCAATTAGTATTATGAAATTATTATATGTAAATCAATTAGATATTTACTTTTGAAGTAAAACTTCAATATCAGCCTGTGTTGTACTTTTCTCTTTTCAAGTAATCTATTATAATTTTATTTTATGTAATATTTAAAGTTTTATTCTTATCTATAGAAAAACAAAAGTTATATTTTTGTATGAAATTTTAAGTTGCTTGAACTATTTATTTTTTTATAAGTATATTTGTTTAATGTACTTTTTTTTGTTTTGTTTTGTTTATTAGTTAGAAAAGTTTTTATTGTAACTTAGAAACTCTTTATTTTAAATATAAATTTTTATTAGGATACGACAACTTCTAATTTTGGTATGATGGAATTTGATAGCATTTATTCATTGTGTAATTAATTTAGAAATTAACTTATTACTTTAATAAATTAATTTTTTTATATTTTTTAATATAATATTGTTTGAGTTTTAATTATTAAATATAATTTTTTAATAAAAAATTTATATTAATTAAAAAAAAAATTATGTAATTAACAATTTATGGTAATCTGTGTTTTGATTTGAGCACTTTTTAGTGGCCTAGATTAAATTTAAATTAAGTGAAGATCGAATCAATTTAAAGTGTGTTAATTAGCTCAATCCAGAAATATTTTGATGGAAGAGCAAAACAAAAGATTCATCATTTAACTGTACAAAAGAAAAAAGTAAAAAAAAAAAAAAAATCATTCAGATACCACATACAAGACTCTGAGAGTTGCACTCCAGTTGGAAAAGTCGAAAACCTTGGCGTTTGGTTCACGAGGATCAGTTCTAGAAAATCAGATCTCACAATTTCAGCCTTTAATAGATCACTCCGCGTGCCATAAGCATTAGTCATCACTAACCCTTCGCTCCAGCCCGGACGGAGATGTCGGAGACATGTCTGACGCCGCAGTCGGCTGATTTAACTCCGGCGTTACCTTGAAATGCCTATTTACTTCCTAATGTAGAGCCGGCGGATTCTCTACTGCTGTATTGCTATGTCTAGGTCATTCTCTAATATAACCTTCCTGTTGCTTCGTTGTTTCCATTTTCTTCTGTTAATCAATAGATTTAATGGTCTTAGGGATCAGGTTTAATTTCTTTCTTCTTCTTCTTACTTTGTGTTTGGCTGCTGGTAAAATAAAATTGAGGCAACAATAGCAATTAGTGGATACTTATCCAGCTATATTGTTTCTGCAATACTTATTTTGTTTCGTTACTTTTCTAATTTCGACAATTTTTTGCTTTCTGATTCGAATAATGTTGAGACTCTCTCCTCACATGTTATATAAATTCTTATCGGTACTGCGGGTAATCTTAACGCATGAAAAATGATTACTCCGCTGACAGCGATTACGATGGTTTTGATGTCCAAGCAATATTCAAAATCAGCTCTAGAGTGAGGCTCGTCGTCACAATTCTCGTATTATGGTGAAAAATTCGCATAGGTAATTTGAAGGAGTTCTATTCAAATTATTTATGCCGTGATTAGGTCCCAGGGATGTTTTCAATACAGTTATAAGTCTTGCAGTTATTGAGAAACTCGATGCCTTGAATTAACTGACGCTTGAAATTTTGTACCAATTTTCCATTGGTGAAAATCTGTACTTTGTACATCATAGAGTACGAATTTCAGTTTACTAAACATTAAGAGTTTTTCATCAGGTTTTTGCTTGTTGGTTTGTTGCATTAATTTGTTAATTTAGGACCATTGCTTGATTGTATCATTTCTTTAATTGGATGATGCATTTGTAAAGTTTATGGAAAACAACATTTATAACCTTCGTTGAAACTTGTAACCACAAAATAACGTCCTTATATCACTCATATATTTTCACTCCAAAAAAATTCTCAGGCCAAAATTTCCGTTTAATTTTATTGTGTGTTGTTTTTGTTATAAGTTTTAGTGGTATTTTTTGTAATTTTCTAAGTTTATTTTCATGTTTTTGCTAGTTGATTTTTTCCCCATCATTTCTTTATTTTAGGACCATTGCTTGATTATATGATGCATTTTTAAAGTTTATTTGTTACTTTTTATTTACAGATATGTGCTTAGCGGAAATGTTAGAAGGGTTGGAAAATCCCTTCTTCAACAACGGAGTAATAGATTCTTAGATCTACAAAATAGTGGGGCAACTGAAGTTGGGACCCATTATTCACCAGGTAGATTATTTTCATGCTATGGATCATCTCTAAGACAAGGTTCTCCATTTTTGTTGCACAAGGTAAAACATAATCTGTTAAATAGTACAAATTTTCAGAACTTCTTTGGCCTCTCAGCAAAGAAAAAAATATGTCACCATTTCTTGATTTCTTTTAAGAGGTTCTCTCAGTTATGTTCTTATCGTGGTTCAGCTTTACCACCAGTTGGCCATATTTTCCGTTCACTGAGTCTGGCTTTGACACGATCAAATGTAGTAGTGCCTGGTATTATGACCTTACTAATTGGAGAATCTGCTTGGATGAAGCAAACATGGGCTGGAGCAGAAATCCATACTGAAAAGGTCATCAAGCATTTGTGTTTTGGTCTAGCTATGTCTTTCATTGTGCTTGTAATCCTTGAGTCTATAACCTTGCTATGTAGAGTAATTTATCTGGCAATTCTGTTCACACCCTGCATAGCCATGGCACCATTTGTTAAATCCTGTGGCAATAGTTTTAGGAAAAAATGGCTGCATCTTATTCATAAAACTCTACAAAAAGCAGGCCCGGCATTTATAAAATGGGGTCAATGGGCTGCCACAAGACCAGATCTCTTCCCAAGAGACTTGTGCAGTGAACTTGCAGAATTTCACACCAAAGCACCAGCTCATAGTTTTTCATATACTAAAGAGAGTATTGAAGATGCATTCAAACGGAAGCTGCCTGAAATTTTTGAAAGATTTGACGAGGAACCTGTGGCATCGGGAAGTATTGCTCAGATTCATCAAGCTACACTGAAATACAGATATCCAGGTCAGAAGATTATTGAGCCTATTGAAGTGGCTGTAAAGGTTCGACACCCAGGTGTTACTAATGCAATCAGAAGGGATATGGAAATAATGAAACTCATAGCAAAAATTTCGAGGTTCATTCCTTCATTGGAATGGTTGAAACTGTATGAAAGCTTACAACAGTTTTCCATTTTCATGATGGATCAAGTTGATCTGTCAAAGGAAGCTGCTCATTTGAATCGTTTCCTTTATAATTTTCGGAAGTCAGGGGATGTCTCATTTCCAAGGCCTCTATATCCCCTTGTGCACCCATCTGTTCTAGTCGAAACTTTTGAACAAGGTGAAAGTGTTATGTATTATGTTGATGAGCTTGAAGGTCACAAACAGATTAAAACTGCGCTAGCTCACATTGGCAGCCATGCACTTTTAAAGATGCTTTTGGTATGATTCCAGACTCACATTGAATGATTTTTTTCCTTTCTTGCAGTAACTTGTCTATGGTAGTTTATCATTTGTCGAATTTTGCTTCTCTCTGCCTTGTTTTGTTCTTTTCCGTCTCCCTCGTTGATCAACTCTAAAAGTTAAGCATAATTTACTGTAGAACCTATATTCAGTGGCAGAGCCAGAAAAGTTTTTCCCACTAGCGTGACATTAAATGGGTTAATAGTAGTATTATAACACTTGTTTTCTAGAATATAGTTTAGACCATTAATTTGCTGTACAACAGATGAATTAGGATTAGTTTTACAAAACACGCATTACTGGGGCAAACAACTTATATTTTGGCCTTTTGTGCATTATTTGTCAATACTTTGTGACAACTTCACCTTTATCACTTTTTACATAATTAAAATGATTAATTTGTACCTTTTTTTTGTGTAAAAATGTACCGTCTTAGATAAACAAGGGATGGAAGTGAATCTTTTTTGAAAAATAACGGAGTTGTAGGGTTATTTTCCTTTCATCAAAATTAACTCAAATAGATGATATATTGAGATAAGTAAACTAGTAAAGAAAATATTATGTTTTGTAAGGATTGAAAATAAGAAAGTTGGATATAATATGTTGTATGTAAATGATATATTTTGTCCTTTTGTGCATTATTTGTCAATATTTTGTGACAACTACACCTTTATCACTTTTTACATAATGAAAATGATTAATATGTACTTTTTTTTTTCCTTCTTAAAAATGCATCGTCATAGAAAAACAAGGGACTAAAGTGAATGCTTTTTTGAAAATTAATGGAATTGTAAGTAAAAGAAATATAGTTTTGTAAAAAATAAGAAAGTTGGATCATGCAAATAATTGTAAATAATTCATTAAAATAAATGGTGGTGAACAGACATTTAATAACAAATCTCCATCTACCTATCAAAGAAACCTTCATTTCAGTTAAGAAAAGTATATCTGTGATCATCCCAAATCTAACTATTGTGTACTGCATCTTAAATATGCATTAAGCTATAAATATTTTAACTGATGTAAATCTCTACAATTTCAGGTTATATGCCTAGTACTATTTTATTTATCAAAGATCTAGACTAGGCTTTACCCTAGTTTAGCCTGGCCTACTTTATTTTAAGCCTCTGCCTATAGTATGGTTTAGACTACTTGAATTAATTATGCATAATTGACTTAATAAAGATGGCATCAACCCAGTGCAGTTCATTTTCTTGTCTGAATTAGGATTTTTGTCATGTAAGTTTCTGCACTTTTTTGCTATATAGCAGTACAACATAGTTCAGGCACTCAGTAATATCTTTTTGCAAGAGAAATCACTTGTGATCTGTGTTGTTTTTAAAATATGCAATTTGAAGATTATATTAATTTGGGCTTAAAAATTGTGACTACTTTTTAAATATTCATGAATTTTATTTATATTTAATATTACAAATGAAAATTTTCTCAAAATAAAATAGGATAAAAAATTTCATAAAAACCATTATAATTAAAAATAATCTAAATTTTAATTAATACTTATAAACATAAATATTTTTACTAATGTATCACATAATAAATAAAATTTATATATTAATTTGTCGTGTCTAAGTATTCGTGTCCAAAAATTAGACATTTAGTATCTGTGTTAAAGTGAACTAAAATTTTAAAACTTATGAGTCCGACCTCCAATTACATACCTATATTCGACACTCGTATACGAGTCTAGTAAACATAGTGCAAAATTAAGGCTTCACTTAGACTTTTAGATAAAATTCATTAATGTTTCGGCCCAGACAAGTAAAATAGAAGCTACATAAAAACCAAAACTATCGATAAACTGAAAGTGGAAGTGAAAAAACCCAGCATTTATAGTGGAACTTCCAAGTATCATTTTTCTTCTTTTTCCTCTTCCTCTTCCTCTGTTATAGTCTTTTTTTTCTCAGTCCGTTCTTTTTTTTAGTAACCTCATGTTCATTCCAACAAGTAGTTTTCGAAAAATACAAGTAGGTATGCTGAAGGAAAAAGGAATGGGTTAAAGTAGTGGATAGTGAATTTAGGGAAAAGATGAAGGAAATAATTATTTCTATGATGAATTTGGTGATCATGATAATTATAATCCTTTTAGTGATTATGGCAATATCCTCTTAGTTATGATTGGAACAAGATTGGTAATAATACTTGTGATGATTGGTATGAGAATGAAGAATATGTTGAAGATGATGGACTTTAAACGCAAGAGTTATCTTAGTCTAATGTTAGGTTGCTAGATTTTTGATGAACTTTATTAATTTTTTTTTTGTTTTTTATTTTAGTAGTGGTTGGATTGCTATATTGCGAATTATGTTAATGTTATTTTGTGATAATTTGTTGTTTTTAATGTTTATTTAAGTTTTTATTTTTATTTTGTGTTAATTTGAGGCTTAAATCTTATGCCACCTCAAGATTTACGTCTCGTCTTAGTTGAAGGTGTACAAATTGAGGTTAGAACATGCCTTTTAAAACATTGTCTGGGACCAAAATGTTATATGAGGGATGTATCAAATGAACACCCAATCATCTGCAGCTGATTTGTCAAATGCTTAAATGTCTAAATATGTAAAACAATCTCATAATGTAATGAATTTATTCTAGACTTCCATTCAAAGAACTCTTCTTTAGGTAGAAAAGAAAGAATAATCACAAGCACAAACATATAAAATAAAGATGTCGGACACTAGAGGTTCCGTAATTATTTGATTTAAGCAGTTTAGTTCCTTAATTATTACATTAGGCATTAGAGGTCCTATAATTTTTAAAAAAAATGTCACATTAACTCCGTTATTATGTATAAATGAATACTTTAGTCCCATAATTTTAAAGTTGAAAAACTGTAGTCCTTTTATTTATAAAAGTGAGGTACTATAAATTAGTTTTAATACTTTTGTTGGATTAGAAGTGCTAATTTTAAAAAGTTAAATGACTAAAATTGCTTACTTTTCATAATAATAGGACTTGTAGTGCCTAACTTATAAATTACGAGACTATTGTGTTCATTTTAAAAAATTATGGGACCTTTAATGCTTAAACTAATAATTATGGGACTAATGTGCTCATTTGATAAAAATTATGGGACTTGTAGTACCTTTTTCTCTATATAATAATATATAAGCAACATTCATTGTTGAACCGTCCTGAGGAGTTTCAATGTTGACCTCACATCAATGTATACAGTACTGGTATATAACAATGTTGTCAAGGGTTATATGCATATGCAACATTGTTGTACTTGTATATATGCTGATAGAAAGAGGAAGAAGAGAGAGCTTGGAGAGAGTGAATGTAGAGAAAGAGTTGTAATGGAAGAGTTCATAGAATAAAAAAATTGTTTTTAACTAGTGGGGGTCTCAACTAAAATTTTTATAGATAAATATGGATCATACTATAAAGAACATAAATTTATTGTTGTACATCACCTGGTCGAGTTGCCAATGTCCATGGCAGGGCTAGCTCAAAAAATTTAAACTTATCTCATAAACTATTTCTAGGACAGCTAGTGTATTTACAAGTCTGGTACTGAAACCACAATAAACGCATGAGAAATGCCATTTTGCCAACAGGTAAAATGGTACAATACTACAACCCACCAACTTATAATATGAGACATATCGCAACATGCATTGTGTTGTATCTTATTTCAGTATGATGTCAATTCCAAGTTTAAGAAATGAAGATTTTCCTCCCTCACTCTAAAAATAACTGTATCCATAATTTATATTTTACTACATGCTTCATCTATATGGTTATTATTCCCTACAAAGTGTGAGATCAGTTTAAGAGAAGGACTTGAGTCTAGTTAATGCTGGTGGTATAAACTTCAATATTTTTTCTCATAGAAGGTCTTGAGTTTAGTTGATGCTGGTGATCTAAGCTTCAAGATTTCTTCTCTTGTTAGTTGATATCTTATGCTGTAATTTCCTGTAAAATGCACCTGAAGACCCGTTAGGTCCTAGAGCCTTTAGTGCTCACATCTGAAACTTCATGTGTTTTGTTAATGGCAGGATGTGGAAAAATCTTTTGAACTTTGGGGATCCCCGGATTCCTTAATGCATGCAACTGACTGCATACAGCAATTGCTTGAGCAAGTTAGGAGACATAAAGTGAACATTGATGGCAATGTATGTGCTGTGATTGTGACCACCATGGTCCTTGAGGCAAGACTTTACTTCCTTTCCAACCTTTTTTTTCCCCTATTTTACATATATTACACTGAAACTTGTTTAACCTGGATACCTTTACTGGGTGCGTAATATCTAATAGACTTGGAGTAAATTTTAGACCTTGATTCTGTCTATCACAAAGGTATCGGACTTGATAATTATCATAAGCAACCCCTGAAAGGGATTTGAGGGTAGTCGTCAATAGTAAATGAGTTTGAATAGTAATAACAAAACCCGAGGGAAGCTGCCATTTATGTTGAAAAGAGTCACAGGCTTATGGTGTTAGATACATAGTTTTAAATTGCTATTTTGTAGCTTGCAATGAGACTTGTCTTAGTAAACATCGTCTCCCATTAAGGCCTAGCCTCAAATGATTTATTTGAGGCTTGCTCCTTTTTTGATGGAGGCTTATGCAATTAGGTGTGCAATGAGGCTATACGCCTCAGAACTTATGTTTGTGATCGTTTTCTCTTGGGTGGATTGAAAATCTTAGTGACCCAATGAGTCATAACTAGGCTAAAAATTAGTTTTAGATTGTAAAATAACTAATATAAAATTATGTGTTTGCCTTTAAGTATCCCAATTCTATCCATCATAACTTTTTCCATATTACTATCCCTAAAATCACATTTTGACTTATTATTATAATTATTCAATGTTAAATTTTGACTACATTATTATAATTTTGTTTCAAACTCTTCAAAATGAGGCTTACGCCTTGCCTCGTATGAGAAAATTTGCATAAAACTTGCCTTCTAAACCTTGGTTAGATACTTCTTTTTTAGGAAAAAAATAGATAATATTTATTGTTTACTTGATGAAGAATGTTTTACTTTTAAATTTTACACTTAAGGTAAAAATGTATTGTTAGAATGTGTTGGTCTTTTGGGTTTTGGGAGAAGAATCAAAAATATATATTATTTATCACTCATCCACTAGTGTGCTTTATGCATCACCTAACAGGTATTCAACCGCTTACAGTGGAAGAAAGAAATCTCTGTTATTATGACCTTTTGACTGTAGTGTATCCTACCATCAACCTTTCTTGTGTCAAGCATGTACACCTGACATAATGTTCATTGCCATTACCATCAGCATTTTACTTTTCTAATAAGGGTATTAGAATCCTCGTTCATTTATCAAGATTAATTTCAATGTTAAAGGAGTGTCTTCACGATTCGAATTGCAAGGGAATTTGCAATCGATAAGAAGAGCTAGAAGACCCAAACACCTGTATTTGCTTTGTGATTAAATTTTTTTTATTACTTGTACGCTTGGGATGTTTTGAGGAAACTTTGAGTGGTTCTCTCTCTTATTTAAAAAAAAATTAAGATCTTCAAAACAGTGACAATCCATCAAATATTTCACGTAATTATTTTGAAGCGCATAAACCGTAGGTCTGGTTTTGACTCTGTACTGTAGTAACCTATGACTTACATTAAACTTGTATGGGTGTGTACTTTTTCTTCTTTTACTTGAGTTGCTTTGAATTGACTATCATACCATGTATTAGATGTAGAGTTAGTTTGTTTAACTTTTTTTCTAAATTTGATTTCTATTGCTTTTTTAGGGTTGGCAGCGTAAGCTTGACCCAGAGTATAATGTTCTACACACTTTGCAAACGCTTCTATTTAAAACAGACTGTGCTGAATCCCTTTTTGACACTATTGGAGCAGTCTCCGCCCCATGAGAGGTAGCATCTATTCATTTTTTTCTGAAGTTATCAGATCGGAGTGAAAGCAAAGTGTACAATTATTTGTTTAAAAAATGCTAGACATTCAAAGTTGGAAATTCTTCTCAACTCGTGTCAGAGTATGACTGGCTTGCTACAAATATCACATGATTACAGCAACTTGTCCAACACTTGTTGTAATTGGTACAGTTATATTTCGACACTTGCCTTGGGAAATTAGTGGATGCCTGGCATTAGTCTTTTTGATTTGAGGTTTAGATAATCAATAAGAGAGCACAAAGATTAGGTAAAATGAGGATTTTTTTGTTGGGGGGAGAGGCACTGTATTGAGAAATTGTTAAAAGTAGAGTGGGGAATGAGAAAGTGAAAAATACTCGTATTGTTCTCATTTATCATATTGAAGTTTGAAGAGTACATCTCACGTTTATAACCATGAAACCCTAGTGACACAAACCTTACTCCTAAACATATAAGGAAGCTAAATATATATATTAATATTTTATTCTTAAACAGACCGCATTTTCAAAAGTAATAAAAGGTGTTACAATACAGCTGCAGAACCTTTTTTTCTTTTTGATTACTTACAATTTACCTCTCTTTTATTTGAAACGAGTTATTCTCTTGAAATTGGTGTCTAAGTTTGTCAATTAAAGTGGATGGAGGGCATCGTTAGTTTTTATGCGCGAGGGGAAGAACTACAGGAAACATTTTATACATGAAGGGTATACACTAAGCACCAAGGAAATTACGGTTGAAGTGAGAGAAAAAAAATGTGTTTTTTAAGTTTTAACAGTAAAAAATCTGAAGTTTTTAGCTTCATGTAATAAGGTGGCTTTTCATATTGAGTTTGGATTTTATATCTTAAATTATCTGTCTTCCTCTGTTCCCTCGATTAGAAAATGCAGTGTGTAGCTCGTTTAATAATTATTTTAATTTTTAATTTTAATAAATTTTGAAATTAAATAAATTTGATAATTTGTTTTTGATTTATAATTTCTAAATTTTGAAATTTAGTTTTAAAATTTGGCTAAATTTTAAAATTTAAGAAAAATAGGTTTTGAAATTGATTTTTTATTTTTTGGCACAAAATTAATAACCAACTATGCTCAACAACACTGAACCTTATTTAAAATAATTAAAGAACAAAAATTTAATGAAAATTTATTAAAATAAATTTTAAACTGAATTTTAGATCTTGAAAGTAAAAGTTGGAAATTAAGAATTGGTTATATAATTTTCAATTTCTATTTTTGAAAATTGGTTGTCTTTATTTTTTCTGCAAAAATTTTTTTAAATTGAAAATTAAATTCTAAAATTAAAGAATTAGGAATTAAAATTGAAATTGAAATGATTATCAAATATCAGGACTATAAATCTCAAATAATTTACATATAATCTCTCAATGTTTATTCTATCAAAAAATAAAAATCTCTCAATGTTTAATGAAAAAAAGTAACCCTGTGTCCGGCTACAAATTAGGACATAACCAAAACAGCAAAAATCGAAGAAACTCACGCCAAAAATCCTTTGGAATTGGGATAACTCGCACTCTTCATCATAAAACTTTCTCTAATCATACCCTGGATTTTTCAAAAGTACACGTTTTCAAGATTGAACAACCTCAAGAGGCAAGAACACGAAGTAATCTTCTTATTATAACAAAAAAAAAAAAATGGAAAAAGAAGTAATCTTTATCAGTTAGGGCTTTTTGCCTTTTTAAGTGCTTTTCATTGTTAGTGAAGAATCTGAAGAATATGTTCTGCCATTTACATGTCTTGTAACAGAAAAATAATTATAGAAAAAAATGCATATAAAGAAAATTTGATATGACCACTAGACCCATATCTAATTACCTTCTCATTTTCTTAATACAATGGAGAATGCGAAGATGCCAATTCCGTTCTTTCGAAGGCCGGCGTGAGTAGAGTCTTTCTTGTGTTGTTTATGTCCTAAACCTAGGGGTGTCAATTTGTGTTATAGTTCGATTAACTGAATCGAACACGAATCGAAAAATACGAATCGAATTAAATTTAGACTTGTTTCAACCCAGCTCGAATAACACGAAAAAATTTGAGCTGGATTAGGGCCAGCCCATTAGCTCGAAATAAAATAAAATTAAATTAAATTTTAAATAAAAAATACTATATTAAAATTAAAAAATCTTTCATTTCTTTCGGTACTTTTCTTTTATAATATATTAGTTATTTTTCTTCCCTTTTCTTTTGAAAAATAAGCTGATAATGAATAAATAGTTATAATTTATTCATTTTGTCACAATATTATGCTACATTCTTTGATGTTAATGCATTTAACATTTAAATCTACCTAACTTTTTAAACAAAAAAATAATATTTATATTTAATTTAAATTAGTATTATAAAGTTTCTATTTTTGAATCGATTAGGTATTAGTTTTTAAAGTAAAAATTTAAATTTTTTTATTAACTTGTGTTATGCTGAATCGATTAGGTATTAGTTTTTGAAGTAAAAATTTAAAGTTTTTTATCAACTTGTGTTATGCTATTCTCTTTTTCACTTGTTCATTATCTTGAAAATTATATATTATGTAATAGTTAAAGTTTTATTCTTGTGTATATAAAAAAATTTATATTCTCGTGTAACATTTTAATTTATTTTAACTGTTCATTTTTTAGTAAGTATATTTATTTAATCTACTTATTTCTATTTATTTTGTTTAATAGCTAGAAGCAATTTTATTTGGACTTGAGAACTCTTTATTCTAAATGTGAGTTTTCATGAGGGCATGACGGCTTCTACTTTTTGCATGTGTGGGGTTTAATGCATTTACTCATTGCCTAATTAATTTAACAATTGACTTTTTGCTTTAATAATTAATTTTATCTTATATCTATATATTTTTTTTATTGTTTTATGTAATGTTGTTTGATCTTTAATTATTAAACATATTTTTTTAATAAAAAAAATCATATTAACTAAAAAATATATATAATTAACAATTTGGGCTAGTTTGGGCCAGTTTGAGCCAGCTCGTTTGTGTTTGGTTTGGGTTCGGGCTTATCTTTGCTAGCTCGAATTAAATTTGAATTGAGCTAGGGTTGAACCAATTTGGACTGGGCTAGTTCGGACTAGTTCGAACTAGCTCAACTCGCACGAATTAACACCCCTATCTAAACCCCTGAGATCTTATAAAACTTAAAATAAAATAAAAAATAGAAAATTATTCTGTTACCATATTTATTTCTTGAAAATTTTAAATTTTATTAATTGTTTATAGTGTTTGCTTAAAAGATTATACAGTTCGTAACCTTTTGGCCTTCGCCAAGAAATTTCACATTTATTCGAATTTATATCAATTTTTTGAAATAATATTTCATCACTCATATTTTTGAATCGAACTCTTATTTTACATTTATATGTCATAAAATTTTGATGCTATTGAGCTACAATCACTCGTGCCAATTATATGTTATATATATAATAATAAAATAAAAAAGATAACAACAAAGACACAACACAATATAATTGTCACCCTAGTCCAAGAACATAGACATTAAATATTTTGTACTTTGAATAACTATTTGTTTTTTTTTATTAATAAGTAATTAGCTAAATATGTATTTTTAAAATATTAAAAAATATATACTTTTGAGCTGAAAAATACCAACATGCACAACATTATATGATTGATTTTTATCATAATACCCTTTTCTTTATTCTTTTGGTTAATAAGTATGTAAAGCTTACAATTTTTTTAGAAAATATTGTAAAGCTTACGAAAATAATGATGATTGTTTCTAACAACATTTTTATTTATGATATAATTATGTTAATTTTTTATTTCAATTGAAAAATATCTTATAAATTATTATTTGTGTTGATTCGTTGGATAATATTTTTATTATCTCTTTAACTATTAACATTAATTATATTGTTTCTTTTTTATAGTATTTTAAATAAATTATTTCTCTAGTTGAATTTGGTTAAGTATATATAATTTTATTCATTTTTATAGTCCTCTTATCAAATTTTATTTATATTTATGGCTCTGATACCAAATTATGAGGCTGAATTTATGAATCAAAGCTTCAGTTAAATTTTATCTTCTTATATGTTTTCTAAATAAGTAAAACAAAAAATTAGGTTATCAAATTCTACTTCATTTACTATAACATATTTTTGCATAAAATAATTTCTTAAAATTCTTCTTACATGATGATTTATCAAGTATAAAATACTAGAAATATAATTAGTATAAAAGTCTAAAAGAGTATCAAATCTTTTAAAGTTTTCTAAACAGATTTCATAACATTCACTATCAAAATATTGCTCTAAATTTTTCATAAATTTTCTTTCAAAAAATTTTATGTTGGTCATGTTTTTGTTCTATTTTATGAATTTGTAAATGAGTTTTAAGCAAATATTCAAACATCCAAGATTCTTAATTAACTTAAGATTATAATTATCATACCTGAATTTAATGGGTCCATCATAATATTTTCTTCTTTTGTTCATCTTCTTTTGATACACCTTTTATGCCTTAGCTTGCTTCAATCCTCAATAACCACCTAGTTATGGAGAAGCCCTTGCATCCGTACATAATATGGTGTTCAAAATTTAACTTACAAAGAAATAAAAAAAAAAAGTGACTTTACTCCATTTTATTCATAATATGATAATTATTACACCTTAAAGCTAACTAAGAACCTTGAAAAGATTCTTAACTGCTCCTTTCTTGATTATACATGATTTTTAAATAATACATAGAGTGAAAATAAATTTCTTTAGAGTTTTTTCCTAAGGTGTGTGTAGAGAGAGATGTAGTGTGTCGAGAGAGCTCTCTCATAATAGAGATAAGAGTTCATTTTATAACAAAAGGAATCTCTTTTATAAAATAATTAACTCTGCTTTTATTGTTCCTTGGCATGTACGGCCAGCTAAAAGATGTGAGTTCTTACATTTTTATTTTTCTTTGTTTCTTTTCTACCGACAGGTCCTTCTTTAACCTTCTTTGTTGTTTACTGCCAACAGTCTTTGATGATATGGATAATGATATTTCTTCATCTTCTCGATCTCTGATCAGAAAATGCATTTGTGATATTGAGTTACCTTCTTAGCATTAATAGCAAAAAATCTTCCTTATTTCTTGGCAAGCTTCTAAATTGTTGATGTTGAAGTTTGCTTCGAAATTTGATAATTTTTTCTCCATCTTCTTTCAGGTGAGGGCTATATTGCTATGAGGAGATAATGGTAACCTTGATTAGTAGAATAATTTACTTTGATTTCAGTAAAATTATCAATTCTTTCTGCTTTCATAATAAACTTTATCCTAGCATTTGCCCTCTTAACATACAAAATTCTTATTGTATTGAATTCCTTTTTCTTGATAATACCTTTGGTTTGAGAACTTCTCTGTTGGCGTTGGCAATACTTATTTTGACAAAATGATAAAGGACTGATACAACCTTTCGTCGTTCCAATCCATCAATGAATTAAAAAATCTTAAGATAAACAGGCTTATTCCCTGCTCTAATCTTTTTCCTAAAGTTTTTTTATAGCTTTCTTGAAATTTTTAAGAAAATAATTTAATTCCCTTAAATTAATCCATGGATAAAGATTTTCAATTAAACCTGCATGATATACTCTATATACAAAAATTGGATCTGCTCCTTCAAGAATATTGAATTTACTTCCAACTGGATAATGTATAGAACTTCATATCTTTTATATATTTTTAAGTGGACTTTTTGGCCAAGTTGTACAAGCTTAACTATTGTGTTTTATTGAGATTTATGTACTGATCTTTTTCTTCTTAAATTTTTGATAAATTCCTAGAATATATTTCTTTAAATAAGACTGGTAGTCTTATTACCTTTCCTAAGGTTCTTAACTTGCTGGTTGTTGTAATGTCGTAGAATAAATTTTTTTTTACAATTTTCTCTAAATTTATTAGCTTTGGTGTCTTGTAATTGGCATAGCTTCCTTCAGCTTTTATTCTGTTAGTGAAAGTTTTGTGAGTTACTTCACTAAATCCAAGAATAACTTAACTTGCATTTGTCTAATAATTATAAATTTTAGGTTTTGGACCATTGTAAATTACATAAATCTTTTTTTGTTCTTCTTTTTCAATTTCATTAACCTAATTACATTTTTCTTTTCATTTGTCAAAAGTTTTACCTTATTTTAAACTGTTAGGTTCTTCCATTTTGACTTGAACTTTTTCATCATAAATTTTTCTAGAATTTTTAGATTTTGAGAGTTGTTTTGAGTAATTAAGTTCTTCCTTTATATTACCTGTCTCCTTAAGAGATTTCTTAAGATATAAAAGTTAACGTTGTTCATTAAGGATTTTATCTCCTCTTTTATCATGATCTTTAAATCAATCTGCTCCGATTCTGCAATAGTTAATAGTGCTAATTCTCTAGTTAATATATCTGCTAAACTATTTTTAGTTCATAGTAAATGTTCTATATTAAACTTATAATAATTGAAAGTATTCATTGTTTATAGTCTCTTGCAATATTAATTTTTAAAAAATTTTCAAAATTTTTATTGTCAGTTTTAACAATAAATATTGAGCTTATGACATATATTACAAATTTTTTAATAGCCTTCTTTATAGCTAAATATTTTTTTCATTACTGTAATAATTTAATTTAGGGTCTTGAAAAAATCACGAAGTAAATTTACAAAAATATTCAACTTTAAATTCAAAAAGAATTTTTTTTTATTTTTTATTTATATATTTTTATATATTTAGAGTTTATCATTTGTATAATTCTTGAACTATATATCTTGAAATATATTAAAGTACGATATTACTAATATTAATATTTATTTACAGCTTCGTTTTAGTTCATCGAAGTATCTTAAGTTAAAAAAAACAATCTCTTTAATATTTAATTGTTATACCTATTTTATCTATTTAAAAAAGTATTATACACATATTTTTTATATATTTGTATTTTTTTTTTATTCAAATTATCGTATTTTTAAATACATATAACAAATTTTACTCATACGTATGTTTATACGTTTTATTCCCAAGTCGTATTTTGCTAACTATAATGGGAATGAATGTAGATTTTTCTTTGTTCAAGAAAATGTTAATATTTTTAAAAGATTTAGCTAATACGGTTGGAAATTCCAATTGGCTTTGGACAAAGCCAACATTTTCTTGTCAATAGTTATTAAGTTATGAAATTCAACTTTAAATATTTTTTTATAAATTTCATTAAAATTTCCGTCTGTAATAATTTTAAGCAGAATTGAATATGTTTGAGTATAAATAAGTTATTAGTTTTGGGTGTAATGAAATTAAAAAAAAAAATGATTGATTCTATAATTGTTTTTTTAATTTCAAAATCTAGTAAATAGTAAATAGAAATGAATTATCATATAAATTAGTAATTAAGAATTAAAATAATTAAAAAGAGCTTGACTTATTTTGTATGTATTGTACATTGTTCATGAACTTAAAGAAGAAATTAGAACGGTGGACTGGAAGTTTCATTTATTATTGTTTACTATTATCTTGGAAGAGAAAATAAATTTTTTTTTACCAGTAAATTCATGCTTTTTTTGTGCTAAAAAGTAAATGCAGGTAGAAATCAAATTCTGACTTTCCTATTTATATTGAAACATTAAAAGTTTTTTTCCCCTTGTTTTCTTTCTGTTTTTATGTTATGTGCAGTGGAAAACTATATATTCCGACTTCCTTTTGTACGAGACTCTGACTGCACTATAAATTATATAAAAATATTTTATCAAAGATTTGTGATAATTTTAAATTATGTATTAATTTATAATTAATTTTTTAAAAATTAAATTTTAATAAATAGCAAAATTATATACTCTTTTCGATGAAATTCAAATATGTAATTTATAATTATCATAAATTTGTTATATATGCTCTAAATTGTAATATAAAGAGACGGGACAATCACTTAATTACATATTTTTATTTAATTATAATTTATTTTAATTACATTATTCAAATAAATATTATAATATTAAAATTATTTTCATTCAATTAAATTTATATTACGTTTTGTTTTCATTATGTAAATCATACATAACCTTATTAACAATTGAATTTTTTTTAAAAATATTTATTAAATATTATTTCTTTATAGAGAGAATGAATTTCTTATATAAATAATTATTAATTCAATATAATAAGTATTCTAAAGTTATTAAGAGTACAAATGAATAAAGAAATATGCCATGCGTATTTTATTTTGAATTTATTCCTTCCAATTGAACATGCCTTTAATACATATATTAATTTATATATTTATAATATAATTAATATTATATTATTAATTAATTTTTTAATTATTTTAACATCTAATATTCATAATTTAATATTTAATTTAATATTAACATGATATTTATATTTAATGCATATAACATATTGTTTTTAAAAAAGCTTAAAAACTTTACATATTTTATGGAATTTAAAAACACATAAATTTACATATATTTATATTTATATCAGTTATTATTTTACACAATGTGATAAAATTACTATTAAAATTTTAATTTCTATTAAAATTTAAAAATTATTTATTTTCAAGAAAATTGTCATATAACAACCTTAAATACGTACGCGTACAAATTTACGTGGCTTTGATATATTTCTTCTTGCAAATCAAACTGAAAATGCATAAAGTGAATTAATGTATGCAATTAATATCGATTTAGGTAATAATTATGATTTTCAATAAAATAAAAATTTACCATTAATCAATTACGTTTATTATTATCTTAATTTCATACCGGTTTGTGCATGTGACCAATAAAATATTCAAATAAAATAATGACAATTAATATATATTAAAATAAATATTTTATGAAAAAAATTTATATTAATTATCATTTTATTATTACTAAATCTTAAAAGTTCATGTCTTAGGTTTTAATACTTGACATAAAAAATAATTAAAATAGTATAATTTATCTTTAATTAGTATTTTCTCAAAGCAATGACACAATTTGTATATTAAGAGACCAAACCACACTGCTAAATTAGAAGACATCTTTAATCGAAAATCAAATAGAACCAAAATTAATAAATAGGTAAATTGCATGTAAAAAATCAATGCTAAACTACCATTTACAGTTAAAAGATTAGTCAGTCACTAACTCTATTTAATTCTCTAACCAATACAGTTAGGTTTGAACACAAACCTTAACAAGCATACTACCTTCATTAACAAACAGTCCATTTAATCCATCTGATACTATGATCTGCAATAATCTAATCCTATAGCCAAAAGATAAGAGTTACACTGTCTTTTATGAACTATGCAAATTTTATTCACAAACATCTCAATTAAATTACCAAAAAAAAAAAATTATAATAATTTTTTTATCACAACTTATTATCATATATAAATTTATCTGATAAATTTCAATTATAATTAATTCTACAATCATTTTATCATATTTTTAATTTTACATAAAACTAATATATTAATTGATGTATAAAATAATTTGACAACATTACTAATAAATCTGTCGTATTCAAATCAAGTAAAATCTTTTAATAAACTCAAAACTCAAACTATTAGTATACTATTAATATTAGTATAATTAATAATAAATTGTTAATAATATTAATTAATAAAAATATGTATATATTACTAAAATTATAATAAATACATTTTTAGTATACTATTAGTATTAGTATATTTCTTTTCCGAAAACATTCAACACCTTTTGACTAATTTTTAGCCATAATTTCATTCACTCTAAATCAACTTGGTTTAGATAATTGTTACTACTAAAAATTTATGTTATTCGTTTTTGAATAAAATGAAATCTTACAGCTTCAATGATCATAATCATAGTTTTCCAAATATAAGTTTTGTCTTTCTCTTATATTTTATTAGTAAATAATATGGCACCATCTAACTATGACTTTCCTATGTTCAAATTTAAATATACCGTTTTACTTCCAACAATGCAAAAGTTTTGTCCATCTTATTATAGCCGAACATGTACAAATCATTTTTTCTAAACCGTATATTTATACGGTTATTAACATTTACTAATGATATATGGAAACAACCCACACCATTATTCATCATTTTTAAGTATTCCAAATTTTGTTTGTCTGTAACAACACAATCAAGGCGTCGATTAGATCTCACCCAATTTCTAACCCTAACAATATAAGTATTATATGCTTTAACTACATTACCATTTTTAAATATACTAAAAAAAATATTTTATTTTTGCGATACATATTTAGTAACAAATAAATATTTGTTATAAAGTTATATAATTATTTATAAATAATTTTTTTAACAACTATTTAATAACAAATCGTTAATAATATTAATTAATAAAAATATGTATATATTACTAATATTATAATAAATATATTTTTTTAGTATACTATTAGTGTTAATATTTTTCTTTTCCCAAAACATCGAACACCTTATCACTAATTTTTAGCCATAATTTCATGCACTCTAAATCAACTTGGTTTAGATAATTGTTAGAACTCTCTCCATTAAAAATTCATGTTATTCGTTGTTGAATAAAATGAAATCTTACAGCTTCAATTATCATAATCACAATTTTCCAAATATAAGGTTTGTCTTTCTCTAGTATTTTATTGTTAAATAATATGACATCATCTAACTGTGACCTTCCTAAGTTCAAATTTAACATTATTTGATCAGAATTATACCGTTTTACTTCCAACGGTACAAAAGTTTTGTCTATCTTATAATAGCCTAACATGTACAAATCACTTTTTTCAAACCGTGTATTTATACGATTACTAACATTTAATAATGGTATATGGAACCAACCGCACCATTATTTGTCATTTTTAAGTATTTCAAATTTTGTTTGTCTATAATAAAACAATCAAGACAAGATCTCAGCCAATTTATAACCCTAACAATCTAAATATTATTGACAAATAAATATTTATTATAAAGTTATATAATTATTTGTAAATAAGTTTTTTTACATCTATTTAATAACAAATTGTTAATAATATTAATTAATAAAAATATGTATATATTACTAATATTATAATAAATACATTTTTAGTATATTATTAGTATTAGTATATTTACAACAAAAATATATTAATAAATAATTTTATAAATTTATGATAAAAATTTACTTGTGTATTAAATATGTGTTATAAACGTAAAATATATATATTTTTTATTGTGATTGTAAGTTTATTTGTGTGCTGCATCGTACATAACTTTATGTCTCTTTCTTTGTATTTAATTCCCTTTTATGTAATTTACGCCATTGCCGCAATTTGCTTCTTCAGACCTTGTTGCTAGTTATGTTATATTAATTCTAATGGTCTGTGGTGTTGTGTAGGTATGGTTTATTCTAACTTTTAAGTGCACTAATTTTGTTAAATTAATGGAATGCTTTATTTATGATAAAATAGAGTTTTACGCGTTAGTTATAGCTTCTTTATTTTATTTTAGGTATGAAAAAAAAACTAAAAAATATATATATATAAAATTCATTAGTATTTGAATATAATTTGTTTTATTAATTTCTAATGGCTTCTAGTATTACATATTTAGCTGTTTTCTGTTATTAACATAGTTTGTTTGATATTTATTTGACAATTGCATATTGCATACAAGTTTTATGCATGATGTTTTATGTTTATGATTCTTTTGCTTTTATACTTGATTGAATTTATAATTCTTACCTTTTTATGCATTTATATGCATATCAAATTAATTATTACAAAAAAAAAAACATTATAATAATTTTGATTCAAAATTTTTATAATAAATAAATTATTTATATTTATAATTTAAGATTTCAAAATATTTTGACAAAATTGTTGGCGACAACATATCGAGAAATATCTATTAATAATCAAAAGAAGTATACAAACACTAATATTAAAAAAAAAAAAAACTAAAAATTGAGGATTATGATCCTCTACTTGTGTTTGTTTATACTTATCATATCTAAGCCATATATTTTTAATCTAAATATTAAATATTATTTTTTATTAATAGTTTCAAATTTACTCTTTGCATTTGAGGTAAAACTGAATAATTGCGATTTAAAAAAAGCACACACAAATAGATGACCCAAATCCAAAAATAAAACCCTAAATACACCAAATTTTTTTTAAATAATAAGATACTAATTTTATTTAATAGCACCATAAAAGGTGAGATCACTACAAAAGCATTATTGCTCCTTAGAAAGAAAAAAAAAAAAACAATGATAACAATTTCGTTGTACAAAGGTCACTAACATACACTTGAATAAGGGTTAAACACCTTGTATTGAAAAACCACCGCATTTCGACCTTTTCATATTTGCCATAGACTAATAGACACCTTAGCCAACACATCATCACCCCCGAGCTACAATCACACCCACTCATAAAAATCCCGATAAAAGTCCATAAATAGGCGACCAACATACTAACCAAACGAGAATAAAGGGCAAATAGTAGCCAAAGATGGAACAAGTACGACTACATCCTAATAGTAGATGTACCACCGTCTCTGAAGGAGAACCGCAAAGTGGGCAAGTACTCACCTTAACATGACAATGAAGCCAAACAAGGGATTCATACACTGCTAAGGCTACATGAAGGCAGTGTCAAAGAAAGTGACGAACCTTATGTAGGGCCTTTATCTTTCATATCGACTTCCAGATTAGAAGGTCCAATGAATTCAAATTGTTAGCACCAACCAAGGGCCACCCAACAACCTCACATGCAGAATAATAAGCAGAACCAACATATTACCTCCCATTTGAACTAAATTCCCAACACCATTGATCCAACTACATCGCGGGAACCAATGGAGTAGATAAAACAGAATTCACCTCCTCCCTGACAGAATTCAACTCCTCCACGAACCCGTAGGGGAATTTATGAGTTCATTCACTCAAGTAATTGTACTTCAGCAAATAGAATGTGTTTTGAAACCAGGAAGACAAGGAATCCAAGGATCATCCCAAATGAGAATGGACTTACCCGAATGAACTTCACGGTTGTAACACAACTGTAGTACTTGTTGAGCTTGAATAAAACAAGCCGAACCTAAGGCAGAAAGGAACGCAATCTAACAATAAGGGAGGCCTCAGACAAAAAATATCGGCTTTTGAAGATACATAATACCAACGAGTCTGAGTATTGAAGGATACGCCAACACTACTTAGCCACCGTAGCTAAATTAAAGGCATGCAAGTCTTTAAATCTCAACACATCAGCATCACGCACCTCACATAATCTTCTCCAAGCCGACCAATGTAATTTTCAAGTAGTACTAGTGGACCCTTACCAAAACTGTTGCATAGCAGACTCAGTGTAATTGCAAAGACTATCAGGCAAAACAAAACACTTTAGAACATAGTTTGACATAGCATATGCCATTGATTTCAAGAGGACTTCCTTCTTCGAGAGAGACAAGAATGAAAAGCCTAATTCTGTAACTGCTAATTAACCCAGTCAAGAATATAACTAAGCTGGACTTCTTTCTCCCACCCATATAAGGCCAATAATCACAAATACTTTTCAAACCTTGAATTGCCGCCAATCCCTAAACAATTATGAATTATATATTTATTTTGCAAAGAAGTATTCGTATTGTAGAAAATACTTGACTTTTGAATATTAACAATTTGGCCAGAAACTTGCTTATAATCCTGCAAAACTGATGCTCCACTTCCTTTAACTTTTACTAAAAAAATAAGAGAAAAATAGATGGGATACTGATGGACTTAATCTACTCACTTTCAACTCAATAATAGCACCAACCCTTTCCTCATGTTGTAATAAGCAAGTCTGGCCCTCAGCACAAATTAAAAATAAGAAAGGTGACAATGGGTCACCCTGCCATAGTCGCCAATGAGGTATGAAAAGCCTGTGGGTTCACCATAAATAATATATGAATAAGATATCGAAGTCATACAGGCCATAATCCAACGGATCCAGAGCTATCAACTCTTGCTTTTAGTACTGCTCCCTAATATTTATGCGAAGCATCTATTTTTATTATCATTTTATCTTCTAGTCATGAATGATATAAGGTTAGTAAATCTTTTACCTGTGCTTTTACTTTTTACATATATTTAGTGTCTTGGTCAGTCCATTGCCAAACATAATATTTTTTAAGTTTCGTTTGTAATAGTTTTCTCATTTATGCTAACTTTTTATATAAATTTTTGCATATGTTAAACATCTTAAAAATCTTTATAATTAATTTTTGTCTTTAATTGTATTGAAAAAACTTTGTATATTATTTAAAACATGAGGTTGTAGGTGATGTTTTCCATCTTTAATTTCTAATTCTAAATCTTTTATTTTTTGTTGAACTATTACTACTTTCTTTTTAGATAGTATTATCTCTGATTTTTTACATTCTTGTAATATTTTGACAATGTCTAAATAATATTTTTGTAAATTATCACTGAATATCAGTATATCATCTATATAAACATAACAAAAATTATGAAATTTTTTAAATACATTATCCTTATATATTTAAAAAATTTCTAGTCCTTGTTTTAAACCAAATGGAATAATTGTCCATTGAAATTGCCTTTGTGGACAACTAAAAGCCGTTAATTTTTAACATTCTTCATCAAGTCTTATTTGCCAAAATTCACTTTTAGTGTCGAAACTTGAAAAATACCTTTTTTCTTTAATGAGTAATAATAGTTCTTCTTTTTTCAGAATAAAATAACTATCATCAATGGTTTCTTTATTTAAAGCTTTGAAATTTATGACTATTCTTTTCTTTCCTCTACATTTTTTTAGCTTTTTTTTTTTATACTAAAAAAGCTGGACTTGAATGGGGTAAATTACTGAGAATGATTACCTTTAATTCCAAAAGTTCCTGAATTTGTTTTTCAAATTCTTTCTTATCTTCTGGAGTATAAATCATTGATTTTACTCTAATTACTTTTAAAGGATCTTTTAAATTTATGGTTGCCATTTTATTTGATTTATTCATATTTGGGTCTAAATGATTTTTTTAACATAATTTTCTTAACAATGTTCTTACTCCTGTTAAGGATTTATCTTCTTGAATTTCACTTAAGAAGAGGTTTTGATTAACCTCTATATCTAAAAAAATATTTTCTAAATATGATTTTTTTTTGTTGCTTTATACTCTCACCATATTGTCGCTTTTTATGTTGTGACATAAAAGTGGGTGATAAAACAGTTAATACTTTTCTTATTTTTGATACATATATAGTTTCTCCTTTTAGGATTGTTAATTATTTTAACAAATATTGGGTAAAAAGTTGATACAGATTTAAAAAATTATTTTATAATAAAATATCAACTTCAGTTTATTGTTGATATATTGTGGGTATATGAAAGATTTCTTTTTCTATTAATATATTTGTATCTTTTAAAACTTTATTAAAATTTACTGTAATATTATTTGCTATCCTTATTACTAATTTTCTTGGTGATTGTTTCCAATGTTCTTCTGAAAATACATATTTACTAGCTACACACATACTTGCACTTGTGTTTAGGGGTGGCAATTCAGGTCATTCGAGTTGACCCAATTTTAACCCTACAAACCCGAACTCGACCTGATTTCAAAATACATCATATCTAGTTGACCCTTTTTGACACAAAATTAATATGGTTAGGGTTTGGGTTAGGTTTTTTAGTGTCGTGTTTCATGTCATCAAAATTTTTCACCTTTAGCGATGAGTATTTACCTTTAGTCATATTAAACTATTAGGGATTTAGGGTTTACAAAAGTTCTGTGAATTGTGACTTGTGAGTAAGTGTCTAATAAATAGTCGGTGTTATTATTATTATTTTTTAAGAACGGGTTCATCGATTTAACCCGACCCTGACCTGACTTTTTTTGTGTCATTTCGAGTTAACCCATTTTTGAACCAAAATTAATACTGTTTGTGTTCAAGTCTGGTTTTTGTGTCATATTTCGTGTCGTGTCAATAATTGTCACCCCTACCTGTGTCAATATATGCATGTAAATCATAATTATTATATCTCTTAAAATTTAATCATATTTTTATATAGGTACTGTTTGAATTTGTTATACTTAATAACTCGTCCATTATTCATAATCAAATTCTAAAACAGAATTATATATTTTAGAATATGTTATCTCTTCTTCAATTTCTTCTAATAGATAAATGCTACATGTATCATCTATATCAGATTCTTCTATAGATTATAATTTCATTTTAAAAGTTTCTTATAAAATTTTTACCTTTTGTGAAAATTTTCTTTTAAATTCTTTTTTATGTTGAAGTCTATTAGAACATTTATTTGCATAATGAACTTTCTCATTACATATCCAACATTTACATTTTTTCTTTCCTGATAGACAATAATTTTTCTTTTCTAGTATAATATATTTCATTCTTCTAAAATATCTTTGTTTATAAGGTTCTCTATTATACCTTCTTTTATATTTTTAAAATTTTTTTTTTCTAAATTTATACCTTCTGATTTTTTTATACTTTTTATGTTTATTATATTTATTATAAGGGTTTATATTGCATTCATACTTTCTTGGCATTCTAAAATCTTTTATATCATAACAAATTCTATCATTTCTCTGACTTGTTTATATTCTTTCTTTTCTTGACATATTAGAATTATCCAATTCTTAAGGCTCCTTATTCTTCCTCATAATATATCAGGTATATTTTCTCTATTATTATTCCATCATTCTATCATTATTTTATGTAATATTTCAGATAATTTTTGGAAAAATATTTATTTATAGGTCTCTTGCATAGAATGTGGTAGTTTGTGATAATACATTTCATATTCACATATAAACGAATCTATGTAATACATATTACATATTTTCATATTAACTAAATGCCATTTGGTTTCATTTTTTTTCGTTTTCACTAGACTCAGTCATGCGTCTACCTTTATCTTATCCAATGAATTCTTTATATATTTTATTTACTATAGTTTCTAAGTATTCTGTACCTATAGATGCATTTTCTTGCATTAATAAATATTTTTATTCTGTTAAATTTGTAAACCAAACTTTTACATTTTCACTCCATAAGTGGAAGGGTTTGTTTGTGTGGTCGTAGAAGTCTGTATAATTACTCATTCCACTAGCCTATTCATCTAAGACTTTTATTAGATCTCTTATACAGTCTAAATCTCAAATATTATATTTATAGCTTTCATGATGTTTAAATTCTAGTGGAATACTACTCCTAGTTTTTTAATGTAAATTTCTTCCATTTTAGGTAGATGTCTTCTATTAAAAGGTTCAAGTTCTTTTGGGTTGTGCTTCTATTAATTTAATTTTGGGTTTTCTGTCATGGCGGCAAAATACGAAATTGAGAAATTTAATGGTAGGAATGATTTTAGTCTTTGGCGAATGAAGATGCGAGCCATATTGGTCAAAGAGGGGCTCGTTAAGACACTTGAAGGCAAGGGTAAGTTATCAGAAAAATTGACTGATGAAGAAAAGGATGCATTAATGGAGAATGCTCTCAGTTCAATTCAGTTGTCCTTGTCTGATGAGGTACTACGCGATGCTGGTGATTTGGATAAGAGAAGATCTCTGACAGGTTATGTTTTCACTCTTTCTCATTGTGCCATTAGTTGGAAGGCTACTTTACAGTCTACAGTTGCTTTGTCCACTACAGAGGCAGAGTATATGGCAGCAGCAGAAGCTGTGAAAGAAGCCATTTGGCTTAGAAGTTTGGTTTGTGATTTGGGCTTACAGCAGGATGCTTCTGTTATATTTTGTGATAGTCAGAGTGCGATACACTTGACCAAGAATACCATGTTTCATGAGAGGACCAAACATATTGATGTCAGATATCACTTCGTTCGTGACATTGTGTCTCAGGGTGCTATTGTTGTCAATAAGATAGCTACTACTGAGAATCCAGCTGATATATTGACCAAACCAGTTCCAGTTAACAAGTTCAAGCATTGCTTGGATTTGATTGGTGTTTGCAGTAAATGATTGCCCTTCGGGGATTTGGACGACGGTCATTTGGTATTTCGAGGAATCCTAAATTTGAAGAACTTGGTTCCGTTTTGAGCCAAGGTGGAGATTTGTTAAAGTGGCTGCAAAACTAATGATATTTAATAAAGGGCATATATGTAATTTGTCTTTCCAATTAATATATGAAACCCTACTGAAACACATATATATATGGTTTTGTTTTGGGCTGCCGCTAGTGAACAACAGAAAAGAAGAAAATTAGATTTGCTGCTTTAGTGCAAATAAGATAAGAAGAAAAAGGAATTGCCGAACACCATCAGCCAACATTCGGAGGAAACCAAATTGATTTAATCACAATTTTGAAACTATTGTGATTAATTAGATCATTAGCCCAATACTCACTTTATGGTTACTGTTCGTGAAAGTGAAGAGACAAAATTGAATTCATCATCAGATTTGCTATCTTCCTTTGTGCGGTAATATTAGTAAGGTTGTATTAATTATTCTTACTATTTTGATTACTGCTTTTGCACTGTGATATATTTGTGAGTGTATTTGGAATTTGGTATTTTGTGTGGCTTTTGAACATTGGTGTTTGTACTCTCCATTTGGATTTTGATAGTAGATTTTCCTCGGTGTGCCGTCGTCAGTGGAGTAGACTTTTCACATTGAAAGGTCGAACCACTTAAATCATTGTGTGCCATTTATTTTTTCTTATTGCTTATTATTTTGCCGTTATCCAAAATTAATTATTTGTGCAACTAAAATGGACCCGAACTACGCTTCCGCTAGCGCCAATTTATAACATAAAACATCATAAAAATAGAATAATTCTTAAGTTTCTACACATTAAAGGCTCACATTCTATTAGGTACATTAAAGCTTAAATTACTTAAATCTTATCTAGTAATGCTAATTTTTTGGGTGTATCAATCCCTTCTATAAAATGTATTTTAATTAAAATTTGTATTCCTCCAAGATGTATGTATCCAATTTTGCCTTTATCTTTTTGTGAAATTTTTGTAATTTATCTATAATTATTATTTTATCAATTAATGGTATGTTAAATCTTCTCTTTGCATATGTTATGATAATACTCATTCATTTGTTACTTATTTCATAATAAACTATCTTTTCTAGAAAAAAAATTTATTTTAAAAAAAGATGATTCTTTAAATCCATCACATTCTTTGAGATTTAACTATAATTTTTGAATTTCTTCGAATTTCTTTATACTAAATAACATTTCTTATTAAAAATATCTTATATTTCTATTTTTATTATTTATTATTTTTTGTTTCATTTTCTATTATATCTGTCATCTTTAAAATAAGATATTTATATTATATATAAGAATTTCATTTAAATTTTTAAACTTAGATAGCTTAAGGGTTAAAAGTGTAATTTATTTTTTCATTAAAATTCAGTCATTTTGTTATTTTAAGTAAAATTAATACGCATTGCTGTCCTCGCTTGTTGGGTCCTGTTGTTGGGGCTTTAACAATTAACATTGGTGCCCCATATTTGTTCAAACGTAGCCCCATAAGAAACACAAATATTTCGTTTTTCATTATTAATACTAAATAAATATTTTGTGATAAAAAAAGATAACATTATTCTTTCAAAATTTTGCAATATTATATAAATTTAGATTATTTGTCGGCTACCGAGACATATGACAACATGGCTCATTCCTGATTTTTTAAAACTTAAAATAAGCAATTAGGTTGTAATTAAATATTTAGATAGATAATAATGAAAAACCACATATATTTATATTTATTTGTTGTTACATTACATATGAGATAAGAGAAATATTACTGTAACATATATTTATATTTATTTTTATATTAATTATATTATTATAGGTAATAAAATTATCTAAAAAATTAAATTAAATTAAATAATTTTGCTCTTATCACAAAATGATTAAAGTGGTTGCAAAAATGGATACAAATTTATGTATTTTTAGTATTTTTTATGAAATATTATTGACTATGCCTAAGATAAATAATGCAATAATCATATAAATTTACACTCATTTTTGTACCTATATTAATAATATCTTGACACCTAACAAAATTATCTTAAAAATTGAATATTTTTTAATTTTTAAAATAATTTTACTATATATCATAATTTAATTCAAAAACTATGGTAAATTTATATATTTTTATTATTTCTCCGTGTAAGATTTCACTTTTCACTTTTAGTTTAAAGGAGGGAACAAGGCGAGCATTTTTTCTGAAAACCCCTATCCCATTAATCCTTTTAAATATAAACAAAACAGAGCAAATCCATAATTAATTAACAGCCACCATATATGAAAATAGTAGGATATTTTTTGATAATTTTTGTAAAGTAAAAATATCAATATTATATGTTGTTTAAAAAATATCTTTCATAATATCTAAATATTTTCATGAAAATTTCAAATAAAATTGATTTTTTTTTTTAAATTTTCTTAAGTTTTATTTAATTTTCTAAAAGTTCGTTGAAAATTTTGGTAATATTAAAAATACTAATATAGATCTATCACGATATATTAGTTTAAATTTTTTTATTTTGTCAAATTAAAAATACATAATTTTATAACTCAATATTTAGGTAAAAATAATTAATTTTAATTTTATCCAAAATTTTCACAATGTTATACATTTGTACATATTTAGTTACATGAATTTTTCTCAACTATCTTTTTATATTTTCTAGTGCAATTTTGTATTTTAATTTATGTAATTTTTATTTTTAATATAATTTTATATTATTATTGTTCATATTTTTATTTAATTTCATATAATTTATATAAATATCATGAATTAAAAAATTCATTTTATCTTAACAAAAAAATAATTTTAAATCATAATATGCTAACAATATATATATATAAGTCAAAAATATATTGTTTAAATAAAAAAAATAAAGTTAATTAGTATATATTATTTGTTTTAGTAGGTTTTTAAAACTATATATAATTTTCTCAATTTCAATAAATTTTCTTAAAATATCTATCGATATCGATAATATCTTCAAATGTTCCGTAAAATTGAAGTCATATTATTTTCTATCGATATTGATATTTTCGTCCATGATACTAACAAATCAATTCTCCTTGGTTTTTTCAGATCCTCAAACCCTAATTTGCTTGCTTCACAAGCAGTCTATATACTCGTTAAACAACACCACAAAACCATAATTGAATACCACGCCAATCGATTTTTAATAATAACTCGTGGCCATCAACTGCACAAAAAAGAAAAACAACAACAAAAAAAGAAGCAAGTTCTCACTTTGTTTTTGATGGGCTCGGACTACAAACAGTTCAAAAGGTGACCAGTTTATACATACTTTACAAGCGGCATGGAGTACCCCAGTATGTTTTCATTGCCGAGTGCTTCGTCGAAAGAAAAGGGTGAGGATCAATGGCAAATCAAGCATATCAAGTCAGGATGAGCACAATATCAATAGTATAAAATAATGCTAATCGTTTGCTACCTATTTCTCATTGAAAAATATTTTATGTATATTATTTGAGTGTAAATATATTTAAATTATTGATATTATAATAAGTTTTTGGGTTATATATGTTAGATTTTAACCTTTTGGTGAAAATTATCACCAATAATAGATCCAAAAACATTCAAGTCAGACCATCAAGAATTAACGACAAATATGGGAAAGCATACCTAAATTCAAAGCAACCAATTGATTTTACAGCATAATAGTTTGTCTTCTAGATCTATGTTTTCCTAAGATAACCCTTTACCTTTCTCTCTAGTATCTATCTGACAATAATATATCAAATAGATTGAAACTAAACGTATGACATATGGACCATAACCACTATATATAGATAATAATTTTTTTCTCTATTTTAAAACATCATAAAAATAGAATAATTCTTAAGTTTATACACATTAAAGGCTCACATTCTATTAGATACATTAAAGCTCAAATTACTTAAATTTTATTAGATTACTTTTAAAATAAGCTTAATCTTATATGACAGTCCACAACACATAATTATTCACATATAAGCCTAATGTTGGATTAAGATATAACAATCTCCCACTTAAGCTATATGTATAACTTTATAATCATGCATTGCAAAATTAACCATATAAGCTCAGTTTTGCTGTCATTACCAAAATGTATTTTTAACCAATTCAGTCCATCAATCATGTCAACATAGAATCAAAGTGTCATTTGTTACATCTATCATAACTCAACCTATCAATGGTCACGTATGCCGATACAATTGAATGATATGGATCATGATGTAGATGTGTAGCATGAAAATTTCATGTAATATGATATTAACATGCCTATTTTCAATTGGTCCACCTTAAGCCTTAGTGAGATAAAATCATACCAGGAACAAAATGTAAGTAAACCAAAACTTTATTTCTTCATAAAATAATCTCAAAATATCCATAAATTGAAATAATCGTAAATGTGTCAATATCAAATAAACATTTAAATTATAAACTCTCACTAAAATTGAATATCTTTAATGACATAACACCTATACAAGTAATGCGCTTAACAAACATTTTGGGTGGAAATCCCTTAGTAAGTCAACAATCCTGAAGTTTGTATCGATGTATTTTATAGACACCTATTCATTAGAATAAATAGATTTTTCTACCACTCAAATATATGTGGCAAAAATACCACTAAACTAAAAAATGTTACAAAACTACCATTAAACATTATTGATTGTAACAAATTTACCAATTCCATCAATTATATAACATAAGTAACCAAAGTTTAGAAAGTGAAATACACATTACCTAATTATACTCCTTAAATACTCAAACTTTAGGAATAATTGCATTTTGACACCAATTTTTTTTTTCTTGAGTTCGTCGGTTTAGGGTTGAAATACTTTGATAAAAAAGGAAGCTCATATCGTAAAGTTCTTTGAGTTTGACATTTCCTTTTTTAGCTGGAGACTTCAATTTCTAAGTAGCAGAGAAGTTGTAAAAAAAGAATAGAGAGATATGGCTACATTTGCAGAGAAAGAGAAATAGATAAGATGTTTGAAAATAAAATTTCGATTCTAAAATATAAATGCTTGAGCTGAACTAGCTAGTAGCAACTACGGCCATAATCATGGTTCTCATGTCAAGAGTGAGCTTTGTCGTTTCAGTGGTGCCAAAATGTACCCTAGGAAGGTTATTAGATTTATTCGTTCAAATTTGCAAGTTTTCCTCTTCACCAATTCCAAATGCAAGAGGTATTTTCACAACAACTTGAAGCCATCAAAGCTTACATGGACTGCCATGTACTACAAACAACATAAAAAGGACATTGCAGCTAAACAAGTGAAGAAGAAGTGTAGAACCACCAAGAAGCCCTATTCTAGGTCCATAGAAGGTGCCCCATTGGAAGTCATCCAAAAGAAAAAAAGCAAGAAGCCTTAAATTCGAGAGGCTGCACTTTGTGAAATTATAGAAAGGATTAGGAAAACTAAGGATGAAAAGAAGGCAAGGAAAGTATAGACTACAAAATCATAAGAGACATAGACAAAGAGCAATGTGCCTAAGTGTGTCGGTCCTAAGGGTCCCAAACTTAGTGATGGTGGCGAAAAGCGGTGATTTTCCATCTTGTTTCTTGGTTGGAGTAGTTTAGTCTGGTGACACTTTCTTTCATGGATTACTTGATTGGCTTTGAGGGTCAAATTTTGGAATTTTTTTTATTGTTTTGAGTTTGATATTAGCATTTATCGTCTCTAAAATTTTTTGCAAGTAAATTCTATTGTACCCATTTGATTCAAAAAATATATATATTGGACATTCTCAAGGCTATGAAAGGGAAGTTACAGTTGGGAGAAGAAGAAGATGACGATAGTCAACTAGACTTTGTCAAGTAAATAAACTCATAATTAAGAACATGAGTAGCTTCGGACTTATTCCTAATCTTTCATCGAATGATTTTAAAAAATGTGATTTTTGTAGTCAATTTAAAATTACCAAAACTTCACATAAATCAGTAGTTAGAGAATCTGAATCATTTGATTTAATTCACTCTATTATTTGTGAACGAGATGTTTTAACTATAAATAAGAAACGCCATTTTATTACTTTTATTGATAACTAATTTGACTATACTTTTGTATATCTTACGAAAAATAAAAATGAAGCGTTTGATATGTTTAAAATACTTTTGATTGAAATTAAAAATCAACTTAATAGAAAAATAAAATAATTTCGTAGTGAAAGAGACGTTGAATATAATTTCAATGTTTTTAATGATTTTTATAAAGTTTAATGAATCATTCATGAAAAAACTGGACTTTATTCTCTTAAAATAAATGGCAAAGTTGAAAAAAATAGAAATTTTATTAAGTAAGTTGTCGCTAATTTACTAAACTTCAGTGCTACTTCTCATTGGTGCGGAACAATTTTATTAATTGTTTGTTATGTTCTAAATAGAGTGCCTAAATCTACAAGTAAAGTTATCCCATATGAAATTTTGAAAAATGAGGAACCTATCATATCTTATTTTCAAACTTAGGTTGTTTGGCCTATATTCGTATTCCTAAACATAAAAGAAAAAAACTTGCTACTAGAGCATATAAATGTGTGTTTATTAGATATGCTATGAATAGTAAAGTTTATAGATTCTTTGATTTAAATGATCATGTTGTTATAGAATTAAATGATGCTAATTTTTACAAACATAATTTTATCTTTAAATTGAAGAATAATGGAGACTCGACTTCTAGTAACATTCTTATAATTAGAACTAATGAACTAAATAAGAAATTAGATTCTGAACTTAAGAGAAGTAAATGAGTTTGAACTACTAAGGATTATGGATCGAATTTCTAGACTTATACTTTAAAGGAAGACCCCAAACTTTATAGAAGTTGTCTTCTTTAGATGCCAACTTATAGAAAGAAGTCATTAATGATGTAATAAACTCTCTTGAATCTAATAGAACTTGATATTTAATTGACTTACTCCTTTCTTACAAGATAATAGGTTGTAAATGGATACTAAAGAAGAAATTAAGACGCGATAGTATTATTGAAAAGTACAAGGCTCATCTTATAGCCAAAGGGTATAGACAAAGTAAAAATGTAAATTTCCTTGATACTTTTTCCATTGTCACTAGAATAACTTCCATACATGTTCTTTTTTTCCCTTACTGCAATTCATTATCTTGTTGTGCACCAAATGGATGTTAAAATTACTTTTTTAAATGATTAGATAAATGATTTGAAACAAGCACCTAAGTAATGTCATGAAAATTTTGATAATCATGTTATCTTACATGGTTTTAAAATGAATGAAAGTAACAAATGCATTTATTACAAATCCAAAATGACATTTGCATATGTCTTTATATGGATGATTTGCTTATTTTTTATTCTAATATTCATGTCATAAGCAATGCAAAAATTTATTGTGTACTAATTTTGACATGAAAGATCTCGAAAAAGCGAGTGTATTTCTTAGCATAAAGATTACTAGATCTAAAAAGGAACTTTCTTTAAATCTATCTCATTACATTGAGAAGATCTTAAAGAAATATAATTACTTTAACTGTAAACCTGAATATTTTCTTTATGATCCAAGTGTAAAGTTGTTCAAGAACACTGGAGACAATGTTAGACAATCTGAGTATGTAAGCATCATTGGTAACAATAATAATAAGATTCTGGGACAGTTACAAATTGAAAAAACTCAATCAATCGTCCCTAAATGGGTGTTTTTGGAATGATTGGGCGTTGTTTTACCCAAAAAAAATTTGGGACAGTTAAAAGTATCACATTTTAGGATAGTTAATAACCGTCCCTAAAAGTATTTTCAAAGTACAAAACAACCTAGCCCTTATACGTGAGACTTAATGAAAACCTAAAGAAACACAGTGGCCTCCACTCCATTCTTCGACTTTCCGCGCCCCTCCTAGCCGCCGTTGCCCTTCCCAGCCACCGTCAACACTCACAACCAGCCACAAAGTAGTCGCAGTCCGCTTTCTATATGTCGCTGCAGTCCCACACGATTCATTTTCATTCCAAAGGCAACGCAATCCCTCATACTGTGACTCTAGCACTAGGTTATTTAGGTTCACAAATTTATGTGTTCTTAGTATTTTTTTTTGGATAAAAAATTTGATTATGTCCCCTTTCAATTTTTAAAAATATGTATTATGAACTTTTATACAAAATATTATTTTATATCTCATACATACTTTTATATATAATAGATAATGCAATTGCTAAATCTTCTTTTCATTTTTATTCTTGTTAAAAAAAATTATATTTTTTAGTTTATTTTAAAATTCTTCAACATTTGAAACAACAACAATCAATAACAATAGGTTTAGGGTGCAAAAATGAATAATTTTTTATAAAAAAAAATTCCTAAATAAAATCATTTTCATAAACTATAGCTTGATTATGAGTAAGGTTAAAACAATAAATTTTAACAATATAATTACTTTTATGTTTAAAAAAAATCACTTTTTAGTGTATTCTTCATTCCCTATTTTCAATTTTTCATTCAGTTTAACAGCTTCTTTAATACTAATTTAATTATGAAAAATTTAATTTAACTTTTATATTATTCTCTAGTACAATATAACTATTATTTTATATTTTTTGTTTATATATTTTTTAACAAATTATCTCCTTAAATATTTCTTTTATTATATTTTAACAAAAATATAAATTTAATCTTTTATTTTATATTGTTAAACTTCTTCTTAATTCTTTTGAATTAAAATGAAAAGAACATGCAATAATTATATTATTATTATTATTATTTTGATCAAAAGCAATTGTATTATCTATTATATATATAAGTAGGTATGAGATATGGAAAGTTTAGGTAGTAAGACCCTCAATTTTTCTACTAAAAATTCAAGTTTGAAAGCCACTCGGATGTGTGAATATATTTTCTCTTAATAATAAAAAATAATTAAACTTTAGTGCCCCCATAAAAGTTCATAATATTACAAGCAAAAGACATAATTCTAAAAATTGAGAAGGAACACAATCAAAATTTTTATCAGAAACATACCAAGAACACACAAATCTAACAAATAAAATACACATTTTTGAAAATTGTGCCCCTCTTGAGGCATATGCCTCCGTCCTTGATTGATTTGGCGCATTCTCGTAAGAGATAGATTGATCTCTTGGAAAGACTAGCTGGTCTTGTTTATGGTAAGAGGATTCGAATCAATATTAATGTTTTTAGAAGAAATGACAAGTGTTTACCAATTATATTAAAAAGCTAGCTTGCGGACAAATTTATTATTTGGAGGAGGATATATGAAATTGTGGACGAAGCAGGTTTTTATTTTCATGGAGCTACGAGTTCCCAAGCTGGGAAAGAGAGAATTGGTAATTGATTCTTGATATATCTTTTTTAAGTTAATTGGGTTTAGGTGTAATTAGTGTGAATATATGGCGTTATTAATTAGTTTCTTTCCCAATCGACATGAATAATTGTAACTTACCCGTTAATTTGTGTTTCAGGGTTGTATATATATATTGGCCCCTATAAAATCTTGAAATTAATGAGAATTGTAAATGTTATTTTGATCGAGTTATATTATTTATTATAAGATTTTGGTAGACGTACATAAGTAATTTTGAAAAATAAATAAATAAAAAATTAAAAGGCGTTAAAGGTCTTGCAATTTATACGAGTAAAGCGCATAAATCTTCTTGCTTACATATAAATAACATTAAAGTTGTCGATTAAATTGGGCTAAATTTTGTCATGTGTAATTATAGTAAAAAAAAAGTTGTAATGTTATTTCCAATCATTTATCATCATCCTAAAAACTTAATTAAAATTGTTATTTGAGAAATACCTTCTTAAATTTAATAATATGACTAATAAATGCTAAAATTTGATTCGATTTTTCAGAAAATATTCAAAGTAAAATTTTAGTGTTAATTTAATTAACAATCAACTAAGAAAGCAACATTCATATAAGACAGAATTAATCATTCAATATTCTATATTAGCAACAACAAAAATTACATTTAGTAATTAATCATTCAAATTTTATGGCTGAGATTAATTTGAAAAAATGTATCTAACAAATTGTACAAGTTAAAATGACATAAAAAAAAAATGTGACATACCTCTTAGTGTTCTTTTATGAATTGTAGTTTTTAAGCCATATCTCCTTGCTGCCCCCGTTATATTAAGAGAATTGCTTGTTTGTAACTATAATTTATAATTGATTTTGAAGAGTGAAAGGGTTTAATACAATTTAATTTAATATGATATGATTATATTTAATTTATTAGATATAGTAAATCGAAGAAGATATTTTAAAATTATACTTATGAAAGTCTGTATCATTTAAACAAATTAGGGCGTGGTTCTCTATTTTAGGGGAGGCTGCAAAGTTTGCTACTAATTTAGATATGATATTTATCACAATTGCTCCACAAGACATCAATCAAACATATCTTACTTGAGGTCTCAGTCTTTGTTTTGTACTGATATTCTGCAGTGTCTATACAACAAACAGTTGATACTTGATAGTGACCTCTTCATCTCTGTGCTACAAAAAAATGCAGTTAAAAAGTGTTATATAATAATGCTGTACAGATTTGTTCTCCTTGGACGGTTCAGATTCATGCTACAGTGTTTGTAAGCTGCTCAATGCTCATCTGGTCCCTTCATGAAATCTTAGTATGAGGCATGTACTAAATCTGAGAGTACTGTCCCACAGGACTTGTTCTTTGGGAGTATTTGAACATGGATGGGGGACAATTTTGTCCATTTTGGAATGGTGGTTGAGGGCAAAATGGTAAATGGCGAGGGAAAGAGAGCAAATCTCATCTGAGATTGAGATCTAAATAATTATATCTCTAGGTGGTCCTAATTCATTACTATGTGTTATTGGCATATAAGTGTGATGGTTTGTTACTTTGTTCGAAATAGTGAGGTCCTTTACTAGTTGTTTGAAAGCCAGAACTAATAGTTACTGTAACTTTTTGGTTTCCTATTAGCAATCTTCAGGAAAGATCTAAAAATGCCAAAAGAAGACTCACCAATTCTTTCAGAAGTATCCTCCCATGGGACCTAAGTTCAAAAATAAATTATATCATACAAACATAAAAACAAATGGGACTATTCAAGTATAAACTCACGTTTGTTTTCTGCTTTAAAAAGTTTCACTATTACAAACTGTCTTTTGATCTCGTAAAATTAGCTACGATTATACTAAAAGTTGAGGTTGTAAGTTTTTTGTTACAGTCAAATTAAAATCATAACTATAATGTATATATATAATCTCGATTTTTAACAATTACCGTATCTATAATTTAGACTACAAAATTATATAATAATAATAATAATAATAACAAACAAACTTATAATCATGATGATATAATCTTAGTACTTTAAAATCGATACCACAAAATATGTTTTGTGTTGTTTTTTATTTTTAAAAAAAAAAAATCAAAATGTTAAACTAAATATCATTCGAGCGCGCCTCTCACTATAGAAAGCTCTCTTAGAGTATCCATCCATCTCTCAAAGCTTCCAGGAAAACCACCCCTTTCGACCTAGTCTCGAGCATCGCTCAATCAGCGCTCCTTGCAGTCTTGCCGTTCGTTGCCACCGAGTCCACTCCCTTCGACCTAGTCACGACCAGTTCCATTCACACTTAGAGTACCCCTATTTCCAATTCCTGTATTGACCAGCCACTTCAAGTTAAGCCAGCCACAAGTTTATAATTTTTCTTTATTACATCACATTAAAATTTTCATATGAAGTAAAAACAAGAACAGAATACAAAACATCGAGTTCGGTGGAATTTTTTTTCTCCTCCTTTTATCTTGATCTAAGAAAGCTGGCCAAATCTAATTGGCACTACTTTTTTGTATGCAAATGCTATGTTTTCATTGGCACCATGGATGAAAACCTTTGCTTTATTATATGCTTTTGATCTCTTGTCCTACATAGCTTATGTATTTAAATAAGTGCAGCCACTTAAGGGCTGTAACAAATTATAGGCCCATGGTTGATTCTTTTGTTGTATGATTAGCATTGACATTGGGCTATATTGACTCCTAATTTGGAATTAGAGCTTTTGCTCTTGGTTTAATATACAACCAATGAAGATGAAATATAAGAAAATTTTGCAGACATCAACAAAGGTAAAATCACTTGTGTAAGAAGCTAAGAGCTGCAATGTTACTTTATATGTATTTCTATAATCTTGTAATTAATTGAAATTACGATATCAATAACACATTAACGTCCATTTATGCTTCCTTCATAATTTGACTTTGTGAGTTAAAACTTGATCAATATTCCAATTCTGAAGTATCATTGTATGACTTTGTCTTTAAAAAAATATTTACTATTGTAATGTACCATTTATTGTGTAAATTAAGCCGATGCTAAACTTTAAAAGATCACTGGCAATATAAAGTAGCGAGCATCAAATTTCACAAGGGATTTTATATTAGTCGATAAAAAAAAAAAAGAATAAGCAAAAAAAATAGTTATATGGTCTAGTATGACCTAACACAACATATAAGATTTCAATTATTTACAAAAATAATGATTGTAAAACACCAACAGGTCATAACATTTTAAAAATTCGTGATTGAAAAAGTTTTTAATTACAGATCTAATAAGCCTAGAGGGGGGTGAATAGGTTATTTTCAATTTTCAACAAATATTATATAATCTAATCACAACGGCCAGACATGCAATCGCGTGTAAAGATAAATGCGGAATAATAAAACAACACATGATATTTTTAGGTGGAAACAACCTAGGCCACAACAATGACCTAAGAGGAAAACCACCGGTCCACCGGACCACCTAACTATCCACTATGAAAATAATGTTCAATTACAACCATAGAGTCCAGAACTACCCGTCGCAGATAGATCCCCCTTTCTGTAATTTACTTACGAGCCGCTTGCTCCTTTCACAGCCTCCAATAGTTAGATGTCTGGATCCGGACCAACGTTCCGATCTACTTGAGTCACACAAGATCAACCGAACCCGTCACCTTCGGTAATTTCGAGTCACACGAAATACCGAACCTGTCACCTGTAACGTTAGCACAAAAAACACAAGTGCAATGTGTGTCCTAGAGCGGATTCAAACAATAAACAATCCTAACTAGCAGATTCAATAACATGCGATGTAAAAACAGGATCAGCTAGCAAACTCTAGAACATTCAATATTAAGCTCAATATCATGCAAATCAATTAGGCATATGAATAAAACATGAAAAAGCCTAAGAACAATAGATGAAGAGAATAAGCACAATTCAGATGCTAGAAAGTATTAGTGCTGTGTAATTCTAAATGCTCAAGTTTTTTAATTATGCATAAACATCCCTTCACTTATATAGAGTCCAATCCTAGTTCAAATAGGATTTGCAATTCACTATAACTCTTTTCCTATCAGGATTTACCAATTACCACAATTATCCTCAAATAAGAATACTGTTCTTAACATTAAATGTGGTCAATTAGGTAAAAGAAACATAATGGTCGAATTAAGAAATAGAGTTTGAGTAGGAATATAATACTGGCTCGATCGATCGACAGGCCGTCTCGATCGATCGAGAAGGTCTCGATCGATCGATACACAAAACTCGATCGATCTAACTCAAACAGAGAGAACCTGGATCGAAGTTGTTCTATACTCGATCGATCGAACATGGTTCGATCGATCGGTCCAATTGCTCGATCGATCCAGTCCAAACAGAGAGCACCTAGATCGAAGTTGTCTCAGTCTCGATCGATCGATTACTCGATCGATCGAACAATACTCTCGATCGATCGACAAACATGTGCACAATACATTTTTCGTTACGATCCATACTAAGTGTCGTGCTCAATTGTGTGCAGATGTATGCATGATGGAATATTATACCTGTCATATGGGCGTTGCAAGCTTGGTGACTCCATCATCACGTGTGGTCTGAATAATTGTTGAATTCCTATTCTAGATTACAATCAAACATTTTGTCCACGAAAATTGCCAATACAAAATAAACCTTACAGTGATTATATCTTACATTTACTGTCACGATTTTTTAACCGTGACCATATGTAATAGTATATGATTTCTTTGTCTTAGACAATATCATAGGTTTACAGTCATAGATAAAAACTATGATCATGTGCCATTTTTGTAGTAATGTTTAAGTGTAAACCATCTTCATAATTGCTATAGAGATGATCCATTGAAACCTTTTGAGAACGATAGCTATGATCTTTGTTTAGGGAATTAACTAGCTGAGTCTACCCTTCGGAAAATAAAGCATGTATATAAAATGATATCCAACTCATCAACCGTTCACAATTGTTTAGTTTGGTTTTTTTTTTTTTTACAATAAGAGAATGTAAAACAATTATAAATCATAATCTTAATTCATTAACAAATTAAAATACAAGTAATAATATATATGAGAAGTAGAGACATATATGTTGTGAAGCTAATTTTTTTATATGAATGTGAAGATTTACATATATATGTAATCAATTTTAAAATACATATTGATTAACTACCTAAATTACGAAAATGAGAATTCGAATTCATATTTTTTGAAAAAAGATTCCAAATTTACTATTAAATTATTATTAAGTTGGTGAGATATAAGAATATGAAGTGGTCCCAACACAATTAAGAAAAGTTCTTAATCTCCTGTATACCTAAAGAAAAGGCTATAGCCGCATAACACAGGCATAGCTAGGAAGGTAATAAAAGGCCCAAAATCCCAATCATTTCAAAGCAGGGCACATCCTGCATATGAGACCACCTCGAATCCACTCTACCCTGTCTACCTTGTCCTCTCAAATGTGTATGTGATTTGTAGCATTCTAGCATTTTGGTGCTGCATTGAAGTGGAATCAATTTATTCGTTCGTTTGGTTGTACCATGCAGCTCTTTCCGTATAAACTTTTTTTTTATAAATTATCTACTCTTTGATTATTTATTTTTTATTTTTTTACATATGTCTTCTTTGTATTTACATAATTTGATAGTAATGCTATAGACTAGTGATTAAAATAGACAAATTGAAAAGAAATGGTTTACAAAAAAGTAAGTATTATAATTAATTAATCAATTACATTTTGTTCAAATTTCTTTTATAACAAATAAATAAACTACGAAAATTGCATTCACTTTTTTTTAAACACATAAAATATTTATCTTAAAATCATTTTAATTAAACATTTTATTTGAAACAACTTTAAAGACATTATGAATTATTCTTGAATAATTAGCCTAAACTTATTAAAAATTAATATGTATGCTTAGCTTTATCACAACTACAATTTTTAAGACATGTATTGCTATTGACCAGAATAAACACAACAGTTTAATGCTAAAGAAACCCCATCAAACTAGTTTAAAAGCTGATCATCGTTGTGTTGAACCTCCCTAGCTCGTGTTTATTGAAACAATGATGATTATGGTTGATTAATTTAGGTCTGGATCAGTAAGATCTTATAACTAAAATTAAGTTTGATTGAGACCAACGATCGAGATGCCTAGCTTAGCAATTACCAAGCAATATATATCATTCTTCATGTGATAATTAAACTCATCAAATTAATAACTATGATTATATTAAGTTTCCTACAATTCCGAATATCAATTAATTATCTACGAAAAAGAATTTGAGGTATAGAAAAAAGTGTCAAAGAAGTATTTAAATTAGATTATTTGTATCATTTGGTCTTTTAAATTATAAATGATTTCATTTAATACAAATTATCTTTAAAAAAAAGCAATCAATTAAAAACAAAATACATTATTTTAATAATTTTTTAAAACATTATTTTTTTAAGAGGCTAATTAAGGACAAATTACATAATTTTAATGTTTTTATATTAAAATATAATTTTAAAAATAATATTTTAATTAAAAAATTATTAAAATAATATGTTTTGCTTTACATGAACACTTTTTTAAAACTAAAACATTAAATCATATAAATTATAATCTAATTAAGGGATCAAATTTCACAACTTAATTTAAAGCACTTTACTGCCCCCTCACTGAAGTATATATATTATTGCCCGTCAAAGATGTAATATAATCAAGCCAATTGCCTTAATAAATGATATCTTATTTGTCATCCCAATCTCATATTGCACACCCAAACTTGGTTATTTTCCTGGTATAATAGTTTTCGCAATTCAAAATTGTGCGTGAACAAATAAAGCAAATTCTTCAGAAGAAAACGCGTATTTACCTAAATAACATATCAGCCGGCACACTCAAGTCCAAATATCAAAATTACTCGCGCGCTCTCACTTGACTTATTTGAGTCTATAACATGCATTATCTCCAAGTTTGGTCTTGCCATATGAATAGGGTTATGGACATATTTTAACTAAAATTATTCATTTTATATCCATGTATTGAGTCATGCAAAATATATAATTTTTATAAAATAGTTGCATAGTATATGTTAGATATAAAATAATACATGTTAAATAGCACAATATTGTTAGTCTTACTCAGCAATATAACCTGCAGTCCAGCTCAGTGAGCATTGAGTCAATAGATAAGCTCAAACTCTTAGATAAGTGATCCATTAGATAATAAAACATTGAATATTTTCTAATTAAACGATAAGAGGTAATAAAAAAGAGATAGGCCCCGATGTTAGGATAAGCCTATTCCTTGAATAAATAACCGACAACAGTTATATATTTATCTCTTTTATACATGCACTTGGTACACATGCACACACATGTCTCAGATCATACATAATATCTCATATCTCTATCACAAACACAACATTTATGTTCTCTATCTCCATTTTTTTTTCTTATCATCACGGAATTGAGACTTATGTATTCTCCTTTATTGTCATTACTTGAACTAACTTAAGTATTGGAAGGCGAAAACCCACCACATCCTATAATGGTCTTAAATCCTAATGTGTTTACTTTGTTCGCCAGGTCAATAATAAGAAATACACTCTCATTTTGATATTGACAAAAAATAACATCATGAATATATATTTAAAAAAAAAAGGTTATGATTGTATAATACATGTAGAGTCTGAAAATATCACTATTTTGAGCAATTCTTACATCACAATACTTCCAAACAAAAATAAATAAAAAGAATTATTAAATTTTATCCGATTGGTGGCATGAGATAGTTTAGCAAAAAGAAAAAACAATGACATGAGATAATTGACTACGACATTGACCAACTGCACTCCAGCTAAGTAGTAAATTACATTTAGCTTTATTACCTTTAAAACTTTTAACCGTAAAAACATTTTTTGTAAATTTTACTAAAAGAAAAATCAACCCAACTTTTTTTATTAAACGAAGAGACGATGATATACAAGTTAAACTTTAATTAATTAAATTTATTTAATATTAATAAATGTTATTTTTATTAATTATAAATTTTAAAACTATTATTTTATATAATATTTTTAATTCCAAAGAAAAAATTATGATTTGATTATTTATTTTATTATTATTTGGTAATAAAAAAATATATAAAATTGTACGATCCGATATTTTTGAAGTGCACTTTTTGGGATATGAATTTCTAGACTAATTATGAAAAAGATTAAGTCGCTATAGATTTAAATAGTTTAACTATCCTAGTTTTAGAGATCAATTATATATCTAAGTCCATTACTTGCAAAACTTTTGTAACAAGTTTACTTTGGTCATTCTTGCTAATAATATGCTGACAAAGGTATTCATCACTGAAAGCACCTAAATTATACGGTTTTAATTTTCTTCTTCTTCTTCATCTCATAAACCTTTATACGTCTTGAGATATACCACATTAAGTCCATACATGTCATAATGTTTTTTATAATTTCGAGACCAAAGAACGCCAACTTTAAAATGAACTACCATCGGTCTCCTGCTTTGATATTAATTAAGATAAGTAGAGATAAAAAGAGAGACGCTATTAAACAAGGCTTCAAATTATTCGTAACATTTTTGATATATTAATATATATATCGTTAATAAATAATAAATAAATAAACAAAAAATTTTATATTTTAAATAATTTTATTCTCTATTTCATTAACTTTTATACACGCGCACATATATATATAGGGGTGATATTTTGATAGTATATAAATTACAGACACCAAACCATACCCATTGTAGATTCAAACTCACTAAACAAGGCAGAAGGCACCACCTGATTTTTAAGCTTTTATTAGGTTTGGTTAACAAGGTTCTTCATAATACAAAAATCATCGATTTACAAGCCTAGCTAGCTAGAGAATAGACAGATTCATATAATATTATTCTTAAGCAAATCTGATTGACTCATGAACTCATTGTATATATATCACTAGACTATATGTATATATATTTAAATATTTACTCAGATCACCCCACCTGATCATATTACACTATATTACTATACTCTATATTGTAGCTTGAACGCCAACCTCGCCATATTCTCCATATTATATTCAGACGATCATAACTCACTTTCTACAAATTCCTAATATTTGCTAGACATGCATATGGAAACATAACCAAACAGGCAATAAAGCTCAATGGCTGAGTTAGTTTCTTTTAAATCAAATTAATGTCTTAAAAAAAAAAATCAAATTTGGCAGCTAGCTAGCATAAGGGCCCCCTCATAATGCCGTATCAGTACTTAGAATCATGAGAGCTTTTGAGCTCCGAACATGTCCTATGATACGCTTCTCTGGGTACTATATGTAAATTGAACTGTTATCCTTCTTCACGCTTTTCCCTAAAGAGTGTGCAACACCTCTAACGTATGGGCTTTATGCGTTTATATTGCGTACCATTTTGTAATATACTGTAGAAAATTTCATATCATGAATGACATCAAAAATTTGAATTTATATGCTTTGGATGCAGTTATTTGTATGCTAATTAGTTATAGTTTAATGAGGGCAACCTTTTTTAATTTTTGATAATATTTCTAGAAAAAATTTATCCTTTACTTTGTTAGTAAGAGATAAACAAATTTTGTCCATTTTTGTCATTACAATTTAAATATTTAAACGGAATTCGTGCAAGCACTTATCTACCAAGTACTCTCATTTATTTTATCTTTTATTCACATGATACACGAATTTAATATTATTTAATTATTTATCTATTATAAATTTATAATTACATCATCTTTCATATTTTTGTCGGTAGAGTTTTTATTGCATGAATAACATTGGTGAACAATATTATTAGATCTGAAAGTTAGTAAATTTTGTCAAGTATGTGATTACTATTCCTTATTGCTTATTTGTCTTAATTTTAAATTTTTCTTGCACTTTGTATTTGATATGAATAATGGTATTAGATAAGTGATCGATATCTATATTTCTAAATTTAGGTATTATAATAAAATTAACATTAAAAATGTTAGAAATTATATATAATACAAGAGTTTTAAAAAAATTTAATAAACAAAATTCATTACCGTAAAAAGAGGAAGAAATTTCCTTTAACCAACCCAAACCAAACAAAAAAATTTGGTTCGGGTTGGATTGGTTTTTTAAATTTTTTGGTTCGGTTCGGTTCTTGTTTTTAAAAAACCAATTATATTAGGTTGGTTCCAATTTTAGTTGAAACTCAAACCAACCCATATTTGTTCAGCCCTATATATATATATTGATAGTATATAAATTAATACACCAAAATATTATTGTAGATTTAAACTCACTAAATAAGGCGAAGGCACCACCTGAGTCAGCTTTTTAGATGTTAACAAGGATGTACAAAAATCATCATTTACAAGCCTAGCTAGCTAGAGAATAGACAGATTCATATAATATTATTCTTAAGCAAATCTGATTGACTCATGAACTCTTTGTTATCTATCACTAGACTATGTGTTATTGTTTTAGTTTTACTCAGATCACCCCACCTGATCATATACACTATATTACTATACTCTATATTGTAGCTTGAACGCCAACCTCGCCATATTCTCCATATATATTCAGACGATCATAACTCACTTTCTACAAATCCTAATATTTGCTACCATGCATATAAACATAACCAAACAGGCAAAAAGCTTTTGCTGATTAGTTTCTTTTAAATCAAATTTATGTCTTAAAAAAAAAAAATCAAATTTGGCAGCTAGCTAGCATAAGGGCCCCCTCATAATGCCGTATCAGTACTTGTTCATGGGCTTTTTAGTTCCGACCGTGTCCTACGCTTCTCTGGGTACTATATGTAAATTGAACTGTTTCCTTCTTCACGCTTTTCCCTAGAGAGTGTGCAACACCTCTAAGTTGGGCTTTTGCGTTTATATTGCGTACCAAAGTAAAAAATGAGAAAATTTCATATCATGAATGACATCAAAAATTTATGAATTGCTTGGATGCAGTTATTTATATATAAATAATTATATTTTAATAATATTTTCTTAAAATATCAGGAACTCAGTACACTTGTCTCCTCATACAAAAAAAAATTTGGTTTTTTTTTTTTTAAAGAAACTAAACCCCTCATTTCTACCCCTGAAACAAAGGGATTACGGTAATTTTTGCATTTTATAGAGAAGCAAGTAGTAGTAAAATCAGACTATTAGAGAGCGTATAAAAGACAAAGAATGTGTATACTTTGGTCATAGATAAAACAAGTAATTGAACTAGCCAAAAACAAAAGTACATATTAGAACATCGAGAGAGAGATGGCCATTGCTTTTCAATAAAGCATTTTGAAAAGAAATTTTACATAAACAAGATATAGAATTTTTTTATTCATTATTTTACATTTTAATGCAAAAATTAATTATATCTTTTTAAAATTAGTAAGATGTACCACATAGTCACTTACTCAAAACTTTTTTTATTTTTAAACGTAGATATAATTAATTAATGAGTAGTAATATATACATAAAATAACGTTAATTTTAACGTTAATTATTTATCGTAAAATTGGATGAAGTAGTTAAACTGTGGTATATAGATTGTTGTAATAGAAAACATGTTTTTAAGTAATTGATCCTTGGCTGCTTTTTAACGTAACTTTCTCTCTCTAAATATATTGTTTTTTCTCTCTCTAAAAGAGCATTGCCCATCTCAAAAATCACACCCCTTTCCAATCTTAATAACCCCAACCCATAATCTTTCACTGAAAAAGCACAACCGTCTCTGAAATCTTCACACACCAAATCTTTTCTTCCTAAATTTTCAAAACCCAAACACTTAATTTGTCTCTCACTTTCTCTCATTCTCTAACATAAACACACACAAACGGACTATCCACCAAAGTTCTCAAATGGCGACCTCACTTCTGTTCACAGCTTCAGACCAAAACATTAAACTCCATTTGGGTTATGAAGAAACCAAACCAGAACCCACAAAAAGTAACAGAGGAAGAAAACCCAGTAAAGCTCCACAGCAGAAAAAACCGCCCCAGAGAGGACTCGGTGTGGCTCAACTAGAACGCCTAAGACTCCAAGAAGGTCGGAAGAAGATTAATGAAAATCAGATACCCCAACTTCAACCACTCAATCATTCCGGTCAATTTCACCTACAAACAGTCCAACCAGCCAATATTACTGAACCGCTTGGAGGTGTTCCTGTACAGTACGGTGCACTGAACTGTAATGGTGTACCTGTACTGATTAATGGGTCTATTACGGGTGGTTTGTTTGGCGTTGATAGGCCTGGTTTGGTGCTTCAAAGGACTGGGATTACTCATGGGTTAGGTGGTGGTTTTGTTGATCCAAGATTTTATGGGATTCAGGGGGGTTCTGATCAGGGGCAAATTCAACTACATGGGGCTGCCTATGAGACCTCGAAAGAGCTATCTTCAATTCCAAACAATATCTCAGGTTTATCTTCTGGTCGCTGTGACACTTTCTGCAAGGTACTGATCCAATCAATAGAACTAATGTAAAAGATCAAAGACCAAACTAGTATTTAATTTTTTCAACTCTATTAGTTTTTTTTTTAATTACTGTTACATTGATGAATTTCTTTATTTATTTTTCGATGAGTATTATATGGCTTCTTCTTTTCTTTTCTTTTCTTTATCTCAACCGTCTACTTTTATAAGTTGTTATTTTAAAGTTGTGTTGGTTTATGCTTATTAATTAATTAGGATAATGACGTTATCAAATAAAATTATCGTTAATAAATTAACTAAATGGATTGCATCAATATCGCCACCATTAATTAATGCTGACAAATACAACTATTTTTGGTTGCAGATGAAGAAGCCATTGGATGGTGGTAATCAAAATATAGGGTTTAATTTTCCCAATGCAACCAAAAGTAATTCTTTTAATAACAAAGACTGCAATAATAATCTTGATGAGGTAGACCCCCATATCAACTTTCCTTCTAAAAAGAAATTGATTGTTGAATCTCCATATAAGCAAACATTATACGGTGCTTAATTTATTGGATATATTTTCATTTTTTTTTTTTTTTTTGGGGTAGGGAGTGGAAATTGTGAAGATACACAGGAAGGGAAGTGGAGGTAAAGGTTTAGTGATGGAATATGAATTTTTTCCAGATGCTCCTCCAACTAACAGAAGCACTTATCCCGAGGAGTCTGATGAAGAAACTTCAGTAGCTTATTGTCCTGCTGGTGATGATCAATCTACTAATTTTGTTGATTTGTCTCTCAAGCTTTCTTATTCTTGATGAACAATCTCTCCTAGCTAGATGTAATTTTATTCAGCGTAATATATATAGTCGTCTGTTTCGAATTGATTAGCCTCTGATTAGTTTATATGTCTGTATTGAACAGCTTAATTAATGAGTAAATTATTGTTAATTAATCGTTTATCTACATTATTAAAAAAAATATATAGAATATATATCAAAGGATCATTTAGCAGATATAAACTATTGCTCAGATTTTGTACTTGCGTTTATATGATGACCATATAAATGATCCAGAACTGATGGATCACCATTCAATTCATCAAGTTGGTTATATATCAGGGTTTGATGGAATCTTATTAATTTTGTTGGTACTTGTTACATATTCATCAGAGGTGTACTGCGTATATATAGCAAATAGATACTTAAAAAAAGGCTATAGATTTTAGAGAAAAGTGTCATGGAGGTCCTTTAGATTATGTCATATGTGTTATTTGGTCTAGATTTTAATATATATTTATCTAGCGGTTAATACCTAGTCACATTTTTTATTGGTTTTTTTAACTTATGTTTCATAAATGTGACAGATTGAAAGTTTATTTTATAATACAATTTTTTTTAGGTTTATAAACCATTTCTTTAGTTACTTATCTATTTAGAATCCCTACCTTAAAGGCTTCAATATAATAAAAACTAGTGAGGGCATTTTAAACGGCTGAAATTTAAAACCCTAGGTAGAGAGAACTGAATAAGTACCTTTTTCTGGGTTAGTCTTAATTAATAGAATTTCTTTATAAAAAAGGAAGAGGACAGAATTTCCGTTTAAGAGTTGATTTACATCTTTTATGCTCTGAAACACAAGGGAGGTATCTCTGCCTTTTCTGTTTATAGGAGTCGACCAAACCCTCTTGCTACTTTTTGGGATTCGTCAAGAAAGCTTCAGATCAAAACACAGTGTTTTTAGGAAAAATTAGATAAAATAAAATTGTATAAATTTACTATTAATGTTTTTTTTATTGATAAAAGTGTCATTAATAAAAAAATAAATAAATTATTATTATGACAACTTTACTTATCTCAATATCACCTCTCTTTAAAATATATATATATATATATATATATATATATATATATTTACTATAGATCATAAAAAGCCTGCTGTTGTTAACGGCACTGGCTGAGTATATATAACCACAAACACACAGCAGAAGGTAGTACAACGTACACTGTAATATGTATAAATATATGCAGGGTATAGACTGTAAGTCTGTAAGAATTATGGGGGTGCGATCATATTTCATCAAAACTTTATAGTGAAGTGTGCTCAGATGGGAATAGTCTTAAAATGTGAAGTTTGCACCTCTTTTGAAAACTTAAAAAAATAAAAATAAAAAACTAAGTGTAAGAATTGTGTAAGCCTTATAATTTCTTTAATCAATAAATTTTTTCTACATCTGACCCAGCTTTTGCCTTTTTTCTCTCTTTCTTGCTGTTTTATTTTTGGCAAACACAATATTTTAATCTATCTATTTTTTCTTAAAGCTTCGTCTCTAATAAATTTCATGAATAGAAGTCAGAAGACACAATCTACTTGCAAAGCAATTGTGTTTTGAAGTTATTTTAAAAAGAAAATTTTAGTTTAATAACTTAAAATATTTGCTGGGAACGAAAAATTTCTTCTTCTTTTAAATAATATATTAAAGCAAAAATGCCGTGAACGGCAGGATTCGAACCTGCGCGGGCAGAGCCCACATGATTTCTAGTCATGCCCGATAACCACTCCGGCACGTCCACATGTCTTTTTAAAGACACAATTTCAACATTATCTTTAATACATATTTTATTTATCGGCTTGAATTTGATATCTCAAGCTTTCAGAGTCTCATGCGTCGACCGTCAATATGGGGCATTTACTGTCAAATTCAATGCTTAACTACTAGGTACTCATTTATTAAATTAAAGTGTATATGTTAATGAAAGTCTGTTATTTAATTTTTTAAATTTTAAAAAAAAGAGTTAATTAAGAACAAAATATATTAATTAAAATAATATAATTTTTTCTTAATTTGCCTCTTAAAAAGTAATATTTTAGTTAAAAATTTATTAAAATTATGCATTTTGTCCTTAATTAACCGATTTTTTTAAATTTACAAGACCAAATAACAACATTTATAATCTAAGAGATTAAGTGATACAAATAATCTAATCTGAGAAACCTCCGTGACATTTTTCTCTAATTTAAATAATATTTATATTTTTAGCAGTTGAAGTTTTTTTTTTTTTAGCAATTAAAGTTGATTTAAGATGAATATTTTGGTCTTCTATCACTCCATTTAGAAGGTAATTAACTGATATTAATTTTGTCTTGCCTTTTTGAATGATGGAGAGAATACTTGGAAATTTTTTTTTGGATAAATATGAAAGGAGAAAATTTAAATTCTAGTTTTTTTTTTTAAAACATGTTTTGTGCATGAAGGATATATTAAGGGTACACATTTTTGCACACAAACCACTTATAACATATCATGTGATACATTGCCTTCAAAAAGATTACTTTTTTTGGTTTTTAAAATTATTCTCTTATGCAAAATACCATAAATTATTTGCTTACAAATTAGTGAATTTTTTAGCATTTGTTAATGTACATGTTGTCCTCAATGGATAATGTACCTATCAAACTAATATTTCCTCATCTATGGCAGAAACATGCACAAAGTTGCTTCTTTCAAATGCATTGTACAGTAATGGTGTTCTAGTCAATCAGTTCACATTGCCAATTTTAAAATTCTATAAGCAACACAAGAAAAAGGCAAAGAGACCTAGTTCCATGTTTTAGTTTCTAATCCCATCTTGCAAATTTTGTCGTTGCATCCATCTTGTCTAATAAATTAAATACGAGTCCAATTTTTCTATATCAATATTTATATTATTATATGTGCCAATAATTATGACATATAATTAGGCAAAATTCATTAAAAAGTTTATAAAAATGATAAAAAAATAAAGACTCAAATTTTTAATTTTTAATATATTCATAAATAAACTTTATGCGGGGCTATAACTTTCTTATTACTTATATTTTTACGCAGAGAATGCTAGCTATTTCCATTATAGTTCGACTTGAAAGTGGAAATGAATATTATTCTCCAATGGGCGTTCTTATTCAAAACTTGGGCTTTAAATTCAAAAGCCACGTACCCAACCCAACATATTAATCTCTCACATTCTGACGTTTATTTATATCTACTCGAGACTTTAACTTTAGATAAAGAAAAGATTAAAATATTTCTTATATTAATATTTGAACAATAATATTTTTAATATTTTATGTAATGGCTAAAATATTCACTTATTATAAACAAATTCAATATCAATATTAAAAATTGATATTAACTACTCTACTGTTTCATTGCTAACAATTAATAATAATAAATATTAACTTTATTACGAAACGCACCTTTCGATACACCATTTATTATAAAACAACGTTACACACTTTATTATAAAATAAAAAAAAATGCCCCCACCTCTTGATTGAGTTTATATATATATAGATATCTATATATGCTATTATTTACAACAAATTTATTAAACTTTTGAGAAGAAATTATTCTACCAAATCTAAAGTATACAAATTTAAATCATTAAAATAATACAACTTTTATTCTTATTCTTACACTCATTATTATCATCAAATTTAAATAATACAAATTCAAATTATTCAAATAATGCAATTCTTTTTCTTATTATTAGTATTATTATTTTTTTTACTATTCATCACTAACATTATTGAAACCTCATCTTCTCTTATTTAATATTTTTCATGTAATCTAAATTTTCTTAATTATTTGTATATTTGCCGTCAATGATAAAATTTTTACAATCAATGATGGTAATAAAGTTATAAATATCATACATTTTTGTTTCAAAAGCATACTAGATTATTATTATTATTATTATTATGATTGCTATTAAAAATCTCATATTTATTTGTCCAACATTTTTAATATAATCTAATTTAAAACACTATTATATTATATATTAATTTTATATCCGATCATAAGAATCATAACAAAATATAAAAAAAATATTAATTATAACTATTCAAATAATTAAATTCATACATATAATGGTTTATTTTATGAATAAAAAAAATCATAATTTTTATTCTTACATTCATTATTATTATTATTAATACAATATAATCTAATTTTTCCTATTATCCATACAAACTTAAATCATTCAATTTTAACTCTTAGTCTTGCTATCATGACTAATAATTATTATTAATAAAACCCATTCATAATATTCATTTTTTTGTCCAACATTCTTTGTAAAATTTAAATTTTTTGACATTATTAATTTATTATGACATTAAATTTTTTACTTATTTTTATCGATGTGATTTACTCTTTTTTGAATAACGCTAAATTAAATAAATTTAAAAGATGTTACTAATTTATTATAACATTAAATTATTGCTTATTTTAATCAATTCCTTTTTTTTTTTTTATATATATATATTTGTATTAATAAATATCCAACAAAGCCACTATATATTAATTTTATATTTTTTAATTTTGTTTTAGATTTATTTGGTGTTTTGGAACATCGTTTTTTAAGAAGTCAAATAGTTTAACATGTAATATAACTTCTATTAATTAATAATTATTGTCAATTATAATAATATTGAATTACATGAATTTACTAGACATTATTAATTTATCATCACTTAATTTTTGCATATTTTTATCAATGTCATTTACTTTTTTTCTCTCTATTTATATCAATAAATATCCAACAAAATCATTATTTATTAATTTTATATATTTTTTAATTTTATTTTAGATTTATATGATATTTTTTTAAAATATCATAACATTAATTTTATATGGTTATAACATTAATTTTTTGTTGTTGAATCCAAAGAGTTAAACACATGCAATAAAAGGTTAAAAAAATCAAATATTGATGAGTTACATGAATTAATAATTATTTTGAATTATTATGATATTAATAATAATATTAAATTAAAGAAATTTACTAGACATTATTAATTTATTATGACATTAAATTTTATAAAAAAAATCATTATTTATTAATTGTTGTCTAATTATTATAATATTATTAATAATTGTTATGTTTTAAAGAGAGTTATTTTTTTTTTTTTTATAGATTTTTGTGGTATTTTATACTGTCATAACGAAAGAAATTCATAAGTTACAATAATTATAAATTATTATGACATAAAACATTGAATTAAATGAACTTACTAGCCATTTAAATTATGGCAATGAATTTTTGCTTAATTTTATGAATTTTATTTACTCTCTCTCTCTCTCTGTTTTTTTTTTTTCCTATTTGTATTAAAAAATTTCCATCAAATCATTATTTATTAATTCTATATTTTTGTTTTATGTTTATGTTTATGTTTTGTTTTCTATAGTTATAATTTTTTATTTTATTTTATACAAAAGTTAAAGAGTCACACGTAATAAAAAGTTAAAAAAATAAATTAAATATTAATAAGTTACAAAAATTAATAATAATTGTGAATTATTGTGACATAAATTATAATATGAATTACATAATTTAACAATTTGTTAACTTAAGTATAAATTTAATTAAAATTAAACAAACAACTAAAATAAGCATAAAAAATATACTCGAAGGTACAAGCAATTCAACCTAGGTAAAAAAATTAATTAATAATAATTATTTAAATTATTAAAAAATATTACTAAATTAATTTTATTACGATATTGCCTGTCTCATATTGTATTTTTTATGGAATAATTATTAGAATTCAAAACAGAAATAGACCATGGCACGAAATATATAAAAAAATTTCAAAATTAATTATAAAAAAAACAGAATCATGTAGAGTACTTAAAATATAACTCTAAAAATGTAGAATTTGAAAACAAATATACTTTCCAATTATATAAATCAAATCAAAATAATTATAATCTATATAGGACATAAGAGATATAATTTTTTTTATTTATTATACAAAAACATAGCAAACTTTTTTAAAATAAAATTCTTCGCTTGTGATATTAAATAAGTATATATTGAAGCTCATGGTTGGAGATGACTTCAATATGATATTGGTAACATTGTTTGAAACAACAAAATATCTCATTGAATGTAATATTTTAGAGTTCATTAAGTTAATAGAAATGGTAAGTAAAAGAAACTTAAAAATTTATATATAAAATTAATTATTCAAATCGATAATTGTAAAATATGTTTTAGGAAAAAGAAGGCGGCAAAATTTTTAGAAATTTGGTATTACAACAAATTCAAATTTATGGTGAAATTATATAGAAAACAGTAGAAAAATGATAAAATTTAGTTATTATAGAAAATATTGAGTCACTTAGTGAAAAAAAAATCAAATATTTTTAAAGCAAAGTAGAAAATATCTCTAATAAGAAGATCAAAATAGAGAAAGATTGAGCTTTTTCTTTTAAATTTGTGACCACCCAAATATTATGTGCGGGTTTTTAATCTTTTTTAAAATTATAAACTTATGGTTGTTTTAATTTAATAAATAAACATTTTATTTATTATTTATAGACTATTATTTATTATTTAAAATTTATAATAACAAAATTTAAAAAGGGACTAAGAAAATGGACTAACACATTAAATTGGATTAACATTTTAGGAAATATTGAGCAAGTTTGATGTATATATTGTAAGTTTTTTAAAATAACATAAAAACACCATTATTCAAGAAGACATTTTATAATGTTTTAATATCCTTTAATAATTCTAAATAATTGATTATAATAAATAATTAAAAATAAAATTTATTTTTTACCGTAAAAGAAATCAAAATTATTAATATAAAATAAAATTAATAAAATAATTTATTAAAAAAATAAGATCCCGTGACTTAGCACGTCCCTAAATCTATTAGTCACAAATACACAATCACAATACTTTTCCCTTCTCTCTCACCTCCAATTCCAAGCAAGTGCATATTTTTTCTCTTAACTTTCAGTTCTAGTCTTCTAGACTTCTAGTTTCTCTAGAAACGTCTCACTCTCTCTCTCATCTATTTCTTTTCTTTTTTGTTTCTTTCATTTTCTCAACTCGAAACGAACAACAAACGAAACATCCTCGGCAAATGGACCCATCAGACCCTCAGCTACCAAACATTAAAATCCACCACCCAGCTTCCCCACCGCCCCACTCCACTTCCTCGTCTTCTTCCAATCCAGCTGCCACTTCCACTCCGACTGCTGGCGCTCGCCGTAAAATAGGCGTCGCCGTCGACCTTTCCGACGAGAGTGCGTACGCCGTTCGCTGGGCCGTCCAAAACTATATCCGTCCTGGCGATGCCGTCATCCTCCTCCATGTCAGTCCTACCACTGTTCTCTTCGGCGCCGATTGGGGTTCAATTGACCTCTCTATCAACACCAACGATGACCTCAACCTTCCCCAAGACCGGAACGGTGCCGTTGCTACACCCACTAAAGGACACGCCAATCAGAACTTTGAGAATGATTTCGATTCCTTCACTGCTGCTAAAGCTGCTGATCTTGCTAAGCCCTTGAAGGAGGCTCAGATTCCTTATAAGATACATATTGTAAAGGATCATGATATGAAGGAGAGGCTTTGCTTGGAGGTTGAGAGGCTAGGTCTCAGCGCTGTCATTATGGGGAGTCGAGGAATTGGAGCTGTTAGACGAGGTAGCGATGGCAGACTTGGGAGTGTTAGCGATTACTGTGTTCATCATTGTGTTTGTCCTGTTGTGGTTGTCAGATATCCTGATGATAAGGATGGTGGTAATGGTCCTTATGTTGCTGCTTCTAGAGCTCAACCTAGTGCCGTCGTTGCCGTCAGAGAGGGCGGTGAAGAAGAAGCCGTGATCAAGCCCATTGTGGGCGACCATCAAAAAGGTTTGGCCCTCTTTTTATTTTGCTTCTTACAAGTAAGGATTGTTGCTATCTTGGCCTAAATTAACTTATTGCAATTGCAATTTGTGTTAAAGTGTTTCCATATGGAGTTATTAAGAAGTGTTTGTCTTAAGAGTGGTTGTAGTGTCCTGATCATCTGTTTGCTGAGTAATTGGTGCTGATTGCTATATGATTGCTGCAGGTATTAGGTTATGTATGCCATATCTTTATGTGGAAGCTTCAAGTTGAGAACTTTACATGTGACTTATATGTCTATAGACTACCTTATCTTGCTGAAATTTAGATTTTAGACTGCTGAAATGGATAGCCTACTTCCACATGGATCGTACATATGAGCTCTTCAATATGTTATTTTTGGCATAGAAGGATGATCCGGGTTTACTAGAAATTGAGTGTCTTTGCCTTTCACTATCAATTCAATTCAGTTCTACATAAAGTGAATTCAAAATGCTGCTGTGTATATGGCTGTATGCCATGGGCAGGGTTATATAATTATGTGGTCTAAAATCTATTTTCTCAAAGTTGGGGAGTCTTTTATTAATTTAACAGCTTTCTTTGGAGATTAAAATTTGGGTATTAAAGCCATAGAGTGAGGGATTTCAATTCTTTACACGGTCTTCTGCCTTTTAATTCTTACTTCCATTGGTCCTTTTGCTTTTACTCTTTGCCTAGAGTGTTCTAATGTGCTTTAGCTATACATTAAGCTTTTTTCATTTGTATCTATCTGATTTTTCAATTTGTTTTGGCCACAATAAAGGCACACTACACTATCATAAGATGTAAGGTGCATTTCAGTGTTGCTGGGTGGGTTAGGGGATTTGAAACCATGATCCTGTATCTAGGGCACCCATTTTGAAGCCATCCCAACTGTGGGTTTTGGGTCTATTTGATTGTTTTTTTTCTTAATTAAATGATAGGCACCATAAGGGTGTAGACTTGGTCAAATGGCAAATTTTATGCCTCCATCGAGGCTCGAACTATGGACTCTTTGGTGATGTAAAATCATGAAGCCCATATAGAGTATTAGTTTTATTTAATATAAGTATTGTAAGGTTCAAATATATTTTGGTCCATTAGTAGTAAAGATAGATTATAAATAGTTTGTTTTCTTATTGTATTGGTTAGCTTGTTGAATACTGAGAGTTATGAATGAGGTTTGAAAACAAGTTTGTTCTCTCTTTTATCTTTCTAACCCTATTTCTTCATCTTCTTTCTCTATTCAATTGCTATGCTTCCATCTCTAAAATTCCCTACATCAAATTGGCATCAGAGCATGGTTATGATTTTAAGAAAATCAATCCTATTCTTCCTCATCTTTCTTATTTCTTCAATTCTTTTTCCAACCTCAATTTCTCTTCAATCCCCTTATTTAATTTCTTATCAATTTTTGCTTCTCCTTTATAAAAAAAAATTATATATATATATTTAGAAACGGAAACACCAATTCGTTACCCAACCTATGCCCAACTCATCTCCACCAAGCTTGTAGTCGTTGCTTCCTCTTCATCGTCAAGCTACCACGACCACCATCGCTTGAAACCCACTTTCGACAACCAAATCACCCCTACCAACATTCACGATACCCAAAACATAAGCCTTATTCCTCACGGCCTGACCACCACCTCTGACCATGACCCAACCCACGACCCACTGGCCACCTTTTTGCAACTCCCAAACATCAATTCAGCTTCGACCACCAATCCATCCCACTTGAAGACCCTTACCCAATTCTATCCAATAACAATTATTGGGAGATAGATTAAGTTTAAGAGAGATGATAGAGAGAGAATAGAGAAAGCAATAAATGATGTGATTAATGCTGGTGGTTCAATAGTCTTTTATTGAATATTTATAGGTGTTATAATTTCAATGGGGTACACTTGTAATTTATATATAAAAATATATATAACATGAAATATAACCAGTAATGAGACCGACCTGGTCTTTAGTTTAGTTGCGCAAGTTAAAACCGGACTGAATGGCTTTGTTGAGGTTGCACGTGATGAGCTGTAGGCCGGTTGGTTGAATGTCCTTGACGACCACCCAGTCGGTGTTTGAACATCAAGTCCCCCATTCTTATAGTTCGAACTGATACAAACTGTAAGAGTAGTGAAAAGTCTCTCGTAACATTTGTCGAACTCAAAAGGTAGTGAAAGGTTTTTCGTAACGTTTCTCGAACTCGAAGGGCAGCGAAAGGTTTTTCATAACATTTTGCGATTTGACCCGTTGTATTTGAGCGCCACGTGTTGGATGGGCACTGGGATGCTCTCCACTATATAAGGATGGCAGTTTAGAGGGGGCCTTTTCTACTTTTCAAACTTTCTTCTTGAGATCTCTTTTCTTGTGGCGCTTCTCCGTGAATCATTCTCGTTCTTCCCAACATTTATAATTCCTATGCGTGACTTTTTCCTTATGAGCACTGTTTGTAGATTTTTCTTTTAGAATCAACTTTAAAGTTAGCTTTAACTTGGGCTCTTTTCTTTAACTTGAGCTCTTTTCCTTTCAGGTCGGTATCTTCTCAGTGTTCTCTTTCAGTTTACTATATATGTAGGTATTGCTCTTTCCTGTGATAATATGTAATTTTTACTTTTCATTGCATTAGGTCATATTTTGTCGTCTATTTTAGTATGGCCGGTAAGGGGATAAAAAGACTCGTTGAGGTATTGGAGGGCACTTAAGTGGTTAGAGAATATATTGAACTACTGAGCTCGTCCAGATCTCCTGCTGAGTCTAGTTTGACCACAGGCTCTTTGGAGACACCTTCAGATACTCAAGAGGTTACGGTGGCCATTCCTCCTCCAACGATGTCAGGCTCCGCAATTAGAATACCACTTGGGACGAGTTTAGCAGTCCCTAGGTCGTGGCAAAAAAACAAGGGTCAGTAAAGGCAAGGGGAAACCGAATCATAGAACAAAAGGATGGCGATCCTCTCCTAAGCGTTGTGGGTTCTCCCTAGAGGATGAACTCTAGCTCCGCAATGCGTATGATATTTTCGAGAGCGTACACATAAGAATTCCTAGTTCGGGATCAGTAGATAGAAACCAGTCGCCCTCTGATTGGACGGTTTTTCATGAGAAATCGCTGATGTTCGGGCTAAAATTTTCACTCCTCGATTTAATTAGGGATTTCTTGAGCCAAACACAGATATTGTTAGGCCAGATCCGTCTTAACGGTTGGTGATATTTGATATGTATGACAATTTTGTGCAAGGAGGTCGGCGTTCAAATAGGGATGCCTGAGTTTAACGAAGCTTATGCGCTGAAGTAGAGCCCGTCCGACGAGCGACGTGTATATATATCTGTCAAACAGGATCGGGGTATAGTGATGTTACCAGATAATGAACGAGATTGAAAACAGTTCTTTTTTTTACGTTTTTGGTTGATGGGAGTCCGAGGAGGAAAGGAATGCAATTCCCTTGACTTGGGTAAATATAAAGAATGTGTTGAAGCGTGCGTGTTTTTACCTGTCGCGTTAAATGAGCTGGCCAAAGCCCCGATTGGTGTAACTCCATGGGTGTTTGAGTAAACCAACCCTGTGGAAGAAAATTCTGTCCACTCCATGATTAATAGCGGCGGGTTTGTAAGGTCGAGAGCTAAACTGCCTGTCACAAGAACAAAATGGTTTGAGCAATAGTCTCGTAAAAGACAAAGGTCGGCCACCAAGTTCGAGGAGAACTTCGAGCTGGTCGGTGAAGGTTCTTGATGCACATTCGAAATTGTGATGTTTATTTTGAATGATTTTTCGTTTGCTCATCTTTCTCTTTTTGTTGTTGTCTTTGCAGAGATGGATTCGAACGAGATTGATGCTAATGCACTGTTCAGCGGCTTCCAAGCGTCAGTGCAAGAGACCTCGTCCTTACAGGGTCTAAAGAAAAGGAGGATCGCACCGAGGAAACCGATCCGACCTTCTCCCCCTCCTTCCCAAGGCACGACTGAGGAGAACAGTCCGGGCTCTCCTATACTGCCTATCTTTACGGCCCAGGAGCCCCCGACACTAGACAAGGGGAAAGCTGTGTAGGTCGTCGACCATGGCTCAAATATATCCAAGCCTATTGTTGGGAATCCAGCTACTATGGACTAGTTCGTCCGAATGTTGCCGACCGGGCCAGACAAAGACGTTTTGGACGACCTCTGCAAGGAGGTTGATGCTGCTGGCGAACCGAAAGCTGGTCGAGGTATTGCATTATTATTATGATATTATATGATTTGTTTAGTACTATTTTATTATTTGTTGTGTGGTCGTGGGTATTAACGGTGTGCTCGTGCAGTCGATGGCGCTGATCTAGTATTTTAAAGGTACTTGCTTCGGTGATGAAAGTTTTTTTTCATCTTTGCCCATATAGATTTGATGGTAACCCGAGTATGCATCTAGGAACCTCATCAGACTGTACCCCGATGTGGCATCAACCAATTGATTTATACTTGGTAATGGGTAACAATCCTTCAAACACGCATCATTCAGGTCAGTGAAAGCAACGCACATTCTTGGCTCTCCATTCGACTTTTTGACAAGGACAACATTAGAGAGCCAAGTGGGATAATGCATCTCTCTTATAACATTGGTACAAACCAGAGTATCTACTTGTGTTTTAATGGTTCTTTTCTCTAGGAAACTTTCTCTTATTTTGTTGGATGGGCTTTTTCTTGGGATCAACGTTTAACTAGTGGGTGATGAATCCCCAATTTATACCGAGCATATCTTTCGGTTTTCAAGCGAAGACCTCTGCGTTAATTAAAAAAGGGATGAGGACATCCTTACATTTTTTTGGTAAGTCGACGTTCACCCTTAGCACCCGATCACTTCCTTCTTCTAGAGGGATTGATTCAACTTTGTCATAGTTGACTTCCACTCGGTTACCATGTTTGTGCGAACCTCTGACTGGGATATTTTGTAGTTCTATTTGGTCTAAACTCCTTTTATGGTCGCATTGAAACAACTTCGGGCTTTACCTTGGTCTCTCCAAATTTTGAGGATATCACCATCCGTGGGGTATTTCACGACTTGATGGTATGTTAAGGGTACTGCCTTCATTTTATGTATTCAAGATCGTCCTAATATTATGTTATAGTGAGCAGAGAATCGACGACCACAAAATTAGACATCACTGTCGAGCCTGATGCGTCAACAGGCAATTTGATAGTGCCTAGTGCATATGAAGTGTTGTTTTTGAACCTTATTAAAGGCATCTCCCTGCTTACCATGTCTTCAACCCTCAACCCTAAGGCATGCAAAGTGGACAGGAAAAATAAATCTACCAAACTACCAGTATCAACAAGTATTCGATAGACAATGTACGAGCTTACTTTCAACGTGATTACTAGGGGATCTTCATGCAAATTAGAAACTTTATCGTCCTCATTAAAAATAATTGCTTTAGACTCTGACTTCTTTTTCATGCAACAAATTTCGAGCCCTTCATGGCTAACCATAGCCCTGGCATACCTCCTTCGAGCATTATTTGAGTCTAGGCCATACCCAGTTTTTCCATGTATCGAGTATATTGTTCATATGTTAGCATCGTGCGGTCTATTAGCATGAGCATTTTTGTTACCCGGTTGTGAAGTTGGAAAGATAGACTTGTTTCCTTGCTGTCGAAGATCGACATATTTGTCATTTTCGTTTACCAAGCTTTTTAGATACCCCTTTGAAAGTAAATCTTCTAATTCCTTCTTTAAATGTCTGCAATCGTGTGTTTGTGACCGATGTCTTTGTAAAATGCACACCATTTGGCAGTATCTCTTCTTGATGTCTTCATTTGTGGTGGCCATCTTACATTTTGCTCACACTCCATTTCAAGTACGGCCTCGGCCAAGCTTACTTGTAGGGGAGGTCCTTTGAAAGGCGATAAAGACCTTCTCCAAGGTTCGGGATTCCTTACCCAGCTATTTTTCTTTCTGAATGGCGGCCCAGCCGTTCTGTTTGAATAGAATTGCCATCCATCCTGCTTTGATTAGGATTGAGTTCGCGCTTTTCTTTCCATCTAAGAGTGTGACCTGAGGTCGAGTTCTCACTTATGTTCGACCTTAATTTCCTTTCTACATTGACAAACTTTTTTGCCTCCTCCAAGGTCCACAGTGTTGTTTTGGTGAGTTCAATAAACAAGTCGGAGTTTCTCCGAACACCTCGTCAAAATGCTTGCAGGGCTATTGAATTAGGACAATCATAAATTTTTATTTTTTCCTCTTAGAATCTTTTCATGTATGCTTCAACAGACTCTTCTGTTCCTTGAATAAACGAAAATAAATGGTGAGGCTTTTTCTTCGAGGGATTTTTGCTGGCATAGTTGGTGACGAACAATTTAATCAGATCAGCAAATGATCGAATACTCTCGGGTTGCAAGTTGCTAAACCATTTTTGTGCGGTATTATGTAATGTGGCTGCGAAGGATTTACACATCGCCTTGCTCCTATCATGAGGCATGCTGATGGGAGCCATGGTTGTTTTGAAGAGGAGCACATGTGCCATAGGATCTTTAGTTCCTTTGTAGCTCGGGCATTTGGATGGAGTAAACTTTTCAGGGGGTTCGCTTGACTCAAATTCTTTCAAAAAAGGTGACCCGATTAATTGTTTGCAGACCTTATCCAGATCTGATTGGGCTCTTCCCGTGCTTTGCCTTTTAACTTGCTCTTCCAACGCTGTTACCTTGTTCTGTCATACCAGTTTTTCTTCAAAGCTAGACTAACTTGCTCTTTTTGGGTCATTAGTTCATCTTTCGAAGTGCTCTTCAGGTTCAAATCGCGATAACGAGCCATTTGGTTGTGGGATTCTCATGCTCCGCGATGATCCGTTCAACCTCGTCATCTCCTTTGTCAACACTGGTCCCCGTATTTTGTAGGGCCTCAACGTCTTGAGGTTTTTGAAATTCTCTTGACAACGCTTCTACCTGTATTCTCAGCTCGAGATTCTCTTTCTCATTTCCTCTTTCATTTCCAACATCGACTTTTGCATTTCTAAGAGTTGTTGAAACAAACGCTCTTGAGGTAGAGGTTCAACTGCTCCCCGGACTTTTGCCTCGACAATTCCTTCAAGCGCTATTGGTTCAAAGTGCTCGTCACGACCATCAGGTCTACAGCTTTGGTTTCAACCATTTTGTTTGTTGGGGTTTTAAGACGCGATCTTGCTCGTTATTCTAGTGGGATTATTGTGGGAACGTGATCTGATCTTAGTATTGGAGGGGATCAAAGCAAATTGATGTATCTGTTTGTCTTGAGCCCCACGGTGGGCGCTAAAATGTTGGGAGAAAAATCAAGTTTAAGAGAGAATAGGGAAAGCAATAAATGATGTGATTAATGCTGGTGGCTCGATGACCTTTTATTGGATATTTATTAGTGTTACACTTTTAATGGGGGTATATTTGTAATCTATATATAAAAACATATATAACATGAAATATAATCAGTAATGAGACCGGTCTGGTCTTTAGTTTAGTGGTGCAAGTTAAAATCAGACTGAATGACTTTATTGAGGTTGCACGCAACGAGCTGTAGGCCGGTAGGTTGAATGTCCTTGACAACCACCAGGTTGGTGTCTGAACAACAACTACTATCAAAACTCACCGCCAATAGTTGAAACCAAAATTTGTCATCACCCTAGCATCTCGAATTCACCCATAGCCTGCAGAGGCTATCGTGCCTCCTCCATTGACCTACCCACACTAAGCCCATACCCACTTCAGCCGCCCTCTCTTCCACTTTCGTTAACTTTCCCAACTCCTATTTCGTTCAAAACTAGCTACCATCAAATCCCCATTGGCAACACCTTCAACTACCCACTTTGTTCTTTACCAGTAACCCATCCCATTTGAATGCATCTCAGATTGGAAAATCATTATGCTTTTTATTGTTTGAAAGTTGTCAACAGGAAGTTAAAGTGATATGGTCATCAATTGGCATTTTGGAACAGAGGTACACATTTGTTCAACTCTTAACCATTGGTTAGGTATATCTCTAAACTCTCTTATTTGATTTGTGTTTGCTAGTTATATTGTGTAGTAATTTTAGTAAATTTGCATTAGTTTACCCATTTCAAAATGTCCTACCAAATATCCTTTACTGTACCTCAAAAACCTTGTGCATTTCTATATGATGGTACAATGGATATTGATATTTTCTTGAATTGGATTGATGAAATGGAGTATGCTTTTGAGTATTATGATTTATATAAATTTGAATGTGTAACTTAGGCTCAAAATAAGTTAGATGAGTATGCTAAGAAATATTGGTGCAATATTCAAAAAGAGAGGTTGTCTTTTGATAAGCAACTAATTCAAACTTAGTCAAAAATGAAATACTTGTTATCTCAAAAATTCTTACCTCAATATGCAAGCAAAATGTGCCCAATTAAGCCTATTATGAGAGACCCTCTTGCACCCAGTTATTATTCTAAATTCATTGTGAGAAAAGAGTCAAGAGAGAAGCACATTGATGAATCATTTGTCAAGTCTTTGGATGTGTGTCAACTAAAGTCAACTCAAAATCGCACCTCAAAATTCCAAAAGGTCACTCAATTGCGAAAAGATCCCATAACTAAACATCAAAAAAATCCCAAACACATCCTTTTTTTTAGAACTAGATGCACCGTTAATAAAAGGTGTGTGATATGATTATTGATGTTGAGAGTAATGACATTTTGGTGTCTAAAGCCATTTTAAAAGCCTTGTGTATGAAAACTAAAAATGACCATTTTAATAAGTTTTGTATGCTCTCATTTTCAATTGGAAAGTCCTATCAAGATGAGGTTAAGTGTGAAATGATAGATATACATGCCTCACATGCTTGTCATATTGTTCTTGGTAACCCTCAGAGAGATCATGTACATGCAATAATTAAGGTGAAACAAAATGTTTTTATATTCACTTGGTGGATAAAAAGATAGCTCTTGTACCTCTGGAAGAAAAACAAAGCATCCAAGTTCCAAGCAAGGAACCGCTACCTAGTCCACCCAAGATTACCAATGTCTCATCTCTTTCCAAAGGTGTTCTAGGATCTCCTCCACGTAAAACCCAAAGACCAATCAATAGTTGAGGAAAATTTTGTATCATATTGCTAAGTGAAGAGTCTAGTCCTAGCCCAACAAAAATTACCATAATTCCTTCTTCATTTGAAGGTATTCTAGGTCCTCCTCCAATAATAAAAAATCAGCCCCTATTTGAGAAGAGTATCATTAGAATTCCTCTTAAATCAATCACTCAACTACCTTAAAGTCGAACCATCTTAGGCCCTGCTCCAAAAAATATCATAAAAGAAGTCATTCTACCCAGAGATGCATTGGTTAGATATCTCAAGAGGCTCAGAAACCAAGAATCTTTGTCTTGCTCAACTTGACTAACAACTTTGACAGCTTCAATTGGGCTGGCCTCAGATAGTATAGTAACGTTGATGATTTTGCTTTCACATGTATTATGTACGGAAGCCAGAGTTGCTAGAGCGTCAGCGTGACTGTTGCTACTTTTGGACAACTGTTTGACTTGTACTTCCTTGAGAGCCCGACATTCTAATTTTAATCTCTCGAGATACCTCTTCATTTTGTCATCTTTGGCTTCGAACGAGCCTGTGAATTGATTAACAATAAGCCTCGAGTCACTAAATAGCACCAAGCTTTCTAGCAGTCATAACACCAAAAATAGCGGCTTCATATTTGGCCACATTGTTGGTAACTTGGAACGCTATTCTGACGGAGTACTCATACACATTCCTTCGGGATCGGTGATGATGATTCTGATGCCTGCTTCTTTAAAGTTATTGGCCCCGTCGACGCAGGCTTCCAAGCATAGGCTTGAACATCTCATTTACCATGTGCTGGTACGTTGTACCTGCATTTTTTAGACTAAAAGGCATTCTGTTATAACAAAAGGTATTTGCTTCAGTGATGAAAGTTTTTTTTCATCTTTGCCTGTATAGATTTGATGGTAACCTGAGTATGCATCTAGGAATCTCATTAGACTGTACCCCGATGTGGCATCAATCAATTGATTTATACTTGGTAATGGGTAACAATCCTTCGGACACGTATCATTCAGGTTAGTGAAAGCAACGCACGTTCTTGGCTCTCCATTCGACTTTTTGACAAGGACAACATTAGAGAGCCAAGTGGGAAAATGCACCTCTCTTATAACATTGGTACAAACCAGAGTATCTACTTGTGTTTTAATGGTTCTTTTCTCTAGGAAATTTTCTCTTATTCTGTTGGACGGGCTTTTTCTTGGGATCAACGTTTAACTAGTGGGTGATGAATCCCCAATTTATACCGAGCATATCTTTCAATTTTCAAGCGAAGGCATCTGCGTTAATTAAAAAAGGGATGAGGACATCCTTACATTCTTTTGGTAAGTCGATGTTCACCCTTAGCACCCGATCACTTCCTTCTTCTAGAGGGATTGATTCAACTTTGTCATAGTTGATGACTTCCACTCGGTTACCATGTTTGTGCGACCCTCTGACTGGGATATTTTGTAGTTCTATTTGGTCTGAACTCCTTTCATGGTCGCATTGTAACAACTTCGGGCTATACCTTGGTCTCTCTAAATTTTGAGGATATCACCATCTGTGGGGTATTTCACGACTTGATGGTATGTTAAGGGTACTGCCTTCATTTTATGTATTCAAGATCGTCCTAATATTATGTTATAGTGAGCAGAGAATCGACGACCACAAAATTGGACATCATTGTCGAGCCCGATGCATCAACAGGCAATTTGATAGTGCCTAGTGTGTTGTTTTTGAACCTTATTAAAGGCATCTCCTTGCTTACCATGTCTTCAACCCCCAACCCCAAGGCATGCAAAGTGGATAGGAAAAGTAAGTCTACCGAACTATTAGTATCAACAAGTATTCGATAGACAATGTACGAGCTTAGTTTCAACGTGATTACTTGGGGATCTTCATGCGAATTAGAAACTTCATCGTTCTCATTAAAAATAATTGCTTTAGACTCTGACCTCTTTTTCATGCAACAAATTTCGAGCCCTTCATGGCTAACCATAGCCCTGGCATACCTCCTTCGAGCATTATTTGAGTCTCCACCATACCCAGTTCTTTCATGTATTGAGTATATTGTTCATATGTTAGCATCGTGCGGTCTATTAGCATGAGCATTTTTGTTGCCCGGTTGTAAAGTTGGAAAGATAGACTTGTTTCCTTACTGTCGAAGATCAACATATTTGTCATTTCCGTTTACCAAGCTTTTTAGATACCCTTTTGAAAGTAAATCTTCTAATTCCTTCTTCAAATGTCTGCAATCGTGTGTTTGTGACCGATGTCTTTGTAAAATGCACACCATTTGGCAGTATCTCTTCTTGATGTCTTCATTTGTGGTGGCCATCTTACATTTTGCTCATACTCCATTTCAAGTACGGCCTTGACCAAGCTTACTTGTAGGGGAGGTCCTCTGAAGGGCGATAAAGACCTTCTCCAAGGTTCGGGATTCCTTACCTAGCTATTTTTCTTTCTGAATGGCGCCCCAACCGTTCTGTTTGAATAGAATTGCCATCCATTCTGCTTCGATTAGGATTGAGTTCGCGCTTTCCTTTCCATCTAAGAGCGTGACCTGAGGTTGAGTTCTCACTTATGTTCAACCTTAATTTCTTTTCTACATTGACAAACTTTCTTGCCTCCTCATAAGCCTCCTCCAAGGTCCGCGACGTTGTTTTGGTGTGTTCAATAAACAAGTCGGAGTTTCCCCGAACACCTCGTCAAAATGCTTGCGTGGCTATTGAATTAGGACAATCATAAATTTTTATTTTTTCCTCTCAGAATCTTTTCATGTATGCTTCAACAGATTCTTCTGTTCCCTGAATAAATGAAAATAAATGGTGAGGCTCTTTCTTTGAGGGCTTTTTACTGACATAGTTTGTGACGAACAATTTAACCAGATCATCAAATGATCGAATACTCTCGGGTTGCAAGTCGCTAAACCATTTTTGTGCGGTATTATGTAATGTGGCTGCGAAGGATTTACACATCGCCTCGCTCCTATCATGAGGCATGCTGATGGGAGCCATGGTTGTTTTGAAGAGGAGCACATGAGCCATAGGATCTTTAGTTCCTTTGTAGCTCGGGCATTTGGACGGACTATACTTTTCAGGGGGTTCGCTTGACTCAAATTCTTTCAAAAAAGGTGACCCGATTAATTGTTTGCAGACCTTATCCAGATCTGATTGGGCCCTTCCCGTGCTTTGCCTTGTAACTTGTTCTTCCAACGCTGTTACCTTGTTCTACCATACCAGTTTTTCTTCAAAGCTAGACTAATTTGTTCTTTTTGGGTCATTAGTTCATGTTTCAAAGTGCTCTTCAGGTTCAAATCGCGATAATGAGCCATTTGGTTGCGGGATTCTCTCAGGCTCCGCAATGATCCGTTCAACCTCGTCATCTCCTTTGTCAACACTGGTCCCCGAATTTTGTAGGGCCTCGGCGTCTTGAGGTTTTTGAAATTCTCCTGACAACGCTTCTACCTGTCTTCTCAGCTCGAGATTTTCTTTTCTCATTTCCTCTTTCATTTCCAACATCGACCTTTGCATTTCTAAGAGTTGTTGAAACAAACGCTCTTGAGGTAGAGGTTCAACTGCTCCCAGACTTTTGCCTCGACAATTCCTTCAGGCGCTATTGGTTCAAAGTGCTCGTCACGACCATCAGGTCTACAGCTTTGGTTCCAACCATTTGTTTGTTGGGGTTTTAAGACGCGATCTTGCTCGTTATTCTAGTGAGATTATTGTGGGAACTTGATATGATCTTAGTATTGGAGGGGATCAAAGCAAATTGATGTATCTGTTTGTCTTGAGTCCCACGGTGGGCGCTAAAATGTTGGGAGAAAGATCAAGTTTAAGAGAAAGAATAGAAAAAGCAATAAATGATGTGATTAATGCTAGTGGCTCGATGACCTTTTATTGGATATTTATTAGTGTTACACTTTTAATGGGGATGTATTTGTAATCTATATATAAAAACATATATAATATGAAATATAATTAGTAATGAGACTGGTCTGGTCTTTAGTTTAGTGGTGCAAGTTAAAGTCAGACTGAATGGCTTTGTTGAGGTTGCACGCAACGAGCTGTAGGCCGGTAGGTTGAATGTCCCTAACGACCACCAGGTCAGTGTCTGAACAACCACTATCAAAACTCACCGCTAATAGTTGAAACCAAAATGTGTCATCACCCTAGCATCTCGAATTCACCCATAGCCTGCAGAGGCCATCGTGCCTCCTCCATTGACCTACCCACACTAAGCCCATACCCACCTCAGCGGCCCTCTCTTCCACTTTCGTTAACTTCCCTAACTCCTATTTCTTTCAAAACCAGCCACCATCAAATCTCCATTAACAACACCTTCAACTACTCACTTTGTTCTTTACCAGTAACCCATCCCATTTGAATGCATCTCAGATTGGAAAATCATTATGGTTATTATTGTTTGAAAGCTGTCAACAGGAAGTTAAAGTGATATGGTCATCAATTGGCATTTTGGAACAGAGGTACACATTTGTTCAACTCTTAACCATTGGTTAGGTATATCTCTAAACTCTCTTATTTGATTTGTGTTTGCTAGTTATATTGTGTAGTAATTTTTTTAAATTTGCATTAGTTTACCCATTTCAAAATGTCCTACCAAATATCCTTTATTGTACCTCAAAAACCTTGTGCATTTCTATATGATGGTACAATGGATATTGATATTTTCTTGAATTGGATTGATGAAATGGAGTATGCTTTTGAGTATTATGATTTATATAAATTTGAATGTGTAACTTAGGCTCAAAATAAGTTAGATGAGTATGCTAAGAAATATTGGTGCAATATTCAAAAAGAGAGGTTGTCTTTTGATAAGCAACTAATTCAAACTTAGTCAAAAATGAAATACTTGTTATCTCAAAAATTCTTACCTCAATATGCAAGCAAAATGTGCCCAATTAAGCCTATTATGAGAGACCCTCTTGCACCCAGTTATTATTCTAAATTCATTGTGAGAAAAGAGTCAAGAGAGAAGCACATTGATGAATCATTTGTCAAGTCTTTGGATGTGTGTCAACTAAAGTCAACTCAAAATCGCACCTCAAAATTCCAAAAGGTCACTCAATTGCGAAAAGATCCCATAACTAAACATCAAAAAAATCCCAAACACATCCTTTTTTTTAGAACTAGATGCACCGTTAATAAAAGGTGTGTGATATGATTATTGATGTTGAGAGTAATGACATTTTGGTTTCTAAAGCCATTTTAAAAGCCTTGTGTATGAAAACTAAAAATGACCATTTTAATAAGTTTTGTATGCTCTCATTTTCAATTGGAAAGTCCTATCAAGATGAGGTTAAGTGTGAAATGATAGATATACATGCCTCACATGCTTGTCATATTGTTCTTGGTAACCCTCAGAGAGATCATGTACATGCAATAATTAAGGTGAAACAAAATGTTTTTATATTCACTTGGTGGATAAAAAGATAGCTCTTGTACCTCTGGAAGAAAAACCAAGCATCCAAGTTCCAAGCAAGGAACCGCTACCTAGTCCACCCAAGATTACCAATGTCTCATCTCTTTCCAAAGGTGTTCTAGGATCTCCTCCACGTAAAACCCAAAGACCAATCAATAGTTGAGGAAAATTTTGTATCATATTGCTAAGTGAAGAGTCTAGTCCTAGCCCAACAAAAATTACCATAATTCCTTCTTCATTTGAAGGTATTCTAGGTCCTCCTCCAATAATAAAAAATCAGCCCCTATTTGAGAAGAGTATCATTAGAATTCCTCTTAAATCAATCACTCAACTACCTTAAAGTCGAACCATCTTAGGCCCTGCTCCAAAAAATATCATAAAAGAAGTCATTCTACCCATTTTACCCAAATTTTATCTTTGTGCTCCATTAAAACCAAAATCACCCAATGATCATACTTTTGTTATTTAACTTGAGAATTTGACAAAAAGGTTATTCTTATGCTTCCACTTGTGTTTTGGTTAATAATGTTAAGTTTAGGGGTGTCAAACGGGCCGATATGGCACTGCTCGTTAAACACTTGGCCCGTTGGCTCACCAGGCCGGCACGGCACATCAAATATTCGGCACGGTACGGCAAGACCCGTTAGCCAAAAAAACTAGCACAGTATGGCCCATGGCGTACGGCTAGTAATGGGTTGGGCTAGGTCAGGTCGGCATGCGAAGGCTTATTGTTTTAAAAGTTAATTTAAAAAAAATGCCAATAAATAATTTTTTTTACATTTAAAAAAAATTAGACATAACTTAATGGATTCTTAACAATCTATCAAATGAGATGTTAAGAGCTTGACTCTCACTTTTAGCTATTTAAAGTATTATTAATAATTTTCAACTAAATAATTAAATAAATTTATAATAAAAATAAAATAAATGGGTCACAGGCCGAGCACGGCACGACAAGTATATGAGTTAAGGGCAGGCACGATACGCTAGCTAATAGGCCATGGTCTAATACGGCATGCTAATTTGATGATCGGTCCAGCTTCTTGACACTTTTAGTTAAGCCTAACAGTGATGTTTTTCATGACCATTGTCCTTTAATCCTAAAAACTAAAGTTTGTCTTGATAATACCACAACTCCATTTGTTATTATTAGTGCATATTTACTAAAAATTTCTACACATAAAATGAAGCACACACATTTCAAATGGGATGGAATAATGTCTAACAAAGCCTTTTCAAGGCTTCCTTTGTTGTTTTTGAACCATTTGTAGGTTTGGATTGTCAAGTCTTATTTCATGTTTATGCATCTTCTAAGAAGATTCAAAAAGTTCTTACTCTTTTGGCCACTACTTTATAGAACTAGTCGGAGTCAAGTTTTTTTTTTTTTTTTTTTCAAAGTAGGAAAGTATGATGTAGGAACATGAAGCTCATATAGAGTATTAGTTTTATTTGATACAAGTATTGTAAGGTCCAAGGATATTGTAGTCCATTATTAGCAAAGATAGATAATAAATAGTTTGTTTTTTTATTGGTTAGCTTGTTGAATACTGAGAAGTATGAATGAAGTTTGAGAACAAATTTGTTATTTGTTTTATCCTTCCAACTCTAATTTTTCATTTTCTTTCTCTATTTAAGTTCTATGCCTCCATCTCTAAAATCTTCCTACATTATTTGGATGTGGGGTACATCTATTTACCACCTAGGCTAGGGGTTGGTCTATTTGATTGTTCGATTCACACTGTTTTAGGAATTTAGTTTTGACTTCTACTTAAGTTGCCACTGTTATGGACTTTCTTTTTCTTTCCCTTTTTTCCCTTCCTATTTTGTGAAGAAAAGGTTGTATTCCTATAATCCTATTTAATGGTAATCATAGTTTTCATGGTTGCTGCCCATCTATGAAAGCTTTGGCAAAACTAATTTATCTATAAAAAAAAATTCTTTCTACTTTGGTTCTGCCTCAACCTGGTTTCAATTACATGTGCTCGCTAGCAGCCTGGTTCTTTGTATAGTGTCATCATTTGTTGAATTATTCTTGATCAAACATGTATGTTCTTTGTAAAGTTTTTATTCTTGCAACAGTTCATTTTTAGATCCTTTCTGTCGTTGCTTGCCCAGCTTATTTCTGTTGGATTATTAAGCAGAATTTGTGTCATTAATAAATATAGTCAAATATCTAAGTTAGGAGGGAGCTTGACAATAATGGTTGAGGTTGTTTCCTCCATAGAAGGCTAATGTCGGAATTTGTCTGTTGTTTTATGTTAATAGGGCTCTAACTGTTTAGTAGTTTACCAAGCCCTCTGTGAGACAATAAGCTTTATTATGGTTCATTTAAAATGTAAAAGTAACTGCTTTTCCTGTGCTAGTAGTCATGAGAACAGATCCCATGTTCCATATTGCCATGCAATTACCTTCATGAGATAGGGCTGTCAATTCTTTTTCTTTTCAATGATTCTTCTGGAGGTACCCATCTTTTTTTCTTTTATTTTTGATGTAGTTGCAAGTTTACAATATAGTTGTGTGTGTTTCTCTTGAATACTTTTATATTAATTGAGACGCTATTGTTTCTGCTGCCAATTTTTTTTTTTTTTTACTTTTCTATTTCTTTGGTGGTACATATCATTGGAACTTTAAGATGGTAACTCATGGTCAAACCAGTTATATTTTTCTTTTTATGTGGCAGAACTGTTACGTTAAAATATGAGTCCCAGTTGGATCCTTTCGTGTACAGGTATGCATTTTTTGCTTGTACCTTCACGTTTTATTTCTATCCTGACATTATTTGATCGCTGGCCCCTGTTTTTAACGAATTTTTTGAAGATGGGGATTTTCCTCTGAAATTTGAATGATAGATGATGGCTAAGATGGGTTTCCGTTTCTATATATGTTTTCATAATTGTTTACGAACCAGATGTTTCTCCTGCACTCTACATTTTGCATGTTTTCAATAGGTGTGCCTGTGTCATCTGCAACCAGATCAACTGAGATAAGCAAAGTCGTTCTCGGTCAAACAAGTTCTCAGGGTGGTCAAATCCTGCAGAAATGGATGACTGTAGAGTGGTTGATCTATCTAGCCTTTCTCTCTGCATCTCATCTCAAGTAAGAACTTTGCGAGGATTAGCAACGATATTTGTATGATTAAATGAACGCTTATGATAAATACTCCTTTAACATCCAGAGTTTTCTTGTTACTAGTATACAAATTAGATTGTTTGCTGCGTTTATGAAGAATTGGTTGGTGTTAGCTGTAGACATTCTGAACCTAATTATTGTGCTATTATTTATGTATGAACTTCTGTTTTCCCAACATATATGGATGATGGATATGCTAGGGCCCTCTGTTACCTGGACTCGGCAATTTTGCCACCACACCCGTGTCGACACGACACTGACACGGGTGTGGAATCTGTGTCGACTCGCAAGAAAGAATATCAGATATGCTGTAAAAAAAAAAAAAAAAAAAGAGAGAAGGGAAAGAAGAAAAAGTAGAGGAGGCGTCGGGAGTTCTGGACTCAAATAGAGTCATATATAGACAGAAACTACAAAAGGACAAAAATAGCATGATTTTATACAAAAACGGATCGTTTTGCAATACAATTAAACTCTGCATTTACAAAATTACTTTCATCTGCGTTTTGCTAAGAAAGGAAGAAGGTTCAAAGTTATTTTGCTATTTCTCTGGTTTGTGATTTCTTGCATCTGCTATACAGAACCCTTAAATTCACTAAGAACGAAACTCACTCTTGGGAAAAAAAAAACTTATTAGTTAATGTTTATATTTTTGGAAGCTGTACGGAAATTAATTTACATTTTTGGAAGTCGTACGGAACATTACGTAAGTTTCTGGAAAGGTTACATAATTGAGAAAACGATGATGAACAGTTCCGTCAACTGCTGCAAATCGTTGTCAATCATCTCCTGCCACTGATCTGCGTATGTATTCCAGCATCCTCGTCACATTCCGACGTCCACCACTTGATAGTTAATGTTTATATTTTTGAAAGCAGTACAGAAATTAATTTACATTTTTGGAAGTCGTACGGAACATTATGTAAATTTCTGGAAAAGTTACAGAATTGAGAAAACGATGATGAACAGTTCCGTCAACTGCTGATACGCGGGGACAAAAACGTAAACTCACACAGTAGAAACGACGTCGTGAATCGATATGAGGCAAAAATTTCGTCTGAGGCATTGGGCCTCTATTTCAAGTCTTTATTTCGAGGCGTCGGAGTAGCAAAAGAGACCAAGAACACGCCGTAAAAGAAAAAGAGAAGAAAGACTACTGTTAAACATTTTTAACATATTAGGGTTGGACTTAAAAAGGGGCTCCAATGCAATTTGGGCTTTACTGGGCCTTATCAAATCAGCCCGTGTGAGCTCTAAATAGTTACATTAATTTAGACTTAATATTTAAAATGACTATTTACTCTTAGATAATTTTATGACATTTTTATATTTAAATTTGTCAATAAAAATATTTAGAACAAAATTTTGATAGAAAAATTTCAGCCAAAAACAGAAATCATACAAAATAAAAAAGTTAAATTCTAACTATTATATATAAAAATAATCTAAATTTTAGTTCAAGACTTGTAAATATAAATATTTATACATCATTGATATTTATACACTAGTAAGTTGAAAGCATCTAATTTTTCTCACTGCATTGATTTTTTTTTTTTTTTTTTTTTTAAATTTTATGCTTGAATGTCTTGCTATTTTATATATAAAATTTTTATAAAATTATGGTAATATGTCGTGTCTAAGTACTCGTGTTTAAAAAATAGATACTTTATATTCGTGTCCAAATATTTTAAAATTTTATCAATAAACAAGTCTGACATACCCGTATCCGACACTTTTTTTCGAATCCATGTAACATGTAGGCCATAACAAGTAGTCAGCTTTAACTCTACTTTGATCCATACAGTGGCTTGTTGGATAATCTTTTCCAGAAGTCATTTTGTGAGTTTTTAAAAAACACATCTATGGGCATTTTTAGTAAGCAAAGTGTAAGCTTAATTGATATTGTTTAAATACTCCACTTTTAAGATTTAAAAGTAATATTTAAAAAATAATAGTGATATATGTAAGTTGTATGTATTAAATGATGTGTTAATTATTGATTGAATATAAAGTTAGGATGTAAAATGAAATGTTTGTAAGATTATTTATTAATAAGAGGTAATTAAATTGTATAATGTATATTAATTATGCAACATGAAAAAAAAAAAAAAAAAAAATTAGTATCAGTGGGCTTCGACCTAGGCAGGGGCGGACTTATATGGGGGCTGGAGGGGCTGAAGCCCTAGCGGCGATTTTGATTTTTTATTATTATTATATATATATATATAATGTAAAATGACCATTTTACCTCCCTAACCTAATATTAATTAAGCTTGCGATTTGAAGCAGGGACACACGAACGATTTCAATTTTCAGCTTGCGTTTGCCTTCGAGAACGTCGCCTGCCCAGTGCCCAGCCTCCCCTCGCGTGAAAGCCTTATGCCACCAGCCTTCAACAACACGTCAACGACTCAACGCCTTACGCCACCAGCAACGCCTTGCGTTCAACGGTTCAACTGATCAACTCAAAGTCTCCAACCGTTCCGTTAACGCGTCAACGCCTTATGCGGTTACGCCACCAGCCCACCAGCCTCCAGCCACTCCAGTCAGCCTCTCAGTCTCAACCCTACTCGGCTGCTCCACAAACCACAGCTCCAGCCTCCAGGTACGCGTACGCGGTAGTACGGTATACGCCGTTTTAATTTATAAAATATTTTATTTATGTTATTGAGCTGAGTCTGATAATGAGATAATCTAATATGCTATTATTGTTATATTGTATAAATAATGTGTATTTTATATATCGTGATGGAGGTCTGATTGGTTAGAATATTTTTATATATACTTAATATTAATAATTTTATTGTATAAATAATGTGCATTTTATATATGGGAATGGGCAGGGCTGATTGGTTATTTATATGTTTAATATTAATATGCTATTATATAAATAATGTGCATTTTATATATCGGGATGGGCAGGGTTGATTGGTTGGAATAATTATTTATATGTTTAATATTAATATGCTATTATATAAATAATGTGCATTTTATATATCGGGATGGGCAGGGCTGATTGGTTGGAATAATTTTATGTGTTTAATATAAATAATATTATTGTATAAATAATGATAATTTTATATATGGGGATGGGCAGGGCTGATTGGCTGGAATAATTTTTATTTAATTATATATTTACATGTTAATAATAATAACATATTGTGATACAACTGTTTAATTGATTTATAAAATTTTAAATTTTTGTTATTATATTGTGGTAATAATCAATTAATTAGGTTAATAAAATAAAAAATAAGTGTAAGTATAACTATAAATAATATAATGACATAAATTTAATATTTCAAAGAGTGAATAAATTTTTTAATATTTAGAGATCTATTTTAATAAACTTTGATAAACTAAAGATTAAACAATACTTTAATATTTGTAAATTTTTATTAGGTGATAGTTTATAATGGAACATGAACGTGAAAGCTCAAAGTCGACCAAAACTCTTCATTCGTTTTTTAAGAAAATTGAATCAAATTTGACAAATTCAAGTGTGTCTATTGATTCTCCAAGTGTCGATGAAACTCATTGTTCTAAATCTCAAAGAAGTGAACTTGGAAGAAAAGATACTACTTCTTTTCAACGAGATCCAAGTTTATGTTGTCCAATTTGGTCATATCATGTTAATGAACAAGATGATATTCAAAGGAAATATATTAACATAGGACCATATCAATCCAAATTGGATTTGTATCCGCCAACTTCTTTTGGAAAGCAACAACGTCGATTTCAATATTCATGATTTGCGAAATTTCCTTGGCTTGAGTACTCTCTATAAAATGATAAAGTGTTTTGCTTTCCATGCTTTCTTTTTTAGAGTAATCCTCCAAAGCATCTAACGTTTACTGTTAAAGGATACAGAGATTGGAAGAGAGTTAATAATAAAAATAGATGTGGTATTTTTACTCATGAAGAGGAGCCAAATTCATCACATAAAGGTGTTATGCAACAATGGCATACTTTGAAAAATCCTGCAACATACATTGATAAAATGATCAATAGAAAATCTTCAGAACAAGTAATGCAAAATCGTCTGCGACTCAAGGCTTCAATAGAAACGGTTAAGTTTGCAAGTATGTGCTTTTAGAGGTCATGATTAATCTAGCACATTATCTAACCGTGGTAACTTTATTGAAATGGTGAAATTGTTTGGAGTAATTGATGAAGATATTGCTAATGTTACCTTAGATTGTGCTCCATTGAATGCAAAATATACTTCTCCAACAATTCAAAAGGAGGTATTAAATATTATTGCAAACAATGTTCGGAAGAAAATACGCCAAGAAATTGGTAATGCAAAATTTTCCATTCTTGTTGATGAAGCTGTTGATGAGTCTACTAAAGAGCAGATGACGATTATCTTAAGATTTGTTGATTCTGATGGTTTCATTCGAGAACGATTTTTTGATATCATACATGTTCAAGAAACTACAGCTTTAAATTTGAAGGAGAAAATTTGTTTGACTCTTTCTAAATATAATCTTCAAATTAAAGATATTTGGGGTCAAGGATATGATGGTGCTAGTAATATGCGTGGTGCATGAAATGGATTGCAAGCATTATTTATGCAAGATTCTCCATGTGCGCACTATGTTCATTGTTTTGCATATCGTCTCCAATTAGCATTAGTTGCAGCATCTAAAAATGTTCACGATGTGTGGGAATTTTTTTCAAAGTTAAGCATGGTTGTAAATCTTGTTGGAGCTTCAGCCAAACGTTGCTCAGAACTTAAATGTGCAAGAGAACTTGAATTGGCAGAGTTGTTAGACTGTGGAGATCTTGAAACTGGAAGTGGAGTTAATCAAATTCGCACTTTACAATGACCTGGAGTTACAAGGTGGAGTTCTCATTTTGCTTCTTTCAATAGGTTAATTGAAATGTTTGGTGCAACAAGTACTGTTCTTGAAAGCATTGCTAAAGATGGACGTAATTATAATATAAGAGGAGAAGCTAATGGGGCATTCAAAGTAATTATATGTTTTGATTTTGTTTTCAATCTGCTTTTGATGAACAAGGTTATGGGAATTACTGACTTTTTATGTCAAGTATTGCAATCTGAATCTCAAGATATTTTGAATGCAACAAGATTAGTCAAATCTATAAAAGAACTTTTGGAGAAATTAAGATCATGTGGTTGGGATGACTTTTTACGACTCGTGTTATCATTTTGTGAAAAACATGAAATTAATACACCTGTTATGAGTGATATTTATTTGGATGGCACACGTCGGGCATGCCTTGAAAAAAATAATCTCACAATGAATCATCATTATCAGTTTGACATATTTAATGCTGTAATTGATTTTCAATTGCAGGAAATAAGTGGGAGATTTTCAAATAATGTAATCGAGCTTCTCAATCTTAGCTCTGCTTTAGATCCTATTCATCGTTTCAAGTCATTCAACATTGATCATATATGCCATCTTCCTGATAAGTTTTATTCTGAAGACTTCACTAAGAAAGAACTTGAAGACTTGAGAAAACAACTAATGCATTACGAGATTGATGTCGTCAGAGATTCTAAGTTTCAAGAAATTACATCTTTTCCAATCTTGTTACAGGAATTAGTTAAAGATGGAAGGTCTGATATATATTTCTTAATTGATAGATTAATACGTTTAGTATTGACTCTTCCGGTATCTACTGCAATTACAGAACGTGCATTTTCAGCAATGAAGCTTATTAAAACGTCTCTTCGAAACAAAATGGAGGAGGAATTTTTAGCTGATTGTATGGTTCTTTATATTGAGAGAGAGTTTGCTGAAACTATTGATTCAGATTGGATTATAGATGAATTCTATGCTTTGAAGCATCGCAGAGCTCCACTTCGATAGTTTTTCTTTCCACTTAACAATGTGACATCATTTTTAAGTAATATAAATATTTTTTATGCTAATGTTATTTTTATTATTAATTAATATAATATTTTTATTCTTTTATTAAAATATTTTATTTATTTTTTGTTCGTATTAATATGTTATAAAAAAATTAGCCCCTCCTAAAAGTAAATCCTGCCTCCGCCAACTATGTTTTCTTCCACGTTAATCATTATGATCATTTAACAGAGTATATAATATGATCTGGTTAAAAAGAAATAGTCACCATGGTCTAGGCCAGCCAAGGCTCCACCATTCTGGTAATCTACTTTAGAAATACAATTTCTCATTGCGTGTTCAAGCTCACACAATTATCAACTTAAATGGTCATCCGTGGTAACGTGGTCCAATAAGATTCTTCCACCTGCACAAGGATGATATTACACCCAGCATGTTCTTTTTTTTAAAACAAAATATAGTACACTTAAAATTTATAATAAAAAAATAACATTATTTATATTTAAATTATATATTTTTATAATTTAAAAAATAGTTGTTATATATTTTTAGAAAATTAGAAAAAATAGTACCTCTAAAATTAAAAAATAGTTATATATTTTTGAAAAATTAGGAAAAATAGTATCCCTAAAATTTATAGTAAAAAAACTAACATCTCAATAATATTGAACATTTAATATTCAATTTGAACGTAAAATATTAAACGTTCAATATTAAACGAGTTTAAATTATCGTCGTTCAATTCTAATTGAATGGATATTCAAAGAAAAATGACATATTAGTCAAAAATTTGAACATAAGGAGTGCTAATTTTATTATTAGAAGTTTTAAGGGGTGTTAGTTTTGTTATTTTTTCTATATATTTTTTAGGTACTGTATAAATTAAATTGTAATAATTTAAATTTATTAAATGTTATTTAATTATATTAGAGTGTTATAATTTGATAATAAAGCTAACGAGGAAGCATATGTATTTGTGCTAAGATTTGAGTATATAAAGATGATTTTAAAAAATAGTCTCTAAATTGATCCACGAACCATTACAAGCCGAACAAGTGCAAGAGAAACAAAAGGTCAAGCAATTATCACAGTTTGCACACAACCACAAGTTTCAAAACAAATTTCAAGGGCGCTTCTGCTTTGTACATTTGTATTGTGTACGCAACTACACACCATTCAAAAACACAGTAGTCCTTGTCAACGTCAACGTACAAGTCAAACTAAATAATAGAAGTGGACATCGGCAGGTTTAGTTAGGTTTCACAAAAAGAAAAAAAAATTGAACCCAATTTATTTTTCTTTGGTTAAGAAAAATTCAAACTAAATTGCCAATAAATATATTTAGCTTGTCCTGGCATAACTAAAAAATTCTTTCGTCTTGTTTAATTTTTTAATGAAAAGAATGTTTAATATTTTGAAAAGAAAAAAAATCAAATTTATTTATATAATATTATATATATTTATCAACAAAAAAATAATAATAATTTAAGACACACTTTGAGTTAAAAAAATAAAATGAAAAATGACATTAATATTTAAATAATATTGAATAAATTATTTCTATTACTTAAAATAAATTAAATAATTTATATAAGATAAATGTTATAATATTTTATAAACAATTATCATAACATATTAGTAGTTAAGTATTATTCAGTCCTTACTTTTTATTTTTATTTTTAATTATTTCTATCCCAAAACTATATAAACCAATGGAGTGTTTTGAGAGTCCATTTTCTCTTGCCGTTCTTGCCTTCTTCGTCAATACACCTTTTTCATCTTTTGTTACATGCTTGGGTTGAGAGTCGTTTTTAGGTTTTTTTGTAGGGGGAAGAGCCCCACCACCAGCTCTTATGTTTTTCTAGTAATTTTTTTTTTTAATCTTTGTTTAGTTGTGTTTGTATTGCTTTTTTTTTTTTCTATGTACTCTCCTTTGTTTGTTGTTTGTTTTAATCGATCGGTATTAAGTTTTCTATTTTAACTCGTTTAGTGTGAATTTGAGGTATGTGTTTTCTTGATATTACAGAGCAATCTCAAATTTGAAAAATGACAAAAAATTTCAAGCGTTCTTTTCAACTTAATGATTCATGGATATATTTATTGAAACATCCATTGTTGGATTTGGTGGATATTTTCTCCATCCAAGACTACTTCCTTGAGCGACAACAATATGTATAAGTTTTCTTTGTTTTACCATCAGTGTATTTCTCGTTGTTGAGAATGTTGAACTCCTTATATTTTCGGATTGAGATTTAATGAAATGTTGACATCTTATAAAAAAGAAAGAAAGAAAGAGTAATATAAAATTATTTGTTAAGGTTAAACATTCTTATACAAAATGTATTTTATATGTATTTTGTAAAATATATTTTGTGACTTACATATTAATCGGTTCAAATTTGATAGATTGCAAATTTAAAAACTTAAATCGGCCGCAAAAAATTCGTGTTAATTGAGTTATGGATCAAACTAACCCATAAAGTTATAAAATTCAGCCCAATAAAGTTGATTTGGTTTCATTGGATTGATCAAGTTTGTACAAATTTTTTCCATCCATACTAAACATGCATCAACAAATTTCTCATTCCGGAAAAAATATTATATTAGAATTACAATATTATTAATGAGTATATATTTTTTTAAAATTAAAAATCTTTTAAGGACACATAAATTTGTATATACTTTGCACTTAATTTATTTATATTATGATACATGTTAGAATTATTTAATATAATAATTTACGATATAATTAATATGAGTGCAAAAATGTAGACAAATCACATAAATTTATGAGATTATTATTTTTTAAATAACAAATTATTTCATAGCCAATAGTGAATATTTTTATTTTATAGCTATAGCCAATAGTCAATAGACATACATATATATAACTTTTCTTTACATTAACATATATAAATTTGAAAATTTCAATTAAAAACATACATCTTAAACATTTTGCGACAATTGAAAGGAAAAAAAGAAGTTATTATATGACAAATTCACAAGGGATAAATTATGTAAGAAATGTTAATAAAACGAATATTTATGTTCATTTGCACTCACATATTTTATATCATACCATGTGTTAGATTCTTTTAAAATTTAAAGAAATATTTTTTTTAAAATAATATGACACGCAATACATGTAAAATTTAGGTATAAATTTATATATACTGATCAATGAACGAACGGAGTAAAAGTCTTCCGACTTTTTAACCTTTTGTCCGGCTATTAGTCTCCACTACGGCAACGGTGGATTTTCGAGCAGCCACGTTGGTAAGGATTGGCTTCTTGACGAGGCATATTGTTGGGATCAGCCTTCCCGTCTTTGGCATTTGCACTTATAGCCTCTGCTGCTTGCACATTTAACACCAACGTGCTAATTACAATAAACAAACACACCAACCATTTAATGAAGTTGTTAAGCCTCAACATTTTTCTTTCTTTGTTATTTTTAATTATTGATATTTGTAGTCTTGTTCAGCCCATTTGCTTGTTAGTTTATATACTTGTACAAAATTTTGTGGCTGCCATTTAAGCAAGAGAAATTGGTAATTCTACCTAACTATATATAGCTGTAGATTTATTTTTGGATAAAATTGGTTACTCTTAAATGATTGTTATTAGAATTCAACTTTGAGTTTGTTGGTTAATTATTATCAAAATATAATTGCATTCTAGAAATTAGTTAATTTAACTATTTTTATAGTGCTTGAGGTTGGAGCTAGATTCTATGATGAGGAAAACTTCTCGGTCCTATATTTTATAGCCCCATGTTCCTAAAAATATACATTAACTTAGTCCTCCTTTAGGTTGGACTAATTATTAAATCAATTTGTCTAATTAAATTTTTTGATACAATCCATCGAATTTAGATTAAATTGATAGATTTTATAATCGGAATAAATTCGGATTAAAAAATATACAATTCAATAGGATTCTGATCAATAAATTTTATAATCCATTACAATTTAATTCAGATCAAATTATTATTAAAATTATAAATAACTACATATTTTATTTTTAATATATTATATTTAAATATTATACATACCACAATTATATCAAATTACTATTTTAGTTTAAGAAATTAAATCAATGTTAATCCTTTGCAATAATTTAATAATGTTCAAGAATATACTTTTTATTATTTTGATTCTTTTGATTGCAACTATAAATAAATAAATGTTACTAAAGATGTTTTAATTTAAAATTTAAATATTAATATATATTATTTTATATATATGACAATAATTCAAAAATAAGTTTTAATCTAAATCCAACCTTATTCGATCTAAAAAATTCGATATGCTCGAATTCAGATTAGTTTGAATTTAATATATAATCAGATCAAATTCGAGTTAGAAATTTTTAAATCGACTTCAAATTGAATCGAATACAAATTAGTGAAAAATTGATAATTTTGATTCGCTGTTCACTCCTAAAAGTTCCCTAAGTCATATAGTTCTTTTACAACTTATGGTTGCATTTGTTTGAGGGCTTTTGCCTTGAAGGGTCTACATAAGTGGCAAAACATCACTTAAGACCTTGTTTGTGAAATTTATCAAGAAGGGGCTATTATTAACCTTTGACCCCTAACAGCCGGTACATTAAATGAGTAAATAAAAAAAGAAAAGAGAAAACAAAAAAGAAAAGGAAAGGAAAGCAAGCAGAAAAGAGAAAATAGAAAAGAAAAGGAAAACACTCCCTTCGGCGTTGTTTTTTCTTTGGCGGCAAGAATCCCCCAACCCCTTCATCGTTCGTTGTTTCTTCTTCTTCTTCAGTTCTAATTTGACAATCCTAAGAACCCCAAACCAACAGCTCATAGCACCCTAAGGATCTTCCTTTATCTAGTCCACTGTGGAGTGTTGTCCACCAGCCACTAGGGTATTGCTGATATTGTTATTCTCTTTGTCTTGGTCATCTCACTGACCCAATTTTCACAGGTTTGAACAAGGTATTACCATAAGTACATACATGTATATTAGATAGTTGTGTATATGTGTTGTATTCAATTTTAATTATACGTGAGATGTGGTGACTAGTTTTTGTACTCTAGAACAATGTGGTATTATGCTATGATTATTCAAATTGAAATATCATTTTAGAAAAATTTATTAGAATGAATTAAGTGATCATGTGATTTGTTAATATTGAAATGTATTTTCATTAGTTGGAGGTGGGTTGAGTATGATGTAGATAAAGAATGCTATAGTTATTAATCTGAATTATTAAAAAAATGAAACTGTATAGAATGAATGAAGTTTATAGTTGGAGATGGGTTTGGTTTTGCAATGCTTGTTTTAGATTTTAAGTTCCTTAAACTTTGTTTTTTTCCGTTTTAAGAAAGATCCATTAAGTGTAGATGTAGTGTACAATTATTCGACCATATATCAACCTTGTATGTTTAACATACATATAAGCACATGAAATAGTTTAACATGCATATAAGCACATGAAATAACAATATTTGTATGATCCACTTAAGTGTAGTTGTAGTGTACAATTATTTGTTTCTTAAATTTATATCGACCTTGTATGTTTAACATACATATAAGCACATGAACTAACAATATTACATGATCCACTTAAGTGTAGTTGTAGTGTACAACTATTTGTAGATCGACCTCATATCCACCACACTATTGTAACCCACCTATTATTACCCACCTTAAGTAAAGATGTAGTATATAATTTATTGCTTATCGACCACATTATTGTAACCTACCTACTATTACCCACCTCAACTCTTGATCATTTAGTGTATAATTTATTGCTTATCGACCTCATATCGACTTTGTCTGTTTAATATGCATATAAGCACATGGATTAACAATATGACTATGATCCACTTAAGTGTAGTGTAGTGTACAATTATTTGCATATCAACCACACTATTGCAACCTACCTACCATTACCCACTTACAAAGAATATATGGTGTATAATTTATCGATCTCATATCGACTTTGTCTCTTTAATATGCATATAAGCACATGGAATAACAATATGTCTATTATCTACTTAAGTGTAAATGTAGTTTACAAATATTTGTACATCGACTTCATATCGATACCTCATATCGACCTATTCTAATTGTGGTTCATATAAGCACAATAAGAAAATTAGTAATTACTATTTTCCAGTTAAATGTAGATGTAGTGTACAATTGACCTCATATTGACCTTATTCAATTGTTATATTTACTTCATTTGTTCAAACTGTCGTTAATTCATTGTCTTCAAAATTGCTTATACAAGCAAAAATATGGAAGGAGTTAATGCACTCATCATACATGGTGGTGAGTGGGTAATGAAAGGAAGTAGGGAGAAGTATATTGGTGGAGAAGGTGTTGTTGTTAGGTTGCGACAAGGAGATGATTTACAGGGTTTGGAGGAGAAATTGTTTAAGAAATTAAAGATTGATAAATACAAATATGGTTTGTCCATTAAATACTTCTTCAATAATGATATTCAGCTTCCCACTGTTCATATATGTGATGATGAAGATTTGGAAGAATTCATGAACATGCACATTGAAGACAAACAGAGCAAGCCTATAATGTATATTTCAATTCATGTGACAGACATTGTACACTCCACGTGCAAATCAAGTAATGGTATCGATGGATCCAATACTTTATTACTAGATAGTGAAAATCATCATATTCATAATGGTCCAACAGAGGATGGAGGTAATACTTTAAATACAGTGTACAACAATGATTCAACAATTAATATTATCAATTGTGAAGGGCTAGATTTAGTTCATGTCGATAATTCATTGGTTGACTTCATCAATTGTGAACAACATGAAAACATTGAAAGGTTACCTTCTAATGAAATAAATGATCATGGATTTCATGATGTACAAAACAATTTAGATAGAGCAATTAATGATCAGAATATAGTACCTCATGAACAAGCTGAAGGACATACAATAAATGAGTCATCACCACGATTAGTAAACCTACTAGATACACATGCCCTCCCATCCTCGACAGGCGCAGTGCAAAATCAGTGTTCAAGCTCTAGCAGAAGTATGTTTGTTCCAAATTTTGAACATAGATTAAGTGTTGGAAGAGTATTTGATTCTAAGTCTCATCTTGTTACAGAAGTTGGCATATATGCAATAAGAAATCAATTTGAAACAAGAAGCAGCAAAAGCAAGAGTAACCTTGTAGTTATAAAATGTGCTCACGAAAGATGTAGTTGGAAAATCAGAGCAACTAAGGTGCTTGGTTAAGAACGTTTCAAGGTTACTATTTTTAACAATGTTCATAATTGTGATTCAAACAAGTACATGGTTAAAAACAGGATATCAACTTCAAAAGTCCTTGCAAATACGATGAAAATGAGATTGTTAAGGCCTGGTCGAGTTTATAGTTAAGAGTGAGGATTGTCGAGAGGAATTCGGGATTGAAATTGGCTATACCACTGCTTATAGGTTTAAAGAAAAAGCTTTAAATTTAATAAGAGGCACTGCAGAAGAGTCATTCATAAAGCTACCATCTTATTGTCGCATACTAACAGCAAAAAATCCAGGAACTGTCACTCATATTGAAGTAGATACTGAAGGAAGGTTTAAATACTTCTTCATGGCTTTAGGACCTTCTTTGAGAGGTTTTCGTTCTTGTATGAGACATGTTATTACAATTGATGGAGCTTTCTTTTCTGGTAGATATGCTGGTACGTTATTTGTGGCAGCAATGTCAGATGAGAATAGCAACACATACCCAATTGCAATGGGTATTGGAGATTCAGAGAACAATGAATCTTGGGAATGGTTCCTGTCAAAGTTGAGTGGTGCAATAGGCATCATAACAGACCTTGTTATTATTTCAGATAGGCATCCAAGCATTATACAAACAGTTCTTAAAGTATTTCCTAATGTGTTTCATGGATTTTATGCATTCTACATGAAAATGAACCTAAATAATAGGTTCAAAAATCCTAACATAATTCTCTTATTTCGTTGTTGTGCAAAGGCATACACAAGAAGAAAATTTTATAAGTATATGTCAGATTTGAATATGATAGATCCTGCCATTACGGACTACTTAATTAATGCAGGAAAGGAAAAATGGTCTAGGCATCATTGTCCGGGAATGAGATATGGGATAATGACTACAAATATATCTAAGTCATTCAATAATGTAATGAGGGTTGCTCGTGAGATGTCGATTACTATGCTTGTCGAGTATTATCGTGCTAAGCTCCAAGAATGGTTTGTGAATCGTAGTCAAAAGGCTTTAAAATGGGGAGATCGATACCTTACAGAAGATGCCGAATCAATCACACGTCAAAACAGGACAAAGTCATTAAGATACAGAGTTGTCAGGATAAATGCTTACATATTTCATGTACTTTATTGAATTTAATTATTTTCATGGTTAAAAATTATAATTATATTCCATAATAGATATAAATAAATATGATTATTAATACGTTACATGTATTTTACAAATATGTTTTTTTTTGTAATTAATATAAGTAGGTTATCCATGGAGACACAAGTGATAAAATGGACTTGCTAAATAAGATTTGTACATGTAAGGAATTTGATATCCATAGGATTCCATGCAGTCATGCCATTGTTGCAGCAAGATTTGAAGATATTGATGTGTACTCATTGGTTGATAAGAAGTATACAGCAGAGTGTTACATTCTTGGTTATTTTGAGGCAATTTGTCTAATTGTGGTTGCTTGTGGACATTATAATATTTATGAGAGCTTGGATGAAGAATATCCTCCATGGGTTGGTCTATATTTGATGCATTTCTCTTTCTTCTAATTTTCTTGTATTCTTCATAAGGTGATTTAAGAAGTGAACCAACAGATCTGTGCTTTCTTGTGTAACATTTCTTTGTTTCAGTTGGACCGGAAACAATGATACAGGAATCTGGATCATCGGGATGGAGGTCATCTGATTGTCTGTGACTAGCTTTTTTCTATTTCATATCCATTTACTGCTAGATTCCTTTTTTGTAATTCTTCTTCTAAGAAAACAACTTAAAGATTTTTGTCATCTCCAAAATTAGCAATTGTAATGGTGTCTACATGATTGGCAATATAACTAGTACTATCATCATTCTTGGCAATATTACTAGTACTATCATCATTCTTGGCAAAGCCTTTGGGCATGGGAAGGTGTTGTTCTTTTCCACTGACCCAAGTAAAATTTTGATCCTTATCATCCATTGGGTCATCATCCAAATTTTGTACATCTTCTTCACTACCAACAATAACCTGTTCATCAGAGTTTTTACGTATTGGAGACCCAATATTGACACGAATTTTGGCGTCAACGTCACCACAAAAATCTGCCCTTAGTGGGCTGCTTGTATGAAATACACCATTACCTTCCAAAGGGACATTTATATTTCTCTTATGCAAAACATCTAAAATTTTTATCAACATTTGCTTAATTTCTTTAACATCTTGCTTAACAATCAACAATTCCTCTATAACCTACAAAGATAAAATTAGAAATGGTTTTGAATAATTCCAAATTAATAATTGAGATAAATATGTTATGCTTAAGAGAACTATTTTATCACGAAGTCCAAAATACATACATGAATGATATTAATTATACCTTATGAATGGGTGTGGTGGATGACGAGGGTTCACATTGATCAACGAATTTTTCCTTTCCCTTCGTCTCAGATTTTCCAACATTAGGATAAACCTCACCATCAAACTCTACAGGCATTCCTCTCTTAGCAGCTAGACTTGATTGATAGTGCAAACTGTCCTTTTCTTTGTCAGTAGGAACCAATACTTGTAGGAAAAAAAGTTGCAATACATTTAACAATTAGTTATATATCGACTATGTACGATAACTTAATAACTTCAAAGAATAAATTACTAAGAATTATCATTAAATAAAACATCAATTGTTACATCATTATTACTGTCTAAGTATTTGAATTTGAACTAGCGACCAAACTTCTTGTTTTCCCAATTAAAAATCCTAGGCATCGAATTTGATGCACGTTTGCAAACCCGATCATAAACCAGAGCAAGTATGGCTTCATAGGCCCATACTTGTAATGCCAATGGAAAATTATATACGTTATACGATGTTGATTGATATAATTTACTCAATTGCTTATCTTCTGCATTATCCTCAACCTCAACATCAACATCAACTTCTTCTATCTCCTTTGCAATTTCTACTTTTTTTTTTCAAACGCATTAGTTACCTTATTAACCATACTGCTTTTCATCATTCGTATGGTGAAATCATAAACCACCTTCTCCCATGGAAAGTTGTTGAATCTATCAAAATCTTCAACAAGGCACAAATATTGAAAATTTATCTTTTGGGACTTCTGCTCTCCCAACAATATAATCTCTAATGCAACAATAAGTGACAATCGAAGAACATCATCTCTATTTGTGTTCTTCGTTAACCTTTTGTATACTTAGATTAACTTTGATTTTGTAATTATATTATCCCTTCTGAAATATTCATATTTCAACCGACTTTTGACGGTGACAATGTTATCATCACCGGTAAACTTCATACCGGTTATTAGTTCAAATTCTTCATAACTGAATCGATAGCCACGTCCATTGAAAACAATTCTGAATTCCTTCCCGCTTTGTTTCCTATCTTGCATCATCAGAAGGTGGTGCACCAAAGGTCATGTGAACTCAATTTGGTGCATCGTCAATAAAAATTCAAAGCATGAATCCTCAAACTTCCTCTTCAAACCGAACATTTCTAATTTTGACTTTATTGTTTCAATTTCTTCCATTCTAGACATATTCAAAATCTTCCCAATAAAGTAGTCTCTGCATTGAACACATGAAAATATTTCAATATTTTCATTTGCCATTGCCTATTAAAAAAAATACAATATTAAAAATTCATCAAACAATTATTCAATTTCCAAAAAAAAAAAAATTTAGGCAGCAGTTTAAAATGGGTTATATAACATGTGTATAGTAATGACTTGTAACATTTGTGTATAATTTGTAACTCAGTAATGTCACTTTCACTAATTAACATATAAATAAGTTTTCAAGTTTCATTATATCAAAATATAATTATAAATGCAGCAACCAGTCAAGTGGCTTAAATAAATATGCAAAATATGCATATTCAATTACTTAATAAAAAATTTAGTCAAACTATTGTACAAAACAGAATTTTAGACTACAAGTATAAATTACATAGTGTACTGCAAATGAGTGTAATTATGATTCTATCTCTAATTAGTTGTCACTTAATGTATATAACATGAATTAAAAAAAAAAAAAAACATTAACATATCTCACAACAATAGGGAACATGATTAAGCACAAATTGTATTAATAATACTTTCGTTCAATGAAGTTTAAAGAAAATAAAATAATGGATTCATAATTAAAGAAATAAAAAATAATATATTTACAACATACTTACAAATACATAATACATTTGACAGAAAGGGACAAAATGATTAAATCAATTTTTCATTTTCGTGAACATCATATAATATATTTGTATGAAAGAAGTGTATATATATCACAATTCGATCTTGTTCATTGAATATGTATTACACTATCAATTGGATATGTATGGATCAAAATGATTAAAATATTAGGTTGTTACAATATGTTCATACTAACAGATTGGATATGTATTACACTATCAATTGGTGAACATCATATCATAGCATATAATATGTGCCATACAAAGACATGTAAAATATTAGGCACAAAACTTTCTTCATAATGATTCCAACTTTAACTACAGGTAGCCTAAAGAACAACAAATGTGAAATATGTACCTATTCATAAACTCGTGTAGTGTGTAGATCGACATTATAACAAATATACCAAAAATATTTCAATAGTTATAAATGTACCCATAACACAATAAACACTCTTTACAAATCTCTCTCGAGTGGGTGTAAAAGTGTTTTATTAGCATTTCTTTTTATTTCATTTTACTTTAGTTGATAGTTGTTTTTTCATTTCCATTGAAACTTCGATTGTTTTTTTTAAAACCCATTGTAGAGATGTCAGTTGTTTATTACAACTGTGAAAGTAGGATGTCTTGAGTTAGTGACTCAAGCAACCCCTTTGCTAAGTCCATTGGGGTGCTCAAGGTGTGAGGGGATTTTTCTTCTTTCTCACAAAGACTTTGATGCAAGGAGTCTCTTGGTTTAACTTATTCTTATTTCATTCATAAACTTTTTTTAAACCCTTAAACAAAAAACAATGTAAAAAATGTAATTAATGTTTTTTTTTTTTTTGGAATTATAAGTAAATTTTCATAGATAAAAAAGGATATATCATACAATTAATTAACCCATATAAAGATCACTCTTTTATCAGCTTATTATTAATTTTATATTAACTTTGTGTGTTTAGATTGATACTTGCTCGTGTATACTGATGCACAAAAACTTGTTAACCAAATTTTGTAATTTATAAAAGCTCGCAAGTGCACGAGTCACTTGTAGTAAGCGACAAGTATACTCCCAAGATCGTCTCTCAAAGGAATTGCGGTGGTTTTCGAAAGAATTAATTGCAATCTAAAACGTGACAGTAAAATAAATCCTAAACACCCTATCAAAGGTTTGGTTCTGAAAATGGTCTCTAAAATAATAAAAATACTAAAACAATAAAAATAAATGCGTGAAAGTTTTGTTGAAACGATGAGATGAATGAGTGTGGGAAATTGGTTTGTAGACTAATCATGGATGAGTTGATTTATGTGGTTTTGACAATTAAGCACAAAAAAAGTAGAATTTAATGATTATTTTCTCTAACCCTAGAAAATCCCAAATCAATGGTGATTTTCCCTTAATTAACTAATTAACTTCTTTGATCCGGACCGTTAATTAGTTAATCAGCCTTAAACCTAAGAAAATAGTTTAATCACCTAATTCAAGACAAATCAATGCACTTAAATTAGGCTCATGCTCAAGAGCGCTCAATTGAATTCAGATGGCGTTTCTAAAACTCAACCCTAAAATGTTTCATACATTCACAAATCAAATTGGCCAGAAATAATTGATGAACATACGTATTAAGAACAATGACATGAATTAAATTACTTAATCATAAATATATCCACATAATCAATCATCCAATTATAGTTACATCACCAAAATCCCACACATAAAGAGCTTAGCTACTCATAATGAAATCCAAATCAATATTTTTCATTACAAATAACATTCTATGAATTCTTAAAGAGAAAAGAGATTACAAACAATAAATTACCCCCCTTCCACTCTTGAAACAAGATCTTGATGTTGGATGATCACCTTCTTCAAGATTGTTGATGGAGCTTCAATGGAGGAGCATTAATGGAGTAATTTTTTCCCTCAAGAATGTGGAGGCTGGAGATGTTGTATGGAGGCTGGAGATGATTAAAATCTGATGGAGGCTGAAAAGTATGTCTAAGGTCTCAATAATCTTCTTGGAGGCTGAATATATCTTGTGTCAAAAAAATTAGGTTTTCCTTTCTTGTAAGGGTTTCCATATATTCTGTAAGTGTCATGGCCCAGGAGGAGTCAAGTCCGCGCGCGCGCGCCGCGGCGCACAATGTTTTTACAATTTATGAGCCAAAACAGAAACTTCCTCGCCACGGCGCACATTTTCCATGCCGCGGCGCGCGATGTTTTCATGATTTCCAAATTGCAACCCGAGAGCCTCTCGCCGCGGCACACAATTCCTTCGCCGCGGCGCGCCTTGCATGTAACAGTGTACATGGTATGTACATTTATGTACATGCGTTGTACATACTTTGTTGGTTATCGATGTAAGGCTTACAGAATGAAATGGCACCTAATGTAAGGCTTACATCTTTAGACATTTTTACTTCATTTTTGCTCTCTTTTCCACATTTCTTTCCAAACCTACTTTGACCTGCAAAACAATAGAATACCCTCCAAAACAAGATTATATCGAGATTAAACGCAAAATAAACACTTAAAAACATAACAAATAGTAGATCAAAATAGTGTTCATCAAATACCCCCAAACCTACATTTTGCTAGTCCTCAAGCAAAACTAAAATTAAAAAGCCAAATACAAAACTAAAATTGAAGTTAACAAAACTTGTCATGCTTTAGTTTCTTTCCAATTCATAGCAAAACATTTATGCACCAATTTATCCGACAATCTAACTCATCAAGGTTCACCATTTAGATCAATTTCGCTTCACGAATCTAAATCCCAATACTAAAAGCGTATCAACATTGACTCCCCCAAACCTAGTGTTAAGAATATGAATTCGTTTCAACTCTAATCCTCACAATAATTACTCTCTAAATCACACCGATCCTATGGGTTCAAGCACTCAACAATGTATATGCGAATAGAAGTTATGTAAAGAAACGAGCTAATAGGTTCGCATATGATTAAACAAGAAAGGCTCAAAAGTGCATAACATTAATCTCATGAAAGGAATCAAATGATAAGATTTATGAAGGAATCACATTACTAATCTCATGCTTCAATTAAAATCCTCAAGCAAAAACTTCAAGTGTGCCATAGAATGAAAATGTTTTGACTTTAAGGGAACTTATTTCCTATTTCTCTCCTTTTTTTTTTTTGTTTTTTTTTATTAACCATTCATACTTGAAGAACTTAGGGTCATAATAAACTTATTATCTCTTCTTTTTTTTTTAAGACCCACATACATATGTAATTTGTGAATGGCTACTTCTTAGCTCTTTTTGTGTTTGATATAGGAATTCCCTTTTATTTTTTTAAAGTCAAGCACGAATGAAATAGGCAAACACTTCAAACTTTACTTAAGTCATTTAATCTAAGCAATTCAATTAAGCACATGATCCCTCATTACATGTTTAAAATCCTAACATCCAATGCAAAAACCTATAGAGATCATCTAACAATTTGAAATGATATGAAATGTGTTTAAAAGAGTAGAAGAATATTTATCTCTCCGAATAAACGTTAAGGGCTCAACAATATTCTCACAAGGTAGTCTCCACAATTCAATTCCTATACACAAGATTTGGGTTCATCTCAGTTTCAACATCAAAAGCATGAAAAACAGATTGCAAATTAAAACCGATCCTTACAACAAACCTCAAACATTTTAAAAATCAGATAAACAATGCATAAAGACTAGTTATTCATCAAAAATTGACCAAAGCATGAAAGTGTTGTTACCAATCAAAAATGCAAAATGCACCCCCAAACCTAAACTAAACATTGTCCTCAAGGTTTTCAACTACACACATGTTCAGAAAAGATTGTAGAGAGGGCAAACAAAAACGAAACTAAACTGAAGTAAATTAAAAGAAACAATAAATAATACCTAAAACGGTGGGTTGCCTCCTACCAAGCGCCTAGTTTAACGTCTTAGCAAGACGATGCTCACTCTTATCATGGAGGCCTCAATGCATCCTTGAAGTGCTTGCTTCCTCCTTTTTCTTTGCCAATCTCAAAACAAGGCTTCATGTCACCTGAAAAAGACTTAAAACGAGTATTACATGCATAACAATCTTTTCCAGGATAGAAAAACTCAGAATCCAGGTTTTTAATTTGTGAACACTTGACATGGTCTTTGTAGGCATTATCCTGAATTGAGTTTGTAAGTGTTTCCTTCACCCTCCTATCTGTAGATGAAACAGTAGTTTTATTGCATGAACCCTTCTGCAAATGATTGTCAAAAATAGGTAAATCATTAGAATCTAGAACAACACAATTATTAGCAGAAGAAATAGGAGCAGTAAGTAAAGGGTTAAACACTTTGAAGTTTATAGTCTCTCCTAAGACTCTCATTGTCAATTTCCCTCTTTGGACATCAATGATTGTATTGGTGGTAGCCATGAATGGTCTACCAAGAATAATAGTGTGTTCATTGTCCTTAGGTATGGTGTCCTCCATTTCCATGACTACAAAGTCAACCGGTACAATTATGCTCTTCACTTGTACCAACAAACCATCAACTATTCCCTTGGGATATCTAATGGATCTATCAGCAAGGTGAAGTGACATATTTGTGGGCTTAAGATCCCTCAAACCTAGTTGCAAGTACACAGAATATGGCATGACATTAATACTTGCCCCTAAATCTAACATAGCATTCGACACCATCTTATCTCCTAAAGTGATTTTGATATTAAAACTACCTGGATCCTTTAGTTTGGGAGGTAATTTCTTTTGCAACACTACACTAGCTAATTCTGAAACTATTACTTTCTCCTCATTCTTATACTTCCTCTTGTTGGAGAGTAGGGTTTTGAGAAATTTTGGATAAGATGGAATGTCTCTAATGATACTCAACAAAGGTAAGTTAATATTAACTTTAGAAAGTAAAGTAAAAGTTTCATGAAATAGCTTATCCTGATCAGTCTCCTTTACGGGATGTGAGAATGGAATCGGAGGTCTGTATGGATTAGGTGACTTGTGAAGGAGTGGACGTTCGGTTAATTCTTCAAGGCTCTCCGTACACTTTAAAGAAGGTCTTAGGACTTCAATGTCCTCAGCTTGACTTTCCTTGGTAATTGCATGTTTCCCTCCTGCATCTATAAACAAATCATCAGAATGTTCAGTAAAATTATCGTTTAGGACCTCACCATTCTCAATGACTGTGATAGCATTCAATTGTTCAGGCATCTTCCCTTTATCTTGCTTGTGTACGTACTCAGTCAATTGGCCCACCTGAATCTCTACCCTTTTCATGGAAGCCTCTAAAGAACTTATCCTTTGATCATTCTTTTGATTTATTTCTTGACTCACTTGAATGAAGGAGTTCAAATTGTCCTCCAAACTTGGCTTGTTTGGCGGAGTGAGCTGTGGATTGTTGTTGTTGTTTGGATGGTGTGGGAAATTATTCTGAGCATAGCCTTGATTGTTATTTCCCTTCCAAGAGAAGTTGGGATGATTTCTCCAACCGGGATTATATGTGTTCGAGTAAGGATCATTCCTTGGCCTCGGTTGGTATCCCTCCATAGCATTAGCTTGCTCGTAACTCGTACCTACATTTTGATCACAAACAAAAGGACAAATATTAGCACCGTGTCCGTAAGTACTACAAATACCGCATACCTCTTGAGTTGGTGAGTTCTTGGAGGTGAGAAGCGCGATTTGTTTTGTAAGTTCCGCTATTTGCATGGCCATGTCATTTCCTGGAGCTACCTCGTTAACTCCCATCCGCCGTCCTCTAGAGCTCTTTTGTTGGGAATTAGCACCCAACATCTCATATAGATCATATGTCTCATCAGCGGTCTTTTCTCCCATTGCTCCTCCCGCGGCATTATCCACAGTAAACTGACACTGTTGTGTCAACCCGTCATAGAAGAATTGATTCTGAAGTTGCAACGGAAAGTGATGGTGTGGGCATTGTATCAGAAGCAATTTGAAGCGATCCCACGCCTCATGAAATGGTTCTCCGTCCATTTGGGAGAACGTTGCAATTTTGGTTCTTAGGTCCGCAGTCTTTTGGTGGGAATAGAACTTTCCCATGAACTTGTTGAAAATTGCGTCCCAAGTTGAAAGAGATCCAGGTGGAAGAGTCATAAGCCAGGACTTGGCTTTGTCTTTAAGCGTGTACGGGAAACATCTCATCCTCAGCTGATCCTCATTTAGCCCCTGTAGCGGAAAAGTCTGCACAGTAGCATAGAAATCACGAATAAAAGTTAGAGGATCTTCGTTAGGAATCCCATAGAAAGACGGCAACATATTAAAATGTATATTCTTAATTTCATAGTTTCTAGCTGCTTCCCCTAGTTGGATGCAAGAAGTTGCAGTGCCAATGATTGGCCTTGCATACTCCTTCATTGTCATCTCTCTGTGTGGAGGTAGATTTTCTCCCATTGTTGGTGGCTGCTCGTCCTCCAAAATGTCAGCGCCGGATGGTCTCAAATGTGCTCGTCTCCTGTTGACGTTATCTATGAACGACACGAGTGGATTTCCAAGAGATCTCCTACCGTGCATGCACAATCAAAAACAACAACAAATCAGAGCACCAGAAACTATTTGACTCTAACAAGTAACAAAAAACACAAAAACAAGAAAAACAAATAAATAAAACAACAAAGACTAATAATTAAGTAAAATAAAAAGAAAACAAATAACAATTTTCAAAAACGCTAATTTTCCGGCAACGGCGCCAAAAAACTTGATGCACAAAAACTTGTTAACCAAATTTTGTAATTTATAAAAGCTCGCAAGTGCACGAGTCACTTGTAGTAAGCGACAAGTATACTCCCAAGATCGTCTCTCAAAGGAATTGCGGTGGTTTTCGAAAGAATTAATTGCAATCTAAAACGTGACAGTAAAATAAATCCTAAACACCCTATCAAAGGTTTGGTTCTGAAAATGGTCTCTAAAATAATAAAAATACTAAAACAATAAAAATAAATGCGTGAAAGTTTTGTTGAAACGATGAGATGAATGAGTGTGGGAAATTGGTTTGTAGACTAATCATGGATGAGTTGATTTATGTGGTTTTGACAATTAAGCACAAAAAAAGTAGAATTTAATGATTATTTTCTCTAACCCTAGAAAATCCCAAATCAATGGTGATTTTCCCTTAATTAACTAATTAACTTCTTTGATCCGGACCGTTAATTAGTTAATCAGCCTTAAACCTAAGAAAATAGTTTAATCACCTAATTCAAGACAAATCAATGCACTTAAATTAGGCTAATGCTCAAGAGCGCTCAATTGAATTCAGATGGCGTTTCTAAAACTCAACCCTAAAATGTTTCATACATTCACAAATCAAATTGGCCAGAAATAATTGATGAACATACGTATTAAGAACAATGACATGAATTAAATTACTTAATCATAAATATATCCACATAATCAATCATCCAATTATAGTTACGTCACCAAAATCCCACACATAAAGAGCTTAGCTACTCATAATGAAATCCAAATCAATATTTTTCATTACAAATAACATTCTATGAATTCTTAAAGAGAAAAGAGATTACAAACAATAAATTACCCCCCTTCCACTCTTGAAACAAGATCTTGATGTTGGATGATCACCTTCTTCAAGATTGTTGATGGAGCTTCAATGGAGGAGCATTAATGGAGTAATTTTTTACCTCAAGAATGTGGAGGCTGGAGATGTTGTATGGAGGCTGGAGATGATTAAAATCTGATGGAGGCTGAAAAGTATGTCTAAGGTCTCAATAATCTTCTTGGAGGCTGAATATATCTTGTGTCAAAAAAATTAGGTTTTCCTTTCTTGTAAGGGTTTCCATATATTCTGTAAGTGTCATGGCCCAGGAGGAGTCAAGTCCGCGCGCGCGCGCCGCGGCGCACATTTTCCATGCCGCGGCGCACAATGTTTTTACAATTTATGAGCCAAAACAGAAACTTCCTCGCCGCGGCGCACATTTTTCATGCCGCGGCGCGCGATGTTTTCATGATTTCCAAATTGCAACCCGAGAGCCTCTCGCCGCGGCACACAATTCCTTCGCCGCGGCGCGCCTTGCATGTAACAGTGTACATGGTATGTACATTTATGTACATGCGTTGTACATACTTTGTTGGTTATCGATGTAAGGCTTACAGAATGAAATGGCACCTAATGTAAGGCTTACATCTTTAGACATTTTTACTTCATTTTTGCTCTCTTTTCCACATTTCTTTCCAAACCTACTTTGACCTGCAAAACAATAGAATACCCTCCAAAACAAGATTATATCGAGATTAAACGCAAAATAAACACTTAAAAACATAACAAATAGTAGATCAAAATAGTGTTCATCATATACCATAAAACAAAAATAATTGTTAATGAATTTATGTCAAGAAAAAAATTATTAATTGAAGTTAATGAGTTCATAAAGGAATGAAACTAAATTTTTAGATTGTTTATTTGTATCTTTCATTACATTTTTATTTCACCAAACAAAGTACCAACCTAAAAGATAAAATTACAACTTATCAGGAACCATAAGCCATACTCATTCATTTCATGTATATAATAGTCACATTTAGAAGAGATACATACAAATAGAACAAAAATTAGACAAAAATTCATTCACATAAATTAGACAATAATTAGACAGAATAGAGGATATAAAATAACAATTGAAACAAAGCAGCCAAGATAATATATCTAACATCGATACGCTATTGTAATTAACCTATTTATAAAGACAATTTTGTTTCAATTCAAATATGTAGCAGCCAACAGCCTAACACTATTGTAGCAAATAATTAACAATTATTTTTTGCTTCACCAACATCACTAAGTAAGGTCACATAAATCTCTAGAGCTAGAGGAGGATTTAGTGACAATAAATATACACGAACGAGCAAGAAAAATAACTCAACAAATAAATAAATCAAAAATAGAGGAAGAGATGATTCTTGCCTGATTATTCTGTGGTAGAGGACTAATGGTACGCTAACTGCAATAATTCCTTCTTGTTGGTGGTGGACTAATTTCCCTCAACAATGGCTGTCTATGGAGGTTTGGGGTGGTTTGTAGAGAAGACGAAGAGAATAAAGAAAGAAGATATTCTATGTGCTCACTGGAAGAGTTGTGTATCGTCGGTAGTGGAGAAATTTCCCTCCACAACGGCTGTCTATGGAGGATTGAGCTTGTTTGGAGTGGTTTGTGAGACCAATTTGAGACGACAAAGAGAAACCAGAGAAATAGATTTCAAACGAGGGAGGGCTGGGTTTTTGCTATGGCGCACTCGTTCTGTTTTCTCCTTCCTTTTATTTTTTTTTTTATTAACTGGCTAAATAACCGGTGAATAGCCTCTTTTTAATAAAAAAAAAAAAATAAGAGGTCCTAAATTGAAGTTTTTCACTTTAAATGGACCGTTTAAGACAATTTTCCTTTGTTTGAAGTACATTTTTAGTAGCTTAGTTATTTAAAATGTACACATAATTTTACAGGTGTAGTGTTTTTTTAATCTTTTTGCTTGGTTAATTAGTCCTTGTGCTTATGTCATTTAATATTTTTAGTTAAGAAAAAGGGTCAGAGAAAGACAAATATTATTTAAGAACTAATAGTTTAATATTTTTTTAACTTGAGCAGATTTTTGGATTTACATCTAAAGTAATATTTTGGTTATTTTTTGTGTTTCCCTTCAAACACAATAAACTTAGGCCCTCTTTCTACTTTTTTTCCCACTTAGTTGGGCATTTTAATTTTTTTTTTTTTTGAATTTCTACATTTAATCCTAAAAAAAGCTTATTTTTCTTACATAATTAACCTTAACTCAAATCTAATAACAAAATATTCAAGTTTATCTTTTATCAGTTTCTTTTTAAAAATTAAAATGACTAAATAATACATTTTTAACAATTAATATAAGTAAATGACATCATTTGAAAGCAAATGAAATAAGTGATATTTAAGGGTTAATCAAAAGGACTATTATGACACTTTATCCTAATTTTATAAGTTTAAAGTACGCTTATTATTTGAAAATAATTAATTAATTTTGATACATTTTTGTCATTTTAGAAACAATAAACTTTAAAGGCTTATCTTTCATAAGTCCCCTTATTCTTAAAAATATATATTATACTATATTTTTTTTTTCAAAAATTATAAAAATAATTACTCATAGAACTCAAAATAACAAAAATATCTCAATTATTTGCCGAACCATTGCAAGCAGAGGGGGAATCTAGCATGTTAACTTAAAAGGGGCACCATATCAACAATTAAATCGAGTATTGCCTACTTATTATTTTACATAATCTTCAATTTAATAATTATAGTAATAGCAATTAATAATAAAAGTAAATAAAATTATAATCAAGTAAATATATCTCATTTGAGTATCACGTTCAAATAATTAAACATATAATAAATTTTTAAATAATAAAATCTAAAATTTAAAATTCAGAAAAATAATTTTATGTTATACATTTACTATATTGATAATTATATAAATACTACATACAAAATTTTCTTTACCAAGAGCTTAGAGGCCACGCAAACAAATCCGCCCGTAGAAGTGATATTTTTATTAGTTTAAATTTTAAGGTATTATTAACTTTATAGTTTTATAATCTGGCATGCAAGATTATAAAATAGATTTTTTTTTTTTTAGCGTGTTTCTTCTTTATTTTTACCTATTTAGTTCTCTTCTTGTTTCTATGGTTGTTGGTACATGTAACTCTCAATTCGTCATAGCACTTAATATTTAGAAAAGAAAAGAAAAGAAAAGAAAAATACACACACATATCTATATATTTTTTAAGTCCGCTACATTTTACTTATCATATTTAAGTATCATAGCACCTAAAATCAAACAAAAATCTAAAAATCGATAATTGAACATTAATTAAATCAAATATATATAGCAAAAGAAAGCCGACACAAAGATAATCAGTATGCGTGGTTAATTAGTTATTTAACAAAAAAAGAAAAGGAAAAAAAAAAAAAACCCAAAGGTTTGTAGTTTTTACAAAGAAATTTGAGGGTTAATTGTTCTGATCTCTACTAAGCTTGCAAATTACCAGAGCTGTGGCCGACCCATGATCAACATCATTTTGCAGCCTCCGGAGCGAGCTTATGATTTCCATCGATCTCGTTTCATTTGGATCATTATTCTTCTCATCATCCGTCGGTCTTGAACGCTTTAGTGTTCTGATTGATGAGAAGCCAGAAGATGTCCCTTCATTTTCACCCTGATACAAATATATCACAGTCGATCAGTCCACCTCACGAGTCACAACTATGTTTGCTACCAAGAAAATGAAAATTTGATTTATAGCAAGGAAAAATAATAATAATAATAATAATAGTAACAAAACATACATCAGAATATTCCAGATCCGCATTCTGTCGATTACGCTTTGAGGCAAAAAATTCCTCTTCTTCAGTACTACTCGAAGCACTCGCTGCTGGTGCTGGAGGTGACAGCGTCATCGGCTGAGTGTAAGACCAAGGAACGATTTGATTTTCACCGTCCTCTTCGTCGTCGTCAACATCTCCATCATATTCTTCAATAATTTCATCATCATCAGAATCAAAGATATCAAGCTCATTCTCATCAACATCTATAACTTCATCGTTGCCTCCAACGCTCTCGATCTCGTACTTGTTATCATGACATCGCATACAACTCTCGCAGACAGAGACTGTGGGAGTGAATCTCCGACCAGAGGCTTGCCATGGAGTCGGAGAATGGCAAATATGACAGAGTAAGGAGCGAAGGTGCTTGGCTACTAGAAAGTTAGCTCCATGAACTTTCTCATCGCAATCCCAGCATAAACTTGCCTGGTCCGACTCACAGTGCATCCTAGCTATTTTACCACACAACTCACACACTCTCATTTCTGAATTTCTCTGTTTCTCTGTCTTTGGGTGTTTGTTCATTTGTTCTCGTTCATTCCCTTGCGAACAGAGCAGGAAATAGAGAGACCATAACTACGAGTCGTATTTATTAAAAAAAGAAAAAAATACGAATGTCGTCCACTTGTTGTAGTTTTACTGAGGTCAATTTCGTCATTTAAGCTAAACAATGAAACTGGATAAAAAATTTACATAAAATAAAAGCCTACAAACTTATAAAATAAAATAGAATTTGAATAATATTAAACAAATTGTAATTGTGTAGAAAAAAAAAATTAATAAAACTTAACATTTATGATTAAATAAATTTAAATAATTATAATTTAATTTGACAATTGGCATGTGACATGAATTGTTAAAGTTTTTTAGTAAAACAAAAAATATAAGTTAAATAACTGTTATTTTTATAATTAAAAATAAAAATAATAATAAATATAACACTTATATAATAATAAAAATAATATTTATATTTAAATTATATATTTTTATAATTAAAAAAATACTATTATATATATTTTTAATATTATTTAAATTAAATTGTAATAATTTAAATTCGTTTAATATTAGATATTATTTAATTAAAAGTTATTTAAAATTTTTAAAATATTATTTTTATTATTATAAATTTTTAAAATATTTTTTTTCAAAAATTTTAATCTTAATATTTTTGTTATTTTTTTTAAAATATATTTACAAATTCTTGAATTAACGCGTACTAACGACTAAAATTTGAACTTACTAGTGTTTTCGCGGTGCTAAGAGACGCATCTAACTTGTGGCAACGAATTATTGGGTACAATTACTTTTATTATGCAATGAGCGCATTGGAAACGTATTTAATGGACGCGGAATTCATTTTTCTCATACACACTGGTCGACTGTGTGACAGATGTCGATGATGTGTTGAAGCGAATACTTTGCGTGGCTAGGATTGGAGTTTTCTGATCTACTCCAGGACATTTTCCCTCGATTAACTTTGGAGCCTTAAGTCGTGGGGGCCACTGTATTCCTTTCTGTCCTACGTGGGCATTTTAGGTCCGCACAGAGAAATGGAATAAGGGTTTTGGTTTCTTCATTACAAACTTTCTCAAACGTATTTGTTTTTTTTTTTTTTTTTTTTTAGGGAACGGTTCAAAAAATATATTTGTTAAAATAATCGATCAGACACCATTTCACATACTTTATTTTGAAACATTATTGACCACATTCAAATTAAAAAATAATTTCTAAAACAATCCTTAATTTTAAAATTTTTTACCATAAAAATTAGTTTTAAAATTTAACAAAAATATAATTTTTAACTAAAAAAAATACTGAAGGGGCATCATGTTCTTAATGTAATTATAAAAAAAATCATTATTTTATTATAATAGTTTTTATGCATACCTATATTTAAATTCATATAATAAAGAAATTATAAATTAACATATCATTTTTTATTTTATTATAAGTTTATAATATATTATTGCTCATTGCATAAATATCATGTCCATCATCATGATCCTGATTTGACCACGAAACAACTGCAAGCCTATAGTTTTCTGGCCTTATCATTTCCTACATTTTAAACATTCAAATTTTTTTTTTTTTTTATGTAATAATGTAGTTGAATTTCTTTTGGTTTTGGAATTTATTTTTATTAAAATAATAAATTTTTAAATTTTTTTATTAAAAATTTAAGTTTGAATTTTATACAAATATAAAAAAAAAATATTTTTTATTATTTAAAAAAAAAAAAAAGTTGATTATGTCCACTCAATATGGCATGGGGTCGAGTCATATATTGGTGGACTGTATAGAATATTGGAAAAAAGATCTTGCTGTTGACGTGGCGTGAAAGAAGAGGTCCAAAAGATTTATGTTGATCCATCGTCCACAAATAGGAGAGAGAACAATTTGAAAGAACATCTAGAAGTGGGTAAATGTTTTTGAAGTAGCTTTTTTATTTACTTTAAGATACATTATTATTAGTCAACTTTTTCATCCTCTTAAATTTCTTATCAGCTTTTTTTTCTTTTCTTTTCTTTTTTTCATCACTCAAATATTAGTTTTGTTCATGTAAATAAAAACAAATAACAGTTCATATCAAATATAAGAACCCAAATTCATTGCTATGACAATTCTAAATCTAAAAATGACAATTTGTTTAATTGTTCATGATAGATGTATAAAAGTATAGTTGGTCCTCTTCTTAACAGCTTAAATTTTTAGGAGAGTTAGTGACCAACAACTTCTAACATGATATCAGAGCTTCAGTCGATCAACGGACCAAATACTTTGAGCTTCACCTTGAAAAAAAAAATGAATAGGTCTTGTGAATGACTTTACATTTAAAGCTCTATAACAATCATATGTTTCCTTCTATTACTACATTAATAGTCCTCTTAATCTTCAAATTAATAGTCCTCTTAAAAATTTGAATACATTTGAAACAGCCTTTATATGCACTATTCTTTTTTATGACCCATTTGTCAAGCATGTCATGAAATTTTCAATTTAAAACATGAAAAATGAATCAATAGTGTACATATGTCTACTTTTTGCTTATGAAGGGTCAGAAGTGGTATGTTAGAATTACTTTTGGCTTGCTACTATATCTGTTCGGAAATAGGACTTTTAATTTGTGATTAAATATTATTTTAAATGAGATTTATTTAATATAAATATGTAATTTTGGATGGTTTACTCCGAGCGGGTTTCAAAAGCTATATTTATATACATATAATAATATTAAGTTGAATGTCAAATTAAATTTTAAAATTCATTTATTAAGTAAAAAAAATGTGGTTGTTTTGAGTTTATTTTACATTAAAAAATTAACAACACATGAAATATTTTATATAGTATTTAGTTTCCTAGTGGCGTAATAAGATGACTTTTTTTAAGTGCAAGTATAAAGAGTATAAATCTTTCTGTCTGTTTCAAAAATCTGAAATTCTAATCGTGTAATGAATGTCATTTAATTTTATAGATCTTATGCACTTCGAATTTTGGGCCAAATTTTTTTTTCTCATAATAAAATAAAACGAAACTTCTCCCTAACAGTTGAAGAAAATTATTGGAACAGTTTCAACAATTATTTATATTCACTTGCTACAGAAGTTTCAATGGCCGTTGAATATATATACTTGCAATAGTTTTAAAGCTCCATCAATCACTTTTGAATGTTATATAATTGACTCTATAGTTGAGAAAAAATACAACAAAGTCAATCATTCTTTCTCGACATTTTCCTACACGAAACTCCTTTATTTTTCAGAATTCTATACTCTAGAGCTTAATTCAATATAATAGAAAACAGGTATAAAAACAATTTACTGTAATAATTTTTGGTAGTGTTTTTAAATTACTTTTAATTATTATATATTTTTTTTATCTCAATCACATGTGAGGGAGAAAAAAATTATCTTAAAAATATCATAAAATATATCTCGATCATACTTTAGTTTTCATTTCTTTAATTTCGTTGTAATTTAAACTTTATCTTTATGTAATTTGATATTTTATATTATTATAAAAAAATTATATAATATCATAGTATTTTTATTAAAATATATAAATATTATTACTGTATTTTTTGTAATGTATTTTTTAAAATTAAACGAATAATATTTGTATTTATATATTTATATATTTTTATCATTTTCATATTTTATGTCAAATTTTTAACGTATTTTTATATAAAAATAAATATATTACATCCGTATGTATCTTTATTTGAATAACACTCATCTCGTATTTTACTAACTATGCAACAACTATATTAAGTCGACTTAAAAAATAGAGATTTCATATAAGCAAAATGTAAACAAAAGGATTGATAGTGGATAGTTTAGTTGATAATGCAATTGGATTACATGCATAAGGTCATGGATTTGAGGGGTGAAAAAATCATAATTTTACATAAAAATTCTTCTTACAACAATCTCAGGTGCTAACTATTGTTGGTACTCTTAAAACAAAATATTCATTTGAATGAATAAAAGTTAGATGGCGTTATCTCACCTTCCTTCTGGAAGCTTTATTATGTTTAAAATGAAAAAGAAAAAAAAAGTAAACAAAAGGGGCTGGAAATGTAAAACTAAAGGGGCTTTTGTCTTATACTATTACAATGATGGACTACATAAAGCACGCCAGGAAGGAAAAAGACTGGTTTTGGGGTTTATTTAATGAATCAAGGAAGACATATGTGGTGCTTGTTTCTATATGTTTTTTTTCCTTAAAAAAAATTGAAATCTAAAACCGTTGCAAAATAATTTATATGATCTTTGATTATTTTTTTCCTTGAAAAACTTATTAATAAGAAATGGTTATTAAATTATTTTTACAAATAAAAAAAAAAATATTTAATCAATCAAACATAAATTATGCGGCAAAAAATAGTGTAAATTGAATATATTTTGGTAAAAAGCCTCTTAATTAAACCTTTTTATCGTTTCAAAGCCGCAATTGTTAGGATATAATATAGTAATCCACTTGCAATGTGTTTAGTGTTAAAGATTTAGAGGTGATCATGTCAGTCAATCTCTAGACCCCTGAAGCATTTTGGATTCAATTTGTTATTCCTTTATCCTACTTGATATTATTTTTTAAGATCTCCTTGCACTTTGACTTAGCTATTGCAATTGATAGGCTATGTCCTACCCAGTCCCTAATTGGTGGTGGTACATTAGTTTATTTTGGGTGGAAGCTTTCGACTTGGGTTTTCATTTATATTTTATTTAATATTTTTAATAAATTAATAATATAATATTATTTCTTTTTATTAAATTATCGTATTATTTAAATTGTAATTTTAATGAGTATAAACATAATATTCTATTATTTTTTATTAAAATTTTACATTATAAATAATTGTACATCATAATTTTTATTTTTATTTTATATTTTTACTTGTCTTATTTAGGTCCATTTAAAACAAATGATATATCTCATCTAGGAACGTTTTATCTCATAAAAAATTAAGTAAAATTAAATAAAAATAAAAATTAATAAATTATTTTATCAATCTCATTAACATCTCATTCTAATTTATACATATATTTTGAATTATCAAAATTTGTGTCATGTACAAATATGCTTGAACGTTTATTCTCTATAGAATGATATCTAGATATTTATCCTGTTTACACATAATAATTTTTTGTGATTAATTTTTGATACATAAGCTAATCAACATTAACTAATTAGTTATATTAGTTAATTAATACCAATAAACTAACGTGATAAAACTTAATGAAAAAAAATAAAATAAAATAAACCCCTTTGTATAAAAGGACAAAAGTTTATGTATCTCTTAAAATGTTTAGCCTTAAAATTTACTCTTAGTCTCTTATATTTTTATCTTTTAAAATATTCTATTTTGTTTTACATCTCTATGTTTGCTTCAATTTCAGCTAATAGAATTGCTTTTGGACTTCTATAGAATATTTTTATATTAACCAAACCATAGTCAGAGCTTATGTTTCAGACTTTTATAAAAATTTTGTTTAAATTTGGTCTCTTTTTTTCCCTTTTGTTGTTCAGCCTCTCATTACTCATTACTTTGAATCTTTGCACATGTGATGCTCAGATTGGTGTTTTGGAAAATGGGAAGGTAATAGAACAGAGATCCCACAAAATTCTCTTGTCTAAGGCTGGAAGATCTGCACAACTTTGGGGGCAACAAAATTGCATCCAGCCTTCAAATTTAAAGAGTTTGAAATCACTCTCTGGATGAGTTGATTCTTGAATAAGCATTTACTTTCCATGATATGTTTAATGTAGCTTCTTAATATGACTTTTCTTCCATTTTAGAGGGAATCATTTTCTTCCATTTTAGATTTATTCTACCATTGAAGCCTTGAAGCAGCGAGCTGATTTCATTTCCTTGTAAGTTGTAAAGAAAAGAGCTGATCTGGTAAATTTTTCCTGTTTTTCTTTTTACAGCTTTATTTCATTTCCTCTATGGCTACATTTTCCAGCAATTTTGAATTCATTTGTGTTTGAAAATGAATAAATTACACAGGTGAAAAAACACGATATGCAACTCTTGTGGGAAAAAAAAAACGAAAAAAAAAAAAACAGAGAATCTAATGAGCACAAAATAAGTAACCTAATAGCATTCATTCAAAGCAGACCTGATATATGATTAATTCTTTTTTTTTTTTTAATGCTATCAATCACATAAATGTACTATCTTACTTTATATAATTTTATGCATTCTATTTTGATTTCTAATACATGAAATTCTAATTTAAATGAAAAAATCGTTGCTCATGATTAATATTTGTGACAATGATTAATTTTTCACTATTAATTATTTTTTAATAAAACTAACTAATAATTTGTTAAATAGGTTCCAATACAATTTAATAATATTGAATATGAATTTATATTATGTGATACATAAGAGATGTTATATTCAATCTAGAAAAAGATCATTAAGAGTTGATAAATGTTAATTATAGAATGTGAATTTGAATTTGAATTTTTTGAATACCTTAAAGCATATGTAATTATTACCATGATGTCAAATTAATGAAATATAGTAGTTATTTTTAATAAGATGAATAGCAATTTTGATATTTAGAATGCATATATATTAGTTCATATGTGTATTTTGTAGTTAATTATTAATTGTTAGTAATTAATTAGGTCTAAAAACTATTTTTTTTTTGTTTAGTGTGATATAGTAATAATAATGCTTTTATTGTAATATTGGAAACATGTATAAAAAAATCACTTCAATAGTTTTATAAGTAATTACTAATTATATATGGAATTTTTTATAGGTATATATATGTTTTAAATAAATAACTGTAGTGATATATATTGAAAATTAAAAAAATTAATTTATGGACGGTTATTACCTATCTCAAAAGATTGTCAAAAACCTATTGAAACAGCTGTTCAAATATATTTTGGAGTGACTATTAACTGTCCAAAAAAAAAAAAAAAAGTGTATAACCGTCCCAAAATTTTTTAGGGACAGTTACATTTTCCTATTAACAGTAAAAAAAAAACGTATTTTAAGGTCCGCGTACGAGACGATATGACAAAAAAAAAATCCCTAAAGACTTTTTGGGACGGTTAATAATTGTCCCTAAAGACAATTTTTGTAGTAGTGAATTGAGAGAATGAAAATAAAATAGACACAAGTATTTACGTAGTTCATCCAAAATAATTACGAGATACTCTACTAGCAAAGGCCAGAAGGAATTCATTATACCAAAAGATTTATAACTTCTCTCTAAATACAAAAAGAAAACAAGATACATCTCTCTCGTATAATAGGAGAAGACAATTAACCTCTCTTTTACAATGAGAAAGAAACTATTTCAAATGGGAAAATATTTAACAAATTTATAGCTTTGTGTTTGGAACGTTGGAATGCTTAGAATACTTGAGATTTTGGGATGAGATGCCTGGATGAGCAAATGAGCTCTTTGTTTATAGAGATTTTAATTGCTATTGTAACCACCATCATTTATTTCTCTTCTTTTTATTTGATTGCAACTATCATCTACTTCATTTGTTTTCTACACAAACCATTTATTGGTTGGCTCCTACCACCCACTTTTATTTGACTATCATTTTTAGCCATGTGAAAATGGCTTCAATTCTTACATTCTCCCACTTGAAGTCATCTTTCATGGTTAGCTCTTCCAACTATCTTTGCTCAAGCCTTGCTGCCTATGTCTATGCTAGGTCGTACGAGGATATACACCATACAAACTTGTCAGTATTGATTGGTTGTCATTACATCTGCTAGGTTCACATCGGTGTGAATCTTTTGCAGGTTTACACTTCCTTCCTCCACTTACTTCTCAAACTGAAGTGGTACTGAACCCTTATGTGCTTTGTTCGTGAATGAAATGTTGGATTTTTTGCAATATGCAAGGCACTCTAATTGTCACAAAATAAAACAATCTTCTTCCTGCTTGTGCCCGAGCTCCTCCAATAACCTTTGAATCTAAACTGTTTCCTTGCAAGCTTATGTAGCCACCATGGTTTTTGCGTTCATTGTAGATAAAGCCACAATAGTCTGCAATTTGGACACCCAGCTTATAGCTCCTCCTGTAAGTGTAAACACATAGCTCGTAGTAGATTTTATTTTATCGAGATCTCCTACAAAATCTGAATCCACATAACCCATTACAGTTAATTCTGATCCTCCAAAACATAATGCAACACTTGAGGTTCCTTTGATGTATCTAAGGATCCTCTTCATAGTGTTTTAATGCTCTCTACCAAGATTCACCATAAATCGACTATTTGATCCCATTGCTTGTGTACTGTCTGGTCTTGTACATATCATAGTGAACATCAAACTTGTCACTGTTGATGCATACGGTACTCGGTACATATCATTGCTACGAGACATAATTGAGGATAACTTGAAATTAACAGGAAGAGGGGGTAGAGATTGGCTTACAATCTTGCATGTTGAAGCGTTGTAAGATCTTGTTAAAGTAGTTTTTCTAGAAAAGCCTAATCTTTTATATTATTTCTATCTCGGTGAATCTGCATTCCTAGAATCTTGTTTGCTAGTCCCAAGTCCGTCATATCAAACTCCCTGCCGACTGAGCCTTTAATTCTTCGATTTGATCTTTGTTAGGGCATGCTACCAATATGTCGTTCACATATAACAACAAGATAATAAAGTCATTATCACCATCAAACCTTTTATAGTACGTACAATGGTCTGAACTGAGTCTATTGTATCCAAGGCTAATAATGAAGGAATCAAATCTCTTGTACCAACACCTTGGTGCCTGTTTGAGACCGTATAGAGATTTGTTCAACCTGCAAAACAAGTCCTCCTTGTTTCAACAAAACCTTATGTTGTAGCATATAGATTTCTTGTTCAAGTTCTCCATGAAGAAATGCAGTTTTTACATCCAACTGCTCCAGATGTAAGTTAAACATATCACATATAGACATGACTATTTAATCGTTGTAAGTAATACTACTGGGGAAAATATTTCATTGAAATCAATACCTTATTTTTGAGAATATCCTTTCACCACCAATCTTGCACGATACCGTTCCACTTGATCATTGCTATCTCCCTTGATCTTGTAGACCCATTTTTTACAAATGGATTTTCTTCCACATGGTAATGATATCAATTTCCAAGTCATGTTTTTATGTAGAGTTTCAATTTCTTCCTACAATACTATCATCTATAAAGATACATCTGAACTACTTGTAGCTTCATGGAAAGTTAATAGCTCTCCATCATGGGTTAAAAGATAGTCTACAACATTACTCTTAGTAACATACTTCGAGTGCCAAGTTGGCAGCCTTCTTTAACGAGTTCACTGGCAAACTTCTATAGCCTTAAACTCAACTGATTCTTGTACCTCATGTTATGATGCTGCTTTAGTAGAATCTGAAATTTCTTGTATTGAATTGTTTTCCACTTGAACTGTTGTAGTCTCTAAATTCTCATTCAATGTGTTATTGCCTTCATCTTTTGTTTGTAGTTGATCTTTTGTAAATATTACATCCCTGCTGATTATAAGCTTACGGGTAGTGGGATCCCCCAAGCGATACCCCTTGACAACATCAGCATACCCTAAGAACATACACTTAGATTTCGGATCCAACTTTAATTTTTCTGTCCAAAAGAAGTTGGAATGACTTGCAGTCCTCAACATAGCTCTTATCTTTTCTGCAAGAGTTATGTTCATCTGCTCTGCCACTCCATTTTGTTAAGGCATGTACATGACTGTGAACTTGAGAAAGTCCCAAATCGGTGAACAACCAAGTCTAGGTCATACAGACACCTAAGAATTAGCTCCTCTCGTACAAGCAGCGGAAAGCAAAAAATAGATAACAAGTAATTTGCAAATAAGTAGAGAAAGAAAATATCAGACAATAATGTAAAAGTAGTAAATACTTTCTAATCTTAGTATAGACTATATATGTGTCACTTATACCTTAGATACTTAGATTGTACTAACTCATGTAGCAGATCAAGCAAACACAACGATAGAACATGATAAACTCGTTTAAGATCCAATCCTAAGTGGTAACATCCATGGGTTGCTTAAGGTAACCACTCAGCAACCAAATTCACTAAATGAAAATAAATAGTTAATACAGACTCGATAAGGTAAGACGATAAAAACCTCTATCAGTTAAGGACCACCTGTCCTAACAGCTTAGGCTACTATCACCAGTTGTCATCATAGCTACTATGATCCACATTGAATCTAACTCACCTCCAAAGCCACACTACCAAGTAGTTGATGCAAGTACATGTGATCAGATTAGTGTAATCTAAACAAGATAATAAAATCCCAATAAATGAATTTTATGTACCCATCTCATATCAATAATACAAAAATATACTCAAGGTATTATTGACACGAAAATTCCACCTCATAACAACAATACAAAAACACACTCAACGTATTTATTATTATGGAAACACCATTTTATAAATGAGTTTTATATACGCTACCACCACCTCGTAGTTCAACACAAAAAAATACTCAATGTGTTGAAACTTTGGAATCACCTTTTGAAAATATTTAAATTCTAAGTGAACGAATTACCTCTTAATCACTAATATGAAAACACACTCAACGTATTAGTAATATGGGAAATAATATTTTTCAAATGCACCAAATGATATTTTCACAAGTTTTAAAAATATGCATTGCCAAATATGAAGTGTGAGAAATATATATAAAATGGTAAGAGAGAGGATAAGAGATGTGTATTGAAGGTGTGATAAATAAGAAAGAGTAGATAGGTTATTTATAGCTAATTTTTTTTAGCTTTTTGGACCCTCGTTGAGCACTTCTATGAGGCCTCACTGACCACCTTAGCGAACCCCTTATGAACTATCAGCAAGGTCCAACGAGCCACATATTCACCCTATGCACACTAATAGAGGCTTTGCCGACCACCTCGATGAGCTGTCGGTGAGACCTCCACGAGGCCCCAGCAAACCACTAAAATTAAGTTTTTTAAAGAAAAACTTCACCAAATAAAAAGCCATAAACACCCACAAACTTAGAGAAATAAATATACGTAAAAACACATTTAAACATACAATCTATATGCTCCCAACCACCCCGTAGTGTGTGTATCATACATACGTATTAAGATCTACGTGAATATGTGCGGTATTGATCACAAGTAAAGCACTATACACAAAGGTAGACAAAACACTAAGTAAAATAAACAGATTCTGTGTTTTGCTCACGAGAATGCCAACAAAGATACAAAGAGATTTACAGGACTTACAGAACTGTCTTTTGTTACCTTATGGCTTACAAATTGCAAAAAACTTGTTGTCTATATAATTTCTTTCATTATACATCCTTAAACACTTGATCTTATTCCCAAATTCAAGTTCCACATGTGTTTTGAAGTCTTTGAACACTTGATATACATATGACTTCTTGATTGGATACACCCAACATCTCCTAGAGTAATCATCAATGAAAGCTATTAATCGAAATGAGAATCATTCAGGGTATTATTGTATTTGGTTTGACTGTACTTTGTAATAGAATGTAAAGGGATTACAACAGTAGCAGTAATCCTCATTACGCTTGCTGCCCTTAGAAATACGGTATAATGCTCTATTTTTCTTACAATTTGTATAATTATTTATGAATTTTTTGCTTATTTTATCTTTTTTAGTAATAAAAAAAAGTTTATTTTTTAATTTTATTTCATTTATAATTTTATAATATTTATTTTAATATTATTATTTATTTTGATTACATTTCTTAAACAAACATTGTAATAGTAATACTGTTTCCTTTACATTAATTTAATTCTATTATAATTATTATTTTAATTATTTTTACATTCAACGAACCAAATGCCACCTAAGTACTTTGCACCTCTTAGGGACATATATGATGATTCCCATACATTAGAATGAATCAAGTCTAAATGCCTTTACTCCTTGCATAAAAAAATGTTAAATTTCAATCTACTGCTTACTTGTAACACAATGCTCATCAAAAGGTAGATTTACCAATTGGATCCCTAAAACAACTTTTTGTCAGAGAGAATCTTTAAACCTCATTTTGACATGTGGCCTAATTTGAGATGCCACATCGTTGTTGATTCTTCTCCTTTATTTGTTGACACAACACACGCATTACCTTCTTGTAGTGTTTCATCTTTATGCATAAATAGATTCTCTGTGATCTTTTCTGCCTTCAAAACCACATGCGCACCTTTGAAGATTTTCATGATCCCATTTTGGACATAGGTCTTGCATCCAAGATTGTCCATCTACCCCAAAGATAATAGATTCTTTTTCAAGCCCTTCACGATCGTACCTCCTGAAAAGTGCGAACTGTACCATCAAACATTTTTATTTTGATAGTACCAATACTAGCGATTTTCAAAGCATGATCATCATCCATGTGTACATAACCTTCTAAGATTGGTTCATATTTGTGGAACCACTCTCTCTAAGATGTCAAGTGCTATGTTGTTCTTAAGTCTAGTAACCAGATGTCAGAAAACTACTTTCTGCCTCCATCTTCCACTGTAACCTCGCTGTATAAGACTTCACCATTATCAGGGATACTTGCTACATTTCCTTGAGCATTTGATGGCTCAGGGTCTCCATTCTTTCTTTTACTCCAACAATTCTTTTTAACATGTCTGATGGTCAACCAAAGCTCTGATACTACTGGCAAAGCTCTGATACTACTGGCAAAGGCCAGAAGGAATTCACTATACTCAAAGATTTATAACTTCTCTCTAAATACAAGGAGAGAACAAGATATATCTTTCTCTTATAAGAGGAGAATACAATTAACCTCTTCATCACAATGAGGAAAGAACTATTTCAAGTGGGAAAATATTTCACAAACTTATAGTTTGGTGTTTGAAAGTTGGAATGCTAATACTCGAGATTTTGGGATGTGATGCTTGGATGAGCTTTCTATTTATAGAGATTTTAATTAACTATTGTACCTACCATAATTTATTTATCTTCCTTCATCTTCTTTGATTGCAACTACCACCTACTTCATTTACTCCAACTATCATCAACTTCATTTATTTCAACTACTATTTACTTCATTTATTTTCTACACAAATCATTTATTGGTTAGCTCCTACCACACACTTTTATTTTACTCTCATTTTTAGTCATGTGAAAATGGCTTCAACTCTAATATCTCTTAATTTTAGGAAGATTTGTTAGCATCCCTCACATTATATAAACTAACTTACCAACACAATTGTATCTCTATAAATATTGTATCACTCATGCTAAAAATATTAAGCCATTTCTCATAGCTATTTTAAACTTCATATGATATCAGAGCCTCTTGCTCCAAAACAAGATTAATAAATTGATCAGCCTTCGTTCTACCTATCTTTCCATCCTCACAAAACATCACTCCTCTACCAATACTCCTACTGAAACTCCAGTTGTGATTCCTTTGGGAAGCAACACTCAAACCACATCACTTATCTCTCTTAATGTTGCTAATAACGTACCCTTCAAACTTTCTAAAGGTGGTAATTATGCTTCATGGAAAGCCCAATTCACCAACCTGCTATTTGGATATGACTTACTAGGTTATGTTGATAGAACAAACCCATGCCCTAGATAATAAAGCCATTCCTACAAACTTTGGCAGTGACAAGATTACCTTATCCTGCTAGGTATTCAGGTTATAGTCAATGGTACAATTGCACCATTGATTAATTCATGTGAAATAGCTACTACAACATGGAAGAAATATGAGGTTACTTTTGCAAACAAATCCAGTACTAGGATGCTAACTCTTTTATTGACTCTCATGAAAAACTCGAAGGAAGGGCTCTCTATAGATGAATATGTAAGTCCCTTTGAGTCTTTGTTAGTGTTCCTATGTGTAAAACACGAAATCTGTTTATTTAACTTAGTATTTTTGTTTAACTCTTTGTACGATACTTAGATTGTGATTAGTATCACATACACCTAAGTAGATTTCAAACACTGTATATGTTTGCCTGTTACATATACCATAGGGTGATTGGGAGCGCGTAGTATGCATGTTTTAGTGTGTTTTTATCCTTCCTTTTGTTTTACTAAATTTGGGTATTTATGAAAGTTTTTCTCTTTAAGTTTTTTCTTGAAAAAATCAATTTACTTAAGCTTGTTGAGGCATCACATGGTGTTTATCAAAGGGGGTTGGCAGAGTTATTTTATTCATTTTTCTAACCGCTGGACCTGGCAATGAGCTCACTGGCATCTTGCAGAGCCAAAAACTTAATATGCTAAACCGTAAGTATACTGGACACTTACAAGTGATAAGTATTTTTAGAAACAAGTGTCAAATCCATGAGAAAAAAGTACCAATGGCAACCGAGTACCAATAGGAATATTAAGACTACTTTCTCGACAACGAAAGATAACGACTATAACTAAACAACTAATACTTTAAGCAAACACAAACTCAAAATAATATGATTCAGAGATAATCTATGAAGTCATTAATTCCCCAATCTCCTAATCATGTGCATCATTAAATTTCTCCCCAACTAACTAGCAACAAATTATATGATCAATTGACCCTAAACTATGCATTCATTTCTTTCTTAAGTAAACTACATACAATATATTGGGCATGAAATAACACGTGTCAAATGGCACGCTCCTATTGGTCCTACTCAATAATATGACCCGTAGACCAGCCTAGTGAGCCCTGAGTGAGTAGATAAGCCTAATTGCTAGATAAATGACTATCAGATAACTAAGTGCCAAATATTCCCTAATTATTAGATAAGAGATAATTACATAGAGATAACTTCCATTGTCAGGATAAGTCTATCTCTTCGGGTAAGTAACCGATAATAGGTATATCACTTTTCCTATATATATGAACCTTGTACATAGTCACACACATGTATGATGTTAATAACGACATAACCAATAATACACATAGCTCATATATTCTCTCTATCTACACTTCTCCCTGTTATCATGGAGTTGAGGCTTAGGTCTCCTCCACCATCGCCATTACCTGAATTGACTTAAGCATTGGAGGGCCAAAGGCCACCACACCCTGTGATGGTCCAAGGTCTTAACGTGTTTTCTCTGTTTACAGGTTCTTAGCAAGGAGAAGTGTACCCCCATTCTGATGTTAACAAAAAAAGGTATTAACAATTAGTGCTGTTTGTGGGAACAAAGTGTGTTCTATTAGCTGACAACTCACAAAGAGAATTTTAGGAGCCATTGTTGTCTTCTCCACCAGATTTGAGAAGAAAAATCTAAGAAAAATAGTTTGTTGGAGTGCCCCAACAGAAGTTGAGTGAGTGCCCCAACAAAAGTGATGCACAAAGACTTGATAGTCAAATTTTGTATTTGTAATAAGCTCGCAAATGCACGAATAACTTGTAATAAGTGATAAGTATACTCTCAAGATAGTCTCTCAAGGAATTGAGGTGATTTTAAAATATTATTTATTTTCTTATTTAGTTGAACAAACAATCCTAAACACTTTAACAATTCTCGGTTGGTACAAAATATCGTAAATTCTATAACTAAAATAAAGTGCAAATAAAAGTAATCACAACCAAGGTGGGGATGATGGATGTAAATGAGAATCTTAGTTTATTATCCATTCATGAAAAGAACAAATTAAGTAATTAAATTAAAAGTTAGATTTAATGATTTTTTCGCTAAACCTAAAAAATTCCAAATCAATGGTAGTTTTAACTACAATCAATTAATTAACGTTTTTGATTCAGATCGTTAATTAATCAATTGGAATTAGCTCAAGAAAATATTATAATTACCTAATCTAACGCAAATCAATGCAATTAAATTAGGCACTTGTTCATAATGCACAATCAAGCAAAGATGACATTTCTAATGCTTAAATTCTAACATATTCTCTATAACTACAAATCAAGACTTGGCCCATTATTAATTCATAATCAGAAATATGAAGAACATGAACAAGAATTAAATCCAAAAATCAATTATCATTAAATTACAAAATTGTTCTTCCAATCATTGGAAGCAATACTAATATTTCAAATACATAAATTAGCCAACCATAACTAAATTGGTATTAATCAATTTAGTTATAGGAGGCAAACCACAAAATCAAAGAGAAGAAAATTATATTACAATAAAAATACCCCAATGAATCCTCTAGCTCCAATTCCTTGAAGTTGGTTGATCCCCTTTCTCAATTCCTTGGAGTAGCTTCAACAATGAAAGGTCTTCTCTTGATTTTGGGTGGAAACCCTTGCTAAAACAGCAGCTAAGGTGGGAAAGAAAATGGTTGTGAAAGCTTGTGTTTGGGAGAGGTATAATGTGGTATTTATAGGAGGAGTGAAGTGGCACACGTGTGTTAGGGTTTCTGGGAAATTTTGGCACGAGGGCCGTGGCACACATTTTCTCATGCTGCAGCGCACATTTTCTCCTACCGCGGCGCAAGTTGAATTTTTTTTCCCAGGATGAAACCCGAGAGCTCCTCACCGCGGCACACATATTTCTTTGCCACGGCTAGCCTTGTTGTGCAGATCCCTTTCAGAATTTCTAATTCCTAATGTAAGGGTTACATTCTTCTCTCTTATTTGTTACCCCTTACCTAATAAACGATGTACAATGTAAGGCTTACATTCTCTAGCTTTTGTTACTCCATTTTCACTCATTTTGAGTCATTTCAATCCAATATTCTTCTAAGAGTCCAAAAACCTACAAAACACATTAATACCTTCCAAAACATGAAAATAATAAAATAAAACAAAAAATGAATGCTTAAAAATATAAAAAAAAAAACATAAGTCAAAATAGTGTTCATCAAAAAGTTGAATGAGTGCCCCCACAAAAGTTGATTGAGTGCCCTACAAAAATCTCTCGTACAAACTCCACCCTTTATCTTCGTGAAAAAGATGAATCCTCCCACAAGTTTTGGAACTCCACTTTGTAATATAACTAAGAAGATCCACTATATGCTCAATCGCCCGTGCTCCCAAAGCCTGTCAACACAACAGGCCGTACACTTGCCGCGGTTCGCCCAAATTAGGGCTTGACCCACTTGTCAGAGGTGAGCACAAACTAAAGCTTGTCAAGATGTGATGGAAAACACATTCAAAACTACCTTAGGATGCCTCCATGAACCATGAGATCTAGAATTAAATTTAATATGTGGAAAAAATAAAGGATATCACCGTCATAAAATATCGCATACAAGACATATCGTAAAACGGGAGTATGGCTCCTATAGCCACCGCCACCAAATATAGCTATGAGAGATCCCATGAATTGTAAAAATATTACAACAGAAATGAAAAAATATGAAATGAAAAATATACCCCTTAAATAACCCACAGTTGATACATCCCAATCCCCCTAACCGAACTTCATATTTTTTTCAAAACATCCACCCACCGCTGCGCCCAAATACCACCAGCCAATCCACCAATCGAGGTCACACTGCCACCTACTGCAACGGAGGACTAATTCCAACCGATGACTACTTCTCCAAACCAGTTTCTGCAAACTATTTTATTTTCAAATTTTAGGTATTTTTCAATGTATTTTTTTTACTTTATATGTATTATATTCGTAGATAAATTAAATTATTTGATATATATTGAAATGCATTTCTTTTTATTTCTCAATTTTATGTATTTCTTACAATACACTAATGAATTTTAGGTTAAGATTATAAATGAGACGGGGTAGGAGACAATGAATAGTGTCAAGAAAATATTCAGTAGGTTCAGTAGGGGTTACCAAACCATACTATTATATTCGATAAGTTGTACCGAATATAACTGTATGGTTCGATAACCCCTATCAAACCTACTGAATATTTTCATGACACCCCTACCGAACCTAATTTAAATTTACATTCGACCTACCGAACCACCCTAGTTTATACTGAATGAGTATTTACTATTTTTTTGTAAATGTTCATGATATATTCATTGATTTAACAACTAATTTTTTATTTTAGGTATGAGTAAAATACCTCAAATTGCTTCGCATAGGAAAAAAAATGAAGAATTGTATGAAGCACATGGACTTGTATATAGAAGAAGAAAAACTAGGCAAATGGACATAGCCGGGCCTTTAAATGTTCAGGCAATAGTAAATCTTTCCACAGAGTTTGTAAAGGATCAATCCAGAATTAGGGATCATTTTTTAACACATGGGCAAGATAATTATACTGTAGAGATGACAGTAGAGCATGAGATCGAACATGATGATGTTCATAAAGACCCTTCATCCCCCAATTGGTCCATTGAATATGTCTGTGTTGAAGAGTTTCAAAACTCACATTGCATATAAAATTTGGAACAAGACTGTAAGTAATTTATTTTTAAATTTAATAGTTGAATTTATAATTATAATTTTATTTTAATTGTTTATAATTTTCTCTGTATTTAGGATGATTGTAAGTTATTAAGACTTATTGGTCATTCTGTTGGACAAAGTGACTGGGATCTCAATCAACCTCATCATTAGCATATTGTGCATCACATATATCATTTAGGCCTTGCATCATGTAAGGTTTATTTTGTATTGGCAATTTTCGTGGACAAAATGTTTGATTGTAATCTAGAGTAAGAGTTCACCGTCTAATCAGACGATACATGATGATGGAGTCACCAAGCTTGCAATGCCCATATGACAGGTAAAATATTCTATCATGCATACATCTTCACACAATTATGCACTACACTTAGTATGGATCGTAATGAAAAATAAATTGTGCACATGTTGGTCGATCGATCGAGTGTATAGTTCGATCGATAGAAGTTATAGATCAATCGAGCGTGAAACGACTTCGATCTAGATGCTCTCGGGTTGAATTAGATCGATCGAGAAAATTGGTTGATCGATCGAGTCATGCGTTGATCGATCGATCGAATGAGGTCTTCGATCGATCGAGGCATGTGCGATCGATTGAGTATAGACCGACTTATCTCTAACTGCTCTCGGGTTTGAAATTGCATGGTTAGATCGATCGAAGTTTTTGGATCGATCGATCGAGGCTTTGGATCGATCGATCGAGATCTGGTTAGATCGATCGAGTATCTTTTTCAGTTCTTCTACAACTCTTTTTAGTTTGACCCATATGTTACTTTTACCAATTTGACTCATTTAATATTAAATGCAAAATCCTTATATGAGTAGAATTGTTGTGAAAGTTAGAATCCTTGTATGAGTAGAATTCTTGTGAAAGCAAAATCCTGATATGAATCATTGTATGAGTAGAATTCTTTTGAGAACTAAATCCTGATATGAGTAGAGTTGTAGTCCATTGCAAATCCTCTTTCAAGTTAAATTGGACTCTATATAAGTGATGCTTGTTTGTGCATAATGACCACCACACACAAACTAATATTTTCGATATATGATTTGAGCTTCTGAGAATTATCTTTCATAATATTTAGAATTGCATGATATTTCTAGAGTTTACTAGTTGATTTGTTTTTACATCGTATGCTGTTGAATCTGCTAGTTAGGGTTTTTTCATTGTTTGAATTCGCTCTAGGACACACTTTGCACTTGTGCTATTTGTGCTAACGTTTCAGGTGACGTGTTCGGTATTTCGTGTGACTCGAAATTACCGAAGTTGACGGGTTCGATTGATCTTGTGGGACTCAAGTAGATCGGAACGTTGGTCCGGATCCAGACACCTAGCTTGTGGAGGCTATGAAAGGAGCGGCGACTCGTAAGTAAATTACAGAAAGAGGGATCTATCTGTGAAGGGTAGTTCTAGGACCTATGGTTGTAATTGAACATTGATTTTCATAGTGGATAGTTAGGTGGTCCGGTGGATCGGTGGTTTTTCTCTTAGGTCATTGGAGTGGCCTAGGTTGTTTCCACCTAAAAATATCGTGTGCTATTTTTTATTATGCATTTTATCTTTACACGCGATTACATGTCTGGCCGTTGTGATTAGGTTACATAATTAATTGTTGTTAAAATTGAAAATAACCTATTCACCCCCCTCTAGGTATATTTGATCCGTGATTAAAAACTTTCAATTGGTATCAGAGCGGGTCACTAGATAGACTTAGTGTTGCCTAGGACCTTATTATGGATCATTTGAGAGAGGGTTCTTTTACAACCCGTCCACCTTACTTTGATGGGTTTAACTACCCATATTGGAAAGCTCGTATGAGAGCATTTTTACGTTCCTTAGATGAAAGTGTGTGGAATTCTGTGCTTTATGGTTGGGAACCACCTACGGTTACCAAGGATAATGTAGTCACACTTAAACCTAGGATGGATTGGACTACTCAAGATAAAATTGGTAGTGGTTGGAATCAAAAGGGTATCAATGCTATTTTTAGTGCTGTGTCGCCGGATGAATTCCGACGTATTTCTAATATTGAAACTGCTAAGGTTGCCTGGGATACTTTAGAGGTTGCCCATGAGGGCACGTCCCAAGTTAAACGAACAAAACTTCGCATGCTAGCTACTAAGTTTGAAAATCTTAGAATGGAGGAGGATGAAATGTTTTCTGAGTTTTATGCTAATTTATGTGATATTGCTAACTCTTCTTCAAATATTGGAGATAAAATTGATGAACGCAGGTTAGTTCAAAAAGTCTTACGCTCACTACCAGAATGCTTTCAAGCAAAGGTTACGGCAATAGAGGAAAGCAAAGACATTGACACCATCAAGATTGAAGAACTCGTTGGTTCAATTCAAACATTTGAGATGAATCTTCGAACACCCAAAAGGAACATTGGTATTGCTCTCAAAACCACCAATGATGATGATGGTGATAGTGATGATATAGAAGATGAAGATCTACTCACCCTAGCTAGAAAACTCAAGAAAATGTTGAACAGAAAGGATCTACAGATTAAAGAAAACTCAAGAGATCGTAAGGGAAGAGAATTCGTGCCAATGAATTCAGAAGGTAAGAAAACTAAACCCAATGGACCTAAATGTTTTGAATGCAATGGTTTTGGTCATTATGCAGCTGAGTGTGCCAATAAGAAGAAGAAAATAAGAAAAGCTTTCAATGCTACCCTTAGTGACACAGAAAGTGATGAAGACCAAGCTAGTGGTTCAGAAAATGTTAACTCTAACTACGTAGCTTTTACAGCAACTGTTGGTGGATACTCCAGTGAGTCAGACCTTGACTCAGATGATGAGGGAAGTAAATCTATTCTTGCTAAATTTAATGCAAACAGTTTTGAAGAATTATTTATTGATTTAATTAACTGCAAGAAAGAAAAAGATAAGCTTCTCATAACTGTAACAAAGCTGAATGATCAAATCAATTCGCAAGACCTTAATTTGTCAGTTTTAGAAAAAGAAAAAGTTGAATTGTCTGAGTATGTTGACAAGTTGAGTTTGAGTCTTGCAGGTATCAAACAAGAAAATTCAAAGCTTGTGCAGGAATTGGAGCAATCAAAGGAAACTGTGAAGAGATTAACTATTGGAGCTGAACGACTAGATAAGATGTTGAGCATTGGTAAGTCATATGGTGATACACGTGGTCTTGGATTCTTAGATGAAAGCTGTACACCTTCCACTTCAAAAACTACATTCGTAAGGCCTTCTAACTCTACTTCTACTGCTACTAATTTTACACAAACACCCACTACAACTGTAGTAACTAAAACTGTTAAGTTTGTTCCTATTTGTCATCATTGTGGTAGAAAAGGCCATATTCGACCTAATTGTAGATTTTTGATGAATGCTCTTCGATCTAATAATTATCTTCATGATTATAGCTATAGAACTCATAATTATCATCCTACCATGCATATGTTGAATTTGAATAGGAAAGATGAGTCTAAGAGTATGTTTTTAAAACCTAATGCAATTAAATCTCAACCCAAAAACATAGAGAAGTCAAAATTCATGAAAATTTGGGTTAGGAAAGATTGCATGTTTCCTGTCATTTGATCATTATTGCTAGCTCACCTAGGTACTTTTGTTTGAGTGCTTAAATGACCTAGGTGAGTATTTTCATAGGTTTATTTTGTTTTTGTTGTTAGAATTTTTTTTTTAAGATTGTTTAAAAAAAAAAAAAAACTACAAGGTATTGGATTCAGATAATACTTATACTTATACAACCTTATCTTTTGTAGCTTATTTTGATTCTCATTGTATATTCAATGCTACATTTCAAAATTCTGTACATATTTACATTATTTCCATGTGATGACACTATTGACTGAACTTATTCACACACTCACTGAACACTCATGTATGTCATCGATGAAATTTATGATTAATTTTGAAAGACTCTAAGATTTGAGCTAATCTTGACTGCGAAATTATATTGAGTTCTATTTTTTATCTTTTAAAATATTTCATCTTAGGGAGACAACTAGTATTGAGAGGGCTACCTACTATGATGTGTGCAGCTACCGTAGTGAGCGGAGAGGGCTACCTCATAACTAGTGTGAAAGTCATCATATTAGATTTATTGCTCGTACATGTTTAAAAAAGAATATAAATAATTAAGAAATTTCATTTGACATACAAAAAGAAAGAGCAAAAAGGTTTTAAAAAAAAATAATAAGAAATCTCCTTTTGATAGACATATTTTATTATGTAAGAATGAAGACTCAATTATAATTTAGCATGATAGATGAAATTATTTTCTTTTGAGTCTCTTATAATTGGTTATAAATGAATTTATTAAAATGCAAGTGGAGTTCACATTGTATACTACTTTAAGTGAATGTCAATATATCATTATATGTGTTAGTGTGCTTGTGTGACCTATTTATTTTACTTGCTAATAATACAATGAATGATCAAAATTTAAGCAAAAATAATTTTTCAATTGGTTATATGTTTATTCGTCTTAAATGAGTTTATTGCTTTGTAGTAAAAAATAAATAAATAAATAAAATAAAATAAAAATATTTTTTTGTTTTCTTTTAAATTTGTTTTACGTCTAGAGAGTCATAGAGCTTAGGGGGAGTCATTGCATACACATTTCATTATTCTTCTTTTGACTTATGCAATTCCTCCTACATGCTTTGGACATATACATGTGTGATCATATGCATTTTTAGCCCACTAAGATAATTGTTAAACTTTAGGGAGAGTGATCCATATCATCTTAACTGTTTCATGATTTGTCAATTTCGTATGTCAAAAAGGGGGAGAAAGATTCATGCTGCTATGGAGATTGGATTTAGGGGGAGATATTGGATTGATAAGATTCATGCTGCTATGGAGATTGGATTTAGGGGGAGATATTGGATTCATTAATTGTGCACATACACTACGTTTCATTCGCACCTTTATGTACACTGAACTAATCAACAATGAGGCTTTCAAGCCAAATTTGTGTGCTATTTGTTTGTCTAATTTCAGTGGACTGAGCGTATCAAGTATCAAGCGAAGATGGTCCACCAGATCATAGATAGTTCCACTGATGTAATTGATGTAATGATATTTTAGCTATGAGCGCTATGTAGTGAGAGAGTGGTTTTGTCACACGAAAATGCCAAAGGGGGAGATTGTAAGGTTTATTTGTATTGGCAATTTTCGTGGACAAAATGTTTGATTGTAATCTAGAGTAAGAGTTCACCGTCTAATCAGACGATACATGATGATGGAGTCACCAAGCTTGCAATGCCCATATGACAGGTAAAATATTCTATCATGCATACATCTTCACACAATTGTGCACTACACTTAGTATGGATCGTAATGAAAAATAAATTGTGCACATGTTGGTCGATCGATCGAGTGTATAGTTCGATCGATAGAAGTTATAGATCAATCGAGCGTGAAACGACTTCGATCTAGGTGCTCTCGGGTTGAAATAGATCGATCGAGAAAATTGGTCGATCGATCGAGTCATGCGTTGATCGATCGATCGAATGAGGTCTTCGATCGAACGAGGCATGTGCGATCGATCGAGTATAGACCGACTTCAATCTAACTGCTCTCGAGTTTGAAATTGCATGGTTAGATCGATCGAAGTTTTTGGATCGATCGATCGAGGCTTTGGATCGATCGATCGAGATCTGGTTAGATCGATCGAGTATCTTTTTCAGTTCTTCTACAACTCTTTTTAGTTTGACCCATATGTTACTTTTACCAATTTGACTCATTTAATATTAAATGCAAAATCCTTATATGAGTAGAATTGTTGTGAAAGTTAGAATCCTTGTATGAGTAGAATTCTTGTGAAAGCAAAATCCTGATATGAATCATTGTATGAGTAGAATTCTTTTGAGAACTAAATCCTGATATGAGTAGAGTTGTAGTCCATTGCAAATCCTCTTTCAAGTTAAATTGGACTCTATATAAGTGATGCTTGTTTGTGCATAATGACCACCACACACAAACTAATATTTTCGATATATGATTTGAGCTTCTGAGAATTGTCTTTCATGATATTTAGAATTGCATGATATTTCTAGAGTTTACTAGTTGATTTGTTTTTACATCGTATGCTGTTGAATCTGCTAGTTAGGGTTTTTTCATTGTTTGAATCCGCTCTAGGACACACTTTGCACTTGTGCTATTTGTGCTAACGTTTCAAGTGACGTGTTCGATATTTCGTGTGACTCGAAATTACCGAAGTTGACGGGTTCGATTGATCTTGTGGGACTCAAGTAGATCGGAACGTTGGTCCGGATCCAGACACCTAGCTTGTGGAGGCTATGAAAGGAGTGGCGGCTCGTAAGTAAATTACAGAAAGAGGGATCTATCTGTGAAGGGTAGTTCTAGGACCTATGGTTGTAATTGAACATTGATTTTCATAGTGGATAGTTAGGTGGTCCGGTGGATCGGTGGTTTTCCTCTTAGGTCATTGGAGTGGCCTAGGTTGTTTCCAGCTAAAAATATCGTGTGTTATTTTTTATTCCGCATTTTATCTTTACACGCGATTGCATGTCTGGCCATTGTGATTAGGTTACATAATTAATTATTGTTAAAATTGAAAATAACCTATTCACCCCCCTCTAGGTATATTTGATCCGTGATTAAAAACTTTCACATCATTATACCATGCCACATACAAACATGCTGACAAGGTATTGGTATCAGTATTTCTTGAGAGATGGCATCTAGAGACCAACACATTTTACATGCTATTTGGTGATATGCCTATCACTCTTTTTGATATACAACAACTATTGGACCTCCGGGTTATAGGAAATGTTTGTACTGGAAGGAAATTAAGTATGAGTGATGCTATTTCACTTCTTGTGGAAGCATTAGGAGTTAGTACAAATGTAGCAAAGTCTTAGCTGAGTCAAAAAAGATTATATGTCAAACTAAGTTAGTTGAGGACTCTTTTTACTTCTACTAATGACCAACAAGATGACTAGGTGGTTAGAACATTCTTGCTACATCTTTTAGGATGTACACTATTTGTTGATAAAATTGAAAATAATGTACCAGTTTCTTAGTCGACATTGTTGACAGACATAGACAGTATACATGAGTATGCTTAGGGAGCAGCTGCATTGGCTTATTTATACCGACAGTTGGGGACAGCTAGTAGATATGATGCCATGAAAATATCTAAATATTTTACTTTGCTACAAGCATGGATTTACAAGCATATTCTCATATGCGCTCCATCGCTAAACCCAAACTACACTAGCCAACTTCCTCATGTACGGTGTTGCGGGTTGTACACCCGTGCTTCTATAAATAATAAGTTGTTGGAAGAGTTGAGAGAGACACTTGATGATCTAACAGCATATGACGTATGTTACTCTTATTTTATGTTTAATTAGTTCATTGAGTTATTTTATTTTATGCTTATTAATTTATGTTTATATTTTCATTTGTCAGGTTATTTGGTATTCATATTGCACCGAGATTCCAAAGATAACGTTTTTTCATGGATGCATCCATTTTCTTGAAGTCGTCGAACCTTATCAAAGTCATAGAGTCTTGTGCCAATTTAAACATATTCAGACTATTTCACCTAATCTAGTTGAGCCTTTTAAAGTACATAGAGGGTCCAACCCTAAGATGTACAAGGTGGAGTTTCATTTTGCAGATTAGTATTGGACAAGTTAGGATAGTCATGTATTATCTCAACAATCTAGAGGTGAAATTGTTCTTCAGGTTACATGCAATGGTATGAAAATGTATCTCATATGAGAGTGCAAAATCCAATACATAGATTAACACTTGGTAGGACAATGACTCAAACATACCGTGTAAGCCAACATTCATAACGAGATGTGGCTGTTAGTAATCACTGACATAATAGTTACTTCTAACTTTACATGCTTTTATCACATAAACTAATCATTATTATTTTTTGTATTTGTTAGGGTGTGCGAGAAGCATTATATATTGTTGAGCTTCCTTTATCAAAAGAAAAAGAGTAACCATAAAAAAATGGTACAAGAAATTCAAGAAGGTTAAAAAAATCTTACAAGGATGTGTTAGTTCATCAGCTATAAATACTCATCAGCCATGTTGATTTTTTGTTAGTTATTTGTACTTGACGTTTAAAGTAATAAAATGTATTTAATTTGAAAGCTTTTTATCACATTAATATCAACTATTTCTACTTAATGATATAAATTGTTTCTTTCAGAATTTATATTCAATAAATTCATAAATTTAAATTGGTAAAACTCTTAATATAAAATGAACTAAATATCGCAATCCAAGTCAAATATAATATTCAAATTTTTAATTATACTACTCGAAGATGAATTGTAATCTTCAATCTGCTTTGCATATGGTATAATCCAACCTTGTGCACATGGTTTAAAAAATGTATGCCAAGCTAAGTGAATAAGTGGTATTAGAGCTTCTAGTTGCAAATCTACCTGTATTGTATGAAATTAATAAAATCAATATATATCTGATTAATTATATAGTTATAGTATAAATATTAAAATCAAATCTACCTCCACAAAATGATTCTCATTGACAAAATATATAGAAATTATTGATTGGTAGGTGTCTCAGACCAAAGAAGGAGAAAATTCCATGAGCCATATAAACTAAATGCAACAACAACAACATTATATGTGGAAAAAATGATATGTCCCATGTCTGGTAATGTCATATATTTTTCAGAACCACAACCTCCATTGAAATGAGAAAATTTATGAACGAACTCCTCCGTTACTTCGAGATTATCATACAAGCAAGTATAATCATCGTAATGATTTTGTATTTCACTGAACATGTCAATCTTAACTTGAGGCCATGATTTCTCCCTAAATCTAAGTCCAATGGCTATAACTCTAAACTCATAATTACCATCTCTTGATACGTCATTAAATCTCCTTACATATGGTTTGATTTCAATAGGCAATTGAGATATATTTGGCGAAGACACAATTAGTTGAGCTCTTTTAATAGGTAAGTTTCTCTTTCTTGTGAATTGTGCTCTACTCAAAGATACAATTATTTGGGAACCATGATCTATATCAAATGCCTTCTCAACTATAGCATACTCAAAACCTGTAGGATCTCTTCGTGTAGAACATTCAGCCTTAGTAAGACGACCTTTATGAGCTTGTTTCACTAGTGATTCATCCAAATTAGTTGTACTTGGATTCGCTAAGATACTGATGCCCTGTACATCTGAATTTTTACATTCTTGTCACTACAATGAAAGCGTCTCATGAACTTCTCATACAAATAGTTGCAATCTAAATCTAAATCATCATCTTGTGATGTGGGTGCAAAACTGAGTTTCTTCCAATAAAAATGAAGTAAAGACAACTCAATAGGATGACTCAATCGTTTGTATTGGTCAATGACATGAGCATATGGTAGTCCATGAGTTCGAAGCTTCGCACACCCACAAGTTATAGCATCAAATGATATCTGATCTGCTCTCTCAGATTCATTAAAAATAATTTCTAGTGTCTTACGTGAAACACATCCTCTTAACTCCTTATATACTCGTGCTTCAAAAGTTGTTGGAGTGTAGTCAAGCTCATCTCAAAGGAAGCTTTAATCTGTGTATGTTGGAGCTTGAGTAACTAGTGAATGTTATCCCAATTTGACACTAAGTTTCCTTGTGATATCTTCAATTTTCGTTTCAACACAACATGTGCACTTTCTGCCATGTTTGTTGTTAAACTTTCTAAATGCATATGTAAATTTGTCTAAGATTAAACAAATTTTTGTTTGTATGGATTGAGCCATACATTATTCACATAATGTATTTCCTAATACATTTTTGGAGATATGTCATCTACGAAAATGGTGAGCAGATGTAGGGAACACTTCTGTGACTACATTCATAAGAGCTTTCTCTCTATCTGTTAAGATGACACTGAGCATAGAGCTTGTATACATCAATGATTTCAATCTCTCCAATATCCAGTGATAATTATCCTCTTTTTCAAATCAAGATATGCACACGCAATAGAGAATGTCATATTTGTATAAGTAACCCCAACAATCTCAAGAAGCGGCAATTTGTATTTTAGTCTTGTAGGTGCAATCCATGATAATCGTACAAGGAAAAGCTCTTAACAAATCAATGGAGACTAGATAAGCAAAAAAAAAAAGGTCTGTAATAACCTCATCAATATCATTGCTCCTATGCCACTCCATATAATTGTGAATAACCAATAAATGCATCAATTTTTAGAAAATTGACTTTTTATCTTAAGTCTATGTTTTTTATGAGCATTGTATATATGTTTCATTGTACTACAATTTTGCTCATTATTTTGCTTCATCCTATACAAAATGTGCTTTGGCCTAACATTACACTTTGTCATATCAACTAGCAAATTCATCTCTTCATTATTGAGTCTTCCGGCATGTGGATGACCTTCAAGATATCGTGTCAATCGGTGATTATGTGTACTATAACTAACTGTCAACTTTCAGTGAGAACTATTTTCAATCATCCTTCTTTTTAAAGAAAACGGGAAATTACATTTTTTTGTTCCAATTCATTTCTCCTTCTCATCCTCTTTTTTATCTTTGGGTCTTTCAATTTTGCTTTAAAACAATAGACTTCACTTATTTCACATGTAAAATCAATCCTAGGTATCCTACCATTTGAACCTGTGTTGAACTTTTTCATCACAACGACCATCCCATTACTTGTCCCATTAGACTTCATCCATAAGATCAACTCTTCTTTTAAAATAAACACCTATAGTAAAATAACATAAATTAATATATTCAAATTACGTAATGCATAATATTTATTAAAAATATATAAGATATCTCACTTTATCTGTTTCGAATAATTTAGTACAGTCAATACTTTGTCCATCTTGTAATTCGTATGCTAAATCTTATAAAAAATTATAATTACTTTTTTTCACAAAGGTTCGGTAGAGAAGTATGAAAAATTTACAAAAAGTTAGGTAGGGGTGCCGAACCTAAGAAAGATGTTTGGTAGAAATGTATGGACAATTTTGAAAAGGTTTTAGTAGGGGGTGCCAAACATGTATGATATGTTCAGTAGGGATTGTCGAACGTATATGAAATATTCAGTAATACTTATTGAACTACTGCTCGATTTGCAAGAAAAAAATTATATACCTATTTGAATTGCTTTTTGTTTCTATTTTCTTCAAAAATTTCACTTCTTTTATATCTTTCATATATCTATCTTCTATTTTTAATATTTTAAGTTAGGGTTTAGAGTTGTTGATAATAAATATGGAGGTGGAGGTGGAGGTGGAGGTGGAGGTGGAGGTGAGTGAGGGAGAAATGGTGGGATGTAAGAAATTTTTTTAAAGAAATGTTCTTTTTAGGAGAATGGAATGTGGAATGTGGAATGTGGAATGTGGAATGTGGAATGTATTATTTAGTTTTAAATAAAAAGGATAAATTTATCATTTCATTATATTTTAAATATTTAATTATTTAACGGGATGTCTTCAAGTAAAATTCGAAAATTTTCGAAAATTTTTCTTCATTCAATTGATGACGACAAGGATTGGTCTTCATTGACCATTAAACCCAGTCGAGTCATGTGACTATCTAATTGACTGATTGTGAACATGAAAAAGTACACGGAGTTGTTATTTATTATTATTTTTTAGAATATATTAAATGTTTGGTGGTTGTGTTTTTTAAAAAGGTGTTTATATTAATTTTATTTTTTATTAATTTTAGAGTACGATTTTATAATTTACTTTGAAAACAATGAATAATTTCTTTAGATACACGTTATCTTTAGCTTTAATATATCATTTTAATTGTAACAATTAATTGATTTTTTTTTTTTAACTTACATTTCTTTTTAACTTTGTTTGGTTTTCTGTCTTTCCTTCTATATTAAAAAAATCTTCTAATGCTTTAATGGAAAATATTAAAAATGAAAGTTTAGTTTAGTTGATGGATATATGAAGGAAAAAATAAAAAAAAAATTATCAAAAATAACACTTTTAAAATTTATAATAATAAAACTAGCACTCTCAATAAGATTGAACTTTCAATTTGAACGTATAATATTAAACGAGTCTAAATTGTCGTCATTTAATTTCAATTGAACGGATGTTCAAGAAAAATAATATATCAATAATTTTTTTTAATTGTGAAAATATAAATTTGAATACAATGGGTTATTATAAATTTTGAGTGGTGTTATTGTTGTTGTTTTTCAAAAAAAAAAAAACTAAATTGAACTTAGTTTTTCATATAATTTTTTATTTTTTTCATAGATGTTTGAGGTTGGTTTGCCCCTAGATATTTGAGATTAATTGGAAGGTGTAATAAATTATGATTAAAAATCATAGTTTGTGTGACTTAAAAAACAATACATGCAACATTTTTTTATATATGAATAAAAATGAGACATACAGTTTGAAACATAGTTATGACGAAAAATTTGAGACAAAAATCTAGAGTCAAAAATTAAAAGACTAAACTCATCCTAGGATAGTTAAGTTGGGAAACCAGACTCATTAAACACGAGGCGCATGAGTCCTAAGGGGACAACAACTCTCTCTGTTGAACTACTGACCTTTTAGTGTTAATTATCAAGTCACTGCACTTGCTAGCCTAAAAGGGTACCCTGATCTGGGATATAGCCAATGATCTAGAGGGACATGTCAATGTATCTATAAAGCAATAACTGCCCTCCTTCCTTAGTAAGGTTTCTTTTTGGCAAAAAAAAATTAAAAGACTAAAGTGTAGCTTTTAAATTATTAACAAACTAAAATGTCCTTCAAATTATAGCTAGAGGGGTTTTATTTATTTATTTATTTTTCTTTCTTCTTCTCGCTCATTTATGGGTTCCGATGCCACTATTGTTGTTTGGATTAGTTATGTTTTTTCTTATTTAATTCTATTTTTTGTTCTCATTTTTGTTAAATTGTGTCTTTTTTTTTTGGGTTCCACTTAATATTGTTTGTCAATAAAACTCACCTAGATCTAGGAACCTTTACTCTTTAGATCTAATGTATTTTTATTATTTTTGTCCAAAGATTTTAGAGTTTCTGTAATCTCTTGCTTCATATTTGTAATTAGCCTATCGGTATTTTGTGATTTTATTTTTAATTCTACTAGTATGTAATGTATAGTATTTATGTCTTGTTTGATTTGGTAGTTAATCTAAATTTTGGAATTTTTATGGCAAATACCGCCGACAAAAGTATTAGAATAATATTTAAGATATCAGTTGCAACGAATAACAGTCGAGTAAAAAAATTAAAGAATAAATTGAGAAAGTTTACTTTTTTGGCACGTTCATTCGGCTCTAGCTTTTTTTCTAGGTTTAATTGTGTAAATTTAATTTTGTAATGTTTTTTTTTTAAATATATTTATTAGAATAGTTTATATGATTTTAATTATAAGAATGAAATTGAAAGCTTTTATAATTAAAAAAAAAAAAATTGGAGCCAGAGGATCCAAATCCCTTGAAACTAAATAAATTGTAGTATAAACCATTACATGTTCTTAAGACCTGCACTGATGAACAATCATTTCTGTCCAGATTAGTCTCAGATATAAGGAGAATTATCCAAAATAATTTTTATTACAATATGCATTAATTTATATTATGAATATAATTGTCTTCCACAATTATTTTAATATCTTAAGATTAGATGGCGATAATTTTGTCATTAGCGTCAGAAATTTCAAACTTCAACTGTTCAACGAACAAATTATATAATACACAACTCCATGGACATTATTAAAACGAGCCAATGAATTAAGAAAAAATGGATATTTATTGTTTATAAATCAACGTATGAATTAGACCGCTGCTGTAATAAAATAAAAAAAAATTAGACCACTGCAAGTCCTTTTTTTATATATATATAATTAAAAGATACTTAGTGCGTGTGGTTTTTCAAACGGAGACTTGGGAGAAAAAACTGTCTTTTATATGTCACGACCGTGACCACAAAAGAGTGTTTGCTAAGAAGGGCGGTGAAGATTTGTTAATTTTTTTTCCCAACTCCAAAGTACAGAGAGAGGTATGAACTTCAACTCTTGGAAGAAATGGAAATTCAATTTTCAATAATTGTTAGAACCATTTTAATCCTTTTAGTATTAGAATCATCCAAATCAATAGCCATAGGTACTGACGTCATTTCTCAAAATCAATCAATCACTGATGAAGAAACCCTAGTTTCGAGTGATGGTACTTTTGAATTGGGATTTTTCAATCCAGGTAATTCAAGCTCAACAAATCGTTACTTAGGAATTTGGTACAAGAAAATCACAATTAAAACTGTAGTTTGGGTAGCCAATAGGCAGAAACCAATAAAAGGTTCACCAGGTGCATTATTGATAAATGGCAAAGGCCAAGTTATCATCGTTGGAGAAAATAATAGTGTGGTTTGGTCAGCAAACCAAACCAAATTAGCTAAGCAAACATCAAGACTTCAACTTTTAGACTCAGGAAATCTTGTACTAAAAGATGAGATTGATTCAGACTACTTATGGCAAAGTTTTGATTATCCTTCTGATACTTTATTACCTGATATGAAGCTAGGATGGGATTTGAAAACCGGTATTGATCGACGCATAACATCATGGAAGAGCTTTGATGATCCTTCTCTTGGAGACATTAGTTCTGGAATGGAACGTAGTGCCTATCCAGGATCTATAGTTTGGAAAGGATCACAAGAGTTTGTCCGAAGTGGTCCATGGATTGGTCTCAGCTACAGTGGTTCTCCAGGGTTAAAATCCAATTCTCTTTACACAATCAGCTTTGTTTCCAATTCAGATGAGACATATTACATGTACCATCAAACAAATAAGTCTTTGATTTCGCGTATTGTTGCGAAGCCAACTAACCAGATTAATCGTGAGGTATGGATAGAAAGTGAGCAGAATTGGATGACTTATTTGTCAGTACCAAAAGATCTTTGTGACAGTTATGCTCTTTGTGGTGCATATGGAAATTGTATCATTAGTGAGTCACCAGTTTGTCAATGTTTAGATGGTTTTAAGCCTAAGTTAGATGAAAAATGGAACTCAGCTGATTGGACTGGTGGATGTGTTAGAGAGAAACCTTTGACATGCCAAGATAGTGAAGGATTTGTTAAATATACCGGTTTGAAGCTGCCCGACACAAGACTTACTTGGGTTAATAAGAGTATGAGCCTTGAGGAATGCAGGGTCAAGTGTTTGGAAAATTGTTCTTGTATGGCTTATTCAAATTCAAACTTTAGTGGAGTAAGCACTGGATGTGTCATGTGGCTTGGTAATTTAGTTGATATTAGACAAGTGTCGGGTGGTGGGCAGGATCTATATATTCGAATGCATGAATTGAAGTCAAGTATGAATCTAATTCTTGTAATTGTTTTGTTACAAGTTAAGTGATGTCAATATTTTTGGTTTTAATTTTGAGTATATATTAATTGCTAGACTAATGTTTTTATTATGAATGAAGAGGCAAAAGCTAGAAAGAAGATAAAGCTTGCTGCAGTAGTACTAGCAACCGCAACCACAATTGGTATAGTTTTTGCAATGCTCATGGCCTTCTACTATGTTAAAACTAAGCTGAAAGGTAAAATTTTCCCTTTTCTTTTCTATGGTGTAGTCTATAAAAATCTCTAGAATTGTTGGAAATGGCAATGAATTTACTTGTTTTTGCCGCATTACAACCATATTCGACCTTTCAACATAATTTATGTTTTTTTAGTTGAATGGAAAGAGGAGGGCAAGATGATGATGTCAAATTCAGCTATTGATCTATTATTTTTAGGGTTTGTTTGTTTGTTTTTGCTTCTAGGATCCATTAAAAGCGCTTCAAGACTAAACAAGCAAAAAATTATTATAAATGCTTTCAAGAAAATATATTTTGTGCTTGTTGACAAAATCTTCTTGAAACTGGTTTTTTTTTTTTTTTTGAACCAAATTTAACAAAAGCAAAAGCAAAAGCAAACAAACCCTTAGCTATTGCCATTGTTGGTTTGCCTATCTAATGTAACCTCAAGGTTGTTTCCAGAAGAGGAAGAAGAAAATATTAGAACAAGAGAAGTGGGCAACATAGAGCCAAAGGAAGACTATGAGCTTCCATTCTTTGATCTAGCTACCATATCTGATGCAACAGACAACTTTTCAACCGATAAGAAACTTGGAGAAGGAGGCTTTGGACCCGTTTACATGGTAAAAATATTACAATTTTCCTCAACATATATAATTGCTAGATTCTAAAAAGCTTGAATCATTTACTTCAATGTATATCATAATATTGGAACCTTGTGGGAAAAAACAAAATGCAATTTCCAGGGCAATCTAGCAGATGGTAGAGAAATTGCAGTGAAAAGACTCTCAAAGAGCTCTGGTCAAGGATTGAATGAATTCAAGAATGAAGTTATTTTGATTTCTAAGCTTCAACATCGAAATCTTGTAAAGCTTCTTGGATGTTGCATTCAGGAAGAGGAAAAGTTGTTGGTTTATGAATACATGCCTAACAAAAGCTTGGATTTCATATTTGGTGTGGTTCTTTAACTCTAAATCTTTATAACTTCTCTATGCAAGTTATATATATTATTAATATGTACATGTTTTTGGGCGATGGACTAATATGAACCAAAAAATTTTCAGATCAAAAGAGAGCAAAATTGTTGGATTGGTCGAAGCGTTTCAATATCATATGTGGAATTGCTAGGGGACTTTTATATCTCCACCAGGATTCAAGACTAAGAATAATTCATAGAGATCTCAAAGCAAGTAATGTTTTACTTGATCATGAGATGATACCTAAAATTTCAGATTTTGGGTTGGCTAGAATATTTGGAGGAGATGAGACTGAAGAAAATACAAAGAGAGTGGTTGGAACATAGTAAGTTCTAATTTTTATATTTATATATGTGTATTATAGTGAATAATTGGTACTCTTCAAAAGGTGATCATTAAAGGGTAAAAGTGTCCTATAAATAATGAAAAATGATATTGAACATTAAACCGTAACTTGAATCAAACTCTAAAATTGAAAAAAAAAATTTCTAAAATATATTTCACATTTTTTTTGCCCTGAGGTGACCTCCAAAAGGTGACCACCGTTACTCATTATAACTCACGTTTTGACTAATTCTTTGATGTTGTACAGTGGTTATATGGCGCCAGAATATGCGATAAATGGGTTATTTTCGGTGAAATCAGATGTGTTCAGCTTTGGAATATTGGTTTTGGAAGTGATAAGTGGAAAGAAAAACAGGGCAACTTATGATCACCCAAATCACAGCCTTAACATTATAGGACAAGTAAGTAAATATTAAGACCGGCAAAAAGTAATTAACTAGTTACTCTTGAATACTACTCAGTTAATGGTTTTGTTATGAATTAGGCGTGGAAATTATGGAATGAAGGAAGGACATCAGAATTTGTTGATGAATGTTTAGTAGAAGATTTTTGCAATATAAGTGAAGTGGTACGTTGTGTCCACATAAGTTTGTTATGTGTTCAAAGGCGTCCAGAGGATAGACCAAAAATGTCATCTGTGGTTCTGATGTTGGAAAGTGAGATCGCACTACAACAGCCACAACAACCTGCTGATTTCTATACGGATAAAGAATCCACTTCTGTAAGCAATCAAGAATTTTCTTCAACCAATGAATTGACTTTGACCCTACTTGAGGCTCGATAGATATTTTCTTGTCATACCAATAAGTTCCATGTTGTACAATAGAGATATGTTCGCTAATTTAACAAGAGAATCCAAAATACAGCTACCAAATAAAGCAATTGATTGACTATAGGTAAATGTTCTTATTGCAAGTCTCTGTTGAGAGTTGATATTTTTATAATGGTTCAAGTTACAAGTTAAAACACTACCACCAAATATTATTTGATTAAAGCTTTTAGAGAGAACTACTGAACGGGTAAGACAAAAGGTTTGTTTTTAAATAATGGCTTGTGGTGTATGCACTTAGTCCATGTAAGTCTTCCACCACTACTTAATATGTCAATAAGACTAGTTTTTCCGAAGTAGTTGGTTTACGTTGTGCTTTAATGGTTGAAAACAAGGGCAGCAACCATGTGATTACGGAGACATGTCGGATCATATTTGTATTTGTGTGTTAGTAGACACAATAAATACTTTTTTTTTAACTTTTTATCATGTAAAATATTGAATATATTAAAGAATAACAATACCTTTCAATTTATAAAACAAATTATCATAAATTCTGTGTCTTTTTTTGGCTGTGTTATATTTATGTTACATTAGCGGGTAATCTTAGGATTACTACGACAAAGTTTTTTTTTTTTTTCCCCAGATCAACAGGGGAAACACAATAATATTCAAAGCCATAAGACTAAAAAGTCAAACGAACAGAAGAAGTTGCAGGCTTATCCTTTTGAAACTAATACCTGTTTGAGCTCCAACTGGTAAAGATTTTAATATGGCCTCAGTATCATGAGATATATATTAATGGTAGGACTGTTGGAGCTGGCCATCAAATGTCTATCTACTTGTAATCAGGGCATTAATTGATTCTTGTTGTGCATCAGCATCAAAACTGACCTATTGACTATTGGGACTCATCGTTGAGAAAATAACTTTTATACATACGATTTGAAAAAAATAATCATTATTCTTAAAATAAATAATAATGTAATATTTTAATTCAATAAAATTTAAAATTAATATAAATATTTAATAAATAAATAAATAATACGATTGATGGTGTATATTCCCTCAGCAATTAATAACACCACTTCAAGTTGTTATATAGTATTTATTAATTCTAATAAAGTTTATTGACTCTTTAATGACATTTTACACCATCTATAATTGTTACGCGTAAAACTCAATTACAAACAAGCCAATCACTTTCGATGCAGGTTTCCATATTACTGTAGAACGTGTACTACTTTTCGGGGTTGGCCGTGAAGTTCATGTTGCATATGCCCTTCTGCATACGAAACTAAAGCGTCCTACGTGCAATTTGAAGTTGTAAAACTACAAAATTCCTATTTTAAGGGACTCAATTTGAAGTTGTAAAACTACTCTTTTTTCTTTCAACAATAGAAATCCAATGGTTAACGTTTCTCTTCTGTTTATGATCACCACTTGTTTGCTTTTTTGCTCCAGTGAACTATATGCTGTAGTTGATACCATCACACATTCTCAGTCCATCAGTGATGGCAAAACCTTGGTTTCCAAAGATGGTAGCTTTGAACTGGGATTCTTTAATCCTGGTATCTCCAAAAACCGCTACTTGGGAATTTGGTACAAGAGAATTCCCGGTAAAACTGTTGTTTGGGTAGCTAACAGACAAGCACCAATCACTGGTTCATCTGGGCTCTTAAAGATAAGCAACACGGGCAATCTTGTCCTTCTAAGCCAAAACAAGAACATAGTTTGGTCCACAAACTCCTCAGAACAAACCCAGATCATAAGTCCTGTCTTACAGCTCTTAGACTCTGGAAATCTGGTTCTTAAAGATGGAAAGAGCTATCTGTGGCAAAGTTTTGACTACCCTTGTGATACATTATTAGCAGGTATGAAATTGGGATGGGATCTAAGGACTGGTCTTGACCGCCGATTAAGGGCCTGGGAGAATGTAAATGATCCATCTCCAGGAGGTCTCAGCTGGGGAGTAGAGCTTCATGGTTGGCCTGAACCAGTTATGTGGAATGGTTCCAAAAAGTATGTCCGTACTGGACCATGGAATGGTGTTAGGTTCAGCAGTCAATTGACAAAGGCTATACCACTTTTCAGATTCACAGTTGTCTCTAATGAGGATGAGGTTTACTTGACATTTGATTTGGCTAATAAGTCTTTATATGGAAGACAAGTTCTGAATCAAACCACTTATGTACGTGAGTTTTTTATATGGGATGAAGCAATGCAATCTTGGACACTTCCTCTACAAGTGCCAAGAGACCAATGTGACTACTATAACCATTGTGGAGCTCATGGGTATTGTGACCTAAGCTCAATGCCTGTTTGTAAGTGCTTTGAGAAGTTCATACCTAAATCACCAGTAAAATGGAAGTCAAATGATTGGTCAGGAGGTTGTGTGCGCAATAAACCACTAAATTGTCAGAAAGATGGATTTGTTAAATTTGGTGGTTTGAAATTGCCAGATACTACACATACTTGGGTTAACATAAGCATGAATCTCAAGGAATGCAGGACTCATTGCTTGAAAAATTGCTCATGTATGGCTTATGCAAACACAGATGTGAGAAATGGAGGCAGTGGTTGTGTCATCTGGTTTGGTGATTTAATTGACTCTAAACTGAATCCTGGGGGAGGTCAAGATATATTTATCCGAGTTTTGGCATCAGAGCTAGGTTTGTTCTTTTTTTTTTTTTTCTTGTGAATTTCCATTTATGTTTAATTATGTATTGTTTACGATTCTATGTTTTGATTTTTGAAGAGGCAAATAATGAGCGGTGGAAGATAGGAATGATTGTTGCATCTGCTATTTGTATGATACTTGGAATGCTTTTAGTTGTCTATTACATCAACAAGAGGAGAAAGTCAAAAGATAAGATTACTGAAGGTGAGTGTCTCTGATACACTTGCCAACCCGGTCTTCTTTTTCATATCTGACACCATGAGAAAAGCAAATTTGTTTCCTTGTGTTTGTGGTTGGCTTTAGGTAAAGACAACGAAGATGAAAAAGACGACCTGGATTTCCCATCATATGAGTTCTCTACAATAGCAAGTGCCACACATAACTTTTCAATTGACAACAAGCTTGGTGAAGGTGGATTTGGACCTGTATATAAAGTATGTTTTCAATCTTCCACCTATACAAACCGTAAAATCAGAGAAGTTAACACTTGTTTTATGTCTCAATAATATATATTTTATCCATATTCTCAATCTAGAAATCCATTTGGGTATGTTAATTTTCAGGGTACATTAGCAGATGGGCAACAAATAGCTGTGAAAAGGCTATCAAGGAGTTCTGGACAAGGACTTAATGAATTAAAAAATGAAGTGGTATTGATTGCCAAACTTCAACATAGAAATCTTGTAAGGCTTATTGGATGTTGCATTGAAGGAGAAGAGAAATTGCTGGTTTATGAGTACATGCCAAACAAAAGCTTGGACTCCTTCATATTTGGTTTGAATTCCATCACTTGCATGTATCATTCTTATGATTGCTTATTCTTATTTTTATGGATTTCATGCATTACAATTAATTGAATTTATACTTTTCAGATGATACACAGAACAAACTTTAGATTGGCCGAAACGCTTCCACATTATTTGTGGGATTGCCAGAGGTCTTCTCTATCTTCATCAGGATTCTCACTTAAGAATAATACATAGAGATCTCAAAGCCAGTAATGTGTTACTTGATAGTAATATGAACCCAAAAATCTCAGATTTTGGCCTAGCAAGGATCTGTGGTGGAGATCAAACTGAAGGAAATACAAATAGGGTTGTTGGAACTTAGTAAGTATGCACAGTAAAATATAAAAAGCTGTTAATTTTACTTCAATGTTTGAAATGTTTTGCCTTTCCTAATGTTCAACAGTGGATATATGGCACCTGAGTATGCAATCGATGGACAATTCTCAATAAAATCCGATGTTTTTAGCTTTGGTATTTTGTTGCTAGAGATAATCAGCGGAAAGAAGAACAAAGGTTTTTACCATATGAACCATGATCTCAACCTTATTGGACATGTAAGTAAAATAGCTGTGGATTTTCTATTTAAGGAATTTATTTGCTTATACTTCTGTTAAAAGTCATTTCATTTAAAAGAGGTTTAATCATTTCATTTAAAAGAGGTTTAATGAGAATGTGCTTTTTAGAAGTTGTGCTTTTGAAATCACTTCAAACAAAAAAATTCTATTAGGTTCACAAACCACTTTTTGGTGTCAAAAGCACTCAAAACCCGAAACAAACAACCCTAAATATGTTAAAGAGATGAATAACATAATTTGTGCAAAATGATTTAGGCATGGAACTTGTGGAAAGAAGACAAGGTAGTGGACCTAATTAATGAAGATATAAAGAGTTTATGTGATGTAACTGAAGTGTTGCGCTGCATTCACATAAGTCTACTATGTGCACAACAGCAACCTGAGGACAGGCCAGCAATGACTTCAGTTGTTCAAATGCTAGGAAGCAAGAGCAGCCTACCAGAGCCTACACAACCAGGATTCTGTATTGGCAAAAAATCATATGATGACCATGCTTCTGCAACTCATGATCAGCATCCATCATATGATATAACCATTACCTTGTTGGAGCCCAGATAAGCATCTCGGCACGGAGTATATCAGGAGGCACATGTTCCTGTGACCAATGTTGTCTTTTTTACTTATTCTGCATATGTTGTGAGCTTTAACTTCTGTTCAAAAAAAAAAAAAAAATAGGTGTATAGTATTTTATTATAGAGTTGTTACATTCAAAATAAGCTCCAAAAATTAGTGGTTTTTGTTTTAAGGTTGGTCAATTTAGACTCCTAGTATTGGTGTTCTTTTCCCAAGTCAAGGGCACAAACAATGGCCATTTCGACCCCTCCAAAACAAACATCATCTTTGTTCAGAGGGCATCTCTTCCTGACAAAAGGGATATACAAATAAGATGTCTCAAATTTACGTCCTTTTTTATTGCAAAATGAATAGATCCCTTTGACTACAGGGCATTTTTGCTTGTGCTTCTAAAATTAATCTCAAGCAAAAACAGTTGAAGGAGAAAGTATTTTTAGGAAAAAAAGAAGAAAAAAAAAAAAGCACATATTTTCTGCTTTTACTTCGACGCACAAGCTCTGATCCTTAAAGCACTTTTAAAAGGTTTGAAACACAAGCAAGCATGCCATTATATTAGTATTAAAAATTGGAAAGCATTTTCTCCCTAAAAAATTATGCAAATTGGCACCACCTTTCTCGTGCAGGATTACTATAAATCTACCTGACTACTACTAATTGAGTTCAATTATAAACCAACAAACCCAACTTCTAATCACAATTAGAAAAGCTGAGCACTCTTAAAGAGTTTTAGGTCACCCCAAAAAGTCTTTGAAACCAACTAATCAAGCACTAATTACTAATACTTTTCCAAATCCCACTTTCATTTTACAACCTTGAAAGCTCTGTCTTTGTTTCATGTGAGGTGAACATGTGAAGTTCTATTCTGGCAAATACGGCATACCCGAGCCATATTAACACTTGGGTCAAATACACAAGACCGAAGTAAGATAACTCAATTATTAATGCAACTGGATTAGATAGACGAGGTCATAATAACGGAAGGATGGAAAGGTATATAATAGTTAAAAAAGGCGTGGTTAACATGAACGAACGACACAGTTTGCGTTGCTCTGCTACTTGGAATCCATTTCAACAACCGTGTACTTAATAATCATTAATTTATTACCTTTCGTAAAGGTCAATCCTCTAGACAGAGCAGAAGAAAAGGACCAAAAGGAACACCATGGATGTTCTTGTTCTTCCTTTTGGGTTAACCGGGTTATTTTGTCTTTTACTATCTTTAACCCAAAACTCAACCGCAACCGATGTCATATCCCCTGGCCAGATCATGCGTGATGGTATGAACTTGAGTTCTAAAGATGGGAACTTTCAACTCTGTTTCTTTAGTCCAAGTAATTCTCATTGTAGGTACTTGGGAATTTGGTCTAAGAACAATAAGACTATTACTTGGGTGGCAAATCTGCGAAATCCCATTAAGGGTTCATCTGGGTTTTTGATAATCAACAGTACAGGAAACGCTGTCCTTTTCAGTCAGAGGAAAATTGTTGCTTGGTCTACAAACTCGTCGAAGAAAGCCCTGAATCCTCTGTTACAGCTTTTGGATTCAGGCAATCTTGTGCTAAGAGATGAGAAAGATAAGAATTCAGATAACTTTTTGTGGCAAAGTTTTGATTTTTTAAGTGATACTTTGTTAACAACCATGAATCCTAAATGGGTTTCAAGCAAAGGATCTTAACCGAAGCTTGTGGGAATTTCCATGGAGAGTTCATGATTTAGCTTCTTCAGACTACTGTGGCAACCATGGTCTTTGTGGCCCCTTTGGAATTTGTGATATCAGTCAATCAACAGCTTGTGGTTGTCTTAAAGGGTTCAAGGCCAGAATGCCAGAAGATTGGAAGGCGAATAATCGTAGAGGAGGTTGTGAACGAATTAAACCGTTGAATTGTGCTAGTGATGGTTTTGTCAAACATAAAGGTGTAAAATTGCCAGACACTAAAAACTCTGTGACTAACAGAAGTATGAATCTCAAAGAATGCAGAGCTAATTGCTTGGGAAACTGTTCTTGTGTGGCTTATTCAAGCTCTGATACTGAAGGAGGGAGCGACTGCATAATCTGGTATACTGATCTATTAGATATCATTCTTCAATCAGATTCAGAGAAGTATTTATATGTTAGAATGCCTGCTTCTGAAATAGGTATGGGCATAAGTTTGCTTCTTCTTTTTCTGATTCTTGTTCTTAAGATTTTTACTTGTTGCTGAAATTACTCTACCGTTGGTTTTTAGTATTTTTACCAATTTACCATTTCCATTGTGTTTAGCCCTTCCATAATTTGCAATTTAGCTGTGTTTTAACTAACTCTAATAGCTTTGACATGTGGAAAACAACCATGAAGAATCAAAACAATCGTCTAAAGTGAAGATAGGAGTAATTGCTGCAACTGTGTTCTTCATTATCTCTGGATTATTAACAGCTATCTACTACATTCGAAGAGAAAAGCAAAGGAAAAAGTTCAAAGGTATTTTCACTTCTCTTACCATTGACAAGATCTCATGTCATATTACAGACAAATTCGTTCCTTTTTTTAAAAAGTTTGTTGTTCTATATTTCTATAGAGAAGGCTAGTTAACGATTTAGATTTAGGATTCTCTTGATAGATACCTTCAAAGTGAAAAACCTGCCTAAGTTGTGTGTTATGTGTAATATGCTTGGACTTTTATTTCTAAGGCTATACTGCTTATGAACTTCGAGTCTGATATTTTTTTCTTTCTCTTGCATTTCTGAATGTAATACTTTTGTTATTTAGAGAAAATGGGGATCAATGAAAATGAAGATAAGAGCAAAGAAGTTGGGGAAGACATTGACCTCCCTCTGTTCAGCCTATCCATGATAACTAGAGCCACAGATGACTTTTCATTTAAAAACAAGCTCGGAGCAGGTGGATTTGGAGCTGTGTACCGGGTAAGATAGCAACAAGCTGGTACGAGAAATCTAGAGAACCAAGAAAAAGAAATTCTTAGCTCAATGTTATGCAATTCTTATTTCTATAAGAACATGGCTTTCAGGGTATACTTGACGGGCAAGATATAGCTGTGAAGAGACTTTCTCGGGGCTCTGGACAAGGAATGAATGAGTTCAAAAATGAAGTGAAGCTAATAGCGAAACTTCAACATCGAAATCTAGTCAGGCTTCTTGGTTGTTGCATTCAAGGAGATGAGAAATTGCTAGTATATGAATACATGCCCAACAGAAGCTTAGACTTCTACATTTTTGGTTTGCCTCAATCCCTGAAATAACTTTGATATACAATTCTGATGTTCAATGTCATTATTCTTATTAAGAATGACAAACTTGTCAGATCAAAAGGAAGCTAAACTGTTGGATTGGTCTAAGCGCTTCAGCATTATCTTTGGAGTTGCTAGAGGACTTCTTTACCTCCATGAAGATTCTAGATTGAGGATAATACATAGAGATCTCAAAGCTAGTAATGTTCTACTAGATGCTAAAATGAATCCAAAGATCGCTGACTTTGGCATGGCTAGAATTTTTGGAGGTGATCAAACTGAAGATGTTACAGCAAGAGTCGTCGGAACCTAGTTAGTTTAAATTTTACACACACTACTTATTCAAAATTTGCTTCTGCTTATAATGATTATTCTTATGTCATGATTGTTTATGTATCATGCTTTCATTCTTGCAGTGGCTATATGGCGCCTGAATATGCTATTGATGGTCAATTCTCTATTAAATCTGATGTATTTAGCTTTGGCATTTTAGTGCTAGAGATAGTAAGTGGGAAGAAAAACAGAGGGTTTCATCTTCCAAACAGCAACCTTAACCTTATTGGACACGTGAGTATATATTTTATTTGTCATTCACTTGTATTTATTAGACAGTACTTGGTGTGCCTCGAATCTGTATCTGTTCATCTAACTCGGATGAACCATTTTATCGAAATCAGAGTAAATATTTATATATGCAACACTTTTACAGGCATGGACATTATGGAATGAAGAAAGATCTTTTGAACTTATTGATGAAAGCATGAAAGACTCATGTACCTTTACAGAAGCAATAAGATGCATTCATGTGAGTCTCTTATGCTTACAAGAGCTTCCTCAAGATAGGCCAACCATGTCATCCGTCCTTGTCATGTTGGGTGATGAAAGTGCTTTGCCTCTGCCCAAAAAACCAGGTTTCTTTATTGGAAGATTTTGCTCATCAGAAGCAGATTCTTCATCAAGAAATCAAGAAACATCTTCAACATATGAATATAATATAACTGAAGTAGAGGCTAGGTAATATGGCTTTCATTATATAGATCTATAAAAGATTGTACATAAAATTGTGTATTTTTTGTTTCTATGTTCATTGCATATATAATCTCAATTCTATCTGAACTTTTTGGTTGTGACTCATTTTAATTGTCTTGTAACAGCTTCAACTTGTGAATGATATTAAGCATTAGGGTTATTTTTTTATTGAACATGAAGACTCCAACCAAAGACATGTTTCTCAAAATAACAAGGAATGGCCTTGTAACTTATTGCCATATAGCACCTTGGTAGGGTATAAGGTGAGGTCTTGGTTCAAGATTTGGAAATGTAGATATTAAAATTCACTAAAAAAAAAGGAATGATATAATTTTCCAAATTTTATGAATCCTGGTTAGAAGTAGAGTTGGCACTTTTGATGCTACCTTTGAACTTGAGATGAACCTGAGGTTTTAAATGTGATCGAGTTTTGTTATACGGGTAAGAACCGTGAACGAACCACAAGTTTTAACCAATTTGTTAAATGGGCCGAGTTTAGGTTAAGTTTAGTCAATTAAGGTAGTAAACGAATTAATACCTCCGTATAGAGGCATTCTGACAAAAACAATCAAATTGTCGAAAATCGAATTTTGGCGTCGTTTTTGTCAATTATATTTACTTTCTTAACCCTCTAACTTTTTGCAACAATTTTTGTCAATCGTTTTTTGCAACAATTTTTTGTGTTGTGCAGTTTAAAAACTCAATAAAATGATGAATAATATAAATATTTTAATATAATTTAAATTTTTCATTTTAATTATCAAAACTGCTATTTTATCAATTTTACTGCTAAATTTATTGCTAATTGAAAATTTTATTACGTAACATGTACAAAATTTTAGATTTATATTTATAATTTTTTTATTCTAATATCTATATATTTTTTTATAACATGTACAGAATAAAATTATTATTTTTGTACGATGTACAAAATCTTGCATTAAGATATTTAGAATTTATTTATTATGATTTTAAGATTTTTTTATGTAATATGTACATAATAAAAATATTATTTTGTATCATGTACAGAAACTTGCATTCATTCTGTAAGTTGTACAAAAAAATGTAAATAATTATGTACGCTAGTCATTATGTAAATTATAAATAGTTTTATACTTGAATTATTCTGTAAGTTATACATAAATTATAAATAATTATGTATCTAGATCATTTTGTAAATTGTACTTGTACATAAATTATAAATTATTTTGTAAGTTGTACAGAAATTGTAAATAATTATGTATGGAGGTCATTCTGTAAGTTGTACAGAATCTTCCTTTAACTTATTTACTAAGAATATTTTTGTAAATTCATATTTTAATTAAATTGTAAAACGATTTGTTTCTATTGAATATCACGCTATTTTTGTCCATTTTCGATTTATGTTCGCTTACCCCTCTATCTGTCCCAAATTATAAATACAACCCATCCCGACATGGCCCAGGTTCTAGAAGTTGAATTGATTTTTTTGACAGCACAAAGTGCTCATTTATGGAGTTTGGGTCCCTCTGGTGAAATTTCAAACTTGTGGTTGGATTTCAAGTATGAACGACTCACTCACTTCTGTTATGTAGTGGTAGTAAATATATGAATTCAACAATTTTAATTTATTTTAGGAGAGTACTTTCAATTATATTTTGATAAATTTTTAAATAATTTTAAATTTTAAATATTTTTATTAACTGGACTCTATAGATTTTTAATAGAGACTATAGTGTATTTTATTTTTATAAACTTTTATGGTTTGTAATGAATTTTATTTTATGAACTTTAAATGATATGTGAAATGTTGGAGAGGAAATATAAAAGTAAAAAATATTTACAAATCCTTTGAAATCTTTTATGGTAGAGAGAAAAGATAATCAAAATATTTAAATTAATGACTTTTTGAATGTACTTAAAATTTTAAAAAAATTATATGGCTTTTAAAAATATTAATTGAATATACTTGAATTATAAAATTATATAAATATTATTAAAAAACTTAACATATACATTGATTTTCTTTATGCCCATTTTTTAATTATATTTGTTGTATGGTGTTCTTTCAGTAACAATAATGCAGATAATATCACTTAAAATTTATAATAATAAAAATAATATATATTTATTAATATTATGATATAATAATTTTTGTTATTATAAATTTTATGAGTATTAATTTTGTGTTTTACCTATAAAAAAAAATTAAAAACATTTGAAAAAACAAAGTTTCAACCTATATTGTGGATTGAACTAATTAATATCTGAGGATACAAAGACAGGAAGCCCATTGAATAGATGGTGCAAGGCCAATTCTAATTGTATTCCAAGTGGGTATTTTAGTACATACTTTTAGAATATTATATGTTTTTTTATTTGTACTTTTTGTGATATAAAAGTTTATGTTTTTATCCAAATGCTTAATTTTTTAAATTTTTGAGTCAAAATTCATAATTTTTGAAAATAATTTTTACTAAAAATTTAATAATTTTATTTTCAATATTTTATTCTTTTGGTATTTTTAAAAATTTTCTTTTAATTTTTCTAATAATGTCTAAGAAGACTTTAAATTATTCTAAAAATTTTCTTTTATTCTTGTGTTTTCTAAATATTTTGATTTTTCTTTTAGAGTATCTATTTGTTCTTGTGATAACTTTATCTTGATCATTTTTGTTTCTATACATATCAAAAATATTTTTGTAAAATTTTTCTTAAAATCTTTATTATTTTAAGCATTTTGAATTAAATTAAATAATTATTTTAAATTAGAAATTTATGATTGTGTAAACATTTTTTATTCTTAATAAGTCTTTTCCTTATGATATAACTGTGTTAATTTTACGTTTCAATTGAAAAATACTTTATAAATTATTATCTGTGTTATATTTTTGATAATCCTTAGATTTTTCCTTAATTAGTAATATTATTTCTATTGTTTCTTCTTTATAATATTTTAAATAATTTATTTTTCTCTTTGAATTAGGTTCGTTATAACTTATTTTAAACATTTTGTTTATAGCTTTATTATCAAATATATTAATGTTTATGACTCTGATACCAAATCTTCAGCTGAATTTTTTAATTTTTAAGCTTCAATTGCCTTATCTTCATATATGTTCTTTAAATAAATAAAACTTAAAAATTAGGTTATCAAATTCTTCTTCATTTACTTTGATAAATTTTTGTGTAAAATAATTTCTTAAATCTTTTCTGATGGGATGATTTATTAGGTACATAATTTGTATAACAATCTAAAAGAGTGTCGAATTTTTTAAAAATTTTCAAACAAATTTCATAACATTCATTGTCAAAATATTGTTCTAATAATTCCATGTATTTTTCTTTAAAATATTCTATTTTAGTCATAATTTTTCTTCTTAAGTTTCAAGTTCATAATTCTCAAATTCTTGGTCTATCCAATGACTTAGGTCTTGAATTTTCTTATTTTCTTCTATGTCCATTTTTACTTGTTCAAAGCTTTCTTCAAAATATAAATATTCTTTGTTTATATTTTTTACTAATTTATTTCTTTGTTTTCTTGTTTAGAAAAATAGTCAAATAATCATAGCAAATTTTTAATTACTTTTAATCTTTTTGCACTTCTTTTGAAGTTATAGTTTACTGATGTTTTAAGACAAACAAGAGCTTGTTTAAGATAAATTATATCTTTAAAATTTTCTTGAATTTTAGGATATTTCTTAATTTTACTTCTATATAAATCTGTCCCAGATTTCCTTTTCATGTTATTGTGTTTGTTTTCTATGAATTAAGATATAATTTTAGCAATATCAATAAGATTTAACAATATTAATGAAATTCAAGGTATACTAGCCTCTGATTGTAAACTAACATATTTTTTAAGATAGGTCCACCACATACTTTCGCTTCTTAGCTATCTCCTTCTTATTCCAAAAAGTTCAGCCACACTCTAAATCCAAGCTTCTATACCTCCTGTCTCTGCTGATCTTGTTAAGATCCGTACTTAACTTCTTAATGTTAGAGTGATAACTTGATTTGGAGTTTTAATATGGACTTTTATTCAATAAACAGAAAGTTTTACAAACTAAAGAACTAGTAACCTTGAAAGGATTTCTATTTCTTACTCATTCTAAGAATACAAGTAGAAAATAGTAAAATAGATAAGAGCTAGGTTAGTTTTTCTCGTATATCCCTCTAACAGAAGAGAGACCCCTTTTGTAGAATAAGAGTTCTCTGTTTACATTGGTAGAATATTACTGTTTAGCCTAACTTTCTTTTCTGGAGTCTAAAAAGCCTACATTATTAACGTTGTTGGCCCCAACTTTGAGAGTGACCCTACATGAATTATGTTGCAGCACTAAACTTTGTGATGAGGCTGTGTCCAAACAGGTTTCCTTATCTCTAATGCAATAAATACATTTGTAGTCTTCTGGTTAATTTTTGGAATAATGGCAAAACAACTTCTTGGTTTCTTCGCTTACTTTAATTTCATTACAATTAAAATTGGCTTCATATGTAATTACTTTTTCACTATCTTTCTCGGTTATAACTATATTATTTTGGAAAGTAATAATAGTTTTACTGATATTATAATTGACCTTAATCTGATAATAGTTATTAATTCTTCTTATTTTATAATAAATTTGGTTTATTATATGTCATTTTTCTATATATAGTTCCTCAGGATTAAATTCTTTTTCTGTGAAAACTTTTGGTTGAGGAAATTTTTTTTAGTATTTGCTAATATAAGCTTAATAAAATATAAGGACTTATTGGCATTTTCTGGTTCAAATTCATTATTGAACTAAAACATCTTAAATAAATTGGTTTGTCTGTAGCTCTGATTTTTTTTTTTTTGAAATTTAAAAAAAAAATAAATCAATTCTTTTAAATTATTTCCTAGATATAATTTTTTTATTAATTCAGCATGGAATGTCCTATAGACAAATACTGGATCAGCTCCTTCTAAGATATTAAATTTACTACCTGGTAAAAAATCGTTTTCTATGGTATAAAATTTCATATCATCAAGATATTATTCAATGATTTTTCTGAAAAAATTGTATAAACTTAATCATTGTTATTTTGTTAGATTCTTATAACTTTCCCTTTCTTCTTTTGAGGACTTGTTTGTTGTTTCCTTAAAAATTATTGGTTTTAAATTTTTTTCAAAGTTCCTCAATCTACTAGGTCTTTCTATTGGTTGTTGTACTATTTGAGAATAATTTTTTACTATTTTTTTTGGTAATAATAATTTTGAAATTTTGTAATTAGTATAACTTCCTTCTGCTTCTATCCTATTGATAAAAGCTCTATGAATGATTCTATTAAATCTTATTATTATTATGTTATTTCTGGTCAACTGGTGTAAATTCTTTATTTTGGTTCATTGTATACTACGTAAATCTTTTTTAAACCTTCCTTTTCAGCTTCATCTGCCAAATTGATTTTTTTTCTGAATTTTTGTTAAACTCTGGATTGATACTACCAGTTTCCTCATTTTCTGTTTTTAGAATTTAATTCATTTATTTTCAATTTCTATTGAAGATTCAACTTCTTTTCTCTTTTAATTTTTTAGTTCTTTAGGATTTTGTAAGTTAATCATACTACATTTATTATATAAAGATTTTTTAAGATGTAATACCTCAAGTTGACCTATGAGGATCTTGATTTTAGTTTCTTGAATCAGTATTTTCTTTTCTTTGATATTTATTTGTGTCAAGAGAATCAATTTCTGTCATTAAAAATATGGTTAGAGGTGCTAATTCTTTAGTCAAAACAACTACTAAAATATTTTTACTTTATGGTAAATGCTCTACATCAAATTTATAATGGTCAAATCATTATTATCATCTTATAAGTCTTCCTTATTTAGAGTCACTTGAAATATTAGTTCTTAAAAAATGTTCAAAGTTTTTATTGTCATTTCTAACAATAAATTTTGAACTTATAACATATATTGCAAATTTCTTAATAGTTTTTTTAACAATTAAATATTTTTTTTATTACTATAATAATTTAATTCAGGGTATTGAAAAGAACTTGAAGCAAATCTACAAATATATTCATCTTTGTCATTAACTTTTGCTTTTAATATTGCTCCCCAATATTCATGTGAAACATCTGTTTCTATTATCATTTTATCATCTGGTCCAAGATGATATAAAGTTGGTAAATATTTTACTTGTAGTTTTACTTTATTCATGTATTTAGTGTCTTGATCAGTTCACTGCTAGACATAATTTTTTTTAAGCTTTGTTTGTAATGACTTTCTCATTTTTGCTAATTTCTTTATATATGCTTCTACATATGTTAAACATTCTAAAAATCTTTGTAATTAATTTTTATCTTTGATTATATTATAAAAAAATTTGTATGTTATTTAAAATATGGGATAGTAGATGATGTTTTTCATCTTCTATCTCTAACCCTAAATATTTATTTTTTGTTGAGCAATGATTGCTTTCTTTTCTAATAATGTTATTCTAGATTTTCTACATTCTTGTAAAATATTAATAATGTCTAAATAATGCTTTAATAATTTATTATTAAATACTAATATATCATCTATGTATATACAACATAAATTATAATATTTTTTAAAAATATTATCCATATATATTTGAAAAATACCTAGTGCTTGTTTAAGTTCAAATGAAATAAATGTCCATTGGAATTGTCCTGTGGGCAACTAAATGCTATTAATTTTGCGATTTATCATCAAGTCTTATTTACCAAAATTTACTTTTACAATCAAAACTTGAAAAATACTTCTAACCCTTAATGAGTGATAATAATTATTTTTTATTTAGAATAAAATAACCATCATCAATAATTTCTTTATTTAAAGCTTTAAAATTTATTACCATTCTCTTTTTTTTTTATATTCTTTTTTAGGTTCTTTTTCTACTAAGAATGCTGGACTAGAATGTGGTGAATTATTGAGAATAATTACTTTTAATTTCAAAAGTTCTTGAATTTATTTTTCAAATTCATTTCTATCAACTAGAGTGTAAATCATAGGTTTAACTCTTATGACCTTTGAATGATCTTTTAATTTTATGTTTGCTATTTCATTAGATTTATTAATATTTGAATCTAATGAATTTTCTAAACATACTATTTTTAATAATATTCTTATACTTGTTAAGGCTTTATCTTCTTGTACTTCATTTAGAAAGAGGATTTGGTCAACCTCTATGTCTAAAGAAATATTTTATAAATATGATTTTTATTTTTTTATATTCTCACCACATTTTTGCTTTTTATGCTGTAACATAAAAGTTGATGATGAAATAGTTAATGCTTTTATTATTTTTAATACATAGATGGTTTCTCCATATAGGGTTATCATGCTTATTTTATCTAGGTATTGGATAAATGATTGATATAAGTTTAATAAATTTTTTCCTAATAAAATGTCAACACAAATTTCTTGTTGATATATTGTAGATATATGAAAGATTTTTCATCATATTAATATGTCTGTGTCTTTTAAGACTTTATTAAAATTTATTATAGTATTATTTGATATTCTTACTACTAATTCTTTTGGTGATTGTTTCCAAAGTTATTCTTACAATACATACTAGCTACATACATATTTGCACCTGTGTCAATATATGCATGTAAATGATAATTTTTATATCCTTTAAATTTCAGTCCTATATTTATATACGTGTTGTTTGGATTTGTTATGTTTAATAATTCATCCATTAATCAGAATCAAAATTAGAGTCAGAATCAGATGATGCCGAGTCTGTTATTTTCTTTTTAGTTTCTTTTAATAGATAAATATTGCATGTATCATCTATATCAGATTCTTCTATTGATTCTAATTCCATCTTCAAAGCTTTTTCTAAAAAATTTCTTTATGGAAAAATTCATTTTTAAATTCTTTCTTATGTTGAAGCCTATTAGAACATTCATTCACATAATGTTCTTTTTCATTGCATATCCAACATCTATATTTCTTTTTTCTTGATGGACAATATTTTTTCTTTTCAAGTATATTATATTTTCTTCTTTTAAAATATCTTTGCATATAAGGATCTCTATTATACCTCATTTTATATTTTTAAAAATTTTGTTTCTTAAATTTATATCTTTTAAATTTTTTGAATTTTTTATGTTTTTTATATTTATTATAAAATTTTATGTTACAATCATATTTTTTTGGCCTTCTAAAATCTCTTGAATCACAACAGATTTTATCATTTCTTCTTATTTGTTTAGATTCTTTTCTTTCTTAACATTTTACTATTATCCAACTTTTAAAACTTCTTATTCTACCTCCTCAAGTATCAGGTATTGTTTCTCTATTCCTTTTATTTCATTATTCTGTCATAGTTTTATGTAATATTCTAGGTAATTTTTAGAAAAATATTTTTTTATAAGTTTCTTGCAAGAAGGTGATAGTTTATAATAATTCGTATTCACATATAAAAGAATCTAGGTAACATATATTACATATTTTCATATTTGCTAAATGTTATTTAGCTTCATTTATTTCATTTTTACTAGATTTAGTAATGTATCTTCATTATCTTCTCCTATAAATTCTTTATATATTTCATTTATTAGAGTATTTAAATACTCTATTCATGTTGTTGCATTTTCTTGCATCATTAAATGTTATTGTTATGTTAAATTTGTAAACTATATTTTTATATTTTCTATCATTTTATGAGCTATTAAGACTCTACAAGGTGAAGGGTTTGTTTGTACGATCGTAGAAGTTTGTATAATTACACTTATTCAATTAGACCATTCATGTAAGGTTTTCTTTATATCTCTTATACAATCTAAATCTAAAATATCATATTTTTAATTTTCATAAGGTCTAAATTTTGGTAAAATATTATCTCTAGTACCCCAATATAATCTTTCTTCCATTTTAGATTGTTATCTTCTATTAATTGGTTCAGGTTTTCCTAGTTTTTGTTTATTTATTTCTTCCCTATATGGATCAGATGTTTTTCCTCCTTTTTGGGAGTGATCTTTGTGGGGTTGCTAATACAGGTTTCACGTTAATTCTTTGGCTTATATTTTTTTGTTCAATTGAATACTTTCATTAATTACTGTTATATTATCTTTTTTTTATCTGTATAAAGTTTTTCTTCATGATGTTTTTTAATTGTTCATATGTTAAGGTTAATAAATTAATTAATTTTCATATATCTTTATTTTCAAGATCCATAAATTATTCTTCTAAGTTTTTTTTATGTATTTTATTAAACTGTAATTATATCTTTAAAATTTTCATTTTTTTTATCATTCTTGAATATTAAAGTATCAGATCTCCTAGAAAGTTCATCTTTTAATCTTTTTAATAAATCAAATTTTAATCCAATTTTTCTTGGTATGTTATTAATATCTATTTTTAATTTAGTATTTTCTTTATACATATCTAATTATATTTCTTTTAATTCTTACATAATTTTAATATTCAGTTCATTTGCGGTATATATTTTTTCTACTAAAAGAATTAAAGCTTTCATTATAAATATTTAGTTGTTACATATGCTTGTTAAATTATTATTTTTCTCTAATTATATTCTTAATAATTCTTCTTTTATCATAAGTTTTTAGTCTAACATTATATTATTGTATAAATTAATTCTTTTATTTCTTTAATTTTTTTTAATTCTTCTATTTCTTTGTCCCTTTTATTGATTTTTATCTGAGCGTATGTAAACTTAATTCTTTGTACCTTGTTTCTTTTACTGGTATGAGATGTTTTTCTTTAATATCTAAATTTTACTCATCAAGTACTTTATATTTTGTTAATACTTATAATTTTTTTATTATTTGTCCTATTTATTGAAGGTTTTATCTATTTTTATGAACTCATTTTGTTTATATATTAAACTATTGTGGCTATTTGTTAGTGAATATCCTATTAGATAATGAATTGAAAATAGATAATTTTCATCTTTCATTAAATTTTTTCATTCAAAATCATAGGTTAAATTTAATACTTGATTTAAATTTTATCATAAATATTAACAACAAATCTAGAATATGCTGTAAATTTTAATTTATGATATCCTAAGTTTCCATTAATCATTCATAACAAGCGTATTTTCTATTGGTTATCCTATTATCTAATAATGTTAATTTTATTGGTGTATCTATTACTTCTCTAAAGTATGCTTTTATTAAAATTTATATTCTTCCTAAATGAATATATCCAATTTTTTCATTATCTTTATGGGAAATTTTTAATAGTTTCTCCATAATAGTTTATTTACCAATTAATGGTCTATTAAACTTTGCTTTTGCATCTGCTATAGTAATACTCATTTTTTTATTACTTATATCATAATATATTATGTCTTTTCTTAAAAATATTTTTCTTATTTTGGAGAATGATTATTCTCTAAATCAATCTTCTTTTTTAAGATTTAATTTTAATTTTTATATTTCTTCAATTTTCTTTATACTAAATATCATTTTTTGTAAAAAATATTTTGTGTTTTTATTTCAATTATTTCTTAATTTTTTACCATGTATGACAATTTTTTAAAAGAGTATATATTTATATATTTTTTTTTTATAGTTTATTTGTAAGATATTATAAATTTTTATTATTTTATAAGATATTATAAATTTTTATTATTTTATAAGAATTACATATATTTTAAGATATAAATTTAATAATAGGTGATAGATTCTAATAATAGTTCTTTTCAACTAATTAATATCTGAGCATATATAAAGGCAGGAAGCCCATTGAATAGATAGTGCAAAAACATATTTGGGCTTATTCTAAGAAAATATACATCAGCCATACAGCATAAATATTGAAATGACTAAGTAACCCCTTAGGAACTTTCTTATTTCCACCAAACACCAACGTTAATGGGATTTTGTCTAAAATAGGCAAAATCCTTAAGATAGTTTAAAAAAGGGTAATCTTGTGTAAAAGTTTAGAAATGGGCAAAATTCTATTTACTCTCCCAGTAGCCGGTTTGATTGAGTCATTTAGTTTCCCACCAAAGTAATTTTCTTTCTTCTTCTCCCTCCAACTACGCACCCTCTCTTTTTTTTTTTCAGTGATTTTCTCTCCATTGTTGCGTCTCATCCTAAAAAAATTTCAAAAATGAGATTAGTAATACCAAAAAATGCGATTGGAAGTGATATATTTTCGAAAAATTGCCAACTATTTGGTTGATACTTTCGCGAGGAACTGATATGGGTGTTATTTAAAGAGATTTTTGGTTGAAAAACCGTATTAAACTGTTACCCCAAATCAATAATCATTAATCGAAGTGTATTTTTGGCCGTGTGTAATGAACCAGATATACCAGATATACCCTGAGATATACCAGATATACCATGAGATATATCAGATATACCAGATATACCCTAAGATATACCAGATATACCTTGAGATATACCAGATATACCCTGAGATATACCAGATATACCCTGAGATATACCAGATATACCATGAGATATATCAGATATACCAGATATACCCTGAGATATACCAGATATACCTTGAGATATACCAGATATACCCTGAGATATACCAGATATACCTTGAGATATACCAGATATACCCTGAGATATACCAGATATACCAGATATATCCTGAGATATACCAGATATACCTTGAGATATACCAGATATACCCTGAAATATACCAGATATACCAGATATACCCTGAGATATACCAAATATACCATGAGATATACCAGATATACCCTGAGATATACCAGATATACCCGAGACCAGATATACCATGAGATATACCAGATATACCTTGAGATATACCAGATATACCTTGAGATATACCAGATATACCCTGAGATATACCAGATATACCTTGAGATATACCAGATATACCCTGAGATATACCAGATATACCAGATATACCATGAGATATATCAGATATACCAGATATACCCTGAGATATACCAGATATACCCTGAGATATACCAGATATATCATGAGATATACCAGATATATCCCCAGATATACCCTGAGATATACCAGATATACCTTGAGATATACCAGATATATCAGATATATCCTGAGATATACCAGATATATCCTGAGATATACCAGATATACCAGATATACCTGTTTGATATACCACACTATTCATCTTCTTCCTCAACAATGAGATAATGCAGAGCTTCACAATGAGATAGTAATGGTCGAGTGTTTTGTGCATCCTCACTGTTCGTCTTCTTCCTCAACAAAATTTGTGGGGATTCAATAATAGAGAGGGGAGAGGGAGAGTAATGCTCAGAGTCGTGCAAACGTTTGAAACTGTTCGAATTCTTTCAAACGGTTTACAAATAAATTACTGGCTAGTAAATGAAGTTTTGGGTAAACGGTAAAAAAAAGCCCATTTTTAAAAAATAACACAAGTCTGCACTTTTTTAAACTATCTTAAGAATTTTGCCTTAGACAAAATTCCAACGTTAATCGTAGACTGTAGTAGACGTGCTCGATTTTCTCTCCCTTGGTTCGTTCGTTCTTCGCAGCAATTATTGAAGAAGAGTTTAGAATTGATTAGTAGTATCAATCTGTAATCGAATGGATCTTCTGTGCAGCGCCTACTCTAACTCTTCTGACGACGACGCCTCCATTGAAGAAGCAAAAACCCCAACACCAGAAACTTTCACTCTGCCTCCTTCGAAGCGACTCAAACCCCAAAACCCTATTTCTCGACCTCAGAGTCAGCCCCTCCTCCACATAGATACTCCCCTTCCTGGTCGCTACGTTTCCAAACGGGAGCGAGCCCTCCTCAAACTACCCGAATCGATTCCCAAATCGGATCCTATACCCACTTCCTCTGGTATCCTTGTTATTTTTCCTCCTGTTTTTACTTTAAAAAAATTATATTACTCTCTTTGTTCATTTTTTTATTTTTTGCATTGCTCCTTTAATTTACATTGTTTTGGTTGTTATTAGTGAACCATGTTTGTATTTGTATGCATGATTTTTTTATGGTTTTGTAACAACAATAAAATTTGTGAAGAGTCGGTTAGAAGGATCTAGAACTTATTTAAATATCATTATTCAAATAATGCGTCCTATCAATGATACAGTGCAATTTTTGCTTGTAAACGATTGTTTGATTGTCAAGTGTATTAATGAGTCCATACTTTAAATAGTATATTTTACATAATTAAATTGACTAAAATAGAATATTAGGTGTTCAACCTTTATGTTACGTTTGATGCAGTATGTTGTACATAATTAAATTGATTAAAATAGAATATTAGGTGTACAAGCTTTACATATATATATATATGTGTGTGTGTGTGTGTGTAATTTTGAGGTTATGGACATGCTGGGCTTCAATACTATATGAATACATAATTTCTTTAAACGACAACTGATTATATGGAAAGTATCGACCTTGGGATGTTTTAATGAAGTATTGACTCTCTTTTTTCAGTCATTGGGAGTGTTTCAGATTCAAATCTTCGTCGGGATATATCTGTTTCTTTGAGAAACAAGGATAAAAGTCGTGCGTTGCTAGGCAAAGCATCTGAAAGGATGTCTGTGGCTCTAAACAGGCATACAAAGGCCGTAAATTCTCTACATTGGTCAACTAACCATGGTAATTTAATGTTTTCAAGAAAGGCTGACATTATCATCCTCTTCATATTTTCTTTTCAGATTTCTATTTTAGTTTGTTTGTTGGTCCTGTAATTACCTTTTAACTTGGAATTTCATTCTTCTAATGACTTACATAATGATTGTCTTGTATTTTTTTATTTTTAATTGATTGCTTAAATACTGACTCAAATGTCTTAAAACTCAAACGGCTGTCATATAGTTTAAGCTGTTATTAAGAACACAGAGCTGCGTCCTTGCTTCAATTACACTTCTAGTGGATCAAAGCTTCTAATAAGTAGCATCATTCTGGAATGCCTTTTGAGTTTTGAATTATATAGATCCTAGTGTTGAGCCACACATTGTTTTATAGTTTATATTTACCACTTTGTTTATTTATCTGTTCATTAGAGTTAGTCTGCAGCTCATCTTCTTGCCTCTGCTGGAATGGATCACACGGTCTGCATATGGAATGTATGGAACAATGATGAGAAGATTGCTCGTATTTTATGTTTCCACAATGCAGCTGTGAAAGATGTGAAATGGTGCCACCAAGGGTTGTCACTGCTTTCTTGTGGATATGACTCCTGCTCAAGATTAGTTGATGTTGAGAAGGGGATTGAGACTCAGGTTTTCAAGGAAGATCAATTGGTTGGTGTTGTTAAATTTCATCCAAACAATTTTAACCTTTTTCTTTCCGGGGGATCACAAGGTTTCATCAGGTTGTGGGACATAAGATCTGGAAAGGTGGTCCATGAAATTTTTCGAGGGCGTGATCCTATCCTTGATGTTGAATTCATGAATAACAGCAAGCAAGTTATTTCTTCTAGTGACATATCTAGTAGCAATGTCAGCGAAAATTCAATTGTTGTTTGGGATGTCTCACGACAAGTTCCCCTTTCAAATCAAGTAAGAAAGTTCTTTCATTATGGCCTTATCAGTAGTTATGTGATTAGATGGTATTTTTCTCTAACTTTTATCCAAGCTTAACAAACAGTAGCTTATTTTTATGTTTAAGACCTAAAAGATTGAATATGATTGAACCGTACTTTGGTAACATATTATGCAACCATGTAAAGTTAGAAATAGTGCCTAATTGCTGCAAACAATGCTCTATAGACACCATTGGCTGCACCTGTGCATTGTACGAGTTTTTTGCTCGAAATAGCTGATAGTTGCTGGATGCTAATCTTTCTTAAAGACAGTACAAGTTCCCCCACACCCGTAGTTTAGCAAGAGATAGGGAGCACTACATAAAACATAGTATTCACCTAGTTTCTATAATATCTATTAACACGGCAATTATACTGTAATTACTTATACCAGTATCAATTTGTTCCTTGCACATAATATGAATGATATGTTTGATTTTATCACTCCATGCTATAAGGAGTCATGACATCAGACTACTTATTCCAAAAGTTTCAATTTTTTATTTACGAAAACCTGTTAAAAGCTCAATTTTATTTTGCAATATTGGAATATCAAATCACATTAACGATTCAATCAATAGTTAACTTTCCTGATCATCTGCCCTCTAATGGTAAAAGCTTTGTACCTTTCAGGGAATACCTGGTTCGAATCCCCACCCCCAATTATCATTTTATCAAATAAAACTTGCCTGGACTTTATTCTGTGAGACCTTTTATTTTATTTTAACTTCTTTGCCTGGGTTTTATTCTGTGTGATTTGAAGTAGAAATGATAATTTCAAATTCTTAAGGTAAAATTTGTATTAAAGACGTAGTTAATTATTTCACATAGATGGTGCTTAGAAATGAAGTGAAAAAACGTTAACGTTGTCATTCCATTAATGCTGGTTTTTCCACTATTTTTTACTCTGTGAGTGAGTCTTTGTCGTGCATGACATTTGGATCTTTTATGCCTTTATTACCTGTAGTTCAATTATGACACTAAATACATTTCCTGGGTAGACAAATCATAACCTCGCAATACTTAACAATTTTGTTAGCTGTAATTATCACATTGCTTTCCCCCTCCAATCCCTCTTTTTTCTTTCTTTGTTTTTAATTTTTTATTTAAATTTAATGTTATGGCAAAGCTGAAATCTTCTGTATCAGGTCTATGTGGAAGCCTATACTTGTCCCTGTTTAAGGTGCCACTCATTTGACCCAGTTTTTGTTGCCCAATCAAATGGAAATTACATTGCAATCTTCTCTACAAGCCCTCCTTTCAAGCTTGATAAGTACAAGAGATATGAAAGTCATGGGGTATCAGGATTTCCTATTAAATGCAGTTTCAGCTTGGATGGAGAGAAGCTTATCTCTGGCTCCTCAGATGGTTCTATTTATTTTTACAACTATAGATCATCTCATTTAATGAAGAAAATAAAAGCATACGAGCAGGCTTGTATAGACATAGCCGTACATCCTGTGTTGCCTAATGTGATTGCCTCATGCAGTTGGAATGGTCAGGTTTCAATCTTTGAGTGAGATAGTTCTAACCATTTTCACTGGGAGTTAGTGATAGGCTTGCAGTGGAGCGAGAATGCTGAGAACCATTTGATACTCTTGGTTGCTAATTAAATACCACTGTGGGATAAATAGTTTAGGGATTCAAAATATATTTCCACCACAGTATTGCTTTGTTTTTCTCTTATTTTGTTGGGATAAAACTTATTTGAGTTCAATAGTTCTGTTTAATCTTTGCTTGATCTCAGGATTTGAACAGTTGGTGGCAAATATGTTATGTACAATTAATCATCTAAAGAAGTTTTTCAGTTATAAAATTTTCCATGTCATGCCAATTATGTGTCAGGTCATCAATTGAAGGTTCATGAGTGATCTTTGGAGCTCACTGAACAGAAGTGGGACTCATATTTTCACAGATAATTTCATTTCTGGTAGTCCTGACCTTCCAAAGGTACCCGAGACCAGACCATGTTTCCTAAAGTAAGGAATTCTTTACTGATGGTTTCTCATTTAAGACGACCTCACCTATTAAAAAAATCCTAATTAATATATTGAAGATGCAGCAGTAATTCTCTTCATAAGAATATAATCACAGTGAAAATTGAAGGTATAACTGGCTATGTAAACTCAATTATATTAACTTTTGCAATGTTGTCTAATTGTCGCAGGCTGCTTCTGATTCTTGTAGTAGACAGGGGTCTGACTTCTGACTTCATTGTAAGCATAATAACCATAATCTTTAGTGATATGAAAATATATGTATGTGTCTGAATTTATGGTCAATAGTTGGTTTCAATTTGCAGTAGAAAATGCCGTTAGACTATTGTGTCGCCTTTACTGGGTCTGGCAGTGTAATAATGCTGGAAACCACATCAATGGACACGTAGGTCTCATTTGAGAGAGTACCTGTGGGGGCAAACTCAAAGCTCATGCAAGAGCACATAGATTTCCATTAGGAACTACTTTATTCCTCTGTTTTTTCAAAAAGCTCTAAACGTCCAAAAGAATCTTAAGATAGGCACTACACAATTATGCAATTCTCTTTTCATTCTTCATTCTTGTCTTTTGGGGGTGGGCGGTTGTTCAACTGTAGGGAAAGACATCACACACCACTTCCATCCCATTTTAGATGCATTTGCAAGTGGTCCATCCCCTTTCAAATCTCTTCCTTTCAACACTTCACAAACACAAAGTCAAGTCAAATTAACCATTCCTATACTAGAGATTAAATAAATAATAATAAAGTATGAAAAAAAAAAAAAAAACATTGTTTTTATCTTCATTTTACATGGCACTATCTAGACAAAACCAGCTATACTTGTTCCAATATACCCAGGGGCCAGGGTCCATGGTCCACAACCCCTCTTAAAGCTCTGTTTATTGGAAATAATATCACAGTACCCTAACACATTCAAAGCCAGAAAACATTTACAAAGCCCTATACTAGTTGCCTATATTACATTATTTATTTTCAACTTCTAAATGAATATGTTCCCCACCTTACCTGATCTTTCTACTATTTTCTTATCTAAATCCATTCTTCTAAGAATCAAATGGAAAAGTTTGGGAAAAAAAAAAAAGTAGGAGCTCAAGTACCTCTACATATTATGAATGCAATCATAGTCTAAAAGAGAGACGGACTTTTTTTCCCTACCCCTGTAGAGTTGTGGTGAAGCGGGTATTCGCTTCATGAGGACCCCACAAGAAGGCCTCTTAGGCGACATAAAACGATGGGCTTAAAGCCTATTGATCTTTGGATTGAACATGAACTCTTTGTCACTTTGATGTATCATGTACTTGCTTTTTTTTTTTATTACGGAACCAAATTCAAAGTAATTATAAAGTATCTAACCCCATGTTTCACCTTTTAGAATTGTTGCTTTGGAATCATAAAAGAACAAAAAAAAAAAAAAAATTAATCTTATTATGTTTTGGCTGATATTTTCTTTCTGATCCATCTCGTCAAAGTACTATTCGTCCTATTTTTTCACTATTTAAGGTTAATATATAATTATCTTCTTCAACATGCTTAACCACAATAGCAAATAATCATGTTCCAGGCAAAAAAGTTACACATCACAAACTAGCTCTTCCAATCCTTGCCTTGAAAAGTAGCCGACAAGGTCATTTTGTTGGTGTTAGCACGTGATTTGTGGCCTTTTCAACCAAAGTCATCATTTTGTAAGCTCTTTTTTTCCCCATCTCCTATATCTCAGGATTTTTGAAGAATAAAATTGGAAAAAAGGACCAATCATGAATTTGTTATATATCTTTTCTTTTTTTCCTAATTAGGAAGTATTCCTTATTAGGTCTTTATTTATAGGCCAATTTAATTGCCATTTATCTATCTAGTGCTGTCAATTTTATTATTTTTAAGCTAGATTATCTTCTATCATGTTGTTTCACAGACATGACAAATTAATAATCTAATTATCTCTTTGTAAAGTATGAGTTTTAGTTGGTGATCGTATCTTAGAAAGCCAGGAGACAAGATTATATCACTAGATGAGGCCCAACGTCCAAAAATCTGGATACCCAGCTGGCAGCTAGAATAGAGTTAAGTTAGATTCTGTAAGCATCATATTCATATTTATGCTGCTTCTTTTTTCTTTTCCTTTTAACTTTCATTTTCTCTCTTACAAAGCTTGTCTCCTTTCCTTGCTTACATCAACAGTAATTTGAATAATATATCTGATTATGAGATTTGTAAAACTTCTTTTCAACTTTCATCAGGTACTGTTACCCAATCTTTAGAGATAACTACGCATATATTTTCTTCAATAAGAAGCGTATTCTTACCAAAAATAAATAAAGGTACTGATAACATAAGAGTTATTAGTATGAAATATAAATTATGTTTGTTAGTTAAGGGTTGATTGTCACCCTGATTTATATTTAGGAAAAAAAAATTACCAATATGATTAAAGTGTATAAAAGTAATTCACAAACTATTAAAAGAGTAGATAAGAAGTCAAAAACTTAACGTGAGATATTTAAAGTTTTGAATTTTTAGTTCACTCTTCAATAGTTAGTGAACCCAAAAGATTACTTTTAGTTTACTTTGGTCATGGCTAGTGGATCATTCCTATCCTTTAGCCTTATTTTACCTATTTCATGGGTCTTGTCCAAATTATAATAATTTGGACTAATTTAAGTAAATTAAAAAAATAAGATTAGTTTGGGCTAGTCCATTAGTCCCAAATGAAGTAAAATATAATTTAAGTCAAAAAATTTAAAAAAATATTTGGTTAAACTAAAATAGCTTTCCTTTTTGTTTCAGTCTCTTCATCCTCGCTCATCTCAATCATGATGTACTAACATCCTTCGCGCTACAATTAAATTGTTAATATTGTCCAACCATCATATCTTTTTTTTTATGTCTTTTGGTGTCCAACCAATTTGTTACCACCCATTACTCCCTCTTAGTTTTTATCTTAAATAATATTCTTACTATTATAGATTTTTTATATTTAATTTTCTATTATAAGTTTTTAGAAATACTCATAGATTTAGTTTTGAATAGGAATATGCTTAAATATATCATTTTGCTATTATGATATGTAATTATCATTATTTTAAATGGTTCATCTCATGTAAATAACTCTACAAGTGCTTGATAATATGTAATACTTGTTGATTGAGTTTCAATAATATTAAGCGAATTTTTTGAGAGTAAAAAGATCAATTAACTAAAAAAAAATTGCTATTAACAATTTGAACTAATTTGGGTTAGTTTGTTCATATTTAGTTTATGTTCATGCTTATCTTTACTAGCTCGAATTAAATTCAATTCGAGCTAAGGTTAGACTAATTAAGCTAACTCAAATTGGCCCAATCTGTCCGAAAGGACTCTTAGGATTAAGAACAATTTTTACATTGAATAAATATGAAGTAACAAAATAAATAATAATTGAGAATGACTAGTAAGAGTAGGGGTGTGTAAAAATTTTGATAATTTAATCGATATGACCAATTTGATTTGTTAATTTTTAAACGATTTTGATTTGATAATCGAATTAGATCAAATTAAATTTTTTAAAGTGTTAAGTTTGGATCGGATGACAAATTTTACTATATACCATTCAATCCCTTCTGATCCGACATAATTTTTTTAAAATATATTTACATTTATACATGTGGTATATCAAGATTGTTTTCAATATGCTTGTTGGATGTGAAAGAATGAAATAATGAACTTAAATTAGCTTTTTCTTGTATGAACTCTCTATTTTGTTTATTGTTTGAATGAGTTGTTATTTTTATTTAAATAAACATTATAATTTGTATTGTGTTATTTTTTTAATGTAGTTTTTAGTCATATTTTTATATTATTATTTTATTTTTTTTGGATTTATTTTTCAAATATATTTATGTTAAGTGAAAATTTAAGTTTTTTTCTTCAAAATTGCTAAAAAAATGCACAATAAGTTTATTGATAGGATTCTACCTATCCAATCAGAAGATATTATGGATTTAAATCAGATTTAGCATGCGATCGAATTGGATGCGAATTAAGATACTTCAATCCGATCAAAAGTGCAAGTTCTGAAGTCCCTTTATGTCTTTGTTGGCGTTCCTGTATACAAAACATAGAGTTTGTTTTATATTACTTGGTATTTTTGATTACCTCTTTGTACGATATTTTACTTGTGATCAATGTTGCACACACTCACGTAGATTTTAACACTTTGTATAGTTGTATATTACATACTACGGGTTGGTTGGGATTTGGGAGTATGTTGTTTGCATGTTAAAATTTATTTTTACTTGAGTTAATGGGTGTTTATGATTTTTTATTTGGTAAAGTTTTTACCTTGAAAAAAATTATTTTTGGTAGCTCGTAGGGGTCCTTACAAGTAGCTTCAGAAGTGTTTGATAAAAGATTTGCTAGTGTTCACATGATAGATCTGTGACTCGTTGTTCTCTCGGTTTCGAGAGATTGAAAAACATTTATTGCTTTGCCTTATTGTTCGATCTTCCTAGTTTATCTGTTTATTATTTTTGTTGTCTTACGAGAAGGGCGAGTCTTTAAGTGTCTGTATTATTTAGATTTGGTTGTTCATCGAGTTTGGACTCTCTCAAAAAGATTGAATTGGATCGAATGTGAATAAAATCAATATTTTCAATCTGATGTACATTCTTAAGTAAAAGGTTAACCTTTTACTTATATGAATGATATATTGAACGAATGCCTCTCATTACATGTTGAGTGATTAGGGGTAACAATCGAGTTGTGTTAGTTGTATTTGCGTCGTATTTTAATATTTTTTGTATCAAATTTTTGTGTTAATTGATAGATAAAAAAATTTATCGACTTTTTTTATGTTGCTTATCTATAATAATAAAAAATAATAAAAGTATTAAAAATATGAAAAAATTATCAAACAATTATTACTAAAAAATTTATTCATATCATGTCGTGTTATCAGGTCCTAAAAATTGTCACTCATATGCAATAACTACGAATTCTTTTAATTTAGGGCTTTAATTTTAGAGCTTAGTTCTTCAAATTTAAGGTTTAAATTTATGAAAGGATATATATTTGTTAAGGGCAACGTAGCCCAACATATACATATGTATGTATGTACGTACATACATAAATATATATGTGTGTATATATACATATAAATTAACATACATATATAAATATAAATATAGATATATATATGTATATACATATACATATAGGTGTATATATACATGTAAGTATGTAGTGGGCTCATTTCAGAAGCAAAATGAACTTCACAAAGAGTACGAACAAATGATATTAACTATTGGAATACTTTACCTAAATGTATAGATTTTTGTACATTTCAAAATTAAAATTTTTAAAAGATTCCTAAAATCAAAGGAAATTTTAAGTAAAGATAATTGTCATATATACCGTTAAATTTTGATATTTCAATAATTGAAATAATTTGTTAAAAAAATTTGTCTAAATTATGTGTACTGGGAATGGTTACTTATATGTATTTAAATAAATGTATATGTATATATACTAATTAAAACACGTTTCTTGCATATAAATTATTTTATTTATTTTAAATTAATTGTAGAAGTAAAATAATATTTAAAATTTTTATTAGATCTGATAATCATTATTTGATTAGAGTTTTTATTTTATTATCATGTTTAGATTCCTTATTTAATGTGATAATTGATTCTTAAAATGGAATTAATGTCAATAGCTTAAAATATAGAGATAATTTTATTTAAAATAATATTAAATATGATTTAAATTTTTATATATAGTATTGAAATATTTTGATGTTGTGTAAATTAATTTCAGGGAACACCAGCTCAAAAATTTGTTGATAGTACACTGGAATATGAGGAATAGGGATGAAGTCCTAATAATATTTCACTGGAATTCAGAAAACACGCAAGTGTTTCGATACTGAATATGAGGGCTTTCGGATCATACGTGAAACTTACACAATAATTATCAGAATGTAGCATGTTTAAAAATTAATTAAAATAAAAATAAATATGAATTAATTTAGAGAAAAAATGAAATGTAAAATTTATTCTCTTTCTTTATCTTTACTTAAAAAAAATTGTAAATAATCAAAATAAAAATATTAATTTAAAAAATATATATATATATATATATGCGCGCGCGCGGGGGCATAATTTTGTAATTAATTTTTGTGATTTGAAAAAAAAAAAAAAAAACTAATACCAAGAGAAGAGTATGAAAATAATTAATAAAAATCACTCATAAATTTATAAGATATTTATTTCATTTCTATGGTAGTTTTAGAAAATAAATTAAGAGAATAAAAATGATTCTATTTTTATCTATTTTCTTTTAATAGTTGTAAACACACCCAAAATCATTCCCTTTTAAGTCGTCAAAATTTTCAAAAATCAAAACCTAGCTAGCTATACGTCCTATACTATAAAATGTTACAAGTTTGGATAATTTTTATGCAGCATATATGTTACATAGTATTAGAGATTGAACTGTATAATTTTTAAAGATATTTAATTGTAAAATTAGATCGTATCATATAATATAAAAATAGTATGATTATATAAAAATTTTATATATCGAGAATCTCTTGTGATTCAGGTAGTAAGATTCCTAATTCCTTCACAAAAAATCTAAGTTTCAATAATACTTAAGTATATGAGTGTATTTTTTCTTTATTAATAAAAAAGAATGGGACTTTAGAGCCCCTTTAAAAAAAATGTAGAAATTTTATATAATGAAAGGGTAATGGTCTAAACAGTATAAGACACTTAGTATGTTTAAATTTTCAATTATAAAATTGTGCCTTAAATTTTTTAATCTCAAATTAAAAATATTTTTTTATTTTTTAAAAATATAGTAAAAATATAAAAAAAAAATTAAATATTGCTTTAAATAAATTTTATAATAAAAATTCTTTTAAATATTATTTTATTAAAATATTTATAATTAATTTTATCCAACTATATTATAAATTTTGTTATCAAATATTCTACAAATTAATTATAATTTAATTTAATTATACTTAAATTATCCTATAGTTATACCAAATATTATGTTAGAAAAAAATTCCAAATGAATGTTTAATTTTATAATTAGATATTGTGATTCAAGAAAAGAAATCAATACAAAGAAAACAGTACGAAACTAATTAATGAAAGTCACTCATAAATTTATAAAATATTTATTTCATTTTATATTTTTTAAAATAAATTAATAAAATAAAAATGACTCCATTTTTATTCATTTTATTTTATTAGCAGTAAACACATTCAAAATCTTTCCATTTAAGTCGTCAAAATTTTCACAAGTCAAAATCTAGCTAGCTATACGTCCTATACTATAAAATGTTACTAGTCTGGATAATTTTTGTACAATATATTTGTTATATAGTGTTAAAATTTTTAATTATATAATTTTTATACGATTATATATTTAATTATAGATAATTTTTATATAGTATATTTGTTATATAGTATTAAAATTTTGATCGTATAATTTCAATATAGTTATATATTTGATTATAAAATCAGACTTTATCATATAATATAAAAATAGTATAATTATGTAGAAATTTTGTACAATTAAAGATATGGGTCTAAACCGTACTGAATATTTAACGTAGTCTTACTGAATTTTCAATTATAAATTACGAGTCTTAACTTTTTTTTTCCTAATCTCAAATTAAAAAATTATTTTTATCTTTTAAAAATATAAAAATGAATAAAATATTGATTTAAATAAATTTTATAAAATAAATTATTTTTTAAAAATATTTATAATCAATTTTTTTTAACTATATTATACGGTTTATCACAAAATATTATATAAACTAATTATAATACAATTTAATATTACTATACTTAACTTATCTAATAGGTACACCAAATATTATACAAAAAATATCAAATTAATGTATAGTTTTTTAATTACATATTATGATTTGAGGAAAAAAAAATACCAAATATGAACATAATTAATAAAAGTTAATCATAAATTTATATGGTATTTATTTTTTTATCATATTTTTAAAAAATAAATTATGACAATAAAAATAATTCTATTTTTATTTTATTTTATTTTTTGTTAGTAGTAAACACACCCAAAATTTTCGAAAGTCAAAACCTAGTTAACTATACGTCCAATACTATAAAATGTTACAAGTGTGGATAGTTCTTATAGTGTACTACACTTGGACAAATACAAGGTAAAATTGACTTATGAAGAAGCATAATGAACAGTATCCCCTAAAGTCAGGGGTACTTGATCTAGGACAAGACTGCACTAACAATTTAATGGATAAAGACTCCCTCATCATCCATGAAGAATAGTGATGAAAGGTGAATCACCCCTGCCCCCCAACTAATCAGTTAAGTTGGCAATGTGAGTGTTTTACACCAAATAAATCTTTTTTTTTTTATCGACACCAAAGAAATCTTATGTTCTAATATCATGTGAGCTATAATTTATTTCACTTTTTCTCTTAATTTAAATGGTAATTTTAAAAGGATTAAATATCTTATAAGTTCTTTTTTTTTTTTTTTTTTCAATAAAATATTTTAGTTACTTTATTTTTATAGGATATATTTAGGTTATTTTTACACTAAAATTGAGATTCTTTAGTCAAGTTTTAAACAGTAAAATATTATTTTATTAATAAAAAATCTAACAAAATAATAAAGTGAATTTTATGAACAAAATTGTCATTTTATTTTAGCATTTTGAACAGTATAATTTTTTTTATCAATTATTTTTGTCAATTTTATATTTTATAGAATTTTACAATATTTTACTTTTTTGTATTGCATTTTCTCTAGATATCATTTTTAGATCGAAAAATGTGATGCATGAAAGTGAGGAAAAATACAAAAAAAAAAAAAATTCATAAAATATAAAATTTTATAAAAACAATTGAAAAAAATATTATGCTGTTCAATTTCAAATTTCAATTTAAAATAAAATGAAAATTTTGCCTCCCTTAAATTTAATTTCTTATTCTTTTAAATTTTTTATTAATAAAATAATATTTTATTGTTCAAAAAGTGAATAAAGTATCTTCTTTTACATAAAGCAATTTAAGTATCTAATTTTTACGAAGAAAGTGATCTAAATATTATTTATAAAAATAAATTGTCTATGATGAAATATTATATACAAAGTTAGTTCTATAACCCCTAATCATTTTTAAAATATTATTTTCTGTTCCGTCTAGAGTAGAGCAACTCTGCAAGTATGATATGATAAAAAAAAAAAATTGAATCGCCCATTCCTTCAACAATTCAAATCAATTGAAAGCGAAAGAAAGAAAAACATAAAGCACCCTTACCCTTATAAGGCCGAAGTTATCGCCAACATTTTTCAAACATTACAAATTTATACCAAATAGAGGCTCGTAGATAAGGACGACTTCACGATTCATACACATTGTTTATAAACTAGAAACATATATATTAGTACGATCAACTATTGAACTAGAAATTAGGATTGTCAAAGTCGCGGTAAGCGTGCCGCTCTAGCTCTTGTCTCATTAGATAGCGTATAGAGTTAATGACTTATAATAGTAAAAATTTAAGGTTGTCTAAAACTGATTTTTAGTAAGAATAATTTTATAAAATTATATTTTATTATTAAATAAGATTATGTATTTTGATATTAATTTTGTTGTTATTTATAATTTCTATAAATGCTACTAAAGTAAGAATAATTTTATAATTATATTTCATTATAAAATAAAACTATGCACTTTTTATACTAATCATTATTATTTATGTAATTTGTATAATTTACCATATTATATTATTTATTAATTTATGCCGTAGTATATATGATGAGTCATGTTTAACTGGTCAATACATATTATGTTTTGGTGACAATTACAATTTTATCTCATTTTAGCTTAGATTTTAGGATTTAGATATACAAATTTAGGGTTTATATTTAAAGATTTAAATTTAGGATTTAAGTTTATAGAAAAATTTATAGTTGCTGTAACATTGTTCAACATATCAATTTTATATACATACATACAAATATATGGAATAGATTTAGGAGATAATTTATTATGCAAATTTTTATACCACCAATTTTCAAAGGTTAAGATTTAAAATAATAAATTTCTCTCATTTTTTTCTTTTATAGTCTTTTTAAATCTCAACAGTCAAAAAATAATGGTATAAAAATTAGATAATAAATAAAAAATTATTGATCATATATATATATATATATATATATATATATATACACACACTTAATATTATAAATTTAAGAAAAAAAAAAGCTTCTCAGGGGATTTGAATTCCCTCTTCTCTTGATACATGCATACTGAAAACTTATAACACTATTTATAAACTCAATACAAATATGACGATTTTAAATAATTTTTGGATGAAATTAGATACATTGTATTGTAAATAGGTCAACTTGTCTTAACCCATTTATTAAATAAGTGGGGTTAAAATTAAAGTTAAATGGATAATATCGTAAACAGCTTAACTCATAAATGATTCATTAATAAAAATTACACTATAATTTGTAAACTCAATATGACCTAAAAACTTTAAAGGAGTTTGAGTTGAAATTAAATAGATTCGATTATAAGTGGATCGACCTGTCTTAATCTATTTATTAAATGAGTTAGGTATAAGTTGTGGCTAAATAGATAAGGTCGTAATAAGGCTGACCTAACCCCAACCCAAGTATACCCCCGTTATTACTTGGTCACACCAATCGAACAAGTGGGCTTCACGTGTCAGTACGACCTTTGTCATGTTGCTCGTTTGTGCTCACAGGTCATATCATGTTATATCAAATTTTTAGTAAGTTGTGTCGTGCTAATTTGGTGGGCCAATAAGGTAAGCAGTTAACAATGTCTAGGCATATTGGCTTGTTTGACACTTAGAAATATATGGGTAGAATTTTGAGATACATTCTCTTTTGTACTTGATCCTAAATTTAGAGTATTACTTAATAATAATAATTAATTATAAGATGATCACAAATTAGATAGTATCGTTATAAAATATTATTAGGTTCAAAAAAAATGAAGAAAATTTTATGCTTTTTTATTAATATAGTAATCAATTTATAAATAATATATTGTATTATTTAAATTTTGTTTTTTACCTCTTATATTCTACTTACTATTTCATTTCATATAAATATAATATCCAAACATAACCTTAATATCCACACACACACAAAAAAAAAAAAAAAAAAAAAAAACACTATTGCAAATGAAATTGGTAACAAAATAGCGTTTAACACGAGCTCCAAGGACTTTTGAAGCAAGCTGTCCTCATGACTTTTACCTAGATTATTGGCATTTCAAAAGTTGATGCATGTGGTTAAGAGAGTTTTTGGATTTAATATCCGACTTCTGTTTATATATTTGGATTCAATTGATGTAGGTGTAGTCAAATCACAACGAATTTTATTTCTGTAATTAATTTTATTATTTTTATAATTAAATTATATAAAATATATATTTATTGCTGTTATTATTATTATTATTAATAAATTATTATTATAATAATAATAATAACTTAAATTGTACCAATATATCTATTATATTTTAATCATACTAATTAATTAAATTACATTAATTAAAAATGTGCATTTTATCTACAGATCAATTTTTACTTATTATTTTTAGAGACGGGTACGGTTTAAAAAATATCCGGACATAAATTATAGGGAATGAAGCGGGAATGATTATATGTAAAATTATATCCATCCGTACTTAAAATTTATAAAATATAAATACATTTATCTATTAAAATTATTTATTAATTAAAATATTAATATTTATTAAAAATTATGATAAATTAATTTTTTTAATTGAAAAAATAAGCATAAAGTAATTATTTTTTTGTACTCATCTTTATCTAAATATATCCATCCTTAAATTGAAATAATTTTTGAACAATTTTAAATACAAGATTACTTGTTCCATTATAAAGATAAATATTGCCTATCCTAAGGTAAGAAGAATGCTATGATATATTCATTTTTACGCTTATAATACGTAATCACTCAAATGCTTGTGTTGTGAATGACGTACAGTCATCCTGTTTTTCACATAAAGCTATGGCAGTACGTTATATTAGCTTGGGGACCACGTTACTTTATGAATAATGTTGGGAAGCTGAAAGTCATATGTCGCATCAATATTATAAAAATAGTACTACATTACTTTTTTTTTTTTTTTAAATATTTTATTTGTTTTAAACTTAATTATGTTTAAAAACTTCAACCGGTGTACATAAATAAATTGGTGTTTGGGATATAATTTTATTAGAAATTGCATTAATAGAAGTGATTTAAAAAAAAAAAATTAAATATATATCTTTTTTTTTTTTTTATAAATTTGTTAGAAATAATTTTGAGCTTATAATCAATTAAATTATTTTTTCTAAAAATAAATGTTGGATAAGTTGTGTGTTTATTTAAAAAGTAATTTTAATAGAAGTAGATTGAAATGAAAATATGCATTAAATTTTAAATAATATTTTTAAAAATTTTAAAAGTAATTCATAAACACACACTCATGAGTAATATTTGAAACTATTTTTAACCAAAAATATAAATTTTTTAGCATGATAAAATTCTGTTACATGATTTGAATTTGTCCAATATTAATTTTTATTAATATTTACTTAATATGGTATATTTTTATTTAGCTTTTTTATTTTATTTTAAATAATATAAAGAAATTCTTACTAATGGAAGCCCCCCACACTATGTTTTTCCCACTTCAACAAGCACAAAGCGTACCACTAGGCTGTGTTCCTCTCCTACCTTCCGTCTCGGTGCACCCAAATCCCCCCTAATTTTTCTTACCAGCCAACCAATGTGCAAATAATTCAAAAGAAAAATAAAAAGTCAATGTGAAAATAAATCTTCTCCGATTATTTTTCTATTTTCTTTCTCATGGTGCTTGCTTCTAAGCCATCCGATAACATTATTGCTTACCTCATTTCAGACACGTGCCAGCCTCTCAAGTGAAAACTATTTTTTCCTGATTAATAATATTTTATCAAATTATATATTTTTCACAATTAAAATAATAATTACTATAACATTTTTTAACACTATTTGATTAGATATAATTTATATTAAATTACAATAATTTAAATATATTTAATATTAAACTTCGTTCAATTTAACATCGTTTAATGTTATTAAGATATTATTTTTATTATTGGTAATTTTTTCATTTTTTTTGTCAAAATAGTTAATAATATTATCACAATAAAAATATATAAAAAATTATTTTATTATTATTATTAATTACACAATAAAATTATTATTTTAATAATAAAAATTTGAGTTACGACGTTATTCACTTACACACTTATTAAACAATATCCTCACTACCGAGTTAATTTAGTGGCTTTTTTACCTTTAGAATAGAAGCAAAATGCAAAATGGCCTTCATTATACTTGTGTGGACTACAGAGTCAATTTAGTGAGTAATATATTTTTTTCAAATAATCTACTGTGTAATTAATATATATTAATTAAAATTAGTGCCGTGCATGTAAATTATTTTAATTTTTTTTTTGTTTAATTTTTAGATTATATTTAAAATAAATACAATAATTCAAGTTTAGAGTTATTATTATAATAACCATCATATTTTATTGAATATAATAATCATCATATTATTAGAGTTTTTATTGAATATAATTATTATTTTATTATCATATTTAAAGTTTTTATTTAAATGTAATTTTGATTTCAATATTATGTTTAGAGTTTTTATTTAATGTAATAATATATCATAAAAAGATAACTAATATTAATAATTTAAAATATAAGGATAATTTTATCTAAAAAATTATTAATCGTAATTTAAACTTATATATTAAATCATGACCCAACCAAAAATGTGGCTAATGTGAATGTTAAGCTCTCTACTTGGGTGATTGTCACGATCATCAATCAATTGAGTTTCAGCAATATAGAGACATAGAGTAATTGTGTAATCCTACGTTGCTTGGGATAGGAAGATAATAATAGTTCATAAACATAAATTCTACTCTAAATGGTATGAGAACTTTTGGGTGAAAGCTAAAAAAAAAAAAATCATGCAAATTTAGGCTTAAAATGCACAATATTATACTATATATTAAAGTGGGTATATATACATTATATTTTATTACTATATATATTTGTCTATGTGTTATTTTTCATTTTGAACGATTTTGTCATCAAATTTTTGCTTTAATTACAAAATTATCATTATTATTTTTTATTTAATGATAATAATTATCTTTTATTTAATGATAATAATTATCTTATTATAAATATAAGATTGTAAGAATTTTGTTTATGATTTACTTTTTTTTACAAAAATTTCTACATAATCTAAAATACATAATTATACGTTTGAATTATTTTTTTTTTTTTTCAGAATAATGGGTTAAAAAATTAATTTTTATTTTAAAAAATTTTATCTTAAAATTTTTGCTTTAATTGTAAAACTATCATTACTGTTTATTTTATACATTCAATTATAATGATTAAATATTATTATTTTTGCTTTTATTTTAAAATAATAAATTAAAAAAATAGAAAGAAAATGGGGAAAATAACAAAACTAACACCCCCAAAAATTATAATAACAAAACTAGCACCCCTGTGTTCAATTAAAATTGAACGACAATAATTTAGACTCGTTCAATATTGAACGTTCAATATTATCCGTTCAATTAGAATTGAATGACGATAATTAGACCTATTTAATATTGAACGTTCAATATTTTACGTTCAAATTGAATATTGAACGTTCAATATTAAACGTTCAATTCTAATTGAACACAAGGGGGTGCTAGTTTTGTTATTATAATTTTTAGGGGGTGCTATTTTTGGTAATTTCCCAAGAAAATGACACAAATAATATAAAGAAGAAAAAGTATTTCAAACATAAAAAAATAAGAATATAAGCTTTTATTTATAATTTGGTTTTCTAACCTAGACGGCGAGTGCACAACATACACAATTTTAACCAAAAGAACATTCCGGCAGACGCAGATACTCAACCATCTTAAATTAATATTTTAAAAGAAAGATATGAGAATCTCTTATTATTTATGTGATAAATTTTTTAATTTTTCTACCAAAAATTTAAATTTGAATCATATTTATGTGTGTGAGTGTGTTTTCTCTTATTAATAAAAAGAAAGAGACTTTTGTACCCTTTAAAAAAAAAAAAAACTAGACGTTTTAGATCAAATAAAATACATATTTTCAAAATAATGGTAATAAATTTTTAGTACTTTATTTATTAAATAAATTAATAACTATATATTTTAATATCATATAAAAATATAACAAAAATACTAAAATAAAAAAAGAAATATATAATACGTGCTAATAACATGCATTTTACTAATTATATATATATATATATTTGCCTAAATATCATTTGTCTTTCGTACGATTTTGTCTTCAAATTTTTTTGTTTTAATTATAAAATTATCATTATTATTTATTTTAATTATTTACTAATAATGATTATATTATATTATTATCTTTTATTTGCTTATATATCATATACCCTTTTGAACTATTTTGTATCAAATTTTTGATTTAATTATAAAATTATTATTATTATTTATTTTATTATAAAAATATGATAATAAGAGTGTCATTTATGATTTATTTTTTTTACAAAAGTTTTACGTACCTATAATGCATAATTACACACTTATATAGTTTGCATATGTGAATTATTAAATATTTAGTTAATTTTACACTTATATAGTTAATTTTATCTTCTTCTTTTTTCCTTTATTAAATATTTAAAATTCCATTTTCAGATATACACGAATAATATGAACATCAAGATAAGATAGACTTTGATATATAGTTTGCATATGTGAATTATTCTCATCAGACAACAAAACTCAATCTATTATTTTTAAATGAAAATATCGAATATATTAAGTATAGCTTGATCAAAAAATATATTTAAGCCGTGACACATAAGCAAAGAACTAATTAAAAGGCTTCAAAGTCTTGGAAAAAATTGCCATCCAAAAAAACTATGAATAGAAAAATAAAAATCGCCAAATACCTTTGGAACAAAATTACCATTATTATTAATTTTATTATAAAAATAAAATTATAAGAGTGTTATATATTATTTGCTTTTTTTACAAGAAGTTCTATATAACATAAAATATATAATTATACATTTTAATTATTATTATTTTTCTTTTTCTTTTTTCCTTTAAAATAATGGGTTAAAAATTAATTTTTATTTTGAACGATCATATCCTTAATTTTTTTTCTTTAACTACAAAATTATTATTATTATATATTTTATATATTTAATGATAATAAAAAAATTTCATTATTATTAATATTATTTATTTAATATAAAATATTATAAAAATCTTATTTATTATTTAATTTTATACAATAAGTTCAACGTAAATTAAGTTTGAAAACGAATATTTTAAATATATAATAAGTTTGAATTAATGTTTTTCTTTTCTTTTATTAAAATAATAGATTAAAAGAAAAAAACGTAAACAAATAAAGTAGGAAAAATTGAAAGATAAAAGATAAGAGCTTGAATGAAAATGATTTTAATAATTAATTTTTTTTAAAGTAATTTTTTAATTAGGTATGTTTATAATAATTTTTTATTTTTGTTTTTATATTTTTAAAGAATCACTACCAAAATATAAGGTGATTTATAAATATTTAAAAAAAGATTTTTGAATCAACTTTATGTTTTTTTTTGTTATTAATTTTGATCAAATATTTTTGTAGAGAGTAAATTAAGTTTTATAACTTTTATATTTGGTAAAAAATAAATCAAGTATGCGTGACATCAATTAATTGGTTTACGTTAATAGGAAAAAAGTCAAATGATATAGTTAGATACATCTTCATTAAATAAAGCATATTAATAGTTATGATATTTATTTTATTATTAAATAATATAAATATTAATTATTACGAATTATTTACCAAAATGTCATCTCTCTATATTCTTTAAATAGATCCTCACAACTTAAAAAAGTACATATAAGCTTTTTTTTAAATCACTAAAATTTTCTCTAATTTCAATTATTCTATCGAGAATATAAGTTAAATGTCAAAGTGAATATGACACTACTTTGTAGTTCATTATGATGTAGTTTGCCAAAAACATGTTGGTTGACGTGACAATAAATGAAGGTTGGGTCAAAATTAAATTAAATATTTTGTATATATAAGTATTAAAAAAAAATAATTAAAAATTAAAAAATTGTAATTTTTTTTTATATTTTAAATTTTTCTTGAAAAAAATTAAAATATAAAAAGCATTATCAAATAACTTGAATGTAATTTTTGATTTTTTTTCGTAAAATATCAAACACATTAGTAATTAGTTTTATAAAAAAAAAATTAAAAATCACAAAATCAATTATCTAATAATAAATTATAATTATTATCAAACATGGTCTAAGATTATAAGATTTTTATTAATAGTTTAATTTTTTATAGGCTAAATTATACTAATAGTTCCTAAATTTTAACTAAATTTATATTTAGGTCCTAAAATTTTTAAATTCTATAATTTAGTCTACAAATTTTTAAATCCTACAATTTAGTCTCTAAACTTCTAAAAATTCACACATTGGTCTTAAAATTTTGATTCAAAAATATATAGTTTAGTACCCAGTAAGACCTATGTGTGAAATTTTAAAAATTTGAAGACTAAATTATAGAATTTAGAAATTTAAATATAAATTTAGTTAAAATTTAAAAATCAATAAAATAATTAAGCCTTTTTTATATTAAAAATCCTAGATAAACTAAAAAACGTATTTATTTTCAAAAGAATGACATAATTATTATTAAAGAAAAAATTGAAAAAAATTATTCAAATTTAATTATAAAATTTTTTAATATTATTAATTTTATTATAATGATTATATTATATTTTTACTTTTATTTTTCTTTCTATTTTAAGAGTTTCTTTTGATATTACATGAGCATTAAATATTTTATATTTAAAACGTTACTTTTTTTATGTTTATAATGCAAAAAAATTCATACTTTATATAATTTTTATTTAATGATGGTTAATTATTTTTATAATTTTTTTATCATTTTAAGTTTGAGCACTTCAAAATGAGGATTAAATATTGTTACGCATCACGACGAAATTTTTTTCTTAATTATATAGTTGTTGAATTTTAGTACTTTATTTATTAAATAAATTAGTAATTATATATTTTAATATCAATAAAAAAAACAAAAAACTAAAACATAAAAGTAAAGCACTTGCATTAATAAGTTGTATTTTATATTTAAATGTTAGTATTTTTTTTAAAAATAATTATTCGTTATTATTTATATGAATAACATACTAAAAATTAACAAGTAAAAAAAATCAATGAAATAAAAAAATTACAATTATCACATGTTTTTAACTTGTTTTAATTATGAAAATACATATAAATTAATAATAGCATAAACTTACTATAATTGAATAATTGATATATAAATTGATTAAAATAACTAAAAGATAATTTGATAAATTTAATTATTTAACAAATTTGAAATCTCATTAAACTAAAAATGAAAGAAGTTGATTTTGGAGTTTGGTATTTCACGAGTCCTTTAACTTTTTAAAATGTATATTTTATTTCATTCTATTTTGATTTGTACATCATAGGCCTTCTAACTTTTTAAAAATATAATTAAATTCAATTTCTACTTACTAAACAAAGAATTAACATTTTTTTCGCATATGTAACTCATATGACTCTTTTTAAAGGGATAAATTGATTATTTTGGTGTTTAATGAAACAAAAAATATAATAAAATTATTTTGAATTTTGAGATAAAAATAATTTTGAAAAAAATAAATAAATGATTTTGGATATTATATATATATATATATATGGGGTTTGAATGACATCAAACAAACTAGGAACTAAAAGTAGGAGTTAGGCACCGAATGTTAGAATAAAGGCGCTGAAGCTCTTTGATGTTTATTGGTGTGCCTCATATGTAGCAATCTTGACTTAGATCATCATTGCCAAACAGAGAAAACGTGGAATATATACATACATACATACATGCATGTATATTATCAACAAGATGAGTCAAAAAAAGACTTCTTTTAGGGTTTGTTTTACGTACACAAACTTGTTGCTTCCTATTGTATTCTATTCATCATTTTTTTTTTGGTCAACATCATTTTGCTAACTTGTTAGTTTGGTATACTAAACAAACTAAAGAAGGTTGCTTTCATTTTATGACTTTAATAGATGAGCAATATTTCTCACATGAACGATTTTAGTCTTTTTTTATTTTTTAAAAGAAAAAAAAAATATTGTTGCACTAATTAATAATTACCAATATTTTCACTTTATTTAATAAATATGGATACTTCCCCCACAATTACTTGAGTCTTTAGTAGGAGTGTGCATAAAATAAGTGGTTCAATTTAACACTAAAATTAAAACCGAGCTAATAAAGTCGATTATTAAAAATTAAGAATCAATCTAATCCAATAAAAATTATAAAATCAACCAAATCAAAATCTTTGAATTGATTTTTGTGATTTTTTTAATTTTATATTTTAATAATAAAATAATGATTACCTGAGTAGTTCTAGCTCAGTTGTATCAAATCTCTCAGGTGTTAGATCTAATAATGTGTATATTGTGTAATGTTATTTAAAAAAAATTATTGCATTAAATTTTATGTAATACTTATTAAGTTTAAAACCTAAAAGAATTTTTTAATTTTTTTTCCAAATAATAAATCAATGAAAACATGTATTGTAATGCTAGATCAGGTATAAATTATAAAACTTTATTTAATTTTATATGAATTAAGCATAGATTACATGCATAAAAAGTGCTTAATTAAACTCTACCTATGTGATTAAATAAATACTAATATGACATATGTTTATATGCTATCAATCATTCATTGAAATAAAATAATTAATTATATTCACACAAATACCAATACATTTAATGTTTAAATTTTTATTAAATAAAATATAATATAAAATTAATAAAATAATACTACTAATGAGTTAAATAAGTTTTTATGAGATTTTCGAACCAATGCAACACAATAAAAGAGATAAACATATGCCATTTTGGGTTTGCAACCAATGGTTAGTAAACATATATACAATAAATTCATATTTTATGTAATAAGATGCCACATTTCTAACCACTTTTTTCTACGTATTTATCATGTATTGATGATACATAAAACAGTGCATAAAAATGGCACAAGAGAATTGAACTATTTTTAACACCTCTATAATTAGATAACACATGTATTTTATACATACTTAAAAAAATAAGAAATGAATAAAAACTCTTCCGGTTGTTAGGTATTTTCTTTTTCCCTAGAAGGGAAGGCTTGTTAGATAATGATTTTTTTTTTGTCAAAAAAAAACCTCGTTAGGAGGGAGGGCCACTATCATCGACACATTGTCTAGAGCATTGATAACATATCTCGCCTGAATCATCAAAAATCTTATAAGGGTTATTAATTTTAAGTCAGCAATGGAGTTATATCAAACTCGACATTGAAGCGTAGGCTACAAATTTTAAACCTTTACCCTTTTTTCCATAAAACTACAACACTTATGCATTTTTTCTGCTGTAATTTTCTACATTTTCAAAGTCGATGACAATGTGCCTCTAATGTATAACAAAACTAAGATGCTCTTAGAAAACGGCTTCACGAAAAGTTGACTCAAAATTTATTTACTTTTAGGTTTCCAAAATATTTATTAGTTTGTTGCTAAAAGTTCTACGCATAAAACAATATTTAGGCAAAAGTTGCCTCCTAGTTGATAAAAGCTAAATATTGATTGATAAAGTTTTTATGGAACAATATTTAGTGCGCTTTAAAATTAAATTTATTGACATAGTTTAAAAAAAAGTATTAAGATATTTAATAGTTATTTTATTTTTATAAAAATGTGGTATTTAGTTTCATATGTTATAAAATATGTCTTTAAATCTCTTTATTTTTGAAAAATGTGTTTTTAAGTCTCTCTACTTGTAAAAAAATATGTCAAGTAAGGAAAAATTAATTTTTTATCTAATTTTCCTTTAAATCTAACAGAATAGTAGATGTGTTATATACATATTTATATTTTTTGATATATATATACGTAAAAAATTAATATTTAATTAAAAAAATTACTTAATTTTTTTAGTTTTAAAAAAAAAACTTAAAATAAAATTTTCATTGTCTAATATTTAAAGTCAACTTAGATAATAAAAATTTTATTTAAGTTTGATTGAATTCAATAAAATTTAAATAGAATTTTTATTGTTTAATATCTAAAATTACAAATTAGACGATGAAATTTTTATTTAAGTTTAATAGAAAAAAATTATAAAAAATTAGAGTAATTTTTTAATTAAAAATTATTTAATTTGATATATATCTATCAAAAAATATAAATATGTATGTGACACATATACTATTCCATTAGATTTAACGAAAAAGTGGATGAAAAATTAATTTGTTCTTGCCTGACACGTTTTTTATTAGTAAAAGAACTTCAGAATACATTTTTCATAAGCAAATGGACTTAAATATACTTTTTATAAACTAAAGGACTAAATAACACCTATTGCATAAATAAGGGGACCATTTTGACTCTTTACCTTATTTAATATAAAATTGCTAGAATTACATCAAAGTGTCCTTTCATCTAAAAAAAACTTAAGAAATAAATACGCATTATAATTACTTTTTTTAAAAATATAGATGATTTACATTTTTTAAAAGTTTAAATATTATTTTTTTTAAATTTTAAAACTTTTCATAAAAATTAACAAATATTTTTAAAATGTTTTAAATCATTCCAACAAAACTGAAATTGGTTATGAAAAAATTAGTTTTAAGCATTTTTTTTTTTTTTTAGGTGGACAAATTAAACGGTTTGAGTTAGATAAATGCCAGATATTTTCAAGCCGTAAGAGACAACCAAAAATATGTAAATAATATTATTTTCATTATTAACAAAGTAATAATAATAATATTTTCATAATGTAAGGTATTTTGTTGTTGTTGTTGCTGCTGCTAATATCATAATGTAAGTACTTGTAAAAAATATATATTTGACATTCGTATTAATGCAACAACATAATGAAATGGAATTATGCATGTTTAGTAAAAAAAAAAAATGTGCTCTTTATGATTAATTTGCCGCTGATTTTTATAAATGTGGGTTTACGTGCTCTTTATGATTAATTTGCAGCTAATTTTTTGAATTGTGGGCAATTTGAATAGAGTATTATTGCATTCATTTAAATGTTCATTATTATTCAAACAAAAACTTGCAACTCTAAATTTTGAAATGAAATAAACAGAGACAAAGATTAAATGTTTTTTTTTTCTTCATAATTTAGTTAATAATCCACTTAATTGAAATCGATATTAATCATAATTTAGGGGAAATTTTTTGATACAAACTTGAAAATTTAAAGGCAGTTTGTTATTTAAACGAAGCTCGAACAAGTTTATAATTTACCTTCAATTTTTTATACCAAATAATGTATGAAGTGAAAGATTCCTTTTGTTAAAAAAAAAAAAATTATTTGATGTAGAATATGAGAGGTATATCCACAATAATAAAAAATAGGAAAAATAACAAAACTAACACTACTCAAAATTTTTAATAACAAAATTAGCACCCTTTGTGTTCAAATTTATATTTACACAATTAAAAAAATTACTAGTATGTTATTTTTCTTTGAACATCCATCCAATTAGAATTGAACGACGATAATTTAGACCCATTCAATATTGAACGTTCAATATTTTACGTTCAAATTGAATATTGAACGTTCAATATTATTGGAATGTTAGTTTTGTTACTATAAATTTTAGGGGTGCTATTTTTGATAATTTCTCTAAAAAATACACTACAAAACATGATTGATTTAATTTTTTTTTTAATTAATCTTACAAAACTGAATCAGATTTAAGGCTTTAAGTAAGTTTGAGTCGAGCTTGGTAACAAATGGGTCAACCAATCTTAATACATTTATTAAATAAATTAGATATTGATTAAGATTAAATGAATTTTGTTGTAAACAAGTTAACTTGTATCTTACTTACTAACCAAATTTGTAGTCTAACTTGCGAACTCAACATAAACATGAGGTTTTTAGTACTCATTTTATATAAAAATATCTCTAAATTAATTTTTTTTAAGCAATTTTATTTTAATATTTATATTTTGAATATAATTTTAATTTAGTTATTTTTATCCAGTATATTAAAATGATACTAAAATTTAATAATATAGATATTAAATTAAAACATTTCAATAATATAAATATTAAATTGTAATCATGTAAGTTTTTGATAATATAGTTAATTTAAAATATTTTTATCAAAAAATTACCTAGCCCCTTTTAAATCAATTAAGGTCATAAACATTCGACTTCCCTTAACCCATCTATTAAATGAGGTTATGTTCGAACTGGGGCCATTGAAGTCAACTACAAGCTGACCCAACCACCCATTTTACAAGCATGACTGATGATGCTTGAAACTTAGATTTGATTTTTCTTTTAGTAAACAAGTAAAATTTGATAATTGCATGCATGGAAACTTTTTTTTTTTTTTACAGTAAAAAAAAAACTCTAAAAATACATAAATTTTTATTTTTATTTTTACATCCATACTCTTCATGTTTTGATAAGTATCAAAATTATTTAAAAATATAAATAACTTTTTCAATTTTCAAAATAGTTTTGACACTTAATACAAAATAAAAGATACGAGTATAAAAATAGTTGCAAATTTAATTTATATTAACATTTCTCTAACTATATATCTTAGTTAAGAAGATTTAAAAAATAATAATAATAATAAATTGCGATCAAAAGAAAAAGAGAGTAAAAAAATGATCCACACAATATCAAGTAGGGGTGTCAATCGTGTCGTATTGGTCGTGTTCGTGTCGTGTTTGTTCTTATTCGTATCGTGTTTGTTCGTGTTATTCGTGTCGTGTTTTCGTGTTGGTTGACACATTAAAAAATTTACTTGAATTTTTTTTGTGTTACTTATTTATAATAGTAAGAAATAACAAAACCTTTAAGAACATAAAAAAATTATTGAATAATTTTTACTAAAAAAAATTCATGTCGTGTCGTGTTCGGATCGTGCTATCGTGTCGTGTCAGAAATTATCACCTCTTGTTATCAAGCTTGTTTATAGTGATGCCCTTTAAATTGTTTGTTATACTATTTGATCCACACAATATCAACCTTGTTAGGTCCTCTATATAAACTCACACCTCTTTCTCTTTTATTCCCCACACCTATAGTCTCTCTTTCTATCTCTCTATTTCTCTCTCACACACACACTTTAAATCCATCTTGACCACCTTTCTAGCTCTCTATCAAAGTGAAAAAACCATGCCTGAAGCTCCAAAGAATCCATTTAAAAACTACCACAGATAACGATCTTTCAGAAAAGAACAAAAAGACCCTTCAATTCATTGAAGATGTAACAGCAAACGCTGAAAAATTTCAAAAGCGAGTACTCTCTGAAATTCTCTCCCGTAATGCCCATGTTGAGTACTTTAAAACGTCATCGTCTTAATGGTCAAACTGACCGCGAAACTTTCAAGAAAATCATGCCTGTAATCACTTATGAAGATATTCAATCTGATATCAACCGTATTGCGAATGGTGACAAGTCCCCTGTCCTCTGTTCCAAGCCCATTTCTGAGTTTTTAACAAGGTGGGTAACCATTTTTCTTATTGAAATAAAATTAGGTTCGGTTTGTTTTTGCTTTTACGGTCTTATAAAAGTGCTTTTGACAGTAAAAAAAAAATGGCTTTATAAATAAAGAATTTTTTCTTTTCTTTTCTGAAGCACCATTTATAATGCACATTTTGTACTTGTTTAACTGTTTTTTTATTTTATTTTATTTAACTACTTTTTTTTTTCTTTCTAAAAACGAACAGACCCTAGATTTCTTTGGATGAATTTGAGTAATTGGATTTTTTGTTTTGATCTCTTTTTGTTATTGTAGCTCTGGCACATCAGGTGGAGAAAGAAAATTGATGCCAACAATTGAAGAAGAAATGGAAAGAAGGTCACTAATTTACAGTCTTTTGATGCCTGTGATGAGCCAATTTGTGCCTGGGTTAGAAAAAGGCAAAGGGATGTACTTTTTGTTCATAAAATCAGAAGCTAAAACTCCAGGGGGATTATTGGCTCGTCCAGTTCTCACTAGCTATTACAAAAGCTCTCATTTTAAAGAAAGACCCTATGACCCATACACAAACTACACTAGCCCAAATGAGACCATACTCTGTTCTGACACTTACCAAAGCATGTACTCTCAGTTACTCTGTGGTCTTTGTCAAAACAATGAAGTTCTTCGTGTTGGTGCTGTTTTTGCTTCTGGGTTTATTCGTGCAATTCGTTTTCTTGAAAAACATTGGCCTCTGTTTTGCAATGACATTCGAACTGGTACCTTAAACTCTCAAATTACAGACCCTCTTGTTCGAGACTCTGTTTTGAAAATCCTTGAACCTGATCCAAAACTAGCAGATTTTGTTGAATATGAGTGTAGAAAACAATCCTGGCAAGGAATTATAACTAGACTATGGCCAAATACCAAGTATGTTGATGTTATCGTTACTGGTTCAATGTCACAGTACATTCCTACTTTGGATTATTACAGTAATGGGTTGCCTTTGGTTTGTACTATGTATGCTTCTTCTGAGTGCTATTTTGGGGTCAATCTTAATCCTCTGTGTAAACCAAGTGAAGTCTCTTACACTTTGATTCCAACCATGGCATACTTTGAATTCCTCCCTGTTCAGAGAAACAATGGGATTAACAACAATTCTCTTCCCATGCCCACAACACTCAACGAGAAGGAACAACAACATTTGGTGGATCTTGTTGATGTCAAGCTCGGACAAGAATATGAACTTGTTGTCACTACCTATGCTGGTAAGTTCTGTTCCAATCCGACAAGTTATCTAAAACCTGTCCTTATTGAACGGATTAAAGTTCAAACTTTACTCATTTAACGCATAAATACTTTTAATTTTTTTTTTTTTAACACAAATGTACTAGTCTTTAAATTCAATAACACATAAGTCTTTAAAAGATATTTAATACGTCAAATGATTAATTAATTTGTTTCAATATAATATGGCCTTTCATCTATGTGGTGAAAATTGTCTTCATGATGGGTTATCAGGTGTAACAATAGTCACACACAAAAACATCAGTCGTTTGATGTTTAAAGTCTGGGTACTTTGTGTTGAGAGAAAAAGTTCCCTTTACTTTTGTTAAATGGGTTAAAAACAGGTAATCCACTAAAAATAAAAAAAAATAAAAATTAAAAAAAGTGAAATCAACATAAAATTAAAAGGAAATTACTATTGCAAAAGAAGATTTTTCTTTAGAAAATTTTATTGAAGAAAGCCAAATTTTTAATAAAGTCATTCCCAATTGATTATGTCTTTATTTGTACTGAATGTTAATTACTGTATCACAGGACTATATCGCTACAGAGTTGGTGACGTGCTTAGAGTTGCTGGGTTCAAGAACAAAGCACCTCAATTCAACTTTATTTGTAGGAAAAATGTAGTCTTGAGTATTGATTCAGACAAAACGGATGAAGTTGAACTCCAAAATGCTATGAGGAATGCTGTGAACAATTTAATACCTTTTGATGCTAGTGTTTCAGAGTATACAAGTTATGCGGATACTTCAACAATTCCAGGACATTATGTTCTGTTTTGGGAACTTAGTTTAAATGGGTCAACCCCAATTCCACCTTCAGTTTTTGAAGATTGTTGCTTGACCATTGAAGAGTCCCTTAACAGTGTGTACCGTCAAGGTCGTGTGTCTGACAAATCAATTGGGGCCCTAGAAATCAAGATTGTTGAACCTGGGACTTTTGACAAGTTGATGGATTTTGCTATTAGTTTGGGAGCTTCAATTAATCAGTACAAGACTCCACGTTGTGTCAAATTTGTACCAATTGTTGAGCTTTTGAACACAAGAGTGGTCTCAAACTACTTCAGTCCTAAGTGCCCAAAATGGGTTCCTGGACATAAACGATGGGGCAACCACGATTGAATGATACCCTGTTAGAAAACAGTTCCATCATCCATTTTAGGTTAATCTTATCTTTAATGTTAATCCCTTTTATATTTTCTAAATTTTTTTGCCGTTGTTTTGTATGAGTAGAGACTTTTAATTTGCTCCTGTACAAAAACTGTCCCTCTTCAAAGGATGATTTCTTCGTTTTCGTTTCTTTCTTTTTTTCTTTTTCTTCTTTCTAATTTTTATTATGTGTGTGTATACATTAGGGATGAGCAAATAATCCGATCAATCCGCTTAAATTAATAAATCTGATCCAATCCGTTGGATTTGAATCGGATTGGATTGACATATTTTATAGTTGGATCGGATTCGGATTGAAAAATATACAATCCGCTCGAATTTGAATGATACCCTGTTAGAAAACAGTTCCATCATCCATTTTAGGTTAATCTTATCTTTAATGTTAATCCTTTTTATATTTTCTAAATTTTTTTGCCGTTGTTTTGTATGAGTAGAGACTTTTAATTTGCTCCTCTACAAAAACTGTCCCTCTTCAAAGGATGATTTCTTCGTTTTCGTTTCTTTCTTTTTTTCTTTTTCTTCTTTCTAATTTTTATTATGTGTGTGTATACATTAGGGATGAGCAAATAATCCGATTAATCCGCTTAAATTAATAAATCCGATCCAATCCGTTAGATTTGGATCGGATTGGATTGACATATTTTATAGTTGGATCGGATTTGGATTGAAAAGTATACAATCCGTTCGGATTTGGATTGACATATTTTATAATCCGCTGCAATTCGATCCGGACTGAATTAATATTAAAATTATAAATAAATGCATATTTATTTTTAATATGTTATATTTAAATATTATACATACCACAATTACATTAAATTATTATTTTAGTTTTAAAAAAATAAAAATGTTAAATTTTCTATAATAATTTAATAATATTCAACAGTATATTTTTTATTATTTTGATTATATAAGTTGTGACTATAAATAAATAAATTTTACTAAAAAATATATCAATTTAAAATTTAAATATTAGTATATATGGTGTTTTATATATGATAATAATAAAAAATAAATTATAATCTCAATCCGACCTATCTGATCCGAAAAATTCGATTTGTTCGGATTCAGATTGGTTCAGATTGACTAACTTATCGGATCGAATTCGGATTAGAAATCTTCAAATCTGCTTCGAATCGGATCAAATTCGAATTGGTGAAAAACAGGCAGTTTCGATCCGCTGCTCACCCCTAAATACATATACTTAACTAATTCAAAAGAGTTAACAACTATTAATATATTAAACACCTAAAGAAAAAAATGCATCAACAAATTTATTTAAGCATTACCGTACATAAATGACCTAATTATTCAATAAAATTTAAATATTCTATAATTTTTAAAAATATATCACAATAATCCTATAATTTTTTAATTTGACAACTATAATCTTATTATTTATAAAAGGTAGGTAATAAAAATCCTCAATTTTAATATTTTTGTTAGGCGAATAATGTTCATTTAAAAAAAATATATGATTATTATTACTTACTTTTTATAATAACAAAATTTATAATACATAACTCATAAATTACGATATTAAAGTATTTATTTTAAAAAATTATGGGACATTTAATGTCTAACTTAATAATTATAGATTAATATACTCATTTGATAAAAATAATAAAATTTTTATGATTTTTATCATTATTTAATTAATATATATTAAAAAAAAATATATTAATTTAAGTTATAAAAAAAATTATATATTTTTTTAAAAAATTAAAAATAAAATTTTACATCGAAAATAATTATGGTACCAATTAAAGTTACCTATCACATCAATTCAAAAGTTGTGTTCTATTTTTTCTTTGGATGGATTGGTGTTGGGTCATCATATTTATCAGCGATTTTCTTTTTCTTAAAAAGTATAAAGAAAAAAAATTCTATTTTTATAAACTTTGAACAATTTTTTACTTTTAAAAAAATTGAAAAAATTTATTATTTTGAAAAGTGATTTTTGTATATATATATTTAAAAGTTTGAACTAACTTCTATTTTAAAAAAAAATTAATTTTTTTTTTCTTTTTTGTAACAAGCAATAAATGTAATACTCAAATGAAATCATTACAAAGAGCTCGATCGAAGTGTAGTACCTGATTAATTATTACAAGACATGAATCAAAATGACCATAAGAGTCTACCAAAAAATACTTAGCCCAAACACCAAGAGAGTGATAGTAATACTTAGCACTCCTAGTAGTAAAATCAATGCGAAAAGATGATGCAAATTGCAAGTAATACAGAACATCACTCACAAGCAGGCTCAAGTGCGAGAAATTGCAAGCATTGAAAATCAATCTAGTGATAGCATCCTATGAATCAATGGAAAGTATAACATGTGTGTCCATCTCAAATGCTAGCTTTGCCCCTTCTCGTAGTACAAGTAGCTCAGCAGCAATAGGATTGAGAACATGATGAACTTTATAAGTAGGTGCCACCACAAAGCAGCCCTCGTTATCTCAAACAATGATACCTAAACTTGCTACCGTGGTCTTAGAATCACAATTAATATTCGTGTAAATTTTTCATTACTTGATCGATCAGAACCCACAAATGATCTGTAGCCACCACTAACCATAGTTAGTAAAATACGGGATGGGTATTATTCAAACAAATATATGTACGAATGTAGTACGTTTATTTTTTTGTAAAAATATGTCAAAAATTTGGCATAAAATATAGACACGGTAAAAATAAGAAAAATATATAAATATGAGCATTATTTGTTTAATTTTACAAAATACGTTATAAAAATGCAGTAATATTGTTATATATTTTAATAAAAATATTAAGATATTACCTAAATTTTTTTTATAATAATATAAAATATCAATATTTAATATAAATGATTTAGAATTAAAGATAAATTACTTGTTAATATCAAATTTAGTTCATTTTGACGTGGTCAGCCTAATGATGACAAATAAAACTCATTTTTTTTTTATTTCATGTCACAAGTTTAAACTATAATAATTACTATTATTTGTTCCTAAAAATTCATCTTTAATCTCTTTCTTTTCATATATCTTTTATAATTAATATATTTTATTATTAAATATTTAACCTATATATATATAAAAGTTTTTGTGAATATTTTCTTATTATTTGTATGAATCGAAAAATAGAACTATTAATATTTAAATAAACTATAAAAATTATAATTTAAAATAATTAATTATTACTTATATTATTACATTGTAGTAGTAATAATAATATTAATATTAACAACAACAATAATAAAATTAATTGTTGAAAAAAATATTTTTTATTTATTGTTATACAAAAAAAGAATTAGTCAAGTATGATACTTTGCATCTCAAAAGTAAGAGTATTTTTCATTAGATTTGAAAATTATTTGAGAAACGCAAGTATTTTTCATTAATTCGTACATAGGGGTATAATACGAGTATAATACAAAAAAATACTAACTATGCTGCCAACCACTGATGGCTACCTAAGAATCTCATTGACATCCATCTTCTTGTGGTCGTGCAATTTTTTTTTTCTTTCTATTTTCAAAAAATTTGAATATATTTTACATTTTTAGATATTCTATACAAATTATATATTTTTAAGAAATTTAACAACATTTTATATTTTAAGAAAATTTGAAAAATTTCTATTTTTACAAAGTGTGAAAATTTTATATTTTTATAGAGCTTGAAAAAACTTTAAATCTTAAGAATTTTAAAATTTGTTCTATTTCTAAAATAATTTGAACAAATTCTCTATTTTTATTCAAATTTATATATTTGAAAAGCTTGATCAAATGTTCTATTTTTAACAATTTTGATAAATTTATATATTTTTTTAAATAAAATTTTTACATTTATAGAAAGTTTGAATAAACTTTATTTTTAGGAAATATGAAAAAAAAAAATTATTGTAGGAAATTTAAGTAATTTCTATTTTTAAAAAGCTTTATCAAATTATCTAGTTTTAGTAAAGTTTAATTTTTTTATATTTTAAAAAAATCTTTTCAATTCTATAAATTTTGAATATTTTTTTTCTTTCTATTTTTATAAAGATTCATCAAATTATCTAATATTAGGAAGTTTGAAATTTTATTTTATTTTTAGATTTTAGAAAAAAAAATTCTATTTTATAAAATTAATTTTCAAAATGTTTGAAAGTTCTTATAAATTTTGAAATTTTATATTTAGAAGTTTTGAAGAAATTTTATATTTTTTGAAAAAGTTTGTAAAAGCTTTCTATTTTTATGAAGTTTGTACAAGTTTTTTGTTTATGGAAAATTTAAACAATTACAATATTTTTAAGACTTAATTATTCCATTAGTCCTCAGACTTTGATCATATGTATATATTGGTACCTAAATTTTTAAATAATACAATTTGGTATTTAATTTTTAAAATTTTTACACATAATTCCCTAAACTTTAAATTCTATAATTTAGTTTTCAAATTTTTAAAAATTCACACATATGTTCTAGTTTAGCTAATAAAACACATATTTGAAATATAGAGACTAAATCGCATGATTTAAAAATTTAGGGACTTATGTATGAAATTTTAAAATTTGAGCATCAAATCATACGTTTTAAAAGTTTGAGAACATATGTGTAAATTTAATTAAAGTTTGGGACTAATAATATAGTTTAGCCTATTTTTAAAAAGTATGAACAAATTTCTAATTTTTAGAAAGTTTAAGCAAATTTTTTTTATTTTTAGTTTAAACAATTTTGAAATTTTTTTTATTTTTATAAAATTTTAAGAAATTTTCTACTTTTTGAAAGTTTAGTTTTTATATTTTTAAAAATTTGGAATAAATTTTTTATTTTTTAGTGATATTCTAAAAAATTATATTTCTAAAAATTTGAAAAAGAAAGTATTTTTTAAAAAAAAATTCGAAAATTATATTTTTTTTGAAAGCTTAATATATATTAATTTTGAGAAAGATTGAAAAAAAAAAGTTTTGTTTTATAAAGTTTAAGAAAACATTCTTTTTTCAAAAGTTAAAATTATTTTTTCTATTTTTAGAAAGATTGATCAAATTTTTATTTTTAAAAAATTTCAATATATTTTCTAATTCTATTTCTAAATTTTAATTGTGTTAGTTTTGATAATTTTTTATTTTTTAGTAGAGCAGTTAGATTTAATATATATATATATATATATATATATACTATTTTTCAAAAAGCAACAATACAAGTCATTCTTTTATGTTTTTTTATTTTTTATTTTTTTTTAAATATATGTTGTTTTTAATATATATTTAATTGAATTTATCGTTAGTGGGTGGTGAGTGAGGTGAGAGTTAATGGAAGTTACGTTTGAATTATTTTTTTTATCAAACTATATTTGGGATGAAGGGATTGAATCGTTTGATTTCTTATAGGAATATTAAATATACATCTAACAGGTTAATTTTTGAAATCAATTGATCAAGTGGATTTGTTATATTAAAAAAAAAAAAAAAAATTTGAACAAGTGGATTATAAAAAAAGACGGAGTACAAAATTTATACTTTAGATTCAAAAATTCATTGGTGCGCGCAGTTTGATTTTGTAAGTGACTTAATACCTATATGGTGCTTTTCTTTGTTATGTTATCATATCATTTATAGTAAGAATTGTTAATATTATCCTTTTTTTTTTTTTTTTTTTTGTAGTTGTTGAGACTTGAGAAGCTTATGTCTAATGTTCTCCTAACATCTAGCATTATTGAATTAAACTAACTTAGGCTGTTTGCATTACGCTGCTATAGTTATATAAAAGGTGTTTTATTAAATAATAATGTCACAATAAAGAAATATTTATTACAGGAAATAAGCTGAATAGAGATAAGTAAATATATATATATATATACAACAAGAAGTTGATGTTAATGACAATGATATATATTTAAAACGCATGCATGTCACTCTTACAGAAAATGTATAATATTCAGGTACAAGATTAATCCAACACTAGTCGATACTCTATAGTGATCAAAACATTCTTTAATACTTAATTTAAACAAAATATATATGCACCTTTTGTTATTCCATTTTTTTTTTCATGCATGGTTTGATGATCATCAACCTAATTTAATTGGTCTTACAAGTTAGAAGTAAACAATTAACGAAAAAAAGAAAAGAAAAGCAAAATAATGGCATTTCTTTTCAAGATGGCGTGTGCAATGATGTTAGGGTAGGAGTGAAAACATAAAAGGTTAATTTACTTCAAAACTCCTTAATAATTGTGTTATATCTCACATTGCTTAAAAACAATAAACTTATATAAGTATAATTTTATTATTAAAAAATTGAAAATAATTATACTTAAATAGCTTTAGATACAATTATACATGATTTTAGAAAGAATTAGTTTTAATTACGGTTGTTAACGGTACTTAAAAATGAACCAAAATAAGAAACTTTTTTCGGAAACTTTTAAGTACAGTTAAGAACCATACCTAAAACAAGTAATTTAAGTACGTTTGTTAACTGTACCTAAAGACTTTAAGGTATAGTTAACAATCGTACCTAAATCTTTTTAAAAATATTTTAGGTACTATTAACAACCGTACCTTTAAGAATTTAGATACAGGTAACAACCGTACCTAAATCTCATTTAGGGAAAAATAATTAGGGCCCCACGCATAAGGGCTCTACAAAATCTAAACTTTTTTTCTCTTCTCCCCCACCCGAGCTTTTTGTGATCCACGTGTACCCCAGCGCCGTTGCTCACCAACCTCGACCCCCTTTGTCCATCCACATTCCAACACCGTTGTTGTCAGCCCTGTTCGTAGTGTATCTACTAGTTTGAGTAGTCCCCAGCCTTGCATTGTTGTCTGCCACCTGTTTCATCCCATTTCAGCCACCATCGTCGCCATTTCTCCTTTTCTTGGACAAGGTATGTATGTGTTACACTTTTTCTTAACTTTTACGAGCAATGACTGTTATTATTGAATGTTTAACTGTTATATATCCATGGAAATGCATGCCTTACGTGAATGATTCAAATATTTTTTTAGTTTTTTGTTTATCATTAATTATTTTCTTTAATTATTTATAATATTATATATGATAAACATATTCATTATATAATTTTTTTTGGTTACTGATTCTACAATTTTGATAAAAAAAACTTCAATATTTAATATTTGAGTTATATATGTGTGTGTGTGTGTGTGTGTATTATTTGTTGCTATTTTTTTAATTTTTAGTTTAATTTATTTTTAGATTGATTAGTATCTTTGTTTTAGTTAATACGAGGTTGATATTGATGTGCTATTAATATGGATAATTATTTTGAATTAATGTTGTATGTATTTGTGTGTGTGTATATATATATATATATTATTTGATTCTTTTCTTTAATATTTATGTCACTTGTTGTTTCACATTATTATGTTCATTGACATAATGTTTTAATATATGTATATGTATATCTATAATTAAGTTTTGAAATGGATAAGTCTTGGATATCAATGGATAGAAAGTTAAATAAATTTAGTGAAGGGCTTGGATTTTTTTTTTTTATTTTTTTTATAATTTTGTTACTGATCATTCAAGTAATCATGAAAGAATTAGGTATTCTTGTCTCAAATGTAAAAACCAAAAAAGACATAATGTGATGAAAATTTGAAATAATGTATTTAAATATGGTATTGACAAAAGTTATAAAATATGATTTTGGCATAGGGAGGGAGATTATGAAGAATAATAATGAGTTTCCCAATGAATTCCCTACACAAAAGAAAAAGCGTGATGATGAAGTTTTTGTTGATACTATTGAAATATTGGATGCAGTGCAAGATAATTTAAATGTCAATAGGTTGAATCAAGAATTTAATGAAATTTTAGAGGATGTCAAAAAATTATTATGGAATGGGTGTAAGAAGTACACTAAGATATATGCATTAGTCACAATTTACAATATTAAAGCGAAGTGTGGAATACTTGATAAGTATTTTAAAGAGCTTCTGATAGTAATAAGTGATATGTTGCTTGAGTTCAATGTATGATGTTAAAAAAATACTTAATGAGCAAGGTATGAAATATGAGAAAATACATGCATGTCGGAACAACCGCATACTTTATAGGAAAGAGTATACAGATGCACGTGAATGTCCTATATGTAAGAAATCAAGGTGAAAAGAGTCCAAAATTGGATTAGATGAAAAAACAAATAAAATTTCAGCAAAGGTGTTGTGATATTTTTCACCTATTCCACGAACTTGAAGGATGGTTGGAAGCATTAATACATTCAAAAATTTATCTTTGCATGCTACTCAAGAGATTGTTAATGGTAAAATAGAAGATCCATCACATTCTCGTTCTTGAAACCTCACCAATAAATAATGGCCTAAATTTGCATCAAAGCCTAGAAATCTTAGACTTGTACTTGCAACTGATGTTATCAATTCTTATAGCTCAGTGAGTAGCAAATATAGTTGTTGGCCCGTTATATTTATCAATTATAATCTCCCACCATGGCTATGCATGAGAAGGAAGTTTATGATGCTAACATTGTTGATATCAGGCCCTAAGCAACCAGGAAATAAAATTGACGTATTTTTAGAGCCATTAATAGATGATTTAAAAATTTTATGGAGTAATGGTATTGAAGTATTTGACACATATCGTTAAAAGAAGTTCAACTTAAAGGCAATTCTAATGTGGATTATAAATAATTTTCCAGCATACGCTAATTTGTCTGGTCATGCCGTGAAGGGCATGACCAGACAAATTTTATGGTTGTTGACCCATTATATTGGTCAATTATAATCTCCCACCACAACTATGCATGAGAAGGAAGTTTATGATGCTAACATTATTTATATTAGGCCCTAAGCAACCAGGAAATGACATTGACGTATTTTTAGAGCCATTAATAGATGATTTAAAAATTTTATGGAATAATGGTATTGAAGTATTTGACACATATCATCAAAAGAAGTTCAACTTAAAGGCAATTCTAATGTGGATTATAAACAATTTTTCAGCATATCGTAATTTTTCTGGTCATGTCTTGAAGGGCTACTTTGCTTGTCCAATTTGTAGCACGAACACATATGCGGATAAATTAGCCCATTTTCATAAGATGTGTTACAGAGGTCATTGCAAAATCCTTCCACTTGGGCATAAATGTAGAAATCAAAGTCGATGTTTTGATGGAACACAAGAATATAATGAAGCTTCATTACTATCAACTGAAATGATATTCTAAAAGAAGTTGAAGGAAATCAAAAGAACAACAAAATTTTTTAGATACTTCAATATGTTGGAGGAAGAGATCAATATTATTTAAGTTAGAGTATTGGCAACATTTTTCAATTAGACACCTTCTTGATATCATGCATATTGAGAAAAATGTGTGAGATAATATTCTTGGCATCTTGTTGAATATTCTTGAAAAAACAAAAGATGGATTAGGTGCTCGACTTAGTATATATGAAGTTACATTTAGAGTTGCATCCTCAATTTGAGGAGCATCGTACTTTTCTTCCTCCAACGTGTTTTACTTTGTCTAAAGCGGAGGAAAAAAAAAATGTAAGCACTATCCAATGTTAAAGTTTCTTCTAGATATTCTTCTAACATATGGTCTTTGGTTTCCATTTTAAATTGGAAATTGAATGGAATGAAGTCTCATGATTGTTATACTTTAATACAATAAATATTACCCGTTCTAATACGTGGTATGTTGCCTAAGGATGTTAGAAGTGAAATCATAGATATGTGTACATTTTTTAATGATATATGCATAAAGTTTGTGGATGTTAAAAGGCTTAAATAAATTCAAAATAAAGTCATGCTCACATTATGTAAATTTGAGAAGTATTTTCCACCATCATTTTTTGACATAATGATACACCTAACATTGCATCTCATAAGACAGTTGGAGTTATGTGGGCTTGTGTACCTAACATGGATGTACCCTTTTGTAAGACATATGAGTGTGCTTAAAGGTTATGTCCATAATCGGAATCGTCTAGAAGGGTGTATGGCAGAATGTTATGTGGCGGAGGAAGCAATAGAATTTTGCTCTAAATTTTTAATTTGAGTGAACCCAATTGGTATTTTAGCTGACTTGATGAAGTACTTAAATTGTGAGAGCATCTCCAAAAAGCAAGATAAAGGTGGGTAACTTGATTCTATTGATCGTGCACTTTGGGAACAAGCACATAATAATGTTTTGAACAACTTGGAAGTAGTTCAACCTTACATTGAGTATGTATACTCCTTAATTTTTTTTTTATAGATTTAAGCATGAAATCTTTATCTTAGTTTGATACCTTTCATTTAATTTTGTAGAAAATATATGAAGCACATTCATCATATCAATCAAAATAAGATAGAAAAATGGATATTAAATGAATATAATTGTACATTTATATATTGGTTACAAGCTCAAGTAAGTAAATTATAAATTATATTTACTATACATATATATTTAACCATATTATTTATTACTAATTACTAAATGAGTTATAGGTGCTATTTTTTTTTGGATTGCAAATTAATTGAATAAAATAAGTTGTAATATTTTTGAAGAATTGAGATAGATAGTACAAGGTCCAAAGTTTAATGTCATTAAGTATATAATTATACTATAAATGGGACCCATTACTAAACAAAAAATAGAAGTGACAATCATGTTATCTAAAATAGTGTAGTTTCTATAGTGGTAAAAACTATGCAATTTTTAAGTGCTAAGGATATACAACCTATTGAAGGAGATATTGATTATTATGGAATTATTGATGAAATATGAGCTCTAGATTATGTCAAGTTTATAATTCCTTTATTTAAGTGTAGTTGGGTGGATAGCAAATATCAAATAAAGAAAATTGCTCTTGGTTTCATATTGGTTTATCCAAATAAGATTTTACATGTAAATGACTCTTTCATATTGGTCTCACAAGCTAAATAAGTTTTCTACGTTCATGATGCTCAAGAAAAATAATGGTGAAATGTCTTAACTCCTCCTCGTGAAGATTATAATGACAATCTTAATATTGATGTATTAGGAGATATCGTAATGGAGGATGATGAGGTTGTTAATTTATTAAATGAAAGTGACATTTTTGACCAATAAGAAGATGATGAGGTTGATTATTGTCGAATTGAGTGTGCAGAAACGTGGATTGTACATGATAAAGAAAAATAATGTCCTACTTATATTGTATTTGTAAGTTATACTTTAATTTAAGTAATTTATAATTTGTTATTATATGTAGTTGTTAATTGTTCATTATATTGTTAACTTATATTCTTAAAATATTGCATGATGGAGTTATCTCAATGTTCAAGTAATAGTACAGAAAAGAAAACAAGAGATCGTACCCAAATGAATAAGTTAGTGAAGTTACAAAGAGAAGGGATTAGGACCTCCGTACTATTTAATTTGGAAAACATACCTATTGGACAAAATTATAATGATTTCATTAGTTATTTGGGGTTATTAATACGTGCCTCAATTTCAATTAATTATAAGACATGGATAATGTGCCTGATGATTGCAAGGAACTTTTGTGGCAGGATGTTATATTAAGTAATACTTTATCTTTGCTTATTCTACTTTTATGTAAGGTTAATTATATATGATTCTTAATATTATGTACATATTTTATGTAGACAACTTTTATATTTTCTAATATCAACTCGGAGATTGTACGAGTATATACCATAAAAAGTATGGGTGACATATGGAGAAAATGTAAACATAAGTTATACAAAGAGCAGGTGGTGCCTAATTTTGAGTTTTCAAATTTGATGAGAACACTCCCTAAAAAATATGATTTTATTACCCAAGAACAATGGGATTGATTTGTGGAGTGCACACAAATTGAAACTTTTCAAGTAATGACATATAAATCAATTACCTTCAATACATACTATATGACATATAAATCAATTACCTTCAATACATACTATATGACATATAAATCAATTACCTTCAATACATACTATATTGTTATCACAATATATATATATATATATATATATTTCAAGTATTTTACTGATGCAAGTTTTAATAGAATTTTAGCAAGGAGTCCAAACAAAATAGAAAATAATTAGTGTACGTAAATTATACATGTCGAATAAGTATTGCAAATACCAAAAAGTCAATGGTATTAAAACTTTAATATGTTACGATATTACTTAATATTATAGCTAAAATTCATCTATATAACTTAGTAATTGCTATTGTTGTAAAAAATAAATTTTCAGGATGAAATTATTCTAGGAAGACACATTACTTGGAGGTACACGCATTGTAGAGATGAAATTTCAATTAATGAAGCTACCCAAAAGCATTAGAATTGATGTTAATTAATTAAGTTTAACATAAAATATATTGATTATAAATTTTTGTTAATATATATTATCATGAAGTTTATATAGTAATTACTTAATTTGTAGGAGAAATATGAAAGAAAGGCACAGTCGAGATAATTTAAACCTGTTGATCACAATGATATATTGGGTCAGTTATTACAAATAAAAGAACATCCTGGACGTGTTAGAGGTGTTAGTTATGGGGTTATCATACTTAAGAGATATCACACACACACTGAGAAGAACCCAATAAAGCCAAATAAAGGTAAAGGGAAGGTTGACAAGGAAAAACAACTTTTAGAAGGGAACTGTAGGTTAAGGACAGATAATGAAGCACTTAAAGTAAAAAGTCCTGGTATCACTCAAGAGAGTAACTTTATTCTTCCAACGAATCCAACAATTCCTATCAATGACTTAGAGGTATGCATCACATATAATTACAACTATAACTTGTTTTATTATAAGCAATGCTAATATGAGTTTAATAATATTGTTAGGAAACTCCTTGTTATTTAGCATTGGATGAATTGAATAATATTGTGGCTAAGGGTAAAATTTACCAAATAAGTGACCCATATGCTAAAGTGTATCATATACTTCTTGGTAAGTATAATGCACGAGTTAGTATTGAGAAGTCACTTAAAGATGAATAATTTTTGTCAATTCCCATTAGAGATGAGTTGATGTGTGTTGGACATGCTGAAAGATGTACGGTAACTTGGCCAAAAATTTGGATAATCACCCAAAATAATTTGTTTAGTATATATAAACATTAATTGATTTGCTTATATACATATTATAATTATATTTATTAACATAATTTTACATAAGCGCAGGCCTCCCAAAAGCAAATGAAGCCAAATAAAAAGTTTACTTCTCATGGAAAAAGAATAGAAGATATTTCATATATAGGTGATGGAGGTGCCATTGAATGTATAACAATGTATGCATGCACTAATATGATGGGTGATGGTGAATCATTTCAAATCTTTATCATAGACACATTGAGCATTGAGGAGCCCTTAAAGGTTAAGAGCGAGGACATAATGCCATTATATATTGTCAGGTGGCTACAAGCAACAATTATTCCAGCATATGAGAGGTAATATTTATTTATATTTTATATTGTTTATAAGTTATATTCTATAATCGTCATATAATAATTATATTTTCTTCTAAATATAGGATTTTATTTGATCATTTAACAAAAATTTAAAAAATTACAAGTAATCTCTTTCTACATCTTGCACTTGTATCAAATCAATGAAGCTCTATTCTTGATGATCAAATCGATATCTCATCAAACGAATGCTTGGAGTAGGAGAGAATGAAAGACTTTTTGTTCCCTATTAGCTAGCGTGATTATTTTATTAATTTATATTTTTCGTATGTTCTAATTTTGTTAATTATTCATTTTTATTTAAATAATTTACAATTAATTGTAGAAATCATTGGATACTTGGAGTCCACCCATATAGTGGTTTTGTTGAGTGGTTTGATTCATTTAAAATCAGTCCACCACAAAAATTTCAAGATATGATCTTTGGGTAGGAGAAACTCATATATTCATTAAATTGATTTTAAATTATTTATAATCAAGCATGATTGATTATAAATAATGTTTATTTTATTATATCGATGTTATAATACTTTTTCTAGATGGTACCAAACTATTATTCGTTCGTTAAAGCCACCACCTAGGTTTTGGCCTATTAAGATTCTTATTAATTTATCTATAGTTATATGTATATATATTTTTAATTACAAGTAAATATTTAGTTATGCTAGTCAATATTAATTAATTATACATTTATGTTGTCTTGTATATTATATATCAATCAAGAAAGTCTCGATCACTACTATTAAGTTAAAAAAAATTCATGCAAGTATATACAATATTTGTTAATAGCTAATTAATGTAAGTTTTTTGAATCATCATATTCTTATTTTTTAACTATCATGTAGTTTCTTATAACTATATATCTAATTGCATTTTTTATAGTTTGCAGAAAAGAAAACATATACACGAGAAGAACAATGCTTGTCGAAGAGATGTATGTCAATTTTTTATTAATAGTATTAGACATACTAGCTAGATAATTATATATTTCATATTTTGATATTAATTAGATTTAATTTATTTCTATAGTTGATTTTGGTTAGTGGCATAGGCTCGTATATTTTAATTTATTGATGTGATGAGTGATATGCTTTGTAAGTGATATGTATGCTTGTTCATGTTTTTGATTAATGAAATATATATATGAATTTGTGATCACATTTTGAGATGTATATATAGTATGATATGAGCAGGGATATAAATAGGTACAAAAAAATATTTACATAAAATAATTATTAAAAAAAAATTTAACTTTAGGTACGGTTGTTAACCATACCTAAAAGATTATAAAACAAACGACAGCTGTACATAAAACTATTTAGGTATAATTGTTAATCATATCTAAAAAATTTTAAGTACGATTAACCTAAATAGTTTAAGTACAGTTGTCATTTTTTTAGATACAATTGTTAGGTACTTTTAGGTAGGTTTACTAACCGTATCTTAAACGTTTTAGGTACGAATACTTTTATATACAGTTGTTAATTGTATCTAAAAGGTTTTAGGTACTGTTAACAACTGTACCTAAAAGTTTAATCTATGACGATAGTAGCTACTGGTACGGTTACGAGTCCAAAGACAATCGTACTTAAAATCTTTTATGTATAGTTATTAACAGTACTTAGAACCCTTTTTCTTTGTAGTGGATATTCACGAGGAGTGAGCTCTCTCTTATGGTATGACATGTTTTGGGTTTACCCCAAAAGCAAAGTCGTGAGGGCCTGTTGAACTAATGAGTCATGGTTATGGCCTCACTGAACTCGCAATTATGGTTTGAAGCTAGTGATGACAATTATGTTGTATTAGCCATGTTCGTTTTGTATTATTCATTCATGTTTTGGCATTAATTATATCTAATTTTGATGTTAGTTGACATATAAAAAAATTTATTTGACTTTTTTTTTATTGCTTATTTATAATAGTAAAAAAATAATAAAATAGTTAAGAACATGAAAAAAAAATATCAATAATTTTTTATTAAAAATTTTAACCATGTTGTGTTATGTTTGTATCGTGCTAAAAATTGTACCCCAGTTTGAAATAGACAATATTGTTATGTGGAGTGGGGGCTTCAAGCATAACCCCTCAATTTTGAAACAGTGTTTATTTTGTTAACATGTTAGGTTTTCTGAGTTTCATTTTATAAACTTGAAACTTGAAAAATAGAAGCTTTTTAAACTTATTTTCTATTTTCATAATTAGATTTCAAATTATTTTCATTTTTACGAAAATTGCAACCCACCTCTTCTATAGATGTTCTTGTTCTCAATAAAATATATTTAAAATTGAGAATCTAAAAGACAAAATAATAATAATAATAATAAGTAGAAATCAAAAACAGAGTTGCATACTTGCATTTGTAGTAATTGAAAAAAAAAAAAAACATTAAGTTAAATGGTAGTTAATAATACTTAATATATAGAAAGTAAAATTGCAGCCAAATTACTAGGTTAAAATAAAACATTATTGAATTGTCTCCTGTCTGTTGAAGAGAGCTACAGGTCTAGCTATGTCTACCTATCATCTAACAAGTGTGTGTATATATATATATGCTTTAGCTAGCAATTTAAGCTATATATAAAATAAGCAACCTGAAATAAGCTTTTTTTTCTCCTTAAAATACTTTTTTAGAAAAGACTTGACGAAATTGACCCCACACAACCAGTAGTTTGGAAATAGAACATAACAGATGTTATTATGTATCCAATACTCATTTGACCACTTGGCTACTACTAGAACATGATGATAGTTACGTAAAGGTATGCTATTTCAATTACCAATTAAGTGCTTGCTGCAATTATTTTTCAAGAAAGCACAAAAATAATTATATTAAAAAATAAGTCCTTCGCCATGTTTTTTTGTGTTGTACTACTTTTTAAAAGCAAAAGCCCTCTGTAATTGGTAATGTCGTTTTCAGCCTAAAAAAATAAAATGATTTGGAAATAAAGTCTATCACCATTAAGAGAATAAGTGTCATCATATTATTAATCTGTTATTTAATAATTTAAAATATAAAAATAAAAGGAACAAATTAAATAAGAAGATATAGCCGACTTAGTTAAGAGCTTGTCTCAACTTCATACAATAATAATAATAATAATAATAGTACCTTTTTAATGCACTCATATTATAATAGGTGAGTATTAATAATATCTTTGACAAGAATAAAAATATTAAAAGTTGAAGTTTTAAATGATAAATAAAAATTATTTTAATATATAAATATATATTATTGTATAAAAAATATAAATATAAATATTTAATTTTTTTATTTTTTTATATAGAATTATTAATATATGAAAAATTATTGTTGAATTAAATATATATATTTTTAATATATAATTACATGCTTACACATACATAAAAATTATGAATAATGATTGAATATTATAATATATACAATAATTAATAATAAAAAATATAATTTTAATTTAGTTAAATAATACTGAAAATTTAATTGAATATTTTATAAAAGAGTATTAAATATTTACAATTTTAATTAATTTTAACTGACAAAATTAAAATATATAAAAAAAAATTTATTATAATATAAATTTGAGTAATATAAAAAATACATATAATATATATATTTAATATTTTATTTATTATATTATATTATATATACTGTGGGTTAGAGACCGGGAGCAACGCTGGCCGGACATAGTTCCACACTTGTCATATATCTACAGACTATTTTTCAATTTACTTTTCCTTTCTATGATACCAACTCTCCCCAAACTTATTATTGAATGCTTGCGGGATTTATTAGTTAGAGCTTTTATTTTACCTTTTAATAAATGTATTATCTATTTATTTAAATTTTATTTTTAATTTTTTTAAAAATATATATATTATTTTTCTTATAACATAAAACAATATATATATATATATATATATATATATATATTTTAGGGGTTAGAAATAAAACTTTAATTATGAAAATAATTATGTTATGTAATTAAAATTTTATTTTATTTTATTTTTTTAAAACTTATTCTCTCTCTTTTGTTTTAAAATGTTTTTCTAGTTTTATTCAAGTTTTTTGAAATTTTTTTAACTACAATTTTTTGAGTCAAAATCGTCTTTTTTATCTGTAGTGGAAAAATGAAAGTATAAAATAGGTTGTTTATTCTCTTGGAGTCATTTTTTTTCAAATAAATAGTAACTTTTTTTTGATAGTGTTACAGGTAATTATAAATTTTTGATATGTAAATTATAAATAAAATATAAAATTATAAAGTGATCGAAAGATTATTTATTAATATAAAATTAATTAAAGTTATTCAAAAGAAAAACTAAGGTTCCATAGTTGAAAAAAGAAGTGCACTTATACTTCCACCTACTCTACACTACTGAATATTAATTGATATGAATTGTTTACCTTATCCACTAACAAATAAATCATGTCGTACTTAAAAAGAAAAAGAAAAAGTGAGACCATAAAATAATATTTTGTGCAAACTTTACAAAATATCACCTTATCCACTAACAAATCATTCTTCAAAAAAAAAAAAAAAAATATATGACCATAAATATTATTTTGAGTAAACTTACAAAATATCATCAAAATATTATGTTTATTTTATTCATACTACCAACTTTTTTTCTTTTATTTATACAACTTGACTTTTAAAAAGTTTTATTTATGCTATTTTGCTTGTCTCCATCCAACATCATCACATGTCATTGATAAATTTAATATAATTTAGATAATTAAGTGATATATTTAGAATAACAATTTGTATTATGACTTGTGACTCCGTTGAACAGTAAATAATTGAATGAAATGAATGAAACTTTTTATGAGTTGAATAATATGAACAAAATAAAACAAAAGTTATATCGTAGAATGAAATAAAAAAAACTATGTGGTAGAACGAAACACACAATAATTTAGTAGAAATTTTATGGGTTTATTCTATTATTTTTTAACATATCTTTAATTTAGTTTCAATTTTAAACACATGTTCATTGTTGGGTATGAATTAGCAGTGTAGCAAAAAATGAAAAAAAGTGAACGAGGGGGTAAAATTGAAAACGGACCAAAGACATATGGGCTGATTAGTAGCAAGAAAATATATCCCAAGATTTAGGAGAGCCCACGTAAGCTAACTCTATTCCCATCTAGAACTCAGAGTGGCTCGGCCCAGCTTATTTTTCTCAAGAAAAAATGGCCCAATTAGGCACAGCTGAATTTTTTTCCCCTGCAAACTGCCAAAGCATAACTACTATAATCCACCATCTACCACTAAACTCATACCTTCAAATATTTGTAATCCTTACAAAATAATAAAAATTTATAATACCTTACAAAATAGTAAAAATCTGTAACACCTTACAAAAATAATAAAAATCTGTAATATCTTACGAACAAGATAAAAAATATATACTCTTTTGTAAATGTTAGAATTAGTAAAAAATTAAGAAATAATGGAAGTAGAAACACAAGACATTTTCTAATATTTTTCACAAAAAATGATATTTAGCATAAAAAAAATTTAAAAAAATACAAAAATTAAAATTAAACTTTAAAGAAGGAAATTGATTTAAAGAAAAATTATTCTTCAACATAAGAAAATTATTTTTTTTAAAAAATATAATAAATTATGGTATAAGTAATAAAAAAAAATAGTATTACTATAGCAAATACAAAAGGAAGATGTTAATATATCATTAATTGATAAAAAAATCTTTATGGAAAAGTTATCAAAAAAATTTCAAAAAGATAAAGGAAAAATTTGATATATTCATTTATAAAGAATATAAATTTTAATAAAAGTATATTTTAGAAAACGAATAAATAGACTAATTAAATTAGCATTATTAGACAATAGGATAACAAATAGAAAAGATGCTTTATTATGAATGATTAATAAAAACTCATGATACTAAAAACTAAAATTTACAGCATATCTTAGATTTTCTCTTAATATTCACGATAAAAACTTAAACCAAGTATTAAACTTAGCTTATGAATTTGAAAGAAGAAATTTAATGCAAGATAGAAACCACTCATTTTCAATTCATTACTTAGTTGGATATTCATTAACAAACAGTCATAATAGTTCAATAAATGGACAAGACAAATTCATAAAAATAGATAAAATTTTTAAAGAAATAAGACAAGTAATAAAAAAACTAGAAATATTAATAGAATATGAATTACCAAATGAATGAAATTTAGATATTAAAGAAAAATCTCTCATACCAGTAAAAAAAAAGTAATATACAGATGATTAAGTTTATAGATACTTAAGCAAAAATCAATAAAAAAGACAAAGAAATAAAAGAAGTAAAAAAATTAATTTATAAAATGAAATAATTAAAAGACTTTTGGTAAAAGATGAATTATTAAGAATATAATTAGAAGAAAATAATACTTTAACAAGCATATGTAACAATCAAATATTTATAATGAAAACTTTAATTCTTTTAGCAGAAAAAATAAATATCACAAATGAATTGAATATCTAAATTATGCAACAATTAAAAAAAAATACAACTAGAAATGTTAAAAAGAAATTATAGAATTAAAAAGAGATATTAATAACATATCAAGAGAAAATTGATAAAAAATTGATCATTAAAAATAATTAAAAAAGGAATCTCTTAGCAGATCTAATACTTTAATACTTAAGAATGATAAAAGATAATATAAAAAATCTAAAGATATAATCACAATCTAATGAAATATAGAAAAAATTTGAAACAATGATTCATGAATCCTGAAAATAAGGATATAAGAAAATTAATTAATTTATAAACCTTAACAAATGAAGAATTAGAAAAATATTATGAAGACAAATTTTGTACAAATAAAGAAGAAGATGATGTGATAGTAATTAGTGAAAGTGAGTTTGAATAATAAAATATAACCCAAAGAATTCACATGAAACTTGTATTAGCAACACCACAAAGAACAATATCAAAAAGAGGAGAAATATCTGACCTACATAGGAAATAAAAAAATAGACAAAGATAAAAAAAACCTAAATCGATTAATAGAAGAGGACAACCTAAAATAGAAGAATGATTATATTGGAGTACTAGAGGTAGTATTCCACTAGAATTTAGACCTCATAAAAATTATAAATATGATATTTTAGATTTATATTGCATAAGAGATAGAAAGAAAGCCTTAAATGAATAATTATACAAACTTTTACTACCATACAAACAAACCTTTCAACTTGTAGAGACTAACTAGTAGCTCATAAAATGACAGAAAATATAAAAAATTGGTTTTCAAATTTAATTAAACAACAACATTTAAGAATGCAATGAAATTCAACAATAAGAAGAGAATACTTAAATATTGTAGTAAATAAAATATATAAAGAATTTATTGGAGAAGATAAAGAAAGAAATATTACTGAATTTAGTGAAAATAAAATAACTAAAGCCAAATGACATTTTGTAAATATAAAAATATGTAATATTTGTTATATAGATTCTTTCATATATGAGTATAAAATGCATTATTATAAACTATCACCTTTTATGCAAGGAACTTATAAGGAAATATTTTTTCGAAAACTACTTGAAACATTATATAAAACTATGACAGAAGGATGAAATAGAAAAAATAGAAAAACAATACCAGATACTTTAGGAAGAGGAATAAGAAATCTAAAAAGTTAGATAATAGTAAAATGTCAAGAAAGAAAAGAATTTAAACAAATAAGTAGAAATGATAAAATCTGTTATGATTCAAGAGATTTTAGGATGTCAGAAAAATATGAATATAACATAAGACCTTATAATAAGAAGCATAAGAAAATTAGAAAATTTAAAAGGTATAAATTTAAGAAACAAAATTTTCAAAAATATAGAAGAATGTATAAGAAATAAGCAAATATATATATATTTTAAAAAATATAATACATCTGAAAAGAAAAATTATTGTCCATCAAGAAAAAAGAAATGTAGCAATTGGATATGTAATGAGGAAGGGCATTATGCAAATAAATGTTCTAATAGATTTCAACATAAAAAAGAATTTAAAAGGAAATTTTTCCAAAAAGCAAAAATCTTAGAAGAAGCTTTTAAGATGAAATTAGAATCAATAAAGGAATTTAATATAGATGATACATGCAGTATTTATTTATTAGAAGAAACTGACGAGGAAATAATAGACTTAAAAACATCTGATTTTTATTTTGATTAATGTATGAACTATTAAGTATAACAAATCTAAATAGTACATATATAAAAATAGGATTGAAATTTAAATGATATAAAAATTATTATTTATATGCACACATTGATACTGGTGTAAATATGTATGTAGCAAATAAATATGTATTTTCAGAAAATTTTGAAAACAATAACAAAAAAATTAGTAATAAGAATAGCAAATAATACTACAATAAATCTTAATAAATTCCTAAAAGACACAAATATATTAATAGAAGATAAATCTTTCATATACCCACAATATATAACAAGAAATTAGAGTTGATATTTTATTAGAAAATAACTTTTTAAACTTATATCAACCATTCACACAATACCTAGAAAAATAGGCTTGACAACCTTAGATGAAGAAACAATTTACATATCAAAAATCATAAAAGTATTAACTGTTTTATCACCAACTTTTATGTTACAACATAGAAAGTGAAAACGAGTTGAGAATATAGAAAAATAAAAACCATATTTAGAAAATATTTTTTAGACATAGAGATTGACCAAAACCCATTTCTAAAAGAAATACAAGAAGATAAAGCCTTAATAGGTATAAGAAAATTATTAAAAACAGTATGTTCATAAAATTCATTAGATTCAAATATCAAAAAGTCTAATGAAATAGCAAACATAAAATTAAAAGATCCTTTAAAAGTTATAAGAGTTAAACCAATAATTTATACTCTAAAAGACCAAGAGAAATTTGAAAAACAAATTCAAGAACTTTTAGAATTAAAAGTAATTATTCTTAGTAATTCACTACATTCTAGTCCAGTATTCTTAGTAAAAAAAGTAACTGAGAAAAGGAAAGAAAAAAAGAGAATGATAATAAATTTTAAAGTTTTAAATAAAGAAACTATTGATAATGGTTATTTTATTCCAAAGAAAAAAGAATTATTATCACTCATTAAAGGAAATAAGTATTTTTCAAGTTTTGATTGTAAAAGTAGATTTTGGCAAATAAGACTTGATGAAGAATCACAAAAATTAATAGCATTTAGCTATCCTCAAGGACAATTCCAATGGACATTTGTTTCATTTGGACTTATACAAACACCAGGTATTTTTCAAAAATACATATATAATATTTTCAAAAAATATCATAATTTTTCTTATTTTTACATAGATGATATTTTAATATTCAGTAATGAATTATCAAAGTATTATTTAGATATTATTAATGTTTTACAAGAATGCATAAAATCTAAAATAATATTATCATAAAAGAAAGCAGTTATTGCTCAACAAAAAATAAAATATTTAGCGTTAAAAATAGAAGATGAAAAATATCATATACAATCTCATATTTTAAATAACATAAATTTTTTTTCTAGTATAATCAAAAATAAAAATTAATTACAAAGATTTTTAGGATGTTTAACATTTGTAAAAACATATATAAAGAAATTAGCAGAAATGAGAAAGTCATTACAAACAAAGCTTAAAAAAGATTATGTTTGGCAATGAACTGATCAAGACACTAAATACATGGATAAAGTAAAAGCATAAGTAAAAAATTTACCAGCTCTATACCATCCAGGACTAGATGATAAAATGATAATAGAAACAAACGCTTTACATGAATATTAGGAGCAGTATTAAAAGAAAAAATTAATGACAAAGATGAATATATTTGTAGATTTACTTTAGGATCTTTCCAAGATCCTGAATTAAATTATTATAGTAATGAAAAATAATATTTAGCTATTAAAAAATCTATTAAGAAATTTGAAATATATGTTATAAGTTTAAAATTTATTGTTAGGTCTGACAATAAAAATTTTGGACATTTTTTAAGAACTAATATTGCCAGTGACTATAAACAGGAAAGACTTATTATATGGCAACAATGTTTAATCATTATAAATTTAATGTAGAACATTTACCAGGAAGTAAAAATAATTTAGTAGATGCTTTGACTAAAGAATTAGCACCTTTAACTATGTTTTTGGTGACCAGAATGGGTCCTCTTGAGATGTATAAAGATCAAAGAAAAAGAAATACTGATTCGAAAAACTAAAATCAAGATCCTCAGAGATCAACTTGAGGTATTACATCTTAAAAAATCTTTAAATAATAAACGTATTATGATTAATCCAAAAATTCTTAAAGAAAATTCAAAAGGAAAAAAAAGTTGAAACTTCAACAGAAATAGAAAAGAAATGAATTAAAATTCCAAAAACATAAAATGAAGAAATTGGTACTATCAATCCAGAATTTAATAAAAACTCATAAAAGAAAAAAAAAATCAATTGGGCAGATGAAGTTGAAAAAGAAGATTCAAAAAAGATTCAAAAAAGATTTATATAATATACAATGATCTAAAATCATGAATTTACACTAGTTGGCTAGAGGCAAGTAGAGCAATCATAGGATTTAATGGAATCATCCACAAAGATTTTATTAATAGGATAGAAGCAGAAGGAAGTTATACTAATTACAAAGTTTCAAAATAATTATTACTAACAGAAATATCAAAAAACCATTCCCAGATAATATAATAACTAACAGAAGGAACTCGTAGATTAAGGAATCTTAGAAAAATACAAAGACTAATAATTTGCAAAGAAGTAACAAATAATTCTTTAAAAGAAGAAAGAGAAAGGTATAAAAATTTAACAAAACAACAATAATTAAGTTTATACAATCTTGCCAGGAAAACTACTGAGGAACATCTTAATGATATGAAATTTTATACTATAGAAAAAGATTTTCTATTAGGTAGTAAATTTAACATTTTAGAAGGAGCAGATCTAGTATTTATCTACAAGGCATTCCATGCTGGATTAATAGAAAATTTATATCCATAAAATGATTTAAAAGAATTAATTTATTTTCCTAAAAATTTAAAAAAATTTATCAAAAATTTCAAAAAGAAAATCAAGGCTACAAACAAGCCAATTTACTTAAGATGTTTTAGTTCAATAATAGATTAGAACTAGAAAATACCAGTAAGTTCTTATTATTTCATTAAAGTTGGATTAAAAAAATAATAAAATAGAAGTTAATATAGTTATAATTGAGGAAGACAATAAAAAAATAATTGCATATGAAGCTAACTTCAATTGCAATGAGATTGTAATAAGCGAAGAAACTAAGAAGATGTTTTGTCATTATTTCAAACAATAATAAGAAAACCACAAATGCATCTACCTGCATTAAAGATAAGAAAGCCAGCGTAGATACAACCTTATCACACAGCTCAATGTCAGCAGAGTAATCCATGTAGGACCACCCTATAAGTTGGAGCCAGCAATGTCAATAATGTAAGCATTTTAGATGGCAAACATGAAAGTTAAGTGAATAATATAATTCTACTAATGTAAACAGAGAACCCTTATGTCTATAAAAAGAAATTCTCTTAAGATGAGGGGATATTACAAAATCTTAACACTTATCCATTTTTCTATTTTCTATGCTCTAGCTATGTATTTAGAAATAAGTAAGAACTAAAAATTCTTTCAAGGTTACTAGTTTTCTAGTTTGTAAAACTTTTTGTTTATTGAATAAAAATCAATCTTAAAATTCCAAACCAAGTTATCACTTTTACCATAGGAAGTTAAGTACGGATCTTATATAATTAGCAAGGACAGGAGGTCTAGAAGTTTGGATCTAGAGTGAAGCTTAGTTCTTTGGATCAAGAAAGAGATAACTGGGAAGTAGAAGAATGCGGTGGACCCATATTAAAAAATATGTTAGTTTACAATCAGAAACTAGTATACCTTAAATTTCATTAATATTGTTGAATTTTATTGATATTGCTAAAATTATAATTATATCTTGATTTATGGAAATAAACATAATAACATGAAAAGAAAATATGAGACAAATCTTTATAGAAGAAAAATTAGAAGGAATTTTGAAACTCAAGAAAATTTAAAATATGCAATTTATCTTAAATAAGCTTTTGTTTGTTTTAAAACATTTATAGAAGATAACTTTAAAAGAAGTACAAGAAGATATAAAGTAATTGAAAATTTACAAGAATTAATTGATGATTTTTCTAAGCAAGAAAAAAGAAATAATTTAGTAAGACAATAAAACAAAGAACATTTAGATCTTGAAGCAAGCCTTCAATTAGTAAAAATGAACATAGAAGAAAATAAAAAAAAAAAATAAGAATTGAGTCGTTAGATAGATCAAGAACTTGAAGATTATGAACTTAGAACTCAACAAGAAAAATTATGACTAAAATAAAATATTTTGAAGGAAAATATATGGAATTATTTTAACAATATTTTGATAATAAATGTTGAACCTTATTTGAAAATTTTTAAAAGATTTGACACTATTTTATGTTATTATACAGACTATATTTCTAGTTTATTATATCTAATAGATCATCCCGTAGGAAAATTTTTAAAAAATTATTTTACACAGAAATTTGTTAAAGTAAATGAAGAAGAATTTAATAACCTAATTTTTGGATTTTATTTATTTGGAACATATTGGAAGATAAGCTAACTGAAACTTAAAATCAAATTCAGCACAAAAAATTAGTACCAGAGCCATAAATACAAACAAATTTGATAAGAATGCTTTAAACAAAATGTTTAAAATAAGATATAACCAACCAAATTTAAAAAGGTAAGTAAATTCTTTAAAATATTATAAAAAATAAATAATATAATTAATATTATTAATTAAAGAAAGATTACCTAAAGAAATAACTCAAATAATAATTTATAAATTACTTTACAATTAGAACAAAGAATTAATATGGTTACCTCATAAGTAATAAAAATGATTGCACAATTACAAATTTCTAATTTAAAGAAATTATTTAATATAGTTCAAAATACTGAAAATAAAAAGATTTTAAGAAAATTTTACAAAAATGTTTTTAACATATATAGAAACAAAAATGAACAATATAGTATTATCACAAGAACAAATAAAAACCTTGAAAGAAAAATTAAAACATTTAGAAAACACAAACAAAAGAAATTTTTTTAGAAGAATTCAAAGTTTTTTTAGACATTATTTTAAAAAAATTAAAAGAAATTCTTTAAAAATATCAAAAGAATAAAATATTTAAAAAAGAAAATTACTAAATTTTTGATAAAAATTATTTTCAAAAATTATGAATTTTGGCTAAAAAAATTAAAAATCAAACATTTGGATAAAAAAAGTAAACTTTATATCACAAAGGGCATAAATGAAAAAATAAATAATACCCTAAGGGCATGCAGTAGGAATCCCTTGCGGGATGCAAGTAGAATTGGCTACTACCAAATTAGTAGTAGTATCTAATACTTTGGACCGTTTCCTTAAAAAGGTGGGAGATTTTATACTATTATGTATATATATATTTTTTAATCTTTTTTTTATGGTAAGGTTTTATGAAGGGTGGGATACATATATGCTTCAATAATTTCAAATAAGCAAATTAGGAAAACATAAAAATAATAGTATAGAATCATAGAGGGACTTCTTGAGCTTGCATGCCATGTTTTTCTAATACTCTGAGTGACTGTTTGAGACCATAGAAGAACTTCTTGAGCTTGCATGCCATGTTTTTCTCCCCCTATTTACAAAAACTTGGCGGTAGTGTCATGAAGATTTCTTCATCTAACTTCCCATTGAAAAATACATTTTTATATCAAGTTGTTGTAGTGTCCAGTTTAGATTTGCTGCTAATGACAATAGGACCCGAACTGTATTTAATTTTGCCACTAGTGCAAACATTTATGTGTAGTCAATTCCATACGTTTGAGTGAACCCTTTTGCAACCAAACGTCCCTTAAAATGTTCAACTGTCCCATCAGCTTTGTACTTGACTGTAAAGACACATTTGCATCTTACCGGTTTTTTCCCCGATGGTAAGTTCACTACATCCCAAATATCATTTTTTATCAAGGCTCGCATCTCTTCCATTATTGCTTCCCTCTATTCGAAAACTTCCCATGCTTCATCAATGTTCTTTGGAATTTTCATCCTATCGAGGTTAGAAGTAAAAGCATAGAATCTTTTAGACAAAGCACTATAAGACACATATTTTGAGATGAGATGTAAAGTACAAGATCTGCATTGTTTTCTGAGAGTAATAAGTCATCAATAGATAGTTCAAAATTACTTGTGGTGGGAGGAAACTCAAGGGTGTTCGGAGCTACCACTGGATCTGACTCATTTAGTGTTTCAAGTGTGAGGTTGTTCTTGTCCTTTGAGATTGGCCTCCATGAGTAAACAATGAACTTCTTACTATTCTGTGTATTAGCATCTCTTTCTAAGTTCAAGTTACTTTTTGTAAGTGATACATTTGTGGGTTCTGGTATGGAAGGTATAAAAGGTTCAGTTGTGGGAAAGGAGTGATCAAAGCTAAAAACTGGAGCTTTATTGACATTCTCCTCCTAAAGGGAAGATTATTTTAAAGTAGGATTTGTTCTCAAAGAACGTGACATCAAGACTAGTGTATATTTTTCGCATAGATGGATCATAACATCTACAACCTTTTTGAGTGGGTAAGTATGCCAAAAAACACATTTTAGTGCTCTTGGATCTAATCTACCCCAATTATGAGAGTGAATATGTACGAGGTAGTACAACCAAATATTTTAAGGGGTAAATCAGATAGCATACAAGAAGTAGGCAAAGGGAAGCATATTTTTAGTTTTTGGATAGGTGACTCAAAGGAAACGACATAATTAGGCATTCGATTTATGAGATAAGCCGATGTCAAAATGGCATTGCCCCAAAACATTTTTGCCATATTAGTAGTGAACATTATAGCACTAGCAACTTTGAAAAGGTGTTTATTTTTCTGTTCGACAACTCCATTTTTTTGGGGAGTGTTGACATAAGAACTTTGGTGAATTATCCCATGATGTAGAAGATAATTTCCCAAGGCAGTATTGAAATATTTCGTACCATTATCAGTACGTAAAATTCGAATTTAAGTTTGAAATTGTGTTTTGATCATAATGTGGAAATTTATAAACACTTGATGGACATCAGTTTTGTCATTTAATATAAACCCAACACACCTTGGTGTGATCATCAATAAAGGTTACAAATCATTTTGTACGAGTACGATTCAAGATACAAAAGGGACTCCACAAATCAACATGAATGATAGTAAATAGTTTAGATGGTGTATATTTGTGTTTCGAGATGATGTTTCGTAAGTTCACAAATTTACACTGTAAATCAGATAACTTTTTATTCGAAATGATAGATGGAAACAATATTTTTAAATACTAAAAATTTGGATGACCCATCCTAAAATGCCATAACATTGTTTCACTATCCCTAGAAACAAACGCAGAGCCACAAGTTGCATTTTGATATTGTTCACTCACATTAAATTCCTCAAAGTAGTAGAGTTATTCACACTCTTTAGCACTGCCAATCGTCTTCCTCGATGATAGGTCCTGAAAAACACAAGGGTTATAGAGTGAGAAATTTTTATACTCCTTTTTTCCTCAACAGGTGAGAGAGTTTTATTTGCAATTTTAATTTAAGGTTTTCGGCACATGGTAAATATGAAGAGAATAGATGGTATGCGTCAGTCATGTGACTTGAAACGCCTGAATCAATAATCCAAGAGTTTTAATACGAGAAGTAATATTTAAAGTTGTTAAAAATTACCTTTTTGGGAAATATGGGTATAGGACTGACCAAGTGTTTAGAAGATAGAGAACATTTTATAGAGTTTTTACTAGATTGAAGGATCCACTAAGAGTTGTTTGATAATCACAACTTTTATTGTTGTATTGTCTTGGTTTCTAGTCTGCGGGCTTTCCATGTATTTTTCCACAGATATCTTTAGTGTGACCATGTTTACAACAATGTTCACACCAAGGATGTTGCCTTCTTTGTTGATTTTATGGAAGACTAGTTTGAGGCCCAATTAAGGACCCACAAGAAAGGGTACCATATTGAAGCCCATTTTGAGGCCAACGGGCTGAATTTTCATAAATTGTTGGAGGTCAATTTTGGAAGAAACTACATTAGGACCCATATGGGTTCTCATATCCACACTCACAGGCTACTCCATCTTCAGCCCACTTCTCATGCCCATGAGTGTGGCTACTAAGGCCAACTAAAGTAGACTTATCCCTCTGCGAAGTTCATTATCACCGCTCTCCTTCCTTCCTCTCGCCTGATTTCTACGAAGACCTCTTGAATGGAGAGGAGAGGTAGCCAGTCGAGGACTCTCCCTAATATGTCTTCGATGTCGCGATGGAGTCCTACGAGAAACTCGAACACCCATTCACTCTCTACTTTCTCCTTGACCAGTACAGCATCCTCACGGCACACCCATTTCTCATCGGTGCTTGAATTGAGTTCTTACCACAAATTCACCATCTCTAGGTAGTACTTCGTTATACTTTTGCTTCCTTGTATCGACTGCCACAATTTTGTTTTGATTTCAAACATCTAGGCAAAGTTTTCAGTATCCGAATACATCTCACGAATGGTGTCCCAAATGTCTTTCGTCGTCGATAAAAATAAATGGGTTTTCCTAATAGAGGGAATCATAGATTGTATCTTCCATGCCCGAACCATAGAGTTTTCATATTTCCATTTTTTGAGACTACTGGGATGAGTAGCAATTGACTCTTCTATAACCTAATTTTCCTTTTCCTTTGATCACCAATTTGATGGATTAAGCCCATTCAAGATAATTGTTCCCATTGAGTTTCTTGACGGTAAGTTGGATGGATGACTTATCAAATCCTCCAGTGCTCATGGTCGATGTTTCTATGGTTTCTCTGCCTCAGTTTTCAGAGGAAACTGGTTTTGGATTAACCTCAGTCATTATTGATAGGATTAGGGATAAACTGCCACTACTACAAATAAGAATTTATAGGATGGTCACTGACCGTCCTATAAGTCTTATAGGACGGTTAGTGACAGTTTTATAAACTCCCGTCCTAAAAGAATTGAAAAAATAAGATGACCACTAATCATATTTTAAAAAATTCTTATAGGATGGTCATTGACAGTTCTAAAAGATTTTTACCGTCCTATAAGAATTTTATAGAACAGCTACTGACCGTCCTATTTTTCTTGAAAACGTCTTGATTAAACTTTATAGTGACCGTCCTAAAAGATTTTTATAGGATGATAATTTTTTTTTTTTGGCTTTTAATTGTCTAGTATAGAAATCTATATATAAGATGTATAAATATAAATTTCATTCCAGAAATTCCAGAATATATATCAAAGCATAACATTTAAAAGTAAACACATTAATCCATAATAAAACATCATCATTCAAAAGTATACACATATACACATACACAAATAATGCATAATTATTACAGGAACATATATGAAACATACAAGTACGTACTAAACTAGCTACACATATGTAAATAAACTACGAAATGTTAATATATGCAAAAAATAGATTGTACGTCTATCTCGCTTCACTTTAGACTTGATCCACATGCAATCTTATTTATTAATTGTTTGAAAGATAATTATATACGTACATACACCATTTTTACCTTAATGTCAGCAATTATGTTGGTGTGTACATATTCTTATTTGAGAATTACAATACAAGATAGGTAAAATATTTTAGAGCTAAATAATTGATAAATAATATTATATATTAACTTATATATACATAAATATATAGTTTAAGCTTACCGGTATATCATTTGTGTCTACATTTTCAATAAATTTGGTAACATATGTATCTTGAAATTTCAAGACATAGTACCCACATTCATAGAATTCAAGTTGTTTTGGACACTCACTATAAGAGAAACGATATTCAATGACAAAAATTTTCGTTGCAATGTTCGTCGACTAAACCTCGTCATTGAAAGTATTTCTCGACAAAATCATGATTTTGTTGATGATTATCAAATATTCTACGACTAAAATATTTGTCGGCAAATCTTTTCTTCAATAAAATATTGTCATAAAAAGTTATAGAACCTTTTTGAAATTTAATTCTCCAACAAAATTTTTGACAATAAAAATGCCTTCATCGTCAAAATTTGTTGGTAAAACATTTTTAGGCCAAAAAAATTAAATTAAATTTTAATAGTGATATCATTTACCATTAATTGTAAATAAAATGATTTTGAATGTGAACGTTCCCAAAGGCTTTTTGAAACGGTTGGCGTAATTGTAATTATTTTAAAACTTTATGATAACTGGTACATATTCAAACAAAATCAAAATTTTCTACTAAAATATTGTGAAGTATTTTTTATTATCAAATTTAACAAAATATTTTCAAGACTAATGATCAGCATTGTCATGAGGAACAAGTAACTCGCCAAGACAAGCAAAGATAAAAAAAAATCATTGCCTCTATGATCCAGGATAGAGTAAACTAGATTATTTCAAAAATAAAGGAAATGCTTCCCATAGAATCGATTTTAAATAAATTATAAATTTTCATGACTTATAATATGCACAGTATTTATGCATATTATTCGTGCAAATAGAAACAGAAGACTCATACCATACTCTTACAATTCAAGATTAGAAGTCCTATATTAACATCTAGTTGCATATAGTACCTTTGTAGAATAATAATTCTCCACTTGTTTCTTTTGTGCATTAAATCGAACTCCCTTCCTAATCATAGAATTACTCTGCATTAAATCGTACTCCCTTAGCCATAAAAGAGAGACACAAAGCAGTGGAAGCATACAACAACAACAACAATGAAATGGAATATCATTACTCTGCTTCTGATATGCCTGGTAAAAAACACCCATCTTCTGAGCTGGAGTTTTAAACTTTCAAAATAAAAAATTAAAAGACTGGGCCAAAAGAAACCTAAACTTATATCTCACACCTATACTGCATATAACTTAGAGTAGATCCAATTTAAGCGACTAAGAATTTTAAAATCTATGAATTTTAGACAGTATTCCAAGTTAAAAGTTAAAATAACTAAAGTATATGCACTAACCTTGGATATTCTAGCAAAGTTTGGTGATGGATGAGCATTTGCGAGAACTTCGTAGCAACCTGCCACACAAATAAGAAAACATGTCATAGAGAATATTTTAGTGGGTATTTTAAGATTCTTCATTCCCATAGTGAATTTCATCATAAACCCATGGACATTAAGAAACAAAAATTCACTGATTGTTCAGATTGTTAGCCATAACGTTAATAGAACTATTTTTTATTTTCCCAAATATAAACAGAAGTACAGGGACGGTTCGTCACCTTGTATAAAAAATTTCCCACATCCTGAGAACACCCTTCAACTACACTGGCCTGAAGTTTGTCAAAAAAAGAAAAAAGAACGGTATAGGCTCTGAACTAGATTGGACATGTATATCTCCAAAGAAGGTATTGGCCTCTAAACTAGATCGAATATGCATATCACCAAAGAAAGGTATAGGCTTCTGAACTAAGATTGGACATGTATTCAATCAATTCTGTCTATGTAAATTTAGTTTATAAGAAAACAAAAGAGTTCAAAACAATTATGGTTGTAGTATATAGATGGACTTCGTTAAAAGGCAGCCCAATCAGGTCAGTGCATGTTTGGCCATAAAATATAACGAATCCAAGTCCAAATCATGGATCTAAAGGACTCTTTCCCTATATATCCAGGTCAAATTAGTTTAAGTAGATCAGTGCTCTATAAATCATCTAAGCACAAAAGGGAATAATGCATTAAAGGCTGAAACTACATACTACCAAACAAGTCATTAGCAGGAAATACTTTCACTATGGGCAATAGTGCAAGGAGGAGAACCAAACTCCAAATCACATATCTAAGGGCTTCTAAACCCACGAATATCAAGGCAACAATAGTTTTACCAAACTACTTTGTCTTAGTTTAGAAAGTAACAACAAGGCCATTTTAGGCTGAAACTAATAGCAAGCATATACGTCACTTCTGAAACATTTTCACCATGGATGAATTATCCAATGATCGCTAATTTTGTTACTTTTAGATGGATAGATTAGACCGTACTCAAAACATTTAAGAAATGAAAATCGAATAAAGAGCGAGTAACCATGAAAATCGAATAACCATAAAAGAAATGAAAGAACTGGAGATCGAATTGAAGAAACCTTGTTATCAGAGCTTGAGAGGTAAAGAGCGTGTAGCTTGACAACTTGAAGGGGCGTAGTAGTAGAGGAATCGATCTCATTGATGACAAGGTGAGATGCATCACACATAGAACCACAAATCCAAATGAGGCAAAAAGAATCAAATAAAGAATATTTGGAAACTCTAGGGAGAGTGAGACCTGGTAGCTGCCAAGCGAAATATAAGAGCGGCGACGAAGCAGTGGTTGGAATTGGAGACGCGGACGGTGATAGTGGCTGCTGAACGTTAGGCGAATGGTTATCCTGGGGGGAAGAGAAGGCAATATCGCGTATGTGAGAGGGGCAGAGCTGAAAAAGGAAATGAAGTAAAACAATTTGACACACACATTCGAAGGACGGTTAGTAGCCGTTTTATATGTGTCTACGTAAGACGGCTACTAGCCATGCCATCCTAAAAAAAAAAAAATTAAAATGGCTAATAGATTTTTATAAAATTTTGTTTAATTTTTTTTGTAATAGAACCGTTCTTTTTATTTCTTATTTAATATTAGAAACCGTCTTATATTGTTCAAATTATAGTAGTGTGCTCTGATACCATATAAAACAAACACTTGAGAAATATAATTTTTATTTTTTAATAAAAATTGATAAAATCAGACTCCTATTTATAATATAATTGTAATACTTAAATAAATAAAATAAAATTTAAGTGTATATGTGATAATCAAGAATAAATATATACTAAATAAATATATACAAAATTTGAATTTTAAACAATTGAATCCCTCTTTCATCAAAATTTTCATAATTATCAAATTTTTTTATGTCTTTCAATTTATTTATTTATTTATCATTATTTTTTAAAGATATTCACATCCTGTCATTTTTACAATCTGATTAATATTAATAACTAACATTTAAAAATAATTTCATATTTAACTCTACACTCCAATAAATTTTTTATATCATTTATGTTTTAACAAATAATAAATATAAAATGTAATGTAAAAAAGAAACTTTGAAAAATATCAACAATATAATTATTTTACATTGAGAAAATATTGAGAAAGAAATAAGTACACATTAATACAACAAATAATTAAAAAACACATAAAATTTAAACTTAATTAAATATTAAAAAGTTTATTGTTGCACTTCTAAAATAAATTAAAAAAAAAAACTTGTAATATCGAAATTTTACGATGTCATTAATCTGTAAAATATATTATTTTATTTTTGCAATAAAAGTGTGCATTTTCGCTTTTCTAAGAGGAAAAAAATAGTAATAAGATAAATAAATTATATGTATTAAAATAATCAACTTTGTATTAGTAACAAACTATAAGATATCATATATGAAAGAACATAGGAGAATAAAATACAAGAGAGTATTAAATCTATTTTTGAACCCGTTCCAAACCCAATTCAAAGTTGAACATGCAATATCTCTTTTTTGGAAGGAGACTGCTCATCTGCCTATGAAAATTATGATGTTCAAATGCAGGCCGGAGAAGAGGAAGATAATTAAAAAAAAGTCTCCAAGAGTATGCTACTTGTAGTATACTTTATTTATATATAAAAATTGTTTAAAATTCTCAAAATCTTTGATTAATAAAGTTTTTGAAAGTTATTGATATTTTTAATATCCTAATACTTTTGTAAATTTTCAAAAAGTAGTAATTGAATACACCTAAACTTAAATAAAATTTTATAAACTCTTAAAAAGTCTTAAAATGTTTTAATTGAATAAAGCTAAATATTTATAAATTCTTAAAAATTCTTAAAATAATACACATAACTTTTAGAAAGTTTTAAAATCCATAAAAGTCATTACAAATCTAAGAGAGTAAGTGTTTTTTGAAAAGTTGGTTTCCAATCTAACTTCTACTTTTATAACAAAAAGAGACTAAAGTGCTCATTTAGTTAAAGTTATTCAACAACCAACGCCCTGTACAAAACAAAAAATTAAATGAGGTATTAGAAATTGTTGGTCACTAAGTTTTTTAAAAGTTTAAGTTATTAAGTGAAATACTCCTCCCACAAGTGATGGTTATATGTACTATACAAGTCAAACACTTGCAACTCAATAACTAAGATTGTTAGGACTTGAATACATGACATCTAGCTCTAATATCATCTTAGAAATTATTGGTTACTAATTCTTCCAAAAACTTAAGCTGTTAAAAGAATAACTATCATTAATTTTATAAATTTATCATGAGGCATATATATCATGTGTCCTGAACTCTAATCTCCAAGATGGGTGGGCATGGAAGATTATGTTACACCTTGGTAGTCTCAATTCTGCGACTATTAATGATCCCGTTTATATTGCAGTCATTCAGTAGGAGTTTCCTTGTCCAGGTAACTAGTTTTGTTTTGTTGTTAGTTTTTTTGTATTGCATAGTTTTTTTTTTAAAGGTTTAATAAAAAGAACTTGAAATGTATTTTCATTTAAAAATTAGTTAAGATGAATTTATTTATCACTTAGATTTATTTTAATGCGATTTTTGACTTATGATTAATTAATAAAATTGATTTTCAGTATGTTTAATTTCCAACCTAGACATATAGATTTAAACATGTTATTTTTATTATAGGATTCGTTGCTACATTAATGTTAAATGCACGATTGAAAACACAAGAGCATTGCTAAGAACAATTCATGTAAACAAGTGAAAGCTTGTGACGAATAAAATTACACTTATGCATTAATATGTTGTCAATTTAATTTGTGTATTGTAATTAAATTTGATAATGTACTACTATTTCAATCAAGTGATGAAAATTTTAATTAAAAAAAATAGAATGGGAAATTAATTGATAGTGGCGTTAGGTAAGATTTGAAATTATATAGATCAAATTAGTGGTGTTGGCTTTGGAAATTGGATGCATTGTATGCATGATTTGAGTGAAATCACATTATCATACTTTTCGCATGTTTTTGCGGGTGGCACCATTAATTCCTTCAATAATATATTATTATGAAAAGCCTTTAAAATCATTACCACCCCTTTAATTTCACTTTTTAATGGTCCTAATTTTAAAACGGTTTTCTTTTTAAGTTCTCTTAGAGCCTTTCGCCTCCCTTAGTCCTTGTATTTAGAGGAATCTTAAGATTACTTAATTTTAAATTTGTATTTAATTTTACATTTATTCTAATTATACTGTAATAAGTGTTAATATTTTTTTTTTTAAATCTGAATAATTTTTCTAATTTTTAAAACAATTTTAACATTACACAAAATAAAAGATTTTACTGAAAAAATAGCTTTAAAAATGGGCCATTATTTGGGAAAAATATCATAAGGGTCCTCTACTTCTTTGAAAATAAGCAGTTTATTATCTACTTATTTTTTTATAATACTGAAGTTTTCTTATTATAAAAAAAAAGATAACACAAGTCCTTTTCTTATAGAAACTGATAGCACAAGTCCTATTTATTAAGAAAATATAAAAAATACCTCTAGATTCAGTCCATTAATTATAAAAATTTATTTGTGTATAATAGAAATTTTATGTTAATACAAGTTTAAAAAGAAAATTTATTATGAAAAATATTGAAAATTTTTAAAATCAAAATATTGCAAGAAATTTTGGTATCAGAACCAGTAAGAAAATTAAATAAATTTTAAAATTAAATTTATCTAACCTAATGAAACAAGATAAGTAAATTATCTAAAATATTATAAAGAAAAATTAATAAAATTAATACTCTAGTTAAAGAAAAAAAAAACAAAAGAATAAATATAGAACATATAAAATGAATCCAAAAATTAAAAGAAATTATGATTGAACTAATAAAATGTTATAAATAATAAACTATTTTTGTAAAATCTTACAAATATCTAACAAAGATTTGTAAAGTCTTACATAGTAAAAAAGGACTAATAATATTACTTTTGCAAAAAAAAAAAAAGAGAGAGAGACTAAAAATGATGTAAAATATAAATAAGGGACTAAAATATCTCTTTTATAAAAGAAAAATATCATTAGAGTCCTAGCCCTTAATATTTCTACTTGCATTTAATATGGCATGAAATGAAATTGAGTGGGCAATATATCCTCTTCTTGCTAGTTTTTCTCCTCCTCATTTTTTACTTTTAAATTCCAAGAAAATTATTCTAAAAATTATTTTGCTTATGCTATTAGGATACTTTAGTTACATAATTTATGCAAAGTTTTATACATAAGTGGCTCATTCTTTAAAGTTAAGATTTGATTCATGGTTATGTTAAACTTTAAAATTGTATGACTAAATTATCTCAATTTTAAAGAGCGGGTGACTTATGCATTCCTTGCATAAGTTATGTGATTAAAATATCTTAATGATACAAATAAAGTGATTCGAAGAACTAGTTATCCTTAGATATATTATAAGAGTGAGAAATTTGCCAACTTTTTCAAATTTTTAAACATCCATTGCACGTTAAATAAGTAAAAAAAAAAATTAAAAGACATGCTTAAAAAAATAGCACAACTGATTTTCCTTTAATCTCACCGATCCTGCCACTACTGAACTTTTTCCTTTTTCATTTGATTTCAGAACAATGACAAATCTGGCACCAATCCTAATGCTACCAAACGTTTTCTTTTCATTTGATTTCAGAACAATAGCGTTTTAGTTTCAGAGTTTGTGAAATTAAAGTGCTTTGTTATAGTAGAAATGGCAGTGTTTCCTAACAACAATCTCCATTCATAAATTTTACAGTCTTTTGCTTAATGTTTGTGATTTGGAATTTCTAATAGAAATGTTTTTTTAAAGAAATTAAGGTATGGCCTTTTTAAAAGAATTAAAAAATCTAGTTCATAAAAGGAAAACAAGAAGTAGTTTTTTTTTTTTTTTTTTTTTTAAATAGTGGTTGGAAATGGCAGCAGTAGATATTCTTTTCAAAAACAAAAAATTGTTTCTTGTTTAATGTAAAATGAATCTTTGAAAATAGATGTTTAAATTTAATTGAATTGACAAATTTTTTACCTTTAGATTAATAAAGGTTTGAATTTAAAAACAAAAATTGACAAAAGAAACATTAGCAAGACATTTGTGAGTCAAGGGCATTTGGCTTGTCTTTCATACGAGTGGATGATAGCTAATAAGCATGATTTGTCTTGGGTGGTGGTTTATTTCCTCCCCCTTTCTGTCTCAAATATTCAAATGTGGAGTTCAAGAGGGCTTTCGATTTCCTATTTAAAAAAAAAATATAGGTTCAAGTTTTTAAAAATTCAAGATGTAATTTGAATTATACTCATTTAACAATAAAAATTGTTAAAAAAAAAAAAAAAGTCACAAACCCGGCCCATTGTTGATGAAGCCAATTTTTGTATTCACCATGCTCCGGCCAAATGGATTTTGAAATGAAACAGCATCAATTAAAAGAAACTAAAAGTGTAATATTTATTTTGATACTCAAATAAGTTCTCAAAGCATTTAATTGAAAAAAGTCAGAGAGAATATGAGATTGTGCTAAAAAAGCCTACCTCAAAAGGTAATAGAGTAGCTTATTTATAGGCTTAGATCAAAGGTAATATAGTAATATTACCTTAATTTATAATAATAAATAAAATATTATTTATATATTATTTTGATATTAATCAATATATTAATAATTTTTGACACATATATTAATATATTTATTTTATTTTATTTAAAGATTAATTACCATAAATGTCATTATTTTGAATTCAAACATTTGCTGACTACATCCCTTTGATTATTTAAAAGTGAAGTCAACCAACCAAATGACATTACATGGTAATTTTAATTCTCTAAAACCACGTAAATAGTTTGGGAAATCTTCATTACCAAATATACCTAACTCAAAATACATTATTTTGAACCCAAAAAAACATTATGAATCTTCATAAAACTCATTCCTATGATGCGAGTTTTTCTTGATAAAACAACTTCATTGAAGCAATTTTCATTAAAAACAGTTTTGTAGGTACGTATGCATTTGGATAAAAGAATTTAAAAGCACTTCCAAATGTTTGACAACAAAAAAATCACTTCTAAATACTTGACAACATATGTTTGGATATAAGACTACCTATATTCGTTGCAATTAGTAAAAGAACCGTAATAATGTTTATAATAGTATGAATTAATAAAAATTAACAACTAATGTAATTTCGTAAAGATTAATTAATAATAAAGGTAATAGTATTGCATTGGGACCGATGCAATGTCCTTGTCAAAACTTGGTTGCTAGTAGCCATGTCAAAGGACATCTCGAGTAGTGTCATCCATTGCAAGGATGCTAGAGGTATGTGCAGTTAGAGTTGCAAGAGAGTTTCTCTCACACTAATACAGTTTTGTTGTTCAATATAAACCATACATGAATGTGAACAGGGCACAAACTCAATCACTTTCTTCTTCACAAAGCTCAAAAGCCTATGGGATGAAAAGGAAGCTCTATGTTCCTTTCCTACTTGTACTTGTGAAGCTGCTAAAGTTAAGGAGTTTATAGAGAAACAAAAGACCATGAAATTTCTTATGGGATTTAATGAGAATTTTGCACAAACCCTCAGCAACATAATAGGGTTGGATCCATTTTCGAACCTAAGCAAAGCCTATGCAATGGTACTACACCAAGAGAAGCAGGCAAAGACTATTGTTGGCAAGTCCGCGGCACCACCCTAATCCTCTACTTTTTCAATAAAGAAAGTGAGTCATGATTTCAAGTCTGTAGAAGGGAAAAACTATCAATGATGCCCTCGATTTTGGGCTTTTCTTCACTAATACCCCTAACGTATGAAAAATGTCACAAATACCCTCGGGTATAAACGGAGTTAAAAGAGACATCTAAAATAAGGGTATAAGAGTAAGTTTGTATATGTTTATGAAAATATGTCAATCAAAATACTGTGCCTGCATAGGGCTACATGATACGCTTCCTTCGTGCCACTATCTACCTCTCTCACTCACAAACCATCTCACAAGACCCTTCCTTTCCTCTTATTTTCTCAAAAAATCTTATTGATGAGTGCTCAAAAAACACTAATATTTCGTAATTAATTATGCTTAATTGTTTAATATATAGATTCGTTGTGATTGTTTATTCGATTAATTTCATAAATCTATCCATTCGGAGTCACGGGTATGTTTTAGTGCATTTTAGGTGTTTTTAGCGTCAAATGAGTCAAATGATGAAAACACGCAAAGACGGAACACTTACGGCGCTCGGATCACAAGTTACGGGCAAGACAAGTCAAATATGTAAGCCTTACATAACAAGCCATCACATATGTAAGGGGGTAAGCATGAAGAGAAGGAAAGCAATGCGTGCCGCGGCGAAGAAACCATGTGCCGGGGCGAGGGTCTCAACAACATATGTAAAGGCATTTACATACCATTACAAAACATTGCGCACCGCGGCGAAGAAATCATATGCCGCAGCGAGAGGCTCTCGGGTTGCATCCTGGGAAATCATGAAAACATTGCGCGCAGCGGCATGATTATTGTGCTTTGCGGCGGGAGCTCTCGGGTTTTTACATTATTTTTAGAATTTGTGTTGCACCGCGGCGGGGAAAATGTATGCCGCGGCGCGCCTATTCCTATGGCAATCAGGATTTGTGTAAACCCTTACATCTATAAATACCCCCTTAGACTCCCCCTTACAGAAGAACTGGAACACAACTCTTACACATTACAATTTTGCGACCAAACACTACATTCAATCAGCTTTGGGAGCTTTGCCACACTCAAACGAAGCAAGAGAAACCATTCTAAGGATCCAAGGAAGCCGTCGACAATTGAAGATAAAGCTTTTGGAGAAGAACGCTATCCCATCCATAAGCGGTATTTAGATCTAGGTTTTCCTTGTTGTTATAGAATTCTATTTTCTTCTTCTTTCGTTGAAGTGTATGATCATATTATATTTGTCTATGAATGTTAATATGAACATGAGCGGCTAGTTTTATTATGGATGTTTAGTTTGTGTTGCCATGTTTGCTAGAATTGTGTATGATGTATATTTTATTGATTTAGTATAAATGAATTACCTTTTGATTAAGAGCATGTTTAGATATTTAATTATGAATTATCATGGGCCAATTTGAGATTCGTAGTTAGGTTGAAAGATCTTAGAATCTAGTTATAGGAACGTCACCTTAACTTTATTTTGAAACACTTAATCAAAGCTTCAAATTAGTGACTTAGTCATAGCATTAGTTTGATTGGCATTTATTTCCTTGCGCATAATTTGATTACTATTTGATTTATCCCGACCGAAGGCAGTTAATTAGTTAATCAACAAAGAGATTTACCCCGACCGCAAGCAGTCTCGTAATTAAAAGGAAAGCCGGTAATATTGTTTATATAGAACGTTCATGTTATTTCACCATACCTTTTCGATGCAAGCATGGTCAACCAAGCTAAACGTCCATACATCCTCCATTGATCTTCAAATCTATTTGAATTGTTGTGAACTTGCGATCTTGTTTTCATTTAATTGTTCGTATGATTGTTCCCGTCACAAAACAAACACCTTTTTACAGTTTTACTAGCTTTAGGATTCTAGTTGCTTAGAGTTTTAGTTTCACTAGAACTCTATTTAATTAGTGTTTTATTTTTATTGGAACTCTATTTAGATTAAGAAAGTTATTTAAGACCACTGCAATTCCTTGAGAGACCGACCTTGGAAGTTGCTTATCACTTTACTACGAGTGATTCGTACACTTACGAGTACTAAATTTAACACATCACTTATCACCTATGGAACCCTGAGCAAGGAAACCCTAATTCATACTAGCTGTTCTCTTCAATGCGCAAAGAAAATACTAGAAAAGAGGAGCAAAAACATAGAGAAAAAAAAAAGAGGAAGAAAATCGTGATTTGGTGCAAGCTTCATTGCAGAAGGTAAAAGTCCTAACTTTTGTAACAAGGTTTCTGATGGTTTCTGTTGTTTTAGAAATTTTTTTCACATGCATGGCTTTATTGATGTTGTTGATGATGTTATCATAAAAGCAGAAAGCTACACTAAGAGAAGCCTACAAGAACAAGAAGTCTTTGCCATAAGTGATCCAATTAGCACCAAAACTCGAGGGTTAGGAAGCATTATGTAGCTTTATTACTACTATTTTTTTCTTTTGTTTTCTTTTTCTCAAACATTATTTCTTATGAAGCAGAAAGCTACACTAAACATTTATTGTTAATGTTGGTATATGAGTTTTATCTCTTTGGCTATTGGAAAAATTTTAATTGTTATTACTTTAATATGATAACTGGTGTATTTGTGATGATGTATTTGTGTATTTCTCTATACTTTTATGATTTTGGTTGCATATGTTTTGTCTTAGTTGGCTTACCAGCTCTTTGCATATTTCATATTCTTTGGAGTTAAATGGACTTATATAGATTAAATGCAACAGAACTATTTCACTTAAAAGCAATATGATTGATAAATACTATTTTGACCTATATTTTGTTTTATTTTTAAACATTATTTTTTATGTTTTATTTTATTATTTTCCTGTTTTGGAAGATATTTATATATTTTGTAGGTTGTTGGGCTCTTAGAAGAATATTGGATTGAAATAACTCAAAAAGAATGAATATGGAGTAACAAGAGCCAAAGAATGTAAGCCTTACATAGGGAGTCAACAATTATGTAAGGGTTACATACAAGGCGAGCACAACAAGGCCTGCCATGGCAGGAAAATTTGTATGCCACGGCGGTTCACTCTCGAATTTCTATAATGGAGCCAAAAATCAACACACGCTGCAGCAGGATAGCCCCTATTTTGTATACTAGGCCATAAATTCAACAAGTGCTGCGGCGGGACAGCCCCTATTTTGTATACTAGCCTAGAAATTCAACAAGCTCTACGGCAGGAGAAAATGTGTGCTGCGGCCCGCTTACCAAAAATTCCCAAAAACCCTAACATGCTTGTGTCTCTTCACTCCTTCTATAAATACCATATTATACCTCTCCCAAACACAAGGTTTTGCAACCAATTTTCTCTCCACCTTAGCTGCTGTGGCAGCTGGAGTTTCTATCCAAAAATAACCACAAATCAAGAAAAGACTCTCCATTGTTGAAGTTACTCTAAGAAATTGAGAAAGGGGACCAACCAACTTCAAGGTTTTTGAGCTAGAGGATTCATTGGGATATTTTTATTGTAATATCTTTTTCTTCTCTTTGATTTTGGGTTTGCCTCTCATGACTAAATTGATTGACACCGATTTAGTTATGGTTGGCTAATTTATATATTTAGGATATTATTATTGCTTGAAATGATTGGAAGAATAATTTTATAATTTAATGATAATTGAGTTTTGGATTTATTTCTTGTTCATGTTCTTAATATTTATGATTAAAAATTAATGATGGGTCAAATCTTGATTTGTAGTTGGAGAGAATATATTAGAATTTAAGCATCAGAAACACTATCTTTGCTTGATTATGCATTATGAACAAGTGCCTAATTTGATTGCATTGATTTGTGTTAGATTATGTGGTTATAATATTTTCTTGCACTAATTCCAATTAATTAATTAACGATCTGGATCAAAGAAGTTAACTAATTGATTGTAGTGAAAATTACCTTTGATTTGAGTTTTTTAGGTTTAGCGGAAAAATTATTAAATTTGACTTTTAATTGAATTTTTTTATTTTTTTATTTCCATGAATGGATAGCGATCTAAGATTCTCATATCTATAATCTTCCCCTAATTGTGATTTCCTTTATTTGTACTTTATTTTAGTTATTGAATTAATTTATTGTAATCGAAAATTGTTAGAATGTTTAGGATTGTTTGTTCGACTGAATAAAAAAATAAATAACGTTTTAAAACTACCGCAATTCCTTGAGAGACGATCTTGGGAGTATACTTAATTCGTGCACTTGCGAGCTTTTTATAAAATACAAAATTTGACTATCAAGTCATTGTGCTTCAATGATAGGTTAATGTTTGGTTTGTTTTCGGTATTTATTTGAATGAACTTAATTTATTGTAAAAAATCAGTTGATATTCTATGCATTTTAAATAGTGTTTAGTGTTATTTCTTGAGTTGTTCTTTTCCTTAGTTGCATTATATGTTGATGGTTTGCTTTTGTTGGCCTTAGGTTGTTAAGATGACTCAATAGGCTAGTGTTTATATTCATTTATTTGGTGTTGAGAGATGGACTGGCCATATACCAGCTGATGAATATAGTTTGATATGTTGTTTTCACGATACTAAAAATTCTATAATGGATGAGGATTTAACATTAATGGCACGTTTGGTTGAATGAATGAAACTAGGAATTGAATTGTTTCCAAATATTCCTATGTTTGCTTGTGTCAAAAACATGGAATGGAATGAAAAAATTACTAAAATACATGGAATTCTCATTCCACTACCCCCTATTTAGTAAACCTTATTCCATTCCCTTCCCATTATAAAAAAAAATGTATTATTTCAATTTTTTTGATGTAATACATTTAAGTAATAATTATTTAGAAAAATAATTTTTTTTAATTTTATATTTGATCCGAAGGAGAAAATGATAATTAAATAATATTGATTTCTTATTTGACTACAGTGGTCAAACCAAACATTGCAATAGTAATATTATTTCCTTTTCCATTCAATTCCATTCCCATTACCATTTTCATTACTTTTTCATTCTGCAAACCAAACGTGCCATAAGTAGAGAGGACTTCAAGATAGAAGCTATATTTTTTGGCAGTGATAGGGTGACAGTGTTGAAATCAAACAGTGATTTATATAATTTGATGGTAGAGTATAAGAAAAAGAATATTAAAAGGTTGGATTTGTTTGTAAAATTTAATCCATTGGATATTGCTCCACCTATCCCATTATTAGAATTTCACCCACATAGCAATGTTGATGTGAATCTACCTGAATCCACCCTACATGAAAGTGAACCCACTCCTTTTGAAACACAAACCCAACACAATGAGCCTCCTATAGTAAACCAAAGTCAACCTACATTTGATTCGAATGATCAATATAGTGAGGATTACCACCCAAGTCTGAAGGAGGACTTCTTCAATACTAATTTTGAAACAAATCCAAATGTAAACGTAGAGGAAAATTTAAATAAATTTGATCATTTACTTGAATTTGATATGCCTTTCCCAATGCCACACAACTCTCTATTGGTAAACATTGAGGTTGACAACCAACCTGAACCCAATCAAAGAGTCTTTGAGAGATTAAGAAAACAAAATAGAAGAGACATTGATATAATTGAAAATAAATTTTATAATGGTGGGGAGTCATTTCAATGGAGTTCTAATGAGAATGATCCTTCTTTAAGTGATGGACCTGCTAATGATAACGAGAAAGTAAATGATCATGAAATATCTGACTGTGATGATAGTTTAGATGACATTAATGTTACTGATGTTCATGAAGTTGAAGACACGGACTCAGATGATGGTGTTGGTAAAGTATGTAGAAAAGTTAGTAGACACTACAAAGGAAGAGAAATAAGAAAGAGACCTGATGGATCGATTCAATTCATGGAAGGTGATGCTTTCAAAGATATTGACCATTTTAGGGAAATACTGAAGGAATATATCATTCAAGTTGGATTTGAATGTAAAAGGATCAAATCTGATAGAAAAAGAGTTACAGTTAACTGTAACGCAACTGGTTGTAATTGGAGGATGCATGCTTCAAAGGCTACAAATGGTTGTACTTTTATGGTGAAAATTGTTAATGGGCAACATAGTTGTCAAAAAGTTAACAAACAACCTGATGCCACAGCCCCATGGTTGGCTTTAGAGTTAAATGATTTAATTTTAGTTAATCCTAAAATTAATGTTCCATTTTTGGAAGCTAAGTGCAAGAGAAAGTAGGGAATTTATGTTCCTAAATTAACATTATATCGAGCAAGAAAAATAACATTCAATAGTCAATTAGGGGACCATAGTGATAATTTTGCTAAAATCAGACAATATTGATATATGGTCTTAAGGACAAATCCTGGTGCAATTGCAATTGTTAACAGTCATGTGGGAGTCCCTAATGCATTACCTTGTTTTTGGAGATATTTTGTGGGTATTCCAGCACAAAAAGAAGGACACTTAAAAGGATGTAGACTCTTTATTGGACTTGATAGGTGTTTCTTAAGAGGACCTTACAAAGGTGGGTTATTGGTTTCTGTGGCATTAGATGCCAATGGTGGTTTGTTTCCTATTGCACTTGCTTGGATAGAGGCTGAAAAAACATAATCATGGTGTTGGTTTATGGCTTTGTTAAATGAGTTCATTGGGGATTCAGAGAATAGAAGAATGTGTTTTATGAGTGATAGACAAAAGGGTCTACTTGGTGCGATTAAACAGTTTTTTTTCTAAATGCCTATCAAAGGTTCTGTTGTAGGCATATTTATGCAAACTTTAAGGGTCAATTTCCTAGTGTGAAGTTGAGAAAAATTGAACAAGATAACGTGGAGGTTTATAATTGTTTAAAATGGATTGAGGTGGCAAGTTGGTCAAGACATGCCTTTGATGTTGAAGTGAAGGTAGAGCATGTGACTAACAATATGACTGAGAGTTTTAATGGTTGGTTGATTAAGATAAGGTCAAGACCGATAGTGAAAATTTTTGAGGAAGTTCGAAGGAAGCTTATGATAAGAATTGTAAGTAGAAGAGAAAAGGCTAAAACATGGGACACCCTTGTATCTCCAAATGTAATAAAGTACTTGAATGAGAGACAAGTAGAAGAGAGGTTTTAAGGGTCTTATAGGTGGTAATGGAGAGTTTGAAGTAATTGATGGTTGTAATATGATTGTTGATTTAAACAAGAGAAGGTGTAGTTGTAATGGTTGGCAAGTAAGTGGGTTTCCATGCAAACATGTTGTTGCTTGTATTATGGATAGAAGATATAACATTCAAGATTATATCCATCTCTACTACACAAAAGAAGCATACACGAGGACATACAATACCATCATTCATCCAATACCATCAAAAGAAGATTGGAATGATTTGCCATGTGACCAAGAATTGCTACCACTTGTTTACAAAGCAAAAAAGGGTAGACCACCCATTGAAAGGGAAAGGAAAGCTACGGAACCAAAAAAACTTCAGAGGTTACAAGGGCTAAAATGTGGCTATTGCAAGAGGTTTGGTCATCATCAGAGAACTTGGAAAGAAAAATGCCAAACAAAGGGAATCTGTTCTTCATGTATACTTTATAATTCTATTTTTTTCTTTTAATTTTTATGTGTTTAAATAATTCTATTTTTTTTTTCCATAAAAGAAGTCAAAATACCACTGCAGATAATGAAGAGCACTCAAGCATGGTAATATTATACCTTACTTATCTTAATTTAGAGTCATTGTTTATTTACATGCTTGTGTCTTTACTTGTTTAAATTTCTTACTTTGTTAGATACTTTTTCCACTTTTTATGATCTGAATTGCAAGCATTAATCATGATATTTAATATATTTTTTTGTTATTGGGGTGAAACTTATATGCATGATGATATTACTAACGTGGATTCTTCAAGATCAGTTGGTGGAAAAAAAAAAAAAAAACAGGGCCAGTAAGGTACAACCACAATTTTAGTTATTTCATTTTTATTTTAAATGTTTTATTACATACTATTTAGGTGTATTATTAAATTTACTATTTTACTGTATAGAATACAAGAACTATTGATTTAGGGAACAAAACAAGAATAATGCAGCTAGTAGAGGCACTTGATTTGTGGTTTTTTAAACATAAAAATTGTTGTCATTTTGTAAAGTTTGACTATTTAGATGGTTTTTCTCTTCTTTTTATTTCTATTTTGGACATGGACATAGTATATCATTATAGAGCTTATAGGTTTTGATTTGTGATAACAATTGCTGATCAAATCCTTTGGGGTTATAGGATAAGTGTAATGTCTTTTTTATAACTTAGAGTTCATAAAAAACATTTATGGAGGGACATTTCATGAACTCTGTTGTTTTGTGTGTGTGTGTAATTCAATCGTAGAAGTGTCCTTTACTATCTATTATTGTAATATGAGGTTAAACATAGATTGTTGAACATTTCTTGTATTAATTTGTAGTTCATTCATGGAGAAACAATATTGTATTTGGATCAAAATTGTAGTTATCACAGTTTCAGTGAGAAACTGTAAATGCATGGGATTAATCATGAAATGTTTTATTACAAACTGTAATGTTACAGCTTCAGATTGCATGCACAAGGGTATTTTGTGAATGTTATTTATAACAGATTTTCTTTCCAGACTTACTCTTGGGCAACCATCTAACTGATTGTTATTTTTTTTTTTTAATTAATGGCATTGTTTTAAGGTTGACTTAGTGTCAGCTGTTCTACTTTAAACGAAATGCTCAATGCTCATTAAGGGTTAGGGGTATTCTTAGTGAAAGGTCTAACCTTGGTGGTATTTGTGTCTTTTTTGCAAACGTTAGGGATATTAGTGAAGAAAAGCCAAAACTCAGGGGTATCATTAATAATTACCCCTGTAGAAGGAGAAGCAAAATTCGGTGAAAAATGCAACATGACCAACCGTAATACAAAGAACTACAGAGCCCATCTAAAATGTACATATTGTAATGGGAAGGGACATACCTATGACTACCACCAAAGGAGGAAGAATGCTACTAAAAGTGGCCAATCAAGATCAAAGGCAAATCACGTAGCCCTTCAAGATGATCAAAAGGAAGTTGTGATTGACTTCCCATTTTCACAAGAAGAGTGTCACCAACTTCTCAATTAGCTCCTAACCAAAATGAAGGATGCTTCAGCCCACTTAGTCGATAACATTCCAAATTATGAAGAACTTTCAGGTAAAATTTTCTCCCTTGCACAAAGTAGTAAGGAGCTGATATGAATATTAGATATTGGTGCAAGCGATCATATTGTTTGTAATCCCAGCTTGCTTACCTCATTCAAGTCAGTCCTTCATTGTTCGGTCAAGTTTCCTGAAGGTACCACAACACATGTTACTCATGTTGGCACCATAGTTTCTCTCCACATTTTGTTCTTCATAACATTCTATATGTCCCTTTGTTTTACCTCAACTTAATTTCTGTGAGAAAACTAGCGTTCGCCTCTTGCTATATTACCATATTTCTAAAATAGATTTGTGTCATACAGGACCTACAATCGGGGAAGATGATTGGTATGGGAATTGAAAAGGAGGTATTCTACCAACTCAATCTACCACATAAATGAATATGCAATGCAGTACATACCAACTCAGACAGTTTATGGCATTGATGACTTGGTCATCCTTCAAATAAAGCATCTTCATTATTTTCATTCTTTGCAAATAAAGCTTGTGATTCAAGCTTTTATTCTGCTTGTCCTTTAGCCAAACTTACTAGTCAATCATTTTCATTAAGTATTACTCATAGTGCATCCTTCACATTGATATTTGAGAAGGTTATCATGTTCCCACTTTTTTTGGAGCACAATATTTTCTAACCATTATTGATGATCATTCACGAAGCACTTGGGTGTATTTAATGAAACATAAGTCTGAAGCACGCACTCTCCTCATTCATTTTATTTATTTGGCTGCAACTCAATTTGGTAAAAATGTTAAGGTCGTTAGCAAAGAAAATTGTCTAGAGTTTAAGATTCTCCAGTTTTATTCTACTAAAGGCATTGTCCACCAAACTAGCTGCGACAACACAATCAACAAAATGGTGTGGCTGAACGTTAACATCGATAATTACTAAACATAGCCAAGGCCCTTCTTTTGTAGGACAATTTGCCAAAACCTTTTTAGAGGGTTGCCTCACTCATAGCAGCTTACTTGATTAATCGAACGCCAACTCCAATTCTTCAGGGAAAAACACCTTTTGAAAACTTTTCCATAAGGAACCAAGCTATTCTCATTTAAGAGTTTTGGTTGTCAATGCTTTGTATCCACACATCAAACTCGTCCCAGTAAGTTTGATCATTGATCAACGAAGTGCATTTTCCTTGGCTATCCACACGAGCAAAAGGGGTATAAAGTTTATAACTTGACAACTAAGAAATCCCTAGTTTCAATGGATGTGGTTTTCTTTGAGAATGTGTTTCCTTTAAAGAAAAATTTGGAGTCTTTTCCATCACAAAATACTAATTTGTTTCCTTCTCTAACTCATTTGGCCCATTATGATAATCCTTGGATTCCAACTCCTACAATTCCTCCTTCGAGGCCCACACATAACTTTCCACCTACAATCTCTCAAAATCTCCAATCTTTTGCTGAGTACCATCCTAATAATTCTCCTACCAAATCTCGCCCATCTACATAATCTGTATCTTCTAAATCACCCTTTCTAACTCGAACACAATCTACTTCGATCACATTCAATCACCTTTGCCTCCAGAATAATCTCCACCATGAACACTCAAGTCTTCTCGAGTTATAAAGCTCCCTACCGAATTGCAGGACTTTCACATTGATGTAGCCCTCCCCTCACGCCTCGCTCTGTCATCTTCTTCGAATAAGGTCACAACTCTTGGTACGGCTGATAGTCTTTCCTATGTTCTTTCTTATGCCAATCTCTCTTGTCCTCATAGAACCTTTACTACTAATATTACCCTGCAAAGAGAACCTACATCTTTTTCTCAGGCAGTTAAAGACCCAAAGTGGAGAGAAACGATGCGGCTAGAGGTTCAAGCGCTGCAAGCTAACAAAACATGGAGCCTAGTTCCATCATCAGCTCACAACCTCGATAAGGCTAGATTAGTGGCCAATCACTACTACAATATAAGCAATATAGGACGGCTTCAAATTTAGAGTGAGAAACAAATAGGACGGTCACATGTATATGGCCGTCGTTTAAGAAATATAGGACGGCTATTACGGAAAAAGATGGGCGTTACTTTATAGGACGGCTTATAGCCGTCTTAAAAAAAAATTGTAAGCTTTCTTTTAGGGCGGCTATTAGCCGTCTTATATTCCCACATATTAGCCGTCCTAAAAGAAAGCTTTCAATTTTTTTTTTTACTTATACTCTCGATCCCCTTTCACACGTACAGTACTTCTTTTACAAACAAGCTAATTAATATCAAGAGCTGGTACTTGATTCTTCCCTCTAAGAGAGCTAGATCTGCTTTCATTTTAGATCAGAAAACACCCACCGTCGCCACCGCCGAAGAGAATAGGAAAACTCCTCAAGAAATGCGCAAGAGTACTCGCATAAGGTTGAACAGCGACTTTTTCATCCCCTTTTCTTTGCATCTTGGGTTTTCAAGTAGAAATTTTTTTAAGGTTGAACAGCGCCTTTTTCATCCCCTTTATGTTTTGCATCTTAGATTTTCAAGTAGAAAAAATGTTTTAAGGTTGAACAGAAACTTTTTTCCCGCCCTTTATTTTTTGCATCTTAGATTTTCCTCTAGAAAATTTGTTTACTAAGTACTTGTTCTTTTTTGTTAAAGTTCAAGTGGCCGATATGGAGGAAGCTTCAGGAGAACTCCACCAAGATCCCCGAGACGTCGATATCATTGTTAGTTGATGTTTTTTTTTTTATTTACTATATTTATAGTTGAACTTGTGTATTTGAGTGATTCATTAAACTTGTATGTCCCATTCTGCTTAATCTTTTGCTGAATATTCATGAAATCTCTGTTTACAGCTTATTCGCGATCCCCTTCACCTGTGAGGCATGACTCAAGGTTTGTGTTTTATGATTAAATGATTTTTTAATTTGCACTATGGTATTGTATTTGGGGATTGTTGTTACCTTTTGATGCAGTTACTTTCTTTTTGTCTGAGAGTGGAAATTATATGGTGGATGTATATGAATGATGTGACAAAGAAATTGTATAATGTCTATGCTATGGTGGCCTTGTTTGTGCAGATTTAAAGTGAAAAGGGAGACTTTAAAGACTTATGGATTAATAAAGTATAACGACAAAAGAGATCATAAAAGTGATGGGCTACTTGCTTATTGTTTTTAAGCCGTCCTATATTGTGTATGTTACTATAATCTATCTATGTAAATTAAAGCTAGCAAGTTTTTGAATTTTAGATTGTATATATGTTCTTGAACATTATGATAATCTGTACATGTAAATTAAAGCTAGTTAGGCAGCTTTGAACCACATATTTGTAATGTAAATTATGGATATTTTTGGAATGAAATATTGTATTCTGAATCTGAATTGTGTTCTTGGAATGACTATAATTTGTACAGGTTATATAGATTTTAGTCCGGGCAAACAAAAAATTTAAAAAAAAAAATTATATAGGGCGGCTTTTGACCGTCCTAAAAAAACTATATAGGACGGCTATTGACCGTCCTATAAAATTCTTTTAGGACGGTCAAAAGCCGCCCTATATAGTTTTTTTTTTTTTTTAAATTTTGTGGCCGTCCTATAAACAATTTATAAGACGGTCAGTGGCCGTCTTAAAAAAATTTTATAGGACGGTCAATGGCCGTCCTATAAAATTTTTTTTTACGACGCTCCGCGAACGTCCTATTTTTTTCAATTCTTTTAGGACGGGACTTTATAGGACGGCCACTGACCGCCCTATAAGTCTTATAGGACGGTCAGTGGCCGTCCTATAAAGGCAATTTTGTAGTAGTGAATGGTTAGAGCCAAGTGGAAGGCCTTGATTATAAGGTAACTTTTGTGCCAGTTTCCAAGCTCACCCCAGTCTGCGTCTTGCTCAGTCTCGCAACTCAACAAAATTGGCATCTTCACCAACTGGATGTGAATAATGCATTTCTCAATGGAGACCTCTATGTAGATGTGTACATGCAACTTCCTCTTGGCTTTGAATGAAAGGGGGAGAATAAGGTCTGTAAATTACACAAATCTAATTATTCCATGTTCATCCAAAGCCATCAAGGTACCTTTACAGCTTTGTTGGTTTATGTGGACGATGTAATTCTTCCAGGAAATAGTTTAGATTATATTATGAGGACCAAAAAATTTCTATCAAGCCACTTTAAAGTGAAGGATATGGGACAGTTGAAATATTTTCTTGAATTGGAAGAAGCGAGGTCCAAGCACGGCATTGCATTAAGTCAAAGAAAGTATGCTTTGGAAATACTTGAAGAGATAGGATTCCTTGGTGCAAAACCTTCATTGTTTTCTAGTTGAGAAAAATACAACCCTCACACAAGAAGATGGAAGATTGTTAAAAGATGCATCTCATTATCGAAGGCTTGTTAGACGCCTCATTTATCTAACAATCACAAGATTGGACCTCATGTATGCAGTTTATATACTTAGTCAGTTCATGGATAAACCAAGACAACCTCACTTAGATGCAGCCCACAAGGTGTTGAGATACCTCAAGCAGATGCCAGGTTAAGGCATTTTCCTACATTCAAAAGGGTCATTGAAATTAAGAGCCTATTGTGATGCAGATTGGGCGTGCTGGAAAGACATTAGAAGATCAACGACAGGTTATTACATCTTCCTCTGACATGCTCCCATTTCATGGAAAACAAAGAAACAGAGCACGGTCTCACGTTCGAGTGTAGAAGTCAAGTATCGCTCTATGGCCACTACTTGTTATGAGATAACTTATTTACAATACATTTTGAAAGACTTGAATGTTAAACAGTTGGTTGTAGTCAGTCAAGTTGTTCTGCAATAACACGGCCGCAATACACATAGCGTCTAATCTTGTGTTCCACGAAAGGACCAAGTATATAGAAATAGATTGCCATGTTGTAAGAGAGAAACTGCAAAGAGGATTGATTCAAACAGAACATATAAGAACCAAGGAGCAACCGACAGACATTTTGACGATGCCCCTGAGTTCAAATCAATTTTCATTGCTGCTAGGCAAGTTAGGAGTGATCAATATCCACTATAATTTGAGGGGGAGTATTGAAGGAAAAAATCACAGCTGATTAGATGACATCCTGTAATTGTTGTCATTGAAAGAACTTACCTAGAATAGCTCCTAGAATATTGGATCGTATCATATGTAAATTGTAAATATGCTATAAGGCTTAACACAATGAAAAACACATCGAAATTGTTCTCTTCACAAACTGTTTTAGTGGTAGGTACATATTTTACAGGAAGTGTTTGTTTCAAAAGTAGGAGGTTTACTCCAACAACAACAACAACAAAAAAAAACTTCAAAGTGCATGCTTAAATATGGGTCATCAGACTTAAAAATGCTTGAGGTTTTATTGTTAAACGCCAATTAAAGTATTTTCTTTAAAACTATTTTCAAGTAGAGCATCCAAAAACACTCTAATTGTTCATTTGAATAAAAATATTTTCTTTAGGCACAAGGCACTAGAGCACATGCAAGGCATGTTCCAAACTTGTTTAAAAATTATCCAAGTTTTATTTAAAATTATCTTCATAATATATGTTAATTGTCATTAAAAAAATAAGTTAGCTAAATAATTTTCATAATATTTGATTAATTTTTATAATGCATAAAAGATATGTTGGCACATCTCCAGCTATTTAGGTGTTTAGGAGGAGTGGAAGCCAACAGCTTATATGTAGTCTTGTATTCAATTATCAACAATCATACTTATTAAATTTGAAGTGTATAGTCTACAATGTGTTTAGAGCCACACTTGATAGTTGTGTTAAAATATATAAACTGTATCCTTCAACTTTAATTACTAAATTTCAAGTATTGAGGTTATAATATATTGTGTAGTGAGGAAAGTGATAGTATTGAAAAAAGTTATGTTCGCTCATTGCAAAGTGGAACAAATTTTTTATAATTTTTTTTTTTTAAATAATTACCCTATTTATATACATATTTGAAACCCAAAGTTTGTACTTGTCCAAATAAGTTCTGTTGATTCACATACTGTTGGCAAAAGTTCTATCATTTTAAGAAATTATTGTTGGTTTTTTTTTTTTTTAACAAATTCAAATGAAACTATTCTTTTTACAAAACAAATAATTTATTCTGGCCTATTTCGAAGCATTTTCCTTGATAAATCATAATATTTCTCGGTAGAATTAATAAATTAGTATTTTATTTGAAAGTTAAATCAATGTGTGATACTATTACACCATGTTGCTCTAAAAAGTGCATAAGATATTACGCAAGTGTACGTATTGTAAACAAGTAATATAATAATAAGAAAAATCGTTCCACGGATATTGAAATATCAGAAAATATTGTAAAAATTAACTAATAAAATCAATATTAGATATTTTTGTGTAATAAATAAAGTAAAATAAATTAAAATAATAAATATGAGATAATAAGAGTAAAAATACTAAAACAAAGTTGAACAAGAACGATAGCAAGAATCGCAAGTAGATAAATTAGTTAGGATTGCAAATGTGACAAATGATGTAGGCAGACTATGTTGCTGTAGCAATGTTATGGCAAAGTGCACCAGTAACTAGAAATGCAAAAATTACAAAGGATTCTTCCGAATCTACAATGTTTATAATTTCTTAGGCTCAATGAAATATATTCCTATACGCAACTTAGTGTAAGAATAATATTTAATATACCAATTCCTTTGGGTTATGTGAGACAATTATATATTCATATATTAATTGCAATTTTAACTTTTATCCTTAGATTCAAATTAAACACACATTATTCAAGCTTTATCCAACTTCAACTAACCTTTCCAGAATTAATCTTAGTTTACTATCCTATCAATTGGTGATCAAGAAATTAATAAGAATTAATCAATAAAATAATCATTGAATAACTAGCACTCTTTTGTCAAGCAAAGCACAAATCTTTAAAATTGAAGAACAAGACTACAATTACTTACATATCTACAACCCTAACTGAAGAACAATTAGTCAATCATATCTATGAAATCAAATATTAATTCATGAATAATCAAAATCAGATCCATTGAATTATAGGAATTGAAAAACAAACAAAGAATAATAGAATAAGGAATAAATCAAAAAAAACCTCCTTGATTAAATCTCAATCAATTGGATTCCAAATCTCTAACTCTCTCTTGCTTTTATCAATGATTATTTATATGAAACAATCCTTGCATTCCTCTATCCTCTAATCTGCGTTGCCTCTGCTCTTGGTTTTCTTTTTTGTAGATCTACATGCCTCTCTGCTACCCCTGTTTTCTTCCTCTGCTGCTTTTTTTTATCCTTTGATTTATGCGTGGAAAATCAGTGCCTATTTATCTCTTAATTCTTAGGTTTAATTTGAGATGAGATACTTATGTTGACTTCCAGATTTGCCCTTAAATGGTGAGTTATTAGCTACCCAATATTGTCCTTTTATTTAGAAGCCTAAGCCCGGTTGCTGAATTGGCTGTTTCATGCTATTCTTCCCTATGCGCTTTATTGCAGCAAAGTTGGTAAATGCTCCTTTATTATTCTTTTTATTCTCTGCAAAGGAACATATAAAAATCTCATGAGTGAACTTTAAAATATAGGTCTTTTTAATGTAATTCAAGATAATTTCATAATCAATACCAAAGAATTCACCAATTTTCATAAATTTCATAAATGGTGTCCAAATGAGCATAATATGCAACTCTTTTCACATGGCCAAGCAAGTTTAAAGAAATAAGAGATTACTCTAATAAATTAGAGTTATCAATTCCCCCAAACTTAGCATCTTGCTTGTCCTCAAGCAATAAACTCTAGGATGATTGGTAAGTGATAAAGTAAGGAAAAACAAAAGCCTCAACCTACGCTAAAAACATAAATATAAACTAATAAATAAACTAAACTTGTTGTTTCAAAGTTAGAAAGAAACAATCTCAAATTCACTATCCAAATTGATATTTTTCAATGTTAGCTCAAATATTTCAAACTCATTCCAAAATAATCCCTATATGTGTGTGTGATGTTCATAATTTGCCATTTTACATTTCTCTCAAACTAAGAAAAACTATGATCCTTAAGCTGAACTCATGCTTTCATAAGTTGGCATTTTGAATCTCTCTCCACTAATGTAGATATTCACTAACCAAAGATCAAAATAACTTAATAGAGCTTGAAATGTAAGGATTGGGTTAAAGTAAGATAAAGATCATATTTAGGCTTCATATTTCATAAGCACAAATATTATTCAAGAACTCTTTTAGAACTTTTAATTTTCTTGAATTGACACCCCTAACTTTTCTTCAATTTCTTTTTCTCTTTTTTTTCTTTTTTTTTAACATCACTACTTTTACATTGTAGCATGAAGCTGTTTTGCTGTAGCAAAGCTATTTCCAGAATTTCTGCAAATTTTTTTAAAGAAGAACCAAACCCAATACAATCAAGAAAGAGGGATTTCCAACACAATAACACCATTCTCAATGGTATAATTTCCTTTCCCTCAAGATGTACTATCCCTTCTAAAATAATTCATAATAATAGTAGTGCACTTGTGAGGTGAAAATCAAAGGATATGAAAATAAAGAAAGGCTAGGCTATAAGGTGTTAACGAAAAAGATTTTGATTACTCATGGCTCAAATTAGGTGTACTAAGGAAACATATTCTTAATCAAGGTTAGCATGAAAAGCACAATCGAATCCAAAGAAAGGCCTAAATCATTTCCTTGACTAGTAAAATTTCTAGGATTTTGCCTTGAAAGACTCTCAAAACTACTTCTAGAAGCTTAAGCTCTCCCAAAAACTTTCCTCATTCAAGTTCATATCAAACAAGCAAACAAAATGATGGTGCACATGAGTTGTAGGATGTGTATTTTAAAATAAGTTCTCAAAAATTTTCAACTAACACTCAATCAAGTCAATTCTTTTCATAAACTAAGATATTTCTTCTAACAGATTAACAATTAAATTAAAAACAAAGAAACCACAAGGAGATTGAGAGCAGCTAGCATCTTTTTCACAAATAGTTCATTAATCTTGATTAATTATAACATTACAGCAACCACTCATCACCAAATCAGATTTCAAAACAAAGGCAAATAAATCAACCTCCCCCAAACTTAAGACAAGCTTTGTCCTCAATTCTAATGAACACAGTAAAACGAAAAAAGTAAAGAGAAAAATAACAGATAGCAAGCAAAAAGAAATAAAAGAGGGAAAAGGAAATGCCCCTGTTGAAGTTGTGCGTTGCTCGGCGAGAGGTGGGTTAAAATTGGAGTGAGTGGTTGAGTGAATAGTTGCAACGTTGGGAGGGACTGTTGGTGTTAGGGGCTGGTGGCATTGAAGACGCTCGGGTGGGAGAGTTGGCGACGTTGAGGATGCTCGCATTGAGAGAGTAAAAGAGGAGAGATGAAAGGTTAGGTTAAGATTTGAAGAAGTGCGGAGTGGGTGAGCTTTTAAAACAAAAACTCACCAGGCCAAATATATATATATATATATTTTTTTTTAAGAAATTTTTTTTTCATGGGCCAATAGCCTTTTTTTTTTACTCTCTCTTATTTGCCCCAAATTTTAAACCTCCATTGAAGCCCAATCCAGAAAAGGAGTTGTTGAAACACCACAAATTAGCTCTAGCAGATGTGTTCAAAGAAGAACATTGTATAGATCTTGCGGTAGCAAAGCTGCAATAAAGTTTTCCCAATTTTTAAACTATGATGATTTTGTTTCTGATTTGCTTCCCTTCTTCTCTCACCCTTCTGTGATGACCTGAAAATGCAAAATAGGACACAATAAAATAATAAAATTCAAATAAACTAAAGTAAACACAAAATATGAAAGAAGAATCAAGAAACATGGGTTGTCTTCCATGAGCGCTTGTGTTTAAAGGCTACAGCCCGACTCCTCTTGTATTTATGGTTCTGCCAGTGGAATAGAGGAATGCTCACTGTCAACACTTCCTCCCCAATAATGTTTAATTCGTTGGCCATTAACCCTAAATATTCTCTCAAATTTCTCCTCCATTAATTTTACTACCCCAAAGGGAAAAATCTTTATGATTTGGAATGGTCTTGACCAACGGGTTTTCAATTTTCTAGGAAATATTTTTAGCCTAGAGTTGAATAATAGGACTTGCTGTCCAACTTTGAAAATTCTTGGGGTGATCCTCCTATCATGCCATTGCTTGGTTTTCTCTTTGTACAATATGGCATTTTCATATGAATGGTTTCTAAATTCATCCATTTCATTGATTTGCATCATTCTCTTCTCCCCGACAGCTTGCATTTCAAAATTTAGCTTTTTGATGGCCAATAAGCTTTGTGTTCAAGCTCAACCGGAAGATGACATGCTTTTTTGAATACCAATCTATATGGTGACATCCCCAATGGTGTTTTGTAGGATGTTCTATAAGCCCATAATGCATTATCCAACTTCATGGACTAATCTTTTCTAGATGGTCCGACTGTTTTCTCAAAAATTCTCTTGATTTCTCGATTGGAGATTTCAACTTGGCCACTTGTTTGGGGGTGTTAAGGTGTGGCTATCTTATGTTTGACTCCATACTTAGCTAACAAAGCTACAAATTGTTGATTACAAAAATGTGTTCTACCATCACTTATAATAGCATGTGGAGTTCCAAAGCCTGAGAATATATTTTTCTTGAAAAATTTCACCACCACCTTGGCATCATTAGTGGGGAGTGCAGTAGTTTCAACCCATTTTGAGACATAATCTATAGCCACAAAGATATATTGATTCCCATAGCTAGGAGGAAATGGCCCCATAAAGGCTATCCCCCAAATATCAAATAATTCCACTTCTAGAATGTTGTTAAGTGGCATTTCTTGCTTTCAGGAAATGTTTCCAACCCTTTGACATGGATCACATTAAAGCACAAATTTATGAGTGTCTTTTACCAAGGTAGGCCAATATAAACCTGATTGGAAAATTTTGGAGGCAGTTCTAGTTCCCCCATAGTGTCCTCCATATGGTGATGCATGACATTGTTGTATGATATTCTCCATTTCTTCTTCGGGAATGCACCTTCTTATCATTTGATCTGCGCACTGCTTAAACAAGAAGGGCTCATCCCAATAAAAGAATTTAACATCGTGGAAGAATCTTTTTTTTTGTTGTTGGTAGTTTAAATCAGGAGGTAACAATCCATTCACTAAAAAATTCACAAAATCTGCATACCAAGGCACTTGAGCTTGAGATACTACAAAGAGTTGTTCATCGGGAAAATTCTCATTAATTTCAACTGAGTGGTTGTCCTTTTGCTCCAATCTAGAGAGACGGTCAACTACTTGATTTTTAGTTCCTTTTTGGTCTTTAATTTTCAAATCAAATTCTTGCAATAACAACACCCATCAAATGAGTCGCAGTTTAACATCTTTCTTTTCTATAAGGTACTTGATAGCAAAATGATCAGTATAGAAAACGACCTGGGTTCCAATTAAATGCAACCGAAATTTGTCAAATGCGAAGACAATTGCTAACAATTCTTTCTCTATTACCGTGTACTTGAGTTGGGCATCCTACAATGTTTTGCTGCAATAATAAATGGAATGAAATACTTTATTTTTTGGCTACCCCAAAACTGCCCCTATTGCTATGTCACTTACATTACACATAAGCTCAAAAGGTGAGGACCAATCTGGAGCTACAATTATAGGAGCTAACACAAGTTTATTCTTCAACTCAAGAAAGGCTTGCAAACATGCGTCATCAAAGCAAAATGATTTGTCCTTTTCAAGTAGAGAGCATAAAGGCTTTGAGATTTTGGAGAAGTCTCAAATAAAACGCCTGTAGAACCCAGCATGTTCAAGAAAACTCCGAATCTCCTTCACTGAACTTGGTGGTGGTAGTTTCTCTATTGTTTCAATTTTTGCCTTATCAACTTCAAGCCCACTCATAGATACCTTATGTCCCAAAACAATTCCTACCTTGACCATGAAATGGCATTTCTCCCAATTTAAGACTAGGTTAGTTTCTTCACATTGATGTAGAACTTAAGCCAAATTTCATAAACAATAGTCATATGAATCTCCGAATACTAAAAAATCATCCATGAAGACTTCTATAAAGTGGTCTACCATATCAGTAAAAATTACCATCATACACCTTTGAAATGTAGATGGTGCATTGCACAATCCAAATGGCATCTTTCGAAAAGCAAAGGTACCATAAGGACATGTAAAGGTTGTCTTGTGTTGATCCTCTGGAGTTATGGCAATCTGATTATACCCGGAATATCCATCAAGGAAACAATAGTATTCTTTTCCTACGAGACGATCTAAAATATGGTCTACAAAGGGAAGGGAAAAATGATATTTTTGGGTGCCCTTATTTAATTTTCTAAAGTCCATGCAAAACTGCCATCCAATGACAATTCTTGTAGGAATCAATTTATTATTTGCATTGTCCACTACAGTCATACCTCCCTTCTTAGGAACACATTGCATTGGACTAACCCATGAGCTGTCTGATTCCTAGGATAAATAATTCTAGCATCAAGCCATTTAATGACCTCCTTTTTGACAACTTCTTTCATGATTGGGTTAAGTCTTCTATGAGCTTCTATTGATCCTTTTGCATTATCTTCTAGGAATATCTTGTGCATACAGAATGAGGGACTAATACCCTTTATATCAGCAATAGTCCAACCAATAGCCTTTTTGTACAATTTCAACACATCAAGTAACTAAAACTCTTGTTCTTCTGATAGTTGAGCTGAAATGATGAAAGGGAGAGTAGAAGATTCACCAAGATATGCATACTTCAAATGAGTTGGGATGGGTTTTAACTCCAAAGATGGTGGGTTGATGATAGAAGGTTTAGGAACCATGAACTCTCGAGAGGATAAGTCTAAGGATTCAAACTTGTTTTTCGTTTTGAAAGAATTATACCCTGCCTCTACCAATTTTAGTTTTTCTTCATTTACTTCACATTCTGATTCATGCTGCAGCAAAGCTGTGTCTATTACATCATAGCAACAGTTTTCAAAGGCCTCAGATACCAAAGAGTCTATAACAGAGATGGATGAACATTCTTCCAAATTGTTGGGGAACTTCATGGCTTGAAACACATTGAAAGTGACTTGCTCATCTTGAACTCTCATTATTAATTCTCCTTTTTGAACATCAATCAAAGTTCGACCTATAGCTAAAAATGGTCTACCCAAAATAATAGGCACCTCTCGGTCCGCTTCATAATCAAGCACAATGAAATCCACAGAAAAATAAATTTATCTAATTTAACCAAAACATCTCCAATTTTACCTTTTGGATGAGCAATAAAATGATCAGCTAATTGTAGAGAAACTGTAGTAGGCCTAGCTTCACCAATACCTAACTTCTTAAAAATTGACATAGGCATCAAATTAATACTTGCTCCCATCACATAGAGCCTTGCCAAAATATTGATTTCCTATAAAACATGGTTATGTAAAACTTTCAGGATCCTTGAGCTTAGGAGGGAGTTTATTCTGTAGCATAGCACTACTATCACTTGTTAATGCACCCATCTCAAATTTGCCAAACCGTCTCTTTTTAGTCAAGATGTCTTTCATAAACTTGGCATAATTTGGCATTTGCTCCAATGCTTCTACCAATGGAATGTTAATGTGAAACTACTTAAGAACATCAAGAAATCTCCTGAATTAATGATCTTTCTGCTGTTTGTGAAAATGCTGAGGAAATGGTAGAGCTGTCTGTGCTACTGGGAACTTTGCTGTAACAATGCTGTAGCATTTTGAGTACCAGAATTTTCTAAATTTTTCAAAATTGCCTCAAATTTATCTAGCTCTTTTTTCTCTTTATCTTGGATTGAAATGCTCTCCTTTTGACTTATTTTCTGTCCACTTGGTCCATCTAATTCTTTTCCACTGCCTAGAGTAATAGCCTTGCAAAATTCCTTTCCTTCTCTCCTTGGAGTTTCGGTATCACTTGGAACTGCACCTTGTGGTCTATTTTTAAGCTCATTAGCAAGCTAACCCACTTGATTTTCTAGGTTCCTCATTGACGCAGCTTGACTTTGGAGGATTGCATCATTCTTAGCCATGTATTCATTGACTAAAGATTCCAACGAACCAAATGGTTCATTCGATTGGTTTCTTTATGGCTATTGTTCAAAACCTTGAGGGTATACAGGAAGGTTGGGTCTGGAAGAACTTGCATGACCACCCCCTGATTGTTCCTAGAAAAATTTGGTGTTGCCGCCACCCTGGGTTATAAGTGTTGGAGGGCGGATTGTGGTTTTGATTCACATTACCCATAAAATAAGCTGATTCTAGATATGAAGGACAGTTATCAAACACATGAGATCCAGAGCAGTAAACACATGAAATCCCTAAATCTTGGATTGAATTTAAGTTTGCTGACACATGTTGATTCTTCAACAGATTGACCAAAGATGAAACTTGAGCTTTAAGTACCGTAACATCATTAACCTCATGCACACCGGCCACTCTTTTTTGTGGCTACTACTCTATCCATTGGCCATTTATAATTATTGCTAGCCATTCTCTCTAGTAAATCATAAGCTTCATTATAACACTTGGCTAAAAGAGCTCCATTAGCAAATGCATCAATAATAGTTCTAGTTTGGGCATTGAGACCATTGTAAAAAGTCTCCATTTGGATTCAATGAGGAATACCATGGTGAGGACACTTCCTGGGTAATTCTTTAAACCTTTCCCAAGCCTCATATAGAGATTCTCCATCCATTCGTTGATAAGAAGTAATATCATTCCTTAATTTGGCATTCTTTGTTGGTGGGAAATATTTCATCAAGAATTTCTCCGCCAGATCATTCCAAGTAGAAATAGAATCAGGTGGCAAAGAATTAAGCCACGCTCTAGCATAGGCAATAATTTAAAAGCCTGAAAGCCTCCTCGGTCACACCTGTTTATTTAACAGAGTCACTGACTTTGATAAACAACCTGAGATGCAGATGAGGATCTGATGTGTTAAAATGTGTACTCGCAAGTGTACGAATCACTCGTAGTAAAGTGATAAGCAACTTCTAAGGTCGGTCTCTCAAGGAATTGCAGTGGTTTTAAATAACTAACTTTTAAACTAAAAAGAGTTCTAATGAAAATAAAAGACTAATTAAATAGAGTTCTAGTGAAACTGAAACTCTAAGTAACTAGAATTCTAATGCAAGTAAAACTGTAAAAAGGGTGTTTGTTTTTGTGACGAGAACAATCATACGCTACTCAAACGAAAACAGGATCGCAATCAAACAATCAATTCAATAAAATATCAATAGAGGATGTATGGACGTTTAGCTTGGTTAACCATGTTTGCATCGAAAAGGTATGGTGAGATACATGAACGTCCTATATAAACAAAACTACCGGCTTTCCTTTTAATTACGAAACTCCTTTTGGCGGGGGTAGGTCTCTTTGTTGATTAACTAATTAACTGCCTTTGGCGGGGGTAAATTAAATAGCAATCAAATTATGCGCAAGGAAAACATGCCAATCAAATTAATGCTATGACTAAGTCACTAACTTGAATCTTTGATTAAGTGTTTCGGAATAGCGTTAAGGTGACGTTCCTCTAACTAAATTCTTAGGTTTTTCAATCTAACTACGAACATCAAATGGGCCCATGATTATTCATAATCAAACATTTAAACATGCTCTTAATCAAAAAGTATTTTATTCATAAGTCAAAAAGATACACCATACACAATTCTAGCAAACATGGCAACACAAACTAAACATCCATAATTAAATTAGCCAGACATGTTCATATTATTATTCATAGACAAATAAAATATGATCATACACTTTAACAAATAAAGAAGATGAATTAATTCTATAACAACAAGGAAAACCTAAATCTAAATACCGCTTATGGATCGGTTGACGTACTCCTCCGTAAGCTTTATCTTCGATTGTCGTTAGCTTCCTTGAATCCTTAGAATATTGTCTCTCGCTTCGTTATAGTGTGGCAACGCTCTCAAAACTGATTGAATGTCGTGTTTGGGTCGCAAAATTGAGAAGAGGAAGAGTTGTGTATGAATTGGTCAAGTTATTTCGAGTTGTATGTAAGGGGGACTCTAAGGGGGTATTTATAGATGTAAGGGTTTACACGAATCCTATGTGCAATAGGAATAGGCGCGCCGCGGCATGCATTTTCCCCGCCGCGGCGCAACACAAATTCTGAAAAATATGCAAAAACCCGAGAGCTCCCCGCCGCGGCATGCAATTCCCTCGCCGCAGCGCGCAATGCTTCTATGTTTTCAGGATCAAACCCGAGAGCCTCACGCCGCGGCATGCAATTCTCTCGCCGCGGCGCGCAATGCTTTCCTTCTTTTCACGTCCCCCCTTACATATGTGATGGCACTATATGTAAGGCTTACATATTCGTCTTGATTAGTCCGTAACTCGTGATCCGAGCGCCGTAGGTGTTCCGTCTTCGCGTGTTTTCATCATTTGAATCATTTGACGCTAAAAACACCTGAAATGCACTAAAATATACCCGTGACTCCGAATGGATAGATTTATGAAAATAATCGAAATAATAGTCATAATAAATCTATATATCAATCAATCAAGCATAATTAATCACGAAATATTAGTGCTTTTCGAGCACTCATCACAACCCCCAACCAGCTTCTTGCTAGTCTCTAGCAAGTGAAGCGACCTAAAATAAAATTAAAAACAAATGAAATAAACTAACCTAACCTAAATCACTTCCGTAGATTGTCACGGTTGCATTTAGCGTATGCAACAAGCCTTTAAACCCCTAGGTGGCCCTAGTGGACGAGTTATAGTCTCGTGAGGGTTTCCAGTGATGATACCCGCAAACATCGTAACTGACACAAATAAAGACTCAAAACTAATAAAGACTCTAACAATACTTGAATCAATCCATGCATACGTCTCAAAAATTGTTAACAACGAATGATACATGAAATAGTTAAACATCACCTAAGCTCAAAAACAGTCCAAACATCAAACTCATCATGGTAATCGAATTTTGAACAACCAATCACACCACAAACCCGTTAGTTATACTATCTGACCGTGCCATGCATGATATTCATAGATTACATTTTAATATCTCATAAATGTGCAAGTAAAATATGAATGTGAATTTTTGCACTTACAAACTCCATATGCTCATTTTTCAAACTCATCTCCACTAATATAGAAACTAAACTACCTAGAATCAATAGGACTTCATTAAGCTTGTAAAGTTGTGGCTAGGTATGTGATAATGAAAGTACAAAAATGATGCTTTCATATGATAAGAGTACTTTTTATTTCACAAGCATATTTTCAACTTTTTCCACCAAGTGTTCTTTTCATCCTCCCTTAACTTCAAATGTCCTTTGGATCTTTTGCTTGATTTTCTTCTTTATTCTTGCTTATTATTTCGATCATCAAATTTTTTTTTTTTTATTTTTTTTTTAATTTTTTTTTTTTATCGAAAAATAAGATTTACATTTACACAACAAAATTGCTCATGAAAATCAAATATTACACTAAGTACTCTTATCGCTAAGGGTAGTTTAATGTATGTTAATGTTGAGTCCAAGGGTGTGCTATTGATAAAATATTTCGGGAAAGCATGAAAAGTTCAAACGGTCCAAAGATGGCCTAAATCATTTTCTAAGTGGCATTTGTTTCTATTATTTCGCTTCAACGTGTTTTCAAATGAGTTCTAGAGATTGTTGAGACTTAAAACATATCATGAACATACATACATTCCACAAATCAGAATAGTTAAACTAACCATGCAAACTACCACAAGTACCACAAAATTCTCAAATTAGATGAATCCAACATTTATGTGCTTCGTTGCTTAGGTAAAAATCTAACATCTCTCATTTGTCATCGTCATTACAATCATGTTAATATCATAGATTTCCGGATTGAATCAAGTAGACACGACACTAACTAAAAACAATTCAAGTGACAAAGTTAAAAATTAAAAATTGGTCATATTTCATGCTCATGGAATATTCTTCCCCACCCCCAACCTAATTTCTGCATTGTCCTCAATGTTAAAAGAAGAACAAAAGAAATTAAGAAAAAGTGTAAGAAGTTACCCCCCTTTCGTATGAAATTGTGTCGTTACTCGCTATGCTCCGGTTCACTTTTCCTCGCTTCTCTCATGAAGAATGTATGAACATATATATGGAACCTCAAAGTGTATGCACACAATTCACATTCAAACCAAATTTTTAATTATAACTAAGTCAAGTGAAAACAGAAAAACATCAAACAAAGTTAAACAATCTAAAACAAAATAAAATAAAAGAAAATAAAACAACAAAACAAATGAAGATAAACAAAAGAACATTAGTCCGAAATAAAACTGAAATAAAATAAAACTAAAGAAAAGTACAAATAAGAGGCTTAGTCCTCCATATCTTCGTTTTGTTCATTTTCTTCCTCGGGTTGGTTCGCTGGAGGCACAAATGTGAAATCATGTCCGGGATATTGTGGAGGTGGCTGAAATTGGCTGAGGTCTACTCCACTCTGTGTTAATTGGCAACTCATCATATTGTGGAGTAGGGCTTGGTAATCATGTTGATACTTCATGTGATCACTGAGCCAAGATTGTTGTTGGATTTGGTATTGATGCATCTCTTGCTGATATCGATGCATCTCATTGACTTTTGCCTCTAGATTTAACATTCTATCTTTGGCGGAAGTGTTCCTTGAAGATTCACCTTTTCTACTTCCTTGTCCACCCTTCGAACCACTCGTAAGGTGTTGCATGTAAGCAAAAGTCAACGTTTCAGCCGGTTGCAATAGGACCTCGCCCGTGTCGTATTTGACTCCATGTTTGACACATAGGGCGGTTATGAGCTGGGGGAAGAAATAACTAATGTTGTGATGCTCAGCTGAGTACACAACCCTCTGTTGTATTACCAATCCCACGTCAATTGACCGCTCGGTCTCTATAGCAAATTGTAGAACAGCCCTTTCCCGATCCACTGTACTGTAATGCCGAGTTGGCATTAGTCTTGAGCAAACAAAATATTGCCAGATTCGGGAATGGGTCCTTAAGTGCTTGGCTTGAAATATGTTTACCGCATCCCCTTTGTACTCCCACTCACCGTACCCATTGGTTAAGGTGCTAATAACTTCTTCGTAATCAACCTGCGTCAAGTAGGTCTCATACTCACTGTTTGTAACATCCCTCAACCCATAGTACGAGTTGATCACCGACCTATTAAAAGGGACTTCAATGCCCCTCACCCAAACCATGCCATCTCGTGCCTCCGGTACATTGGCATAAAATTCTCTCACAAGCGAACTAACTCCCGCCTCTGGGGCATAGGCAAATTTCTTCCAACCTAGTCTCTCAACTATGTCGGATATTCCCATTACTCCTACCTGCCCAAAGTCCATTCCTCTCTCATTTACAAAACCTTTATTTCTTTTGGCGGCACCCTCGTACCGCTCTTGCGCTTCTCGGCTTACAAACCGAGAAGCGTCGTATGTCCTATCTTCCACTACTTTTCCCTTCCCCTTGGACCTACTACTTTCACCAACTTTCCTTTTTGGAGCCATTTCAATTTTTAAATCCAATAAATTCAGTCAACAAACTTATAATCCAACAATTTCACAAAACCCCCAAAATTGTTTCCCCTCTTCTCCAAATTTTTCACTTAATTCCCAAAATCAGACAAATTTTCACAATTTCCAGGAATTGAATACTGAATTGAAGGAGAAAAGTGACGAATTTACCTCTGTAGCACGCAAATGAAGTGTTGGAGCAAAAACCCCAATTTGGTCTTGAAACCCTAGCTTTGAAATTGGAGAGGAATCTTGGTTTTTGAAGCTATTCTGATGAAATTGGATGGAAAATATGTGTTAGCAATGATTAAATGATGAAATGGTGAAGAAAAGATTTGATTTTGGTGAAGATTGGGGAAGAAATTGAAGAGAGAAGTAGAGAGAAAATGAGAGAAAAGTGAGGGAAATTTTTGAAGAAGAGGAATGTTTGAAATTTTGTTTCCCCGAGTGCCTTTTCTGCCCATTTTTCATAGGCGCGCCGCGGCATGCAATTTCCCCGCCGCGGCGCAGTTAAAAATTTTAAAATTGTGCGTGAAACAGAGAGTCTCTCGCCGCGGCACAAATTTTCCCCACCGCGGCGCGCACATGTTTTCAAAATTTGGCTCGTGAGACAGAAAGTCCCTCGCCGCGGCACAAATTGTCCCCGCCGCGGCGCACACATTTTTTTGAAAAATTGTTTTAAAACAGGAAGTCCCTCGCCGCGGCACAAATTGTCCCCGCCGCGGCGCACAAATTTTTTTTGAATTTTTGAATTTTTTTTTTTTTTTTAAAATTGCAATGCCTTCACCCCCAACCTAAAATGGGAAATGTCCTCATTGCATTAAAAGATTAAAAATACGATAAATAAAAATAAAATAAATAAAAACGATGAAAGAAATACGATACCGAATGGGTGCCTCCCATTAAGGGCTTAGTTTAACGTCTTAGCAAGACGTGATCTCGTGTCTATTCCTCGAGGAGATTTATTAAATCAATGCTGTTTAAATTGTGATCTCCTTCCAAATAAGGCTTGACACGATGCCCGTTAACCTTAAATGGTTCTTGTGTTTTCGGGTTGAGCAACTCGATGACTCCATGTGGAAGTACATTTGCAATTGTATAAGGTCCGCTCCACCTAGAATGTAATTTCCCTGGAAACAAACGCAAACGTGAATTATATAATAGAACTTTCATTCCGGGAACGAAATACTTACCGAGAAGCCCTTTGTCGTGATAGCCCTTAGTGCGCTCTTTGTAGATTTTGGCGTTTTCGTAAGCTTCGTCTCGAATTTCCTCAAGTTCGCTCAATTGAAGTAATCGTTTTTCTCCAGCTTGTTCCATGTCCATGTTGAGCTTCTTAATAGCCCAATAAGCTCTATGTTCTAGCTCAACCGGTAAGTGACATGCTTTACCAAAAATCAGCCGGTAGGGACTCATACCAATTGGAGTTTTGTACGCTGTACGATATGCCCACAAGGCATCATTTAGTTTGACTGACCAATCTCTCCTTGAGGGGCGCACTGTGCGTTCCAATATCCCTTTGATTTGTCGGTTGCTCACTTCCACTTGCCCCGAAGTTTGGGGATGGTATGGGGTAGCCACTCTATGAGAAATGTTGTACTTCTTTAAAAGTCCATCGAAGTGTCTATTGCAAAAGTGGCTGCCTCCATCGCTAATGATCGCTCTCGGTGTACCAAATCTGCTAAAAATATTATCCTTCAAAAATTTAACAACCACATTAGCGTCATTAGTTCTAGTGGGTATCGCTTCTACCCACTTTGAAACATAGTCAACAGCGACTAGTATGTAAATGTAGCCAAAAGATGGGGGGAAAGGACCCATGAAGTCAATCCCCCACACGTCAAATAATTCCACTACAAGGTTAGACGTCAAAGGCATTTCGTTACGCTTACCAATGTTACCGGTCCTTTGACATCTATCACATCTCAAACAAAACATGTTAGCATCCTTAAATAATGTAGGCCAATAAAAACCAGATTGTAATACCTTGAAGGCCGTTTTCTTACCACCAAAATGGCCTCCGCAATGTAGCTCATGGCAAAATGTTAAGATGCTTTCATGTTCTTCTTCGGGCACACACCTCCGGATGACTTGATCTTGACATAACTTGAACAAATACGGGTCATCCCAGAAGTATTGCCTGCAAACACTGAAAAACCTTTTCTTTTCCTGAAAAGTAATGTTAGGTCTCAAAATACCACTTGCTAAATAATTAACGATGTCAGCATACCATGGATTCGGACCTATTGTAAACAATTGTTCATCAGGGAAGGTTTCAATGATTGTATCCGTACTTTCACCTTCAACATGTTCATATTCAGTAATCAACCTAGACAGATGATCAGCTACTACATTTTCAGTTCCTTTTTTGTCTTTGATCTCTAGGTCAAATTCTTGTAAAAGCAGGATCCACCTAATGAGTCTAGGCTTAGCATTCGGTTTAGTCAACAAATATCTCAAAGCAGCATGATCCGAATGTACAATAACTTTAGTTCCTACCAGGTAAGACCTAAATTTATCAAGTGAAAATACCACAGCCAATAACTCCTTTTCAGTGGTGGTGTAGTTAATTTGGGCGTCATTGAGTGTCTTACTCGCATAGTATATAACATGTAATCTCTTATCCACTCTTTGCCCCAAAACAGCTCCTATAGCATAATCAGACGCATCACACATGATTTCAAATGGTAAAGACCAATTAGGAGCAACAATTATAGGTGCAGAAGTAAGCTTATCCTTTAAAGCATTAAAAGCAACAAGGCATTCATCATTAAAATCAAACAAAGTGTCTTTGGATAACAGATTACATAATGGACGACTAATTTTGGAAAAATCCTTAATGAACCGTCTATAAAAACCTGCATGTCCTAGGAAACTTCGTATACCCTTAATAGATGTAGGTGGAGGCAATTTTTCAATTAAATCTACCTTAGCCTTATCAACTTCAATTCCTTTGCTAGATATCACATGTCCTAGCACTATGCCCTGTTGGACCATAAAATGACTTTTCTCCCAACTAAGCGTCAAATTGCATTCAATGCATCGTTCTAATACTAAAGTCAATTTATGCAAGCAATCATCGAAGGAATTACCGAAAACTGAAAAGTCGTCCATAAATACCTCAATGAATTTCTCCACCATGTCCGAAAAAATTGACATCATACATCTTTGAAAAGTGGCGGGTGCATTGCATAGTCCAAATGGCATTCTCCTAAAAGCGAAAGTTCCGAATGGGCATGTGAATGTAGTCTTCTCTTGATCCTCCGGAGCGATGGGTACCTGATAATAACCTGAAAGGCCATCCAAAAAGCAATAGAATTCGTGCCCAGCTAGTCTTTCTAACATTTGATCAATGAAGGGGAGGGGGAAGTGATCCTTTTTCGTGTACAAATTCAGTTTTCTAAAATCGATACACATCCTCCAACCCGTAATTATCCTAGTGGGCACTAATTCATCTTTCTCATTTTTAACCACGGTTATTCCAGATTTCTTAGGTACCACATGAACGGGACTAACCCACTTACTATCAGCAATTGGATAAATTACCCCTACTGCTAGGAGTTTCAGAACCTCTTTCTTAATTACCTCTTGCATGATCGGGTTAAGTCTCCTTTGTGCGTCCTTAACAGGTTTGACATTGTCCTCCAAATTTATCTTATGCATGCACATTGCCGGACTAATGCCTCTAATGTCCCCTATACTCCAACCTATAGCCTTTTTATACTTCCTAAGCTATCCAATCAATTTATCCTCTTGGTTTTGGGTGAGTGTAGATGATATAATAACAGGGTATGTTTCATTCTCTCCCAAAAACACATATTTTAGATGCTTAGGTAGTTCCTTAAGTTCCAATTCAGGTGGAGCAATCTCATCATTGTGTGGGACATCCAATAAATCTAGGGGTGTACTAGTGTCATCTAGTGATATGGCATTGTCTAACAATTCACTGTACTCCCTAGTCTCATAGTCTAAGATATCATCAATCTCTCCAATCGTAAGTGCTACTTCCAATTTATCATCTAATCTAGCATGCTCAAAAGTATCATGAATTATTGGATCTAAACATTCCACAAAAGAACATTCATCAATAGCAGAAATGGAAGGATAAGGAGATGAATCAAAAACCTTAAAATGAACAGTCTCTCCCAAGACTGTCATTGTCAACTTTCCACTTTGGACGTCAATAATGGTTTGGGTAGTGGCCATAAATGGTCTACCCAAAAGAATGGTGTGCTCCTTGTCCAAAGATGGATTATCCTGCATGTCTAAAACCACAAAGTCAACAGGTATGATTAGCTTATCTACCTGTACAAGTAAGTCCTCAACCATGCCCTTCGGATATTTAACAGATCTGTCCGCAAGTTGAAGGGACATGGTTGTTGGTTTTAGCTCTCCCAAACCTAGCTGCAAGAAAATCGAGTAAGGCATCAAATTGATACTAGCGCCTAAATCAAGCATTGCCTTAGCTACTTTCCTATCTCCCATAGTAATATCAATTATGAAACTACCTGGATCTTTTAACTTAGGGGGTAGGTTACGTTGAAGCACCGCACTAGCAATTTCAGATACAATCACTCTCTCATTAAGCTCATACTTTCGTTTCTTAGTGTTTAGTTCCTTGAAAAATTTAGCATACGAAGGTACGTTCCTAATTACGTCTAACAATGGCAAATTTATATTATCTTTAGATAACATGTTAAACAAATCAGAAAACTGCTTATCTTGCTTACTGTCCTTTAAACGGTGTGGGAATGGTATCGGTGGTCGGTATGGCTCCGATGACTTATGTAGTGTAGGTGGATTAGATGACTCTCCAATTGTTGCCTTTGAAGGCTCTTCATGCTTGTCACCTCTTTCCTCCAATTCCTTAGAAGCATTGTTGTCATCTTCCATGTTACCTGCACTATAAGGTAAATCATTAGAAAGTTCAGGTAAAATTTTATTAACGACCTTACCACTCCGAAGAATTGTGACAGCTTTGGCTTGTTCGGGTTGACTGGGCAGCTTTCCCGTCTCTTGCTTGTGCATTTGTTCCGCTAGCTGCCCCACTTGCATTTCCACTCTTTTCACTGAAGCTTCCATAGAGTCCATCCTTCCATTACAAGATTGTATGAAATTATTTAGGGTTTCCTCTATGGTCGGTTTATTTTGGGGAAATTGTCGGTTTATGTTTTGGCCTTGTGTTTGGTTTTGGACAAATGGTTGGCTATTGTTTTGTTTCCATCCAAAATTAGGGTGATTCCTCCATCCAGGGTTGTAGGTATTTGAATAAGGGTCATTCCTAGGTCTAGGTTGGTACCCTTGCATTAAATTCGCCTCTTCAGTAATACCTGTGTAAGGATCACCTGCAAAAGAACAAATGTTAGCACCGTGTCCATATGAACCACAAACTCCACATACCTCGTGTTTTGGCATTTGATTAACATTGGAGGTTGTGAGAAGTTGCACTTGTTTTGTCAATTCAGCAAGTTGCATGGCCATTTCATTGTTGGAGCCTAATTCGTGGACTCCAGCTCGTCTTCCTCTAGCGCTTTTTTGTTGGGAATTAGCTCCCAACATCTCGAATAGTTCGTATGTTTCATCCGCTGTTTTCTCACCCATAGCTCCTCCTGCAGCGTTGTCAACTGTGAATTGACATTGTAGCGTCAATCCGTCATAGAAAAACTGATTCTGTAGCTGCAACGGGAAGTGGTGGTGTGGACATTGTATCAACAGCAATTTGAATCTGTCCCAAGCCTCGTGGAAGGGTTCTCCGTCCATCTGCGAAAAAGTAGCAATTTTCGTTCTTAGATCAAATGTCTTTTGATGGGAATAGAACTTACCCATAAATTTATTGTAAACATCGTCCCATGTGACCAAAGAACCGGGTGCCAACGTCATTAGCCAAGACTTAGCTCTATCCTTGAGAGTGTATGGAAAACACCTCATGCGTAGTTGATCTTCACTAAGTCCCTGCAATGGAAAAGTTTGCACAGTAGCATATAACTCACGCATAAAATTTAGAGGATCTTCATTAGGGATACCGTAAAAGGAGGGAAGCATGGAATAATGAATATTTTTCAATTCATAATTCCTAGCCGCCTCTGTAAGTCGAATGCACGATGTGGCGGTCCCAATGATCGGTCTTGCAAACTATTTGTTCATCATTTGCCTAGCTACGTTTTCACCCATTGTTGCTTGCAATTGTTGTTGGACTTCTTCCTCTTGAAGTTGATTATCCAGTTTCTTTGATCGGTGTTTGACTCTATGAATGTTGTCAATGAAAGGAGAGAGTTCCTTGTTAAGTGATCTCCTACCCTGCATGCACAAATAAAAAGCAAACAAAGATCAAGGTAGCAGTGAAATTTGAAATTAAGCACTATTTTTTTGATTTTTTATTTTCTGATTTTTTTTTTGGATTTTTTTTTCGAATAAAAATAAATAAATAAAATAAAGAAATAAATAAAATAAACAAACAAATAAAAATAAATCAGAAACTCTAAAAAGTTAAAAAGAAAATTATTCAAAACGCCAATTCCCCGGCAACGGCGCCAAAAACTTGATGTGTTAAAATGTGTACTCGCAAGTGTACGAATCACTCGTAGTAAAGTGATAAGCAACTTCCAAGGTCGGTCTCTCAAGGAATTGCAGTGGTTTTAAATAACTAACTTTTAAACTAAAAAGAGTTCTAATGAAAATAAAAGACTAATTAAATAGAGTTCTAGTGAAACTGAAACTCTAAGTAACTAGAATTCTAATGCAAGTAAAACTGTAAAAAGGGTGTTTGTTTTTGTGATGAGAACAATCATACGCTACTCAAACGAAAACAGGATCGCAATCAAACAATCAATTCAATAAAATATCAATAGAGGATGTATGGACGTTTAGCTTGGTTAACCATGTTTGCATCGAAAAGGTATGGTGAGATACATGAACGTCCTATATAAACAAAACTACTGGCTTTCCTTTTAATTACGAAACTCCTTTTGGCGGGGGTAGGTCTCTTTGTTGATTAACTAATTAACTGCCTTTGGCGGGGGTAAATTAAATAGCAATCAAATTATGCGCAAGGAAAACATGCCAATCAAATTAATGCTATGACTAAGTCACTAACTTGAATCTTTGATTAAGTGTTTCGGAATAGCGTTAAGGTGACGTTCCTCTAACTAAATTCTTAGGTTTTTCAATCTAACTACGAACATCAAATGGGCCCATGATTATTCATAATCAAACATTTAAACATGCTCTTAATCAAAAAGTATTTTATTCATAAGTCAAAAAGATACACCATACACAATTCTAGCAAACATGGCAACACAAACTAAACATCCATAATTAAATTAGCCAGACATGTTCATATTATTATTCATAGACAAATAAAATATGATCATACACTTTAACAAATAAAGAAGATGAATTAATTCTATAACAACAAGGAAAACCTAAATCTAAATACCGCTTATGGATCGGTTGACGTACTCCTTCGTAAGCTTTATCTTCGATTGTCGTTAGCTTCCTTGAATCCTTAGAATATTGTCTCTCGCTTCGTTATAGTGTGGCAACGCTCTCAAAACTGATTGAATGTCGTGTTTGGGTCGCAAAATTGAGAAGAGGAAGAGTTGTGTATGAATTGGTCAAGTTATTTCGAGTTGTATGTAAGGGGGACTCTAAGGGGGTATTTATAGATGTAAGGGTTTACACGAATCCTATGTGCAATAGGAATAGGCGCGCCGCGGCATGCATTTTCCCCGCCGCGGCGCAACACAAATTCTGAAAAGTATGCAAAAACCCGAGAGCTCCCCGCCGCGGCATGCAATTCCCTCGCCGCGGCGCGTAATGCTTCTATGTTTTCAGGATCAAACCCGAGAGCCTCACGCCGCGGCATGCAATTCTCTCGCCGCGGCATGCAATTCTCTCGCCGCGGCGCGCAATGCTTTCCTTCTTTTCACGTCCCCTCTTACATATGTGATGGCACTATATGTAAGGCTTACATATTCGTCTTGATTAGTCCGTAACTCGTGATCCGAGCGCCGTAGGTGTTCCGTCTTCGCGTGTTTTCATCATTTGAATCATTTGACGCTAAAAACACCTGAAATGCACTAAAATATACCCGTGACTCTGAATGGATAGATTTATGAAAATAATCGAAATAATAGTCATAATAAATCTATATATCAATCAATCAAGCATAATTAATCACGAAATATTAGTGCTTTTCGAGCACTCATAAGGATCATCTGTAGGTAACCCACTGAACTGCCAAACTGTTTGTAGCATTTGAAACATCACTGGTTTTAACTCAAAGTGAGTTGCTTGAATATTCGGTCTGGTGATACTTGGATTCAACCCCTCTAACATAGGCAATACATATTCATTCAAAGCTCTGTCCCTATCATCCATTGGAGGTATCACATTGATTGCGTTATTTTCATTTAGCCCATTGCCATTGTTTCTGCCCCCTGCTTGTGCCATTCCTTCAACCAAAGTTAAACCTTGTTGTTCTCTCCTTCTTAGTCTAAAAGAACGTTCAATCTCAGAATCTAAGGGTAAGATATCCTCTTCGCAAAATTTGCTCATACAAACACAAAGAAAATATTAAATAAAATTAAAGAAAAGATGAAAATTAATTTCTGCAAATAATTTCTAATTTTGCCAATCCCTGGCAAAGGCGCCAAAAACTTATTGCTCTAAAAAGTGTAGATAATATTACACAAGTGTACGTGTCGCAAACAAATAAAATAATGATAAGAAAGATCCTTTCCACAGAAATTGAAATATCGAAAAGTATTGCAAAAATTAACTAATAAAATCAATATTAGATATTTTTGTGTAATAAAATAAATTAAAATAATATACAAGAGATGACAAGAGTAAAAATACTAAAATAAAGTTGAACAAGAAGGATAGCAAGAATCGCAAGTGGATAAATCAGTTAGGATTGCAAATGTAACAAATGATGTAGAGAGACTGTATTGCTGTAGCAATACTGTGGCAAAGTGCACCAGTAGCTAGAAATGCGAAAATTACAAAGGATTCTTCCAAATCTGCAATGTTTATAATTTCCTAGGCTCAATGAAACACATTCTTATGCATAACTGAGTCTAAGAACAATATTTAATGCACTAATTCCTTTGGGTTATGTGAGATAATTATATATTCCTATATTAATTGTAATTTTAATTCTTATCCTTAGATTCAAATTAAACACACACTATTCAAACTTCATCCAACTTCAACTAACCCCTCCAGAATTAATCTCAATTTACTATCCTATCAATTGGTGATCAAGTAATTAATAAGAATTAATCAATAAAATAAGCATTGAATAACTAGCACCCTTTTGTCAAGCAAAGCACAAATCTTTAAAATTGAATGAATAATAACTTTAGTTCCTACCAAGTAAGACCTAAATTTATCAAGTGAAAACACAACAGCCAATAACTCTTTCTCAATGGTGGTGTAGTTAATTTGGGCATCATTGAGTGTTTTGCTAGCATAATATATAACATGTAAACGTTTATCCACTCTTTGCCCCAAAACAACTCCTATTGCATAATCAGACGCATCACATATGATTTCAAATGGTAAAGACCAATCAAGAGCCATAATAACAGGTGCAAAAGTAAGTCTATCCTTTAAAGTATTGAAGGCAACAAGGCAATCATCATTAAAATCAAACAAAATATCTTTGGAAAGTAGATTACATAACGGACAACTTATTTTTGGAAAAATCTTTGATAAACCGTCTATAGAAACCTGCATGTCCTAGGAAACTCCGTATCCCCTTAACAGATGTAGGAGAAGGCAATTTTGCAATTAAATCTATCTTAGCCTTATCTACTTCAATTCCTCTACTATATATAACATGTCCTAACACTATGCCCTGTTGGACCATAAAATGACTTTTTTTCCCAACTAAGTGTTAAATTACATTCAATGCATCGTTCTAACACTAAAGTCAATTTATGCAAGCAATCATCAAAGGAATTACCGAAAATAGAAAAGTCATCCATAAATACCTCGATGAATTTTTCCACCATGTCTGAAAAGATCGACATCATACATCTCTAAAAGGTGGCGGGTGCATTGCATAATCCAAATGGCATCCTCCTAAAAGTGAAAGTTCTAAATGGGCATGTGAATGTTGTCTTCTCTTGATCCACCGGAGCAATGGGTACCTGATAATAACCTGAAAAACCATCCAAAAAGTAGTAGAAATCGTGTCCAACTAGTCTTTCTAACATTTGATCAATGAAGGGAAGGGGGAAGTGATCCATTTTGGTGTACAAATTCAATTTTCGAAAATCAATACACATCCTCCAACCCGTAATTATCCTAGTGGGCACTAATTCATCTTTCTTATTTTTAACCACGGTTATTCCAGATTTCTTTGGTACCACATGAACTGGACTAACCCACTTACTATCAGCAATTAGATAAATTACTCCTACCGCTAGGAGTTTCAAAACTTCTTTCTTAACAACCTCTTGCATGATTGGGTTTAGTCTCCTTTGTGCTTCTTTAACAGGTGTGACATTGTCCTCCAAATTGATCTTATGCATACACATTGCTAGACTAATGCCTCTAATGTCACCTATACTCCATCCTATTGCCTTTTTATACTTCTTATCTCCAACTAATTTCTCCTCTTGTTTTTTGGTGAGTGTAGATGAAATAATAACCGGATAAGTCTCATTTTCTCCCAAAAATACATATTTTAGATGCTTAGGTAGTTCTTTAAGTTATAATTTAGGTGGAGCAATCTCATCATCATGTGGGACATCCAATAAGTCTAAGGGTGTACTAGAGTCATCTAATGGTATGACATTATCTAAAAGATCACTGTACTCCCTAGCCTCATAGTCTAAGATATCATCCACCTCTCCAACAGTAAGTGCTACCTCTAATTTTCATCTAATCTATCCTGCATGAAAGTATCATGAATAATGGGATCTAAACATTCAACAAATGAGCATTCATCAATAGCAGATATAGAAGGGTATGGAGATGAATCAAAAACCTTAAATGTACAGTCTCTCCCAAGACTGTCATTGTCAACTTTTCACTTTGGACATTAATGATGGTTTAGGTAGTGGCCATAAATGGTCTACCCAAAAGAATTGTATGCTCCTTATCCAAAGATGGGTTGTCCTGCATATCTAAAACCACAAAATCAACAGGTATGATTAACTTATCTACTTGTATAAGTAAGTCCTCAACCATGCCCTTTGGATATTTAACAGATCTATCCGCAAGTTGAAGGGACATGGTTGTTGGTTTTAGCTCTCCCAAACCTAGCTGCAAGAAAATAAAGTAAGGCATCAAATTTATAATAGCACTTAAATCAAGTATAGCCTTAGCTACTTTCCTATCCTCCATAGTGATATCAATGATAAAACTACCTGGATCTTTTAACTTAGGGGGTAAGTTTCGTTGAAGCACTGTACTAGCAATTTCAGACACGATAACTCTTTCATTAACTCACACCTTCTTTTCTTAGTGTTTAGTTCTTTGAAAATTTTTGCATAAGAAGGCACGTTTCTAATTACATCTAACAAAGGCAAATTGTTATTAACTTTCGAAAGTATGTTAAATAAATCAGAAAACTGCTTATCTTGCTTACTGTCCTTTAAACGGTGTGGGAATGGCACTGGTGGTCGGTATGGCTCTAATGACTTGTGTAACATAGGTGAGCTAGATGACTCTCCAATTATTGCCTTGAAGGCTCTTCATGCTTGTCACCTTTTTCCCCAAATTCCTTAGAAACGATGTTGTCATCTTCCATGTTACATGCACTATAAGAAAAATTATTAGAAAGTTTAGGTAAATTTTTAGTAACGACCTTACCACTCCGAAGAACCGTGACAGCCTTCGCTTGTTTGGGTTGACTGGGCAGCTTTCCTGTCTCTTGTTTGTGCATTTGTTCAGCTAGCTACCCCACTTGTATTTTCACTCTTTTCATTAAAGCTTCCATAGAGTCCATCCTTCCACTACAGGATTGCATGAAAGTATTTAGGGTTTTCTCTACGATCGGTTTATTTTGTGGAAATTGTCGGTTTATGTTTTGGCCTTGTGTTTGATTTTGGACAAATGGTTGGCTATTGTTTTGTTTCCAAGCAAAGTTAGGGTGATTTCACCATCAAGGGTTGTAGGTGTTCGAATAAGGGTCGTTCCTAGGTCTAGGTTGGTACCCTTTCATTAAATTTGCCTCTTCATTAGTACCTGTATAAGGATCACCTACAAAAGAACAAACGTTAGCCCCATGTCCATAAGAACCATAAACTCCACATACCTCGTGTTTTGGCATTTGATTCATGTTGGAGGTAGTGAGAAGGTACACTTGTTTAGTTAACTTAGCAAGATGCATGGCCATTTCGTTGGTGGAGCTTAATTCATGGATTCCAACTCCTTTTCCTCTAGCACTCTTTTGTTGGAAATTGGCTCCCAACAGCTCAAACAATTCTTAAGTTTCATTCGCTATTTTCTCACTCATAGCTCCTCCTGTAGCGTTGTCAACTGTGAATTGACATTGTAGTGTCAATCCATCATAGAAAATTTGATTTGGTAACTGCAACGGGAAGTGGTGATGTGAAAACTATATCAAGAGCAGTTTGAACCGGTCCCAATCGTGAAAGAGTTCTCCTTCCATCTACAAAAAAGTAGTAATTTTTGTTCTTAGGTCAGACTTTTTTAATGGGTATAGAATTTACCCATAAATTTGTTGTAAACATCGTCCCAAGTGGCTAAAGAACTAGGTGCCAAAGTCATGAGCCAAGACTTAGCTCTATCTTTGAGAGTGTAAGGAAAACACCTCATTCGTAGTTGATCTTCATTAAGTCCCTGCAGTTGAAAGGTTTGCACAGTTGCATATAATTCATGTATAAAATTTAAAGGATCTTCATTAGGGATACCGTAAAAGGAGGGAAGTATGGAATAATGAATATTTTTCAATTCATAATTCCTAGCTGCCTCTGTGAGTTAAATGCATGATGTGGCGGTCCCAATGATAGTTCTTGCAAACTCCTTGTTCATCATCTGCCTACCAACATTGTCACCCATTACTGCTTGCAATTGTTGTTGGTCTTCTTCCTCTTGAATTAGGTTATCCAGTTTCTTTGATCGATGTTTGATCCTATGAATGTTGTCTACAAAGGGAGTGAGTTCCTTGTTAAGTGACCTCCTACCCTGCATGCACAAATAAAAAGCAAACAAAGATCAAGGCAGCAGAGAAATTGTAGTAAAAACACTATTTTTTGATTTTTGATTTTTTTTTATTTTTTTTTTATGTTTTTTCAATAAAAGATAACATATAAAATAAAAATAAAATAAATCTAATTTAGAAACTCTAAAAAATTAAAAAGAAAATTATTTAAAATGCCAATTCCTTGGCAACGGCGTCAAAAACTTGATGTGCAAATTATAGTACTCGCAAGTGTACGAATCACTCGTAGAAAGCGATAAGCAAACCTTTGAGATCGGTCTCTCAAAGAATTGCAATGATTTTAAACAACATTTTTCTTAATCTAAATAGAGTCCTAAAGCAACTAAAATACTAATTAAGTAGAATTCTAGTAACACTAAAACTCTAAATAACTAGAATCCTAAACCTGATAAAATTGTAAACGGAGTGTGATTTGTAGCAAGATCAATGGTAATAAATAATTAACGAAAACAATTACGCAAATTCAGAATTAACTCAAATAGATTTTAAATATCAATGGAGGATGTATGGACGTTTAATTTGATTGGTCATGCTTGCATCGAAAAGTTATGGTGAATTAACATGAACGTTCTAATAATTTTTACCGGCTTTCCTTTTAATTATGAAAATTTCTACGATCGGGTAATTCTCTTTGTTGATTAACTAAACAATATCCTACGATCGAGTATATCAATTAGCAACCAAATTATGCACAAGAAAAATATGCCAATCAAACTAACGCTATGATCAAGTCATTAATTTGAAGCTTTAATTAAGTTTTTTAAAATATAGTTAAGGTGACATTCCTAAAACTAAATTCTCAGATTTTTCAACCTAACTATGAATCTCAAATTAGCCCATGAAAATTCACAATTAAATATCTAAACATGCTCTTAATCAAAAGGTAAATATATTTATCTCAAAACAATATAAATAATCACCACAACAGTTCTAGCAAATATGACAACACAAACTAAACATCCATAATAAAACTAGCCACTTATGTTCATATTAAAATTCATAGACAAATATAATCTGAACATACACTCAAAGAAGTAAAAAGAAGAGTAGATTCTATAACAAGAAGAAACCCTAGATCTAAATATCGTTATTGGATTGAATGGCATTCTTCTCCAAAAGCTTGATCTTCGATCGTCAATGGTTTCTTGGATTCTTAGAATTGATTCCCTTGCTTGCTTAAGTGTGGAAAAGCTTCCAAAATCTGGTTTAATCTCTTGTTTGTTCGCAAAATTAAAGTGTATAAAAGTTGTGTTTACAATGGACTCTAAAGGGGGTATTTATAGATATAAAGGGTTACATAATTTCTTAATGCAATAGGAATAGTCACACCAAGGCATACAATATTCCCCACTGCCGCGCAACACAAAATTTGGGAATAATGTTAAAACCTGAGAGGTTCCTGCCGCGGCATACAATTTTCTCGCCGCAGCGCGCGTTGTCTTCAATTTCTTCACATGTACCCCCTTACATATGTGATGGTTCGTTATGTACGGCTTACATAATTTGACTCGTGTTGCACGTAAATTGTGATCCGAGGGCCGTAAGTGTTCTGTCTTTGCGTGTTTGCATTATTCAATTCATTTGACGCTAAAAACACCTAAAATACACTAAAATATACCCGTGATTCTAAATTGATAGATTTATGAAAACAATCAAATAAACAATATATAACAAATCTATTTTTTAAACAATTAAGCGCAATAAATCACAAAATGTTAGTGCTTTTCGAGCACTTATCATGGATAAAAAAAAGAAGATTCCAATTCAAGTGCCCTTTCCTCAAGCCCTAATATTTGGAGGGATAAATCTGGATAACCAATGTGAGATCCTATGACACTTGAAACAAGTTAAGATTAATCTTCCCTTGTTTCATGTGATCAAGTAGATACATGCTTATGCTAAAGTAATCAAGGATCTATGCACCATGGAACGAAGACATCATGTCAAGAAGACTGCATTCTTGATAGAGCAAATTAGTGTTGTGATAGAACAAAAGACACTACTGAAGTACAAAGATCCAGGTTATCTCACAATCTCTTTCCAAATTGGGACACATGAATTTGGTCAAGCCCTTCTAAACCTAGGAGCAAGTGTCAATTTGATGCCCTATCCTGTATATTTGCAACTTGGACTTGGAGAGATCAAACTCCACGTCTTTGGTGCTGCAGCTGGCAAACCGCTCTGTGCCAAAACAAAAGGGATAGTTGAAGATGTTTTTCTTCAAATTGATAAATTCTAATACCTTGTTGACTTTATAGTTCTAGTTACTCAATCTGTGGTTGACATGGAGCCAAAGATCCTGCTCATTCTTGGAAGGCCTTTTCTTGCTACAGCAAATGCCCTTATCAATTGTAGGAATGGTCTCATAAAGCTAACTTTTGGGAACTTGACTCTAGAAGTGAATATTTTCTATGTTGGAAAGCAACCACAAGATGATAATAAGTGCTATCAGACTTACATGATAGACACACTTATTTAGGTGGAAGTAAACTTGCATGATTCTGAATTCTTAAAACATCAACTCTTACTCATAACTCTAAATCATTGTTTTTTCAAATACTTTTAATGATGGCAAGCACAATAAGCAAATGATAAATAGGCAACCACACTTTAAAAATCCAATCAATGAAGAAATTTCAAAGTTAATACAAAATGGTTGAAGAATTATGAGAAAAGGGTATACAAGTATATGTGTTTTAAGAAAATTCATACTATGTCTCCTATCTATTGATGAACATAATTTTGACCTATGTTTTGTTATATTTTTAAGCATTCATTTTATGTTTTACTTTATTATTTTCGTGTTTTGGAAGGTATTTCTGTGTTTTGTAGGTTTTTGAACTCTTGAAGAATATTGAATTGAAATGACACAAAAAGAGAGAAAATGGAGTAACAAAAACCAGAAAATGTAAGGCTTACATTAGGAGTCAAAAACTATGTAAGGGTTACATACAAGACAAAAGGAACGCGCGCCTAGGCATGAAAAACCTGCACCTAGGCGGGGAGGTTTCTGTTTTCAATTCTGGAGCCAAAATAGAACGCACACCGCGGCGGGCAAAAACCTGCTCTGAGGCAAGCGTGCCAAAACTGCCCAGAAATCCTAAAACGCGTGTTCTACTTCATTCCTTCTATAAATACCACATTTTACCTCTCCCAAACATAAGTCTTCACACCAAATTTCTTCCCCACCTTAGCTGCTACTGCAGCAAGGGTTTTCCACCCAAAATCAAGAGGAGACCTTCCATTGTTGAAGCTACTCCAAGGATTTGAGAAAGAGGATCAATCAAGTTCAAGGATTTGGAGCTAGAGGATTCATTGGGGTATCTTTAGTTGCTTATATTTTTCTTCTCTGATTTTATGGTTTGCCTCCATGACTAAATTGATTGACACCAATTTAGTTATGGTTGGCTAATTTATGTAATTAGGATGTTAGTCTTGCTTTCAATGATTGGAAGAACAATTTTGTAATTTAATTATATATGATTTGGATTTATTTCTTGTTCATGTTCTTATTATTTTCTGATTGTGAATTAATGGTGGACCAAACCTTAGTTTGTAGTTAGAAAGAATATTTTAGAATTAGGCATTAGAAACGCCATCTTTGCTTATTTGTGCATTATGAACAAGAGCCTAAATTGATTGCATTGATTTGTGTTAATTTAGGTGGTTTGAATTATTTCCTTGAGCTAATTTCAATTGATTAGTTAATGATCCGGATCAAAGACGTTAATTAGTTGATCGTAGTGAAAATTGCCATTGATTTGGGATTTTCTAGGTTTAGCGAAAAATCATTAAATCTAACTTTTAATTAAATGCTTAATTTGTTTTTGCCATGAATGGATAGCGAACTAAAATTCCCATTTACATCCATCACCCTCCCCTTGGTTGTGATTACTTTTATTTCCATTTTATTTTAGTTTTTTTGATTTAATTATGAATTTACAATTTGTTCTTCAACCAACAATTGTTAGAATGTTTAGGATTGTTTGTTCGACTGAATAAGAAAATAAATAACATTTTAGAACCACCGCAATTCCTTGAGAGACGATCTTGGGAGTATACTTATCACTTATTACAAGTGATTCGTGCACTTGCGAGCTTTTTATAAAATACAAAATTTGACTATCAAGTTTTTGTGCATCATCTATCAACGTTAGTCTTGTTTTATTTTTCTATAAACTAAAAAAATAAGATACCTTTTTTATGAGAAAATGTTGTAGTAATTATTTTTTGTCGTATTGATATTATTTTTACATTGCTGAAAAGAAAAAAAAAATAGAAAGTTTCAAAAAAAAGAATAAAGAATAAAAAGAGAAAAAGATGAAGAAAAAATTGTTATTCAGTTCAATAAATTTTATGTTCTTCATTTCAGAAGATTAAAAAAAAATCTTTGATATAAAGTTTATAATATGCAATTTTTTCATCAACCTTTGGTTCTCATATAAACTAATTAAAATTATGAAACTAGTTTGTGGTAAGAATGGTTGAATTTTAAGCAATATATTTTTCTATCTTTGGATTAATGATTTTTTATTTATTCATCCTTAAAAATTCCTATTTCTTAAATGCTTATATGTTTTCCAACTCCATGAGAGAAATTCATAACATTTAAAAATTATTTATCCTTGAGGATATGGAGTTAAGGCTTTTCCATGGATAAAATCTCAATGCTATATATATTATATTGTATGTTGCAAGAAAGTTTTGGCTTCATTCACACACACAATTTTGGAAGTTCTTATTGAATTAATTTACATAGTATTGTGAACTTGAACTAACTTTTTGTTTGAAATACTTGAGTGATTTTTCTAGATATTTACTTGGGCTAATCATTATGTATTGTTTTCTTATTTGCATTTCAATTGCTAGGGACTTGCAATAAGTTGTTGAGGGTTATGATAATAGGATAAAAATGCATATTTAAATATGAAAATTAATTAACATTTATGATTTAATCGATTTAAAATTAGTCATTATTTATATAAATTTTATAAATGTTGATTTATATTTATTATGCTGATTTTATGTTTGTGGAATCAATAATATCAACCAAAAAAGAGTAAAGAAATCAAAATTAAATTTATGCAATATTTCTTCTCAATATTTCATGAACCTACTAATGAATTTTGGATATAACTTTTGACTCGAATATTTAAATAAAATGATTCAAGTTGATATAAAAAGATAATTCAATGAAGTATAATTTCGCATTTCACAAAATAATCAAAATATGATTATTTCATGGCTAAAAAAAGATGAAATTCAAAATATTTTGCAGTCGGACACTGTTAGTATATTTTATATAACTTTCTATGTACATAACCAAATTAAATGAATTTTGATTTTGTTAAAAGATAATAGATTTATCTACGATTAATATTTAGAAAATATTTTACAAATCAAATATATTCAAGGAGAAAATGGCATGATATTATTACCATTCAACAAATCTTCCTACTCTAACACTATAAAGAGGTAAACATTCAACACTTGGAGCAATAAGAAAAATTACAAAGATTTCTTACTTTTTATTCTCATTCTTTCTCTTTAGAATTTGTGAAAATGATTTGTAAACTAGGCTAAATTTAGAGCAAGGTTAGAGAGAAGTTTAATTATGTAGTTTTTTTATTCACTTCTTTTAATTCCTATAAGTATTTTCTAGTTTATAAGTTTGTTTTGAAAAATTATTCTGTTCATCTTTTGCTACATTTAATAAATTATATTTTTCAATTTCATATAAATTCAGTCATGCTTTTTTTTGTTCAACTTTTAGTTTATAATTATTTTATTTATTTTATGAGTTGATCTTCTACAGCGATATTATCAATTTGATATATTATCGATGTTAGATAACTTATAAGAATAAATTAAATTGTTCTACCATGAAAATATTATTTTTCTTCTTAAATCAAATAACTTTAAATTTCATAGATCTTCAATTCTAAATTTTTAAATTGTTTGTTTGGAATGTGAAACTTGCAATTGAGTAGTAAATAGGAAAAAAATTTGATAATATTAAAATAAAATTATTAAGAGAATCTCAAAGCCTTGTTATTTGCATATTAATTTTCTTTTATACCAAAATTGTTATCTTTAATCATTGTCCATTTAATTTTTCAATTATAAAATTATTTCTTTATTATTTTGTGATAATCTTTTTGTTTGTTTAATTAGTTTTTTTATGGAATCGACACTTAAAGCTATATTACAATAACATTTTAGTCAAAAGTAATAATTTTGAGCATGACTAACCATTTTATTAGTCCCAAAAAATTTAATCAATTTAACAAATAAGTCTTTAAATTTTTAAATTCTACAATTTAGCCACTAAACTTTTAAAATTTCATATATAGGTCCCTAAACTTTTAAATTGAATAATTTTATCCCCCAAATTTTTAAAAATTTACATATATGTCTTATCTTGGGTACTAAAATACATAATTTTGAATCAAAATTTTAGGACCTATGTATGAATTTTTAAAAATTTAGAGACTAAATTATAAAATTTTAAAGTTTAGGAACCAATGTATAAAATTTTAAAAATTTAGATATAAAATTATAGAATTTAAAAATTTAAGGACTTATGTATAAATTTAGTTAAAATTTAAAAACTAATATTATAGTTTAGTCTTATTTGAAAAGAAAAGTACTCTTCTTTATAAAAAATAAAAGGGAAATTACCAAAAATAGCACCCCTAAAAATTATAATAACAAAACTAGCACCCCTGTGTTCAATTAAAATTGAACGACTAATATTGAACGTTCAATATTCAATTTGAACGTAAAATATTGAACGTTCAATATTAAATAGGTCTAATTATCGTCATTCAATTCTAATTGAACGGATAATATTGAACGTTCAATATTGAACGAGTCTAAATTATCGTCGTTCAATTTTAATTGAACACAGGGGTGCTAGTTTTGTTATTATAATTTTTAGGGGGTGTTAGTTTTGTTATTTTCCCAAAATAAAATTAATAATTTAGGTATTATTGTTATGATAATTATATTATGATAATTATTTTGTTATTATTAAATAAAAATATGAATTTTTTATAGTATTCATACAATAAAGGGTAACTGTATAGGTTTTATACTTATTTTTTATAATCGTTTAGTCATATAATTATTAAAAAGTGACAATATAAAAACAAATGATTTTTTTGTATTTATTTTTTGAGTTATTTTAATTTAATTTTTTTAATTATTTGTAGTTGGCCATGTCTAAGTTTTATTTTATTTTAAAGTTTTGATTTTGATAAGATACTTATTTTTCTGTCTTTTAAATTATACAATAATTATTTATTTCTTAAATCCTTAAAAATTGTTTAAAAATATTATTTTTCAATAACATTATTATTTATTGAGAATATGTCATTGTATAATATTATTTTTAAAATTATTTTTTATTTTTTAATTTAAAATTAATTTATTTAATTTGTGATTATTATTAACATATAATTACGTATATGATTAAAATTAGATTTTATAATAAGTGCACGATCTTGATATTATTTTATTATTATTATTATTATTTATATACTATAGATAAAAAGGAGAGTTGTCTCTCTTTTATTTAAAAAGATTTTGTTTAACCTTTTTTTTTTTTTCCTTCTTCTTTTATTCTTCATAACTTCCTCTCTCTCTTTTTTTTTTTTTTTTTTTTTTTTTTTTTTTTTTTACTTTTTTGGTATTTTTTGAAGATAGAGTTTATCTCTTCATATAAATAGCTATTTTGTTTATTTTCTAACATAAAAAATATTAAGTGACCCATAATTAATCATATTTATATTTCTCTTATTTTAGTTTTTTATTTTTATTTTAAATATTCATAAAAAAATATTATTTTTATCTATTAGTTTATTTTTCTTATTTATTGTGTTCGGTATTTTTATTTCTTTTATTTTATTCCTTATTTATTTGTATTTGATATTTAAATTTTTTTATTTTGTTTGAAATAAAAAGTAGAGGGTTAAAAAAAATAGTTGATAACTTATATAAACTGACATTATATTAGTAGACAGTTGTTATTTTTTTAATAGTGTTATATGTATTAAGTTGTTGTATATATTAAGTAACATATAATAAAAAGGTAACTAAATTATACTAATTTAAAAAATGATTATTATATGTAATTTATAGAAGAAAAAAAACTAAATATCATGTTAAGAAAAATACTATTTACAACTAAGTATACATATGAGTATCAGTTAAATATTTTTGTCACATTAAAATTAAGTATATATATAAGAATTAGTTAAATATTTTTTTTATTTTTCAATTTGAAATGATAGATAACAATTTAATTAGTTATTTTTATTATGATATTATCTATTTTATAAACAATTTGTTAAATAGTAGAATTTGTTTAATATCAGAAGTTAAACAATTTAAATAGAAGACATCTTTTAATATTCTTAATTTATTATACATAATTTCTTACATTTAAAAAATATATATATGACATAAATTTTACTTAAAAATAAAAAAAAAAAAATTATGATTTAAATTTTAATAATAATCGTGTAAATATATATTATATTAAAAAAATATAAAAGAATACGTGCCTTTCACGTGTGGTACGTGCCTTTGTCCTAAAACTAGTTATTATTACAAGAATAACAAATGAAATCGTAGGCTTGAGCATTATCACTGCAAGTGTTTTATTGTTACCTTGTTAGATGCTAATTTGTCTCCATATAATTTTTAAAAGTAGCAATCATCGTTTGGCAAAGATGGTCACACACATATCATGCGGATGTGGACCAAATGAAGCTGCATGGCCCACACGTGGAATAGGCTCAACCTACCACCCTGCACCTCCAGCCTCACCCTCTCCTGTATTTTCCTAAACTCTCACCAAAATCAACAAATTTCACAACTGAAAACCAAAGTAGTCGGGCATCATTGGTCCACGTGTGTCGAATCAATCAGCTCGAGGCACCTACCCTAGTGCCCAAAGGGCAATCTAATCATTACGTTCTTCAGAATTTTGGCCAGGCCAGGCCAATACTTCATTATCTTTTCTTGAGAGCATGCTAATCACCTTTGCTTACTTCAATTCAGTACGTTGCTCTCTGTAAACTCTGTGACTTTATTCTTTATTAGTTCACTCTCAGTTGGCAAAGCCTTTTTTAGTCACAACGTCGTTAAAAACCATTGTTATTTCCTCGCCCTCCCTGAAATAATAAAATAAATAATTTTTTTAAATCACATTTCACAATTCCCATAAATTAAAAATCGAACCCATAATTATATAATTATTTAAGCTTTTCATGAATATGAACTAAAATAGAACTTAAGATAACACAAAGAAAAATGCCAAACATCCTAATTCCTAATTTAGGATTGGGTACAAATACTATTGGACTCCTATATTATTTTAATATTTAAATTTTAATATTCTATTTTTTTTTATTGAATACGTACCGGGAATTTGGAGTTAATAATAAAATATAATATTTAAAATATTTACTTCTTTTAATATCTAAACTAAATAATATATAATTTAAACCTGACAGATAAAAATAAGCACCAAATTAAGAATCTCATTACTAAGATTTTATACCACATTTTCAATTAATTCAACCAATTATTTCACTACCCATTAGCTTAATACTTTTTCCAAATTAGAACATTCAACATTATTCTAACAAATTGAATGTATAAAATAAAATCAGGAATTGATATTTCTTATCTCTTTAAAAATATTCTTATTCAAATATACAATGGCGAAATAATGCACCAAAAGGATCTCAACTATTGGTTCCAAAAATTTATTTTATAAAAGGTAAAATTTTGTAGAAATGATAAACTCCAAACCGAATATTTTCTCCAACTTAAGATAAGGACTTCGCTAAAGTACACTAATTTTAATAAAAATATACTTTAGAATTAGTCCAATAGCTAGCTTTGTAAAAAGGGCACGTAAAAAGTAACAAAAGTTCATTTTGTAGGATAGTATAAATCTATTATTTTTACCAAAAAAAAATTTTGTAACATATTTTTTGTAAAAATAGTAGACTTTTATTACCGTTTTTATGAAAGTGGTGGGTTTATATTGCTTCTTTAAATAAATATGAGTCTAAAGTGGTGAACTTAGGGCTTAGGCTATCCTTTTTCTAAGAGAAAATACAGTATTGCTATTAACTAACCGCCATTTCCATAAAATAAAATAGGGTTTTGTTTTATAAACGTTTTAATTTATAGGTACCTCCTGTATTAAGACTTTTTGAATGCAGATGAGGCTGTTACGTTTGGGCTACATGCATGCAATGCCATTGCTCCGATGTGCTCTAGTTAATTCCAAAAATAACCTTATTTGCCAGCCCATTTGGTTAGTTACAAGTTACCTGTGTAATTATGCTTTGTATGGTATAACAACTTTGCCTTGCTTGTTAATACTTAATGCTTTCAATTAAATGCCTTTTCTGTCCATTACTACAAGAAAATGTGTGCAACATGCATTTTTCATTGGCTTATTTGCGTGGACCATACCTCTGCAGTGACAAAATAATTCTGCAGTGACAAAATAATTTATGCGTATAAATATGTCTACATATTTACATCAAAATATATCCGCACTAAATAATTTAATTACTAACACAATTAAATTATATGTATAAAATTATAAGTTTAATAGATAAAAAAATTATAATTAGATATAAAAACACAATTAACAATAACTTCATAATTATATATAAAAGACACAATTAACAATAACTTCAAATACTGGTCATTATTAATATTTTTAATATTACAATTGATCTAAATAAATAAAGAAAAGTATTTGTTACCTTATTTTTCTTCCAAAAAGCTATTTATTTGTTAAATTACAACAAAAATATATAAAAATTAAGTGATGAGACCGGTGTGTACTCCCTGAGAGCAGGGGCGGAGCTAAAAAAAAATAAATATAGAGGGCTATTTTTTTTTTTTATATAAAATAAAAGAATAGTAAGAATTATAGTATATTATACTCAACTTAATACTGAATTTTTTATTTCATATTATAATAGAAACATAGAGTTAAAGCTCAACAAATATAAAGTTAACATATTATAATTACCTTATAACAAAAATATAATAAGTTAATAATTATTAGTATTATTCATGAATAAAATAAATGCATTAATTAAAAAATCTAAACAAATAGAAAACTCAATTAAATACACTAAAATTTATAGTTGTTAAAACTAAAATAAACATATGAAAATATAAAAAGTAAAATATAATTTAGAATTTTAAGCTTAAAACTATATTTAAAAATATGTGTTTATAAATAATATAACACTGACCAATAATAATAAAAATAATAAATTTTTTATATAAAAAAATTTCAAATAAATTCTAAAAGATTATTAAAATAAAATGTCAAATAATATAATATTAGATAAAATTAAAATTTTGGTTGAAATAAAACATGATAAACATAAACTTAAAAATTTTAATATGAAGTTTATAATATACTTTTTTTTTATTTTATTTTTATACTGTTGAGTTTAAAGTTAAATACTAAAAAAAAATATTTGGATTATTACATTTAATAAAATTTTTCACATAATATATGACTACAATTTTATTTTTGTTACTAATAGTTACCAAATACATGAAAATATATATATATATATATATATAATCATTTTATTTACAATTTATATCATTTTTATCCACGTATTTGTTAAATATTGTTAATATATTTTAAAATATGTACATAAAATTATACATAATATATTATTATAAATAAAATATTTATTTAATATTAAAAATATACACATAATTAATTTTTTATAAAAAAAATTAATCCAAATTATATCCCATTTAACTCCCACTATCCTCCGCCCTCAGCCTGAGAGGTACTTTTGTTCTTTTACGATTAACAAGTTGAAGTTGGCATCTTAGCCCCAAAAAGAAAAAGAAAAATAATAAGAAGTTGGTAAAGTTTCAGCACAATTTGGTAAAAGAAAGGAATGTTCCATATTTCTTCAATTACAGTTTCAGATACATAATTAATTTAAAAAGTAAAGTTTATGAACTCTTAAAAATTATAACTAATAAAATAATATATTTAAATTTAATTTATATATTTTTATTATTATAAAAAAATTTAATTCAAATATTTTAAATTAAACGTCATTTAATTAAAGATCATTTAAATTAAATTTTTCTCATGTAAATTATATAATATTAATTTAATTTTATTTAATATTATTAAGTTATTATTTTATTTTTAATTTTAACTTTAAGGTTTTTTTTTTAATATATTTTTAATACACATTATAGAGTAAAAGTAAATGCACATAAACATAATATTGGGAAAGAAAAAAAATCATGTACAAAAATTTCACTTCACGCAAGTGTAACCGCATGTTTACTTATCAACAAAAATGACGTCGGGTGGGCCTAAAATTAACTTTAAAAACAATTTAAGAAGTAATCAAATCAATCGATCTCCATGTGATATATAAAAAAAGGAATTATTTTTTACCATAATTTAATATATATATATATATTAATTTAAATATTATAATATAAATAATATTTATTAATAATTAATTTAATATCTAATATATTAAAATATTGAAATATTAAACTTGATTTAAAAACCCTAATGAAACTCATTGGGGCCGCCAATAACGAAGGACAAAATAGTAAATAATTAACCTCGATTCTTCCTTTTTAAACGATATCCTTCTCTCACAAATTAAATCACAATCACCCCTTAAACCCTCACTCCCTTCCTCTGTTTCTCTCTTTCTCCGTCAAAAAAGTTCAACGATGATCTTGTTTAACACCCACCAGTACTCTACAGTAATTCTACGGACCTTTCTTCTGTTTCTCTCACTGCTATTTTATCTCTCCTCATCTTCCTCAATTCACGATCTTCTTAGGTCAAATGGTTTACCTCCAGGTCTCCTCCCAAAAGAGGTGAAGTCCTACACACTCTATGAAAATGGTCGCCTAGAAGTGTTCCTTGATGCCCCTTGCTACACGAAATTCGAGAACAGGGTTTTGTTTGACAAGGTCCTTAGTGCCAATCTCACCTATGGGAGTCTAAATGGAGTTGAGGGTCTGACTCAAGAAGAATTGTTTTTATGGTTGCCTGTGAAAGATATTATTGTTGATGACCCAAAATCAGGGCTTATATTGTTTGACATTGTAGTCGCTCATAAACAGCTTTCTTTATCACTCTTTGAAGTTCCCCCTAGTTGTAAGCCTCAAGGTAAAATAGTAAAACACAAAACACAATTGATTTTGCATTATTTTATTATTCTAACGCATCATCTGAAATACAATCACAAACTATAGTTTGCATTTTTCATCCTTTAACTTTATGATGCTCTGTTATATTTTTTTGTTAAAACTGCTTTGGAGTAGTATTCATTTTTCGGGTGTCAAATTTAAAATTCATAGTGGCCTAAAAAGTCCGGTTAACTCCTGTTTTTCTTTTTTATATTCATATATTTCAAAATTGAAACTTTTTCTTACGTTCTACAGTGCTTTTGTTAATGTCTTTTTTGACTATATGTAATATAATTTTAACCTCTGGCACAAGTGTATAAAAGTGGATTCAAGACTTAATTTGGCTATTTTTTTTCTTTCCTGTTATATATAATTTAATTAATATTAAATTTGCTTGTCTGGGTTTTGCTTTGCATGCTGAAGTCTGATCTGATTTTGCAGGTGTATTGAACAGTCATGTGAGAAACGAAAGAGGTTTTGAGGCGATCAGATAGGGTGGCATAGCCCATAGGAATTGTGATTTTTAATAAATCTAATTATATTTTTATTAGGTAGTTAGTGGTAAATGTGGTATGAAATCTTGAAATATATCGGATTATTTATTTTTATCTATGTAGAGTTCTAAATCTCTGGCATATTTTGAATGATCAAATCGTATAACTTTATTTCGGCAAATATATTATTTAATTTTATCAAACAGTTTCAAACTTGAGATCTTTAATTTGATTTTAACAAACATTTTCAAATCTTCATTTAGAGGTAATGTTTTATGCATATATTTAATTTGACAAGGCTTTCTTGATGTATAGGAAAATATTATTTGAGTTATTGTAACCGTAACAGCCAACCAGATATCTCACAAGTTATGATTCACAAACATATTATGATGTGAGATGTTTGAAATCCTTATTAACATCAAATTATTCATAATTGACATTTTGAATAAGATTTGAGTATTATTTAGTCAACTTCACCTTCTTAACACATGTTATTTTATACTCTTCTTGTTTATTAAAAATGAAAGTTTTGGTTACCAATTATAATATCAAATAAAAAGTAGCATGATTTTGCAATACATCTATAATTTAAAATTTATTTTTATTAAAAAATTTGAGAAACTAATTACAATATTAGTTATATTTCAGTATAGCAATATAAGATAAATTATTTAAAATTTTAATGCATTATATCTTCTTCTTTTTTTTAAATATTTATTTATATGCAATTTCATATTAACATTATTTCTAATTAATTCAAGTTTAAAAAATTTCTTATGATCAATGCCAAGAAATATCATACAAATAAAGAGATCTCAATACTTAGGCACCAGCTATTATGCATAACAAACCAATAAAAATTTATAATTATTGTTATTTTTATTTATTTATTTTTCTCTCTCTAAGAAGTCTTATGATTTTTGGGCTCAAAATAAAGAATTTTGAACATGAAAAACACAATGTCCATAAAATTAAGGATAGTTTAATATCTATCCTTAATTTTATGATAAATAATAGATAGTTTAATGTCCAAAAAATTCTTTTCTTAAAAATAAATAAATAAAAATGATAATAAATATTATTTTAAAAATTAAGAATATTTTTGTCTTAAAAAATTTAAAACGTGATTTAAACTTTATATATATATACTTTATATCAATATAATATAAAAGATATAGATAGAGAGATAGAGAGATTGATGGCTTGATGCTAATTAAATCATGTTTATCAAGAATGATAATAAGATTGATCAAAAAAAGAAAAAAAGAATGATATTTTTCACGGGAGTAGCTCGTTCTTTAAGCGAATAAGGCAATCGTCTTAAGCTTTTGATTGAATAGGTGCTCTAATTTTTTATAACGCATATTATATTTTTTAAAATAAATAATTTTATCTTGAATCATTTCCACAAACTCTAACAAATAATTATTAAAATAAAACTTAAGAAGATATATTGTATTTAATTCAATATTATTATAATGAATATATTGACACATAATTTTTTATTACTACAAAATAATACATGAGTTATTTATTTTGTATTTATAAATAGTTATTCTTTAGTAATATTATTATTAGAATAATATACATGTTATTAACTAATTGTAAGAAAAATGAACAATTGTTCACTCTTAATTTTATTATATAAAAAAACAAAAAATCTTATATTTCTTAAATCATTGAATGTATTTAAGTTTCTTAACAGTCTTTAATTTTTTTAATTAATTGAGATTATGCAAAACAATAACAAATAAGCATTGTAAAAATGTTGTTGTTATAAAACTAAAGAAAATAAGAAAAGAAAAATAAGAGAAAGCAAACAGTAGAAATAATTTTCATTTATTTTTATATAAATAATACATGCTAAATGTGCTATTTATAGAGTTTACAATATACTATATGAATTTTGAATCTAAAATATGATAGATATTAATTTTTTAATTATCTCTAATTAAATACAAATCTATGATACAATAGAGATAAATCTTCATTTGAAATAAATCTAACTATAAGATAATATATCATATTTAAGATTTGACATTCAAATTATAACACTCCCATGTACGTCAAATGTATTGAGAATATGGGACAAAACCATAAAAAAGAAAAAGAGTATAATGCGTATACAAATGTGCTCCCCCTAATGATGACAATTATTCAACATGAGATGTCCCTTTAATTGGCATATTTTAACATCACTATGGCAATCTTTTAAATATTGAAGTAAATGTAAGAACTTATATTTAGTGACCCTACTTATCGTCACTTGACTTTATATGTAGTACAATTTTATAGTTGTAGGCTAAATGTAGTTATTTTAATAATCATAGTACATTTAAATACTAATTTATAAGGTACATGTTATTTTATAAAATAATTTATTTTGTTAATCATTACAAAATTAGTTAGAAACATTGTAGTTATAAAACATACTGCACTAATGATAATAATTAATGTATCCAATTTATAATAAAACTCATCATTTTATTTTTCTGAAATATTTAACATTTATATATGCTCTAATAACTTTTATCAATGTTAATAAATATACTGAGCGTCAATTATCTCACTAAATAGTGCCAATTAATTATAAAATGAATAACAATATCAAATAATTTTTATATCATGCAACCAAATAGTAATTGAATATATAATATGCATATATTTTATCAATAAAAAGTAAATCAATATAAGTTTATCTCTATATAAGATAACTACTTATATTGCCATATTTTTTAAGAGCACATAAAATAATTAACATATTTTGTATCCATAACAAAGTCATGTAGTCATTCACATTATTTTAATAATACATACCTATAAATTATCATAACAATATATGGCATTTTAAGTTAATGCTTTTATAAGCCATAATTACTATTAATTTATTCAAATCAGTAACTATATATAAGTAATATTATATGATCATTAGTCACATTTTAAAGCCATTATATTCACAAGGGAGTAAAATTTTGTATCTCACAGCCTCATCATATTTTATATAAATTCATGTGTTTTTAACACATTTTACATTTCTAGGCACTTGAACAACTAGTCTTTATAAATATCTAACGAACATCTCAGGTGTTCATACTATATCTATTTTACGTTGTGTATAAGTGAATGAATATGTGTCTGAAATAATATTTTGTATTTAGCCAATACTTTTCTTTATCGACATTTAATAACTTTTAATATTATTAAAGATCATTATCATCTCTTGCTCATTAAAAAGATATATGAAAGAAAATATGTTATATAACATTAACATATTAATATTTTCTTTCTCCAGTCATTGAAATGATATCATTTTATATTAGGTACCTGAAATTCTATAGGAGTCAATAATTGTTATAATTTTTTTTAATATCATTTCTTAGAGTATTAACTCCTTTATTCCAACAAATGGTATTAGTTTTGCATCAATATAATTAGTAAACTTTAGATAAATTATAAATGTTTACTGCTATTTCATTTCATTGTACTATAAGGGCTTCAATAATTGCTCGAGCATTTTGCAACTAAACTTTTCACTATCTAAATGCATCGATAATATATAATACTCTATTATTGAGTATTTTTTTTTTTGAACATCATGTTTCATAAAATGGATGCATTTTAAGTAATTTCATGCCATTATTTTTTTTTCTCTCCCTTGATGGTGAATATTATTTACCAAAATTATATAATAATCTTGCTTACCCTTCAAAGGATTCAATATAAATGAAACTCAAAACACATATTTTTAAATTTATTAATAGGCCTATTTCAATGTATTGAGTAGGTGCAATTAAAGCAATTTTATTTTTCCACTAATATAAGTTGCAATTAAAAAAATAATAATAAATTTATGGTTTGAACTGAACACAAAATATATCATGTTCCATAATAAGGCTGACAATATTATTTTTATAATATACGATTTTTCAAAGGCATGAGATTCACTATCAACTTTTGTTAAATATAGTGAGTTCATTTTGTCTTAGCAACATGTAACACATATAGTTACTTAATAAATAAAAATTTGGACTCTGATCCCAAACTATTGTATACTAAACCAATTTTAATTATTCATGATAATTATTAAAATTTTTAATTATCAAAATTTATTTTTTATTTGTGATATAAATTGAAAGAAGCTTTCCAAATATTAACTTATAGTATGTATTTGTGTCATTATACTTTAACTAACATATGCATCATCCGTATAATTTTAATTATAAGATTGGTCTGTCAAAAGACTTTTCAAGTTAAGCTTCTATTTGTGACTTTATGTATTATATTTTGATTGTAGACTCGAATGTCACTATCGTTAAATATATTTAAAATATTAAAATTTTCCTCAACTTTGAGAAATTTGAGCACAATTATATATAATATAATTCATTATACTTTAGCTTTTTAAAGCCTTTTATTAGATTATACATGAAATTGTGCTAACTCATATATTATTCAACAATAATGAATATTGTTGTAGATACATAAGTATTCATCATTTAAATTGATAGACAATAGCTACAAGCCCACTTTATATTTCTTCATTCATCATTATCCATCAAAATCAAAAAGGGGGTATATATTGAATAATATTGATAAAAAAAATTATACATTAATTAATATTCTCTAATTTTGCTTTTGTGGAAGCTCATAATCCATTATAAAATTAGATTTCAAATACTTCATGATATAACAATTCCAAAATAAATTTTATTTATTTGTATGGGTTTTCAATAATATAATAAAATTGTAACTACACATTGACAATATTAACATCATAGCTTAAACCACGTACATGATCATTTATTTTCTTTAGTTTTATAAAACATTATTAGCATGATTGTTTATCCAAGATTTGTGATTTTATACATGTGAAATGACATTGGCCATAATATACCACAAACTTTTGTCATATCACAAAATTTACAAGTTTTTGAATCTTTTAATTCTTTATGATTAAACTCAAATTTTATCTTCATTAAAAATCTATCAAGATTTTTTTTATTTCTTGATTGTTTTAAATAGGTATCATAATCAATAATATTTATGATTTATTTTCCTTTTAAAATTTGTTAAGTTATTTAATTTATATATCAATATCTATACATATTCATAAGGTAATTGACTTTTAAAATTTGTTAAGTTGTTTGATTTATATATCAATATTTATATATATATATCATATTGTGGTATTATTTTTAATATTTTCATATATCACATCAGATTAGGAATTCATCAAAGTTGGGAAGCCAACAAACTCTGAAAAGTAATCTCATATATCATATCATGTTGGTAAGCTAATAAACTCTGAAAATGTCTCAAATTAAACTTTTTTATTTTATCATAGACTACAAATTATTAAAATTAAAATTTAATATTAATATGAAAATAAAAATTATCTAATAATAGATTTTTTTTTTGGGTTATATGCTGTCATGACCCCCTATTTATTAAAAATCTGATATGACCCCCTCCACTTGATTTTTTTACATATTATGACAAAAATGCCCTTAATAACCCCTCAGTTGGACAACTGTCCAACTCACCTCAACAGAGTTGGATATGTGTCCAACTGAAAACCAGAGGAGTATATTTTAGAGGACACATATGTCCACTCGCCGGAGCTCAGTTGGACGACTGTCCAACTGATGAAATTTTGACCGGCCGGCGACCCCACTCGCCGGAGCCGAGTTGGACACATGTCCAACTAGACTGCCCAGAATAACCCCTCAGTTGGACGTATGTCTAACTCACCTCAACATGTCCAACTGAAAACCAGAGGAGTATATTTTAGAGGACACATATGTCCACTCGCCGGAGCTCAGTTGGACGATTGTCCAACTGATGAAATTTTGACCGGCCGGTGACCCCACTCGCCGGAGCCGAGTTGGACACATGTCCAACTAGACTGCCCAGAATAACCCCTCAGTTGGACGTATGTCCAACTGAAAACCAGAGGAGTATATTTTAGAGGACACATATTTTAAAGAAGCAAAAGCCTAGATTAATCCCTTTTGTACTCACTGGTTTTGAATAACGACAAAACAGGAGGGAAAAAAAATAACACCCAACAGACTTTTGTGAAGTTATTACAAATTATTTCAAAGCTGAACCAATCAGGTTATGAATCAAGTTTTAATCCCTGAAAAGGAAATACCTAATGCTGAAAAATGATGCGAAGAGTCATTAGTCTCAGTTGCTACCTGAACGTTATTTTAATATTCTCTCACATCATCTCAACAACCAAGCAATTAACAATAACTATAATGAATGCTATATCTGAGGAGCAGAGACATGTCGCAAACGTTGACATGGTAATAAGAAGCACGGTTTGACGACAAAGCTTCGGAGAGGAGAGAGTGGCGTTCGGAGGGATCGAGTTGGAGAGAGGGAGATGAATCAGCGATACGAACGATCCACTTGCCGAGTTTGAGACGCCTGAGAACAACCGATCTTCCAATGAAGCCTCGTCCAACTGAATATGATATCTACAGTTTCTAAATTTTGATGAACCCATTCTTCTCATCTTTGCTGATTTAAGGCCAGGCCAGAAATGAAATGGAAGCCGCTGAAGCAGATATCTCTCGCTGGATTTGCTTCTATGCTTTTAGGGATTTCGCAGATAAAAACTGTGAAAAATAGGGATAAGGGTAAATGAGGTATTTTTTAAAAATGTGCTAGTGGGGGGCTAATCTAGATTAAAATTATTAATAGGGGGTTAAACTAGCCTATTTTTCATTTTTTTTTAGTTAAACTCAATGTTATGATTACCAATAAAATTTGAAACTAATTTATTATAAAATACTAAATATATTGTTTGTTATTAATAAATCTAATTTTTGTTTGTTATTCTCCGCTAAATATATTGCAATCATTTGATAATATTATATATAAATGTTTTGCAAATATATTTATGAATATAATAATAAATATATATTTAAGTTTATCAATATAAATATTTATTATTATTGTTTTAAAAAATTACAAATCTTGAATATTTTATATAAAATTGATAGATAGAAATGTCCTATGAATATCTATTAATATTTGTCTTTATTTTAAATTAATAATTTATTATTAATGAATGATATATGTAGCACGCATGTATGATAACTATATTAATTAAAAAAAAAGGTTGAAAATAACTTTTAAAATGTACTCCCTTAGTATCTTACTTAAATAATATTTATTTGGCATTAATACTAAATATATTGTTTGTTATTAATAAATCTAATTTTTGTAGTCTACGATAAAATAAGAAAGTTTAATTTGAGACATTTTCAGAGTTTGTTGGCTTTCTAACTTTATTGAATTCCTAATCTGATGTGATATATGAAAATGTTAAAAATAATACTACAATATAGATATATAAATATTGATATATAAATCAAACAATTTAACAAATTTTAAAAATCAATTACAATATGAATATGTATAGATATTGATATATAAATTAAACAACTTAACAAATTTTAAAAGGAAAATAAATCATAAATATTATTGATTATGATACCTAATTAAAATGATAAAAAAATAAAAAAAATCTTAATAGATTTTTAATGAAGATAAAATTTGAGTTTAATTATAAAGAATAAGAAGATTCAAGAACTTGTAAATTTTGTAATATGACATTATACTATAAAAAATTTGTGGTATGTTATGGTCAAGGTCATTTCACATGTATGAATAAACAATCGTACTGATAACATGTTATAAAACTAAAGAAAATAAGAGAAAAAAAAGTAGAGATTAAACCGCAGAAGTAATTATTATTTATTATTGTGTAAATAATACATTGCTAAAGGCCCTATTTATAGGGTTTACAATATACCATATGAATTTTAAATTTAAGATATGATAGATGTTAAATCTCTAATTATCTCTGATTAAACACATATCTATGATATAATAGAGATAAATCTTCATTTGAAATAAAACTAACTATAAGATAGATATAACATATTTAAGATTTGACATCCAAATTATAACAGTTGTCTTCTTCTTCTTTTTACGTTTTTTATAGGGATTTTTTTTTTCTTTTTCTTACGTTTCTCTTCTTATTTTTAAAGTTCAAAACTTATATTATTTATATATTTGTTTCATTCAGATTTCAAAAATAAATGTTTAGTCTTATAAACAATTTTAAACTTTTTATTTTATTACAAAGTTTTAAAACTCTCAATATTTTCTATTATTATCAAAATAAATTTAATTTCTTTTAAAATGAATACACACAAAAATTAACTTTTTTATATGTATTTATGAATTAACTTTTTATCATTTATTATATATTTGATAAAAAAAATATTTTAACATTATTAATCAATTCTTATCGATTAATAAAAATTTGATTTTAAAAAAATATTTAAATAAGATCTCATTTTAATGTTTTGCCTTTAGCAACGAATATCTTGAAACCACCTCGAACATTCATATGACGTAAGTACCCTCTTTAGCAAACTATAATGAAAGATCTATATTAAAATGAAAGATCTTGTGGCATTCATGGTTGAAAAAATAATTCCAAATATCCTCCAAATTTGAAAAAAATTGATTGAAATTGTTGGTAAATCGAAAATGGATTGAATTTGATAGAAAAAATTTCAAGATATTAGGTATTAGGTAAGAATGTGAAGGTGACTGGCTGTAAATGTTTATTATCTACTCCAATCCAACATCGACTATACATTGAATTTGTTGATTTTAATATTTTCCAATTGAGTTTGAGTAAAAAACATTGGCATATAATTTCCATTAAATCATTACCATAATACTTCTTAAAAAGATTATAATAGAAAGACGCTCTTATGTACTATTTATGGAATAAATAAGATGGAATTACATTTTTTTTTTACATGTACAAACTACAAAGTTATAGAATGAGTAAAAGTATTTTTTTTATGCTTAAAGATCCTTTGCTTATCAATGATATTGTAGCTCATAGCTGTTATATTTTAAATGGTTGATAATTTGCGTGATAAAAATTACTCTCTCAGCCAGTGATTTTTGATGTTTTTTTCAAAAACAAAATAAAGCTTATGAAAGGAAATAATTTAAAGCTAAAATCTGACTCTAAATCTTAATTTCGTGGAGAATAAAAATAACTTGATTCATCGAATGTATAAAAAGTGATTAAATTTAAAAGTTCATTTAAAATTAAGAAAGATATTTTCAACCTATCCACTATAAAAGCTCTATTTCGGTCTTCTTTTGAATCCTCTCATGCCCTAGAAGAAAACAGAGGGTTTTACTTCAAAAGCTAAAACCTCGGTTGAGTTGGGACATGGCACTAAGAGCAGCAGTGGCGGCCCCTCGTGCATTTAGGCGGCTATTCTCGACAACTTCTTCTTTCGTTCCTCCGCTGTTGCCAGATTCAGCTAACACTCGCGAGCAGGCTGAACCCAGCACCAACCTCTTCGTTTCAGGCACGTCCCTCTCTCTCTCTCTCTCTCCACGCGCAATACGTTTCATATTTATCATTTTAATCTTATTTGTGCTTTCTGGGTGTGAAAAGTGCTGAAAATCAATACAAAGGGTTCGTTTTTATTGTGCTTTTAAAAAAGAATCCGATAGAATCCTCATTGATGTATTTAGTCTGATTCTGTTTTAGCTAGGTGTATTTTCAAGATGGTACTTCTAATTGGAGGTTCATAACGATTTCAGCAATTTGTTATTTTCTTCTTGTCTTAGATGGCTAAGCAGTTTATGACCCTTTTTTTTTTTTTGGGGTTATTTGATTTCTGGGTAAACTCACTATTCAGATTGTTAATATATTCACAATCCATATGTGAAACAAAATACCCTCGTAACACACAAAACTAAAGTAAAAAGTAACAAGCTTTAAGACCATGTGGAATAACTACAAAATTATGTGGAATATTTATAAGGCCATGTAGATTATTGGGTGTTAATCTATGAACCATGCTTATTAAATGAATTTTAGACTATGAAACTCACCTAAATTTTGAAATACTTGCAAAATGGAGCTGGTGTAGGCGATTTCCATTCATTATTTCTCTTTTATCATATGCTGGTTTCAAAAGCAGTGATGCTGCTAGTTCAGTTGATTACACATGCTGGTGAAAAAAGTTGTTTATTGAATGCTATTTATGCTCTATTCGTTTGTGTTTTGTATTTGTTGCTCTACTAGTTTTCTTTTGGTGAATAGCATGTTAAATATTGTATAAGATTTTGTTGTCATAGTGAAATATTATACATCTTGTAGTCATCAAATGCTTTATTGTTTTTATGATAAAACTTTGTTCTATATTTCGTTTTGAACTTTCTATCATGACTTTTTATAATGTCTTCTCTGAACGTCTCTTAGTAACTCTATCAATTGCATTTCTTTCAGGGCTTAGTAAACGTACTACAACAGATGGACTACGGGAAGCCTTTTCTAAGTTTGGAATAGTAGATAATGGTGTGCTTCTTCTCAAAATTGTTCTTTGCTTCATTTAATTTCTTGAATTACTAACTCTGTGTTTATGTTGTTTATAGCTAGGGTAGTGACTGATCGTGTATCGGGCTACTCAAAGGGTTTTGGTTTTGTAAACTATGCTACCCTAGAAGATGCTGCAAAGGGTATAGAAGGCATGGATGGCAAGGTGAGTCCAGCTAATTTCTGTGTAGACTTTAATTTGTCAAAGGCCAATGGCTTACATTTGTGTAAGTATGCTTGATATCCACTTCTTTTTTTCATATCAACTTGACTATTTATAGCCTACAGGAACAGTGCAATGAGCCCTCACATTCCCAATGTGCTCCTCATTTTTCTTGTGTTGGTATTTTGTGGATTATAAATTAGGATATCGCATTTGCTAGAGATGTTTAACAGTTTTTTTTCCTGTTAATAGGTGAAATTGAGTAAAAATTATGTTGCTTTTGTTTTTAGCTAAATGATTCCATTTAAGTGTCACGATTCAAGCGTATACACGACTTGCTTGACTCTTTAACTTTGCATGATGTTCACTTCAATGATGACGGCTCCTTTTTCTTAAACTTAAATGACGATTTTTTTATTATAAAATTTGAACTGATTATCTAGAGCTGAGATTTTCTTATGTTTATGGTCTGTAGTTTTTGGATGGTTGGGTTATATTTGCCGAGTATGCAAGACCCAGACCACTACCTGGAACAGGAAGCCCCATGAACAATACGAATTATTCTTATGGAAACAACATTTCTCCTCCATATGGCCGTCAGTGATTCAAGTATTTCAAGGAATATCTCTTAATTTAATTGCTTTGTACCACTTACTATTGTTTATCAACCTTGGTTCACGAAGACTTCTGTGATGGGTTAGTCGGTCTTCACGAGCTGCCTGGTTGCAGAATCAATGAGCACATTTTATGCAACAATTTATATATATGTTTGCGTATGTTTTAAAGTTGGACATGGTGGGTTATTTTGATATGATGTTTTATGTATTTTGTGTTTTCTATTGGCCGCAACTGTTTATTTCTGTGATATGACAGATGAACTACACTAATTTTTATCTAGAGTCGGGTAGTACTTATTGTGTTCAACTCGGACGATGGGTGAGAAGTTTAATGCATGCCTCAGTGTATTATTAGGTGGAGCATGTTCCATTTACTAAATCAAAATTTACAGATATATTAGGAATTTTTTTTATACAATTTAATTCACAAGACTCGAATGCCATGCCAAATTCATTATTAATTTTCAGAATAGTTATCTAAGTAGAAAATTAATTGATTTACCGTATTCTAGTTTTTTCGAAGTAGAATGCATATGTGTAAGGATTCCGATGTTGTGTCCTAAATTTGGATTTTGGGTTGATATTTAGACGGAAAAATAATAAAAATAATACCCCTCAAAATTTATAACAAAAATTGTATTATTTGTATTTAAATTTATATTTTTATAATTAAAAAAATGATTGATATATTATTTTTTTTATTTAATTTAGACTCGTTTAATGTTGAACGTTCAATATTATACGTTTAATGTTATTAAGATGTTAGTTTTATTATTATAAATTTTAAGAGTTATTTTTGATATTTTAACTGTTTAGTTTTATGATTTAAGTGAATAAATTTAGTCTAATAATTTTTATTAAAAATGTTTTAATAGGTCTAAATTTGTACAGTTTTGTCAAATATTTCATTTAATAGCTTTTGGATTGGCACATGACTTATGGTTGCAATTGTTTGGAATTATTATGAATTTAAATAAAAAAGAAAGAGAAAAAAGTTTAAAAGTTTACACTCTCAAATGTTAGTCTCATATTACATTTTTTAAGTAGTGTTTATATACAAAAGGATTTTTAATTAGGATTGGGCTCCAAGATGTACCCACTTTTATAAAATGTGAGATAATATAGGTAATTGTGGATTCACACGCCCGCGTTGCTGCAGACGTCGAGCGCGAGTGTATGTGTAAGGTGAGGTTACATTTTATTTTTTAGAAAAATTTTATTTATTAAAATTATTTTTTCTAACAGTCAGAAACTTCGTTCTTATCTAAATAGAGTTAGTCACTTGCGTTCCAGATCGAGTCTTACAAAACGTCTTTTTGACCATTTCCTTGTGAATGTTCTCTGTTCTCTTGACCGTTACTTTGTGAACATTGCACGTTCTCATCTACTGGTTCCATTTTTTGTGACAGTCAACTGCAATCTTTAGTTATAAATAGAGCCCTTGTGCTCACAATTCAATACACCATCAGTTCTTATCTCTCTTTCAATTTCTTAGCTCTCTTCCCTTTGCTCTTAATAGCGAGTAGTACAAAAACCCAAAAAATTACCGAAATACAAAAACCTAGAAAAATATAGAAACACATGAACTCAGAAATATTTTTCAGAATACAAAATTATTATTATTTTAGTTCTGGACTGTTTTATCTTAAGGACGAAGAGATTGTATTTACTTGCATAATTTTGCACAGAGTTGTAAAATGTCTTTAAAAAAACAACTTAATATGCGACTCAACACGAACAAAATATTTTAATTTATTAGTAATTTTATTTCTATCTATTATATTTTAATGGATATAATTGGGTTTATAAAAACATATTCCCTCAAACGTAATTAACCCATTTTAATTTTCTTTAATTACCAACATGTTCTTTAAAGTACTTTGTGCACTTTGTCAAATATTCTCATAATAATATTATTTTCCCCTGTACTTCAACTTTTGAGGGGTCTCAAAACCCGCTTGCACGTTCCCAATCTTAAATTTGTTGCTGACTGAAAAATTTGAAGTTTTCCTTGAATTTGAATTTCCTAACACCTTTCAATAAACTTAACCCTCTCTATCAATTCCAAATCAGATGGGCTGGAGTAAGGTATTCCAAGCATAACTACACATCATCCCATTCCATCACTCAAGTAGTGCATAAGAGCAAAATTTTCTTTTTTCCTAATTCGTTCCTAAATGGGTTAATTAAAATTGAGGAAATATTAAAGGGTTTTGTGCTGGGCACCTGGTCAATCAAAATTGAAAAATTTGGACTTAAAAGGATCATTTTTAAAAATTAATATATCAATTACAGAGGTGTGCTCTCTAATTATTTTGATAAATTTACCATTACATATCCTAACAAACAACTAACATCTCATGATGATGTGGAAAAATTGAAAAGGTTGAATACAAAGTAGATTTGGCCTAGCGAGCGGTTTATAACAACTTAATTTATAAATGAATTGTAAATAAACCAACCTCTCAAAACTCAATAAATCCCTAATTATTTATTTATATATTAACTTGAATCTGATTTTCAGATCTCTTTTCTTAATAATAATAATATACAACAATTAAAGCCATCATTATGAAGTGTTTCTTAGAATTGGTTTCGTGCTGTGGCCAACCATCCAAATCACGATCTTCCGTTCCACCTTCGCCATCACAACTATTCTCCGACGAGACAACATTTATGGTGACCTCGCCGTCCACTCTACAACGCCGAAGGAAGAATCGCCATGCTAGCTCTGTTTCAGGGGTTGAGTGGACACCGTCGCTAATCTCAATCTCGGAGCACGACTTCGTAGTTGAGAAACGCCACCAATACGAAGCCACCGCCGGACAATCAGGTCGATTCGTTAAGCGAAAGAGTGGTCCCCGCGATCTTGTGCGATCTATTGATAGCGACGATTTCGGGTGGGTGGCTTAATTTCTGTTTCTTTTTCGTCATGTTTGTTTTAATTTACAATGTGTCAATGTCGTGGATTACTGTGAATTAATTATATAAATTTGTTTCAGGCGAGTTAATACGATGCCGGTGGGGATTACGGCGTTCACTCCAACTCCATTCATGTTCTGATGGGATTGAAATTGCAATGTGTGGATCGACAGTGGTGGATCTAGGATTAATACCCAGCAAGGCATCATTAACGCACTAAAAAATAGTATTAAATATTTTTAATTAAAAAAAGAAGATATTATATATATATTAAATATTTTTTAATTAATATTTATTTATAAATACGTGTAAATGATTGAATTTATAATAAATTATTAAATATTAAAAATTTTAAATTTTAAATTTTAAATTTTAAATTTTAAATTTTGCGCATATAATTTATTTATAATTTTATAAATATTATATATAATTTCTTCTCACATATATCACTGTCAATTATATGCTTGTGATAGTAAGTAAAAGGCAGGCTCATTTTCTGTTTTAATTTGTATGTTTTTTTTTTCGATTGATAAGTAATGTAAATAAAAAAAGTTATTGTCTCCGTCGAAATTTAAATATTTACCATCTAAATTAAAAAATAAAGGTAATTTATACATACTAAATCCTTATCGTCCCTCAAAATCTCTAATATACAGTGCCATTGTAATATCACATATGTTCAAATATTTTATTTAAGGGCAGGCAATTTTGCAAGTCCTCTTCTTCTTGAAAATAAACTACTTTAATCCTTTTTTATATTTTAGATCATATTAATTTTTTTTTTTTACTTTACTTTTTGAAAAAAAAGTACATTATTAAGGTAAAATTGAATGTTCCGTTAAATAATGAACGATTTGATCACACTTTTTTTTTTTTTTTTTTTGATTTAAAGAGTGAAGCATTAATATAACAATATCAATACGAGTTCTCCAAAGGAGTTACATCAGAATTTAAAACATCAAATAAAAAAGGGGAAAAATCAGAGAAACAATTCATTCCCACATTTAGATCCAACGCATAAGCTGCAGCTCTATGTGCTGCAGTATTAATTGTTCTTGGACAAAAAAGGAATATAAAATTCCTATCTTGTTTCAATCTCCAAATCTCCTGTACCAACACACCTTCAGGAGCCAAACAAGTCCCCTTTTTGTTAATCAAACTAATTGCTTGTAGGCAATCAGATTCAAAATACACATTCATCCAGTTTCCTTGTAGAGCAAATTTGCAAGCCATAAGTAAGGCATGAAGTTCAGCACATAAAGGAGAAAACATACCTTTGAAAGGTTGTAGGGCAGCTCCAATCAACTTACTAGAACAATTTCTTGCAATCACACCGAGGCCTACTTTATACCTCTCCTTCCGTAATGCAGCATCAGTATTTAACTTGACCCAACCTTCATTAGGCTTTTCCCAACTCTTGGTTAGAGTAGTAGAGTGTCTCAACTTGGCACATAAGAATCCATGATCAGTTAAGGATTGAGCTTTATTGAAATCTTCAGTTAGCATATTAGCCCAATTCAAAAGCCCATCAGTTGACCTTCCGACTTTACCATGAATTATTTCATTACGGTTATGCCAAATAGTCCAAGCTAAGTAGCAGAAATGACTGGCTTCTTCAAACGAAAATGTTGACCTCATATTATTCCAAATATCAACAAAGCAAAGAGTAGAAGACATACCTTCATGAAAGTTATGAAAGATTGATAGTTGCCACACCTTTTTAGCAATCGCACAGCTCCAAATGGCATGCGTGACATCTTCAAAGCTTCCATTGCATAGTTCACACCAAGGGAAACTTTTAATCTTCTTTTTACAAAGTTGGGCATTAACTGGCAAAATTCCATTGCAAACTTTCCATATGAAAATCTTCACTTTATTTGAGACATTAAGACACCATATGTTCTTCCACCAAGTCTGTGCACCCATGTTGCTACAACCAGTGGTCAATTCATTTTGAGCCAAAAAATTTCTTCTCTCCTCAGCTAGCCAATAAGCACTCCTAACCGAAAAAATGCCATTTTCAGATCTTCCCCAAATAATCCTATCCTCATGATTAGTAGTGATTAGGGGAATCTTCATAATTGCTTGAACATCACTTTCTAAGAAACTTTCCCTGATTAGACGATCATTCCACAAACCTGCATCAGCAATGAGTTCTGAAACAAAAGTATTTTCAGGAAGCACCCTAGGAGATAAGACTTTATATTGTGATGAATAAGGCAACCACGGATCTTTGTAGACACGCACCATCTTCCCATTACCTATCCTCCATTTTATACCCGTTTCGCAAACTTCCCGACCCCAAATTATACTTCTCCAAAGAAATGATGAGAAAGAAGGCACAGAAGCATTGAAGATATTGCTAGTTGGAAAATACTTACCTCGCAGGACACGGGCTACTAAGCTATCACCACTTTGTAAGAGCCTCCAACAAAGCTTTGAGACAAGAGCTTGATTAAAGGAAGAAAGGAACCTAAAACCAATCCCGCCTAAAGCCTTTGGCTTACAAAGTTTCTCCCAAGACATCCAATGGATGGATTTCTTATCCAAGTCATATCCCCACCAAAAATTTGCCATTAAGCTCTGTAACTCCGAACAAAGACTTGTTGGCAATTTAAAACAGCTCATAGAGTAAGTGGGGATAGCTTGTATCACAGACTTAATCAAAATTTCCTTACCAGCCACAGACAAAAATTTTTCTTTCCAACTCTTCAATTTTCTCCACACCCTATCCTTTATTTCCCCAAACAGTCTTCTTTTATTTCTTCCAGTCATAGCGGGCAGTCCTAAGTAGCGTTCATGGCAATTAACAAACGGAATACCTAAAGTATCCAGTGCTACTTTTTTATCTTCCTCAGAGCTATTAGGACTAAAGCACATAGCAGATTTCCTCAAATTAACTTTTTGGCCAGAAGCACTCTCATAATTATCCAAGATTTCCTTAAGCCTCTTACAAGATTCTTCATTTGCCTCCATAAACACAAAGCTGTCATCTGCAAAAAATAAATGAGATACCCTTGGGCTAGCTCGTGCAACAGCAATTCCCTTGATATGATTATTAATTTCTGATTTTCTGATTAAGCTTGAAAGTCCCTCTGCACATAAAATAAAAAGATAAGGAGAAAGGGGATCACCTTGCCTCAAACCTCTAGTAGGCCTAAAACTCTTCAAATTTTCACCATTTACCGACAACGAGTATGAGACTGAGGTTACACAATTCATAATTAATTCCACCCATTGTCCAGAGAAGCCCAATTTGAGTAGCATGAAATTCAAGAAGCTCCACTCCATCCTATCATATGCCTTCATCATATCTAATTTAATAGCAGCCCTTGCCTTTTTTCCTTTCAGAGACCTCTTTAAAGCATGTAATGTTTCAAAGGCCACCATTGAGTTATCAGAAATTAGTCTACCTGGTACAAAAGCACTCTGACACTCAGAAATTATGTCTGGAAGGATGGACTTCATTCTATTAGTTAGGCATTTTGCTATGATTTTGTAAATTACATTGCAAAGGCTAATAGGCCTGAAATCAATAACTCTTTTTGGCTCGTTACTCTTTGGGAGTAAAGATATAACGGTGTTATTGTGCTCCCACAGACTGTCATTATGATTAAGTATCCTTAAGCAAAAATATGTCACATCATCACCAATAATCTCCCAATATTTCTGATAGAACAGAGCTGGCAACCCATCAGGACCAGGTGCCTTAACAGGATGCATTTGCTTAATACTCACTTCAATGTCCTGCCTAGTAAAAGGCCTAGTCAACGATTTATTCATCTCAAGAGTTACCCTTGATTCCAGACAATCATTAAAACATGCAAAATTACCTGACCCTTCGCAGGAGAACAGTTTTCCAAAAAAATTCTGAAAAAGTGTTTGTATCCCTTCTGTTGACTCAATCCACACATCATTATCATCCATCAAACCCATCACTTTATTTCGTTTAAAACGTTGATTGGCTTTCTCATGAAAATACCTTGAATTTTTATCTCCAGAATGAAGCCAGAGTTGTCTAGATCTTTGCCTCCACATAATTTCATCATATTCGAGCAAAGAATTAATTTCTTTTTCAACGACAAACATTTTTTCTGGGTTAAACAAAACCGTCTCTGTTTGAAGGGATCTTTCTAGTGTAGTTAACCTTTTTTGGACATGTCCCACAGTGTTCCAGTTCCAATTTGTGAGAGCCAAGCTCTGCAGCAACGATGGATATAATTGGGTTTATAAAAACATATTTCCTCAAACGTAATTAACCCATTTTAATTTTCTTTAATTACCAACATGTTCTTTAAAGTACTTTGTGCACTTTGTCAAATATTCTCATAATAATATTATTTTCCCCTTACTTCAACTTTTGAGGGGTCTCAAAACTAGGGGTGGCAATTCGTGCAGGCTGGACCAGTTCGTGCTAGCCCGAACAAACCCAGCCCGAAAACACGTGGTCCGAACACGGCCCGAATTTTATTTGGGTTGATATACTGGGCCCGAACACGAATTGATAATTTTCGGGCTAGCTCGATTTGGCTCGATATAATTTTATTAATTTAATTTTAATTTTAGTATAAAATGGAACCAACCATTGGTACACTCCCCCTACCTTCCAAAGCTGTGCTTGTGCACAATAAATAAATCTAGTATTTCAATAAATTGATCATATATAAATTTCATACTTACTTTGCTTTATACAAATCGTTGATTCTAGAACCAAAGTTGCAAACTTGCAATTTGATAAGTCTCAATCTCATTCTGGGTTTTGCTGCTCGAGTTTTCTTTTGCATTTCTATATTTGGAGATTGGGAGCATACTTGATTGGACTTAAAGATTCAACATTGAATCTCCACAGACTTCTTTGTGCATTTCTTAAAAACAGAACAAAGCAAAAATAGAGTAGAGTTATCTTAAAAGTTAGTGAAAACCCAAAAAAGAAAAAAAGAAATAATAGTTAAATTGGAAGTTTTCTTGCTTGTATATATCATAAAATAAAAACTAATGCCCAAATTTTATATCTTGGGGTCTCAAAAATCTCAACCCTTTTTTGATATCTTTTTTCCTGGTTCAAGCCCAAAAAATACATACCCAAGGGTATTCGGGTTATGTTATTTTCCATGAGAAAAAAATAAAGAAAAATATAAGCAATCAAATAGTAACTTGTTCAAGCATCATTTAGGAAATTAAAGATGACGACTTTGAAGAAAACAAAGCATGAATAAAAGATTAGTTATCAGAATCTGGAAATGCAAAATAGGACATATATACAAAAGAATCAAAAGTAACTGTAGAAGGTAAGAACTAAAAAGATTATATTGCCAATCGTAGAGGAAGGATCTTGAGCAGAGTTGGAGATGAAGCTGAGAAGGATACCGTAACTCTGCTCTGCTTGTCGCCTTGTTGTAGAAGAGGAAAGGAAAAATCTGAAAAATGGCAAAATGCGTGATTTTCTATTTAACTTATTAACCTTATCTCTCTCTCTTTTAATTCTTTGTTCGGGTTTATCGGGCTGACCCGAACACAGTCCGAACCCGGACCGAATTATTTCGTGTTATTTGGGCCAACCCATTTTGACCCAAATTTAAATCGTTCGTGTTCGTTTCGTGTTTTTTCGGTTCGTTTCGTTTCGTTTATTCGGGTTTCGACACGAATTGCCACCCCTACTCAAAACCCGCTTGCACGTTCCCAATCTTAAATTTGTTGCTGACTGAAAAATTTGAAGTTTTCCTTGAATTTGAATTTCCTAACACCTTTCAATAAACTTAACCCTCTCTATCAATTCCAAATCAGATGGGCTGGAGTAAGGTATTCCAAGCATAACTACACATCATCCCATTCCATCACTCAAGTAGTGCACAAGAACAAAATTTTCTTTTTTCCTAATTCGTTCCTAAATGGGTTAATTAAAATTGGGGAAATATTAAAGGGTTTTGTGCTGGGCACCTGGTCAATCAAAATTGAAAAATTTGGACTTAAAAGGATCATTTTTAAAAATTAATATATCAATTACAGAGTCTCAATTACAAAGGTGTGCTCTCTAATTATTTTGATAAATTTACCATTACATATCCTAACAAACCACTAACATCTCATGATGATGTGGAAAAATTGAAAAGGTTGAATACAAAGTAGATTTGGCCTAGCGAGCGGTTTATAACAACTTAATTTATAAATGAATTGTAAATAAACCAACCTCTCAAAACTCAATAAATCCCTAATTATTTATTTATATATTAACTTGAATCTGATTTTCAGATCTCTTTTCTTAATAATAATAATATACAACAATTAACAATTAAAGCCATCATTATGAAGTGTTTCTTAGAATTGGTTTCGTGCTGTGGCCAACCATCCAAATCACGATCTTCCGTTCCACCTTCGCCATCACAACTATTCTCCGACGAGACAACATTTATGGTGACCTCGCCGTCCACTCTACAACGCCGAAGGAAGAATCGCCATGCTAGCTCTGTTTCAGGGGTTGAGTGGACACCGTCGCTAATCTCAATCTCGGAGCACGACTTCGTAGTTGAGAAACGCCACCAATACGAAGCCACCGCCGGACAATCAGGTCGATTCGTTAAGCGAAAGAGTGGTCCCCGCGATCTTGTGCGATCTATTGATAGCGACGATTTCGGGTGGGTGGCTTAATTTCTGTTTCTTTTTCGTCATGTTTGTTTTAATTTACAATGTGTCAATGTCGTGGATTACTGTGAATTAATTATATAAATTTGTTTCAGGCGAGTTAATACGATGCCGGTGGGGATTACGGCGTTCACTCCAACTCCATTCATGTTCTGATGGGATTGAAATTGCAACGTGTGGATCGACAGTGGTGGATCTAGGATTAATACCCAACAAGGCATCATTAACGCACTAAAAAAAAGTATTAAATATTTTTAATTAAAAAAAGAAGATATTATATATATATATTAAATATTTTTTAGTTAATATTTATTTATAAATACATGTAAATGATTGAATTTATAATAAATTATTAAATATTAAAAATTTTAAATTTTAAATTTTGAGCATATAATTTATTTATAATTTAATAAATATTATATATAATTTCTTCACACATATATCACTGTCAATTATATGTTTGTGATAGTAAGTAAAAGGCAGGCTCATTTTCTGTTTTAATTTGTATGTTTTTTTTTTCGATTGATAAGTAATGTAAATAAAAAAAGTTATTGTCTCCGTCGAAATTTAAATATTTACCATCTAAATTAAAAAATAAAGGTAATTTATACATACTAAATCCTTATCGTCCCTCAAAATCTCTAATATATAGTGCCATTGTAATATCACTTATGTTCAAATATTTTATTTAAGGGCAGGCAATTTTGCAAGTCCTCTTCTTCTTGAAAATAAACTACTTTAATCCTTTTTTATATTTTAGATCATATTAGTTTTTTTTTTACTTTACTTTTTGAAAAAAAAGTACATTATTAAGGTAAAATTGAATGTTCCGTTAAATAATGAACGATTTGATCACACATTGGTCACATATCAATTTATCCAAGGGTATTTTTTGACATTTTAACACTTCCTCCATTGAAAAATAGTGCAATGCTTCTCCCAACCATTCTCGATCCGCTTTACTTTAAAAATCAACATTTTATTGCACTGTTTCCTCCAAGAACGTATCTTTCACATTATTGGATGACAAAAATGATAACTCTAATTTATTAAAGTAAATATTATATTTTATTTTTTTAAACTTGCTTGATCATATGAAAAGAATTGTATATTATGCTCATTTGGACACCATTTATGAAATTTATGAAAATGGATGAATTCTTTGGTATTAATTCTGAAATTATCTTGCATTGCATTAAAAAGACTTATATTTTAAAGTTCATTCATGAGGTTTTTATGCGTGCCTTCACAGAGAATAAAAAGAGCAACATAGAAGCATTTACCAGCTTTGCCACAACGTTGCTGCAGCAACACACACTAAGAAAAAAATAACATTAAACTGCCAAATCAGCAATTGGGCTTGGGCTTGGGCTTGGGCTTCTTATTAAAATGATGATAAGGGCAGTTTATGACTCACATATTTAAGGGCAAACTTGAAAGTTAATACAAATATATAATCTTTTATCAATTAAACCTAGAAGAAACATATAAAGAAGATAAAAAGAGGACTTATTTGTACAGCAGAAAAAATGTAGCAAAGGCAACACGAAGGAAGCAGAAAAGAGACTAGAAAACATAGCAAAAACAACGACTTGATTGGGATCTGAAAAGAGACCAATTAAAGACTTGATTTACAAGGATAATCATTGAAAAAAGCAAGAGAGATTTAGAAATTTTTGTAATCCAATTGATTGAGATTTAATCAAAGGGAGTTTTATTGATTTATTCCTTCTTCTATTACTCTTTTATTGTTTTTTAAATTTTTATAACTCTATGGATTTAATTTTGAATATGAATGAATTGATATTTGATTTCATGAATATGATTAGCTAAATTTTAATTCAGTTAGGGTTGTAGATGTATAAGTAATTGTAGTCTTGTTCTTCAATTTTAAAAATTTGTGCTTTGCTTGACACAAGAGTGCTAGTTATTTAATATTTATTTTATTGATTAATTCCTATTGATTGCTTGATCACCAATGAATAGGATAGAAAATTGAGATTAATTTGAAAAAATTAGTTGAAGTTGGATGAAGCTTGAATATGTGTGTTTAATTTAAATATAAGGATAAGAATTAAAATTGCAATTAATATAGGAATATATAATTGTCTCACATAACCCAAATAAATTTGTGCATTAAATATTATTCTTAGACTCTGTTGTGCATAGGAATGTATTTTATTGAGCTTAGAAAATTATAAACATTGCAGATTCAGAAGAATCCTTTGTAATTTTTGCAATTCTAGTTACTGGTGCACTTTGCCACAACATTGCTACAACAACGCAGTCTATCTACATTTGAATCATAACTGATTTATCTACTTGAAATTCTTGCTACCCTTTCATTGAACTTTATTTCAGTATTTTTACTCTTGTCTTCATGTACTATTTATTTTATTTTATTTATTTTAATTTGATACACAAAAATACCAAATATTAATTTTAATAATTAATTTTTACAATACTTTTTAGTATTTCAATCTCTATGGGAATCATCTTTCTTATTATTATATTATTTGTTTGCGATACGTGCACTTGTGTATTATTTTATACACCTTTTTTAGCAACAAAAAGCATGTACAAAGAAGCCAAATGTATGAAATTATGGAAGATGGATGTGTTATTTAATTGATGTCACAAAACAACATCATTTAAGTTTAAATTGGATGACATTTTGGTTATTATGATATTGAGTAATATATGTTCTTGATCTTATCTTTTGCTTGAAGGACAATAAGTATTAGAGTGAAATATTTTATTTTCTCTATACTTTGTGAGTTAAGTTTGCTCTATATTTAGGGGTTAAGTTATATAAGCTACTTCTTATCAAGCCAATTTGCCTATATATATTACTATCCATAATATCATTCATGAGAAGGAAAAAAAAAAAAGCCACTATCATTGTGTAAGAGGAAAACAAAAAATTTATCTTTCTTGAATTAATAAAGTTACTATTTGATTGAAGTTAATTTGGATTATTTGAAGTCGTGATCTCTTATTTCACCTATGCTTTTAGTCATCATACAAGGTTAGAGATATTGTGTAATTTAGATTTTATTTATAAGTGATTATTTATTTATTTGGATATTGGTGTTTGTATCCTCAATTTGAATTTTGATAGTGAATTTTTTTCAATATGTCATTGTCAGTAGAGTAGACTTTTTACATTAAAAAATTGAATAACTTAAATTATTGTGTACTATTTATTTTTTTTATTATTTATTATTTTACTGTAATTTAAAATTAATTATTTATATAACTAAATTAAACCCAAATTTCGCTTTTATTAGCGCCAATCACGATGTAACAAAAGGCAACCATTAGTGTAATCTCTAAGCTTTGTGGTGTTTCTCAAACCTGGGATTAATGGGTTCTGAATGACTTCATGTAAAATGACGATAAAAATTCAGTAAAAAATTAAAGAACGTGGATAATCACTACATACCAAGAATCCCAACACAAAATATGAAGTTAGAGCCGAATTCAAACATAAAACTCTACCAAGTAACCCAATGGGTTGTAATTTTCATGCTTTTCTCAGAAAACAGACATCAAAGATAAAATATTTTACACTTCCAAAATGCTAAGAAATAAAAAAATTGAAAATTAGGATGCCTCAACTCAATTATTTCAAAACCAAACAACCTTTTCATATATTTGCATCACAAGATTTTCAACATCAATGAACATTATTCATATTCTAACCATAAATTATCTGAAAATTATAGGTATAGCTGAGGATATGAAGCAAAGAACTAGAAGCCTCCTCTTTGTTATAGTGGTTGTAGGAATTCATTCGATACTCTTATCTTCCTCGTCGCCACTTATTCATTAACGACACTAGATCAATCTCGTCTTCAATGAGGGAGCATTCGCCTTTGTCTAAATTTTTTTTGTTGACTTTTCTTGCCCTCGGTAAATACTACCAAAATATCCATGAACAAGATAAATATGGGTTGGTGCACGTGGCAAGATAACATTTTAACGAAACAGTAACGAAAGGACTTGTGGGGTAGTTTTTTCAAAAGAAAAAAACTAAAATTATTCAAAATTTAACAAAGGATTAAAATGTTCTTTCTTTTTTTGTCAAGGTATTTTTTTTTAATTTAATTTCCTTGCTAAAAACACCCTTCTATTTTCTGAACTCTGAGAGATCGAAGTAAGGTTCAAGAAGAGTGTAGAAAAAGTCTAGAATGCAACAAGAGAACAATGAACAAGAAAGCTCTGTAAATGAAATTATACTATTCATCATCGTCTTTCTGTGTCATGTATACATATATATATAAGCGTGTAACTGCTTATTTACAGAGTAACAGATTACTGTTACAACAAACTCCTTACTTCTCCTATAATTATAATACACGTGGACTGGTATATTAACTGACACTCCCCCTCAAACTTATGGTCTCGGAAGCACCATGAGTTTGGCTCTAAATTGTTGAAACTTCACACCTGCAAGAGGCTTAGTTAAAATGTCAGCTAATTGATCATTTGTGTGACAATACTCTACTGTTACAGTTTTGTTCAACACCAAATCACGTATAAAATGACAATCCAATTCAATATGTTTTGCTCTAGCATGCTGCACTGGATTCCTCGCCATATGTTGAGCACTTATATTGTCACACAGTAGCTTTGGTGGATGTCTAAACTTCATGCCCAACTCGCTGAGTAAATTTGTGATCCATACTACTTTTGCTGCACCTGTTGCTAAAGCTCTATACTCTGATTCAGCCGAGGATCTTGACACTACCTTCTGCTTGGTTGAGCTCCAAGATATTACGTTTCCTGCAAACAGCATGCAGTACCCACTTACAGATCTTCTGTCATCTGTGCAACCTGCCCAGTCCAAGTCTGTATATCCTACTAAATCCATATGAGTTGATTTATATAACATCAGTCCATGAGTATCAGACCCTTTCAAATAATGCAATACTCTCTTTGCTGCCTTCCAGTGTGAATCAGTTGGATTACTAAGAAACTGACATAGTCTTCCAACAGAAAAAGCAATCTCTGGCCTAGTAACCACGCAGTACTGTAAAGCTCCTACTAAACTGCGATACTCAGTTGGATCACTCAATGGATTCCCATCAGCCTTACTCAACACTCCCCCTGAGGCCATTGGAGTGAGAGCAGCTTTAGAATGCAGCAAACCAAATTTTGAAAGTAAACCAGCAACATACTTGGATTGTGACAAATGCAAACCAACCTTTGAATAAGTAACTTGTAAGCCCAAGAAAAAACTTAAAGAACCCATGTCTTTAAGAGCAAATTGTTGATGAAGTTGAGAGACAAATGACTGCAAATGGGTAGAGTTAGAACCGGTTAGTATAATGTCATCCACATAAACTAACACAAATATCACAGACCGATCACAGCGCTTTACAAACAAGCTATGATCACTGCGAGTACCAGTGAATCCCCAACTGAGTAAACACTTTTGCAATTTATGAAACCAAGCCCGTGGGGCTTGTTTAAGCCCATACAAGGCTTTGTGCAATTTGCAGACTTGATGAGGAAAACGCAAGTCAACAAAGCCCAAAGGCTGTCGCATATACACGGCTTCCTCTAGATCACCATTAAAGAATGCATTGTTTACATCCAATTGTCGAATACTCCACTGAAAACTCACAGCTAAAGTGAGGATGATTCTGACTGTTGTCATTTTAACCACTGGACTAAAAGTCTCAGCAAAATCAAGACTAGCTGTCTGTAAGAAACCTTGAGCCACAAGACGTGACTTGTATTTATCTAAGGTGCCATCAGCCTTCTCCTTAGTTTTGACCAACCATTTGCTACCTATAACCTTTGCTCCTAGTGGCAGATTAACCAAACTCCAAGTCCCATTTCTTAGAAGAGCAGCGTATTCTTCCTGCATTGCCTGTTGCCACTCAGGTACATCCTTAGCTTCATTGAAAGTAGAGGGAGCAAGCAAAAAAGGTTTATGGAAAGCTTGAAACACCTTAGGGAGAAAGACTCCAGCTTTACCCCTTGTTTGCATTTGATGAAAATTGTTAGAATCAGGTGGCTTATGAATGACTGGTATATGAGATTTGCTGGCACGTTTATGCTGACCTTTAATAACAGGAGCTTGGTCACCACTGGAAATTAACTCATCAATTTCAGCAGGAACAATTTCAGTTGGCTTAACCGTGACAGCCTCAACTGTAGATGGGCTGGCTAATGAAAGACCATTATGAGCAAAATCACCAGTATCATTTGACAAAGTAATATCATGAACTCCAAGAGAGTCATTAGGAATTGCAGGTATATCAGTATTTGAAACAGAAGGCACATCAGATGCAAGAGACGAAACTGGTACTGATGGAATTTGTTGAAACTAAGATGGTATATGAACTGATGCTAGAGGACTTGAAAAAAATTCCTGAGTAGCTTTCTTAGAACAAAAAGGAAATTTAGTTTCAACAAACACCACATTACGAGAAGTAATGATCCTTTGAGTTTTGACATCCAAGCATAAGTATCCTCAATGGTTAGGAGCATACCCAAGACATACACACACAGTGGAGCGAGCTTGCAATTTATTATGAACATAAGGTCTCTTACAGGGAAAAGGAAGACATCCAAACACTCTTAAGAATTGGTAATCAGGTTGAATGTGATATAGTAATGTATATGGAGAGGCAAATTTAAGAACCTTACTGGGTACTTGATGTGTTAAAATGTGTACTCGCAAGTGTACGAATCACTCGTAGTAAAGTGATAAGCAACTTCCAAGGTCGGTCTCTCAAGGAATTGCAGTGGTTCTAAATAACTAACTTTTTAATCTAAATAGAGTTCTAATGAAAATAAAAGACTAATTAAATAGAGTTCTAGTAAAACTAAAACTCTAAGTAACTAGAATTCTAATGCAAGTAAAACTGTAAAAAGGGTGTTTGTTTTTGTGACGAGAACAATAATACGCTACTCAAACGAAAACAAGATCGCAATTAAACAATCAATTCAGATATATTTGAAGATCAATGGAGGATGTATGGACGTTTAGCTTGGTTGACCATGCTTGCATCGAAAAGGTATGGTGAGATAACATGAACGTCCTATATAAACTAAACTACCGGCTTTCCTTTTAATTACGAGACTCCTTTTGGCGGGGGTAGGTCTCTTTATTGATTAACTAATTAATTGCCTTTGGCGGGGGTAAATCAAATAGTAATCAAATTATGCGCAAGGAAAACATGCCAATCAAATTAATGCTATGACTAAGTCACTAACTTGAATCTTTGATTAAGTGTTTCGGAATAGAGTTAAGGTGACGTTCCTCTAACTAAATTCTTAGGTTTTTCAATCTAACTACGAACATCAAATGGGCCCATGATTATTCATAATCAAACATTTAAACATGCTCTTAATCAAAAAGTAATTCGTTTATATTAAATCAATAAAACATACACCATACACAGTTCTAGCAAACATGGCAACACAAACTAAACATCCACAATAAAACTAGCCAGACATGTTCATATTAATATTCATAGACAAATAAAATACGAACATACACTCCAACGAAAGAAGAAGAAAAATAGAATTCTACAACACCAAAGAAAACCTAGATCTAAATACCGCTTATGGATCGGTTGACGTACTCCTCCGTAAACTTTATCTTCGATTGTCGACGGCTTCTTTGGATCCTTAGAATGGTTTCTCTTGCTTCGTTTTTGTGTAGCAAAACTCCCAAAGTTGATTGAATCTCTTGTTTGGTTGCAAAATTGTAAAGTGTAAGAGTTGTGTATCAATTCGAGTTCTGGTTGTAAAGGGGGTCTAAAGGGGGTATTTATAGATGTAAGGCATTCCTGATTGCAATAGGAATAGGCGCGCCGCGGCATGCATTTTCCCCGCCGCGGCACAACACAAAATTTGGAAAATATGCAAAAACCCGAGAGCTCCCCGCCGCGGCATACAATTCCCTCGCCGCGGCGCGCAATGCTTCTATGTTTTCAGGATCAAACCCGAGAGCCTCACGCCGCGGCATGCAATTCTCTCGCCGCGGCGCGCATTGGTTTCCTTCTTTTCACGTCCCCCCTTACATATGTGATGGCACATTATGTAAGGCTTACATATTTGTCTCGTTTAGCCCGTAACTCGTGATCCGAGCGCCGTAAGTGTTCCGTCTTCGCGTGTTTTCATCATTTGACTCATTTTGACGCTAAAAACACCTGAAATGCACTAAAATATACCCGTGACTCCGAATGGATAGATTTATGAAAATAATCGAAATAATAGTCATAATAAATCTATATATCAATCAATCAAGCACAATTAATCACGAAATATTAGTGCTTTTTGAGCACTCATCACAACCCCCAACCAGCTTCTTGCTAGTCTCTAGCAAGTGAAGCGACCTAAAATAAAATTAAAAACAAATGAAATAAACTAACCTAACCTAAATCACTTCCGTAGATTGTCACGGTTGCATTTAGCATATGCAACAAGCCTTTAAACCCCTAGGTGGCCCTAGTGGACGAGTTGTAGTCTCGTGAGGGTTTCCAGTGATGATACCCGCAAACATCGTATGACTCTCAAAACTAATAAAGACTCTAAACATACTTGAATCAATCCATGCATACGTCTCAAAAATTGTTAACAACAAATGACACACGAAATAGTTAAACATCACCTAAACTCAAAAACAGTCCAAACATCAAACTCATCATGGTAATCGAATTTTGAACAACCAATCAAACCACAAACCCGTTAGTTATACTATCTGACCGTGTCATGCATGATATTCATAGATTACATTTTAATGTCTCATAAATGTGCAAGTAAAATATGAAAGTGAATTTTTGCACTTATAAACTCCATATGCTCATTTTTCAAATTCATCTCCACTAATATAGAAACTAAACTACCTAGAATCAATAGGACTTCATTAAGCTTGTAAAGTTGTGGCTAGGTATGTGATAATGAAAGTACAAAAATGATGTTTTCATATGATAAGAGTACTTTTTATTTCACAAGCATATTTTCAACTTTTTTTCACCAAATGTTCTTTTCATCCTCCCTTAACTTCAAATGTCCTTTGGATCTTTTGCTTGATTTTCTTCTTTATTCTTGCTTATTATTTCGATCATCAAAATTTTTTTTTTTTTTTGATGAAGCAAGACAAATATAACATAATTGCTCATGAAAATCAAATATTACATCGAGTACTCTTATCACTAAGGGTAGTACAATGTATGTCAATGTTGAGTTCAAGGGTGTGCTATTGATAAAATATTTCGGGAAAGCATGAAAAGTTCAAACGGTCCAAAGATGGCCTAAATCATTTTCTAAGTGGCATTTGTTTCTATTATTTCGCTTCAACGTGTTTTCAAATGAGTTCTAGAGATTGTTGAGACTTAAAACATATCATGAACATGCATACATTCCACAAATCAGAATAGTTAAACTAACCATGCAAACTACCACAAGTACCACAAAATTCTCAAATTAGATGAATCCAACATTTATGTGCTTCGTTGCTTAGGTAAAAATCTAACATCTCCCATATGTCATCGTCATTACAATCATGTTAATATCATAGATTTCCGGATTGAATCAAGTAGACACGACACTAACTAAAAACAATTCAAGTGACAAAGTTAAAAATTAAAAATTGGTCATATTTCATGCTCATGGAATATTCTTCCCACCCCCAACCTACTTTCTGCATTGTCCTCAATGTGAAAAAAAAAAGAACAAAAGAAATTAAGAAAAAGTGTAAGAAGTTACCCCCCTTTCGTATGAAATTGTGTCGTTACTCGCTATGCTCCGGTTCACTGTTCCTCGCTTCTCTCATGAAGAATGTATGAACATATATTGAACCTCAAAGTGTATGCACACAATTCACATTCAAACCCAATTTTTAATTATAACTAAGGCAATTGAAGACACAAAAACATCAAACAAAGTTAAACAATCCAAAATAAAATAAAATAAAAAGAAATAAAAGAATGTAAAACTAAATAAAAACAAAATAAAGAAAAGAAAAGAAGTTAATACTACCGAATGTGGTGGGTTGCCTCCCACCAAGCGCTTTCTTTAACGTCTTAGCAAGACGTTGCTAATTCTTTTCTATCCACCATCATCAAAGATCTTGAAGTGTGTGATATCAATTTTCCGAGCTAATATGTCATTAAGCTTGTCCTTCCATCTCGGTAGTTGTTTTCCATGAAGCACAGCACACACTTTTTTGTGGAAGTGGTATAGAAAATAAATTGGGAATGTGCAAGTCTTAGGTGCCTTGTGTGGCATGGGAGGTGAAGATAATTCCTCCTTGTTCTCCACAGAATTTTGTAGAATTTGATATTCATCAGCTTGACATTCTTTGAGAATTGCTTGCTCTCCATCTGTATTTTCTACACAAAGTGGTAAATCATCAAAAGTTTCAGGAAAATAAATATTTTCAAAATTTTTACCACTTTGAAGGATTGTGTCATCCTTCACTTGCTCAATTTGAGTGGGCAACTCTTCTTGTTTTTGAATTTGTTCCGCTAATTGCCCAACTTGTATTTCTATTCGTTTCATTGATGCCTCCACAGACTCCATCCTTTCACTAGTAGATTGTATGAAAGCATTCAAGGTTTCCTCTAAGGTTGGCTTCCTAGGTTGATTAGAAACTCTACTTCCTTGTATGAAAGAATTCAAGCTCTCTTCGAAGGTGGCCCTAGATGGATATGTAGGAAAACTTGAGCTTTGCATTTGGTATTGTGCATAAGGTGGGTCATATGGTTGAAAATTAGAGCTTTGCATGTTGTATTGGGCATACGGTGGGTCATATGAATTTGAGCTTTGCATGTTGTATTGGGCATAAGGTGGGGTAAAGTTTGCTTGCCATGAAGAATTATGGTGATTTCCCCACTCAGGATTATAGGTACTGAAATAAGGATCATTCCAAGGTGGGTGACATCTCTCATTAAAATCAAAGTTTGGATTAGGGGATGCATAGTAATCACCTGCAAAAGTGCAAACATTAGCATAATGCCCATATAAACCACAAATGCTACATACCTCTATGTCTGTCATATCATGCAGCTCTTCATTTGTATTGGCTCTTGGATTTCAGTATCCAGCCTGATTAGGTGCATTTTAAAATTTGTTGATGTTGTTGATGAACGGTACCTTTCAAAAACTAACAAAAACAACAGAGAAATCAAAGCACCACAGATTAAGCAATTAAAAACACTATTTTTTTGATTTTTTTATTTTCTGATTTTTTTTTGAATTTTTTTTTTTGAATAAAATAAAAATAAAAATAAAATAAATAAATAAATAAAAGATAACAAATAAAACTTGATGTGTTAAAATGTGTACTCGCAAGTGTACGAATCACTCGTAGTAAAGTGACAAGCAACTTCCAAGGTCGGTCTCTCAAGGAATTGCAGTGGTTTTAAATAACTAACTTCTAACTTAAACAGAGTTCTAATGAAAACAAAACTCTAATTAAATAGAGTTCTAGTGAAACTAAAACTCTAAGTAACTAGAATCCTAACGCTAATAAAACTGTAAAAAGGTTGGTTGATTTCGGTAACGAGAACAATCATACGACAATTAAACTAAAACAATATCACAATCAAACAATCAATTCAAATCAAATATCAATAGAGGATGTATAGACGTTTAGCTTGGTTAACCATGTTTGCATCGAAAAGGTATGGTGAGATACATGAACGTCCTATATAAACAAAACTACCGGCTTTCCTTTTAGTTACGAAACTCCTTTTGGCGGGGGTAGGTCTCTTTGTTGATTAACTAATTAACTGCCTTTGGCGGGGGTAAATTAAATAGCAATCAAATTATGCGCAAGGAAAACATGCCAATCAAATTAATGCTATGACTAAGTCACTAACTTGAATCTTTGATTAAGTGTTTCGGAATAGAGTTAAGGTGACGTTCCTCTAACTAAATTCTTAGGTTTTTCAATCTAACTACGAACATCAAATGGGCCCATGATTATTCATAATCAAACATTTAAACATGCTCTTAATCAAAAAGTATTTTATTCATAAGTCAAAAAGATACACCATACACAATTCTAGCAAACATGGCAACACAAACTAAACATCCATAATTAAATTAGCCAGACATGTTCATATTATTATTCATAGACAAATAAAATATGATCATACACTTTAACAAATAAAGAAGATGAATTAATTCTATAACAACAAGGAAAACCTAAATCTAAATACCGCTTATGGATCGGTTGACGTACTCCTCCGTAAGCTTTATCTTTGATTGTCGTTAGCTTCCTTGAATCCTTAGAATATTGTCTCTCGCTTCGTTATAGTGTGGCAACGCTCTCAAAACTGATTGAATGTCGTGTTTGGGTCGCAAAATTGAGAAGAGGAAGAGTTGTGTATGAATTGGTCAAGTTGTTTCGAGTTGTCTGTAAGGGGGACTCTAAGGGGGGTTTTTATAGATGTAAGGGTTTACACGAATCCTATGTGCCATAGGAATAGGCGCGCCGCGGCATGCATTTTCCCCGCCGCGGCGCAACACAATTTCTGAAAAATATGCAAAAACCCGAGAGCTCCCCGCCGCGGCATGCAATTCTCCCGCCGCGGCGCGCGATGCTTCATTGTTTTCCAGAATTCAACCCGAGAGCCTCACGCCGCGGCATGCGATTCTTCCGCCGCGGCGCGCGATGATTTCCTTCTTTTCACGTCCCCCCTTACATATGTGATGGCACTATATGTAAGGCTTACATATTTTGTCTTGATTAGCCCGTAACTTGTGATCCGAGCGCCGTAGGTGTCCCGTCTTTGCGTGATTTCATCATTTGAATCATTTGACGCTAAAAACACCTGAAATGCACTAAAATATACCCGTGACTCCGAATGGATAGATTTATGAAAATAATCGAAATAATAGTCATAATAAATCTATATATCAATCAATCAAGCATAATTAATCACGAAATATTAGTGCTTTTCGAGCACTCATCACACAAAAACTTGATGTGTTAAAGTGTGTACTCGCAAGTGTACGAATCACTCGTAGTGAAGTGATAAGCAACTTCCAAGGTCGGTCTCTCAAGGAATTGCAGTGGTCTTAAATAACTAGCTTTTTAATCTAAATGGAGTTCTAATGAAAATAAAACACTAATTAAATAGAGTTCTAGTGAAACTAAAACTCTAAGTAACTAGAATCCTAATGCTAATAAAACTGTAAAAAGAGTTTGTTTGGTTTTGGTAACGGGAACAATTATACGAAAATCACACAAAATTGCAATCAAACAATCAATTCAATCAAATCAAATATCAATAGAGGATGTATGGACGTTTAGCTTGGTTAACCATGTTTGCATCGAAAAGGTATGGTGATATGCATGAACGTCCTATATGAATTAAACTACCGGCTTTCCTTTTAATTACGAAACTCCTTTTGGCCGGGGTAGGTTTCTTTGTTGATTAACTAATTAACCGCCTTTGGCCGGGGTAAATTAACTAGCTATCAAATTATGCGCAAGGAAATTATGCCAATCAAATTAATGCTATGACTAAGTCACTAACTTGAAGCTTTGATTAAGTGTTTCGGAATAGAGTTAAGGTGACGTTCCTATAACTAAAATCTCAGATTTTTCAGTCTAACTACGAACATCAAATTGGCCCATGATTATTCATAATCAAACATTTAAACATGCTCTTAATCAAAAAGTAATTCATTCATAAATCAATTAAATACACCATACACAATCCTAGCAAACATGGCAACACAAACTAAACATCCATAATGAAACTAGCCGCTCATGTTCATATTGTTATTCATAGACAAATAAAATACGATCATACACTTTAACAAATGGAGAAGATAAATTAATTCTATAACAACAATGAAAACCTAAATCTAAATACCGCTTATGGATCGGTTGACGTACTCCTCCGTAAGCTTTATCTTCGATCGTCGTTGGCTTCCTTGAATCCTTAGAATGGTATCTCTCGCTTCGTTATAGTGTGGCAACGCTCTCAAAGCTGATTGAATGTCGTGTTTGGCATCACATATGTAAGGGGGGACGTGAAAAGAAGGAAAGCATTGCGCGCCGCGGCGAGAGAATTGCATGCCGCGGCGTGAGGCTCTCGGGTTTGATCCTGAAAACATAGAAGCATTGCGCGCCGCGGCGAGGGAATTGTATGCCGCGGCGGGGAGCTCTCGGGTTTTTGCATATTTTCCAAATTTTGTGTTGCGCCGCGGCGGGAAAAATGCATGCCGCGGCGCGCCTATTCCTATTGCAATCAGGAATCCCTTACATCTATAAATACCCCCTTAGACCCCCTTTACAAACAGAACTCGAATTGATACACAACTCTTACACTTTACAATTTTGCAACCAAACAAGAGATTCAATCAACTTTGGGAGTTTTGCTACACAAAAACGAAGCAAGAGAAACCATTCTAAGGATCCAAAGAAGCCGTCGACAATCGAAGATAAAGTTTACGGAGGAGTACGTCAACCGATCCATAAGCGGTATTTAGATCTAGGTTTTCTTTGGTGTTGTAGAATTCTATTTTTCTTCTTCTTTCGTTGGAGTGTATGTTCGTATTTTATTTGTCTATGAATAATAATATGAACATGTCTGGCTAATTTAATTATGGATGTTTAGTTTGTGTTGCCATGTTTGCTAGAATTGTGTATGGTGTATCTTTTTGACTTATGAATAAAATACTTTTTGATTAAGAGCATGTTTAAATGATTATGAATAATCATGGGCCCATTTGGTGTTCGTAGTTAGACTGAAAAATCTGAGATTTTAGTTAGAGGAACGTCACCTTAACTCTTTTCCGAAACACTTAATCAAAGCTTCAAGTTAGTGACTTAGTCATAGCATTAATTTGATTGGCATAATTTCCTTGCGCATAATTTGATAGCTAGTTAATTTACCCCGGCCAAAGGCGGTTAATTAGTTAATCAACAAAGAAACCTACCCCGGCCAAAAGGAGTTTCGTAATTAAAAGGAAAGTCAGTAGTTTAATTCATATAGGACGTTCATGCATATCTCACCATACCTTTTCGATGCAAACATGGTTAACCAAGCTAAACGTCCACACATCCTCTATTGATATTTTATTGAATTGATTGTTTGATTGCGATCTTGTTTTCGTTTGAGTAGCGTATGATTGTTCTCGTCACAAAAACAAACACCCTTTTTACAGTTTTACTTGCATTAGAATTCTAGTTACTTAGAGTTTCAGTTTCACTAGAACTCTATTTAATTAGTCTTTTATTTTCATTAGAACTCTTTTTAGTTTAAAAGTTAGTTATTTAGAACCACTGCAATTCCTTGAGAGACCGACCTTGGAAGTTGCTTATCATACACAGTTCTAGCAAACATGGCAACACAAACTAAACATCCATAATAAAACTAGCCAGACATGTTCATATTAATATTCATAGACAAATAAAATACGAACATACACTCCAACGAAAGAAGAAGAAAAATAGAATTCTACAACACCAAAGAAAACCTAGATCTAAATACCGCTTATGGATCGGTTGACGTACTCCTCCGTAAACTTTATCTTCGATTGTCGACGGCTTCTTTGGATCCTTAGAATGGTTTCTCTTGCTTCGTTTTTGTGTAGCAAAACTCCCAAAGTTGATTGAATCTCTTGTTTGGTTGCAAAATTGTAAAGTGTAAGAGTTGTGTATCAATTCGAGTTCTCCTTGTAAAGGGGGTCTAAAGGGGGTATTTATAGATGTAAGGCATTCTGATTGCAATAGGAATAGGCGCGCCGCGGCATGCATTTTCCCCGCCGCGGCGCAACACAAAATTTGGAAAATATGCAAAAACCCGAGAGCTCCCCGCCGCGGCATACAATTCCCTCGCCGCGGCGCGCAATGCTTCTATGTTTTCAGGATCAAACCCGAGAGCCTCACGCCGCGGCATGCAATTCTCTCGCCGCGGCGCGCATTGGTTTCCTTCTTTTCACGTCCCCCCTTACATATGTGATGGCACATTATGTAAGGCTTACATATTTGTCTCGTTTAGCCCGTAACTCGTGATTCGAGCGCCGTAAGTGTTCCGTCTTCGCGTGTTTTCATCATTTGACTCATTTTGACGCTAAAAACACCTAAAATGCACTAAAATATACCCGTGACTCCGAATGGATAGATTTATGAAAATAATCGAAATAATAGTCATAATAAATCTATATATCAATCAATCAAGCACAATTAATCACGAAATATTAGTGCTTTTTGAGCACTCATCAGTACTCTATTCAGAGTGAAAACAGCACTTCGAAAGGCAAAAGGCCAATATTTGAGAGGCACTTCAGACTGTAACAGCATGCTCAAACCAGCATCAACCACTCGTCGGTGACGACACTCAACCATTCCATTTTGTGATGAGGAATGCGGACATGTCCATCTATAGTTAATACCTAAGTTCATTAACAGTTTAGCAAGAGGATGAAATTCGCCTGTGCCATCAGTTTGAACTTGTTTAATTTGCTTATTGAACTGACATAAAATCATTACTCGAAACTTCATGAAAATGGACATTACTTGATCACGTGTATTGAGAAAATATATCCACTAAAATCGTGTTGCATCATCCACTATTAACAAAAAATAGCACTCTCCATTAATGCCAATGTTAGGGGAAGGACCTCATACATCCATATATATCAAATCAAATGGCTCTACAGCAGAAATATGTTTAGACATATATGGTAATCTATGTGATTTAGCTAAAACACAAGATTTACATGTATCATTTATTACATGAGAAGTTTTTATTCCACTAGACTGTAATATTCTATTGACTATAGGCTTAGAAACATGAGCTAGTCTGTTGTGCCAGACAGAAACAGAAGCTAGAAGTGCACTCCTTAAGCCGTCAGCTTGTGGAAACATCTCTTTATTCCATAGTCTATACAATCCTCGATCAGCCAGTCCTTCAAGCAGAATTTTCCTCGTGTGTTTGTCCTTAATATAGAAACAATTCAAGTGAAGTTCCACAAATATGTCATTATCATAACACAATCTACTAATAGACAGTAGGTTACTTGTAACATTAGGAGCATGTAATATTTCTTTCAATCTCAATTTATGATCACCATGTGTAGACAGTTTTGAATTACCTACATGAGAAATTGAGAGTTGAGCACCATTACCTACTGTGATACCATCTGATCCTCCATAAGGAGATGCATTATTGACATTTGATAAATCTCCAATCACATGATGGCTGGCTCCACTGTCAAGAATCCAAGCTAAGTCACTTCTTGTAGATCCGTTGCTCTCAGATGAAGTAGCAACATAAGCAGAAGGTTGATTCCTTTCAAAAGTCTTTAGAGAACCACTTCCAATTAAGTTCTTTAAAGTATAACAAGTGGAGGCTACATGACCAATTTTATGACAGAATTGACATTGTGTTCCACGTCCATTTCCTCGTCCATTTCCATTTCCTTTTCCTTTTCCTCTACCTTGACCGCCATTACTGAAAGTTGAAGTGTTATTATTATTTGCAGGAAAGAAATTGACAGACTTACCTCCAAATGTTTTATTGCCTCTAAAATTTCCATTGACATTAACAAAATTTACTTGCATTATTTGATTATCATCAACCTTGCTTTGTTGTGCAAGTAGATTTTCAAATGAAAGAAGTTGACTCTTGATTTCTTCAATCATAAGATCATCAGCTTGGTTGTTAAGAGAACACACACGTGCGTTGTATTCTGGCCCAAGTCCACTAAGAATTAGCACGGTTAGATCACTTTCTTGAACATTATGTCCAGTTGCAGAGAGTTGATCTGCTAATCCTTTAATTTTGTCAAAGTATTCATCAATACTCAGATTGCCTTTCCGAGTAGTTTGAAGTTGAAGTTTTACTTCCATCACTTGTGACCTCGAGGTTGAGGCAAACATTTTCTCAAGTGATTTCCATTGATCATATGCAGTATTCTTCCCTACTATATGCACCAGCATTGATTGAGTTACAGAAGCAAAGATCCAGCTCTTTAAGGTTCCATTTATGCGACTCCATCTACTATGATCTGGATTCACAGTTTGTGTTCCAGTAATCATTCTTTCAGGTTCTAGTTGTACTTCATTGATGTGATCTTCAAGTCCATAGGCTGAGATCAAGCTTAACATCTGTTCACGCCATGTGAGATAGTTTCCTCGATCGAGCTTGATTGACAAAGCAATATTAACAGGTGGTGCTTGCAGTGTCAAACGTGAAAACTATTAATTAACAGAATTGTCTCCTGTTGCAGACGAGCTTCTCTCCATTGCTGTTGGCTCTGATACCATTCTGAACTCTGAGAGATCGAAGGAAGGTTCAAGAAGAGTGTAGAAAAAGTCTAGAATGCAACAAGAGAACAATGAACAAGAAAGCTCTGTAAATGAAATTATACTATTCATCATCGTCTTTCTGTTTCATGTATACATATATATATAAGCGTGTAACTGCTTATTTACAGAGTAACAGATTACTGTTACAACAAACTCCTTACTTCTCCTATAATTATAATACACGTGGACTGGTATATTAACTAACACTATTTAATATTTTTTTTTTTTTGAAAAATACCCATAAAGCAATTTGAGGTGAAGAAATCAAAGCAAAGATGGCCAAATAATACGTGTCCTTTAAAAAGGAGAATATAATAAGAGGTGGTAAGATCATAAAGAAGCCACTAAAATTGTAAGGCTTAGCAGATTCTATTCCTAAATATTTCAAATTTTTTGAGAGATCATGTGTCATAAATATGCAAAACTGATAGCAATGAATAAAAGTTAAAGAATAGGGGGAATAACTAAAAATTACATCATCAATCCTATAGCTAGCATATTTATGCATGAGAATAACTCAGAAAATTGAAATGCCCAATGGTTGCCTCCACACTTTTACAAACAAGGTGCTATATTTCTAAATCTACATCCGAGAATCTAGCCTGGTTTGAATGTTCATATTTTAAAAGTGATTTAAAAAAAAAGTAGTTTGAAGTAAAGTAACAGTTGAATATAATGAAATTAATTATATTTCAGTGTATTACAATGAATAATAATGCACATATATATACAGGCGCAAGGAATCTACTTTTAGGAAAAGAAAAACTATACAGCTAAGATTATTTCTTCAATTAGATGTATACAACTAATTAGTTGCATACAACTAATATATAGCTAACAACTCACATTAACACTCCCTTTCAAGTTGGCGCATAGATATTGACCATGTTCAACTTGCTTAGTGAGTCATAGAATGACTTCTTGGAAACTCATTTGGTAAGCATATCTGCAAGTTGCTCTTCAGTGGGAACAAAAAGAAAGCTAATAAGTTTGGCATCTAGCTTCTCTTTTATAAAGTGACGATCAACCTCTACATGCTTAGTGCGATCATGTTGTACTTGATTTTGTGATATATTAATGGCTGCTCGGTTATCGCAATACAATTGCATAGTACTTTCGAGCTTAAAACCCAAATCAAGTAACAGATTCCTCAGCCATAGTAGTTCATACACCCATGAGTCATACCTCTATACTCCGCCTCAGCACTAGATCGTGTCACAACTTTCTATTTCTTACTTTTCCACGTGACCAAATTACCTCTCATAAAGGTGAAGTAACCATTAGTTGATCTTCTGTCTATAACATTTTTAGCTCAATCTACATCAGTAAAGCCGTAAACTTTAAGAATGTTGTTGTGTTTAGAAAATATTACTCATCTTCCTGGAGCTAAATTCAAATACCTTAAAATTCTCAAAATAGCATTCATGTGGTTCTCACTTAGATTATGCATGAACTAACTCACCACACTTATTGCATATGCAACATCTGGTATAGTGTGAGCCAAATAAATTAAACGCCCAACCAATCTCTGATATCGAGCTCGATCAGTTGGTATCTGATCAGGATACTCTGCTAAATAATGGTTTTACTCAATAGGAGTGTCAATATGTTTGCAATCAAACATTCATGTCTCTGTTAGCAGATCAAGAATGTACTTCCTCTGACACAGATATATTCCTTCTCTCCCCTTGGCTACCTCAATTTCTAAGAAGTACTTTAGTTCACCTAAGTCCTTCATCTCGAATTTAGAGGCTAGTTGTCTCTGTAATTTATCCATCTCAACAGTATCATCGCCAGTGATTACCATATCATCAACATAAATGATTATGGCTGTTACCTTCCATTGTTGATGTTTAAGAAACAACGTATGGTCTAAATCACTCTGTTTGTAACCAACCTTCTGCATGAACTGTGAAAACTTCCCAAACCAGGCATGAGACGACTGTTTGAGACCATACAGAGGCTTCCTCAATTTGCATACAAAGTTACCAGTAGAAGTAGTTACATATCTAGGCGGGAGACTCATGTATACCTCCTCAGCTAACTCTCCATGAAGAAACGCATTCTTGACATCAAACTACCTAAGTGGCCAGTTTAAGCTAGCAGCAAATGAGAGTAAAACCCGAATAGTGTTCATTTTTGCAACTGGAGCAAAGGTCTCGTCATAGTCTATACCATATGTTTGAGTGAACCCTTTTGCTACAAGGCGTGCTTTATACTGATCCACAGATCCATCAGTATTATGTTTCACAGTAAACACCTAGCAACAACCTACTACCTTTTTGCCTTTTGGGGGAGGTACAAGTTGCCATGTATTGTTCTTCTATAACGCCTTCATCTCTTCCTCCATTGCATTCCTCCACTTTGGATCTCCCAATGCATCCTGTACTTTGTTGGGTACTGATACTGTAGATATTTGATTTACAAAAGATTCATATGGCTTAGATAATCTTTTAGTGGATATGTAGTTGGCTACTGGATACTTTGCTTTTGCATAAATATTGTGTTCATGTCTTTTGGCTGGTTGACCCCGAGTAGACCTACTTAGTAACACATACTATTCAACACTAAACTCAATGTTATTGATATCAGTGGGTGTACATACCTCAGATGAGTGACCTTTAATACCAAGAAGTTGTTGATCAAAGGTAAGGGTAGGATTGATGCCTGAGGGAACAATTGTGTCTTCATTTTCATTTGTAGTGATCGAAATTGGTGCCTGGATACATGAAGCATCTACTTCTTCGACTACTGGATTCAATTGATTGACAATCTCAAGTGGACCTGTTGAATTATCATTTGATTGTGGCGTTATTTCCCCCTCACAATGATACAACTCTTCAAAGTATGAATTCTTCCCCTGAAGAGCAGTATCAGGTGAGGAAAAATAGCTCATATCCTCAAAGAAAGTAACATCCATAGTGACATAGTACTTTTTGGTAGGTGGATGGTAGCACTTGTACCCTTTCTGATAACCTCCATAACCAACAAACACACATTTAATTGCACAAGCATCTAATTTAGACTTTGATTTTTGGGAACATGGACAAAGGCAACACAACCAAAAACATGAGCAGGAAGATTATGAAATGATGGCAAGGATACATAAGATGAGAGGACCTCAAATGGGATTTGTCCGTGAAGGACACTAGATGGGAGACGATTAATGAGATGGGAGGAAGCTTCTATAGCATTACCCCAAAGATATTTTGGCATATGAGCATTAAATAGAAGGGAACGGGCCATATCAAGTAAGTGACAATTTTTCCTTTCGGACACCCCATTTTGTTTTGAGGTTTGTGGACAAGTAGTTTGGTGAACAATCCCATGTTTTTGGAAAAAAATCTTAAAAATCATGATTAACATATTGCCCCCCATTGTCCGAACGTAGGACCCTAATGGTGCTATTGTATTGTGTTTGAACAAGAGTACGGAAAGTTTGAAAAGCTATAAAAACTTCATCTTTAGTTTTAAGAAGACCAATCCATGACAATCTTGTACAATCATCAATAAACAACACAAAATACCTCATATCCGATATAGTAGGCTCTCTAAATGGTCCCCAAACATCAGAATGAATTAACTCAAAAAGAATAATGCTTTTATTAGAAATACTAGGAGAATAAGTATTACGATGACTCTTGGCCAAAACATATGTCTGACAACGTAAAGTAGACTCATTCACACCAATAAACAAAGTAGGCATAGATTTTTTCATAAGACTTAAAGACGGATGTCCTAATTGGCGATGCCACAACCAAATTTCACTTAGCTAGTCAGAACTTGAAGTCAAAGCTCTGCGGGACAGTGTTCCTAGTTTCTCCCCTGCGTATGTCTGATCCAGACGAAACAATCTGCCTCTCAAATACCCCCGACCAATTATTTCCCTAGTATGAAGATCTTTAAAAACCACATACATAGAATAAAATGTTACAGAACCTTTAGACTTAGTATTTAACTGTGGGACATATAGTAAGTGATGAGATAAATCAGGTACATATAAGACGTTATGGAGCTGTAAAGTAGGGGTAATATGGTCTGACCCTGTCCCTAACACAGGAAAAGCTTCACCATTAGCATTCGTAACATAAGACACTGGTGAGGAAGATAACTTAGTAAAATAAGATTTATTATAAGTCATATGATCATATGCACTAGAATCAATAATTCAAGTATTAGATTCAACAAAGTGAAAACGTTTAAGGCCATACCAATCTTACCACGACCAGTTATAGAAGCTATAAGGGTAGCTCCATAAGTCACATGATGATTTTGTCCAGTCATTCCATAGAAAGATGATTATTGGACCAATTGTACTGCCGCTGCTTTGGCTTTAGGGCGATAACTCTGCCTTTTAGGTTTCAAGTGTGGATTCAGTTTCCAACAAGTCTCGTGGAGATGCCCAACATCATTGCAATAAGAGCATTGAGAACGAGGACAATTGGCAAAGCCCGATGGAGGCCCTTGTTGATGAAGTGGGACTGAACTCAGTTGTTGGAGGAAAGGAGCTGGTGATTTTACTTGAATAGCTAGGCTAGATACTTCAATTTGTGCCTGTTTAAGACTTTCTTGCTGAGACTCGTTCTTACGAATGTACGTAAAAGTTGTGATCAAGTTAGGAGGATCTGTCATTCGTAGTAATTCACTTTTGGCACTATTATGTTTTGTGTCAAGTCTTTTTAAGAATACATGAACTCGCTCATGCTCCTTCTCTTTCTGGTACCATACAAGATCCTCATGATTCTTAATCTTGCAAGGGCGCTTTTGATCAATTTCAACCCAAACACTCTTCAACTTTGTAAAAAACATAGATATTGGTTGTCCATTCTGTTGCATACTAGTTGCTTTGCACATCAATTCATGAACCTGTATAAAATCAGATTCATTGGTATAGAGATCTTCCAAAGTTTTCCATATAATTTCTGCTGTGTTACACTCCTCCACCATTTGTAATATGTCATCAGTAATGGCTCTGAATAAAATTGACATTACAAGACCATCATTATCTTCCCACTTAGTATATGCCTCCACATCATCTTCACGAGGAGCCTTGATTGTTCCAGTCATATTTCCCATCTTGTGCATCCCCTGGAGATAAACAGATATAATCATTTTCCATGTTCGAAAATTAATACCACTGAATTTGGTACCCTCAAAAGAGCCACCTTCTGAGCTCTTGATAGAGATATCAAATTTTAGAACTTAAGTGGTCGTAGAAACTTTAATTGCTCTCGAATCTCCCATTGAAGCAGTCAATAATAATATGCAGCGGAATTGAAGAGTGATATATATATATATATATATTATTTTTTTTATTTTTATATTGCCAACTGTGCCAAAATTGGTAGGCAATGGGCTAAAATGGGATGAAATTGGGCTATGGGCTGGGCCAAAATTGGTATGAGCAATGGGCTGAAATGAGATAAAATTGGACTGTGGGCTGGTATGGGCACTGGGCTGACATGGAATGAAATTGGGCTATGTGCTATGGAATAATAATAGATAAATATGAACAGCCCAACCTAGGAGCTAGTGATAAACTAAACAAAACGAGAAACAGCGCAATACTTTAGGAGATCTGGTGACAAGCCTAGGTGATGGTGCGGCTGATGCGAGGAGCTGATGGTGCGGCTGGTGTGGCTGATGCAAGGAGCCGATGGGTCGTGGAGACTAGTGCGACGGGATGGTGAGTCGCGGAGACTGGTGCGACGCTGGTGACTGGACTGACTGGTGAGGCAGGGCTGGTACGGCAGTTGGTGATTGCGACGGACTGACTGAGAGGGCGACGTGAGCTGGACGGCTGGAGACGGGAACTGGTGAGCTGGTAGGCTGGCGACGGGAACGAGGCTGAGACAGTGGGAGCTGTTGCCGTGGGAGCCTTTGAACGGCGCTGAAGTTGAACGGACTGATCTGGTGCCGTGGGAGCTGTTGAACGGCGCTGAAGTTGGAGACGACGGCTGGAAGATGGACGGCCGTGGAAGTGAGTATTGTGACTGAAATCAACTAGAGGAACACGACAGAAAAATATCCGGGCTTTTGTCTTAAATGTAACTTTTAAAGGGTCATTTTGCACTTTTGTATCCATAGATAGTATTTTGTCAAAAATAATCTCTTAATTAATTTTTTTATTTTTCTATTAGTTTTTCTAGATTAAAATTCATAAAATATTTATATTCTTTTATAAAGTTTTCTTTTATTTTTATGTCTTCTAAGAATTTTAATTTTTCTTTTAATATCTTTGTTTGTTCTTGTAATAGGATTATTTTGTTCATTTTTATTTCCATACAAGCTAAAAATATTCCTATAAAATCTTTATTAAATTCTTTATTATTTTCTATATTTCGAATTAGGTTAATTAATTCTTTTAAATTATTTATTTGTATTTCTGTAAACATTTTTATGTTTTATTTTTAATGATAATCTGGCTCTAATATCAAACTGGGGTTGAATTTAATAAGTTTCAGTTACTTAATTATCTTCCTATTTGTTCTCTGAATAAATAGAATCCAAAGATTAAATTATCAAATTCTTCTTTATTTACTTGTACAAAATAATGTTTAAAATAATCTTTTAATATTCTTCCTACTGGATGGTCTATTAGATGTAATATGCTGGATACATAATCAGTGTAATCACTTAATAAGGTATCAAACCTTGTAAAATTTTCTAAACATGTTTCATAATCTTCATTATCCATGTATTCATCTAGTAATTCTAAATATTTTCTTTCAAAGTGTTCTATACTAATCATTATTTTTTGGTTAGATTTCAGAGTTATTTTCTCTTAATTCTTGTTCTATCCAACGACTTAGTTCTATGATTTCCTGGTTTTCTTCTATGTCCATTTGTACAAGTTCGAGACTTGCTTCTAATTCTAAGTGTTCTTTATCCTGTCCTTTTATTAAATTATTTCTTTGTTCTTGTTTAGTGAAATAATCAATTAATCCTTGCAGATTTTCCATTATTTTTGATCTTCCTGTACTTTTTTCAAAGTTTTCTTTAATAGATGCTTTAAAACAAATAAGGGATTGTTTTAAATATACTGCATCTTTTAATTTTTCTTGGTTTTCAGAATATTTCTTAGTTTTACTTCTATAGAGAATAGTTTCAGATTTCCTTTTCATGTTTATATCCAGTATAAACGAATTTAAACAGTATTAATGGAGCTTCAAGGAATACTAGTCTCTACCTGTAGATTCACCTGTTTTGTAAATATGGGTCCACCGCGTTCTTCCGCTTCCTTGCTATCTTCTTGTTTCAAAAACTAAGCCTCACTCTTGGATCCAAGCTCTTAGTCCTCCTGACCCTGCTGATCCTATGAGATCCATACTTAATTTTAATGAAAAATAGAAAGATAGTTTGGATTTGAAATGGACTTTTTATTTATTAACAGATAATCTTACAAACTAGAGAACTAGTAACCTTAAAGAGGTTCTTAGTTCTTCCTGATTTCAGAATACATAGCTTAAAGCTTGAAAGTTGATAGATGGTTGTGTTATTTGTTCGTGTATTGATTGTGTGTGTTCTTCCCAGAGCTAAAGAGTTCCCTTTTATAGAATAAGGGTTCCCTGTTTACAATGGAGGAAATACACTATTCCTACTTTTTGGCGTTAAGACGTCTTACATTATTGTTGTCTTGTACTATCGCCTTTAGCTGTTGAGGAGGGTCCTACATGGTTGGTTGAGTGGGCTCTGCCGACATTGAGCTGCTACTGGATGAGCTTGTTTCTAGTGAAATTTTTCCTCTGATGCAATAATTGCACTTGTGATCAGCTGATTGCTGTGTTGAGTAGTAACAAAATACTTTCTTTGTTTCTTCGCTTACTTCAATATTATTGCAGTTGAAGTTTGCTTCATAGGAAATTACTTTTTCACTGTCTTCATTACTGATAACCGAATTACTTTGAGAAGTAATTATGGTTTTACTTGTGCAGGAATTTACTTTTATTTCTGAAGAATTATTAATTCTTCTTATTTCATAATAGATCTGGCTTAGCATTTGTCCTCTTTCGAGGTCCAATTCACCAGTATTGAATTCCTTTTCTGGTAAGCCCTTTGGGCGAGTTACTTCTCTTTTGCTGCTTGAAACACCAAGCTTAATAAAATGATATGGACTTACTGGTTCTTCTTGGTTCCAATCCATTAAAGAACTGAAACATCTTAAGTAAATAGGCTTTTCTGCAGCCCTGGTTTTTCTTTTAAAATTTCTAATAGCTTTTTTAAAATTATCAGGAAAATATATTAATTCTCTTAATTCATTTCCTGGATATATATTTTCAATGAGTCCTGCATAAAATGTTTTATAAGTAAATATTGGATCAGCTCCTTCTAAAATATTAAATTTACTACCTGAGGGGAAATCCTTTTCGGTGGTGTAAAACTTCATATCTTTAATATGTTCCTGAGTTGTTTTTCTAGCAAGGTTATATAATCCTAGCCATTCCTGTTTAGTCAAATTTCTGTACCTTTCTTTTTCTTCTTCGAAAGAATTATTAATTGGTTCTTTGAAGATTACTGGTCTGTGAATAGTTCCAAGGTTCCTCATTCTACTGGTTCCTATTGCTGGTTGTTGAACTATTTGAGAATAGTTTTTTGTTTTTTCTGCTGGTGTTATGAGTTTAGGGACTCTGAAATTTTTATAACTTCCTTCTGCTTCAATCCTGTTAGTAAAAGATCTATGGATAACTCCACTGATTCCATTTACTGCTTTACTTGCTTCTGGCCAACTGGTATAAATTCCTGGATTAGGTCCATTGTAGACTACATAGATTTTTCTTGAGTCTTCCTTTTCAGCTTCATCAGCCCAATTCATTTTTTGCTTTTTCTTTTCTGAGTCTTTAATAGGTTCTGGGTTATTGCTGGCAGTTTCTTCAATTTCTGCTCTTCTCATTTTTGTTCCTATTGAAGGTTCTGCTTCTCCTTCTTCAAGTTTTTCCATGTGAAGTTCTGGATTTGTTATGGTTTCCCTGTTCTGTAGTTTCTTTTTGAGTTTTAATACTTCCAATTGTTCCTTGATGCATTTGATTTGTGTTTCATGAATTGAAATTTCTTTTTCCTTGATCAGAATCTCCATGTCGAGAGAATCCATTCCTGTCATGAAAAACATAGTTAGAGGTGCTAATTCTCTAGTTAAAGCATCAGCTAAACAATTTTTCTTTCCTGGCAAATGCTCTACATCAAATTTGTAGTAGTTAAACCATTGCTGCCATCTTATTAGTCTTCCTTGCTTATAGTCACCTGCAATGTTAGTTCTTAAAAAGTGTCCAAAATTTTTACTATCTGTTCTAATAATGAATTTTGAACTTATTACATATATTGCAAATTTCTTAATAGCTTTTTTAACAGCTAAATATTCCTTTTCATTACTATGGTAATTTAATTCAGGGCCTTGAAAAGATCCTGAAATAAATCTGCAAAGATATTCATCTTTGTCATCAACTTTTGCTTTTAATACTGCTCCCCAATATTCATGTGAAGCATCTGTTTCTATTATCATTTTATCATCTGGTCCTGGATGATATAGAGCTGGTAAATCTTTTACCTGTGCTTTTACTTTATCCATGTATTTAGTATTTTCTTCAGTCCATTGCCAGACATAGTCTTTCTTAAGTTTTGCCTGTAATGGTTTTCTCATTTCTGCTAGTTTCTTGATGTATGCTTCCGCATATGTTAAGCATCCTAAAAATCTTTGTAATTGGTTTTTGTCTTTAATTATACTGGGAAAATTTTGTATGTGATTTAATATATGGGGTTGTAGATGATGTTTTCCATCTTCTATTTCTAACCCTAAATATTTTATTTTTTGTTGAGCAATTACTGCTTTCTTTTCAGATAACACTATTCCTGATTTTCTACATTCTTGTAAAACATTGATAATATCTAAATAGTGTTTTGGTAATTCATTACTGAATATTAAAATATCATCTATATAAACACAACAAAAATTGTGATATTTTTTAAAGATATTGTCCATGTGTTTTTGAAAAATACCTAGTGCTTGTTTAAGTCCAAATGGAATAACTGTCCATTGGAATTGTCCTTGAGGGCAACTGAATGCCGTTAATTTTTGTGATTCATTATCAAGTCTTATTTGCCAAAATCCACTTTTGCAATCAAAACTTGAAAAGTATTTCTTTCCTTTAATTAATGATAATAATTCTTCTTTCTTTGGTATGAAATAACCATCATCAATTGTTTCTTTATTTAAAGCTTTAAAATTTATTACCATTCTCTTTTTTCCTCTTCTTTTCTCAGCTTCTTTTTCTACTAAGAATGCTGGACTAGAATGTGGTGAATTACTGGGAATAATTACTTTTAATTCCAATAGTTCTTGAATTTGTTTTTCAAATTCTTCCTTGTCTTCTGGGGTGTAAATCATTGGTTTTACTCTTATAACCTTTAAAGGGTCTTTTAATTCTATTCTTGCTATTTCATTAGATCTGTTAATATTTGGATCTAAAGGGTTTTCTGAGCATACTGTTTTTAATAATTTTCTTATTCCTGTTAAGGCTTTGTCTTCTTGAATTTCATTTAGAAAGGGGTTCTGGTTAACCTCTATGTCTAAAGAAATATTTTCTAATTGTGGTTTTTGTTTTTCTATATCCTCACCACGTTTTCGCTTTTTATGTTGTGACATAAAAGTTGGTGATGAAACTGTTAATGCTTTCCTTATTTTTGATACATAAATTGTTTCTCCATCTAAGGTTGTTATACTTATTTTGTCTAAGTATTGTGTGAATGGTTGATATAGGTTCAGAAAGTTATTTCCTAATAGAATATCAACTCCTGTTTCTTGTTGGTAAATTGTAGGTATATGAAAGATTTATCCTCCTATTGATACATCTATATCTTTTAATACCTTATTTAAGTTTATTGTAGTATTATTTGCTATTTTTACTATTAATTCCTTTGGAGATTGTTTCCAAAGTTCTTCTAGAAACACATATTTACTAGGTACACATATACTTGTACCTGTGTCAATATATGCATGTAAATGATAATTTTTATATCCTTTAAATTTTAATCCTATTTTTATATAGGTACTGTTTGGATTTGTTATACTTAATATTTCATTCATTATTCTGAATCATATTCAGAATCAGAATTGTAGTCAGACGTTTCTGAGTCTGTTATTTCTTCTTCTGTTTCTTCTAATAGATAAATACTACATGTATCATCTATATCAGATTCCTCTATTGGTTCTAGTTCCATTCTAAAGGCTTCTTCTAATATTTTTGCTTTCTGTGGAAATTCCTTTTTAAATTCTTTTTTATGTTGGAGCCTATTTGGGCATTCATTAGCATAATGTCCTTCCTCGTTACATATCCAACATCTACATTTTTTTTTTCCTGATGGGCAATAATTTTTCTTTTCAGGTGTGTAATATCTTTTTCTTCTAAAAAATCTTTTCTTGTAGGGTTCTCTTTTGTATCTTCTTTTATATTTTTGGAAGTTTTGTTTTCTAAATCTATACTTCTTAAATCTTTTAAATTTCTTATGTTTTTTGTATTTATTATATGGTTTTATATTACAACCATATTTTTCTGGTGTTTTAAAATCTCTTGTATCACAACAGATTTTATCATTTCCTCTTATTTGCTTAAGTTCTTTTCTTTCTTGACACTTTATTATTATCCAATTCTTAAGTCCTCTTATTCTTGCTCCTAAGGTATCAGGTGTGATTTGTGTATTTCTATTATTCCATTCTTCTGTCATGGTTTTGTATAATGTTCCAGGTAATTTTTTGTAAAACATTTCCTTATAGACTTCTTGGATGGATGGTGGTAGTTTATGATAATACATTTCGTATTCACAAATGAAAGAATCTATGTAACACATGTCACATATTTCCATATTTGTTAAGTGCCATTTGGCTTCTTCTATTTCATGTTCACTAGATTCTGTTATATTTCTTCCTTTATCTTCTCCTATGAATTCCTTGTATATTTCATTTATTACAGTATCTAAGTAATCTCTTCCTGTTGTAGCATTTCCTTGCATTAATAAATGTTGTTGATCAGTTAGGTTTGAAAACCAAACTTTTACGTTTCCTGTCATTTTGTGTGCTACTAATACTTTACAAACTGAAGGGTTTGTGTTTGTAGTTGATGATATTTGTATTATTACACTCATTCCACTAGCCCATTCATCTAAGGCTTTTTTCCTGTCTCTTATACAATCTAAATCTAAAATATCTGTTTTATAATTTTCATGTGGTTTGAATTCTAATGGAATACTTCCTCTAGTACCCCAATGTAATCCTTCTTCCATTTTAGGTGGTTGTCTTCTTCTATATGGTGGGTTAGGCTCTTCTGGCCTATATCTATGTTCTCTATGTGGATCAGATGTTTCTCCTATTTCTGGAATTGATCTTTCTTGGTTAGGTATTAATACCGGTTCCATATTAATTCTTTGAGTTGTATTTTCTTGTTCAGATTCATCTTCACTTATTACTGTCATATCATCTTCTTCTTTATTTATGTAAGATTTTTCTTCATAATGTTTTTCTAATTCTTTGTCTGTTAATGTTAATAGACTGATTAACTTTCCTATATCCTTATTTTCAGGATTCATGAATTGTTCTTCTAAGCTTTTTCTGTATTTTGTTAAATCCATTAGGTTGTTATTATTTGTTTAGATTCTTCTACTTTTCTTTTTTCATTTTTAGGTATTAATGCATCAGACCTTCTAGGGGGTTCATCTTTTAATCCTTTTAATGGATCAAATTTTAATCCATTTCCTCCTGGTATGTTATTAACATCCTTTTTTATTTCTGTGATTTCTTTATATATATCTAACTGTATTCCTCTTGATTCTTATATGTTTTTATCTGTAGTGTCTATTTTTTCTGCTATAAGAATTAAAGCTTTCATTATGGATATTTGATTGTTATTTATACTTGTTAAACTATTATTTCCTTCTAACCGTATTTCTAATAGTTTTTCTCTTATCATTATTACTTCATTGTATAGACTAAGTCTTTTACTTCTTCAATTTCCTCTTTTAATTCTTCTATTTCTCTATTTCTTCTACTAACTTCTGCTTGGGTGTCTACAAATGTTATTATTTGTACATTACTTCTTCTTAATGGTATTAAAGGTTTTTCTTTAATATCTAGGTTCCATTCATCAGGTATTTCATATTCCAATAATTTTTCTGAATTTTTTATTACTTGTCCTATATCTTTAAAAGTTTTATCTATTTCTATGAATTCATTTTGTCCATATATTGAACTGTTATGGCTGTTTGTTAGCGAATATCCTACTAAGTAGTGGATTGAAAATAGATGGTTTCCATCTTTCATTAAATTTCCTCGTTCAAAGTCATAAGCTAGACTTAATACTTGATTTAAGTTTTTATCATGAATATTAACAGCAAATCTTGGATATGCTGTAAACTTTAATTTCTGGTATCCTAAGTTTCCATTAATCATTCCTAGCAAGGCATCTTTTCTGTTTGTTATTCTGTTGTCTAATTATGCTAACTTAATTGGTGTATCTATTCCTTCTCTGAAGTGTGCTTTTATTAGAATTTGTATTCCTCCTAAGTGAATATATCCAATTTTTTCTCTGTCTTTTTTAGGAATTTTTGATAATTTTTCTATAATAGTTTCTTTATTAATTAATGGTATATTAAACCTTCCTTTTGCGTCTGCTATGGTTATGCTCATTTCTTTATTACTTATGCCATAATATATTATGTCTTTTCTTGGGAATAATTTCCTTATTTTAGAGAATGATTCTTCTCTAAATCCATCTTTTTCTTTTAAGTTTAGTTTTGATTTTTGAATTTCTTCAAATTTCTTTTTGCTGAATATCATTTCTTATGAAAAACATCCTGAGATGTCTTGTGTTTCTACGTCCAATGTTTCCTGTATTACTTCTTGATTTATTATTTCTGACATTTTATAAGCTTTTCAAAATTTTATTTCTTTTGTATGATATTAATAATTTCTGTAAGGCTTTTCATATGTTTGTTGTTTATGTAAGGGGCTTATTTTTGCAAGAATTTCACTATAGAGTGTAATTTTGCAGTTTGCCACATGAAAGGGCATATTTAAGGTGTTTACTCAAAATATCCGCTCTGGTACCAAATTAATATAATAAAATTGAATTATATTTCAGTGTATTACAATAAATGCGCGCGCGCATATATATATATATATATATATATATATATATATATGAATCTACTTTTAAGAAAAAAAAAACTATATAGCTAAGATTATTCCTTCAATAACTCACATTCACAATAACATGATTAAAAGTAATTTTAAAAAAAGTATTTATTTATTGGAATAAAAATGTTAGAAGTAATTTTGAGTATAATTTTAATAATTATTTTTGGATAAAAGTATACATTAAAAACTACTTCTCTAAAAAATAAATATTACTTATGTCTCTTGAAAGTATAAATAATATTTTTCAAAATACTTTTCGTAAATATTATCAAATATTCTTAAAAGTATTTGGGAAAATAACAAAACTAACACCCCTCAAAAATTATAATAACAAAACTAGCACCCCTGTGTTCAATTAAAATTGAACGACAATAATTTGGACTCGTTCAATATTGAACGTTCAATATTATCCGTTCAATTAGAATTGAATGACGATAATTAGACCTATTTAATATTGAACGTTCAATATTTTACGTTCAAATTGAATATTGAACGTTCAATATTAAACGTTCAATTCTAATTGAACACAAGGGGGTGCTAGTTTTGTTATTATAATTTTTAGGGGGTGCTATTTTTGGTAATTTCCCAAAGTATTTTGATGCATTTAAAAGAAAAAAGCGGTTTATCTATTAGGCCAAGTTCTTTATGTTCAGTGCCAAGTAGATGCTGAAATCAAATTTCTCTGTTTCCATCCCAAAAGTATGGCACCATCCTTCTCCTCCACCAATGTATAATGCTTTGAGTAGTGCCTCAAAAGATTCCTTATCACAGAGTTAACATAAGAACTCAATGGGTACTGTCTAAACCCCGCCATTGTCAACCTCGACTTCCACTTCCCTAAGAGCTCATGTCTCTCCACCCTTTCTTTCCCCTCACAAGCAATGATATTAACAATGTTCCTTGCTAAACAATGTTGCTCAACATTAATCCTTTCTTTGGAATCCCTTGGTTGTGTTACATCAAGAGACTCAAACACTGCCAAGTAATAGTCCAGAGTTTCCACAAACCTGTTGAAGAAATGGGTTGTGTTTGTGTTGGATTCTTGCTCTATCAAAGTGACCACCCTGGGTGAGAGTGATTTTACCAGCCTCAATAACCCATCTCGTGGATTGTTCAAATCAACACTCTCGTCTGGAGTGTGGTGGAGCAGAAAGGGTAAGTTGACTGCTAAAGCTTCCCCAGGCCTGATATGAAGCATTTCTCTTGTGACATTAGGTGCAAAAACTGAAACTCCATGAAACTCAACAGGTATGTTGAATTTCTCAGACACTGTAATCACATGTCTTTCTACTGTCTCCAATTCATATTGTGAAACCGGATCATCAATGCCAGTGATTCGTACACGTGGAGCTCCACTAGGTCTTGTAGCTAGGGCCTGCAGGAGAGTGATCCATTGGGTGCCTTGAGCAATTTGAAAGTCTATAATATGGATATTTTCCTCGTTTCTGCATGCTTCAGCAATGGCCCCATTGGCTGCCATGTAACCAAACTTTAAATACGGGCTAATTTCATACAAAATTTGCATGTCCTTGCTTTCAGGTTCTCTACATTTAAGTGAATGGTAGATATTACCTCCTGATGCCTCCTTCCTTGCTACCAGCCCTTCAACTATGTAAGCACCAAGACGTTGAATTGGTTCACCACAAATTGACACGATAGCACAAGCTCGTTCAACCAACTTGTCAAAAAGATCAATATTGTTATCAAATAGAGCTTGAGCACAGGCAATAAGCAATTGCTTTAGATTGTGAGGTGGAAAACACTGCGGAGATGCTTCCTCTATTGCTTTGTGGTGTTTCTCAAGGCGAACAACTTCTTCATAATGCTTACGCCAATAACTAAGGGATGTTTGAGGCTGAATCAATTCTAAACTTTGGCACTCCTGCCTCCATGACATGGACCTATGGCCAGTAGTAAATCCTCTGCTTCTTTCACAAAAGGAAGCATTTGTTGTGGTAACTTCATCGTCGGGCTCCATCAATGTAGCTTCTAATTCCTTCAAGGCGTTTAATATATTTTGTGGGTTGCTGTTTGCATCTGGAAAGAATGATGTATGCTTGAAAGCGAGCTGTAGATTTTCTTGGCTGTTATCACTTTAAAGTAGTAAGGTTATGAGGACCAAATTGGAGAATTTCCTATTTCAAATTTCAATGAACCAAGAAGCTTGTTGGATATGGATGAAACATTAGAATGAGATAAAGTGACTCCATTTCCTGGAAGTTGAGGTGAGTCTATGCTACGAAATTACCATTAACTATTATGCATAATAACAAGTTCCACACAAGGTCGAAAAAATCGTGACAATGTCAATCAACTTGCAATTTCTATGTAAAGAATGAGTAAGAAAGTGGAGCAAAATCAATTATAACTCTGATTTAAAGTTGGAAAAATGAACCCAAAACATCAAAAGGAAAACATGTTCAAGACGTCATAGCCTTGTTCAGAATGCAAAATGGTGACAATCAATTGAATAACAAATGTATTCTTAAATCAAAGACTAGTTAAGATTGTTTTGAGGGTGTACCCCAAGTAACTCAACTATGTTTACCCAAAGCTTATGAAGCTAAGAAAGTGACTTTTTCTATTTTCCTTTTGGTACAGTTTAGAGGACAAGTTAAGATAATTAGGTTGTATTGAAAATTACTCACCACGAATTAATGGAAAATTGGATACGAATTATGGAGTATCCTTAACGTTTGTTTGTTTGTTTGTCTTTTTTTTTTTTTTTTTTTTCAAATCTAAACTATATATTTTCATCTCAATCTAAGGCTTAAATAATGCACAATTATTTTAAATAATAAACCTCAAATTCAAAAAAAAAAAAAAAAAAATTGGCTTAAAGAATTTGGTAGCAAATATTAAATTGAATTCTTATTCCTTGGTAGCAAATACCAAATTAAATTCTTACCCATTTGTAGCAAATACCAAATTGAATTCTTACTCTTTTAGTGGATGATAATAAAAGTCAAATATGATGGCTTAATGAGTTATTAAAGGCATTACAAACATTCTCTTTATGGCATAAAAGAAAGAGAAAGAGGGAGAGTATTAGAGAGAAAAAATTCAAAAGATTTCTCATAAATACTTGTATCTTTCTTTTATTAAAGAGAGTATGTTTTCTCCTATTGTAAGATAGAGATATTATAAATTGTGCTCTTCTTATTTTAGAGATAAGTTGTTGTAATCTTTTTACTATAATAAAATCATTCTACAATTTACCTTTCATTTTGTATCTATTTTATTTAAGAATTTTTTACATAAGATTCTCATTTTTATATTTTTTATTTTAATTGTAATTAAATTCTAGTCCTTACTAACAACAGACATTTCATGAGGAATAAAAATTCAGTCCTTTTGTAAAGAATAATAACTACTACTTTTTTTTATACAGTTTAAATTAAAATATTTGGTATAGCTTAAAAAAGAGTCGGTCTCACCATAATAGGAATAAATAACTAATCAAATCAGATGATTTAACCAAAACCATAAAAGTGATTTCACCATTCAAAATTTTAAATCTTTCTTACCTAGTACCTCTTTCAATAGCATAAGAAGTCTTAACAATTTGGGGCATAGGAGCTATGTAGACTATAACTTCGGTCAACTTTAAAAAAAATATTAATATATGTATATTTTTAATATTAAATAAATAATTTACTTATAATAATATATTATATCTAACTTATTTTTGAATATTTTAATATATATCAATAATATTTAATAAATACGTAGATAAAAATAAAATAAATTATGTATAAAGTGATTAAATATATGTATTTTGTTATTGTATTTAATAAACATCAGTTGTACAAATAAAATTGTAATTATAAATTATATATAAATACTTTTAATTCAATATTTAGTAATCTAAAAATATTTAAAATATTTAACTTTAAATTAAATATTATTAAAAAAAAATTAGAAAAGAATAAGAAACTTGAAAAAAAAAAAAAAGAAAAAGAAGAAGATTTTAATGTTTAATTACTCATATTGTCAAAATTTATAATATAATATTTTACTCTAAATTTTTCCATTATCTAATATTATATTATTTTATGTTTTATTGTAATATATTTTTATTTACTTGAAAATTTTTTTATATGAAATTTTAATATTTATTTGTCCTTAATTTTTCATTTATTTTTAGTTTTATTAATTTATTTTATATTGTTTATCAATATATATTTTTAAATATAGTATTATGTTTAAAATTATAAATCATATCTTATTCTTTACACTTTAATATGTTCATTTCAATTTTAGTTCTAACACTTATAATGTTTTATGGTTTGATTGAGCTTTTTATGTAGTTAGATTTTTAGTTAATAAATTTATTATAAATTAATTATAATGTGTTAATTTTATATATATTTTTATAGCTAATTTTATATCTTTATTGTAATATAATATAAAAAATTTAATGTTAGATCAAGAAAAATCTATCATTTCTCCTGCTAATTTCTCATTACAATGTATTTTTTGTTTTTTAATATTTAAATAAAAATTTTATTTTGTATGAATTTTTTTTGACTTTAGCTCACCTAAAAATAAAAATCTACCTCTGCCCGTGCTAAGAACCCAAGCCAAGTTCCGACGACTAACCAAATAATTTTCTCATTATTTCTCAAATCCCACAAAAACAGAAGACGAATAGAAAAGACTTCAAAATTTCTTAATCTCCTCTAATAAAATCAGAGTTCTCTTCAGGCCCAAAAACCAGAAAATAGCAAAACGAAATAATAATAATAATAAGTTTAGAGCAAATATCAATTAATTCGGCATTAAATTACCTGAAAGATTTCTGAGGCTTCTGTTTGGAAATAATTTTCGTAAGAACATCGAGCTCGTGTGGAATGTATATATAATATTATAATGGAAACACGAAAAGAGGAGAGAGAATTTCAATTCGATGGTAGACGTGTACGGAACCTATGAAATGTTTTTCTATATACTATAAAAGAGGGCGTGGGTATTATTATATAGACTCAAAATTTATTCTTTTTCTAATTTGCTCGTGTGAAATGTTTTTAGATGTGTACGGAACGCAAGAAATGTTTATTTACATAAATTCAATTTTATATTTGTAATCAATTCGTACAAATTAATTTAATTTAAATTAATTTAAATTAATTCAATTTAAATTGATACAATTTTAACAGAGTGTATTACTCAAATAGCTTATATTTTAGTTAAAAGTTAAATTTTTAAAAATAACAATAATATAATCAAAATTGTAAGTTTTATTTATATTAAATAAATTACAAAAATATCATTAGCCATGTGATATGTGATATCAGTATGTAACAAGTTATATATTGATGGTATAAGTCTGTAACTCATTTTACATACATGATATGTGATATATAATACTTGTTGCATATCTGCATTTCAGTATGTAACTCGTGGTGCAAGTATGTAACTCGTATTACATACATGATATGTGATATGTAATACTTATTACATATTTATACCATCAATATATAATATGTTAATATAATTTTGTCATTGTAATAATATATTATATACAATTTAAGATTTTAATTAAATTAATTAAAATTTTAGCTGGTTATTTTGTTGGTGCAGAGAATATTATACCACAAAGTATTGTAGCATCATTGACACATGATATCTTCACTGATAAATTTCTTAATTAAAGAATGAATGATTTAGGACTTTGGATGAATATTTCACTGATTTTCTCGTCAAATTGAAGAACAAGAATGTTGAACAAATCTCTAAAGATAATCTCATGCTTGAACCATTGGCTATCTTTGCAGAGTAAATTGTCCAACTGACCAAATTTTGATCTGTCGATAACTCTTCACTGAAAACATATGTCCAACTTAATTGTACATATGAATCTAACTAGTCTAATTTTAATCGACCGGTGATCCCACTCATCAGAATTAAATTAGACACATATTGAAGTGAATGCATATCACAATCCTCATTAATAAATTGTGATACGCATTCACTTCAAATTTTGACTAATTTGATAATTTGTTCGATTCAATGAAGTATCGTCATTTTTTCGTATTGAGCAAAGAAAAAAAAATGAAGCACCGTCATTTTAGATTAATTTCACTCATTTTTAAATTGATTTAGGTGAAAGAGTAATAAAATTAGCGGATTAAATTGGATTGTGAATTGACTTGTTTTATAAAGGAAAAATATGATATGATTCAAATTTATGTTTATATATTTGTTTTTATTTATTATTTGTATGAAATATTATTCTTTTTGCTCATGAATCATAAGTTTCAGACTTAACATATAATGTTTTTAAAATTTAAGTGAAAATGATTCAAAATTGCTAGTTTGTAATATGCAATTTATAATTTGCAAATATATATACTATATTAATTAGAAAAAGGTATCGTAGAGATCATTTTCTTTAAGTTAAATATATAAATTGCAAATAAATATATTATATTAATTAAGAAAAACATGTCATGAATGTTATTTTATTTAAGTTAAATGTATTGTTTAGTCATTTAGTATATAAAAAAAATATATTTTTAAGTTTTTTTATTTGTAAAAAATGTACAAGTGAAGGACAAAATTAACTTTATATTCAATTTTTTGTTAAATGTAATAAAATAATATATATATCATATATATATTTATATTTTTTGAACACTATAGTTAATGTATTAAATTCGAACCACCAAATATGCCATTAGTTATAATAGTAACACAAGTATCTTCCCTTAAACTCGAGATGTTGTTGGGATGCTACCATTCAAAACAATATTCACATTACGAAAATATATACTTTCATTAATGTCAAAATATAAAATACAAGTACATTTAAGATTATATCATATAAGTGGCAAAAATTGATTAAATATATGTTATTAAATTTTGTGCCATATTTATTAATTAATTTATATTTTAATTAATTATTAATTTACATGTAAGTTATGATACCTAGCATTATTCATTAAAAAATAACATAATTCCATCTGATTTAGCAACAACAAAAAACATAAACCCATCTGCTTATGAGATATATAGCGTAATCTAATCGAAAATCATCATGTTGTATACACACTACTCACTTAAAATTTAAAATAATATAAAAACAATAAATTTATGAACGTATTAAAAGAATATGATGTGCTTTTATCATACCTAAAATGACTTTGTCGTGAAAATTATAAAATTAATTATAACAACTTTACACTTAATTGCTTTGGAACTAGGTGTGTTATTATGAGTTCCTTCAAATTTGAGTTAAAGCCATAATTAAATCAATAAAATCTGTTATTAAAACATAAGAACTAATCAAATTCAATAAAGTCTATAGAATCAATTCAAACCAAATTATTTAGATTGAGTTGAATTAAATTGATTGATTTATTTAATATTTATTTTAATGACTAAACAAATATTGTAATAGCAATAATAATAATAATAATAATAAACAACTTTCGTATTAAGTTTTATGTTTTAATAATTGATTAAAATTAGGACCTAAAAAGATTTTAATTTTTTTTCAAACAATAAATAAACAAATATCATGTAATGTAATTCAAAATTCTAAATATCACAAAAACTAATACAAATATTTACTATTTAATTTTATATCAATTTAAGTATAAATTGTATGCATAAACAAGTGCTTAATTTAAAATTTTAAATAATAAATATATGACTAAATAATAATAAAATGTGTTTATATGAAATTGGTAACAGATACTATTTAGGGTTAGAAAAGGATGGTTGATAACAGAAAAACTATCAGTTTTATTTAATAAAATTATTATATTAAAAATAAAAATAATATAATACAATAAGTATGAATTAGATTGATTCCTTTCAAAAATTTAATATTACAACCCCATTAATCCATTAGGGACTAGTTTTAGAATTTATGAATAACTGTGAGAAAATTGAGTAATTTTAGTTGGATTAGTTTGGATTGTATGGGTCAGCTCAGTTTGGTACATTTTTTAACACTAACACAAAAAATCATCTGAGTCACAAAATGGACACCTAAATTTAAAATATTTGACCAATTTAATAATTTGTCCAATTCAATCAAATACAGTCATTTTGGATTAATTTCACTCATTTTTGAATTAGTTTAGGTGAAAGAGTAATAGAGTCAGCCGTTTAAATTGAATTGTTGATTGACTTATTTTATAACGGGTAAATATGATATGATTCAAATTTATTTTTATTTATTATTTGTATGAAATATTTTTTTTTTCCTCATGAATCATGAGTTTGAGGCTTAAAATATAATGCTTTTAAAATTTAAGTGAAAATGATTCAAAATTGCAAGTTTGATAATATGAAATTTTTACATTGTAAATACATAGATTATATTAAATAGAAAAAATGTAGAAGTCATTTTATTTAAGCTCAATGTATTGTTTAATCATTTAGTTTAAAAAAATGTGTTTTCTTTTGTTTGTGAAAAATGTGTTAATGAAGGACAAAATTAACTTTCTATCTAATTTTTCGTTAAATTTAACGAAATAACATATGTATCATATACATATTTATATTTTTTAATAGATATATACGTAAAAAATTTAAAATTTATCTCAAACTTTTAAGAAATTTTTTATTTCAACCGTAAAAAAAAATTTCATTGTTTAGTTGCGACTTTGGATATTAGGCAATAAAAATTTTGTTTGTTTTAAAGAAAAATTTTCTTAAAAAATTTGAGTAAATTTTTTAATTAAATATTAATTATATATATATATATATATATATATATATATATTGAAAAATATAAATATACATGCGACATGTATTCTACTTAGTTAAATTTAACGAAAAATTAAATAAAAAGTTAAATTTATTCTTCTTTAATTATGGGACTAAAATAGCATATTAAATCTTAAAAAAAAAAAAGTGATTATCTAAATATTTTACCCTCTTAATTATATAATGCTGCATATGAGTAACGATGTATAGTGGTAAGTTACCAAACTAGCAACTTTTTTTTAAGAAAGAATAGTCATAAGTTATACTTGAACAAAAAAAAAAAAAAAAATCATAAGTTTTAATTAATCAAATGTGCACATTTACCTCATTTTTAACTTGTGTTTTAAAAGGATCTTCCGTACAATTCTATAAAATATTCTAGAAGGCGATTAGAATATTTTTGGTTAAAATGTTTGTACTTATATCACCTATATAGTCCTTTTTTGACAATTTGTTTTTAACACAATTGAATCCACCTATTCATTCTTTACCCATATTGAGAAAAATGTTTTAATAATGAATTGTAATTTGTGCATAGCATGTATGCTTTTTTATGTTGTAACAAAATAATATGTATACATATTTTAGGAGGAGTACGTGTCCTACCTCAATTTTTAATAAATAAAATTTTAGGTGTAATATTTATAAAATTATAAATAATTATATATATAAAATATTACTGTGCCCTACCTAAATTTTAAATTTTAGATTTAATATTCAATAATTTAATACAAACTTAATAATTTACGCTTATTTTCATTAAAATAAGATACATATAATATATATTTTTAACTAAAAATAATTAATTATTGAAAAATATTAAATATTATTTTTTATTGTCATATGGTGCCCTTCTTGAATATAAATTCTAAATTCGTTACTGATCACGTGAATAGAGGTTAATTATAAAAAAGGATTATATATATATATATATATATAAAAGTCAATTATTCAAAAAAAGAAAAAATATTAAGAGAATAACAAAACATTTAAAATAAGAAAAACACTTGACATTCTTGCACGCATTTGTTCAAAGAAGAAGAAAAATCTTACCTAATTTGATTCTTAACTCTGTTAGTCATTCATAAGCCGATAGGCACAAAAATTTTGTTTTTTTTTTTTCCTTTTTTCTTTTTATCTTTTTTAGCTGGGAAAAATAAAGATGAAGTGAATGTAAATATGTGCTTTTGTCGTAAACTCGTAATCAAAGGAATAAAATGGACAAGGAAAATCCAAGATTTGAAGCTACTCAAATTTCAAACTCTCTTGAAGATCGAGCACAAATTGTTTTCCTCGTACTTTTTTATGGTTATGGTGTTAGGAAATCATGTGTTTTTATCGAGTTGGATAACATATATTTTCAATTAAATTACCATGCCATAACTTTCATATGTCATACATGTTAATGTGAACTGTTAGCTGTATACAACTAATTGAAGGAATAATCTTAGTTGTATAATTTTTCTTTTCTTAAAAGTAGATTTCTTGCTATGTGTATTATTATTTATTGGAATAAACTGAAATTTAATTTCAATTTTATTATATTCAACTAAACACGAACAATAACATGAAAATTGGTATACATATTGAGAGTTCATTTTTATGAAAAATATAAGTAATATTAATAGATAGTTAAAGAAAAATTAAGCGAAACTGTTATTAAAATTTGAAAATAAAAATAATAATACAATTTTATCACTTAAATGACATATATATGGCATATATAACATACATATATAGTGTACATATCACAATAGCAAAACACATGAACAGAACCTTTATTAACAAATATAAGATATAAGATATAATACAATTAAAATGAGAAATAGATAATAAAAAAGGAAGTATAAAATGTATAAAATCACATGCAATATAAAGATACTTATTATAAAATGAGTTTTTTTATAAAATAAAAAACACAAAATTATTTTCTAAATATTAACTTGAATATTTTACAAATAATAAGACATTTATAACTATTTAAAAAAATGTAAATTTTCTGATTGAAATTTCACTGATATTTGTTTGCAATATTAGTGATATATCTGCTATTGTCCACGATATTATCAATATTTTTTTAAAGAAAAACAATTTCTACTTTATTTCAACATCCACAATTTGATTTCATGGATATATCGATCAAAATTTATGAAAATTTTGAGATTTTCTCATCTAAGATGTCAAATGGTGTTTAATAAACAGAATGAAAAAGTATTTTTTATGCAAATATCTGTGATTCAATAACATAAATTCATTTGAATATTTAAAAGATCTGAAGTATTAATTAGAGTATGTTAATAATTTAGTTATTTTTTTTTTAGAAAAATTAATATTAATATTTATAGTAATAAAAATATTATATTTTATTTTTAAATTATATATTTTTATAATTATTTTTTTTAACACCGTTTAAATTTAATTACTGTAATTTAAATTGATTTAATATTAAAAATTAATTAAATATTATTTAATATTATTAAAATATTATTTTATTATTAATAATTTTTAAGATATTATTTTTAATAATTTCTCATTTTCTTTTGATTCCTTTTATCATTCGGTCCCTCTTCCCTCCACGTAATAACCTTTCTGAAGCGTTTCACCTTCATTAAAAAAAAAAAAAAAAAAAGAAAGAAAGAATAACTTTTATAAATTTATTTTATTTTATTATAATTTATATGATATAATTTAATTAATTTTTATTAATAAAAAATTTTATATTTACTTATTCAGCCCACATTTTTAACTTTATATTAATCAATAATTAATATATTATTTAATATATATCATAATTTAATATATATAACACAATTTATAAAAAGAAAATCAACAATCTAAAATATAAATTACTAGCGTTTTTTTTTTTTTTTTTTTGTAAAGATGAAAATCTAAATCATTAATTAGCTTTAAGTGTACAATAGTGCAAGCACAAAAAGCAGTGCCAGCACTAAACTGATCTCAAGTGGTGGTTGGCTTAAATGCGTGTCTCGTTGCTTATTGCCATGATCTTAATTATCAGGGAAAATCATCAATATTATATTTTCTCACATACTCGCCTAAACAACTCAAAGTCAAAAACTTACCGCATGTGCGAACCATAAAAATAAAAGTGTTTTTGCTTGTTTGTGACAAGTCAATAATGAACTCATTGATATAAGACTTTTTTTGCTAAATGCTAATTAAACACATAAAATATAAATGGAATAACCGTAATTATTTTTATTTTTATTTTTACCTTTTGGTCAATTATATACACAATTGTGACAACAAGTCACAACAAACATAATTGAAACAACTTCGTACACTTTTTTTTTTTTTTTTATAAAAGCACAACTAACAAAAATTGTTTAAATCAGCGATATAATACAATTAACAAAAGAACATAAATAATCATGAACACAAAATTTAAGTGGTTTGGCCCCTAAACTATACGGCCTAATCCACTGAAAAGAATAAACGTATCCACTATAAAAAATATCTTTACAAAGAGTAAGCTTGAAAGTATTTACAAAAGAAATCAAATCCTAACATTAATGCTGACAATCCCTTATAAACATTTTTAGGAGTACACTAAGAAACCATAAAAATGAGTAAAGAATACAGAGAAGATATGGCATTGAGAAACAAGAGAGAATGAACAAGTGAACGGCAAAAATCTTAACATTGGGTATAAATATATTGTTTGTGCAATGACAATTTTGCCCCTTAGCCCATCAACCAATTCTGAACGTTAAAGGCTTGAAAAATTATGTACAAAGCAAGCCCAAAACACATTAATAGCCCAAAGGCCCAATATATAGTAAAATCATATTATATATCAAACTCATTTACACCGATATAATTATGTAAATCCACCACTACTTTCTCAAGTTATTCATGCCAATAATTATGCACCAAAAATAAACATAGTGACATAACCTAACAATCTCCACCTTGACACTATATAACAAATAATGGATACAATTCTGTTTACTTTTCAACCTAATGCCTAAATATGAGACACCCCTGACCAAACTCAAACAATGTTTAAATTTGGTTTGAGGAATTGATTTAGTGAGTATATATGAGGGGTTATCTTCAGTGGAAATTTTGTCAAGTTTAACAAGACCTTGTGCAACTATGTCTCTAAGGAAATGCATTTTAATGTCAACATGCTTAAACTTTGAATGAAACATGGGATGTTTTGACAAATGTATGGCAGATTGGTTATCATAGTATACAGTATCAATAACATCACATTTAACTATATCAAGTTTCCTTGTGAAGCCTCTAAGCCACTAGGATTCTTTTATTGCTTCTGTGCAAGCAATAAATTCAGCCTCAGTTGTTGACAAAGCAACTACAGACTATAAATTTGCTTTCCATGATACTGCATTTCCAAAAATTGTGAAGATATATTCTGACAATGATCTCCTCTTGTCTTTGTCTCCAACAGAGTTAGAATTAGTATATCCACAAACTATAGGTACATCACAAGAATTTCGTTTAAACAACAGACCAGTGTTAATTGTCCATTTTATATAACGTAGAATCCACTTTACAGCTTGCTAGTGAACCTTACCAAGGTTAGACATGAACCTACTAACCACATGCACATCATATGTAATATCTGGTCTAGTATAGGCCATTGCATACATAAGTGAACCCGCTGCATTAGAATATGAAACTCTGTTCATATATCTCTTATCATCATCAGTCACAAGGCAATCATATATAGACAACTTAAAATGAGAACCTAAAGAAACACTCACAAACTTAGAATCATTCATTGAAAACCTTTTTAAAACCTTTTCAAAGTAGGACTGTTGGGATAGATGCAAATCACAATCTGTTCTAGTTATTTCCATGCCTAAAATCCTTTTTGTAGGCCCTAAGTCTTTCATTTCAAATTCATTGTAAAGGTCATACTTTAAATTCTCAATTTCAAACTTATCTTTGCATGCAATTAACATGCCATCTACATATAAAAGTAAATAAACATGATTTGAAACATTTTTAAACTTAAAATAAACACAGTTATCAAAATCACACCTATTAAATCCTATGTTTAACATGAATGTATCAAAACATTTATACTATTATTTAGGTGCCTGTTTTAGGCTATACAAGAATTTTTTAAGCATGCATACAAGATTTTCATTTCCAGGTTTAATAAATCCTTCAGGTTGCATATATATATTGTCTCATCCAAATCACCATGCAAGAATGTTGTTTTAACATCCATTGTTCAAGTAACATGTTATATTGAACAACTAAAGAAAGCAATATTCTTATAGAAGTGAATTTGACAACAGGAGAAAAATTTTCATTAAAGTCTATTCATTTTCTTTATGCAAAACCTTGTGCCACTAATCTAGCTTTATATCTAGCAAGTTCAACACCTTTTATTCCTTCTTTTTTCTTAAACAACCATCTACAACTAAGCACTTTCACATTCTTATGCTTATTAACCAAAATTCAAGTCCTATTTTTATTTAATGAATTGATCTCATCATTAGATGCATTAGAATAGGATTTCGGTTTAAGATCATCAATATTAAATGCAACAGACAAAGCATAAGTAATCAAATCAAAGTGTTCAATGTTGGATGCAACTAAGGAATCAAAATACCTTGAGGAGGGCTTTTATGGCCCTTTTGGACATATCTTTGGCCAGAAGGTAATCATCCAGCTCAGTGGAATTGCCAGGAGGAATTTCATGTTCCTTAGTAGTTCCCTCATCATCACTAGTATCTGTTCTATCAGTGGTCATATCTTGGAATTGGGGTGTTATAGATACCTTCACCTCAATCTCAAGATTACCATCATTGGGAGATGTGGCACCTGCCTCCACCTCAATCATAGGGTCCCTATTAAATTTGGAAATAGGTTTATTAAGGAGATCAGAATAATGTTTAGATTCATTAAAAATGAAATTCCTACTTGTTATACATTTTTTAAGAGAGGGACACCATAACCTATACCCTTTAACACCTAAAGGATACCCAGTAAAGACATACTTGAAGGATTTAGCTTGTAATTTGCCCTGATTGACATGACTATAAGCAGTGCAACCAAAAACTTTAAGGTTACTATAGTCTACAATTTTACCAGTCCAAAGCTCCTTAGGTGTTTTAAATTCTAAGGCAGTGGAGAGATATCTATTGATAAGGTAAGTGGCTGTGCTAACAGCCTCAGCCCCAAAACTGTTTAGGCCTACCAAACAGGGACAGCATGCACCTCACTCACTCCAAAATAGTCCTACTCATTATCTCTGCTAGACCATTTTGTTGGGGTGTACCTGCTACAGTTCTATGCCTCTTTATCCCCTGATTTCTACCGAAAGTGTCAAAAAGTTCATTACAGAATTTTAATCCATTATCTATTCTAAGTACCTTAACCTTACTACCTTTTTGGTTTTTAACTAGGGCTTTATATTGTTTAAAGGTGTCAAAGGTTTCATCTTTAGTCCTTAAAGTGAAAGTCCAAACTCTTCTAGTAAAGTCATCAATTAAGGTCAGAAATTACTTATTACCTCCTAAGGATTGAGTAGAAGTAGGTCCTCACAAATCAGAGTGTACATAGTCAAGTGCATGTGTAGAAGTATGCTTACCTTTAGGAAACTTAACCCTAGTTTGTTTACCAAACACACAATATTCACAGAATTTTAAGGTTCCTAAAAGTTCACTTCCTAAAACCCCTTGTTTGACTAATTCACTCAAGCCTTTCTCACTTACATGTCCTAATCTCTTTTGCCATAAGGTGGCACTATCTAAGGAATGAACTAAATTAGCCTTTCCCTTAGATCCTAAAGTAATACCTTGCAATAAATACAGATCATTTACCCTAGCAGACTTAAAGACTACTAAGGAACCCTTATGTACCATTTATAACTCCATTTTCTATCTTTATAATGAATCCTGAGGCATCCAAGATACCTAATGAGATCAAGTTTCTCTTCAATTCAGGGACAAATCTCACACATTCTAAGACTCTAACTATACCATCCCATAAAGATAGGTTAACTAAGACTATACCCTTAACCTAACACTCATAAAACCAGTGTCTAAAAGGAGTCATGTGATAAGTACAACTTGAATCTAAGACCCAATATGTTTCTAACCTAGAGAAACTCATAGCTGGCACTTCATAGCTCTCATAACCCTTAAAAACTAGGTTTGACTCACTATCAGTACTTGCATCAGGTTTTTCATGTTTCTTACCCTTCCTAAATAGACACTCACTCCTATAGTGACCATCTTTCTTACAAAAATAATATTTCACATGTCTGTTTCTACATTTTTCTCTACAGCTCTTTTCTCTTTTCTCAGTCCTATCCTTAATCAAAAGACCCTTACTAGCAACATTTTTATCCTTAATCTCTAAGTCTTTTGATATAAGATTAGAGACAACTAAATCAAGAGACGGATTATCCCTACTATACATAATACTAGATTTTACTTCTTTGTATTTATTAGGCAAAGAATTTAATAAAATTATTGATTGAGTTTCATCTTCAACTTTATGATTAATGTCATCCAAATTAGTAGTAAGTCTTTTAAAATCATCCAAATTTTGTTCGAGGACAAAGTGAGTTCGGTATGCTTCGATGAACCTTCATCGAAGCATAATCATCCAACTTTATGATCAATGTCATCCAAATTACTCATAGAAGTTTCTAAGGAAACTCTTGCTGATTTTAGAAACCCTAGGTATCCCAATCACCTAAGAATCAAGTTTAAAAATAATGTTCGAGGACACAGTGAGTTCGATATGCTTCGATGAAGGTTCGAAGGCCAAACAACATTCACACCTCACTCTGATACCACTTTCAAATGACTTCGAACACTTTATTTTTCAAAAAATACAATTTACAAAAACTTTTTAAATCAACGATGTAACACAATTAACAAAAGAACATAAATAATCAAGAATATAATATTTAAGTGGTTCGGCTCCTAAACTACACGGCCTAATCTATTGAAAAAGGTAAACATATCCACTATGAAAAATGTCTTTACAAAGAGTAAGCTTGAAGCATTTACAAAAGAAATCAAATCCTAACACTAATGTTGACAATCCCTCATAAACATTTTTAGGATTACTTTGAAAAACCATGAAAAAGAGTAAAGAAAACAAAGAAGATGAAGACAAGAAACGGTGCAGAGAAATAAGAGAAAAAGAACGAGTGAACAGCAAAAAATCCAGCACTGGGTATAAATATATTGTCGGTGCAATGACGATTTTGCCCCTTAGCCCATCAGCCAATTCTGAGCATTAAAGGCCTGAAAAATTATGTACAAAGCAAGCCCAAAACACATTAGTAGCCCAAAGGCCTAATATACAATAAAATCATATTATATATCAAACACGTTTACACCAATATAATTATGTAAATCTACCACTACTTTCTCAAGTAATTCATGCTAATAATTATGCACCAAAAATAAACATAGTGACATAACCTAACAATATATATATATTTACAAAAAAAAAAATTTTTTGGAAGGAGACCATGTAATGTCGGCATTTCTTCATTTATTTGAATCAATATCTATAATTTAAGGTATCAAATATAAATGTAATAATAATTATTATTTTTATTTTTATCTTTTGGTCAATTGTATACACAATTGTGGTAAAAAGTAGCAACAAACATAACAAGTAATATATATATATATATACACACAAAAAAAAAAAGTTCTTTAGGAAGAGACCGTGTAATGTTTTTTTTTTTTTTTCATTTATTTGAATCAATACTTATAATTTAAGGTATCAAAATAAGCTAGCATCAGATACTATCGTGAAAGAATTTTAATAATTATTACGTATTTTTTTACCAGCATCAATTAATCTCATGTGATCCAAGGCATTATTAATTAAGCTATCCCACTCCAATATTGACAAAATATTGACGGGACATATAATGTGAACATAATGCAGCGCTTACGGAGATGATCAAATTGGATATTTGATATGGAAATGGTTATAAAAAAAAAAAAGTAAAACAAAAAAGGGCCTGTTTTCTCTTTTTGAGAATAAAAAATTGTCCTTAAAAGTTAAAATCATGTAAATGTGTTTGCCCATTATCCTTAAAAATAAAATATTTTAAAAACCAAAATTTTGATTACAACTTTGTTCTGTTTTCAATATTTTTAAAAATAGTCAAAAACACGGTGAAGTAAAGTTATGTGCCTTTCGTATCTTACATATTTACAGGGAGGGTAATACTGCAGCTGACAGCTTGGCTTCTAGGGCTCCTAGTTTATGTACAGCGACTTGGTGGTGGAATGTCCCATCTTTCGCTACCTCTTTTATCCATTCAGATGCTAACAACAAACCTAATTACAGGTTCTGTTGAGAACATTTATTTGTAATTTAAATTTTATTGTTATTTAATAATATTAATAGTTGAGCGGTTTCATGAAGAAGGTGCTAAGGAGGTGCCAATTTAATTGGGATGTCTCGGTGCACTCACTGAAAACTGCTAACTATAATCTTTATTGAAAAAAATGTGTCTTTCGTATCTTTGAGACACCATGTTCGACCTAACAGAAGACTTCTCAAAATTTTTCCTTTTTAAATTTCCTTTAGCTACTTTATGCTAAATTTACGAAACGTAACCCCACCTCCCCCTTTTTAATAAGGAACTTTTACTCAATTTCTTATTCAATAATTTTTTTAATTAAAAAACTAATTATTTTTTTATAAATAATAAAAAATAACACTCATAAAATTTGATATAATAAAATAATATTTTAATAATATTAAACAAGATTTAATTTATTAGAATTTAACATCAAAATAATTTAATCAATCATAGTTCAATTTAATCGACGTCAAATTGAACGATATAAATATAAAAATTTTGAGTTATTTTTTTTTAACATTAAAATATATGAGCCGGTCATATAAGTGGCGTTACTTTTATGATTACAAGTTTTTAAAATAATTTGGCCAAACAATAACACAATCATATTTTTAGTTTTTTGTGTCTAAAAATAATTTTTTAAAATACGATCAAATACTATATTATTTTTAAAAATTATAGAAAAATATTTTTAAGTTATAACTTAAAAACAATTTTTGAGTTAATCAGCCAAACAAACTCTAAAATTTTTTATGGTGTATAAATGACTAAGTTATTTAATTAATTTTATTTTTAACTCTCTTAGTAAAAAAAATATTGTTTATTTTCTTCTGATACTAAAAAATATATATTCATTTACGTTATAAAAAACAAATATGTTTTTTTCTTGAGAAAAATGAAAATAATACAATTAAACCAATAAATTAAAAATTATTCAAATATAGCTAAATAAATTATAAATCAAAATAAAATTGCTATAAACATGATCTTAATTATTACAAATCATAAATTAAAGGACGACGACTCTATAACAAAACATCTAGAATCAATTGTCTAAATTTTTGTAAAGTGAATGTATTAATATGAAAATGTTATTTAAAAATATCTTTTTTAATATATGAAAATTTCTTAATATTTTCATGAAAATATCAACATATATCGAATTATTTTAATATTTTTCATAACTTGTATTATAATTTTTTAAAATTTTGATGAAAATTTTGGAAATATTAACGTAAAAATATCATGAAATATCAGTTTAAATTTTTTAATTTTACGACTAATTCGCTTATGTACTTATTATATCCCGGACTCATATTAAAATACTTAGTTCCAACAAATAATATTTTATTTTTGGAATTAAAGCTTCTAATAAAACTTGGTTATAGATCAATAATTTATTTTTATTTTGAATATATTTGTATATTAAATTTAAGAACGACAGTCATTTTCACTATACTCGGATATGGGTTCATTCAAAATGTCACCTAAAATTTTCTTATTACTATTGCAATTTAATTTTATAGTTCTTTATAATTTTATGTTAGATTAGGTATGTTTGGTTCGTACTTATTTACTCCCAGTGTCAAAATTTTCAAACCTAATTAACTTCTATCATCAACCACTTCATCTTGTTTAATAATTATAAACGATGTTCATAATTTTTTTTTTCTCTTAATTTGTTTAGTGGAGAGAAAAATCTAAAAATAAGTTGATGCACCAACTTTGCTAGATTTGGACATAGAAAACGATATAATATTTTGAGGGTAGAGATCAATATGGAAATATATAATAACAATTAAAAAGCACCTATGCTTAGGATCAAAAAGTCTCTTTGATTATTTAGTTCAATTTTACTCTTAGATTTTCAAAATTTAAGGTTTAATTTTCATAAATTGGAGTTTAGGTTATCATATTTACTTTTTTAATATAAATTATAAATATGTTGATTTTTTTTCATATTCATATATTTACATGTATTCCACTCGAACCTCACGTCATAATAAGTTGGAAAAATATCAAGAATGCCCTTGAAGTTTTCCTTTTATTTACATTTCTTAATGTTTGAAATTTTATTCTAATAATTTTGAGATTAGACATATTATTAAAATTAACCCCCATTAATAACTGTATCTATTTTTTCATCCACACACACACACACATATATATATATATATATTTTATTTCTTTTCTAAATTGTTGAAATACCTTTTAAAAAATATATATATCTATATATATTTATCTATTATATTGTGTTTGTTATGAATAAGAAAAAAAAATTAATAAGTAAAGAAATATATAACAAATTAAAAGTTTGTATGAATAAAAAATATTCATAAAAATTAATCTTATATTATTGGTTTCTTTTTTAAATCATATCATTTAAGCTCTTTAATAATTTTTTAAAAATATATTTTTTATTTTGATATATTATCTAAATCTTTATGTCTCATTATTAATATTTATTGGTTAGAAAATTAATTAAACAATTAATTAGATTCAAAAGAAATATTACTAAATTTTTTTGAAAAAAAATCAAAAATTTACTTTTTAATTTACTTAATATAATTAAAAATAAATCACGTACCATTCATATAATTAATTATCGTTCTACATATAAACTTTGTGTTTATAATAATTGAATAGTTTGTTATAAAATAGATAATTATAATTTAGTTCAAGTCTATTAATCAATAAATATTAATTTTTAAATTTTTATAAATTAGTTTAATTATTTTAGTTTTATCATTAATTTCACTATAAATGTTAAAATTTCATTACTTTTTTATTATATATCTCAAATATATGTGATTAAATTTAATTAAAATATGACTTTTTATCTATTTTTGTAAAATAAAAAATAAAGTTAAAAACTTTGCTACATATGATCATTTGGAATAAGTAATAAAAAACTCATTTATTATATGTATTTGAATTTTATTTACATAACTTGTAAGCACATGTATATATATTTTTAATTTATGAGTAAGCAATTTTTATTTTTATTTTTATTTTCTATAATTATTTTATTAGAAGAAAATAAAAATGATCATTTTTATTTTATTAGTTTAACACAATTTATTATTTAATGTTTAAAATAAGAGATATTAAAATTTTATTTTTTATATTCTTCAACTTTAAATACGTTATAAAAATGCAATTTAATGGCCATTATATCTAATAGCTGTTAAAATTAAAAAATATTTTTAATATTTTTGGAAAATTAGGTGTATTTGTGAAGAAAATATTAACTTTAAAGCTATTATTGATATTTTTACTAATGAGACCTAGATTTTCACCTAAACATCAAACATATATATTAACCTTGAATATAAGTAAGTTAATTAATTGAAGTTATGTTGCTGCATTAATTGATTTAATTCGGACATTGAAGATTTGAAATTGCAAAACTATTTTGGTGGAAGAAGCAATTATTTCATAATAAAATAATCAAAGCTGAAAATAATATCTGAACCATTCTGTAAATCTGCAGTACACCAACCACCTCTTTACGGCCAAAATAAATTTGAAAAATCTACAAAATTAATGCCCTTCAAATATATAAAAAAAAAAATTATATATAATAATTATATTTATTATATAATATAATAGATTAATTTTAATTATTTATTTTTTATTAAACATAAAAATAATATTAAATATATGAATAATATCAAACTATTATGAGACATATACTATGTTATATTTAAGAATTTTTCTTATACTATAGAATAATAAAAACAACACATATTAAAATTATATCATACCCTTCTCAATATAAAATAAATATATTATTTTTATTGTTATAAATTTAAAAAATATTATTTTTTATAATTTTTCAATAAAGGTCCTTTCAATTTTCTTTTGCAGGTATTTTAATACTTTTTTCATCATATTTTTGATAAAATTAGTGATGGTAATTCGTACAGGTTGGACTTGATTAAACTAGTTCAAATTAGTTTAGTTTAAATTAGTTCAATCTTAGTTCGAATTGAATTTAGCTTGAGCCATCAAAGATGAGCCCAAATATAAACTAAATACAAATGAGCTAACCTTAAACTAGCCTAAATTAATAATAAATTTTCTATACATATTGTTAGACATAAATAGTTATTTACAAAATAAAGAGTTCAAGTAACTTAAAATGTTACACGATAATATGACTTTGACTATTACATATTATATGAATTATTAAGACAATGTACTAATTAAAAAGAGAATAATACAATGTTTGAAGTTTTACTACAAATCAATTTAACTATAAAAACTTTACAATACTAATTCAAATTAAAGATGAGCATGTTTTTTTTTTTGGATTAAAGATATTGATAGATTTAAATATTAAAAGCATTAACATCAAAGAATATAACATAATAATGTGGCAAAATAAATAAATTATAATTATTTATTTTTTATTTTTTTAAAGAAAAAGAGAAGAATAATAACTAATATATCATAAAAAATAAAATATTATTTTAATTTTAACATAATTTTTATTTTTTTATTTTTTATTTAAAATTAAATTTTATTTTATTTTATGTTGGGTTAATGGACTGACCAACTTAGCTTAATTTTTTTTGAAGTTATTTTAGTTTGTTTAAAATTAGTCAAATTTAATTTTATTTATATTTAATAATATGAGTTGTTTAATTTAAATTTAATTTGATAGATTGAACTCCAACAGTATATTTTTAATTTATCAAATGACATAGCCGAAGGTCATTATTGTAAATTTGTAACGGCTTAAAAACATTAGAAGAATAGATTATAGAACCGGGACCCGGACAAAAATTTTCAAAATTGGAAAACAAAGAAGAGAACTCTAATTATACAAACGGCGAATCACGGAATTTAAAAAGCGAACAGAAAAGTGAAAACACTATGTTTTCCTTTTTTATGTTTTCTTTCCTCATAAGTTGTTTTTTTTTTTCTGTGTTTTCTTGTAGCAAAAATTAACAAATCTTAGATTGTATATTGTGCTTCTGAAGGGAAGCCTCTGTTTCTCAAAAATATTCAAATCCTTGGAATCTCAGTTAAAAGCATTTTTTCTTTCTTTAGCTTCGTCACTGCACTTTCAGAGTTGTTTTTGCTTGCCAGAAAAGTCCTATACGTTTCTCAACAATTCATACTTTTACAGGTAATACCCGAAGCGTTAAGTTTTTCTTATTTACCAAACTACGTTTTTGTTGAATTTCGTTATTTGATTTTTTTTTTTCCCTTTCGTTTTCAATATTTGTTTTTGGTCCCTGCTTTTGACATGTAGATTCTTCTGAATGTCTGTTTGCTTTCTGAGAATATTGAAGTCATGTAAAAATGAAGGAGAGATAACAAAGTGTGAACTAATTGTTTGTACTTGCTTTACGCTTAGCGGCTTCTTATTAAGGATGTTTGTTTTTCTTACCTTCTATGCTTTTTCTCACAAACCAAACGGAGCATTAACGGATTTTCTATCAACTCATTTGCCTAGCTTTTGATCTAATTTACTAGTTAGCCATCGGTGCTTTTTATAGAGCGGATCAAGTGATTGTAGGAAACTATTCCAAGTTGGTGTTGTTTCCCTCTTCAATAAAGCTCTTCTTCAGAGTAAAAACTGGTGGGTTCAGGTGCCTTTTTATGTGTTTTCAGACTAAGGCATTAGTTGTTCTTTTCTATCTTTGTAGACATTTTTTTAGAGTACAGTTATCACAAAATTTGTAATGTTACAAATGAGATGCAGGATTGGCACTTTGGCAGAGCTCATTTAGCAAGGGAGCTCACTTTGGCAGCTCATTTACCTAAATTTTGTTTGAAAATTTATCAAAAATAACAATTTAAAATTTATAATAATAAAATTAGCACCTTAATAATATTAGACGTGTGACATTAAAACTTTAATATTAAATGAGTCTAAATTGTCGCAATTTAATTTCACCGACGTTTAATTGAACAATCGTTCAAAAAAAATGATATAAAAAGTCTTTTTTAATTGTAGAAATATATAATTTAAAAATACATTTTGTTATTTTTATTATTATAAACTTTTAGGTATATTATTTTTGTTATTTTGTTTTGATTAATAAAATATTGACAACTCATCTGTGATATATAACATTTTTTAACAAATTTACAGACTAAATATAAGGTATTATAAAGGTAATAATTATTTTAAATTTCTCTAAATCCCTCTCTTTTTTTTTTTTTTTAGAGCACAACTATATTTGACAAAAATATAACAATCACTATTGATATGACACCTTCTTATTTGATATATTTACGTAAATATGGCTATATTTATCAATAACATTTTTTTTTTTTTTTTTTTGTTCCTTTCAAAAAAAAAAAAAAAATCATTGGGATGTTAGTTATTCTTGAATCACTCTTTCATACAAACTTTTCCTCTTAAATTATAGTGTTATTTTGCATACCCATAATTTGTTATTGAGTTGACTAAGTTTATGGCAATGAATGTGCGACAAATTGTCAAAAAAACTGACCTGAGATTTATAAATTTAGTGTGTTTGATATTGTGATGGCGTAAGAATCAATAACACTATTTTTTTAACTTTTTGACCTGGTCTTCTTAATAGTCTGATGGGATCATCTTGCAGTTGTATCAATGTCTTGACAACTGCTTAAGGAATTGTAGAGCTAATAGAGGAGATGAAAGACGAGTCAGCTGGAATAATAATTGGGATTTCCATAGGAGTGGTGATTGGACTGGTTTTGGCAATATCTCTGTTCCTTTGCTTTAGGTACCAGAGGAAGCGCTCCCAGATAGGGAGCAGCAGTTCTAGGAGAGCAGCTACTATTCCCATACGTACCAATGGTGCCGATTCTTGTACTGTGTTGTCTGATTCAACCATTGGTCCAGAATCACCTGTGAAATCTGGCCAATATGGCTCATCTTTATGGTTTGAAGGATTTAAGAAGAGTAATTTGGTTTCAGCGTCTGGTATACTAGAGTATTCTTACAAGTAAGATTTTCCTCTAGGCTCTTTCACTGATTTTGACATAATCTTAATGTTGGAGTTGTAGGTTGTCTTCTGAAACATAATTAGCATGTAGAATCTGCCAATTACCTTTTTTTTTGTTATAAGTTTGACATTTTTCTCAAACTTATTTCGTAATTTTGCTTCCAATTATATTCATACAGGGATCTGCAAAAGGCTACTTATAACTTTACAACATTAATAGGAAAAGGTGCATTTGGTCCTGTGTACAAAGCTCAGATGTTAACAGGTGAGACTGTTGCTGTGAAAGTGCTTGCAACTGATTCTAAGCAAGGACAAAAGGAGTTCCAAACAGAGGTGCTTATGCCTAATGTCCAATCTTTTCATCGTTTAATGTCCTGTTATAGTATTATACCCTATTCCATGATACTTACTTTCCTGTCTCTTAGGTTATGCTATTGGGAAGGTTGCACCACAGAAACCTCGTGAATTTGATTGGTTATTGCAAAGAAAAAGGGCAGCATATGCTTGTATATGTTTATATGAGCAAAGGCAGTTTGGCCTCTCATTTGTACAGTATGGGAGCCAACTTTTGTACAAACACTTCTGTATTTCTGTTTATATGCTCGTTCTTGTGTCCTCTCATTTGTTCCCTCTGCTCTAGTAAAAAATGAACTAGTTTTCCTTACTTCTGGAGATTCTAGATGAAAACTTTTATTAAATCCTCCTCTGCAGGCAAAGACCATGAGCCACTGAGCTGGGATTTGAGACTTGAGATAGCTTTAGATGTAGCTAGGGGCTTGGAGTATCTTCATGATGGGGTAAACTAACTTGAGTAATTTCATCTGTACTAATTAATGATATATTATATGCCTAAATTCATATGTATGATTTATGCATGTTATCCTTATTTGTTATTTCTATATTCCTTATTCAGGCTGTGCCTCCTATTATACACCGGGATATTAAATCTTCCAATATTCTGTTGGATCAGTCCATGAGAGCCAGGGTATGTCTCCTCATTCAGTAGTTGATCATCTTCGATCTTTAATTATGAGAAAATAATCCTTTGAATTTATAGAGAGGTTAAGTTCTATCTTGAATGTTTACGTTCTTGCAATTGAGTGATCTGTATGTTTCAATTACGTGTAGATCCATATAATGTAAACAACAAATGATAAGGCAATGTGTACTAGCTGAATGCTGATGATATTGATCAAACAGGTAGCTGATTTTGGGCTATCAAGAGAAGAGATGGTGGACAGACATGCAGCTAATGTAAAGGGCACTTTTGGTTATCTTGATCCCGAGTACATATCCACAAGGAAGTTCACCAAGAAAAGTGATGTTTATAGCTTTGGAGTTCTGCTCTTTGAACTCATAGCTGGTAGAAATCCTCTACAGGGACTTATGGATTATGTTGAGCTTGTAAGTCCCTCCTTATTTCTCCCAATGTTATTAAATTATCCAACGGAAAGCATATCATTAAGGAACTATGATAACTGTTGAAAGGCTATAGATATTCACTTCTAAAAGTTTAACCTCAAAGAAAGTTAAGTCTTATACTACTTATAAACATACTATACTAGTATAATTGTTTAGCAATGTGGGTTAATTAGCCCCACACTTTGTATTTTTAATCTATTTGTTATAATTTATTGGGTTATTATCTTTTTTATTTTTATTTTTGCAAGGCTCATATTGTTTTTTTACGATGAGGTCTATTAGATTTTTTTTTTGCTTCGCCCATTTAATCGAATAAGTTCTGAATTATGTAAATTTTATATAGTGTATAAGCAACTTAAAACATTCCCTCGTAAAAGGTTAACCTCAAAGGAAATTAAGTCTTATGCTATTTATAAACACTACACTAATATCATTGTTTAGTAACGTGAGATATTCTTTTTATGCTCTAATAAAGGCTAAATTGATATTCTTTGAAATGAGTGGAGTATTTTCAGCTTATTTCTTCTTTGTCTAAATTGATGATAGAAGTATTTTTAGATACGTTTTTGTTTGTTTTTGCACCTAGTTCATTGGGTTTTGATTTCCTAGGATGGCTGTATGCATGATGAAAATGATCATAGTATGGTCTGAACTCCGAACAGTCTCATATTTCTTATTTTATATCAGATAAGATAGAAGGAAAAGGAATTTTGGATTATTTCACAATAATTGATGCCTAGTTACAATCTTAATATGCACCCCTCTACTAAATTCTGATTAATAGGCTGCAATGAGTACAGAGGGGAAAGTAGGATGGGAGGAAATTGTCGATTCATGTCTTGATGGAAAATTTGATGCGCAAGAGCTCAACGAAGTGGCATCACTCGGATACAAATGTGTCAACCATGCTCCAAGTAAACGACCTTCCATGAGGGATATTGTGCAAGTGCTGACACGAATCGTAAAATTAAGGCAAAGCAGGAGGCAGCACGAAAAGTCCCTCTCAGCCTTCACCGATGAAGGAACTGTTGACATGGATCAACAAGAAACCAGGATACAAATTACTGGTCACCAAAGGGATGAGTCTAAAGACATCACAATTGACTGTGAAGTTTAGGGTGTTTTCATTTACATGTATGGTTGTTTTTGGTTTTGTGGCTTCCCTTTTTGATACATGTGAAAGCAACTCAGAAGGCATCCAGATTTGTATTATATTTGTTTTATGCTTGAGTAACATAGGATTGATACCAAGCATTTCTTATTAACTTGTAACATATCTTTTTTCCTCGCATTTTGCAAAAATGATAGAAATCGAAGCTTGTATATTGATACGCAATGGAAACGAACAAGTTTTGTTTTTTCTACCATTAAGAGACCTTAAAAATCATGAATGTTTTAACTTTTCAAAAACGCGTTTTATTACAATTTAATATATATATTAATCAATATGATCCAATAATATCTTGTTAGTAAGTGATCTCATAAATATTTTATTATATCTCAAATTTTATATTTAATTAATAAATAATATATCATTTAATATAAGTATAATACATGTGTTGAAAAATAGTATAAATTTGCGGGAAAAAGACAACACAAGGCACCTCTTGGAAATAAAGTACACCAAAAAAAATTGGGGTGATGGGCAAGCAGGTTCTTGTAGCAATTAATTAAGGAGTACAAAAAATTTTGTTATTAAATAGAGCACAAAAATTCTATTATTTAAAAAAAAAAATACTACAAAGGTCTTGTATTAACTAAAATGGGAGGACATATTTGGGTTTTCAATAAATTAAACCGCAACTATAGAAAGAAAGAAAAAAAAAAAAAAAATGAACCCCCACAGACAAATTCCCATCCCACCATCACATGTACCCTGTCAACCCCAAACAATTGAAATCCTCAGAAAAAACCAATTTCATTGGTCAATACAACAATAATAAAGCTTAGACTTGTCTGAAGAAGATGATAAGAGAAAAGAGGACCCGTAAAACAGAAGGTGGGTCTAAATTTGCCTATACAACTTGAGAGCAAAACAAGCTTAAAATCACCCCAAATCGAGGTTTATAAAATGGCGGGTTCACTTCTTCAGGTAGGATTAAAAACAGAGCTCAACAATCAGTTTATATTATGTGAAGTTGTTTGAATACTTCACGAAGAAAACTCAAATGTTGTAAAAATGCTAAGCTATCTTCAGGAAAATACAAGAAAAATATAATTGCAGAGAGAATTGTATTATTGTCTTAGTTACTAATACAAGAGTTATATGGATATATATACACATAAGAGACCTACAAACTACTAACTCTAATACTATCAATTTTTGGAGATTCGGTTTTTCATGTAATACATGCAGAGGTTAGTAAATTCTTATGGTAATGACGTTCGTGTTTGGAGATTAGGAGACTAAATAATTAGTTTAATTGGATACTTTTTTTCTTTTAGATTTGGGACTCCTTGTTTGATTTTGATGAAACAAGAATAAGTGAGTGACTTAAAAAGATTCGCGAGTGATTCAATCAATGATGTACATCTGAGGCGGATTTGTTCGTAGATTAGGAGGGCACGTGCATCAACTGACATTTTATATGTTTTTTAAATTATAATAATTTTAATTTTTTTTTAAATATTTAAAGAGATGCCCCACCTAACTTTTTTTTTTTCTTTTTTTTATGCTGACTATTCAATTTCTTGTTGTATTTTATTAAAATCTATAACATTCAGTGGCAGTAGACTATGAAAATGATTAAGTCATCTCTTCATCTCTTTTACTACAAGTGTGGCTTCTGCAGACCTTGCTTCCTTCCCTTAAAAAAGATTAAGCCAACAGGCAACAGCCAAGGTCAAATTCTCAATACTCTCTTCCTTCCCTTAAAAAATAAATAAGCCAACTAGCCAAGCTCTCTCTTGTTCGGTTGTTCCAACTTGGCTCTTCCCAGAGATTTCAATTTCAGGTAATTTCTTTTTCTGTGTGTTTTTTTTTCGCTCTTCTCAATTGGTTCCTCTTGCATTGGTTTTCTATTTTATTTGTCTGGTCGCAATATTTTATATTTTCTTATCATTGCTAATTTCGAATGCGTTTTGTTACGGTGTATTTAGTGTATATTTTGCTATAATTAGTGTTTCAATTGAACGTACAATTAGTGATCTGTGTCTTCATCTAGTGACATTGTTTTTATACGTATTTCATGTATGTAAAGCTATTGTCTCATATATTTTTAGAATTCCACTGATGTATTTTTGGTGCAATGGTGGTTTTTGACATGCAGTTTCACATGGTTTTTGGCATGTTGAACAACTTTTTTCTTACTAAAAGAATATGAGACTGAATATATGTTTTGGTTGAAACATTGCAGGAACTTAAAGAATTAGAAAGAAGGAAGGTGGAAAGCTTAAGATCTAAAGGGATAAGTGAAAAGTTTGAGACACTGTGGTCAAGTGGCCTACAGCTAAGTATTACTGAATTCTACAAGTCAACCAAATTTCAGAAGAAACCTAAAGAGAATGTTGGCAAGAATATTGATAATCAGGCCAAAACTGCTTCAAACGGAAAGAGAAAAGAATCAAGCCAAAGCCTTCCGAAGTCTGTAAGGCGTCATCTTTTGTTTGGCTAGAAATTTATTTGTGGAAGTACAAGCGCGATTAAGAAAAGATTGATGCAAAGGATTTAATTTTTGGGTTGCTTTCTCTGCAGATTATGCAGGTAAGTTATATATATATATATATATATATATATATTAAACTTCAGCATTTGTGAATTACATTAAAATTAATTTATAGATACAAATTAAATAAATGTTGGACTGCATTGAGTGAATTTGTTATAACTCAACTTACATTATATAATAATACTTTATGCTTATGGTTATTGACTTATTGTAATGCAATAAAATTAAAATTAAAAATTTATTTTTTTAGTCAAAATTAAATATTTATTTGATAATTTTATTTTTAGGGGAGAAAATAGAGAAATATTTTAAAAGAACAATAATTTCTGACTTGACATCTACCACAAAAAGAAGTAAAACTTCTTCAGAAAAAAGTGTGTCAGAAATTGATTTAACAAATCTTCCGATAGATCCAGGTCTAAGAATTCGAATAATAGACTATGATCTTAATATCAGAGAAAAAGTTAGAAGATCCTACCTACAAAAGGGTCCTTGTCAACCCCGAAATCATGATTTTCTTACTAGTCAATTTGGGAAAAAACAAAGACGATTTAATAGTGCGTGGTTTGACGAGTATCCTAACTAGTTAGAGTATAGCATATCAAATAATGCTGCATATTGTTTGTGTTGTTATCTCTTTAAACCAAACATTGGAGAATAAGGAGGTAGTGACTCATTTGTTGGTAAAGGGTTCTCCAATTGGAAAAAAAAAAAAAAAAAAGAATCTTTTTATGTTCATGTTGGAGGTTCTAATAGTTATCACAATCAGGTTTGGCAAAAGTATGAAGCTTTAATGAATCAAAAACAACAAATTGATGTACTTTTTTGCAAGCAAACTGATGAAGCTCACATTCATTATCGTGTTCGTTTAGGTGCATCAATTGATTGTATTCGATTTCTTTTGAGACAAGGCCTAGCATTTCGTGGACATGATGAATCTGAAACTTCAAGTAATCAAGGAAATTTTCTTCAACTATTGCAGTGGTTATGTGACCATAATGAAGGCATAAAAGTTGTTTCTTTGAAAAATGCTCCTAAAAATCATAAACTAACATCACCTGCAATTCAAAGGACATTGTGAGTGCAATTTCAATTGAGATCACCAATGTTATTTTTGCAGATATTGGGAACTCTCAATTTTCTATTCTTATTGATGAGTCTCGTGATCTAGCTTCAAAAGAACAAATGGCAATTGTTGTTCGTTATGTTGACAAAAAAGGTTGTGTGATTGAGCGCTTTGTGGGTATTGAGCATGTTACTGAGACTACATCTCACTCTTTAAAGAATACTATTGATGCTTTTTTCTCTAAACATAATCTAAGCTTATTTCAATTGAGAGGACAAGGTTATGATGGGGCAAGCAATATACGAGGAGAGTTTAATGGTCTAAAAAAACTCATATTAGATGAAAATAAACATGCATTTTATATCCATTGTTTTGCCCACCAACTTCAATTAGCTCTTGTCGTTGTTGCTGAAAATCATGTGGACATAGCAGGCCTATTCACTTATGTTTCAAATGCGGTAAATGTTGTTGGAGGATCAGCTAAACGTCGTGATATTTTTCGCAAAAAAACATGGTACTTCAATATTTGAAGAAGTTGACAATGGTGAGCTTTTTAGTAGTCAAGGATTAAATCAAGAAATTTCTCTAAAAAGACCTGGTGATACACGTTGGAGTTCATATTACAATTCTTTGTTGAATTTGATTGCTATGTTCTCATCTATCATTGAAGTGCTTGAGATTATAACAGAAAGTGGTAGGTCAAGTTCTAATCAAAAACATGAAGTAATGGTTATATTGGATATTATTCAATCATTTAATTTTTCTTTCTGTTTGCATTTGATGAGAGCTATATTAGAGATCTCAAATGAATTATCACAAGCTTTGCAAAGAAAAGATCAAGATATTGTCAATGCTATGAAGTGTGTCAAAATATGCAAGGAAAGGTTACAAACAATGAGAAATGGTGGTTGGGATTCTTTACTTGATGAGGTTTCTACCTTTTGTAACAAGCATCACATTTCCATCCCTAATATGAGTGACATCTTTATAGCTCGTAGAAGGTCACGACGAAAAGTTCAAGAGATAACAAATTTGCATTATTATTGTGTGGGGCTATTTTACATTGTCATAGACATGCAACTTCAAGAATTGAACAATCGTTTTAATGAGACAAATACTGAGCTCCTTCTTTGTATGGTTTGTTTAAATCTAAAAGATAATTTTTTAGCTTTTGACAAGCAAAAATTGGTTCGTCTTGTGTAAATTTATGACAAAGATTTTTCAAAAATTGAGCTCATGAAACTTGAAGATCAACTTAAAAATTACATTATGAATGTCAGATCTAGCATTGAATTTTCAACTTTGAATGAAGTTAGTAATCTTGCACAGAAGATGGTTGAGACTAAGAAAGATCAAGTTTATCCTCTTGTTTATTTGCTCATGAAATTGACTCTTATTTTACCAGTTGCAATCGCTACTATAGAAAGAGTTTTTTCTACTATGAAAATTGTTAAGAATAGGTTGTGCAATCGAATGGAAGATCAATGACTCAATGATAATTTAGTTGCATATATTGAGAAAGATGTATTTGATAATATTGATAATGATGTTATTATGCGTCGATTTCAAAATATGAAAACTCGTCGAGAGTTATTGTAGTAGGCATCATATAAAGAAATGACATAATCATTTTGATTTTACATGGTGCCCCCTCCTTAAAAATCCTAGATCTGCCACTGATGTACATGGACGGAAAATATTTCATGGACTAGGTTGGGCTATAATATCGGTCAAAATTTTTATAAAAAAATTATATATATAATAAAATAATAATAAAACTCGTATATATATATATATATATACTAAAATAATCACAATAAAATTATATAAATTATCAATTATATTTTTATAATTAATTACACTTAAAAAATATTATTATTAAATAAAATTATAATTAATAAATGTTATTATGATAATAATAAAATGAGTTATGACAATATAGACACATGTAACTTGTTTGTGATAATATATATTGGGGTGAAATTCTAGAAATCACTTTGCTTGTGTCAACTTGACATTTTAGTTATTTTTCTTTTACAAGAGACGATTAAGTCACACTCTTTATAACAATATAACACTTTAGTTACTTTTTGAATAATAATAAAATTAATTTAATGAAGATAAATTTGTTATTTTATTTTAACAATTTAAAATTTAATTTAAATAGTATAATTTTTTATTTATTTGGTCAATTTTGTTGTAATTTTATATTTTGTGAAATTTTTTACGTGCTTTTTTAGCATTTTTCTATATCGTATTTTTCTGTATGTGTTGTGTTTGAATTAAAAATGTAGACTTTATAGTATAAAAAAAGTAGCTACACAAGTTAAAAAGTTACAAGATTAATGGCTTTAGAACCACACAAATAAGCTTTTTTTCATTTTACCATCATTAGAGACCACATAAATAAAAAAATTGTTGTCCAACTCTAAGCAACATAGTGAAAATGCATATTTCAATTTATAGTACTAATCTCCGAAGATGATAGATTTGAGAGAGCTCATTAGTGTGGTTTTAACACCATTGATCTTTTAATTTTTTGATATGTGTCGCCCTTATTTTTTATTTTATAAAATCTGTAGTTTCGATACAAACACGATATCTACAGAAAAATACAATACAAAAAGTGCTCAAAAAAATACAAAAGTTTTTCATAAAATATAAAATTTAGAACAAAATTGACCAAAGAAATAAAAAATAAAATATTGTACTATTCAAATTCAATTTTAAATTGTTAAAATAAAATAACAAATTTATCTCCATTAAATTATATTTATTTTAGAATTTTTTATTAATAAAATAATATTTTATTATTTAAAAATGACTAAAGTATCTCATTTTTATAGAGAGTGACTTAAATATCTTTTGTAAAAGCAAAGTGACTAAAGTGTCTACTTGACACAAGCAAAGTGACTCCTATAGTGCTTAATCCTATCCAGGTGAAATGTCAAACTAGTCTTTTAATTTAAGTCATTGTAGCCATTTAGTACCATTGTTTATAAAATAAGTTTTTAGATTCTTTTGTTTATAAAAAAGAGGTCATTGAAAAATAATTTCACTTTATAGCATAATATTTTATTAAATAAAATATATATTAAGGGTACATTGGTCATTCAAAAAATTCATTTCATATCAATTATTTTCTTCTTATTCCTCCAATTTTATATTCCATTAAATTGGAATAAGTTTTATCCCTAATTCTATCTTTATCTAAATTGTATTTCACTTGTTAAGTTATGTTTCTCTAACTAATAAAACTATCTAAATTGTATGTTTTTTATCAATAGAATGCTTAATTATGGTGGCTCTAATTTGTGTTAGTTTTTTTATTGAAGCAATTTTGTAAACATATTTCTTATTGAAGCAATTTTGTAAACATATTTTTGCTATGTTAAACTAATAAAGAAACTGAACTTAATTTTATTATTTGACCACATTTAATACTAACATTGATATTGTCAAAATATCTAAAATTTGTATTATATTTTAATTAAGCAAATGTTTATATAGCTTATTCCTTAAAAATAATTACAAAATGCTTCACGTAATTAAAATTTAAGATCAATAACAAATATAATTGTATCTTCACTCAAAAAATCCAGTGCTTAAAGTTTATAAATCTAATAAGTTGACAATGTAATCATAAAAATAGGTCTTCAATATTGTCAACTAGTTTGGTAGCTCAATTTATTCAAGATAAATATGTATTATTTGTGGGATGGTGGTAGAGTAGTCAATTTTTTCTTATAGGGTAAATCTCTGAGGAAATCATCCAGTTGAAGAAAAGGATGAGGACAACAAAATAAAAAATGAGAAACGAAAAATGAGATCTATATTTTATAATATAAGGTGGGGCAATAATGAAAATTACATCCCTTGTCCTGTTTCAAAATTATAAACTTTATTTTAATAAATATATAAATATATAAATTTATTTATATTTTTAATTTTTTTATAAATATAGTTACATAGAATTCAAACTAAGCATAAATAATGCATTATATATTATATATTTCATCTTTAAATTATGTTTTTATTCTTTTAAAACATCAATAATTGTTTTATAAATATTGCTTAAACTTAAAAAATTTAAAATTATATAATTATTTTATAATTTATTCTTATTAATTCAAAGTTGTTTGTAACAAAATTTTATCAATATTATTTAGTATAAAAAAATTATGTATTTATTATTAATTTTTTTTATCAATATTTATTGTCTCTAAATTTTATTTTCCTTGTCATTATAAGATATTCATTATTAAATAGTTTTTTTTTAATAAAAATAAAAAGTTACTATTTTTTTTTAAAAAAAATAATTTTAATACCATTTGGATCATCGTTCCCCTTTTGGGGATCCTCGTTTCTCACTGGGGATCTTTGATATGTCTTCACAATGATTTTAAGTGAGGATAGAGGACAAATTTAAAATCATGAATGGGAAATGGAGAGGGGGTTGACATCGTTCTATGATGGGTTAAGAGGATGAGTTCCTGGTTTTAGATTATGAAGTTGAATGGATAGATTAAAATGTGAGGTAGATTAATTTTTTTATGTAACTTTTTTTTTCTTCTTTTTATCTTTAATTAATTTCATGCTTTTATCATGTAAAATGTATTACATAATTTTAATAATAAAATATTCTTATAAAAATAAAACTATCTTTTAATGACCTTTTTAATAAATAAATGGACTTAAAAATATATTTTATTAACAATGACACTAAATGACACCAGTAACCTAAACAAAAAACCTAAATGACCTTGTTTCTTATATTATAATACATTTTACCTATTAACTTATTATATATTGTAACAAAAAATAATTAAAATATTTAACATTTGTCTAATTTATTATTATAAAAATGCACTATTTATTTTTTTAAATAAATAATTATGTTCAACAAAGCGCACACACATACATATATTTAATTGACATGGCTCTAACTTCCAGTTTAGAGAGCTCATAATAATTATATATTGTTACATTACAAAATAATTGCAAAAATAATAATAAATAAGCTTAGTGACAAATTTTAGAAATAAAGATATATATTTATTATCATAATTTTTCCTATTTTAGCTTTGTATTATATTTTTTTTTATTTTAATAACCATTTTAATTGAATTACATGCTTGTTTATATTAATTTTTTTTTTTAACATGATCCGAAAAACCCTGATGACATACAAGTAGAGATTTGATAATAATAAAACTTAAGTACTCAATAAATGAAAAGTACAGATTCTACTCTACCCGCCCATAAAAAAAAAAAAAAAAAGTGTCAAAGGTGAAATGGCAAGGCTTTGTTAGGATTAAGGAAGGGTATTGCTGTAAATCCAAGACCTCAGCCTTTTGGAAACTAGCTTCGACGATTCGATCACTCACCACTTTTTTCAAATCTAACACAAAAGGCAAGGCCGTATTCCGAATTTTTAAGACTCCTAAACACATATGTACGGTCCCATATTGTAATAATCCTACGGTCATGGATCACGATCCGCGCACTCTAACTCTATTGGTCACTTTAATTCCTCACCTGCTATATAAATGTCAAAACCCGTTAAAGTCTCATATTTTAGCATATTTCTTGCTTCCACATCCAGCCAATTTGTAGCATCTCCCATTTATTTTCATTCGAGGCTTGGATATAGTTCAACAATGGCAGGAAGGGGCAAAACTTTGGGATCCGGTGCTTCCAAGAAGGCCACGTCTCGTAGTAGCAAGGCTGGTCTGCAATTTCCAGTCGGTCGTATTGCTCGATTCTTGAAAGCCGGAAAATACGCCGAGCGTGTTGGGGCTGGGGCTCCGGTTTACCTTGCTGCGGTTCTTGAATACCTTGCCGCCGAGGTATGCCTATTTTTTTTTTTCTTTCTGCTTTTTGTTTCTTAATCTCACTTTATTATCAACGTTTCCCTTAATTTCTGGTGGTTCTACAGTTAGTGTTTCAAAAAGTACATGAACGGAATATGAATCCGTAATCCTATGATTATTTGATATTTAAATCATAAAGTAATTATTAATTTTTCCTTCATTTTGTGAAATTTTTACCCAGTTATTTGATTATTTTTGTAATTATTGGTTTTTTGAAGGTGGGTTGAGGGCGTAAATTGATTTCCCTAGTATTATGAAAGAATCAGATTCTACTGTATATAATTTCTATTAGATTTTATAAACCCCTTGATCTTATTTACTAACTGAATTAAGATGACGAAGCTAATATCATTTTGAAATCTGTGATTATCCAGGTGTTGGAGTTGGCTGGAAACGCAGCAAGGGATAACAAGAAGACTAGGATTGTTCCACGCCACATTCAATTAGCAGTGCGCAATGACGAAGAGCTTAGCAAGCTTTTAGGAGACGTTACAATTGCCAATGGCGGTGTAATGCCCAACATTCACAACCTTCTTCTTCCTAAGAAGGCCGGTGGTTCATCCAAGGCTTCTGGAGCAGATGATGATTCATAAAAAATGGAAATTTGACTGTAACGTGTCAATTTGCCATTGTATTTGATCATCTCTTTTTTAGGTTTTAATTAGGACACGCTTTCTGTGTTGTGCACTTTGTGTAGCTTGTAGTGAGGGCTTCATTAGCTAGTTATTGTGAATAGAATTAGCATATTTCCGTAGTAGTTATTTCATTCCCAACTTATTGTATTTTCTAATTTTTCTTGAAATGAGAAATTGTCTCAAGATTTCAGCTTATCTTCGTGTTTTCCTTACTAGAGTGCATTTTCTGGGGCAACTACTATGTTTTGCTTGTCAATGTTCTGAAGAAATGGTTGTATTCTAGAAACAATTTTTACCATGGGGAATGAAAAGAGAGACACTTTATGTAGATATGAAAAGTGGGACAAGTAAATAGCAGTACAATAAATAAGTGACTAAAATATTATATGAATTTAAGTTAAATGGTGAAAAGCTATTATATGCGTACTCATAGACCAGAAGATTTTTGACAAAATTTATATTCCTTAAAATGGTAACAGCCTGAATGTCATGAACATCTTGCCACATATAGCGAAATTAGCTATGATAAGGAACAAAAATGTTAACAATGAATTGTGATTATTCTCCTCTACATCTAACTATAATTCAAAAGTGTACAACCAGGAACTGTACCGTTGAGTTGCCTATCAAAATATATCTTCAGTAACTTTCTTAAGTCTAATTTAGCATTCAACATGAGAAAAATATCTGTTTTCATACCTTCTCCGAATGAAATCTAAGGGCTCTCTTCATCGGAGTTAGGATCTTGCATTTGCCTATCTGCTATAGCTGGGAAAAGTCGCTCACAGTGATGAAGAGTAGGTGCCCCAAGGGATTCAAAAGAAGATGCCAATTTCATTGACGATTGGTGTGGATCAGAGGAAGATGCTTCTTTTTTCTATGTTTTTGTAGGATTTTTTTGATTCCTCTCTCACCTCTCTACATGTCTTATCTAACATTAGCAAAAAGTCCCTAACTACACTAAACAAACGCAAACCTTCATCCTTCCCTGCATTTCCATGGAAATAATCACCAGTGCTCTTCACCAGTACCATTATTCTTTTCTCTTCCTCCAGAAGTTCCTCAATATCACCCTCAGCATCTTTCACAAAATTCTTTAATGCGTCGTGAAATCCACTGTCCTCCTCCACATTCTTCATGTCGAAGATTAGAAAATCCTTGGTTTTCTGAAGTGCATGACTAATTTTGGCAACAGTTCCCGTTAGACAATCAGCATCCATGTTTGCAGCCTTTTTGACATTGTCAAGTTCATCACCTAAACTAGAAACTACCTCAAGGCCAAGGCTACGATAATGTTCATCTGATTCATGTAAAGTTTCTTGAAGAAGATCTTCTGATTTTAGGCTAGAAAAACTGTTGCTCTCTTTATTCCTACGGGCAGCTCTTACACCCTCATAGCGGATAATCTCCTGAACAACAAACTGCAATAATGTCGTCTTCCCATCTGTTCCTTTTACATCTGACAGTTTCAAAAGTGTGTCAAGTTTAAATGCTTGGGCACCGCCACGGAATGTCCCATCATTCATGCGATTCCCTGTTTTAAGAACAGCTTCTAGCAGTTTTAAGAAAAGCCTGCTGTTCCTCAGTTCCTTGCAAGCAATCTGCCACAAATGGAGATGCAACATGATAATATAGTTGTAGTTGTTATTGAATGCAAGAAAATCTACAAAACAGAAATTGAGATTTGATTGAAGAACTAGAACGCCAAATTTATTCATGGATGCATGTGTTGGATTGCATGGGAGCCCCAGTTCTTATCTCACATTTTAACAGTTGTTTTATGAAACCATTTGTAAATATGATAGAGAAAGAGATATATAAGGCACAAATTTATTGCGTAATGAAATTTAGGGACTCGATCCAATACCTCTAAGGTTTCAAACGACTCTTTAGTGGTGGAAATGTCCTCTTCGAGGGTACATATGAAAAACAATGTTTCCAATCGTTTAAAAGCAAATGGAATATTAACCAATGTTTTCAGAAACCGGTCAGCAGGCCCAAGCTGAGCAAGTTCACCGCTGAACAGCCTAAGCTTTAGTTCTTCATCTGGTGTTGGTGCCATCTTCAACAAAGATTGAAGGAATTCTGATGGAAGCTCATTTCCTGATTCACCAAAGAAATTCAAAATATGCGTCCCATGGAATCAAATTTAAAAAAAAAAAAAAAAAAGTAAAATAGTAAGCTCAATTTCCTCTTGTTGGATTTCTTATCATGTAATGTTCTCATTCCCTTGAGGAGTTTCAAACATATTAATTATCAGGGTGATCTTTAAAATCAATAATTCCCAGGACTTCAATAGAAGAAAGACTCTAAACAAATACAGCATTTATTATTACTTCCAGGTTTGTTAAATGAAACAAATTCATGAGATTGCTTCTATATCATGTTTTGTGAATAACAAACATCATGTAGAATTTGCAAGACCTAGCCTGTTAACAGATTTAGTCACGCTAATTGTTTTCAAATTTTTCTGTCTTATCTAAGATCCAGTAGTAGATACAAATACAATCAGATGGAATCAAAAAAGGAAATTAAGTTACCTTCGAGCAGTGCATCACACACTTCTTCAACCGTCACATTCAATGCACGCAACAGAATTGAAAGATTTTGTGACTTTTTTGGCTCAATAATCTGAATGAGCCTGGGTTGGGAATCTTTAGATGCGTCTTTCTTATTTTCGTTTTTATTTTTATCAGTATTAACATACCCAAACAGAGATTCTATCATATTCTCATCAAACCTGTAAAATAGTTTTTATTTTTTAAAATAATTGTGTTTATCAGCAACTATATCCAACAATAAAGAGTAAAAACAAAAGAAAATAAAGAAATTTGCAACTCACTGGAATGATCCTGCTCTAAGGTGATGCCAAACCATTGACTGGTTAGGGTTTGCTTTAACCTTATCCCAGAAGAATGGCTTCAGCTTGGTCTTTGGACCATCGCTTTCATCTACATTGGATCGATGCTTTGGAGCAGGCGGTGGTATTCGTCCTAGCTTTGAACCTATAGGTGCTGCTTTGGGCGGACAAGGAGGTGGGACACCACCAGAAGGTGGTGGTGGGCGGGGTCCAGTTCTGCCCCCAGGAGGTATTGGAGGTGGTGGTGGGCGGGGTCCAGGTCTGACCCCAGGAAGCATTTGAGGTGGGGGTGGGCAGGATCCAGGTCTTACCCCAGGAAGTATTTGAGGTGGTAGTGGGCAGGATCCAGGTCTTCCCGCAGGAGATATTGGTATTGTAAATGGTGGTGGAGGAGGAGGCCCAGGAGTGGGAGGGAAAAGGCCTGCACTAGTAGAAGGTTTGGTGGGAGAAACTGGTGCATGGGGTGGAAGAGAGGGCCTACTGATCTTACTGGAAAAAGCCTTGAAAGAAGAACGTGGCTTAGGAGGAAGAAGATCAGTCCTGCCAGGTGGTGGTGCCATTTGTGTATTACTATTGATGGATATGTCTTCTAGTGATGGGGTTTCATTTAGCGAAGCATGGGGCTCATTGAACTCTATATTGAAATCACCATCAAAAGATGAGGTCTTTACAGGGTGACTCGCGTTACTACCGAATGATTGATTCCCAGACTTCTCTTCTTTCAATGAGTTTCCTGTAGCAAAGGATCCTGAAGGACAAAAACATTTCAGTAAATAGTAATTTAGTAGTAACAGCAAGAGACAAGGTTTATATAAATACCAAAAGATAAGTTTGTGATGCTCAGGGTAAGAAGAGGACTCTCATCATTTCGTCTCATTTTAGAGCCAGGTCCACAAAATATACTAAAGCATAAGAAGAGCAGCGCTGCAATGATAAATGTAACACATGCAGTCAAAGCAACCGCAATCACAATTGATTTTTGACTTTCTTCCTCTGCATTTGCTCCAGAATCTATTTTTAAAGAATACTTTAAGTAATGATGCTTCAGATTCTGAACTTCAGAAGGGGGAGGTGATGGTGATGGTGATGGTGATGGAGCGGATACTTTTGTAATCCAATGAAGTGAATCAGTGACCAGATTCCTTCTAGGACCAGGACGTTTGTGAAATATGTACTCAGCATGCCTGGGGTACCAAACCTTGGAACCAGTTTCTTCTCCAGAAACACGAAAAATAATATTATTCTTTCTTAAACAATCTAAAAGAGTTTGCTTCACCTCCGGGTGGATGAGACTAATGCTTTCTTTCTTCATTGAACAGCTTTTCATATTGATTTCATTGGTGCAACTGGATGTTTTCTCTGTTAAGCATAGGCCAAGTTCTTCAAATGCATCCTTCAATTTTATCAAATCTATCTTGCAGTTTAACCACAACATATCTGCCTGAATTGTAACACATTTAAAAGTTAGATGAGTGCAAAAGGTTCAATGACATAAATGCATCATGAGCTAAACTAATCCTTGAGAAAATTCATAAAAAGTCTGATCATAACACAATCATTTAAAAGCATTCACAAACCCCCTCCTGCCCCCAAATAAAACAAAAAACTTTTTGAGATTGAGAGGCATGAAATGTATCAATCTACGGGTCAGGTCATGTTATCATAATCTTTCAAGAGCTACTTCAAATAAACGTTTAAACACACCAAACTTACTTGTCATTGGCAAGGTTTGAATCCCTGCTATTGCCATGCACAGAAGGAGCACATGTCATTACCTTACTACGCAATTAATTAGTTAGCATAACCTTTCAAGAACTAACTGCTCGTTACTGGAAATATTACTTAATCTGCAAAGAGACACCCCTAGAAGTAGATGGTCTAACCAAACACTACATTAATGTTGATGGATTTTATCATATACAAATAAGAGAAGCAAGTGTTATGCTTGCTGCTACTGAAACAACACTCAAGCCATTTAATATAAAAAGATTACTTTACGTAGAATACTATAAATGACCAGATGCACCAAACTGAAACATAACAGAAATATCAATCTAACAAGGAAGTAAATGCAGTTCAAAATAAAGAAAATTAAAAAAAGTATTTGGCTTCTCACAATATCCCTATCTGTCTCCCCTGAAGTTGAATCAACCAATTGGCTAAGCAATACTTCCTCTGTCTTCTTTCCTTCATCAGAACTTATCAATGACGAAGAGCATATCAAAATAACCAAAACAATGAAATGTGTCGTGCTTATGATACCCATATGCTGTTGAATTTTCATAGGAAACGAAGAATATCCTTCTCATTTCAAATGATAAACCCTAGCGCAACTTTATCACCCAAAGCTGCAAATTAACAACCACCCAATTCAAACTTTCAAGTAAAACCCTTCTATATCAAAATTTCCGACATTAAAAGGCAAATTCTACGAGACCCAACAAAATTCTGCAAAGAAGGTCCGAATCTTTGCCGTAAAATCCAATGAATCAATAGCTAATATATGTTTCGGAAATTAAATTTGTATAAAGAAGAATGTTCGTCAATAGCTCCAACAAACCATTCAAATCGAAATCACCCTTATATACCCCAATTTCAGCCTAGAAAATTCTAGGCGAGAATGTTTGAAACATTGCCTCTTAAATTCTTAATTGTGGGTAATTGATTTATTCTGACCAAATTCAACAAAACAAGCTGGGAATGTCTTAGCCGATAAAGGTATGTCCAAGCATTTGCAGGTTTGGACCACAATTTGACATAAATGTTAAATTTTTCTTAACGATTTCTGTGCAAAATCTACTAAAATAAAACGATTTTATTTCTATCTAAACAATTGGAATTTCCTTGTCGGACAGAATTATGATTTAACCGAGAATGGTAAAGAAACAAAAGAAAATAGGCAATTTTCCCGTATTATAACATCAAGGATCGAGAGGTGTTTGCCGTCCAGTCCGGTCCGGTCCGATTTTTGATAAAAAAAAAAATTAAATTAAATTAATCATATTAATTTAACTAAATCGAATCGAACCGATTGACTAATAAAATTTTAAAATCGAACAATTTAATCCAATTTGTTTAATGATTTTAAATACTTATATAGACCATCATCACCTACATTATATGTTAATAATCTTAATTTTAATTTGATATAAATCTAAAGAGTTACCAATATAATATATAATATTTTATTCATCTCATAGAACCATAAATTGTAACAACAATACTATTGTATATGCTAACAAGTTCATTATAGTTTTGTAAAGTTCCTGTGACACACTAACACTAACCATCCAAAAATACTTTAGAAATACAATGTGAGGTTTATCACAAATGTGAAGAAAAGGCTAACAAATAAATGGAAACTAACTTCATAACTCCGAAGTTCTCAATCTGATAAACATCATACATCATTTAAAAGTTTAGTCCTTTTTTCCAAACATATTAAAATTTTGTGGGACTTCAAAAAATCATGGTAGTGATTCCAAAACATAACAACACCCAAAATCTTCAAGGACTATATTAGTTGCTGGCTCCATCATGGTCTTAACTTATCTTCTACTGTTAACAAATCACACTAACTTCTTTACAACAATAACATACTAAAGATAATCTAAAAATCAATTACAGTCTAAAGTTAAATATTTTTGCAAATTTTATAGCAAAATACAATAATATATTAATTCATGAATAATTCAAAATAATTACAGTCTAAATTCTAAAGTATTAAAAAGTTTACACAAGTTTGTAATAATGACTAAGAAAATGAAATAAAGGTATTAATAGTAAAGCCTTCATAAAATCTCCAAAATTTCCAACTGCAAGAAAAATAATTATTATTTTTAAATGTAAAAAAAGTAAATTTAATAATATATTTGATTATTTAGTAAAACTTACCATTAATTTTTTGACTAATAAGAAAAACTATCAATCATCATTGATCAATATAGTATCTTTAACTAATTCTACAATCAAATAAAATCAAATATCATTAGATAATAATATATAAAAATTAATATTGTAAATAAAATTTAAGTAATGCAATTACCTGAATCAATATCTTCATAAATCTCGAAATCATCAATGTATTCTCGTAAAGTCACATCAACCTTATTTACAATGGGAGAACGAAACCAATTTTGAGTACATACTAATGCTTCCACCATTTTAGAATTAAGAGAACTCCTAAATAGATCAAGAATATGCCCTCCTGTGCTAAAAGTTGACTCGGATGCAACATTTAAAATTTGAACTGCTAATACATCACGTGCAATGAGAGAGACAATAGGAAACCTAAAAGAATTTGTCTTCCACCATTTCAAAATATCAAACTTATCCAACATGACACTTTCACATGGGGTGTTCAAATATTTTTCAACCTCAGATTTTAACTCCAAACTATTTTTCTCCTCTAAGCGTTTGAGAAATTTCATCTTTCTTGCTTCTTCAGATGAGGGAATCCTTCCTATTACATCTTGTGCTTGAGTCACACTAGATTGACAATCCTCTCCATGCACTAACTTATAGTAAGCTTTGAACATGTCAATGAAAGTATTTTTAACATCTTCTTTCATTTTTTTAGCAATTTTTAAATCATAAATCTCTTCAAATAGAAATTCCAAATGATCAAACAGCCTAATATACATTTTATAGTTGTAGTCCATACCCTCATCTAATCTGTAGGAAGTTTTTTTTTTTATAACTGAAATATGATAAAGAGTCGGAAGTAAATGGACTAAAATGAAAAAGAAGATTATCCAACTTTAATGAGTGAATGGCTTCTGAATTATTGGAATCAAACTAACATACAAAATTTATTCCATTGGGGAGGTTGGATTGGTCCAAGTATCCTAGACCCTGCCTATCAACAACAAATATATTTTTATTCATAAATATAATTCAATTTTGTGCAAGAGAACGAACAAACTATCAAGTGAAACTTTTAGATCTGTCATGTTAATTAAGGCCGTTTATTTGATCGATATTAGATGTCACTCAAAGTAACAAAAATAAAAACAAAAGAAATGAGCTATGTTATGTGTAAGATTAGGCATCAAATGATGATAAGCAGGGACGTAACCAGAAATATTTTCTTAGGAGGGCTAATTTATATTAAAAAAAAATTTCTAATTTTTTTATTTATAATATCAAGATTTATAGTTGACATTGAGAAAATAATGTCAATTTAAAAAATAAACAAAAAAAAAATTATTTGAGTTGTGTTCGACAATGCTTTAGAGCATAAAATTCATCAATTATCAATTCAGATTCAATTTCTTCTGCAAACTTCAACAAGTGATTCTTGAGATTGCTTACTTTTTTTGTTGATAGCCTCAATAGAAGTGTTTTTAGTTGATTGTTGGTCATTTATTTTCTTAAAGAATAAATGAAGAATTTTAAATAATTTAAAATTTTTGTGAGGTTTGTTCATGATAATCTACAATAAAAATATTTAATGTAAATTAAAGTATACAAATTAAAAATTACAAATTTAAATAGACCTAACAACAAATAAACATAAAATTAAAATAACTAAAGAATTAAAAAATTAATAAATAAGTTATATGCCTAATTATTTTTTCACCAATTGATAATAATTGATAAATATAGAAATTTAAAATAAATTTCATGTTCTAATATAACAATGAGATAATAAAGAACTCTAATTAATAATTTAATGAAGGAAAAAAAAACATATTTAATGAAATAATGGTGAATTGTTATAAAAAAAAAGTGTTAAATACATATAAATTTATACTAAAATACACACTTAAATTAATAATTAAACAATATTTATCAATCAAAAATTTAAAAGTTATAATTTTTAGAAATATATAATACATAATTATTGATATGAGTGTAAATTAAAACATAAATATTTTAAATATTTAATATTTTTATTTTTAAAAAAAATATATAACTATTATATAATATATTAGATTTTATTTATACTATTAATATTAATTAAAAAAAAATTAAAAAGGCTGCCCGGGCTTAAGCCCGGTACAGCCCCATAAACAGTTCCGTCACTGATGATAAGTAATAATAATAATTGAGACATGTTTATTTCATTTTCTATTCAATCTATGAGGCTCTGATTTTGCTACCTGTTCCTTGACTTCCTTCCATGGCCGACGGAGAGGCTGGTCGGGAGAGCTCGCGGATGGGAGGAGCTGAACTGCTGGAGGGGCCTGGGACGGCTGGGGGAGCTCACTGGCTCGCTGAATCACGGACGGGAGGAGCTGAACGTCGGGGCGCAAGATGCGGGCTGGCTGGCTGACTTGCGGACTGGAGGAGCTGAACAGCGGGGCACGGAACGCGGGCTGGCTGGCGGCAGGCGGGGCGCGGGACGCGGGCTGGAGGCAGGCGGCGCACGCTTACGGTTCACGACTTCGCGTTAGGGATTGGAAATTTCATATGCGAATGGCTCGCTGATGGTTCTAATTTCTAAAATGTTAATTGATTAATATATATATAATTATATATAATATATTAAAAATAATTTTAAATTTTGGTTCGGTTCGGTTTGGTTTGATATTTCGAAAAATCGGACCGAATCGTTGGTCAAACAATTTTAAAAATAAAAAATCGAACCGGACCATTTTACTTATTGAACTGTCCAGTTCAATCCGATTCGATTCGATTTTTCGATTTTTTCTGGTTTAGTTTGATTTTTAGACACCCCTACAAAAACTCATGTCATGAAAATATCTTAGAAATTAATTGCTAACATCAGATTATATTAACTGTATATAAATTAATCTTAATATAAGAAAATAACCTAACTACATTGTTTTTAATAAAGGGTCACAATAAACCACTTTGTTTAGTTTAATTCAATTACTAACAAGTCTAAATTTAAATGAATGATTGTGACTCAAAGATTAGTTAGCTCAAACATTTATAGTGACAAATTATTCTAATAAAATAGTATAAGCACTGATTCAAAAATCTCCTTCACAAATTTATAAAAAATGGGGTGCTAGCTAATATTGACAACTGACTATTTATCTCCTAAATATTTGCAAAAGAATATGTAGACCAATTGCATATTTGCTTTCTTCTTTTTTCTTCCTGTAAATTAATTAAAAAAAAAAAAAAAAAGAGCGAAATATGATATTTTTATGGTTTAGTTAAAATTTTCCGCTAACTTAAATAAAAACCCCAAAATAATATTAGGAAAAAAAAAAAATCAAATGTTGCCAAAAACTGTCAAATAATAGATGTTTTCTTTGGGAGATGGTGTACTTACCTCATTGAACTATTAATTAATTTTTTAAAGTAGCATATAACTTGGGACCAAAAAGGAAAAATAAATGAATAATTGATAACCTATAACTTGCTAATTTTGTTCAATTTATTAAAATATTAGACAACATTGCCATTTTCGTATCAAGCAATATGTTACAAATCTTAATTTATTTATTTTTTTTTGAAAAATAAAAAATAAAAATGATAAATTATATATTTTACAATTAAAAAATAATTATTATATTTTTTTTAAACGTTCGTTCATTTAATTAAATGTTGTTTAAATTAAATTATGATAATATTATTAAAAATTTATTTTTATTATTATAAATTTTTATAGATGATTTTTTGGCGGCTTTTTCTCGAACGGAGTACAATTCTTAACTGGATTATAGTATTTCTTCGATGTAAATAACCGTATCACCCTATACGTTGTTTTATCCTTTATGGCGGATTCAAATAAGGTTAGTTTTCTACTTAACATATTTGATTAAAAGGGTGTGGCTTGAGAGAAAAAAGTAGTGTAAATAGAATCTCTCTTAGAATTTTTTTTGTTAAGGCCCATCATTCATAGGCCGACAGGGCTTCAGAAAAACAATTTAGTTGTTTTCTTTTACGGGAAGAAGATAAATCCCTTGTTAATAAACACTCTGATTCCAGCTGCTACATTGTCAATTTGATTTGCTGTGAAGATCATCTCTGCCTATTCAACCACACTATCCTAAGATCAAAAGCACAGGTTAGCCCTAATTTTTTTTTGCTAATCTACTGCAATTAGTTTATACTGGGAAAGATATCCTTTTGATTTTGCTGTGCCCCAGCCATCGAATTGGCTCCAGGCCTTATGTATCTACAAATTCAAGCTTTCATCATATCGAGAATGTTAAAACCCTAAATATACATTTAACAATATTATTAACCCACCAAACTTGTTCTGGAATAATCCCAATTCGATCTGCATCAGTAAAAAGTGACCCTTTAGATGCCAATACAGTGTGTGTGATCGCAAAAAAGGCTAAGCTTTTAGTTATTTTAAATATAAAAAAAAAAACCAATTGCTTAATAGAAAACGACATGTAATATAATAGGGATGGAGGTCCAACATGATAAGAGATACCCATTTAAAGTTATTCCTTTCACACTACCTTCTTTCTCTGAAAATAAAAATTTATTTTATTTGTAACCATTATTGTATCTCAAAAGCAAACTAAGATTATATCTTATGACTCTATTGAGTTGCAAACAAGATTAAATTTTGCGTGCAATACAGGATTTATTTTAACATATATATTAAAAGCCATATGACCTTATATTTTCTTCAAATCTAAACCTTTAAACCATTTGTGTTTTTTTCATGGTTTAAGATCTCATAATTGATTTATAGTTGTGGAATTACATAAATTGCATTTTATTGTAGGCTTCTTTATAACTTTATATTTTCTTCCTATCCATGACATCCACACCTTAGGTGACAATCCTGATACAACCAGTAGACATAACATGAATACAGGAAAATTTAGGGTCAGAATTGATCACTAGCTATGTTTATAGCACGAAACAAATTAAAATGATTTCTTAATTTTTCCATGACAAGGGAAAGGGATCTATGCAATGCTTGTACCAACGAGGAAAGAAGAAGTGACTGATTGCTATGAAAAGTATTCAAACTTTTGATTATTATCTTGGGAGAAAAAGACTACTTGAGAAGATAGTTTGATTTAAAACTTGCATGTGATAATCACTTCAAAACCCACCAGGCCCTGTTAATATTCCCTGATGCCATGTTCCAATTCCATTTGTATGCTTTTTTGTCGGTTATTGTTAAAAGACAGAACTTGTTTACTCTGATTCTTTACCTTTCATTGAGTCTTCTGGAACTTTCGAATTTGTATGATTAACGTTGCTGCTGTATAGAATTAGATTCTGTGGGGATAACTATCACTCTCAAGCTTATATGTGTGCTTGATAGTTTTGTTTTCTATTCTAATTCCATTCTTTTTCACATAATTTCTTCTTACTTATGAGCAAGCATAGAAATAAATATTAGCTTTAGCTTTACAGTCCTCCAAATATTCTCACAGAATATATCCTCTGCTTTTTTGAAAGGTTTGTTTTGAACTATAAGAAGCAAACCCACCTCAGAACCCTCGTCAGAGTCTTCATCAAAGTCTCAAAGCTCTAGATTTTTTTTTAATTGTAATGGCTAACCGAAAACGGGTTGAAGTTATAAGAGATGATCATAGTGATCCACATAAATGGTTCATTTCTCTACAAGAAGATGCCTTCAAAAAGTTCTTGTCACAAGGTGGTTCAACAGTGCAAAAGATCTTTGGAGATGGTTCATTGTTTAGTCCATTATTGTTTGGAAAGTTTTTTGATCCTTCTGATGCCTTTCCGTTGTGGGAGTTTGAATCAGACATCTTGTTGTCTAATCTTCGGAGCTCTGGCCAAAGCACTGTCGATTGGTCTCAAACAGACCATGATTATGTACTAAAATCAGAAACAATAGGTAACTTCTTTAACGTGTCTCTGGTTCTGAAATTACATTCATCAGCAAAATTATGATGAAACAAAGGAGTAGAGGCTTTGTCTTTTAGTTCACTTTTAAATTCTATGTGACAAGGCGACCTTAGTGACAGAAATTCTATTGGGTTCTAGCTGATTAGTTTACTAAAGTAAAATCTATAGGCAGAACTCTAGTTTGGGCCCTAAGTAGATGAGTTTTGGTAAAAATTGTCCCAAAATTGTGTATATAAATCATGTACATGAGCAATTTTGGAACATTTTTCACTTAAGCCCCCAAAACTTGCCATTTTGGGGCTCATTTCAGCATAACTCTCTAAGTGGAAATTAATTAGCTTTCCTGGTGTGTTGAAACAGAAATTGGGAAAAATAGTATCCAAGTTCTTGCTGAGGGTGAGAAGGTTGTTGAAGTTAGTGGGCTATGGAGGCAGCAGAAAGAGTCCAAGACTGACTGGAAAAGTGTGAATTGGTGGGAATATGGATATGTTAGGAGGCTTGAGCTGCCAGAAGATGCAGATTTGAGAAAATTAGAGGCATACGTTACAAATGACACCCTATTAGAAATTAAAATCCCCAAGAAACCTTTGGATTGTGAAAATGATCTGACCACAAAAGGATCTGAAGCTGTGTAAGAACAACACTTCCTGCCAATGATTTGCCGGTTCTAACAGTTAGACAGAAAAATGCTAGACATCTAAGTTCGGACGATCCCAATCGAGATATTTGGTCTTTTGCACGTGATGGCTCCACAGATCACAGTTGCAGAATTCTGGAAAAGTATAACATAGATTTGTATCTGCAAAATTACACCGGATATGATGTTTGAAAACCAATGGCAGATAATGAAGATCAGTTTTTCTGATAAATATAAATGATATGATAGTGTTTCATTTATTAGTCTACTCACACTTCATCTGAATGAACCAACAAATGATTAAACATTGAATTTGACCAAAGAAGATAAAGGTTGAAGATTTGATCACAGACACAACGGCTGAAACGTAAACCATAATTCGAATCAATTTGAGATCTCTCCAATTCTAAGTACATTTTGCAAAAGCAAATGAACAATGACCATAATTCCTGAATCATAGATTGACCGTGAAACACAGATCAATAAACAATAAACAGAGTGCAAAATAAGAACCACCCACAAAAGACCTGGTTGGTCTTCTTATTGCCTATGAACTACTTGATCCTAAATTGGCGAAAAAGTCGATTCGTCACAAATTTGTGTGCAATGAATTTACAAGAGATGTGAACAATTGTAATGCGAATATTGTTGTTGATTCTACCACTTTTAAACTTGTAGTACGAATCATCACAAATTTAAGATAAATAAAAGTGCTTTATATTACCCTGCCTTGAGAATAAAATGATCAATTCATTTTATTCGCATGAAGAATCAAGCAAGGAAGACAGTAGTATGCTAATAAATTTAAATTATGTTTATCAAAACAAAAGCATCAATAGGGATGGAAGCAGCCAATTATGCTAATAATCATAATTTTCTTGCACTGGCTTAAAATAAATTTGGGTAATAATCATTAGTTATGAGCCAGTAGCAATTTTTTTAAGATTTAACCACAATATATATTTTTTTATATATTTATACAAAAATATACTTAGTTTTTTAAAAAATAAAATAATACTTATTCTACCAAATTATTTAAAATATTGACAATATTGTTCATTATTTAATTATTTAGCAAATATTTTTAAGTAAAATAAATAAAAAAATGTAATATTAAAATAAATTCAATTAAATTATTCAAAGTGTTGTGTTTTTAATAATAAAAGTGTCTTATATTACCTAATTATGTATATATAAAAATATAATTTTAATAAATATTCAATTTTGCTTAACCACTAATTTAAAATTGCAATAATTATACTCGATTTATATCTAATCAATACAGTTAATTTTAAAAATAAAAATCAAATATATATATAGATATTTTTTGCAAGTAATCACAATTTCAATTATTAACGGTTAGAATTTTAATCATAAACATCAATTCCCAACTTTAAAGTTATTAAAAAATATAAATAAAGTGAACTAAAGAGTTGGTCCATGTTGTAAACCCAAAGTGACCTTTCAAGAAACCTGCAGAATGTGTCAATCTACTAGACCAAAAAGCTTTTTTGCTGTGCAGACGAGCATCCAAAACATCTGCCACACGCAGTGCATAAAAAGAGGTGAAATGATCTCTGCCTACTCACCAAGGAACATGCCTCTTTTCTCATGAAGCTAACCAATAATCCCCTGAGCTTGCTGTCTCTTTTTCGCTTTCATTATCACTCCATTAGTCCACTACTGTAATTAAATATTAATTACTACTTCCTGGCCATTCTTATGTTTTAGGGATTACAAATTTATCATAATAATTTTGTGATTATACTTATTATCATGTACTATTCAAAACAAATTTTAAATTTATAATATATAGCATTTTTTTTTAATCAAAGTTTAAACTTATAATTTGAAATGAGAGCGGTGAAAGTCTTATTCAAAAGACCAACAAAAAAAAAAAAAAAACTATTATGTGCTAACGAGTCTGTGACTTAACACAACGTAGCCCATTTAAATACGTAGAATAATTAAATGTATGAAGTTTGAATCTCAATTATAAATGAGTAAGTAGTATAATTATTTATAAATAAAAAAAAATTAGTTTGTGAATAATATCTCAAATATTTTTTTATTATCCTATTAGGATTTCTCATTCAAATAAATTTTTTTCCCATTAAATAAAGCATAAAAGAATTCTACACTCATTTTAAAGTTTGAAGAAAAGAAAAGAAAAAAAAAAAAAAAACACAGATCACAATTCTCGAGCAATCATTGAAGCCGTAGGCCCATAATTTTAAAATTGGGCCCAAATCCAGAAAAGCGTTTACTCAAAGTGGTGGCGTGGTTTGATGACGAATGTATGACTCCACCTGCAACCATTCATCCATCCACGCGAACAAATTCCCCGCGTTTTCTTTACCCCCACAGACGGCGAGGCCATTGGTTTCCACCTGTTTGGTTTGATTCAAAGAATAACAATACCTCCCAGCCGGAATAACCCAGCTTTCCGGTGAAGACCCAGCATGGTTTCCCATGAAAACACCAACTGGCTCTTCGATTATGGTGGCTTGATGGACTATATTCCTGGTACTTCGGGTTTCACTTGGTCTGCCCAGCCCCTTAACGTTTCCTCTAGTGTCAGGTACTATTTATCGTCCGATCTCTTTCCAATTGGGTCTTTTTGGATTCCTCTTTCACTTTTGTGCTCCGAAAAGGCTGAATTTTTTAAGTTTCTGCTTTAGTTTCAATTCTTTCATTTAGGATTATGTGGCAAGCATGATTATATTTTTTTTGTTATGGTAGTTCAAGGGTTGAATTTTCTGGTTGAGTTTGCTCATTTTCACGCCCTCATTTTACCCTAATGTTATTTCCTTGGTGAGCTTTTGAATGTGATTTGTCAATGAGTAGTAAAGCTTACAATTCAAATCATTTTCTGGTTAAATAGTATTATTATGGTTTTCTCCTTTTATCAGCTGGTTGAAGTACACGATGCATGTTGTATTTCATGGCATGATTGAACATTAATTTATGTTGATGGCTTGATGCACAGCTCTTAATTCGAATTATTGTTTCTTTTCTTGAAATTCCTTTTTCCCCCTCGCATCTTAAGAAGAAATAAAAAATAGTTTGATAATCTTGGTTTATTTACTATTTAAATTTGACGCTAATAGCCTTTGGATTTTGTGTGTTATATTTAGTGGTGTGATTTGTGATAGAGTAGAAATTGTGTTGTAAACTTGTAATCTTTATTTGGTTTCAGTGATAATGAAAATTTGGCTTGATGATTAGAAAACGTGAGTCAGAAGAAGATTTCTATAATGTGAAACATGCCAATACATCCTTCTGGTAGTTTGTTACTGAAATCGTATGGTTTAACATTCCTTTTTTTGTGTTTCATTGGAGTAAGTGCTACGTATATTTATTAGTGTCTTAGTGACTGAGGTTGAGCAGAATACTTGTAATATTTATAAAGGCATCGTATTGTTATATCTCTCGACCCAGCACTTTGTCCTAATGCATTAGCTTCTTTTCTTTTTTTCTCTGGCTGTGTTGTGCAAATTTCATATATTGTTTTCAGCCTGTTACTATTATATTGTTTAATTTACTTTTTTGGTGTTCTTTATCTGCCTATTTGTTTCAAATATTCATTCAATTCTCTTGTTATGTTGTACACATTCTAGGGTGGAGATTGATGGTTCATTTGGAGATTCGGACGGTCTTAAGAAGTCTGGCTCAAAAAAGAGGTATTGATTTTACTTACTATTCTCATCTACCCCTTAAAAGGAAGGGAGGGAGAGGTTGGGGCGGGGGGAGGAAGGTTCCTATGCGGCAAGTAAGTAGCTGTTTGTACTCCTTGTTAAGCCGTTTAAGTCTTAACTTCCTGTGTATTCACATGTCCTGTCGTGAAACTTCCACAATAGTAGACAAAAAGGATCATAGCTTACTTTCCATTAGTTTTATCAGTGAAAGAATCTTCTCCAAACTTTCTGTCTCTTTGTTTCTCATCTCACCTGCAGGGTCAGATCTGAATCATGTAGTGCATCTAGCTCCAAGGCATGTAGGGAGAAGCTGCGAAGGGATAGGCTTAATGACAAGTACTGTCTTCTTTCTCTGTTGGTTTTCTCTATTTCCTTTTTGAGGCACAATTTTTTAAGCATGATGAATGATCATTTATAGATTTGTGGAACTAAGCTCCATTTTGGAGCCCGGAAGGCCTCCCAAAACAGACAAGGCTGCAATTTTAATGGATGCTGTTCGAATGGTAAATCAGTGGCGTGGTGAAGCCCAGAAGTTGAAGAATTCAAATTCAAGCCTGCAGGAGAAGATCAAGGAATTGAAGGTAAATGTTCTGTGATTTCTTTATAATGAGTGTCCTCTAGATGCAAATTGCTTTGCTTGTCTGTCATAAACTTCATGTTTCAAATTTCATTATGCGTCCCAAAACTTTCAAGTGGATAAAAGAGGAAATCCAAAAACTGCTAATGTGTAGATAGAGAAGAATGAGCTTCGTGAGGAAAAGCAGAGGCTTAAGGCAGAGAAGGAGAAGTTGGAGCAACAACTTAAGATCATGAATACACAACCTGGGTTCTTGCCTCCTCCCATTCCTACTGCATTTGCTCCCCAAGCTCAAGCTCCTGGCAACAAGTTGGTGCCTTTCATGGGATATCCGGGGGTTGCCATGTGGCAGTTTATGCCACCTGCTTCAGTGGATACTTCACAGGATCATGTGCTCCGCCCACCAGTTGCTTAAGAAGTGGCAGTGTAGATTGCTCTGCGTAATTTAGGCCTCGCCTCCTACCCCGAAGGAAGCATATTCAACTTGTCGTCGTTCTTAACTATTGTAGTCTTCTAACCAGATTGGTGGGCAACTTTACTATACTTGTAGACTCTATGAATTGATGCTGGTATTCAAGTGTAAATGGTAATAATTTAATTAGGCAACCTGTGTTTCGAGTTTCGAGTGGACTCGGTCACCACCTTGAATTTATTAGGATTGTAGAACCAATGTGATTCTGCAGCTTTGGATGCAATTGCATTATTGCAAATCAGATGCATGCATTCAAAGATACTTAACACCTTCGGGCACAAAAGCAATCTGTCTCTTGCCAGTTTGAGTCGTTTTTATTAATTAAAAGCTTCAATCAAGCACTGTGTCTCTGTTTTTATGTTACTAATAAAAATCTTCAAAACTGAGTTGCAAGCATTCTCATAAATGTTACTTTAATATACATCATACGCCCAAATTGCAGTTTTGATTACGTACACAAGTTATGTAAGTCTGCACATCAGTTATGCACAAGTTATACAGCAATTTTGGAATATTAATGGCCAAACTTATTTCAATATTGCAATTTAGGGCAACTTATTGCCCGAACTGAGTAATTTCTGAGAAATGCAAGGGAGTTTGAGAAAGCAGAATCTGCTGCTTGTATTGCATTGAGTGCTGAAAGCGTTGAAACTTAGGAAGAATTCTATCAATTTTTTCTCCCCTTACTCGTATGTAGATACATTGTTTATCTTCAATCTGAATACAACATTCCTTTCAAAATTCATACTATGCAGCCCTAATATGACATCCCTTAATGAATTTATCTGAAAAGTCTATGTATTTGGACCATAATGGTTTAAGTTTCGGGAAGGCGATGTCTAGCCAAGGTTTTGCTCTGCCATTGAAATGAATGACGCCAGCACTTTCTGCATCAACAAAACTTGTGTTGTCTTGATATCCAAGCCCCAACATGTGCCAAAATGGATCAATTACATGAACATGACCATGGAATGCTATTAGACCTGGAGGTAATGTACCCAGTTGCCACAAACTAAGGTCTGATTTCAAGTTCTGCATTTTCTCACAAAAGCAGAAAATTTAGGCACAGTTTAGAACAAAACAACCCCAAAAGAAAACAGATAGTAAAAAGTTTAAATCAAGAATCACTTTTGGATTCTTTTGTTCAATAATCACTTAACTTACCTGCTCAACCCAATAATAGTATGTATTGCTTATGTTGGTTTTCCTCCATGCTTCCATATCAAAAATATTCATGCCATATGCCCATGCACATTCTTTAGGGTCAAAGTTCTTTGCTATCAAGGGATGAGTAAAGTTCAAGTAGCTCTTTAACCTCTTTGACATCACAAACTTATCTTCTCCTCTGCATGTTTCCACAGCTCCATTGACCTTTCCATTCATGTTTATATCCCACAAGGGTGAAAGATCGGTTTGAACCACTATGTCATCGTCCAAGAACACTACTTTATTGAGACTTGGAAACAACTGCAAAGAAAGATGCTTTAAGATGAAGCATTATATAACAAAACATGAAAATTTAAGGGTATGTTTGTTTATACTTTTGACAATAAAAACGTTTTAGGACCAAACAATAAAAAATTTGTCTGAAGTGCTTCAAAACTCAAAATGCACATTTTGTGCTTGCTGAAAGAAGCACACTTTTTACCCAATTTTTTTTTTATTTAAAAAAAACACTTCTATCTAAAACCACTTTTAACAAAAGCACAAATAAACAGACCCTAAGTGTCAGTTTATTTGTACTTTTGAGATCATGTAAAAACATTCATGATAAAAAAAAAATCTAAGCCAAACAATTTTTTACCATAAGTGCTTTCAGAACTCAAAAAGCACATTATATGCTTCTCAACTCTTGAAAATGCTTTCTTCTAAAATTATTTTTGACTAAAATCATTTTTAACATAAGAATAAGCAAACACACCCTAAGAATCAAATGACATTGTTAAAATAAGAACCTTTCATATGCTTAAGAAACCATTCATGTTGAGTGATTACCTCTGGCAGGTGGATTCGAATGTGATTCATTATTGAGTTGTATTTGGGACTTAGTGCCTGCAACTTGGATGCAATAACATAAGGCTTTTCTGTACTGTTTGCTACAATTGCTGATGACCCTCCTCTGAATTGTGACCGTACTTGTTGATCTTTCTCCATTGCTTCCAAGACAGGAACTTTACCCTTAGAAAACCAATCAAATTGTTGCAATGCCTTGACCTCAATTATGGCAGGTGATAAAGGGTGCAAAGAAAACCAAGCTTGCATTGGATAATATGTCTTCTTATCTGTGATTATGTGAAGAACAACTTGTTGGGGGCGCAAAGAGTTGCGCACAAGAGAAGTGGCAACAACAGAAGCAGCAAGCACATTGTCTGATGCAAGAACAAAGTGGAAATAGGAGTTGTCAACGAGAGCGGGGACAAACTCGGCTGATGGAAGCTGAAGGCGTGCAGCTGCATTGTTGGAGTGTTCGTTGGCTAGTCTTAAAGCTAGGCAGTGCAGTTGTTTTGGTATGCTGCTTGATGCTACATGCCTGTATAAATACTCTTGGATTTTGGCACTTCTTGTTCTTTCTTCGAGAAGGGTGACCTAAAATATTTAGAAAAACAACATTTACAATTTAAAAAAACATTTATAACACCCATTAAAACTTATAACCACAAAAACAATAACGTTGTCCACCTCATATATTTTTAATAGAAAGAGAAAGATCAATCCAAATATTTCACATTAAATGTTAGCTAGTTAGATGCCCTTTAAATTAAATTCCACTAATTAGATTCGTTCAATGTTGAACTTCCATCAGTATAATGTTATTAAGAGTGTTACTTTTATTATTATAAATTTTAAAAATATTATTTGAAGTATTTTTCTAAATATTTATTCAAAAGGTTTTCTTTTTTCAACTACTCCATCTGTTTTCAAATTTTATCTTAATTCATACATAAGTTCTCAAATTTTCAAAATTCATACGTACATACAAATTCAAAATTTTAAAATATATAATTTAATTTCAAACAGTACCATATCTCTAAGCTTGAGGGCAAAGCTCTTTGCGTCTAATTGGCCATCCCTCGTATCAGTCAAAAACTCGTCTAAAGACTGAGGAATATCAGATCTCCCTTTCAATTCATCCTTGCTTATTGGTTCTTCTAATACTTGGTATATAACTTCTGGGACCTTCTCTCAAAAAAAAAAAAATGTTAATATAGTAAGTGAAATTTTTTGGAAAAGCAAAACAAATGATCTTGTTTCTAAACTAAAAATAAAGATTAGGACATTACAGTTGAGTCCAGCCTTCTACCCAAAATCTTTGGTCCTAGCCTCTCTCCCAAGCAACCTACGATTGAAACAAATATCATGAATTCATGACTTTCTTGCATAAATTCAATAACTAAGAGTATTATTTTAATCATAATAATTATGATAACTCTATTTGATAAAATAAAATAAAAACTATTATAACTGTATTTTGGTGGTATCTGAATTGCATTCTCTGGCTATTAATTCTAGAAGATATTAAGAAGTTAGCTTTATTTATTTATTTATTTATTTTTTCTGTAAGACTAATGCTGGAATTTGAAGTTTTATTATTTTCGTTAACATTTCAGTCAAACAAATCCTCAAAAGCTATTGATTGTGTTAATGAGACAGTGGAAACAGAAGAGGTTAAAACATACCTAAAGTAGTAGAACACTTTGTTTCTCCATCAATAGTATTCACAGCTGTCATAACAAACACAAACCGAAGAAGAAATGTAAAGAACAGAAGGGAATAAAAAAGCATTCGATATGAAAGTCTTCTAGACCCAACTTTCACTTTGATAAAGTCTCTGACTTCTTTCCCTGGAAAAAATGTAACATGCCTCAAGCTTGGTGATATGTGAAGCTGCATTTTTTATTTTCGTTCCAATAAAAAAAAAAAAAAAAGAGTAGGTTATTTCATTTAGGCAATAACCCAAATAAGAAATGAGTTCAATTGCAAAGAACCCAAGTAGTAGTTTATGCTGTAAAAGGAAGGATTTTTGGTGGTGGTGTTTAATGTAGCCATCTATCACCTAACCTTGCTTAGCAATTGGGCTAGATATAAGCAGAGTTTAGCGTGTTTAGATCTCTTAATTTGAAGTTTGAAAATCAAAGGGTTGTTAAATAGAAAGAGACATGGGACTTAGAAGAGGCTGTGTTGGTTCTGTAGCTTGATTTTAAAGGAGGGAAGTTGAGGAATAGATAGATAGAGAAAGAAGGAGCAAAATTTTAATATTTTAAATGAAGGGGACGTTCGGTGTTTGTTTGCTTGGCTTTACCTCCAAATGAAGTTTTTTGTTTGTTTAGAAAGACTTGGGGGTTCTGAGGGAACATAATTTTCTAAGGGAAATGACTCTCTTTCCTTAGGGTAGGCTGGTAGGGTAAGAAAGTTGAATCATTTTTGGAGTGAAAAAACATTAACCTTGGAGGAGTGCTAAATAGTAAATACACACAATCTGTACTTAAGTTAATAATTATACTACTACATATGTTTTAAAAACTTATAAATTATATATTAGTTTGAGAGCACATTTATTAACGGTGTTAATTTTCATTTACCCATAACGAAATAAAAGGGCATTCTTTGATTGGAAATGGTATAATTTTATTTGACATTTTAATTAAGCTTACAAAATTTATCCAAAAATTTTACATTCTATGACATTAATTGTGGGTGTAAATCATGGGGTAGTGTTTGTTATTGTCAAACAGTAATGAGTACAATTATTTATTTTATTTTTATAATTATATTTTAGTGTCTTTCTTGTTAAATAAATTGTCAAAAATAAACAAAATAATTATATTATATTTTCAACTCCATAAATCATTTTTAATAGATTAAAATGCTCTTTGCATTAGGTATAATGTCGTAATTGCTTTGGTCGGTCATAGTATTGCATTAGTCCTGAAACTGTGAAACATAACAATACATATTTCTGGGGCCTCTACATCACGTGATTTTCTTATTAAACAACCATAGTTCTATTAATTGGTATGTCTGCTACATTAACACAACATTATTAAAAATGAAATTCAAAATCAAAGGCTCCATTGTAACAAATGCAATTACTATGCATAAGTTATTGTATACGTGTCAGTTATTAATTAAATGCAAAATTAATAATGTCAGATAATAATATAAATGTAGAACCACTTATTAACAATAAAATTTGCTCTATATAGACCGAAACATATACAATAAAAAAAAAAATTTGAATTCCATTTACGTGTTATTTGGTTTTGAAAAATGCTTTGGAACACCATTTTATAGAGTGATGTTATGTATCATGACTATATTAGAAATTTTGTTCCATTAAACCTTTTATTGAAAAGAACAATGTCATTTGTCAGGCTTTAAATATGGAAATTATGAGGTTTATAAAGTCCTTCTTTCTGGAGATTTGACAAACTCAGCCTTTAAATATAAAAATATGCAAAAACAACCAGCAAGAGGTTGGACCTGGGCAGTAGACACAGTAAAACACCACTTGATTATCGATGCTTTCATTACCATACATGACTTAAAATCACAATCAAGTTCATTTACCTCTAGCATACACAAAAGTGACAAGCACACAGAAGTCTGACATAGGTTCCTGGAGGCTATCCCAACTAAACATTATCTGGGAACAACACAAAATATACAGCTTTTCTTGACTGATTTATATGCATTTTAATACTCACTAGCTAGAATGCTTTGCCAACTCAGCCTGCATGGAACAATTTAAAAATGTAAGTCTCGGCTCAATATGGGAATCCTATTCAAAATAGGGGGAGGAGGGAACTCAATGGAACAAACTCCCATCCTTGGCAACAAGGACGTTGAAATGTTCAAAGTAATGGAAAATTATGAAATATTGAGAAATGAGAACTCCACTACTACAAAGTTACAACCTTGGAGTAATTAGAACTCTTATTCCTCTTACCCCCCCCCCTCCTTCAACTTAAGGTTTTTCTCTTCCGAATTCATGTCCTATAAAATAGAGATGGAAAATACTAAACCCGATACGTTGTACATTTGTTTTCAGGTTGAGAAAAAGAAGAGAAAAAAAAAAGTCTTTTCGAAAAGCAAATCAAAGCATTGGTTATAATGTTATCTTAGTGAATCATTCCTTGATGAAAAAATATGAAGCAATCATTAACCAATTATCAGTATCCAAAAAAAATTTCCCCGAATATATATATGCCCCTATTGATTTTCTTTCTTTGCTTCTTTTCCCATTCTTTTTCATCTGAAAAGAATGCTTCTAATGCTCATAATTATTGTTTCAAACCATGAAATTGTGACTTTACACTAGTAAATGACTTCACAGAAACAAGTGTTGGGAAATGTGTGGCGCAGCGGAGTGTTGGACAGATTGAGAATAGCGAATAATAAATGTGCAAGAGTAATGTAAAATGACACACAATATTTAACGTGGAAAAACCCACTCAATGTGAGAGGGAAACAACCACGGGATAACTCCGAAAAATCTTCCACTATAACAAAATGGGTACAACAATTCTCTCAAGTTTATGCCCAAACTTGAGGTATAACAATATTACACTTACAAAGTGTATCTCTCACACTCACAATTGTGTGGTAAACCTCTCACCATTTTCTCTCTACAGATATTTATCACTCTCTGTAGGAATACCTCACTTTTTTCTCACAGCTTAAATTTGCTGTGGTATTCTTCTAAGCTGATATAATTTCTCAGCTTCTCTCTTCATCTCAGATTTCTGAAATCTGAGGGATCTGTGAGCTTCTTACATTTTTAGTGAGATTCTGAGATCTCTGCGATCTGCTTCAGCTCCTCTTCTCTTTCTCTATTTATAGAGAAATATTATAAACGTATGCGTCATTGCATACGTTTCTTAAGCAGTCTCCAGCTGCTTCTTCTTCTTCTTCAACATTGTCTGCACCGCCCCTTCAACAAATTCTGCTTGTCGAATTCTTCTTCTAAGTCTGCTTCTTTCCTTCTTCAACGTTCAATAAAGTCTGCTGGAGGCTTCTTCAAAGTTCCTTATTCAATATTCAAACGTTTCTGCTCTTTCTAGAAGAGAGAAACCAGAGGCAGACTCATCAAATCTCCCCCTCTGCCTCATGAAGGGAGGAATCACATGTTAGCTCCATCATTTGGAGCTCATTCCAGCTATCTTGGAACATAGCTCGAGTTTCTGTTTGGGAACAATCTTTGTCAGCATATCAGCAGCATTCTTGTCTGTATGAATCTTCTTCACTTGAATCAGCTTCTTCTCAAGTGCTTGGCGTATCCAATGATACCTTACATCAATGTGCTTTGTGCGAGAATGATATGTGGCATTTTTGCTTAAATCAATAGCACTCTGGCTATCACAGTTAACCACATACTCATCTTGCTTCAAACCCAATTCTTGGAGAAAAACCTTCATCCACAATAGCTCTTTCCCAGCTTCTGTGACTGCAATATATTCAGCCTCTGTTGTGGATAATGCAATACATTTTTGCAGTTTGGACTGCCAAGATACAGCTCCCCCTGCGAAAGTAAACAGATATGCAGATGTAGACTTTCTACCATCAAGGTCACCTGCCATGTCTGCATCTGTATATCCTTCCAAGATTGGTTTTCCTTTTCCAAAGCTTAAGCACAACTTTGATGTACTCCTTAAATATCTGAAGATCCACTTCACTGCTTTCCAATGCTCTTTGCCAGGATTTGACAGAAATCTGCTCACAACTCCTACTGCATGAGCAATATCTGGTCTAGTACAGACCATAGTATACATAAGACTACCAACTGCTGAAGAATATGGAATGACCTCCATTTTCATCTTTTCTTCCTCAGAAGATGGACATGATTTCTTGGTGAGTTTAAATTGACCACCAAGAGGCGAACTGACTGGCTTCGCTCCTTTCATGTTGAACCTTTCAAGAACTCATTCAACATATTTCTCCTGTGACATCCATAGACTCCTGGACCTCCTGTCACGAATTATTTCCATACCCAAAATTTGTTTGGCTGGACCTAAGTCTTTCATGTCAAAGACTTTTGATAATTCCTTCTTCAGCTTGTTGATTACTTCGGTGTCTTGACTGACTATCAACATGTCATCAACATATAGCAGCAGAATAACAAACTTTCCACCAGGTAAATGTTTGATATAAACACATGAGTCTGCATTAGTTCTTCGAAACTCATTACTTACCATGAATGAGTCGAATTTCTTGTACCACTGGCGTGGGGCCTGCTTCAATCCATACAGGCTTTTCTTCAACTTACAGACTAGGTGCTCCTTTCTTTTGACTTCAAACCCTTCTGGTTGCTGCATGTAGATGACTTCTTCTAGATCTCCGTGAAGAAATGCAGTCTTCACATCTATTTGTTCAATCTCAAGATCTAGGCTAGCTGCTAAGCCCAAAATTACTCTGATTGAGGACATCTTTACAACTGGAGAGAATATTTCATCAAAGTCAATGCCTTTCTTTTGTCCAAATCCTTTCACAACCAAACGAGCTTTGTATTTGACTTGGTTGGTGATGCCATCCTCTTTCAACTTGTATACCCACTTGTTTCTTAGAGCTTTTCTGCCTTTTGGAAACTCTACTAACTCATAAGTCTGGTTCTTATGAAGGGAATTCATCTTTTCTTCCATTGCTTTCATCCACTGCTTCTTTTCCTTATGAGTTTCCACTTCTTGGAAGCTTTCTGGCTCCCCCTTTTCAGTGATTAGGATATACTCATTAGGTGGGTATCGTCTAGATGGTTGTATGACTTTGTTTGACCTTCTCGGTTGTTGTCTATCATTCTCCAGTTCTCTTGTCTGCTCCCCCTGATTATTGTCCTCTTGTGCTGGCATATCTTCTTCAGCATCTTCATCTTCTTCTGCTGGTAAATCTTCCTCAGCATCATCTTCTTCCGGTATCAACTCTGTACCGTCACTTGCATCTTGTACTTCTTCTCCATTGTCCTGTTCTATTAGAGAAGGAATGGGAGGGAGATCAACAAGAGTCTTTTCTGGTTGTTGCTCTTCTTGTTGATCTATTGTTTGACCTTCCTGAAAGACCACATCTCTGCTTCTTAGAACCTTCTTTGTTTCAGGATCCCAAAATTTGTAGCCAAATTCTTCATTTCCATAACCAATGAAGATACATTTAATGGCTTTGTCATCCAGCTTCAACCTATGTTCCTTTGATATGTGCACAAAAGCTTTGCACCCAAACACCTTCAAATGAGAGTAGGAAACATCTTTTTCAGTCCAAACCCTCTCTAGAATATCAAAATTCAAAGGAACTGAGGGGGTTCTGTTGATGAGGTAACAAGCAGTTTGAACAGCTGATTCAAGTGAAGAAGATTCATACAGACAAGAATGCTGCTGATATGCTGACAAAGATTGTTCCCAAACAGAAACTCGAGCTATGTTCCAAGATAGCTGGAATGAGCTCCAAATGATGGAGCTAACATGTGATTCCTCCCTTCATGAGGCAGAGGGGGAGATTTGATGAGTCTGCCTCTGGTTTCTCTCTTCTAGAAAGAGCAGAAACGTTTGAATATTGAATAAGGAACTTTGAAGAAGCCTCCAGCAGACTTTATTGAACGTTGAAGAAGGAAAGAAGCAGACTTAGAAGAAGAATTCGACAAGCAGAATTTGTTGAAGGGGCAGTGCAGAGTTGATACCGGAAGAAGATGATGCTGAGGAAGATTTACCAGCAGAAGAAGATGAAGATGCTGAAGAAGATATGCCAGCACAAGAGGACAATAATCAGGAGGAGCAGACAAGAGAACTAGAGAATGATAGACAACAACCGAGAAGGTCAAACAGAGTCATACAACCATCTAGACGATACCCACCTAATGAGTATATCCTAATCACTGAAAAGGGGGAGCCAGAAAGCTTCCAAGAAGTGGAAACTCATAAGGAAAAGAAGCAGTGGATGAAAGCAATGGAAGAAGAGATGAATTCCCTTCATAAGAACCAGACTTATGAGTTAGTAGAGCTTCCAAAAGGCAGAAAAGCTCTAAGAAACAAGTGGATATACAAGTTGAAAGAGGATGGCATCACCAACCAAGTCAAATACAAAGCTCGTTTGGTTGTGAAAGGATTTGTGCACATATCAAAGGAACATAGGTCGAAGCTGGATGACAAAGCCATTAAATGTATCTTCATTGGTTATGGAAATGAAGAATTTGGCTACAAATTTTGGGATCCTGAAACAAAGAAGGTTCTAAGAAGCAGAGATGTGGTCTTTCAGGAAGGTCAAACAATAGATCAACAAGAAGAGCAACAACCAGAAAAGACTCTTGTTGATCTCCCTCCCATTCCTTCTCCAACAGAACAGGACAATGGAGAAGAAGTACAAGATGCAAGTGACGGTACAGAGTTGATACCGGAAGAAGATGATGCTGGAGGCTTCTTCAAAGTTCCTTATTCAATATTCAAACGTTTCTGCTCTTTCTAGAAGAGAGAAACCAGAGGCAGACTCATCAACAAGAACACAGAAAGATAATTGAAAATCAACAATAATTTAAAACTATCCTTCAAAATATTTCTAATAGTTCCAACAGTGATACTTCAAATAGTTCTAATACTTTTTTATCAAAAAAAAAAAAAAAAAATAGTTCTAATACTTTGAAATTATAAATGACCATAAAAATTAAAAGAGGTATAAAGAAGAAGCAATAACATACATCAAGACCACTCTTAAGATGGTCAAGCTCTTTGTCCAGATCATTGATAGCCTGGTTATAGGCTTGCATTGGATAAGACTGGCTGGTTGTGCGAATCTAAAATGGAGCACTAAACTGGTTAAAGAGTAGAAGAAACAAAAGAAACATGGATATAAATTTGCATTGCATAGATATGGCTTTTGGAAACATATCAAGAGCAAAATAATTAGAGGACCCAATACAATACGCAAAGCATCGTACATTAAACTATTCCCACTGCAATGGTATGAATCTATAAAATTTACTTAAAAACATAAATAAAGGCCTTCACTTTAAATTCCATAAATTTGCTTTGCGCTAGAATTCCCTTAGCTATGTGCATGGCAATTGGCAATACATATATGGAGACAAATCTGAATGGAAGCACAGTAACGCAAGCAGGCATATTTGGGATTAAACTCAAATAATATTTATAAATGCAAAAACACATACTTGAGTTTGTTGAAATAAACTATCTAGTACATAGAGGGTAGAGCAATTGACAGATCAAAACTAAAAAGATCAGAAACCAGAACATAAGTAAAAGATAAAATTGCCCCAGTGTTCTTATATTATGTCATTGGTAATTTGGTATCATTGATATCTCTATTAAAATGGGCTAACTAACCGCAAATTATATTATTTTAATAATTTTTTTATTAAAATATTGTTTTTTTATATCAACTTGTCAAGTAATTAAAACACAAGTTTGCATTTAGTGACAACTAATATAATAGAAATTTCACAAAATATTTGTTGATACTCACTATTTTATTTTAATTTAAAATATTAAAATATATATTTAAATATCTTAAAGTTAGAATATTATTATGGTTAATTTTTACTTAAATAATTTAGTATTAAATTTTACTTTTACTTTTAGCCTCAAGATTAATCACTTTTAATAAATAAATAATATTTTAATAGTAAAATTATCGAAATAATGTAACGCACCTTAATAAAAAAATATTATTTGATCACTTTTACTAAATTATTAATTATTAAAATAAGTGTTATTTTCTTGAAAAGTTAAATTTATTTTAACACTCCTTAACACATGTATAAATATAATAAGAGGGTGTATAAGAGTGTATAACAAGAAAATGGGAAAGTGTATTTCAATATTTATATAAGAGAGTACCTCTAGTATTCCTCTTTTACTAAATAAACCGACTAAATAACACAATTTTTAATCGAAAGGCCAAAACACAACAATGAAATACTCTAAAACTTGTGCCCCCCCCCCTAAACATAATGATAACAAAGTTATAGTTTGACGAATACTAACTTTAAGAATGATCTTGTATAGAAGAGGGTGTGGAGCCTTGTGACCAGCAAAAACTACATTTGGGTCCTTGTGCAACTGCCTGATTGAATGGAAAAACAACAAGAAACAAATAACATTTACAGATTCAAGTTTATTAGGGTTTAGTGAAAGTTCTTAGCATCAAAAGTAAAATGATTCCGGTAGAAGAAATAACAAAATGAAGAGAGAGAGAGAGAGAGTTTTTCTATAGAAAATAGTACATGCGGAGGATGTTGCCAACGGTGTGGTCTTCACATTCAATGATGAACGACGCCGCATTCATAATCTTCGTGTCTCTCTCGTATGACACCCTGAAATTCGTTCCAGCGAATTCATTAAATAAAACGATTTATTATTGAGAAAGAGAAAGATAGAGAGAGAACTTACTTCTTGACGCCTTCGGGGACGACGAAGCGCTCGTATAGGTCTGGGGCGTGCATGGCTTGTTACCGTTATGGCGTTACCCCCTCTCTTTTCAGACGCTCTAATACCTGAGTAGCTAACCAGTGCCCAGTAGAAACTATAAAGCCACGGGTTGAGACGACATTTATTTTGAGTTATCGAAGATTTAGAGTTGAATAGGATGGACGTTTGAATCATCAAAATTATGATTGTTCGTAAAAATATATGACAATTTATTTCTAAAAATAATTGTAATTAATTAACTGTGGGATAAAAATGATTATTACAATATTTAAAATTGTAGTTAATTGAAGATATATTAATATTATATTTTTTTTATAAATATAATTATATAAAAAATATTTTTAATTTTAAAATACACAAAATTTTGAATAATTAAGTTAAAGTTTATCTATTCTTATATAAATATTTTTTATTTTATTTAAAAATATGTATTAAATAGTTAAATAATAAAAATTAATGTTAATATTTTAAATAATATAGTAGAATAAATATTATTTTTATACTTTAATTTTTTAAAATTAAATACATTTTTAAATAAATATTAAAAAATAAAAAATGTGGTTAAACTATAAGGAAAATTATTACGCTATTATTAGGGTTTGGTACCACAGTAATACTCAAGTTTAACATTTGGTACCCCTTTTCACTCTTATTACTAAAATGTTTCAACTTAGTACCCATGTTTGACAAATGGTACCAACATTGCAAATTATGAATAATAATCAAGCTTAATTTGGGTTTTTTTGCATGTGTTAATCACGCAGGCTAGTATTGAAGGGCATTATCATCATTTTAATTTTTTACCTAGCACATCCATTAAAAAAAAGAAGAGATATTAATTTGTTGTTACTCAGAAAAAAAGAAAACAAGTTATCCTCCACGAGAAGAACGTACGTGAAGCGCGCGAAGACCAGGGTTATTCATTTTCTCTCCATTCCATTTGCAATCTCTGGAGTTTCATCAAAAATCTGTCGATTGGTACAAGAATCTTGAATGGGAATCTGAAAAAGGTTATTGATTGAGACATTACAGGTAAAGCCATGGCTAGTGAGGAAGAAGTGGACGAGTTTTTTATATGAAACAGTGATGGTAGGGTTGCCAGATATGATAATTTCTTTGCATCCAATCATTGTAAAAACTTTACTAGTTTGAATAAAATTTTAGGCAAAATGATTTGTTTTAAATTTTGTGATGTTTGTTGTTTGTAAGTTTAAAGTATTAATTGTTTTATGCTAAATGTATCATGGGAAGGGAACATAAAGTATAAACTTTTTTAGTAGGAATGTTGACCTTAGTGGTCCCTTTTGGAGAGCATGTTTTAGTTTTTTTTTTTTGTATGTTTTGTTTTTTATTAACACGAGAAGGGAACATAAAAGGGTAAAAGTATAAACTTTTTTTGTGAGAATGTTGACTCTAGTGGTCCCCGTTGGAGTGCACGTTTTGATTTTTTTTTAGTACATGTTCTGTTTTTTATTAATAATTGTGTGGTTGTGTGTTATCTATTTGTGTGTGTTGACGCATAAGTTGTCTTTTTAGGGGTTAGATTGCTTGACTTTGTTGAGTGTACTTATGGCTTTGGCATTTAGTACGTTTAGAAATAATAAGATTTCAAAAACTTTAAACTTAAATATGGTAATTAAATTTTGTGTTTTTGAATATTGGGCAGATATATTGAGCAACCATTTCATTATGAAGGTGATACAGGTGGGAGTTTTGAGATAAAAAATAAAATTAGGTATTACAATGGGGCATTGTGCATTATTGTGATTATTGTAACCCAAAAAAATATGTATATGAACATATTTAAAATAATATGTGAAGCATTAGGTTTGGACTATATGAAAGCTATATTTTTTTGGAAAACTCCTGGTGTTAAAGATGATTGAGGTTTGCATGAAATTAAGGGGGATGGTGATGCTATAAGAGTTAGTAAAATTTACCCTTGCAATAGTAAGAGGATAGTAGAGGTGTATATTATTGAGGAAGATGAAGAGGATGAGGATGAGAATGAGGAAGATGAAAAGGGTGATTTTTCAAAAAATGAAGACCACGGGTGAAATTGAGGGATCTGGTGCACAAACTGAGGTTGAAGAAGGTGAAGTTGGTAGTGAGTATGAAGTGAACTCATCAAAAATTTAGTTCATGCATGATTTGAATTGCAACACAGTTAAGTTTAAGGTTGGTATAGTGTTTGCAAGTCTAGAAGTAATTAGGAAGGCTTGTAGATACTATGAAATTCAATATGGGAAGAAGTTACTCAAGAGAAAATATATGACTGATAAATTAAAAGTGCGTTATGCTCATAAAAATTGTTCATGAACAATGAGAGCAACAAGACAACAAGGCATGAATTCTTTTATAGTTACAAAGTGCCACAAAGAGGATATGCATAAATGTGTTAGGAATTATGACATGAAAAAAGATATTGACTAGACGGTTCATAGCTGAAGAATTTTTGCAATTAATTAAAAAGAATCCAAATATAAGATGGAAAGTAGTTCAATCAAAAGTAAGGGAAAAATACCATGTTGATATCACACAAAATCAAGAGAAGAAAGCCAAACTTAAGTCAAAGAAGATGATTCATGGATCATACGAGGACCAATATGATATACTCTTTGACTATGCTGAAGAATTAAAAAGGACAAATCCAAACACAGCAGTAGATATTGTCACTTGCGAAAGAGATGATGGAGTTGAAAGGTATTTATAAAAATTGAAATTTTTTTTATTGCTTTGTTTATTGTGTAACTTGTGTTTTATTTGTTTTTTAGATTTCAAAGAATGTACATATGTTTCGGAGCAACAAAAGCAGGATTTATAAAAGGATGTAAGAAATTCATAGGGTTAGATGGAAATTTTCTAAGAGGTCCACATAAAAGAATATTACTATCAGCCATTGGTACATATGCAAATAATCAAATATATCTAATATCATATGAAGTGGTTGAGGGTGAAAATAAGGATAGTTGGTTGTGGTTTACAAATTTGTTGAGGAATGATATACAAATTGAAAGTGAGGGATTTGATTATAAATTATTTATGATGAGCATTTGGGAATTATAGAAGCTATGAAAATGTCCATGCCTCTGGCTGAGCACATATATTGTACTTGGTACATTCTCCAAAATTTTACAAAGGGTAAAAGAAATACAAAAATTCCATTGATGGAACATTTTTGAAGGTGTGCAAGGGCAACAACTGAAGTGTAATTTGATAATGCAATGGCTGCATTGAGGGCAGATAGTGAGGAAGCTTACAATTACTTGGCCAAAAAAGACAAATGTAAATAGTGCAAGTCATTTTTTAGGTTATGCCTTCATAATTATAATTTGCAATTAATTTTATTTAATTTAGCATTTTAGTAGGTATTAAATCTATTTCATTTAATTGTTTTGTAGGCTACATAGTTTAACTGATTTGCAAACAAATAACAATTACGAGTCATTTAATAGTGAGATATTAAGTGCTAGGTCAAAGCCCATTTTCACAATATTAGAAAGTATAAGGAAGTTAATAAGAAATTGGTGGACGAATAGGAGAGGTTCAGTGAAAAAATGAAAACATGAACTTAGAGACAATATTTATGCAATTTTTCTTGCAAACAAAAATAGTGCTAAAGATTGCATTTCAAAGCATAATGGTGGTGGTTTATTTGAAGTTCAATATGAAACAAACTCTATTATTGCCATTGATCTCAACAATAGAACCTGTGGTTGTAGAGTTTGGGACCTCATAGATACACTCTATGCACATGCCATGAGATGTATTTTGAAGCAAGATGAGGATCCAATGGTATATGTTCATCCCATTCTAAAGAAAATGGCATATAAGATGTCATATGAGCCCATTTTTTATCCTGTTTAAAGCATTGAGTTTTGCATAGGAGTAAAGGTACAAAAATTCATCCAATACATCCTAATGCTAGGGTGGAAAGTCAAGAAGAAGGAACAAGTATTTGAAAGAGAAGTTCTCCAAAAAAAAAAAAAAAAAAACCTAGTGGAAATAGAGGACCTGAACAGTTAAGAAGGTTTGGACAACAAAAGACATGCACAATTTGTAAGATACAAGGCCATAATCACCTTAGCAGCATCAAGAAGCAAGTAAATATGTTCTATTTTCAATTTAATTGAATTATTTGTAGTGTTCTATAGTTTCACACAAACTGTTTGTTTTTTTGCTGGATGCAAATTTTGGACAAAGTTCAAATATTGAAACAAATACAATTTCATAAGGTTATGACAATTGTCCTACTGCTAGTACTCCACAACAAGTATCACAAGAAATAACAATTTTATATTATTAATTTGCATTCAGTTCACAACATGTATGAACTTATTTTTAATGTGTTTATTTCGTAATGTATGAGATGTAGGGAAATGACATGTATTATCCTACACAGCAAAGCATAGTGGAAGGTTCAAATAAAAGAGTAAAACAAAGGGTTAAAAGAATACCACACAAACCAACAAAGAAGTTCTCAATATAAGCAAGTCTTTATGATGGAAGAAGGAACCATATAATAGAAAACTGTTTTAAGCTATTTTTTGTAATAGCAATTAAATAACCTCTAGATGCTATTTTAATTTTATTATTAGTTTGTGTGATATTGGACTGTCATGGGCATCATGATATGTGTGAATTTTTAAAATTGTTAAAAATCTTATAATTTATACAAACTGTTGACAATTTTTACTATTAAAATTGTTAAACTAGGAAATGATGATTTATGCATATAGTAGAGCTGTTTCTTTTGTTTGTGAATTCATAGGTTTTATATTATATTTTTGCAACATGTTAAAAATAACAATTACAAAACTTGTTTCTGCAACAGGTTTAAACCACAGTTTGTTAAAACTGTTTCTGCAACAGGTTTAGAATATGGTTTGTTAAAATTTTTCTGCAACAGGTTTAAAATACAATTTGTTAAAAATATTTCTACAACAGGTTAAAAAAATAAAGTTCATAAAAATTTGTTTCTGCAACAGGTTAAAAATTACAGTTCATTTAAACTGTTTCTGCAATTAAATAAAAATATAGTTCATAATAATTGTTTATGCAACTGGTTTAAAAATTACAGTCCATTTAAAATGTTTCTGCAATTGAATCAAAATACAGTTCATAATAATTGTTTATGCAACTGGTTTAAAAATTACAGTTCATAATAATTGTTTCTAAAATTGAATCAAAAATACATTTTATTAAAATTGTTTTTACACCAGGTTAAGAATACAGTTTACTAAAACTGTTTTTGTAAAATTGTCTTTTACAAAATTGTTTTAAACTAACAATTTATAAAACAATTTAATATATTTCTATTTTAAACTAACAATTTGTAAAATTATTTTTTATCATGCTAACAGTTTGTATGTTCTATTCTTATTAGAATAACAGTTTACAAAACTGTTTATTTATCATACTTTGATTACAATAGTTTAAACTTGTTTCTGCATAAGTTTAAAACAAATTTATGTCTAGAAAGTTGTTTATGATAATGTAAAATAAAGCATCAGATTGTGTTTAAAACAATTTGTAAACTGTCATTAATCAAAACTTATTTAACAGTTCAACTTAATACCAACAAAAAAATATGATCAATTTACATCAAAATTATAAAATTTAAACTAATTTAGCCTAAACACAGTTTACAAGATAATCAGAACACTTAAAAATATTACTAAACTAAACACATATATAAGTAAGTTCCAAACAATATAATGACCAATAGTTTAATCCATTTCTTCAGCCTTTTCTTCTCTTCATTCAGCCTTTGAATCTCTTCATTTTGTGTAAGAATCTCTGCATTTTATGTCATTATCTCTTCATAACATCTCTTAATTCTTTTCAACAATCCATTAATGACAATAGTATACCTATGAGATGGTGCATTATCATACCACCTAAAGAAATCACACCCACCATCCTTTTAATATCTGTTGTTTTCAGGCTGTGGGTTACCATTCTAATATTCATTTCCAAACAAAACCAAACTTCAAATCAATTAACGATAATAATTAAAAAACATAATAGGGCATCTTCAGTACAAAAATTATTTTTTTTACATAGAAATAGAGCATCAAAATAGCATACATATTACTACCTTCCTAAATCATATAACTCACCTCCAAACAAACAAAGAAACGTCTCCTGGATTTGTAGAAGTCCAATAACAAATTAATTTCACAAGTTTCCCTCAAAAACAGCATGCAACAACATCTTGACTTCCATAATTGAAGTTTATGTCTTCATCCTCCATACCTGCACTAGCTTTTTCCAGAAGATATAGGTGGAGAAAAGATAAACCTATCTTCTACCAAATTTTCTAACAGGCCAAAAAAGTATTACTTATAATGTCTCAATCGGTAACCTTTTTTAGATTCTCCTTCAAAATTCTTATACAAATCGACAAATTTTTTTGGAACCCAAATATTGCAAATGGAACGGAGAGAAAATGAATAACCCTAGTCTTCGCGCGCTTCGCGTACGCTCTTCTCATGGATGATAACTTGTTTTCTTTTTTTGAGTAACAGCAAATTAATATTCTTCTTTTTTTTAATGGATTTGGCAGGTAAAAAATTAAAATGACGATAATGCCCTTCAATACTATCCTAAGTGAAAAAAAAAAAACACCTAAATTAAGCTCGGTTGTTGTTTATAATTTGTAATTTTGATACCATTTATCAAACAGAGATACTAAATTGGAACCTTTAATAACAAGGGTGAAAAGGGGTACCAAATGCTAAACTTGGGTACCATTGTGGTACCAAATTCCTATTATTACCGAAACAATCATCGTGCTTATTACTACATTATAGAGGGAAAATATGGACAATAGTACTTCAAAATTCAAATCTCCAGTGTCAATAAGTTGGGGCAGATCTACGTTGGAGCTGGACAAGGTTGTAGTTTCGATTAATTTTTTTACAAAAAATTAATTACATATAAATTTGTAGTATTAAATAAATATTTTATTTGTAATAATGTATTGTGTAAAAATTTTATGTACATATTTTAATATATATTAACAATGTTTAACAAATACGTAGATTAAAATAATATAAATTGTAAATAAAGTGGTTAAATATATACTTGTTTCATATATTTGGTAATTATTAGTAACAAAATAAAATTATAGTTGTATACTATATAAAAATTCTTCTTAAATGTAATAATTCAAAACAAGATTTAAATATTTAATTTTAAACTCAATATTATAAAAATAAAATTAAAAAAATAAGTATATGATAAGCTTCATATTAAAGTTTTTAATCCAAAAAAATATTTAAATATTTAACTTTAGACTCAATATTATAAAAAATAAAATTAAAAAAATAAGTATATGATAAGCTTCGTATTAAATTTTTTAAGTTTATGTTTATCATATTTTATTTCAATCCAAATTTTTATTATTTGACATTTTATTTTAATAATCTTTCATTTTTTATATAAAAATTTTACTTTTTTTTTATTATTATTAGTTAATTTTATATTGTTTATAAACATATATTTTTAAATATAATTTTAAATTTAAAATTATAAATCATATTTCACTTTTTACATTTTTATATGTTTATTTTAATTTTAATAACTATAAGTTTTGATGTGTTTGATTGAACTTTTTATTTGTTTTGATTTTTTAGTTAATAAATTTATTTTATTTATGAATAATATTAATACTTATTAACTTGTTATATTTTGTATAATTTTTATTATAAGTTAATTATATTGTGTTAACTCTATATATTTTTTTAGTGCTAACTCTATATCTCTAATATAATATGACATAAAAAATTTAGTATTAAATTGAGTATAATTTACTATAATTTCTACTAATTTTTTACTTTATATTAAAAAAAAAAAATTAAAACCCCCTTAAAAAAAAAATTGGCTCCGCTCCTGTCAACAAGTGTAAATAAAATGGACCCATTTTGCTTACTTTCACTCAATTATGTATATATATTTATTTATTTTTCATTACTATACATAATAATTTTCTATAATCGCCTAAATAAATATATGATATTGATTGATTTATGCAATCATAACATGAATAATGATATAAGTTATTATTTATTTGAATAGTATTATTTAATAGTATTCATTATATATTTATATTACAAAAATATCTAATTTATTACAATTTTATTTGATATAATTTTATGAATTTAATTGTACTATTCAAATAAATTTTATCATATTATTTTATATCTATTATAAATTTTATCATATTATTTTATATCTATTATAAATTTTTAATATTTAGAATTTTTTTATTTTTACATCGAACCATTGGAGTTAAGTGTATTAATAATAATATGTGAATTTTGGCTACTGTCGTATAAAAATGAGACAGTTTATGACTATTTATTTGTTTTTAGTTGATGTATTCGAAATTAAGTTCTGTTTTGTAATCAATTAAGTTTTTAATTTTCATTTTTTGAATTCAAGTTTTCAAAATAAATGTTGTTTGGTTAATTAATTTTATTTTCAAGTTTAAAATTAATTTAGAACTCAATTCTATTTTTATACACACACTTTTTACTATTTTAGAAACTTAAAAAAATTTTGAAAATCATATTCCAAATTCACTTTTATTTTTACTAGATATATTTATTTATTATTTGTTGTAACTTAAGAGAAAATGAAATAAAAAAAAAAAAAAAAAATTTATAAAATAAATTTTTGTTTATTTTCTCAAAATGAATTAAAAAACAGAAAATTAGTTTCCAACAAAAAAACATAACTTAAAATCAGAACACATCACAAAACGAGTCCTAAACTTTTAAAATGATTGTTTTAGTTCATTTTTAAAGTAGAGTAATCATTTTAAATTAATTTTTTAAAAGAATATTCTACTTTATTTTCTTTTACAAATTAAATTTGAGTACTTTTTTGAAGAAATAAATTAAGAAATTTGAAGTGCACAAGTTAAAAAAAAAATAACTAAATAAATAAAATTAGTTAACACACTTGTAATTAAATATAAAAAAAATTAAAAATATAATAATTAGTTGGGAAAAAATAAAATAAACTGAAATGCAAATCATATATGATTTATGATTAAAAAAAATTAAATATATGTATGGATTATCAATGTATGCGTTATTTATAAGTTTATAACGCTTAAAACCTATGCATGTTGTTTCTTAGCATTATAAGAACCTAAACTTGTACCTATAAACATGAAAAATCAGTTCAACTAGTCTAAATTTCAGTAAGATTGTTTATTTATTAGTTATCATACCCACCTCATTGTTTGGTTTGGTCTTTTTTATTTTTAAAATGAAATAAAGTTCTATTTTTGTCCATTGCTAATACAAAGTTTGGTAGCACTGATTCAACGTTATCCATAACATATATGTGTTGTGTAATGATATATTAAAAAAAAAAGTATACTTTCTTTCATTTTATATTATATATTCAAAAATTTTAGTATTTATATTTTTATATAATATTCTTTATTTATAGATTAAAATGTTTCATTTGTCCTTCTTCTTTTATTATTGTGAAAAACTTTTATTGATGATACGAAGATATCTAAATAAAAAAACAATTTATAAATAATACAAAAAATGTATTATCCAAATAAAGAGAGATGTAAGATGGGGACCGATCAAACAACAGTGACATAGTCTGTATTAGATACATAGACCGAACTTCTACGATCATTCATAGCTTAAGATTTTTACAATCACAAAAAATCTAGAGACAGTTTTTCACCTCACCAATATCGAAACCTGACTTGGCCAATAAGCAAATGAATTGCTAAACAAATGACAGTCGAGACATAGTCTTTTAGATACAAGCAACTTAATTTGCCACATGATTGGCATTATGCATAACATGTACTTATATATTTAGAAAATTCTACCTCTACTTAAGAAAATAATAAAATTGGACAATTTTCACGACAATAATAAACCGGTTAATAGCAAATAAGGCTTCAAATGATGAGACATTTAAGACTTAATGAAACAGTTATTGAGAAAGATTCAAAATAATAAAAAATATCAAATTCAATAAAAAATAGCAAGAAATCAATAAGTAGAAAATGTGAGGTAGTAATCTCCTTGTCCAAAAAAGTTCAAAGGTTTTCACTCATATATTTTCTTATCATGAGAAGTATTTGACATTTTAACTTTGTATTATTATTCATTCAAAAACCTTGGTTTTATTGATTATGCTGCAACAATCGTGTGCATAGTGAAAATTTTCATTCTTGATAGGAAAAAAAAAATGTATAGACAAAGACAAAAATAACAAGAAAATAAAAATATTACGAAAATTATTAGAATATCTAAAAGTTATTAAATTGTAATTAATGAGATTAATAACTCATTGTTACTCCAAATCCACTCATTGTCGTTAAATGAGAAATCTAAAACTTACAATTATATGCACATGATAGGTCAAATTATAGGTTAAACTATATCATTAATTCCTAAATTTTAACTAAATTTACATTTAAATTCTTAAATTTTACAATTTAGTCCCCAAACTTTTAAAATTTTACATGTAAGGTCCTAAACTTTTAAATCTCACAATTTAGTTCCCAAACTTTTAAAAATTCACACATAAATTATAAAATTTTAATTAAAAATATATATTTTAGTACTCAATATAGAACCTATATATAAACTTTTAAAAATTTGAAAACTAAATTATAGAATTTAAAAATTTAGGAACTTATGTATAAAATTTTAAAAGTTTGGAAGACTAAATTGTAGAATTTAAAAGTTTAAAAACTAAGTATGAATTTAATTAAAATTTTGAGAACCAATAAAATAATTAAACCTTATACAATAACTCTTTATTATCTACACAAATTTTCCACATATTTTATAGCAGAAATTTTTATTTTTTTTATATAGAAAATACAGACAGAGTGTGGACAAAAAATGTTGTGATATACAAATTGAAAGAAATAAGAAGAAATGGTAGAGATTTACCTTGAAAACCATGGAAGTCTCTTCCCCGTTAACATCCATTTTAAGGTCACAACGAACCTCTTGAAAATCCCCCAGAAAGAACGTAAAGGGGTTAATAAGTAATAGTCAAATCTGTGTAGGGGCTAATTTGTTTCAATAATTTTTTTTTTATATACGTAGATTGTTTCCTAAATCAGTGGAGCGATTTGAGGGATCGACAAGCATGTCGGCATCGATAACCACTTGAAGAAAGCGACGAAGAAAATCAACAAGAAACAGGAAGGAAAATGGTGACTAGATTTAGCGTTACGTTTATTAACATACTATGTCTGCAGGCTACTTGTATTATATTTTAGCCACTTTTATATATAGTCAAAGAGAAAGATAAAACCCCCCACCCCTATTGACATATCCACAATTTCTCCCCATGGCCCGTGCTGCTCCACAATCACTCCCTCTTAGTATCAACACTGTTAAGCAATCTCCAAGCACAATGAAAGAATATCTTACCCCTGCATCAGAAAATCAACACAAACAATAAGAAAATAGTAACTGAGATCGGCAGTTCGGCACTATATGAAATTCTGTCATGGAAAAGACAAGGAATCATGTAGACCGTTATTGTCCGAATCCATGCCTAGATCACTGACCATCATGTCCACATGATGAATTTCTAGATAAAAATCCTATAGGGAGCATACATAATCATACCGATTATTAGAAAGGAATACTCTAAAGAACAATTTGCTGCAAACTATTTCTAGAGAAAAAGCGTCGTATGTGCTCAAACTATAGGGTAACAACAAAAATGGTTCAATTAAGAAAATATTCACGAACCAGAACTACACTAATTGAAACTTGCAAGTTTCTTAAATATGCTGTTCTTTCAAACAATCAATAAAATCTCATTACCTCTAATCAAACTCGGAATCTTCATCATCAAAATGGTTCTCCGTTTCCACACTTCTATGCTACTATTTACAGACTTGAGCTGAGCCTCCATTCTTAAGCTCTCTATGTTATTTACAATCTCAAGCCGACTTCTGTTGTTGCACTGTCATTTTCATAAAGAAAGCAATTAATTTCCACTGGCATTTGCAGATCATCTCGGCCAGCTTCCCCACCATCATTGAGTTTAACCACTGCAGCACCAGAGTCAGTCATAGTTTCCAAAGAGCCAGAGCTGCTTCTGCATGAAAGGCTGCCATTTAGAGAGAGCCCAGAAGTCTGATGCAGCAGTCTCCCATTAATATTGCTAAAAAATAAGATATACATCAGTACAAGCTCCAACTGTCATCCATAAACATGCATGAACTGAAAACTAGGAAAAAGTCTATACGTAGAAACTTTTTTTTTTTTTTCTGGGTAGAAAGTTGGAAGTATCAAAAACATAACGAGTACAAAACATGTAAAAATCATAAAAAGCAGCTACATCTATAGGGTAAATAATTATGCATGAAACTTAAGCAAAACTTGTTTTCTGGGACCTGGGTGTATGAAGATAAGCAAAAACTGGTATTAAGTCTTTCAACCTAGCTTCAATCATACGCGTTGGAACCCTTTCAATCTCAATTTCCCCTCCAGAAACATTCACATGATGCTCGTCAACACCCTCCAATGCCATTGACTGAAAGTATAACTGGTGAAAGATGACATGTCAGATATCAAACAAAGAAGCTTGTAGGAATGCACATGCAGCAAAACGAAACTGGATTCCACAACCAATAGTGCATACCTCAGGTTTTGGCCAAAGCGGACTCTGAGCTGAATGCACCTGTAATTCAGCCTCTGCGATATAGGAATTGTGTTTTTCATCAGTGCTGACCTTTGCTTTTGCAATTGTACGACTAGATTCGGAAAAAACAGTATTTCCCTTCTTAATTCCTTCAGGATATACCCTATAGATGTCTAAACTTCCATTTTCACCATATATGTCAACATTATCTTCACTCTCTCTTCTGTTTTGCTTGTGACATATATTCCACTTCTGGATAGCCTCAACTACTAAACTTGCATTACACTCTTGCCCAGATTCATATACAGTGTCTAATCCTGTATTTGAATCTGGACTAATTGAAATTCGAAGTTTATACTGTATCATGCTACCACAAGAAAAAACCAAAAGATGGTACTTAGAGTTCAATGAGTTGTAATCCAGATGTACAGCATTCCCTTTGCTGCTGTGGAAAGTTGAAGCTATGGTCCCAGAGAATGAATTTACCCAGCCAGTTGCAGCAGCAGCAGCACCATTAATGGCTCCTTTCCAACTACTACTACTACCACCATTTCTAATTCTACTGACAGCTAAAAGTGTAACTGGCGAATCAGTTGCATAAAGGGCCTGCTGATTAGACTTTAGGGAACCTGATAAAGGCGGCCAACGAACTGCTGAACTAGTCATAGCATCTAATCTCCCACTTTTTGTTACCAAACTATCATCTGCAGCAAAAAGGTCCACTGTTCCACCCGTAGGATTTATAGCAAACAGATGACCTGTCCCCCTTGAAGAACTAATCATTATCCACTTACTGTCAAAACTGAAACTGATGTCCTGTATGACCTGATGAACATCCAACAAAAGATCAAGTGACTCAGTTGTAACAGAATATTATTAAGAAGAAATAGTAAACAGAAAGCGATTCTCTTACAGCATTTGTCAAACCGCGTTGCAGCCTGTAAAGATGCACATGAGATGCAGCGGGATCAGATGTGGAGGAACTTTCAGAAAGCTCAGGCATTATTTTGAAAACATTAAAGTTATGGCCCTGAACTGAAGCAGTCACTAAAAGGGTACCAGTAGGGTCAAAACACAAAGCTGAAATAGGACTCGGATGTGCTCGGAACTGGGCAATGACAACTTTGCTGACAATATCTCTGACAATAACCTGAGATAAGAAACAATACCATTAACAGAAATATACAACGGTTGTATAGAGGGTCCATGACATTCGCAAACCAACATGCTACTGAAGAAATCACAAGATCAAGCACAAAATTAGTTGGAGCAATTCTAAACTCATCAAGATAAATGGATACAATCCTAGGATACTAGCTGCGACAAACGTTCCCCCCAAGCTTCGACCTTGAAATAGCAAGAATTCATTAAAGGCAAATTACCCCCAAAAAAATATTAGCATGTCACTTGTACGTGAAACGAATTATAGATAACTAAAGAAAAGTCCAGTATATATAGATAATCAGATTTACATAAGCATGATATAAAAGAAAATTATGTACCATTCCAACATTTTCAGCATCAGTCAAGTGCCCATTAACATTTCTGTTGACTTTCCATCCAGGACTTCCAGATAGCAGAGAGCTGTTACTGTCGGGTAGAAGCTCAGAACAGTACCTTGACAGCTTCTTATATCCCATGTCTCCTAGGGTCATGATACCAGCAGCTAGTTGTTTGCTTGATTCTTTAGCATAATGTGCAACTAGGCTCCCGTTAGATGAGAAACCAGAAAAGCTTGTGGAAGGAGTCAGCTGTTGTGGATTAACATGTCTAGAATTAGAAACAGCAACTGGACTTGCACTATATGCTAGCCATCTGGGACCCACAGCGAGAGGACCGCATCCAATACTTCCAAAGTCAGGACATCCAGGAACTATAGGGTTTGTAAGAATGGTATAATATTTTTCTAATGTTGTAGCATTAATGCAATGTATCTGCAATACATATGAGTGGACTAAATAGAGCATAGAGACGAATGTAGGAGCTAAAACAATTGAAATTTATATGCATTAAAATATACCTGCGCTACTAAAGAGATGGCAATAACCCGAGGGTTGCACTTCACAGCATAAATAGCTGATTTGAACTTGATATTGTAAACAAAAGATTGAGATCTCAATGAATAAAATGAAGCAACAGTAGGCACAAAATTTCCATTTGTTGGCTGATAGCTGCTTGGAGAAGTACCATTGCTAGGTGTGTCTGGTACATCTCCTAAATTATTGCCTATAGGAGTGTTGCTGTCAATGCAAACTACTAACAATGGACGACTTTCCACAAACTTGTCTTTTGAAATCTTAGATGCTATTGGTTTGGGTAGCACTTGCATGAATGACACAGGACCCCCAAGTCGAGAAACTAGATCACGGACATTATCTGCCTCTTCAACATCCCAAACTTGGAAACCAGACCGATAACCCAGCAAAAGAACTCGGCGAGTGACATCTACCTCATTCTCCAATGTGTCAAACCCAGCCCAAATTACCTTTATATCAAAGGGAATATTGATTATAAACAGCATAGGAGAAAACACATAAAATCTAATTGTTAAATTGACAGCCACTTGGCATACAAAAAACAATCAACCCAAACAGCAAGTACCCGTATAGAATAATCTAAATATTTTAATCAGAATTTCTAAATGATTGACTTAATTTATACTTGGCTTAAGAAAATAGGACCCATTCTTTTATTCTAGAACATCCAAGGAACAGGTTTATTTGTAAATCCCCCACCCTTTCTCCATGCAATGCAAGCTCCCACAAAATCCAGATTGCTTTCATTACTCTGGCGAAAATGTTCAAGCAACTTAAGGTTTTTATCAATTAACTTCGAAATAATATCCAAAAATTAATTTTACAAAATTGTTATAAACACATGTTTCAAATCCAAATGCTGCTTTGTTGAACAATACTATGGTATATCACATTACAATTTCTATTTTATCAATTTCATATGGCACTTCAAAATAGGCTACCGCAAATATGTGAAAACTCTATTCTATTGAGATCTTTCTACAGAAATACAGAATCACTGGTCAAAAAGGGAAGGAGCAGTAGAGAACAAAAGGAAATTAATATACGCAGGATACAAAAGCTGGCAACATAAAGCTAACCGTATAATAAAAGCCTGAATTAACTAACTAACTAACAGCCCAAGCCTTGTTTCGCAAAATAATTCACAATCCAAGCCAGCAAGCCGACTTCCTCCACTGAAGGAAGCAAATATTATATTAAAGGGCATCTAGCATTTGTGAATTCATTGCCATTTGGACAAGCAGTAAAAATAAGAACATCACCACGTGAGCCATCCCCTAATAAATTTGTCATAAATGAGAAAACATTCTCTCGCCAGTTTATTTGTTAATTCTTAAGCTATTGCTTTCAGATTAAACTTTCAATTCAAAGTATTATACACTAGCAACATGAAAGAAAACTACTTAATAGCAAGAGTGATGACAAAAGCTCCCCTCAGCACTCAAGTATTTTGACTCAAAAGTTATCCACATTAAGAAATCCGTTACATATATATTTTCCTTATACTTTCTTTCCAAAAGGATAAGAAGCCCTCAAAACCCATTGGAATGAGACACGCGGCACTTGATTCACGGATGCACCGCTAATTGGCTGAAGTCAAATGCTAAAGTTAAAGCACTAATTGATTCAAATACTGATACAAACAGCCAGCAAAACCTAGGTTGTTGACCAATGTGGCAAGTGGTAAACCAATGTTGAATATCATCAATAACCATTCGTGACCACCTACTGCCCAGATAAATATCATCTCACACTTTGTCTAATACATTTAAAGAAACAATAGGGAGTCCGCCAACAAATAAACCTCATATGCAACAATATTCAAAATAATTGAGTCAATAAATGATCAAATCTCTCCAACAAACAAAATCCATGTGCATAACAACCTTAATCATAATTGTCACTTTATCAAGCAGAAAACATTACAACTTCTGCCGGAAATGCTACCTTTGGACCTTTGGACTGCCCGTATTTTCGTTTTGGTACCCTTTTTTACCCTTATTTTTAGTTAGGACACATCAAATACCCTAATTTAGATTACTGGTGTACTTTATGGTTAATTTTAACAGTAATCGGTACTATTCAGTACCTTGAGGTACTCAAATTCAGTGAGATTATTGTTGAAAATGACCGAAAGGTGTACCAGTTAACTAAATTAAGATATTTGAAGAAAATAGGGATTAAAAAGGGTACCAAAACAAAAATAAGTACAGTCCAAAGATACCGGGCCCATTTCTGCCAATACAAAAATGGAATCGTATCATGCTAATTAAATACACACTCAACCCTATTTATTGAACTTATCTTTCTCAAAACAGTTTTCAACTTCCACTTGTTAGAAAAACATTAATTCCATTTATTAACTGAGATCAGTTCAATGCAATACATTCTAATAGAAACATCCCTAAATTTAGCAGGCATCTATTATTATTTTTTGTTGCCAAATGTGGAAGAGAAAGTAGCTCGGCAAACAAATCTGTGGAAAAGGAAAAAAAAAATCTTCTAAAATAGTACAATATGTAATCAGATCATAGCAATCATGTACATCTACAGTATTAACAACATGCCATAAACAAGTCACACAATTTTACACTCCTTGAAGATTCTACCCATATGACACGTTGAAAGATATACTAATTTTTTAAGATAAAGGACATGCTAAAATTGAGTGTTTCTCTAATACATAAAACAATTCTCAGTCCATAAAAACTAAAACTCTGCAACGTCATACCTGATTGTGGTTGGATTCACCATCCCTTTCCACAATAGATGAGGCAACGGAGGCAGCCGATCGAGCTACTGAAGAAGCACCAGAGGAAACAACCCTCAAGTAGCCCGAAATTGCACGAAAAGAGCTGGGAATGAAACTGTTCGTACGACCCAGGCGAGAAACACCACTCTGCTGCTTTTGGCCACCGTCATTCCTCATCCCCAGAACCAAGGATATCAAGAAAGCCGATACCCAAATCAAAAGAACACCGATTCTTCAATATCTTCCCTTATCATAACCCCAGGCTGTTTCTATCAAATCATAACCCATCTAAGAAACAGCCCAAAGTTCACAACTTTAAGTCCCAAGTGTCTCCATCTCCTTCTACCACAACGAAAGCTTCCAAAATTCTAAAGCACTGAAAACACAATCACTCCCAAACACAACCAAAAAAGCTCCTTGACCTCTGATTTCATTAATACGTTTGAAGACGGTATAAACTGCTTAAGCAAAAAAGAACAATAATTCAAATTGCCTATCTTCAATACACACGAAAAAAACAGAGTAAACAAAGAAATTCACGGTCTTTCTTATCAACAGCTATTTCTTCTAATATATTTACTATCAAATTAGATAACAAAAATAAATATATATATATATATATATATATATATATATATATTCTGGGTTCTAAAATTTAAAACCTAAAATAACAAGAAATAATTGACAAACCCTGGCTTGGGCTTTTTTTTTTTTTTTTTTACAATGAAAAGATGCAGTGAAATCGAACGATACCCGGGAGGGAGGGAGGGAGGAACCAAGGAGAGGGAGATTCCGTAGATGGAAATTACGGAGGAGAAGGATAGGGAGGTTTATACCCATATTTAAAAAAAGTAGTTAAAAATTAGTTAAGAGAGTTATTTTACTTATCTTTTTTTTATTAATTTAAACACCATATTTAAAATGAATATAAAACTATTTTTAAATTAATTATAAAATTATTTAAAAAATTTATTTATATAATAATTATCATTTGATAACAGTCTTTATTAAATATGATCATTATCCTATTATCATAATTAAGATCCTTATAAAAATAATATTTAAACTTTTTCTTATATGTAATAATTATCATATAATTAGAATTTTTATTAGATATGACCATTTTTAAATAATGTTTAGAGTACTTGTTTAAATGTGATAATAAAACTTATAAATATAACTAATATTATTAGCTTAAAATATAAGTTTAAAATATAGAAACGATTTTATCCAAAATAAATAATGTTTTATTTAAACTTTTATATATAATATAAATAAATTAGTTAAAAATATTGTAAGTGATTTATTTATTTTAATTTTATTTTAATTATTTTTTATAATATATTAAAATAAGTACAAAATTAATTTTTTTTATAAATTGATCATAAAAATAAAATGATAGTTAGAGTTCTTATTAAATATAATAATTATCATATCATTAAAGTTCTTATTGAATGTAATTATTATTATTTATATTTTTTATTTAATGTGATAACACAAAATTAATTTTCTTAAGTTTTAAATTAATTATAAAATTAAAATAATATTTAAAATTATTATTGTATATAGTAATAATTACATTATTAAAATTTTTATTCTATATAATTTATATTTTATTATTATATTTAAAAAATTTATTCGTGATAATGTTTCAAAAGGGTAATTAATATTAATAAATTAAAATATAGTGATAATTTTATTTAAAAAATTATATTTAATTTAAATTTTTATATATATCAGGTAAATAAATTTAAAAAAAATTAAAAATACCCATATTTATGGTCCAATTTCAAAACTAAATCATCCAAAATCAAAATTTGTATTTAAAAAAAAAAAAAAAAATTAGACAGGTAAATTTAGATATATGTCTTTTTTTAAATAATATTTACACGCATACATATGAAAAATTATTTGTCAAATGAATATATTAATTATATAATTATTGGTAAGAGTTGACAAATAATTTAATCAATTCGTAAAGTATATAATCTGTTCAGATTTAGATCATATTTAGTTTGATATATTTTATAATCTTCAGTAATTTGATTGGACCGAATTTTATTAAAATTTATAAATAAATGCATATTTTATTTTTAATATATTATATTTAAATATAATACATACCACAATTACATTAAATTACTATTTTAGCTTTAAAATAAATATAAATGTTAAATTATATATAATAATTTAATAATATTCAAGAACATATTTTATTATTATTTTAATTATTTTATTATATAATTATAAATAAATTAACTTAATGATGTATTAATTTAAAATTTAAATGTTAATATATATTATATTTTATAATTAATAATAATTTAAAAATAAATTATAATCTTAATCTAACTTTATCTGATTCAGAAAATTTGATTTGTTTGGATTCGAATTAAGTACATCATCTGCTTAAATTCAGATTGAATATCTTCAGATTCATTTTGGATTGAATTTGAATTGGTAAAAAATAGGTAATTTTGATCCGCTATTCAGCCTTAATTATTCGGTTAGATATAAGAAGTTTTATAATTTTTCAAAATGAACACTTTAATTCCATAATTTATAAATTAGACACTACAAATTTTGTTATTATGAAAAAATAAGCAATTTTAATCATAATATTTTTTAAAATGAGCATTTATAGTCCAACTTAAATATTGAAATTATAATTTATAATACATAATTTTTATAAATAATTGGACTATGTGTGCTCAACTCAAAAATTATTAGATTAAAGTGCTAATTTGTACATAACAAAATTACTGTTATATTTTTTCAAAAATTATGTGATATTTAATGTTCAATATAATAATTATAAAACTAAATAGCTTAAATTAAATAATTGCGAAATCTCTTTTTTTCTAATTTTTCATATATATACAATAACAAGTACTAATTTATGTCTTTATAGTGCCCACAAGAGCAATAATTATACTACAAGGCAATTGGTTGGATTGAGATATATTTTCGTTTGTGATGCATAACATTATAGTTCTAAAATAGTTGTATTGTATGTATTAAGTTATTATATAAAGTAAGTAATGTATTAGTTACTAATTAGATGTAAAATTAAAAAAGTGAGGTAATTTGGTAATTTTCAAACCACTTACTAACAATGAGCTAATCAGTTATAATATTTAGATTAATGTATACATTAAGTTATAATAAAAATAATTTTTCTTCTAAACAATAGCAAACTTGGTTGGTAGTATTGTCAATAATGCAATTTGACTCAAGGTTGGGTTGACATTTTATCTCGATGCTAAATGTTTATAGAGATAGGACATGTATTTTTCATTGGAATTTCAGATAATTTGTGGTTGTTAGATACCTTCGTTAAAAAATAAATATATGTTTGATTATTCATTTTATGTTTTATATTAACAAAAATTATGTTAATTTTAATTATAAATTATATATATAATTATTATTTTTTTATTAGTTGTTAAATTTTTTAAAAATAATAATTATATTGTTGCATTTTAATAAATAAATAAATATATAATAAAATTGTAATAAGTTTGTGTTTGAGGATTCACCCAAGTAAGACATTTTTTCATTTAATGAAAATTTTGAATTTTTTCCACAATCATGACACGCTAACCGTAAATGTGTGAAACTCGTACAGGTGATAAATATTTATAGATAAGATGTGGAATCCATAAACAATAACATAACTTATAAATGAGTACCAATTTAACTAATGCTATTTGGATAATGGAAAATAATAAGTTCGGAAACTAAACACTTCAAATAAAAGGAAGAGCATGTTATTGTTAGGGATGGGCGTAATTTCAATAGGTTAGTTATTAAATCATTTTATAAGTCGACTTTATCTTAACAGTTTTAAAAAATTTAAAATCTTAACCAACTTATGACTTAAAAAATTAACTTTCAAGCCCATCTACATGGTTGATTTGATAGCAGTTGGCTTAGTAACTTTGGCCCTATAATTTAACATTAAAGTTACTATTATTACATATTTTATTTATTTAATTTCTTATCATTAAGAATCGATTGATGGTTTTAATAGATATTATGCATATGTAAAATTGTGGTTATTTTTAATACTGATCATTATAACATTTATGCAAAATAATTATAAAAAAATTTAAAGAAATTAGAATGTGATTAATTGCTTATCGAACATATAGTTTAAATATAATTTCAATAATTAATAGCATTACTTTCAGATAATAACCTTTAAAATTAATAGCAGTAAGTATAAATATAACTTCATATTATAGAAACTTAGGAATATAACTCATATAATAAAAAGTTACCTTAATAGTGATGCGTAAAATAGATAAATAGAGAGAAAAAATTAGGTTTATAATTTTAAATAAATTCAAAATTATAATATATGTTATATAATATATGAAACAATATTAAAAATGATTTTTTTTTAAGTATAAGAAGATTTAGTTGTGTCGGTTTTAATATTTTAATAACATATAACAAAACCTCAAAAATTATTTTGATATTTATTGGATCTATTTGTATCAACTAACATCAAAAAAGAAAAATATAAGCTTAGTTTGATCTTAAATTTTAGTTGATCGGTTGATTTTTTTTAAAAAGTCCATCCCTAGATACCGTGATAGAAAATTAAAAGAAAATAAAATTTATGATATCGATAATGAAGGAAGAATGGTTTTTAATCTCGAGTTGAAGTTGTAGTGTTAACGATGAAGGAAGGTTTAATGATGAAGGATGTGAATTTTTATTGGTGTAAATTTTTTTTAACTTATTTTCGTTATTTAAAAAACGTCTCCACTTTCATTAAAAAAAAAAAAAAGTATGATTGACCTATATATGTGCTATTTTATAAAATAAAAAAAAAAGTATATAGCTTATTCGTATCCTAAAAAATTATTAGACAAAATTTTATTCCTTTCGTAAAAACTGTGAAAACCTTGAATGCCTTTCACTTTTTTATTATTATTATTATTATTATTATTATTATTATCAATTTACTTCCCAACTTTTTATAAATTTGTAATTTTATAAAAATGAAAGAATAACATCAATCTATTAACAATATGACAATGTCCTCCGTATATGCAAATGCAATAAACCATAAAATAGGGCCAAAATTCGAAAGGGAGAGAATTCCCTTTATTTTCGTTTTTCTATAAAAAAAAAAATTGTTTTTTGTAATAAAATGAAAAGAGAAAAGGAAAGCAAAGGATTCAAAAAGTCTCCCAATCCTCCTTTCGATTCTTAAAAATTAGTTTAAATTATTTTAATCATATATTAAAATAATTTCCATTATAATTAAACAATATAGTAGTCATAATACAAGCCAATAAATAAATCTCCATGCTAATTTACAGTTTAATATGCAATTAGTGAGTCTACTCTCTATTTTAACTTCTTAGCATCTTAGGCTTAGCACACCGTATGATCTTACATATTACGTAATTTCAAAATTGACTAATAATTACTATCAATATTAAATTATAATACAAAAATCTCACACGAAACTGCTAAGAAGTCCCTTTTTTGCTTGATACTTGGGTATTTTGTTATCTCGTATTTGAACAAAATTCCAACCCAAACAAACATCCTTTACAAGTTTTATCTTGAGTTCTAAATTATAATTAATATCAAACGGTTAAATCCTTATTATATCTAAATTTCATGCGTTCATTAATTCTTAAAATAAATAAATAATTTAATTTGGAAGTACTTATAATCACGATTGGAAAATGATAAATAAATAATAAAAAAATTCTCATAAAAAATTAAAACGATAAATCTATTACTCACCATATTTTTTTTTTTTTTGGGTGGCTGGTATTAATTTAAAAAAAAATATAATGACTTAAATTTTCATAATGTAACTTGCATATTTTACAAGTTACAATTTTAATTAAATATTATATATATGTTTATATATATATATATATATATATATATATATATATATATATATATATAATAGAACGTATATATTAATGGCATATTGAATTATAATGTTTGGTATCAGATGTTATATTGGATTAACATTAACTAGCTGACTAGCGGCCATCTTCATAACCCAATTGTTAAAATTGTGATTTATGGTACCATTGGCTAAATGTTTAAAATTAAAATATTTATATACACATTCCATTCAAAATAGTGCTTATTTGTTTGAATTAAATAAATAAATTGAATAACAACAATAAAATTGGATGTCCAATACACCCAATTTATGAAGAGGTCTATCTCAATTTGGTTTCGATAAGTACTAGTCTCTAGGAATCTAATTTGCAGCAATAATTCACATTTTCTGTTTAGCTATTTACTTGGCTATTTTCTTGTATTTAGTTAATCATTGTAAGGCTATTTAAAATAGCCATTTTCAGTTCAATAAGATATCAAGCATCAGTTTTATGATTTGATATTTTTCTCTACAAATTGGTATCAGAGCATCCACTGGGCTTGAAGAAACAAAGCAGCAGTCTTTGTAATTTGTAGCAGTGATAGCAATGACAACTGAAGGGAACATTGCGCAACCTGCATCCCTTGATTTGATGGTCATTATGATCATTGGAAAATGCTAATGGAGAACTTCTTAAGATCTAAAGAATACTGGAGTCTTATAGAGACTAGCTATGTTGAGCTAGAAACTGGAGTGACATTGACAGAGGAGCAACGAAAAAAGCTTGATGAGATGAAGCTAAAAAACTTGAAGGTGAAAAATTACATGTTTCAAGCTATCGATTGAACTATTCTAGAAACCATTCTAGAGAAGAACATACTAAGCAGATATGGGATTCCATGAAGAAGAAGTATGAAGGCAATAACAGGTGAAACGATGTATCCTTCAAGCTCTTTGTAAAGAGTTTGAAATTCTTGAGATGAAATCTAGTAAAGGTGTCCCTGCCTACTTCTCAAGAGTGATGTCTGTTGCTAATAAGATGCAAGTTTATGGTGAACAAATGAAGGATAGTGTTGTAGTGGAGAAGATACTTGGATCATTGAGCGACAAATTCAATTATATTGTCTGCTTAATTGAAGAGTCGAAGGATATTGATAATCTTTCTATTGATGAATTGCAAAGCTCTTTAAATGTTCATGAGCAAAAATTTCAAAGGCCCAAAGCAGAAGAGCAGGTATTAAAAGTAACTTATGAAGACGGCACAAGAAGGAAGAAGTCGTGGTCGCACATCCTCTAGTGGAAGAGGTAGAGGACATGGCAGCAGTAACCCAACCTTCAATAAAGCCAATGTAGAGTGCTTCAAATGTCACAACATGGGGCATTTTTAGTATGAATGTCCTAACTGGAACAAAGAAGCTAACTACGCACAATTGGATGAGGAAGAAGAATTGCTTTTGATGGCGTACGTAGATGAACATGAGGCAAAAGAAATGATGCATGGTTCCTTGACACCGGGTGTTCCAACCATATGTGTGGTGATAGAGGTATGTTCTCAAGCTTGATTGATGATATTAAACATTTTGTCAAATGTGGCAACAACACTAGAATGTTAGTGGCTGGAAAAGGCAGTGTCAGGTTGGTGTTTAATGGAATTCACTTTTATGGTTAGCGATGTGTATTATGTTCCTGAACTGAGAAACAACTTGTTAAGTGTGGGACAATTGCAGGAAAAGGGTCTTACTATTATGATTAAGAATGAGGCCTGTAACATTTATCAACCATGCAGAGGACTTATTGCTCGCACTGAAATGAGTACTAATCGTATGTTTATATTGATCAATGAAAGATCCACAGCTACTACAAGTACCACAGAAGAGTGTTTGCATACCAGTGTTAATTCCACATATTTATGGCATCAACGATATGGCCACCTGAACCTAAAAGGCTTAAAGACTTTACAATCCAAAAAGATGGTGCACAGACTGCCTCAATTGGGAGATTCAAGTATCACTTCCACTGATTGTTTTACAGGAAAGCAACACCGAAATGTGATACCAAAAAGGAGTGAATGGCACGCAACTAAGGTACTAGAGCTTGTTTATGCCAACATCTGTGGGCCTATTGAACCAACATCACACAGTGGAAAGAGGTATGTGCTGTGTTTTATTGATGATTATAGTCGTAAAGCTTGGGTGTATTTGCTAGTGGAGAAGTCAAAAGCTTTGGAAAAGTTCAAAATCTTTAAGAAGCAAGTAGAAAAAGAGGCAGAAGAATCATCAAGTGCTTGAGGACAAATAGGGGAGGAGAGTTCACTTCACTCAGATTCAAAGCCTTTTGTGAAGAGCAAGGAATCAAAAGGCAGCTCACAACTGCCTATACACATCACCAAAACGGAGTTGCCGAGAAAAAAAAAAAAAAACAGAACAGTCATGAACATGGTGCGTTGCATGCTAAGTGCCAAGAAGGTTCCTAAAACTTTCTGGGCCGAGGCTGTCAATTGGACATTTTATCTACTGAATCAATGTCCAACCTTAGTAGTAAAGAACGTCACTCCTTAAGAAGCATGGAGTGGAATCAAGCCTTCAATGGAGCATCTTCGTATTTGGGGGGTGTGTTGCGCATGTCCATATGCCAGAAGCAAAAAGGAGTAAGTTGGATGATAAAAGCTTTCCTTGTGTTTTGTTAGATATTAGTGAAGAGTCGAAAGGGTATAAGTTGTATGACCCTAAGGCTAAGAGAATTGTGGTCAATGAAGATGTAATTTTTGAGGAAGAAAAAAATTGGAATTGGGACAACAATTTGAAAGAACAAATCAGAGCAGAATTATTATGGAATGATGATTATAGTGAAGAAGAAATTGAAGGAGAGTTTGATGCTGAAAATGAAGATGATGGGAATAACGAAGGGGTAATAACATGGGTATTGTGACTCAAATAAGGGAGAGAAGGACACCCGCATGGATGGATGATTATGTAAGTGGAGAAGGATTAAGTGAAGAAGAAGTAGAGGCCTACATGGTGCAAGACGTCATTGAGGATGATCCAATTCTGTTTGAAAAAGCTGTGAAGCATGAGAAATGGAGGAAAGCAATGGATAGTGAAATAATCTCGATTGAAAAGAATCAAACTTGGGAGCTTATGGATATGCCAATTGGAGCAAAAATAATTGGAGTGAAGTGGATCTACAAAATAAAGTTGAATGATCTTGGTGAAGTTGATAAATATAAAGCGCGCTTGGTGGCTAAAAGGTGCTCTCAAAGATAAGGAATTGATTTTACTATAAAGTCTTTGTACCTATTGCACGCATTGATAATGTAAGGATGATTGTGGCATTAGCAGCATGTAGAGGATGGGACATCTTTCACCTATATGTCAAATCTGTGTTCCTTCATGGAAGATTAAGTGAAGATGTGTATGTTGAGCAGTCAAAGGGGTATGTGAAGAAAGGAAAAGAACATAAGGTTTACAAGCTATATAAAGCCTTGTATGGTCAAAGACAAGCACCAAGGGTCTGGTTCAGCTACATAGAGTCTCATTTCATAAGTGAAGGTTTTCAAAAATATCCAACTGAACAGACCTTGTTCATCAAAAGAAATGGAGGTAAAATTTTAATTGTTAGCATTTATGTTGACGATTTAATTTATACAGGTGATGATAACGATATGATGATTGAGTTTAAGAATTCTATGATGCAAATTTTTGACATGATTGATCTGGAAAAAATTAGGTTCTTTCTCGAAATTAAAGTTTTGCAAAAACCAAAAGGTATTTTTGTGTGCCAAAAGAAGTATGCTACTGAAGTGTTGAAGAAATTTGCAATATACGAGAGTAAGCCTGTGAAAAGTCCAATTGTTCCAGGCTTCAAGATTAACAGAGATGCAGATGGAGCAGCTGTGGATGATACATATTACAAGCAAATGATTGGAAGTTTAATGTATCTCACAGCTACAAGGCCAGACATTATGTTCAGTGCAAGTTTGATTAGTAGATATATGTTAAGACTCACTGAGTTGCATTTACAAGCTGTAAAAAGGATCTTGAGGTACTTGAAAGGAACTACTAGTTATGGGATTTTTTATAAGAAGGGAGGGAATGAAGAATTGCTTGCTTTTACGGACTTTGACTATGCAGGAGATGAAGCTAATTCTAGGAGTACATCTAGTTATGTGTTCTAATTGAGTGCAAGGGCAGTATCATGGATGTCTAAGAAACAAACCAATCGTTACTCTTTCAATTAATTGAAGCAAAGTTTGTGGCTGCTGTTGCTTGTGCCTACCAAGTTGTGTGGATGAGACAAGTTTTGAAGAATTTAAGCCATAATCAAGAAGGTAGTACTACTATCATGTGTGACAACAGCTCTACAATTAAACTTTCCAAAAATTCAGTGATGCATGGGAGGTGCAAACATATCAGAGTTCGTTTCACTTCTTAAGAGATCTTGCGCGGGATGGAGAAGTCGAATTGGTGCATTGTGGAACACAAGAGCAAGTTGTGGACTTGATGACTAAAGCTCTGAAAATTGATGTTTTAAGAAGCTTAAGGAGAAGATGGGAATGGTTGATGTTTCTGAAGTAAACTAACTGCAATCTGCAGTTACTTTAAGGGAGGGTATGAAAAGGTCTTTGTTTTGGATAGTTGTAGTTTTTAGGAGTTTATCTCGATTTGGTTTCAATAAGTTCTAGTCTCAAGAAATTTGATTTGCAGCAGTAATTCACATTTATTATTTAACTATTTACTTGGCTATTTTCTTGTATTTAGTTAATCATTGTAAGGCTATTTAAAACAGCCGTTTTCCGTTCAATAAAATATCAAGCATCAATTTTATAATATGATATTTCTCTCTACAATTTAAGCACTCATATTAAAATTTACAAGATATAAATATAACTTGCATATTAATTAATGGCTCGTATATTCAATATTTAGTTGTCATTTAGAACAATTTAACTTATTTTTTTATAATTTCATATTTTTATTATGAAAGACTAAATATAAAATGAAAAAAATTCAACCTTATTTGATAAAATGCTACAAGAAGCTATATATATCTGTATAATATATAAAACTAAATTTCATACAAATTAATTTTAGAATCTTTAAACTTTATTATAATGACATATATTGTTTTTTATTATGTATTTAAATTTTAAGCATATTATTTTAAGGAGTTTAATTAACGGTGTTTATCATATTTATTTTGAGAAAATAATAGTTTATAGGTATTCAAATTAATGTTTTAGTATAAATTATTTTTCAAATTATTTAATAATACCTTATAAGTATTCATATTAATCGTTTGATACAAATTATTTTTTAAGTTATTTAATGATACTCTATTAGTTTCCAAATTATTAAAATTATACATTTTTGTACCTAAATTAACATGGATATTATTGTATAAAAAATATATTTTTAATAATTTGAAGATTAATAAAATACTACTTAATAACTTGGAAAATAAAAGGTAATATAAACAATTAACACGTGTATTAATAAAATACTACTAAATAACTTTAAAAATAATGAATATTAAAACAATATTAATGATATTAATTTGGTACCATCTGATATTTATTATCCTTTGGTTAAGCATTTTTTTATAGTAATAAATTTATAATTGATTTAAAAACAAATTTTTAATTAATTCAAAATTTTATAGTTAATATGTACTTTTGTCATTGGGTAACATAATCTTAAATATGTATAAAAATTAAATAAGAAAAAATAACAATTAACGTATAAAACATATTATTTTAACTCGTATTAAAAAAATATTTTAATTAACGTAACTAAGCACGTGTGCTCTCACTCATCAATTAGTCTCGAAAATTTAGCTGTAACAAGCAATAAAGGGTTTCATAGAAAAATAAAAAATAAAAAAAAAATGAGTTATTAAAAGAACACACATCATCAAATAAAACACATTGGCCTTACTTTGTAATATATAGATTGAACATATAATTTATATAAAATTATGTATTTAATTGTAAAATTAAATCGTATTGTATAGTATAAAATTAGTACAGTTATATAAAAATTTTATACTATTAGAAAGGGAGGAAACATGAATTAATTTAGTTTGTTTGAATTTTTAATTATAAAATAATAAAAATATGTCTTAATTTTTTTATCTTAAATTAAAAATGATATATTTTTATTTTAAAAAATATAATAAAAATAAAAAAAGAATTAAATATTAATTTAAAGAAATTTTATAATAAAAAATTATTTTAAATATAAATTATTTTAATAAAATATATATAATTAATTTAATTCGACTATATTATACAATTTTTTATCAAATATTTTACAAATTAATTATAATAAAATTTAATTAAATACAATTATATTTAATTTATAAACATACCACAAGCACACACCCTAATTGACTAGCGAACTGTAACGGCGACATTTTATTCGTTACTTTTTATAATATACCATCTATTAATTACATTTTGTGTTTAGAAAAAAAAAAATTACATTTTATTGTTATATTTATGTTTAAAAAACATTACATTTTATTATTAAAATTTATGTTTAAAAAAATTTGTTGCAATTTTTTGTTGCAAACTGTAGCAAAAAAAAATTTGTTGCAATAATTTGCAATAAATAACTTATCATGTGAAGCCACTCCCCAGGCACGCCGACAATTCTCCCTTGACAGGTTCTGTCTCTGTGGCAGATTAGTTCCGAGTCTGGATTCTGACGGACCATCATTAACAATTTTTTAAATATCTTTTAGATATTAAAACTGTTTTTTTTTTTTTTTATCGGATACGATAATATTTATATAGTAATGATCACTTCATTATTTAATATTAATAAGAAAATTTTATAATTATTTCTTGTTTTTAATTCACAACATTATTTTTAAATAATAATTAATAATTAAAACATAATATATATTATAATTTAAAATATACAATATTATTAATAAAATTATATTTATCATAAATTTATAATAAATTATAAATAAAAAGATACAATATTATTAATAAATATATTTAATAAAAAATATTAACTTATAAAATCGTGATATCTGATATATATTGTCCGAGATCCAAAGACCAATGTGCTCCTTTGCACATGCACGCCTTTACTCTACCACTTCACTCTCACGTGCCACTCATTCGCGTCCATCCCCATTCTCGCCCCGCCCACTGTTCTGAGATTCCGACCTGAAAGGTGCTTGCTAAGCTAAAGCCATACAAAAACGAATGGTCGCACTCTCAATCCGAACCCGAATTGTGCCTCTTCATTTCCACTTTAGATCTGGACTTCCCTCTCCGACTGTCCGTTTCAAAGTTCCCGAAGGTCTGTTCGTCGGAGGGTAGGAGAGATTTTAAAAAAAAAATTTAAGAAAGAGTATCTCACAATGGAGTCCATATTGGCTCGGGCTTTGGAGTACACTCTCAAATATTGGTTGAAATCATTTTCCCGAGATCAATTCAAGCTTCAGGGAAGGATCGCTCAGCTTTCGAATTTAGGTGCTTTGGAATATTGTTTGTTTCTCTTGATTTGATTATTTAGCTCATTTAGGGGTTTTGTTTTGGATCCTTGTTTAAAATTTATCTGAATCTGGTTGCTCCTTGTAGATATTAACGGCGACGCTTTACATTCCAGCATCGGCTTGCCTCCGGCGCTGAATGTGAAGACTGCGACAGTCGGAAAACTGGAGATAGTGGTATTTTTTTAAGTTCTATTATTTCTGACTATAAACTTCATTGTACTTGCATCATTATTACTCATGAAATTTCGTTGGAGACTAAAATCTCTAATCCCTCAATACGGCTGTTTAGGCTACTCCCTTGACATTAGAACATTGAAAGAATTCTCGTTACGCATTGTGCATTATGTGTTTATCAGCCGAGAGTGTAAAACTGTAATTGAGCAGCTTATTTTTTGGAACTATTTTTTTCTTAAATTTATTTACTGTTGTCTACTAAATCGACATTGATTTCTGTGCTTTAATAGCTCCCGTCTGTGACTAACGTGCAAGTAGAGCCTATCATTGTGCAAATTGATACACTTGATCTTGTTCTAGAGGAGAATCTGGATGAGGCATCTAGAAGTTCAAGCAGGTAAATGTCACATCTACTTGATTCAGGTTGTGCTCAAGGCTTAAGATTATGGTTTGAGGTTAGTCTGCTTAATTTTATTTGTTTTTGTAGTTCACAGTCATCCTCCAGTTCTAGCAAGGGTAGTGGATATGGATTTGGGACAAGGTTAGGCTTTTATCTTTTTTGCACCTTATTTCTGTATTTGTGTAAAATTTTCTACCAAGAATTAAAATTTGTATTTACATATATATTAACATAGGTGCAAAAAATTTGCGGACAAGATGGTATTATCAATATCGTTGAAATTTTTTGTAAAATTTATAATATGTTAAAAGGATATTAAATTTTTCGACAAAAAATTTATATAGGTGCCCTTGTAAATGTGGAATATCATGGATATTTTATTCCATGTTTCTTCTACCTACTGATCCTACAATATATTTGATTCTAAAAACTCTTGTCAAGCAACATCAAGGTACTTGCACCCCAATTATTTTCTGTTTAGGCAGTTGTATTTATTCCAGCTTTTAGTTTCCGAAAACAGATAGGATGTGACCTGCTAGCCAATTGGAACTTGTTCTAATCAAGATGCTCTACCATTTCCATTCTTCTTAACTGAGACAGCGAGGAAGTGCTAGATCACAAGAGTGTAGCAGAGTGTGCTTGGGTGTGTGTATTTTGCATTCATAGAGTACCATGCCTGTTTTCTCAGACTGTTATTCGATGGTTACTTGCACTTTTATAAAACCTAGTATAGATATTAAAAAGAACAGTACTGCCTTTTATCTTCAGTGCCATCAAAGTATAGTACATACTCACTTTATGCAACTATCAGATTGCAGATGGGATGACTGTAGAGATTCGCACTGTCAACCTTACTACTTGACACTCGTGGAGGTGCTGGACGTGAAGGAGGTGCGAGTTGGTAACTTCTTGCTCCTGGTTACCTATTTTTCTGATTGGGTCTCTGTTTGTATAATTGTACCTTGTCATTTATGTAAATAATAAATATTTATTTTTTATACTTGTAACTTGAAACAAATGCAAATCCAATATTTAATTTAGTCTGCAGTTGCTTTGCTAATTTTTCCCATTTTGTTTGATGTCTCAGGGCATCTCCTTTGGCATCCATAACCATACACAACCTCTTGCTTTATACAACTAATGAAAATTGGAAGGTAACATATATATCATGCTCTTAAGGAAATTACTGATGACTCTTAATTTCAGCAGCTTATTTTAACTGCTGCAACAGGTTGTAAATCTTAAGGAGGCACGGGAGTTCTCTGCTAACACAAAGTTCATATATGTATTCAAAGTAACTTTCTACTCTAAAAATATTATTGTCTAAGTTTTAATTTATTTCATTCCTCTGGGAAGGTGGTTAAAGGTGTGTGAGGATTTCGACTATCTTTTATCCCATATGCGCTTAGCTTAAAATAAATTGCATGCATTTGAACTTTTTTTAGTCTAGTATACTGGCGTTCATTTTTAGATGTGTTGTCAATATCAAAGTTGGTGGGTTATATATATATATAATTTTTTTTCTTGGTCCTACCAGAAACTTGAATGGCAGTCATTGTCTGTTGACCTCTTGCCTCACCCTGATATGTTCATGGATTCTAATCTGGCACGTGCTCAAGAGGGAGGAAACCATAGGGATGATGATGGTGCAAAACGAGCTTTTTTTGGTGGAGAGCGTTTTATAGAAGGAATATCAGGAGAAGCTCATGTACACTTTTATTCTCTGTTTCATCTGATGCTAAATATCATCCATTTAATTTATGTACTTCTGAATGTATCTTGACATTGCCATTGGAACCATTTCCAGATCACAGTGCAGAGGACTGAATCAAATAGTCCACTTGGGCTTCAGGTTCAATTACACATTATGGAAGCTGTTTGCCCTGCATTAAGTGAACCAGGTAATTGATGAAACCTTTTTTACTCACTTGTTCAACCGTTCTACTAGAATATGTGATAGACATGTATGTTGGACAGGTAATTGATGAAACCTTTTTTACTCACTTGTTCAACCGTTCTACTAGAATACGTGATAGACATGTATGTGGGCAGGATTGCATGCTCTTCTCCGCTTTCTGACAGGATTATATGTCTGTATAAATAGAGGAGATGTTCCAAAGTTCCATCAGGTTTCTTTTTGTTTTATTCATAACATGTGATATTCTAGCAAAATTTCTCTCTACAATTTCAATGAGTTTGTCTGTTTTCTGTTGAAACTTTTACAGAGATCTGTAGAAGCAGCAGGACGTTCCATAGTCTCCGTTGTCGTGGATCACATAGTTCTTTGCATTAAAGATGCCGGTTGGTCCTGTTTCTGAAAATCGGTCTTAAGTCTTTCATCTAATGATCTTCAAGGATTAATATATTTTTCTTGCTGAAATTATCTCTCTTGCTAGACCATTTAGTTGAAACTTATAGTCTAAATTAAGGCTTTACCTGATTATAACATGTTGCTCTATAATCATTTCTTGACTTTAATCATGCATAACACACTGTTTCTACCTACAACTTTCCATAGCAATTTTGTTTTATTTGCAGAGTTCCAGCTTGAACTTCTGATGCAATCGCTCTTCTTTTCTCGAGTATTTCCCATACAAGACACTTCATGTTTTATTTGCATCTCGTAGTATCCTTGCGAAAAGCTTACACTTGCATACATGTATCAACATCCCTTCCCCCATGACAGTGTGTGATGAGTATTAATTCTCCAATTTTAACTATCCTTGGGTGCTGTGCTGAGCATCCTGAATTGGTTTTATGACTTATGAGGTAACTTTAGTTTGATCTTTAGTATTTCAGATATTTCATGAGAAGCTTGAAATGTATACTGTTTTTAATTACAAAATCATGTTATAGCAAGTTGACAACTGATCAGTGATACAATTTATGTCCTTATAATTTTTATTCACAAGCATTTCATCTGACTCAACATACAACTTCAGCATTTTTGCACTATGCAGTGCCTTCCACTTTCTTCTTTAGTAGTCAAAATTGGTAATTCTTAGGACTTAACTTCTTTTGCAGGGAAGCATTTCTGATGGAGAAAATGACAATAATTTGACCAAATTTATGATTGGACTATTTTTAAGGTATCCTTCTTTTTCTATATTTATTTTCATTTGGATAGAAATTAATTTCTGATATTTGCTTTGACTGAGTTGTGACTATTGACATCTTCTTGACGCTCTGTCAGGCTTGTTTATTACTCTAGACTTAGAGTGCATGTATTATTTAGTTCTATTATTGGTGCTGGCTTATAGACTTATCATTTTTTTCACTTACTCTTTCTCAATCTTTGTGTGTGCGTGTATGTTTTTGTTCATAACTTGTTAGGTTTAACCATCTCATAACTCACGCCAGTTGTTTAAGTAACTACATTTGGAAATTGAAGTCCACTTTGTAATAAGCCACAGTTCAGTTTCATTTGTATAGTTGGAGTTATGATACTTACCCTGCAAAACTAATCTTGTGTTCGTGGAGACGTCAATACTTTTGTACTCATGAGTTTTGATGTCATTGAAATTTGTCGTTTTATTTGCAATACTTGAATATGAATAGAGGTGGGGAGAACCTGGTCATTTCAGAGAAGGCTTCCACCTCCTGTTTAGATTTAATTTTCCACTGTAGTGATTATTAAGGAACTTATATTGGGTGGGTGCCACATAGGGATACCTTTTTACAGCCTCCATGCACCATATTTCAACCATCAATGGAAGCTGCTATAAAAGATCCTGTGCAAAGTTCCTGAATTTGGTATCAGCTAAATTTACAATGTACATTTGGTTAGTTCAGTCTTTTTAGCTTAAGTTTGATCTTTCTAATATCTTTGTTGCAACAGGTAAGAATTTTTGCCCTCCCATATATCCTTTGGGAGATCAGAGGGCAGACAATGGACGTTGCCCCTTTGTTTTGCCTCCATTCTATTCAGACCAAGCCCTCTCCAGTTCCACCATATTTTGCTTCACACACAGTTATCAACTGTCAACCCATCATGGTATGCATCAATTATTTTTAATTCCGGCCTATAATATTAAGTATTTATCTTTTCTTGTCCTTTTCATATAACAAAGATTTTAACTTTTTTTTTGTTCTGATGTTATGATCAGATTTACCTTCAGGAAGACACCTGTTTAAGGATATTTTCCTTCCTAGCTGATGGAATTGTAGTCAATCCTGGAGATGTTTTGCCTGATTTCTCAATAAATTCATTTGCTCTCATTATGAAGGAATTGGATGTCACAGTTCCTTTGGATGCATCCAAAATGAGTAATTCTGCAACCAACATGGATTCTATTGCCCCTTACTCTTTTTCTGGAGCAAGGCTTCACATTGAGAACTTGTTCTTTTCTGAGTCTCCAACATTGCACTTAGGATTACTGAATCTAGAGAAAGACCCTGCCTGTTTCTCTTTTTGGGAGGACCAACCAGTTGATGCTAGCCAAAAGAAATGTACAACTAGAGCATCACACCTCAGCTTGTCTCTTGAAACATGTTGTGGATTAAGCAAACTTCAGACTCTGGACTGGAGCTCAGGCTTATGGCGATGTGTTGAGCTGAAAGATGTTCGCACTGAAGTAGCTATGGCAACTGCTGATGGCAGCCCATTGATGAATGTTCCTCCTGCTGGTGGTGTGGTCAGGGTAGGGGTTGCTTGTGAACAATATTTGTCAAATACTTCTGTTGAACAGTTGTTTTTTGTCCTATATCTTTATGCATACCTTGGCAGAGTAAGCGAAAAGGTTGTCCTTGTTGGAAAAAGTACCAGACAAAACAGATTCGTTAATGAATCTTCTCATGGGAAGCTGATGGACAAAGTTCCTAGTGATACAGGAGTGAGCTTAGCAGTGAAAGACCTGCAGATAAGATTTCTGGAGTCTTTTTCCATAAATATTCAAGGGATGCCTCTTGTACGGTTTATTGGGAATGATCTATTCATTAAAGTTACACACACAACCCCAGGGGGCGCAATTGCAGTTACATCCACTGTACGTTGGGATCATGTTAGGGTGGACTGTGTTGATGCCGAGGAAATCTTGACATGTGAGAGTAAGATGGAACTGACTTCTAATGGAAATCGTCTTTTGATGGGTGGGGGTGAATCCCCTCTACTAAAATCTGTTCTTTGGATACACCATTCAAATAATCATCAATCAGATGGCACTATTTTTGGAGAACCATTTTTATGTGTACGCATAGCGCATGTAATTCCTTGAAGTGCAGTGGATACGGAGTTTCACTCTTTGAACGTGGCAGCTTGTATTTCTGGTGTTCGCTTAGGTGGAGGACTGAACTACACTGAATCCTTGCTGCATCGTTTTGGAATACTTGGCCCTGATGTTGGTCCTGGTGAGGGGCTTTCTAAAGGGTTAGATAACTTGCGTTCAGGACCCTTTTTGAAACTTTTTAAAACATCTCCACTTGTTGGGAGTTTGGAAGATGGTATGGGCCTCGACATTTAGGTTAAGTTTCTTTAAACTGATCCTATAAAGGTGCATGAACACAGAGAGTGCATGCTTCTAAATTTTTTCTTCTCTTTGTGCTGATTTAATTCTCCTTGTAGGTGGAAATTCAGGAGATGAGAAAGAAAGTTATTTGTTGCACTTGGGAAAGCCAGATGATGTGGATGTGAGTATAGAACTGAAAAACTGGTTGTTTGCTCTTGAAGGTGAAAAAGAGATGGCAGAGTGCTTGTGGTCCTACAATCATGAAGATGTTGTCAGAGAGGAGAGGATTTGGCACACAACTTTTCAGAATCTGGGAGTAAAAGCAAAAAGCAGTTTGAAGCATTTACTGAATGGAAAGTCGGTGGAAGAAAACAATTTCCTGTGGAACTTCTCATGGTAAGTGTGTAGGGTATAAATATAGTACGTTGTCTACATATTGCATTCTTGTGATGGAATCATAACTTAAGTTAATAAAAGGTGATAAATCATGAATTATCATTCATTGTTTATTATAATCCCTTTCACTCAAATGTTAGTTGCTCCTAGTTACTTCAATCCTAAATTGTAATGGTATGCAGGCGTGTTAAATATAGCCCACTTTCTCTTTGGCTCTTGGGTTGGATATGACGCGTTTGCTTTGGTTGGCTTTAGGGATGGGCATGGGGATGGTTTTTGCCATATCCGTCCCTGAAATCGAACAATTAACTGTATAATCAAAACTGTCCGAAACTGCTCCGGTTCGGATATGGTTATAACCGTGCTGGGATTGGGCGGGGACGGATATAACAAAAAAATCGCCCCAATATTCAATATAAAAAAAAAAAAAAAAAAAAACATCACAGTTCCTAAAACATCACAGGTATGAATAAGGGAGATTGCCTGGCCAAGCCACCTTTGCAAAGGTTTACTTTGCTAGGAGTCTGGTAACTAATTAGAGTGTGGCAATCAAAGTTACTGATAAAGAGAAGATTTTGAGAGTTAGGCTCGTCGAATAGATGAAGCGAGAAATATCTGTTATGAGAATGGTCAGACAGTTCCTAATTCACTTAGCATTTGCTTATTTTCTATTTATATGAGTGTTTTAAATAATAAGTAATTTTAATAAATAAATATATTTATATGTTATCATGTAAACAAAAATAAAAGTGGTTTGATGACATAAGCTAAAATGGTGAGCTGGTGGCATTTAACATACCAGGTTCGACGCTCCACAAATGCAGGTAAATTTTATAAATAATTTTTTATATATATTTAAATTAAATTAAAAAATATATTTTGGGTATGGGTGGGTATGGTTTTAAGTATAACCGTCCCAAAAATTTATGACTGGATATTACCCGAAACCGTTCCCGTGTCCGAATTAAAGGGATATTAATCAATCTATCGGATCGGATATCCGCTGATATTTGAACCCGCGGATAAAATGCACATTCCTAGTTGGCTTTGCCTTAAAAATAATAAATAGGTAACTTTAATTAAAACCTACCACATTTTTATCAAGATTGCTTTTCTTCATATTACAATAAAAAAAACAAATGTAGAAATTTTAATCATTCTTGAGATTTGCACATTTGAGGGAAAGTATGATATCTGTTGGATAATGTATTTAAACAAAAATGTTGAAACTCTAGATTATTATGAAGCTCAATTTTGTGGTCAACAACTAATGCAAACATAAAGCACTATTTCTTTACAATTGAATCTTAATTTCACAAATATTTTTCTCGTATGCTCTTGCAATATAAGAAATATCGTCTTCAAGATCTTACACATTACTGCAGATTGGTGTGCAAGGATTGCAGATCTTGAAACCCCAAGCCCGAATGGGTAACCAGTCAGCTGTCTTACCTAAAAATGGAATCGAAGGAACATCTGAGACATCTGTAGGAATAGATCTTGAAGTTTGCATGACGATATCAGAAAATAGCTTTGATGATGGAATGGTGCACTGGATTGTAGACAATGTGAAATTTTCTGTTAAACAACCGGTGATATGAATTTGAACTTAACTGTTTTTTTAACAAAATATAATCTCAACTGTTTGATGATGCATCTTTTGTCATGGAAAGTTTCTGACACATTGGTCTTGACAGATTGAGGCAGTCGTAACGAAAGATGAACTTCAACATTTTGCAATTCTCTGCAAGTCTGAAGTTGACTCAATGGGTCGAATTATTGCTGGAATTCTACGGCTGCTCAAGCTGGAAGGCTCCATTGGTCAGGCAGCAATCAACCAACTAAGCAATCTCGGTATGTTTGGTTATTTCTCAAAAACGAGCATTATTTCATTAGTTCTGCAATAATCAATTTTCTAATCTTCCTACTATGGAAGGAATTTTTGGTTTAGGAGCATGAGGATTTTCTTTGCAAAACATCATGAGAAATCATTGATGTAGGAGAAACACTGCATATAGATATGTGGTGGGAGGTGATGTCAATCTTGGTTTTTCGGTAGATCACCTTTTTTCTCCATGTTTTTTATATTTAATTATAACTTGAATTGTAACATTTTTTTTCTTTGGTATTTTGCAAATCTTGGTACATATATGTTTTTCTACAATCATAAAAAAAACAAAAGTCGATTTCTACAAATAATTTCTAACGTTGCCAATCCCTGACAACGGCGCCAAAAACTTGTTGCTCACAATGGTGTATATGATTTAACGCAAGTGCACGTGTCGCAAACAAGTAATATAATGATAAGAAAAATCATTCCCACGGAGATTGGAATACTAGAAAAATATCGTAAAAATTAACTATTAAAATCAATATTTGAGTTTTTGTTTATTAAAATAAATAAATAAAATAAAATAAATAATACTCCTTGTAGGTGGAAATTCAGGAGATGAGAAAGAAAGTTATTTGTTGCACTTGGGAAAGCCAGATGATGTGGATGTGAGTATAGAACTGAAAAACTGGTTGTTTGCTCTTGAAGGTGAAAAAGAGATGGCAGAGTGCTTGTGGTCCTACAATCATGAAGATGTTGTCAGAGAGGAGAGGAGTTGGCACACAACTTTTCAGAATCTGGGAGTAAAAGCAAAAAGCAGTTCGAAGCATTTACTGAATGGAAAGTCGGTGGAAGAAAACAATTTCCTGTGGAACTTCTCATGGTAAGTATAGTACGTTGTCTACATATTGCATTCTTGTGATGGAATCATAACTTAAGTTAATAAAAGGTGATAAATCATGAATTATCATTCATTGTTTATTATAATCCCTGTCACTCAAATGTTAGTTGCTCCTAGTTACTTCAATCCTAAATTGTAATGGTATGCAGGCGTGTTAAATATAGCCCACTTTCTCTTTGGCTCTTGGGTTGGATATGACGCGTTTGCTTTGGTTGGCTTTAGGGATGGGCATGGGGATGGTTTTTGTCATATCCATCCCTGAAATCGAACAATTAACTGTATAATCAAAACTGTTCGAAACTGCTCCGGTTCGGGTACGGTTATAACCGTGCGGGGATTGGGCGGGGACGAATATAAAAAAAAAATCGCCCCAATATTCGATTATAAAAAAAAAAAAAAAAACATCACAGTTCCTAAAACATCACAAGTATGAATAAGGGAGATTGCTTGGCCAAGGCACCTTTGCAAAGGTTTACTTTGCTAGGAGTCTGGTAACCAATTAGAGTGTGGCAATCAAAGTTATTGATAAAGAGAAGATTTTGAGAGTCGGGCTCGTCGAATAGATGAAGCGAGAAATATCTGTTATGAGAATGGTCAGACAGTTCCTAATTCACTTAGCATTTGCTTATTTTCTATTTATATGAGTGTTTTAAATAATAAGTAATTTTAATAAATAAATATATTTATATGTTATCATGTAAACAAAAACAAAAGTGGTTTGATGACATAAGCTAAAATGGTGAGTTGGTGGTATTTAACATACCAGGTTCGACGCTCCACAAATGCAGGTAAATTTTATAAATAATTTTTTATATATATTTAAATTAAATTAAAAAATATATTTCGGGTATGGGTGGGTATGGTTTTAAGTATAACCGTCCCAGAAAATTTATGACTGGATATTACTCGAAACCGTCCCCGTGTCCGAATTAAGGGGATATTAACCAATCTATTGGATTGAATATCCGCTGATATTTGAACCCGCGGATAAAATGCACATTCCTAGTTGGCTTTGCCTTAAAAATAATAAATAGGTAACTTTAATTAAAACCTACCACATTTTTATCAAGATTGCTTTTCTTCAGTTTACAATAAAAAAAACAAATAAAACAAATGTAGAAATTTTAATCATTCTTGAGATTTGCACATTTGAGGGAAAGTATGCTATCTGTTGGATAATGTATTTAAACAAAAATGTTGAAACTCTAGATTATTATGAAGCTCAATTTTGTGGTCAACAACTAATGCAAACATAAAGCACTATTTCTTTACAATTGAATCTTAATTTCACAAATATTTTTCTCGTATGCTCTTGCAATATAAGAAATATCGTCTTCAAGATCTTACACATTACTGCAGATTGGTGTGCAAGGTTTGCAGATCTTGAAACCCCAAGCCCGAATGGGTAACCAGTCAGCTGTCTTACCTAAAAATGGAATCGAAGGAACATCTGAGACATCTGTAGGAATAGATCTTGAAGTTTGCATGACGATATCAGAAAATAGCTTTGATGATGGAATGGTGCACTGGATTGTAGACAATGTGAAATTTTCTGTTAAACAACCGGTGATATGAATTTGAACTTAACTGTTTTTTTAACAAAATATAATCTCAACTGTTTGATGATGCATCTTTTGTCATGGAAAGTTTCTGACACATTGGTCTTGACAGATTGAGGCAGTCGTAACGAAAGATGAACTTCAACATTTTGCAATTCTCTGCAAGTCTGAAGTTGACTCAATGGGTCGAATTATTGCTGGAATTCTACGGCTGCTCAAGCTAGAAGGCTCCATTGGTCAGGCAGCAATCAACCAACTAAGCAATCTCGGTATGTTTGGTTATTTCTCAAAAAACGAGCATTATTTCATTAGTTCTGCAATAATCAATTTTCTGATCTTCCTACTATGGAAGGAATTTTTGGTTTAGGAGCATGAGGATTTTCTTTGCAAAACATCATGAGAAATCATTGATGTAGGAGAAACACTGCATATAGATATGTGGTGGGAGGTGATGTCAATCTTGGTTTTTCGGTAGATCACCTTTTTTCTCCATGTTTTTTATATTTAATTATAACTTGAATTGTAACATTTTTTTTCTTTGGTATTTTGCAAATCTTGGTACATATATGTTTTTCTACAATCATAAAAAAAACAAAAGTCGATTTCTACAAATAATTTCTAACGTTGCCAATCCCTGACAACGGCGCCAAAAACTTGTTGCTCACAATGGTGTATATGATTTAACGCAAGTGCACGTGTCGCAAACAAGTAATATAATGATAAGAAAAATCATTCCCACGGAGATTGGAATACTAGAAAAATATCGTAAAAATTAACTATTAAAATCAATATTTGAGTTTTTGTTTATTAAAATAAATAAATAAAATAAAATAAATAATACGAGATGACAAGAGTGAAAACACTGAAACAACGTTCAACAAGAAGGATATCAAGAATCGCAAATAGATAAATCAGTTAGGATTGCGAATATGACAAGTGATGTAGACAAACTGCGTTGCTGCAGCATTGCTGTAGCAAAGTGTATCAGTAACTAGAATTGCAAAAATTCACAAAGGATTCTTCCGAATCTGCAATGTTTATATATTCTATGACTCAATGAAACATATTCTTATGCAAAACTGAATCTAAGAACAACGTTCATGCACAAATTCTTTTGAGTTATGTGAGATAATTATATATTCCTATATCAATTTCTTCACACTATTCTAGCTTTATCCAACTTAAAATTAACCTTTCCAGATTCAATTTCAGTCTAATATCCTATCAATTGTTGATCAACTAATTAATAAGAATAAATCAATCAATCTAGCATAGAATAACTAGCACCCCTTTGCCAAGCAAAGCACAATTTTATAAAATTAAAGCACAAGGTCTACATACACTTGCATATCCACAACCCTAACTGAATGAGAATTTAGCCAAGCATATTTATAAAATTAAACATCAAATTATATATGCTCAAAATCAGATTCATAGAGTTATATAGATTTGGAAAAACAATAAAAGAAAAATAGAAGAAAGAATAAATTAATAAAATTCCCTTTTATTGAATCTCAATCAATTGGATTCAAAATCTCTAATCTCTCTTGCTTTCTTCAATGATTGTTCTTGCAAATCAAGCCTTCAATTGGTCTCTTTCTAGATCCCTCTTGCTTCCCCTGTTTTGCGTCCCAATCTGCTGCGAGGTTGTGCTCTGTTTTGCGTCCCAAATCTGATCTGAAATTGTGTTCTGTTCCTCTCTGTTTTGCTGTTCGTTTTTCTGCAGTTTTGGTGCCCAAATCTGCCTTGTATTTTCTGCCTCACGTCTCCCCCCTTTGCTGCCGCAAATATGCTCTTTTTATATGTTTATTTGCTGCCCAGATTTGCTTCCTTTGCTGCCTAGTTTTTGCCCTCACTGCTGCCGCCAGAACTTGTGAAAATCAGCCCTTGTTTTGTGTATTTAGCTTTAGGTTTAATTGGAGACAATTTTTGGTGTGTTAATTTCCAATATTATCCCTAAAAAGGTGAGTTAATGAAAGCCCAAAATTGTCTTTTTATTGAGAGTCCAAATCAGCCATTGAATGATTGATTACAGATCAGCCTCTGTTTTGGCGCAGTTTTTCCTGGTGTGATTTTGCTGCAGCAATGCTGTAGCAAAGCTGCAGCAAAGTTGCAGCAAAATTGATTTCTTGCATTTTCTTTATTGTTTTCTTTATCTCCTGCAAGGGCAATGAAAATCTAATGAGTGCACATCAAAATATAATTCTTTTTGACAGATTTCATAATTATTTTGAATTTATTACGAAAGAATTTACTTAAATCACAAAATCCACAAATATTGTATAAATGAGTGTAATGTGCAAACATTCTCAAAAGAACAAACAATTATTTATGAATAAGAGCTAATAATACTCTAATAAATTAGAGTTATCATCATGCATCTCTTTTGGAAAAAAGTGTGAAAATTTAACTAACGCCTGAAGTTACTAATTGTTCACATAAAAATAAATGAACCATCCCACATCACATTGAAATCATAATAGGTTTCCCTTACTAAACTAACTTGAGGGGTTTTATGAAGATGGAATTACAGAATTAACATACTTGACTGTCACCATTATCCATCTATTTCTGGAGTGTTTTTCCTCCACCGAGCTTGCCTTTCTCTACCACTATAACTACCTTCAAGGTGGCAGAGTTATGGGGTTGTATATTTGTAAGACGAGGGGGTTTATGTTAACTAGTTGTTTGGGTTCTTTTCTTCCTTGTACCAAGGATCCCCTATTTTGATTATTTGCATTTGGCCAGTGGATATTCATGAATTAGATCTTGCAGGAATTTGTCAGAATTGGTGGCTGGTCGCTGCCTCTTTGGTTAAAGAAAGCAGCCACCGACAGCTGCAAATGAAGAAGAAAATGATGGAGTAGCTTGCACCAGTTGGAGAAGAAAAAATGAAGTTGATGAGCTCATGACATATGTTAGTAGAGCCATTTCTTCTCTATAAATAGAGAAAGAAGATCCAGTAGAAATCTCATCCCCTAGAACATTCAAAGAGAAGAGAAGAGAGTTTCTGAAAACTTTACAAAAAGTGAGAGAGAGGAAAGATAAAAGAGAGTAAAGAAAGAAAAAGAAAGATAAAATATTTGGGTGTATTGGTTTTTTTTTTTTTTGGGTTGTGAGTTGAGTGTTGTATTTAAAAACTGTAATATTATCTCCCATAGTGCTGCAGCTCCGTGAAGTAGCCCAGTTAATTTTTGGAGTGAACCACGTAAAATTCTCTGTGTTATTTTTTTATTCATTTTTTACTTTATTTATTGTTTTGCTTCCCCTTAAATCTGGTTGTGGGAATTTACCATTTTTTTTTCAACAACTAGTATCAGATCTTCAAGGTTGTGAAATCCTTGTACAGAAAATCACATTGTACAAATATTACTATTTATCAAATAGTAACGGTTACTGTGCACGTAGTGGAAGTATTATTCACTAATAATTAAATTAAAATTGAATAGTAAATTTACTATTTATGTCACTATTCACATATCATTATTTTTGCAATAGTGATTTTTGAAGTTATCAAATTTGATTGGGAGCAATGGCAACAGACGAAGGAAAAGTTAAGATCGAGAAATTCAATGGGTTAGATATTGGTTTCTCGAAAATGCAAATTCAAGATTGTTTGTACCAGAAAAATATGCACAAACCTCTATCAGGAACAAAATTAGAAAGTATAAAGCAAGAAGATTGGGATCTTCTTGACAGGCAGGCGCTAGGAACAATCCGGTTAACGTTGTCTCACAACATTGCTTTCAACATCGCAAAGGAAATGACAATAGCAGGTCTGATGAAAGCCTTATCAAATATGTACGAAAAAGCAACTACCTCAAATAAAGTACATTTAATGAGAAGGCTATTCAATTTGAAGATGTCAGAAGGAGCGCCAGTTATCGATCACTCTAAATGTTCTTAACTCTACTCTAACACAGTTGAGTTCAGTAGGCATTAATTTCGATGACGAAATTCAAGCCTTGATTATCTTGTCTTCTCTACCAGAAAGCTGGAATGATACAATGACAGTAATAAGCAATTCCTCAGGGAGCACGACGATAAAGCGGGATACTGCTCGTGATTTGATTCTAAGCGACGAAATTCGTCGAAAAAAATCTGGTGAGGCTTCTCTTCTACCTTACATACAGAATCCCGAGGAAGAATGTTTGAGAGAAGCTCAAGTAAAGGAAAGTCTAAGTTTAAACGAAGTAAGTCAAGATTTAGCAGAGCAAACTTAAATTACTAGAATTGTGGACAAAAAGGACATCTCAGAAGAGACTGTCGAGCATTGAAGAAAAATAATGGGGCAAAAGAAACCGCAAATATTGCTGGGAAAACAGGTGATGCTCTCATCTTAAGTGTCAATAGGCCGATTGAGTCCTGGGTTTTGAATTCAATGCATCATTTCACTCTATCTCTGTCGCAAAATCATGAAAAATTACACCGATGGTAATTTCGAAAAAGTTCATCTAGCAGATGATGAGCCCTTGAAGATTGTGGGTAAAGAGAGATGTTCAAATGAAGTTGCCAAATGGAACTGTGTTGAAAAATGTGAGATATATTACAGGTCTTAAAAGGAATTTAATCTCAATAGGCCAGCTTGATGAGGAAGGTTATTCAACAACCTTCACGGATCGCACATGAAAAATAACAAAAGGAGCTATGGTTTTAGCTCATGGAAATAAAATAGGTACCCTCTATGTGACCTCAAATAGTGGGAACACTATAGTAGTCATGGACGCAGATGGAAAATCAAATCTGTGGCACCAAAGGCTTGGTCATATGAGCGAGAAAGGGATGAAGGTACTCTTGTCAAAAGGACAACTACTAGATATGAAGTCGGTGGACATTGGTTTGTGCGAGGACTGCATTCTCGGCAAACAAAAGAAAGTTAGCCTTTCAAAAGCTGGAAAAACACCAAAGTCAAAAAAAGTTAGAGTTGGTTCACACAGACGTGTGGGGACCAACTCCAATTAATTCCCTTGGAAGCTCATCGTATTATATCACCTTCATTGACGATTCAACAAGGAAGGTGTGAGTTTATTTTCTGAAAAAAAAAAATCAGAAGTCTGATATTTTCAGAAAATGGAAAGCTATGGTGGAAAATGAGACTGGCTTGAGAGTAGAGTACCTAAGGTCTAACAATGGAGGAGAGTACCTAAGGTCTGACAATGGAGGAGAGTACCTAAGGTCTGACAATGGAGGAGAGTACACAGACAGAAGATTTAGAGACTTTTGTGCAAGCAATAGAATCAGAATGGAGAAGACTGTTCTAAGGACACCACAACAAAATGGTATAGCAGAACGCATGAACAGAACTTTGAATGAACGTGCCAGAAGCATGAGAATACATGCAGGCTTGCCTAAAATATTTTGGGTTGAGGCCATCAATACAGTAGCTTACCTGATCAACCGTGGACCCTCTGTTCCTTTGAATGAAAGATTGCCAGAGGAAGTTTGGATTGGTAAAGAGGTAAACCTTTCACATTTAAAAGTTTTTGGTTGTATTTCATATGTTCATATTGATTCTGTTGAAAGAAGTAAATTTGACCCTAAGTCCAAGAAATGCATCTTTATTGGATATGGTTATGATGAATTTGGTTATCGCTTTTGGGATTATGAAAAACAATAAGTTATCAGAAGCTGAGATGTTATATTCAATGAGAATGTTGTATATAAGGACAGGTCAACAGTAAAATCTGGTGGTATTAACAGCAATACTCAAACAAAAGAATATGTTGAGTTAGAGGAGATCTCTAAAGAGGATGTGCATCGTAAGGTCCAAAGCAACCCAAGAAATGAAGTTCTTCCAGAACTAGAGAATGAAGTTCCACAGTAAGAGAAATCATGCACACCCAGAGTGAGGCGCACCACCAGACCACACAAACCAACACAACGCTACTCACCCTCCCAAAATTTCTTGTTGTTGACTGACGATGGAGAACCAAAATCTTATGAAGACGCAGTGTAAATGAATGATTCTGTCAAGTGAGAGTCTGCCATGAAAGATGAAATGGACTCACTCATGTTAAACCAAATATGGGAACTTGTTATATTTCCAAAAGGCAAGAAGGCTCTTCATAACAAATGGATTTTCAGAGTGAAAATGGAGCATGATGGGAGTAAGTAGCATAAAGCTAGATTGGTTGTTAAAGGTTTCCAGCAGAAAGCAAGGATCGACTACACTGAGATTTTCTCTCTAGTTGTGAAGTTGGCCATAATAAGGCTGGTATTAAAGTTGGTAGCTGCGAAGAATTTACACCTTGAACAGTTAGATGTAAAAACAACATTCCTTCACGGTGATTTGGAGGAAGAGATATACATGGAGCAACCGCATAAAGTTTTGAAATAGCTAGGCAAAGAAAACTTGGTATGTAAGTTGAAAAAGAGCTTGTATGGTCTAAAACAAGCTCCAAGACAATGGTACAAAAAGTTTGATTCTTTTATGAGCAGCAGTGACTTCAACAGATGCTAGGCAGATCATTGTTGTTATGTGAAGAAGTTTGACAACAGCTATATTATTTTACTTTTGTATGTAGATGATATGTTGATTGTTGGGTCAAACATGCAAGAGATAAAAAAAATGTAAAGCAACAATTGTTAGAACATTTTACAATGAAAAATTTAAGTGCTGCAAAGCAGATTCTTAGAATAAGGATCAACTGGACAAGGCATCAGGAATCTTAATGTTGTCACAAGCTGAGTATATCAGCAAAGTATTTGATAGGTTCAATATGAAGGATGCAAAACCAGTGAGCACTCCCTTAGATGTTCATTTCAAACTATTCAAAGAGTAGTCACCTAAAACTGTAGAAGAACATGCTAATATGGAAAATGTTTCATATGCTTCAACTATAGGAAGTTTGATGTATGACATGGTTTGTACCTAGACCAAACATTGCACATGTAGTGGGAGCTGTAAGTAGGTACATGAACAATCCAGGCAAGATACATTGGGAAGTTATCAAGTGGATTATCAGATATCTACAAGGTACCACAAATATGGCACTATGCTTCAAAAGTGGAGATATGGCTCTTGAAGGCTATGTGAATGCTGACTTAGTTGGAAATGTTGATAATAGAAAGAGCACTACAGGGTATGTTTATACTCTTGGCGGAATAGCATTGAGTTGGGTTTAGGAATCGCAATGTGTTATATTGCGATAGTTAGAGTGCCATTTGTCTTGCAAAAAATTCGTCCTTTTCATTCAAGAACGAAACACATACAACTACGGTATCATTTCATCAGGTCGCTTCTAGAAGAAGATGTTCTCAAGCTTGAAAAGATACAAGGAAATGATAACCCAGCTAACATGTTTACAAAGACAGTGATTATTGATAAACTAAAGTTGTGCTCAGCTTCAGTTGGCCTGCAGGACGTGACAAACCCAAAAGAGTTGTTGCAGTGATCATGTGTGAAAACATGATTAAAATCAATTTCCAAGTGAGAGATTGTCAGAATTGGTGGCTGCCTCTTTTGTCAAAAAAAGCAGCCACCGACAGCTGCAAATGAAGAAGAAAATGATGAACAGCTTGCACCAGTTGCGAGAAGAAAAAAAATGGAGTTGCTAAGCTCATGACATATGTTAGTAGAGCCATTTTCTCTCTATAAATAGAGGAATAAGATCCAACAGAAATCTCATCCCCTAGAGCATTCAAAGAGAAGAGAAGAGAATTTTTGAAAACTCTCTGCAGAAAGTGAGAGAGAGAAAAGAAAGAAAAAGAAAGAGAAAATATTTGGGTGTATTGTTTTTTTTTTTTTTTTTTTTTGTGAGTTGAGTGTTGTATTTAAACACTGTAATATTATCTCTCATAGTAAAAGTGAGCTGTAGCAGTTCCGTAGAGTAGCCCAGTTAATTTTTGAGATGAACTACATAAAATTCTCTGTGTGTTATTTTCTTATTCTTGCTTTACTTTATTTATTGTTTTGCTTCCCCGTAAATTTGGTTGTGTTAATTTACCATTTTTTTTCCCAACAGAACCGAGGGCATCGACAAGATTTTCTCCCCTAAGCATAGCAGATGTAGCAATCCTTGCCATATTCCGCAATCACCTTCATCAGCTATGATTGGGGGAAGCCCACGTTTTATCTTGGAATCGACAGTTGCTTCGCTTGAGGAAGCAATTACTGATTCACAGGTCAAGTGTGCTGCTCTCGTAACTGACATGGCTTGCTCGGATTCTTCGTTACAGCAGCACTTTGCAGCAGTTAAACAACTCGGTCAGAAAAACTTCAAAGCATGCAGAGTTATTGACACGGTTACGGACTCAAACTCAAATGTAGGTTCTTTTTGTCATGTCCTTTCAATTATTACTCTATTTTATATGGGGAAGGATCTTGAGCACATAGTTAATTCTTTTTGTATATAAGATTATTACAAATGCATGGTGAGTACATGTAAGAGTCCGGCAAGAATTTTGTTTTGTAATTAGAAGTTTTGTTATTTTGTATCAAGAATTATAAAATTCTGAATCCGAAAGAACTATTTGTGCTTCCATGTTCCTGCTTGCCACTTGTGAAAAATTGTTATTGCCAAATATATAAACTGGTACATTATTCTCCGTAGATAATAGTTTGACATTTGTATTAAATAATTACTTTAACTACAATTTTATTCTATGATGGAATTTAGAACTTATGCAAATCTTGAATAAACTCATTATGCTCTGAATAGCACTTAAAATTAAATAATTGACCTCAACTAAACTGCAATTTATGAATAACATACTTCCAATGAAAGGGGAAAGAAAGCATAAAAAATCAAATTATTGGGATAACAAAACACGGACTTTTGGGGCAAGTTAGAAGACCAAATGAGGCTTCTAGGACTGCACATATCCTAAGCAGGTTCATTAGTGACTCTGCACCCATTTACGTAACTTACACTTGTTTTAGCATAAGAACCATATTTTGCAACAAGCATTCTCACAAATTCTTTCGAGTACAGCCTAAGATGGTCCTATGAAGTTTTAAGTTTCTGTTGCATCCCAGCGCCAAATCGTCCCATCCTCACAACAGCTGAGAATAATGCTGCATCATAGAATGGAACAAGTTAACACATAATAAAATCGTTGTTTTATGTTCATTTACATTCACATAAGATGGATAGGTCATCCAGGGGTTACCTGCCATCAAATGACATGGCTGTCTGCCTAATTGGAGATTTCGATTGAGCATGGGACAACCTACAGTTGGCACAAAGGTAAGAAAACACGGTTTTCAATGCACAATACAGCAAAAGCAAATTTTGCAAGAGAGATTTTAGTAAAGAAATAATGCTGGAAAAACCTTGCTATGAGAACAGGAGGGCTTGCTTGAAGTTCCCAAACAAAGATTTTTCCTTCTCTATTCCCTGGGAAGAAAGAAGTATTTGTGAGTATGATAAGCCATCACAAACTTCTTTTAACAGCTGAAAATTGGGTCTTTTGAATGTGCTTATTTTAGAAGTGGTTTATTCAATAGAGATATTTGGCATAGAAAAACATAGAAGTGGTTTAAATGGAATTTTGGTAATCATAAACGTGCCTGTAATCAAGAGTCGAATGAAGCCCAAATGTATTAGGTTAAGTTACCTATAGCAGCCGCATTGTAATGGAAGTCGCAAGAAAACTTGATAAACCAAATATCACATTCTGGTACTGGGTATTTTTGAAGGATGTCCACTGTACCCTAAACAAAACAAAGTAAACATAAAATGTCAAAAACAATATTAGGGCAGCAGAATCGATAAATGGCATCTATAATCAGTATAAAGAAAAAGATATTTGCATAAAGGATGTGGACATGGTGAAAAATGGACAAGTAATACTTGCCTCTCCTGGAGATTGATCCTTCATTTTAGGTTCCCACAACACAATTTCATTGTCAACACTCTAGAAATTTGAAGAACAATCCACCAGAGTATCAGTCAGTACAGAAAATTGAGCTACAACGGGGTAATAAGCTACACAATGTTATTATCAAAGCATACTGCACAGCACAAATCAATTCAAGATTGAAAAAAGTTTTATGCATATCTATTTAATTAGCTAAAAATAATTTGATTATCTGGCAATTAAATATTATTTTATGGATGCTTCCTAGAAATTTATATTGTGAAAAGTCTTTTGAACCCTTTCAGGACATGAGTTTATATCGAGAAAATTGCAGTGAATCAATGTTTGAAGTGTCCCAGTTCACCTTAGAGAGTACAAAATCACCAAGCCATCTATTACAGTCAACATAGTTTGAATGGATGGAGATATAAGTACCTGTCAACATTACAGTAATCTCAGAGACATCTATAAAATGTGCTAATAAACAACAACAATAATGTATACTCACAGGAAATTGTATATATTTTGTGGGGAATTTTGATGGAAGATCGGTCCATGTGAAAGATTTATCGACATATGTCCAGAACTCTGAGGGAAAATCAAGGTTAGAAATGATTGTTGATAAGCTAAGGCTTGTCTGAATAGTCAGTAAGATAAGCAGAATCCCAGAGACATTCACATTAAATTAAAATAAAAGTTAACAGCCATGCAAAATTCAATACAAAACTATAAATATAAATTTACTTAGCAGAGTAGAATCTATTTTCTTTCTTCTCTACTAGTCCAGAAACTATAACTGCTTTTTTGTCCCCCGCTTCTAGCTGTTCAGTGATTTTTACAAACAATTATTATGTTCTTATATTATCAGTTTGATCCCCCTTTTTCTTAAAAATAATTGCATTAATTTAGTTTGGTTAACATAATTTCCAAGTTCCTCCGTCAATATAAAGCTCTCAACTCAGCAAATATAGTTTTTTTTTTTTTTAAGTTTTTTATTTGAACTCCAAAATCATTAAACATTTAAACTAAATTATAACATACCTTGTCTAATTAAGTTAGCACATTAAAAGATTAAAAATTTCTTGCACTTAAGAAGTTATAACCTCCTTGCCTCCTTGGTATAGAAGTCCTACCTTGGATCGACCAAATCTTGACTGTGTTGTCCATTCCACAAGTAGCAATTCGATATATGTCAGAAGGATGAAAGTCCTAAAATTGCCACACAACATCAGTGCAGCAAGCATGAAAAATTCCTTTTGTTGTTGCAATCATCAAAGAATATAATGAGAAAATAGAGCAGTGCTTCAGGAAGCAACAAAATTTGACTTACCACACTCAAGACCTCGTTGCGGTGACCACCAGCCCCAGCAAGTATAAGAATGCATATTCCAGTGTGAACATTCCACAGGCGAACTGATTCGTCCTGGTTACTCTTAAATATTAAGAGACAAAAAGAGAAAAACATACATGAAAAGGTTAAGAGCATTCACCTTGCTTGCTGACACTACAAGTGATGGATTTAATGGTTGAGTTCTTATTTCATTTATTGAGTCACCATGGCCAACAAAACTCTGCATGTACAAGAAGGGCAAAAGAGTTACTACAGACCTTTTTCTCAGGGACTCCTTTTCCAGCGTAAAAAATATTTAATGGGAGAAGTATTCATCTCAAGTCCCCATAGCTAGTGCTATTATTACTGTAGTTATTTGCAGTGTTACACTAGTGCAAGATATTGAGCTGAAAACTCGGGTTATAAGACACCTTGTTTATCTTCTCATTCCCGGCATCAATGACACGAATTATTCCATTGATTCCTCCAGCCACAAGGTATGGAGTTCCATCAAGGTTGCATGCCCAACTCACAGTGTAAAAAGACTCATCCTTCTGATCTACAATGTATGTTGAACAAATGTTATTTCACAGATATTTAATGAATAAAAAACGATCACTAATTTTCTTTCTGTGACGACCATAACTCACATCTTCATCAATGTAAGACTGCAATATAGCTATGACACCCCCTTGAAGACATTCATAAACAGTCACCTGGAGGAAAAAAATGGGAGGAAAAACTATTATAATAGATACACTAGATACAGGGAAAAAAAACATACAAGTAAAGTCTCCAGATTTCTATGGATGCTAACAGAGTATATACAATATATGCACAACTAAAAACATAATATTACAAGAATAACTGGGATATTTTTAAAATTTAACAGAACCATTTATCTGCAGTATAACTTTATCGCAGCACACCAACAATTCAAGAATCAAGATCAAAAGATACAACCAAACAAATGTCACACTTTTTCCCGGAAAGACTAATATCAGCAGCCTTCATTTTTCAAAAATAATTTCTAAAATAAAGAGTGAAGCTTCGTGCAAAGAATAACATCATAAAAGCAAAAGGGAGCTAACTTCTTTGTACAATGTTCAGTAGAAACCAAAAGTGCACTAGGAAAAGCAGCATTCATTGCCCAAAGTGAAGCTCAACTCTGCTAAAAATAAAGAGTAGAGTGCAAGCTTGTTTCATCAATAATTTCACTTATTTACAACCTAATAGTTCTCATATCACAAATTGCTTCTTTCTAGAAGCTTAATTAAGCTTTCTATGGAATTATTCAAAAATAAAAATCATTGAGCCGGATCAAGCAGCAGGTGACACCATGTTAAACTTTAGACCTAACAGTTCTCATAAGTTTCCACAAGGCAATGAGCTTCCATTCCAAAATGTTAACTCATTGAACGAGATTAACTTATGCATTTATAAACTCATGCTCTCATTGTTATTTTATTAATATAGGACTTGTTTGCTCTTAATTCTCAACATTTCTCTTAAACAAGATAACTTGGCTCTCAAAAGCCACATTCCAACTCAAGTCAATCCAACCGATTTTCTACAACTAATTTCCTTGAACTTTGACCTTAACCTATCTAATTTTTTCAAGGTTTCGGGATCCTCCCAAAGTCCACCAAGTTCACCTTTCGAGTACATCACTATGAGGTTTAGAGAATTTCATTTCAAGCTCATATTTTACCAATTAGCCCAACACAATAATCATTGGCTTTGATACCATTTGATAAGTCCAATAACTCTCATGATTTTTCACAAGGCAATGAGCTCCAATTTCAAAAGGATAACTCATTGGGTGGAGTCGACTCATGCATAAACCTATGTTTCCATTATTATTTTACTAATGTGAAACTTGTTTGCTCTTAATTTTCAACAATTTTTTCCTAGGTTCACAATCCAACTCAAGTCAATCCAATCGACCATCCATGACTAGCTTCCTTGAATTTTGATCTTAAGAATCACCAAGTTACATTTTCGGGCCCAAACCATCATGAGGTTTAGAACAAGCCATATTTCACGAATTGGTCCAAAACAACAATTATTGGCTAAAATACCATTGGATAGCCCCAATATAATTCTTCAATTATAGATCAAAGATCAAAGCTTTATAATTATTATTATTTATTCCTTCTTTTTTAAAAAATTCCAAATATCACAAACTTGTGATGTATCACATCATATCAAATGAGGTGGCATAATGGAATTAGATATTACATTGTTTCTCACAAAGTTGTACCCAAAGAAATGATCTGTGATATATATGGTAGTGCTTTTTATAAAAGGTTAATTGCACCCGTAAGTTTTGAATATATAGAGCGTCGACCGAAAGCTAATCAAGGTATATCCTTAAATTGTATCCAAAATGGAAAGTTGACGATCAACTAACTTCAAAATCCTAGAGCCAAAATTTCTAAATTTTGTAACAGAAGATAAATTCAATTCATAATCGTCCATTTACAAATTGGGAAAATTTTTGCCTCTGTTAGGAGGATGAAGAGAAAATAGAGGAAAATACTACAGAGATGATACATGGGGTTTTTAATCCCATAAAGACTTGATTTTTACGAGCAAACGAAAGAAAGGTGAACAAACCCTGTTACCACCAACGGTGGCGAAGACGTTGAAGTAGCGAGAATCGATAAAGTTAAAAACGACAGCGTAAAGGGGCCGCTTGCCCTCTTGAATCCTGTTAGTGACCCTATAATCCCTCTTCTTCGACGGTGTAAGACCCCCCACCACTGGTTCGCACCCTATCGGAAACTTCGCCATCTTCGCCCCGCCAAAGTCACTGTTCTGCAACACTGCTATAAAAAATAATACATGTACTGTGTTGCTTCAAAGCCATGTCAATTTAGTATTACTATAAATATAAAAGAAAATGCAAGTTATCAGTACTAAATTCAACCATAACTCTATTATATAAATCATAATAAAATTTAATTAAATATAATCATTAAATTTTATGTTATATTTATTATTTTAATTTATGCTCGATTATTTTAAACATTACTCAACATTACACAAATATATTAATGCTAAAAAAATAGGACATTTTTAATATTTGAGTAAGGAAAAACATGGTAATTTAAATTAAGTAATATTATATATATTAAATTATAATATATATTAAATAATATATTAATTATTAATTAAAAATAAAGTTGAAGATATAAAATAATAAAATAATTGTGAAATATTTTATTAATAATAGACAAATTAAATTATATCATGTTAATTGATATATATGTTAATACATAAATATTTGTAAAATTATGTTCTAAATAAGCAATAATAAATAATATTTTTCAGTATCATTAATCTTATAGAAGCTCTTAAATTAAAAAAATGATAATAACATATATAACTTTATGCATATTATTAAGAATAAATTTATTTTTAAACTGTACAAAAGTATATATTTATTTATTGATAAAATATTTATATACATTACTTAAATAAAAGAGACCAACCATCAAATGCTACTTTTTAAAAGTGAGCGGAAATAAAATTATAGTATTATCTTATATTATATCAACAGAATAAATTTTATTAATAACCTATAAAATGATTATTAACATACAAGTTAAATATAAAGATACTTAAATATTGTCAGTTGATAAGGCAAAAACAAATACATTTGTTGAATAAACATGAACAATGGATTAATCGTTGAGCAATGATATGAATACGGAAGCACAAAGTAAGATAACAGAGCAAGTACATGAAATTGTCGAAAAATTAGTAATGCAGAATCAACCAATAATGATATAAGTTTATGATTGGCAAGTTGTGAGAAGAAAGAATTTTATTGATTTGGTAATAGCTTATAAAAAGAATGGTAATTCAATAACGATCACTATATTATCAAATGATTTTTAAACTTTATAAAGCATAAATAAAAAATAATCAAGTTTTAAACTGATTCAATAAATAGTAATCTTGAATAGAGTAAATGTTGCAAAAAGTCGGTAGATTTTGACATGATTCAAGTTATGTCAATGAGGAGCGAATGATTGATATACTGGTTATTCATAAAAAAAAACATTAAAAATGACAAAAATAACATTTTTAATAAATAAAAATATATATTTTTAAAGATAAAGTTATTACTTTATTTCAAACATTTTTTTTTACTAATTAAGGTTATAATCGATTCATTTATTAATTTTAATTAGTAGAAAGATATTTTAGTAAAATAATAATTTTATTTTTTAAAATATTTATTTATATTTTCTAAACATATTATTTTTATTATTAGATACAAATATCTACTATATTTAATCTTTTATTCTGTTAATAGGGTGATGTTCTTAAAGAAGAATATGATGTAGTGTTGAAAATTAAAAGAGCATAATTTTTCAATGATCTCTTTTTAAAAATTTTAGTGATAAATAATATTACGAATTTTTTGAAGTAGATGATATCACCACCCTTTGTCTCAAAAAAATTCTTCTAAAAAGCCTCAATTTAATGTAAATATGACTAAAGGATGATCTATTTAAAATGGTCATATTTTAAATCGAGTTAATTTTTAGCACACATTATAATTGATATAATTATAAATGTCTATAAATTTATATATTTTTATAAGGAGGTATTAAATTGTGATTTTTAATAACTTTTATAGTTTAAAATCTAGGTGTATTTATTTAGAATTTTTAAAGACTATAAAATTTTCAAGTATATTTAATTAAAATTTTGATGAACTTTTTAGTTAAAAATATATTTAAAAAAATATTATCTTATTATTCTCTTTAACGCAATGATTTCTAAATATTTTTAAATTTTTTTATTTTTATCTTAAATGAAATTTACTATATTCTATAAAATTCTATTAAAATTACCAATAATCCTTACAAATTCATAAATTATTTTTTAAATTTACAATTCTTTGAAAATCTCTTAAAATCCTGATAGCATTCATCGTACACTTATTTCATGATAACAATCGAAAATAAAATTACAATTATGTTTAATTTTTATTTTTAATAATTTACGATTCTTTATTAAAAAAAACTATTTTTTTTATAAGAACAAGAAAAAAAAAAAAAAAAAAACGAAGATTTTTCTTAATCCGTGACTAATTCCTAATTCCTAATTCCAACCTAACCACGCACCTATTTTTCGTGGAACAGTTTATGGTTTGTGAGGAGCGCCCACCGATTGGAGATGCTAATCTTTAGTGTGTAACCCAAGTATAGAATACAATTAACTAATTATTATGTGGCATTTTTCTATTGGCTTCGGGGTTGGATATTTTCGGAATTTAGGTCGGTTGTCTTGCCTATATTAACAAGGACTCGTTCGATTTCTTCACCCAGAACAAATTTGTCTACGATACTAGCAAAAACTTAAAATTCTCCTCCCGTCTCTTCCTTTGCTCTCTGAAGGTATTTCATATTTTTCTTTATTTTATGAAATTTATGAAATTCATTTTTCGTTTAGATCTCTAAGGTTGGGGTCTGGATTTCTATTGGGATTAATCAGTACTTTGTAGGATTAGGGTTTCGATTTCTGTTGGTATTTATCAGCCTCTCTGTGTTACGGTTCCGATCCGATCTTTTATCTGATTGTTATATTTTTGGAGTTTCAAGATGTTTTCTTTTTTCCTTCTTAATTTGATAATTAATATGACTGAATCTTCTAGGCGAGGGTTCGCGGACTATTGAGTATTGTTTCGTTCAAATATTTGAAGGTGCTAACTCAATTTTGTTTCTTTGATTTTGGAAGCGGTGGGCAAATTATTTAGGCCATATTTAATTTTGATTTTGATTTATGATTAAACAATTGATTTTGTAATTTATGATTTTTTTTAATAAAAATAATTATTAATGTGTTTGATAAAGATTTATAAATAATTGTAAATATTAAAATCAGTAATCATTATCAAACAAATATACTTGATTGAAAAATCAAATTAGAAGTTAAGAATCAAAATCATTATCAAACATGCTTTAGCATTTAAGATTTAAGATTTAAGATATGATCTTTCGTTAATACTGAAGTTCCTGATTAAGTCGAGATTATGATTATTCTGCGTGTTCTATTATTTCAGATGTGTCTTTAGTATCATTTTTTTTTTGTATTTGATCATGCTTTATTTATTTTAAGCTGTAACTGAATTTGTTAGCTGTCTTGATGGTATTCCTAAAGTTCAAAATTTTTTTATGTACGTTTCTCTGATTATTCCATTTTGTTCTTGGTGTCTTAACAGATGCAGATTTTTGTAAAAACCCTTACCGGCAAGACCATCACCCTTGAGGTGGAAAGCTCAGACACTATTGATAACGTCAAGGCCAAGATTCAAGACAAGGAAGGAATACCTCCAGACCAACAGAGGCTTATCTTTGCTGGCAAGCAGCTCGAAGATGGCCGTACCCTTGCTGACTATAACATACAGAAGGAATCCACTCTCCACCTTGTGCTACGTCTCCGCGGTGGTATGCAAATCTTTGTCAAAACTCTCACTGGAAAAACAATCACCTTGGAGGTTGAAAGCTCAGACACCATTGATAATGTTAAGGCCAAGATTCAGGACAAAGAGGGTATCCCTCCAGACCAGCAAAGGTTGATCTTTGCCGGCAAGCAGCTTGAAGATGGTCGCACCCTTGCAGATTACAACATTCAGAAAGAGTCAACTCTTCACTTGGTTTTGCGTCTGCGTGGTGGTATGCAGATTTTTGTTAAGACTCTTACTGGGAAAACCATCACCTTGGAAGTTGAGAGCTCGGACACTATTGACAATGTGAAAGCCAAGATCCAGGACAAAGAGGGTATCCCCCCAGACCAGCAAAGATTGATCTTTGCTGGCAAGCAGCTTGAAGATGGTCGCACTCTTGCTGATTACAACATTCAGAAGGAGTCAACTCTTCACTTGGTGTTGCGTCTGCGTGGTGGTATGCAAATTTTTGTTAAGACTCTTACTGGGAAAACCATCACGTTGGAAGTTGAGAGCTCGGACACCATTGATAATGTGAAAGCCAAGATCCAGGACAAAGAGGGTATCCCCCCAGATCAGCAAAGGTTGATTTTTGCTGGTAAGCAACTTGAGGATGGCCGAACTTTAGCTGACTACAACATCCAGAAGGAATCAACGCTGCACTTGGTTTTGCGTCTTCGTGGTGGAATGCAGATTTTTGTCAAAACTTTGACTGGAAAAACTATTACTCTGGAAGTTGAGAGCTCGGACACCATTGACAATGTGAAGGCCAAGATTCAGGACAAAGAGGGAATTCCCCCAGATCAGCAAAGGTTGATTTTTGCAGGTAAGCAACTTGAGGATGGAAGGACGCTGGCAGATTATAACATTCAGAAAGAGTCTACTTTGCACTTGGTGTTGCGATTGCGTGGTGGTATGCAGATATTTGTGAAGACTCTGACCGGAAAAACAATTACTTTGGAGGTTGAGAGTTCTGATACCATTGATAACGTGAAGGCTAAAATTCAGGACAAGGAAGGCATTCCTCCTGATCAACAGAGGCTAATTTTTGCTGGAAAGCAGCTGGAGGATGGGAGGACTCTTGCGGACTACAACATCCAGAAGGAGTCTACCCTGCACCTTGTCCTTCGTCTTCGTGGTGGTGATTTCAGAATTGTAGTGTGCTCTTAAGTGTTTTAATGGTTTAGTTAGCCATTGTTAATGGCATAAATAAAGTGTCGTAACAAATATTTGTTACTGGGTCTATGTGTTACTTTTATGGTACTTTGTAGAATATAATGGCTGATAAGGCAAGTTATTATGCCTCTGCATGTATTTTCAAATAAAGCTCATCTTTGTGCTCTATTCTTGCTAAGCTTATGGTCATGTTTGCGTTTTTTATATTTTCTGCAAGAAATGCGTCCTATATGATGAATTCATGTCGTGCTTTTCACTGCGCCCTCATCATCCATCCCCATCAATTGCTGGGAAACAATGACGAAGGTAACGTACTAACAGTACCTGGGGTTGTCATGGACAGAACTCGCTCATCTTCATTTGTTTTTTTGGCTTGTCCCTCCTCGTAAAAACTTTTTATTTACAAAATTATCGGATCAAACATATTTATTTTTATTAAGTCCTTGTACAACAATTGTATATGATATTACTATTTTATCAATGCTTGTCCTTTGATATGGAAGTGAGGAGTATAAGTTTACAGGGCACTAATGAGCACTAAAATTGCTTTAAGGAGATGTACGTAGATATCTACATAAAATAACTTAAAAGTGGGTGTTTATTCATCTCATTTGAATACCATCTTTTTTTTTTTTTTTTTTTAAAAGGAGCTCTAAAGCTCCTTTTTTTTATTAAAGAAAAAAAACAACTCACACACTCTGGTGCGATTCGAACTTGGGTTCCTGGTGGGAGAGTTGGGAATCTTACCACCTGGACCACAAGTGATATTTTATCAATTTTTTTGTTATATTTTTATATTATAAATAATTTATTTTATTTAAATTAATTTAAAATAAATAAAATATTTTAATTAGTATCATTTTATTGTAATCTTATCTGGTAAAAATTGTAATCTTAAGATATCTTAAGATCGGCTGGTTATTAAAATAATTGGATGAACTGTTTTATGAGTTGACTGAAACATCCTATTTGAATTTGTACTACTTGTAGTTTCTTTATAGTTCTCATTCTAAATCGTAATGGTTGACATAATTCTCTATTAAAAACAAAAACAAACCGATTCAAATCGAATTTTATGATTATATTGGTTTAAAATGGTTGTATTGTTTTTAAAAATACAAAAATTTTACTTATATTCGATCAATTTTTAAATTTATAAACTGATGCTTAACTAAATTAACTTATATATTATTAATTCACATTTATTTTTTTAATCTTATATATTATATATATATATATATATATATATATATATATATATATATATATATAATCATTTAATATTTATGTCAATTAAAAATATAAACAACTTACATTATTTTTTTCTAATTCATTTTTATATTCATAAAAAATATCCATAGATATTTACTATAATTAATAAAAAAAAATTATTCTCAAATTTTAAAAATTTACGCCATTATTTTACAATTATAATGTAAAGTGCTAACATACACTTTTTTTAAAAATTATATTATTAACTTAATATTAAATTTTATTTAGTAATTAACATCAAATACTTTAAATTTATTTTAAAAATAAATAGTTCCAAATTACAAACTAGACATATTAAACTTATTAAATAAAAATTAAATCAAGTGCTATGATACTGTTTGATTGGTTTATATTAATAAGACAAAAGTTAAATAATACAATTAGTGCATAATCAAGTAAATTTTCATTAAATATGACATATTAATAGTAGGATATTTATATTATTATTAAATAATATAATATTAATTAATATAATTTATTTATGAAAATGTCATCTACTATTTTTTATAAATATGACCTCCTAACTAAAAAAGATACGTGTTAGCTCATATCTAAAATCTCTAAATTTTTTTTTGAACTTAAAGTTATTGTTAATATCTAACTTAAGTGTCAAAGAGGATACAACACCTCACGGTGTTGTACCTCTTGATGTGATTTACTAGTGAAATGCAGGTTGACGTGGAGGGAAACAAAGGCTGGATAGAATTTTGATTTAACATTTGGCGTCGTTTGGGGCAAATAAATTTGATTTTGGAAGGATTAAATTAGTGAAAACTCAAGAACATTCATCGTGTTCTTTTTCACATTTATTGCGTTCTTGATTTGTTTCATCTATAACTCTCATGCTCGATCCGTTTTTAGCAAAAATGAGCACTCAATCAAATTCTCAAAGACTTTTCTTCTCCCTTAAGGGATGATGATCATGCTAAGATTTAGGTGAACGATCTACAACCTCTTAACAAGACCAGAATGAACAAGATTAAAAACCCAATCTTAAATTAGAGGTTGTGCATACTAGAAGGCATGATGACCAAATTCATGTAATTTCAGAATTTTTCTCAAGAGCAACTTTCATTAGGGTAATTGATTTTTTTTTTAAAAGTTTGACATATCATATCTTTCCAATTGGGACTCGAATTACAGCCTGAAAATAGGCATTGAAAAGATTATGACCATGATAATATAATGGCATGAAGAGTCTTAAGATACCAGTGGCTTGTTTCAATCAAGACGTACCAAGGTCAACTATAATTGAGGCACCATACCTTAAGAGACATTATAGACCGCCTACCTAGTAAAACGACCCAAGGGACTTGAGAGACTTATGTTGGGTAGAAATTAAACTAGATACGCATGATACCATTTAATTAGTTCAAGTTAATAGAAGAAAATTTTAATTGTATAGTCAGCACATAGTCCAATAAATCTTCATTAAATATAGCGTATTAATGGTAGGATATTTATATTATTATTAAATAATAAAAATATTAATCAATATGACTTATTTACGAAAATGTCATCCATCCTTTTCTTATAAATAGGATCTTAATATTTAAAAAAGGTATGCATTAGCTTATACCCACACTTTTTAAATTTCTCTCTGAACTTAAAGTTGTTATTCATATTTGACTTAAGTATTAGAGAGAATACGACACTCCACTTATGTTGTGCCTTTTGATGTGATTTACTAATGACGTGCATGTCAATATAGAAGAAAACGAAGGCTGGATAACAATTTAATCCATCAAAACTGATATAAATAAGTTGATATAATATTCTCTTATCAACATTTTAAATATCACTTTTAGTTCTTAATTTAACAAATTAATATAGTTTAGGAATCTACAAAAATTGAACCATGTCCACTATCTACCCTTAGTAAATCGGTTATCTGTACATGTAAGTCTGTACAACTGAACTCATCTAAAAGTTTCCCTTCTCTCAAGTATTTTAGATTTTCGTCTTCCATTTTCTCCTTTACCAAACATCTCACAAATGTCATTTTTTATTGGTTTGTTTTTTTATAACCCATTTTTTTTAATTAGTTTTGTTAATAGAATAAATAAAAATTAGATATAAGTCAATATATATAATAAATCATTAGGTTGGAGTTATTTTTCTAACATATCAAAGTTAAACATAAATTTGCAGCTAGTCTAAAAAGTTAGGAATATAAAACATAGTTTTCTATTTCTAAAAAGTCAACAATGGTTAAAAAAAAATAACGAGCATGAATGCTTGATGCATAGAATGCAAATAGTCTTATTTAGCAACAATAAAAAATCCGACGATTTTTTGTGATGAAAATTGGGCCCAAACGTTTTATTTATAGGACTGGATCCAAGTAAGACAGCCCATTAATATAAAGCCTAAAACGACGAGTCAATACTTTGTATGTACACCCCAAACTTGAGCTTTAGGTTTAAATAGCTTATGTTTAGATTGTAAGTATAAAAATCATATAAATTACTAAAATGTTCTTTAGAGCTAATAAAGAAATACACCAGAGCTCCGACGATTCTGTTAGTAAGCTAATTGGAGCTCTGGCAAATTCGCCAGTAAATTGACCCGAGCTTTGGCTACTTTTTGGGTAAATTGATTGGAGCTCCGACTACTCCTTCGATAAATTGACCAAAACTCTGGTGATATCTCTAGATAGATATGTAACATGTTACATATAACAACAAAAGTGTATGTAATATTCAGTAGAGGTGAATGTAACGTATTCTGACATTGTATGTAATATTCGACAGAGATATATGTAACATGTTACATAATATGACATATGTATTTGTAACATTCAACAAAGGTGCATATAAGTGTTACATACAATTGCAAAAGTTCGACCAGCAACTCCACCGAAGCTCTGACAACTCCATCGACAACCTACTGAAGCTTCAATGACACTACCAGCAACCTTACCAGAGCTCTAGCGACCAAGTTGAATGTTACATATAGATTTGACTTTATATGTAATATGTTACATATACCTCTGTCGTTATATGTAATATATTACATACACATCTGACATTGTATATAACATGTTACATACATCTCTATTAAATATTACATATACTTATGTTATTGTATATAATATGTTATATACCTCTCTAGAGAGGTCGTCGAAGCTCCGATCAATTTATCGAGTGAGTTGTCAGAATTTCGATATATTTGTTTATTAGCACTAAAGAACATTTTAATAATTTGTAAGATTTTTATATACCTAAAACTTACAATTTTGTACATATTTTTGTTAGTTTTGAAAAATATTAATTTATAATTAAATATAATCTATTTAAGCTTAAAGCTCCCTCAAACTGCCATGATATTTTTTTAAAAAAAAAATATTTAAAAAAAAGCCACCATGATGAACTAGGGCTACATACATATACTATCATGCCCAATAGATTTGGTAGGACAATAATGCCTCCACTGTCCATGTCTTTGGTGGAAAAAATACCAATGACTAATTCCTAGTAGGAAAACTCCTCTTACAGATGATAAAACTTGTTAGGTGTACGAATAAATCTCATACATATTGAATTTTTTTTTTCCTCTTTAAAAAAAAAAATGACATGGTTTGGAGACTCAACAAATTTATGTATGTCGCCCAAGGTCCCATGGATTACTTTACTGTATTCATGTGAGTTTCACCATTTATTGTCTTATTATAATTATAACATAACACTAAACAACTCATTTCATGCTGGATTTAGATTCCATGATAAAATTCATGGTTGACTCAATCATTAATATTGGTTTTTAACCGCGGCCGACCTTTTATATTTAGAAATAATGAACTATTTGTATTCTAAGAAAGTTTGTAAGTATATCTTTCCTTAAAGTTTGGAGTAATTTCTCTTTTAGAACATTGTGAAATTTCAATTTTGTTAGTTTTAATTTTTTATAAAATGATTAGTAAGTTTGATCAAGTTATATATCTTACGTGATTAACTTTTTAAATAATAATAAAAATATTAATTATATAATTTTATATTTAATTTATTTATTAAATAAAATAATGCAAGTATCTCAATATCATAAAAAATTACTCTTATTTATATTATTTTTGAATTTTGTTACTTATAAAATAATGTTTATAACATATTATTATTTCATAAAGTAACAAATTAATTAATTATTTATTTTAATAGTATTCATGCAAACCACTTTATAATATATTCTAATAAATGCAACGTAAAAATTTATATTTAAAAATTTTAATTTTTTATTTTATTTTATAAAATAATTTTTTTAAAACAATAATAATTAATTATTTAATAATTATATAATTATATATTTATTAAATTTAAAACACAGACCCGTGAGTATACATGGATCCAAAATCTATTCAGCACATCTAAAATGGCAAAATGTCACAGAAAAAGGTATCAAGTAAGCAACCCCACAAATCAACAAGACAAGGTAAAAGTACACACTCACAAGTCACATTTTTTCCCTATTTTTATAAAAAGCACTTTCGTTTTAGTTCATTCAAGCCACATGTTTTTTTTTTTCCTCTATTTTTTTTATGAAAATTTTTAAAAAATATTCAAATTTTACTTTAAAGCATTCCGTTAAATTATTTAATATTTTAAATATAATAAAATAATAAATTTAACCTTTTTACTTAAACTTAAAAAATATATCACATATTTCATACCCACATTTCACATCCCACCTTTTTAAAAAAATTTCATACATCTTACCTCTTTTCCTTCACTTACTTCTACCTCAATTTTCATATTTACCATCAATAACTCTAAACTCTAACCCTCACCTCCATTTTTATCATTTTGAGTTAAGATTTAGAATTATTAATAATAAATATAGAGGTGGAGGTAGAGGTGAATGAGGAAGAAAATGTAGGACGTATAAAAATTTTGTAAGAAGGTAGGATGTAGAGGATGTGGAGTGTGGGTGGGGATGTAGAGTGTGGGTGTGAGGTATGAGATATATTTTTTAAGTTTAAATAAAAAGGTTAAATTTATTATTTTATTATATTTAAAATATTAAATAATTTAACGGGATATCTCGAAGTAAAATTCAAAATTTTTCCAAAATTTCCCTTTTTTTTTATTCTTTCTTGCTATTGTACATTCAAGTCTTGAGTAAGGCTTACAAAATTCAAATAAAATCAAATTCTTGAAAAATAAACATCGAATTGAACCAATTAATAGTGTAAAATTAATTTAAAATAAGTTAATTAAATTTATTATTATTGTTAAAATTATGTTATGTAAATGTATTTCTTAAAAGGAAATTGTATTATATAAACTTCAGTTTTATAATTTATAATTTATATTATATACATGATATAGTAATTACTATTGATAAATTACAGCGTTATAAACTTAAAGAAATATAGAATTTGAAACAGACATATATTAAATTGAAGATTTCTATCTTAATAATATATACAGCCGTAAGAAAAAAAGTTAGGATAGATTAAGATAATATGTTAGAATATTAAAATTTTGAATGAATAATAAAAAAGATTAATATATATATATATATATATATATATATATGCTAAATCATTAAATTTTTAAATCTAACAAAACTGTATTGAGTTAATTTGATTTCATTGATTTAGATCGGTTCCATTCAAGTTCTACCCATCTCTACTTGTAGGTGAGTTCATATATAAAAACAAAAATGTTTTTTAAAAGGGAAAAAAAAGCCACTAGTAGTTCAGCGTACGAGCTATGAAAATTCCTGACCCTTCATTTCATATCTCCTTCACACGTGTCTCCCCATAATCTCCGGTAGAAATATCCCATCTTCACTTCGATATAAACGCCTCAAACCCTTTCTCATTCTCCATCCCATTTTCATCAAACCCTGACGGCGAGTCGTTTACGTTTCTTTGGCTTCATAAAAACAGAACAATTAAAAATGGCAACCATGGCTTCCACTCTCACTTCCTCTCTCTCAGCCAAAACCCATAAAACTTGTCCCTTTGAAACATCATTCCATGGGGTTCCTGTATCAGTCCGTGTACAACCCATGAAAGCTTCTCAGAACAACCATGGATTCTCCGTTTCCATGTCCGCTGGTTCGAACCCACCATATGACCTTTCAAACTTTAAGTTCGAACCCATTAAGGAATCAATCGTGTCTCGAGAGATGACCAGGCGATACATGACTGATATGATTACTTACGCCGATACCGATGTGATAGTTGTTGGTGCTGGCTCTGCTGGTCTCTCTTGCGCATATGAACTCAGCAAGAACCCCAACGTCAGTGTTGCCATTATTGAGCAATCTGTTAGCCCTGGTGGCGGCGCTTGGCTTGGTGGCCAGCTCTTCTCTGCTATGGTATTTACTCAATTTCAAAGGAACATTTTACCTTTTTACCCCTTAGAACGCTTTTATTTGAGCACTGTTCAATATTAGTATTCTCTGAACTTTTATGTTGAACGCATAACATAATTTGTCGGTGTGCAGGGTAAAAATGACCATAGTGGATATCTCATCAATATTCTCATTTTATACTCCATCAATATTGCTTTTTATTGTTTAATTCATATTTAAATATATGCTTTTTTAGAACTAAAATTGTATAGATTTGTGTTCTCTTTGGAAGGAAAGGAAAATAGAGAGAGAGAGAGAGAGAGAGAGAGAGAGAGAGAGGAGATTTTGTTAACTTTTGTTCATGTTCCTTATGTTCTAAGATTTGTTATGTTCCTTATCTTCAGTTTCCTCTTTTCTTGTAGTATTTATAATAAAAATAGATTGCTTGTATAAACAGGTTGTGCGTAAACCAGCACATAGGTTCTTGGACGAGTTAGAGGTAGAGTACGACGAGCAAGACAACTATGTGGTGATCAAACACGCAGCTCTGTTCACCTCCACCATAATGAGCAAGCTTTTAGCTAGGCCAAACGTGAAGCTATTCAATGCCGTGGCAGCAGAGGACTTGATTGTAAAGGAAGGGAGAGTTGGTGGTGTTGTGACCAACTGGGCTTTGGTATCAATGAACCATGACACACAGTCATGCATGGACCCCAATGTTATGGAGGCTAAAGTGGTTGTTAGCTCTTGTGGGCACGATGGGCCTTTTGGTGCTACTGGTGTGAAGAGGTTGAAGAGCATTGGAATGATTGACAAAGTTCCTGGAATGAAGGCTCTTGACATGAATTCTGCTGAGGATGCAATTGTAAACCTCACTAGAGAGGTTGTGCCTGGTATGATTGTTACTGGTATGGAAGTTGCTGAGATTGATGGAGCTCCAAGAATGGTAACATATTTTCCCCCTTATCTCTATCTAACAAGTGATTAGACTGAACCTAATAAAGAACTCTTAACCATATATTCGAGATTGGAGGAGTGATCTGTTCATTGTGGGTACTAGTTATATATCGGGAAAATAACAAAACTAACACTCTTAAAACTTATAATAATAAAACTAGCATCTCTTGTGTTTAAATTTATATTTTTACAATTAAAAAAATGACTAATATGTAATTTTTCTTTGAACACCCGTCTAATTATAATTGAACGAAGATAATTTAGACCCGTTTAATAATATTATTAGGGTGTTAATTTTGTTACTATAAATTTTAGGAATATTTTGAGTAATTTTAATATACTTTATTTTCTTGGTTTTAGAGTCTTTAGTGTTGTATTATTAGATGTCCATAGTAATAAACCCTTTACAAGGGGCCTTAAATATCTCATAACTTTTATGCTTTTACATAGCATTAATTAATTAAGAAGTGGTCCTGTTTTGTATGAGAGTGACTGGTTTGTTTGTAACTATGTGAATATATACATTGGATCCAGGGACCTACATTTGGAGCCATGATGATATCAGGACAGAAAGCTGCACATTTGGCCTTGAAGGCACTTGGACTTCCCAATAGTGTTGATGAGGAGGGTAGTATCCACCCTGAGATGATTCTAGCTGCTGCCGATTCTGATGTTGCTGATGCTTAAGTGGAAATGTCAGCCTCATAGGACTAGTAGTGAATCAATGCTTGATCCATGTGATTGGTGCGGGACAACTAAGTTGTGTTAATAATAATAATGAGTGTTTGATGAGTCTTCATGACTTAACCATGCTTGTAGTTTTGGCTCTCTTTCTCCCTCTTTTACTATCCTTTTTTAACTGTACCTTCTGTAAAGGCTCGTTTGTCAGTGAACCGTAAGTCGCCATGTTTCTTTCTAAATAGAATGTACTCTAATATATGAGTGTTCTCGGAACAAATTAAAGTAAACCAAAAAATGGTCCGAACGGTTATGTAATTTAAATGATTCAGTTTAGTTTATATTTTTTCAAATAATTTTTTAATGATTTGGTGTTATGAATTTTTTTATACATCTAAACTGAATTATATATATATATATATATATATATATATATATATATATATATATATATATATATATATATATATATATATTTTTAAAATATATTATATTTTTAAAATAATAAAATATATAATATTATTTATTATTAAAAATTAAATATTATAATTAAATTTTTTTTTTTTTTTATTTGTAGCTCTTTTATAATAAAGTTTGGAGTTGTATGATAATTTTATATTTTATAAATTTTATTAATTTAATTTTATATTATATAATAAAGAATAACAAAATAATTGATGTCTTTAAATATGAGATTTATAGAATCAGAAAATAACAGAAAAAATAAAATTAAATAAATTTAAATTTAAATTATATTTACAAGGAATATTATTCTACCAAACTTGATTTTCAAACTGTTATTATCCTTGATGTTTAGGAATTTCAATAAATTGTTATCATCCCTGATATTTAGGGATTTTAACACCCCCCATCAAGTTGGTTCGTAGATGTTGATCATATCCAATTTGCCTATATGAAGTCATCAGAGTTCTGATGTGGAAGTTTCTTAGTAAATATGTTAGCAGTTTGTTCTTATGTAGGGATGTATATCATACAAATAATACCACTTTTTACCTTCTTTTTTATAAAGTGTCTGTCTACTTCAACATGCTTAGTTCGATCATATTGGACTGGATTGAGAGAAATATTGATAACAGTCTTGTTATCACAATAGACCTTGAGTGGGTGCTCAATTTCTATCTGTAATTTTTTTAAGAGTTTTCTCAACCACAATCCTTCACAAATTCCTTGTGCCACTGCTCGAAACTTTGCCTCTGCATTACTTCTGGCTACTACATTTTGTTTCTTACTCCTCCATGTAACGAGGTTTCCCAAAACAAAAGTGCAATATCCAGTGGTAGACCTTTTATTGTCAACTAATCTGGCCCAATCAGCATATGAGAAAACTTCTATTTTCTTTTGTTCTGTTTTTTTTTTAAAAAAAATCCTTTCTCAGGGGATCTTTTGAGATATCTAAGGATTATGTACACTGCTTCTAGATGACTTTCCTTTGGAGAGTGCATATGTTGACTTACCATACTTATGACAAACGTAATATCGTGTCTGGTATGTTATAAATAGATCAATCTTTTTACTAGCCTTTGGTACCTTTCCTTTTTTACTAGTTTATCATCATCACTTGTTCTTTTTCCAGCTTCAATTGGAGTGTCACTGGGTTTACTTCCAAGCATACCTGTTTCTTGCAGCAAATCAAGAACATATTTTCTTTGTGAGACACTTATGCCATTCTTGGACCTTGCAATTTCCATGCTTAGAAAATATTGCATCTATCCTAAATCTCTAACTTCAAATTCAGTGGCCAATGTTGCTTTCAAATTTTCAATTTCTATTGAGTCATCTCCTGTCAGTGTGATATCATCCACATAAACAATCAAAATGGTTTTTGGTCTCTGTTGAAAATGTTTAAAGAACATCGTGTGATCTAATTGACTCTGCTAATAGCCTTGACCTTTTATCACCCTTGCAAATCTATGAAACCATGCTCGGGGTGACTGCTTAAGTCTATAGAGAGACTTATTCAATTTGCATGCCATGTCCGTTTTGTCATTTTCATAGAAACCTGGTGGTAATGTCATGAAAATCTCTTCATCTAGTACACCATTGAGAAATGCATTTTTAATATCTAGTTATTGTAAAGTCCAATCTAAATTCACTGCTAGTGATAACAGTACTCGAACATTATTTAATTTCGCAACTGGAGCAAAAGGCTCTGTGTAGTCAATCCCGTAAGTCTGGGTAAATCCTTTCGCGACTAGGCGAGCTTTGTACTGTTCAATGGTTCCATCAGTTTTATATTTTACCGTAAAGACCCATTTACATCCAACCGGCTTCTTTCCTTTTGGTAACTCTACCACATCCCAAGTTCCATTTTTTTCCAATGCTCGTATTTCTTCTATTACGGCCGCCCTCTATTCTAGAATTTTTCATGCCTCATCAATATCTTTTGGAATTATAAGCCTGTCAAGGTTAGCAGTAAAAGCATAGAATTTGGAAGACAAGGTATTGTATGACACGAATTTAGATTGGTGTGAAGTACAAGATCGACTCTGTTTTCTAAGAGCAATAGGTAAATCATCAGTAGAACTAGAGTTACCTGTCTCGAAGGAAGGCTTAAGGACATTTGGGCCATTCATTGGGTCAGACGTTCGTAATGTATCAAAAGGGAATCGACCTCTGTACTTTGATTTCAGCTTCCTTGAATAAACCAGTATCTCATTACGCTCTTGGTGTCTTGCATTTTTTTCTAAGTCTACTAAGTCTAAATGGAGTTTTGTAAGGGGTGGTTCGATACGATGTGGTGTATCAGGATCAGGAAGTTCAATAACATCTTGAGACGAAAGATTTTGAGAGAGAAAATTCAAATGTGCAAAACTGGTCTTCAAGATTGATACGCTCCCCCTGAAGAGGAGTTTTGTTCTGGTAATATGGGGTGGTCTCAAAGAAGGTAATATCGAGACTTGTAAACATATTTTTGGTCAATGGATCATAACACTGGTAACCTTTTTGAGTAGAAGAATAGCCAATGAATACACATTTTCGGACTCGAGGATCTAATTTTTCACGTTCGTGAGGATGGATGTGTACAAATACTATACAACCAAATATTTTAAGTGAAATATTAGAAGGAATACAAGTGTTTGGAAAATGGTGTCTAAGCTTTTGTAGAGGTGTCTCGAAAGAGATGACTCGACTAGGCCTTCTATTTATGAGGAAGGTAGATGTTAAAATTGCATCTCCCAAAAATTGGGTTGGCATATTTGCAGTGAACATAAGTGCCCGAGCAATATCTAACAAATGCCTATTTTTTCGTTCAACAACCCCATTTTGTTGTGGGGTGTAGACACAAGATGTTTGGTGAATAATACCATGACTTTGGAGATAATCCCTAAGAAAATGGTTAACATATTTGGCTCCATTGTCAGTGCGTAAAATTTGAATGGGAGTTTGAAATTGAGTACGAATTATAGAATGAAAATTTATGAAGACTTGACGAACATCACTTTTATTTTTTAGAAGATACACCCAACAAACATGAGTATGATCATCAATAAAGGTGACAAACCACTTTGTATGCGTGCGATTGGGTAATCGAGATGGTCCCCAAATGTCGCTGTGTATCATGGCAAAAGGTTTAGACGGAGTGTATTTGGGCTTTGAAAAAGATGTGCGATGATGTTTAGCAAGTTCACATATTTCACATTGCAAATCATGTAATTCTTTATTCGAAATAAGGGAAGGAAACAATTGTTTTAAATATTGAAAATTAGGATGACCCATTCTAAGGTGCCACAACATAAACTTATTATTCTTAGAAAAAACGTAGAATTACAATTTGTAATTTGATACTGATCACTCACATTGGCCGTTTCAAAGTAATAAAGTTCTTCACTCTCTTTAGCACTGCCAATTGTCCTCTTCGATGATAGGTCCTGAAAAATACAAGAGGAGGAAGTGAATTTAGCTAAACATTTGGAATGGGTTGTGAGTTTACTAACAGACAACAAATTACAAAACAGTTTAGGGACATGTAAAACGGATTCAAGAGTGAGAGTGTCAGAAATTTTTATGCTCCTTTTTCTGTGAATCGGAGAAAGGGTACCATCTGCTATTTTAACCTTTAAATTTCCCGCACATGGTGTATATGAAGAAAAAAGGTGGTGATTACTAGTCATGTGATCTGAAGCATCAGAATCAATGATCCATGGGAAATTTAAAGTGGTATTTAAAGCGGTTAGGAATGTACCTTTGTAGGCTAGAGAGCCAGAGGGTATATAAGAAGACTGATTAGGACCAGATGTTTGAATCTGAGAGAACATTTGTTGGAGTTGTTCCATTTGTTCGGGATTAAATACTGAACTTGACTTGTTCGAAATTTTTTGATCAAAGGAGGCCTGATATCCCCAAGCTTTAAAATTTTGCCTCAGTTTCCAATCAGCTGGTTTGCCATGTATCTCCCAGCATGAATCCTTCGTATGACCATTTTTCCGGCAATGTTCACACCATAGGCGTTTTTTCTGTCCAAAATTATTTGGGCCTCCACGAGATAAAAAAATGTGATGTTTGGGCCATTCATTAAACTGCCCATTTAGCCCATATTCCTGGCCCAAGCCATGTGAAATACCACCAGGCCCATTAGAGGGCCCAAACTCGTGTGGCCAGTGAGTGTCTGGCCCGCCTCCTTTATTAAATTTCGTATTGCCGAAATTTCCACCAGACGCATTCTCGAAACTTCCACCAGACCCAAGCGCCGCAACACCAGCACCCAGCCCCGGCGTTGTCTTCCTCTAGCCCGCACCGTCACGCATGCAGGAACCTCCACGATCGGCGGTGCCATGCGCGCAGAAAGGGGCATCGCTACCTCTACCAGCCAACATCACCCTCCTTCGCTGCTCCTCTCAGCGTACCTCGGAAAAAACTTCTCTAATGGTCGACAATGGCTGCTGACCAAGAATTCGGGAGCGTATCTCGTCCAAATCCTGATTAAGACCTGCCAAGAACTCAAAAACCCTCTCATTTTCGATTTTCTTCCTGTATTTTACACTGTTACCAACACACTCTCATTCCTCTTCAAAAATCAGATCAAGCTCTTGCCACAATTCGAGCATGTTAGTGTAAAAATCAGTAATGGTAAGGTTTCTTTGTTTCATTTGCCACAGTTGAGTTTTCAGTTCAAAAATTCGTGATGAATTTTCAAAGTCTGAGTATGTTTCTCGTACAGCCGTCCATACGTCTTTGGCTGTTGGAAGGAAAAGATAAGTTTTTCCTATCGAAACCTGTATGGATTGAATTAGCCAAGAAATCAGCATGGAATTCTCATTCTCCGCTACCCAGGTTTGAAGACCAGTTGAATTCTCGGGTTTCTTGGTTTCACCGGTAAGATACCCCATCTTTCCTTTTCCTTGAATAACGAGTTTAATATTCTGAGTCCATTCTCTATAATTTTTTCCATTCACTTTCTCAATAGTGAGTTGAAGAGCGAAATTGCCGTTCATACCAGCCGTCGGTAAAATAATCTCCTCCGTCTCTTTATTAGTACGATCGGAGGGATGAGACTCGCTAGTGTTATCCTCCATGCTCTGATACCATAAAGAATAACAAAACTGTATGTTTTATTATATTTTCTGAATAAATGAATTATGTACAATTGACGTCTTTAAATAGGAGATTTACAGAATCAAAAAATAACAGAAAAAATAAAATCAAATAAATCTAAATCTAAATTATATTTACAAGAAATATTATTCTACCAAACTTGATTTTCAAACTGTTATCATTAAGGATGACAATTTGATCCGACGATTTGGGTACCCACAGGTATCCCACCAGTTCGGGGCAAAACGAATCGGAGCATTATCCATTTGATTTAAAATAGTTCGGTTCAGGGCACCATTCGGGTACCCGTTTATTTACTAAAAATTTTAATTACATAAAAATTTATAATATATTTTTTTCCAACTTTTTTTTTAAAAACGGGTCAACAATTCAATTTTTTTGACCCGCGGATATTACCCAAACCGAACTGAATACGTTTTATTTGAAACGATTTAGTTCAATTTGAACAGCGAATCAAAACGGTTTGGATCGAATTTGATCCGAACCGACCCGTTTTCATATCTAGTTATCATCCCCGATGTGTAGGGATTTCAACAAATTGTTATCATCCGTAATATTTAGGAATTTCAACATATAATTTATATTTGTAACCTATTTAAAATAATTTGATTAAATTTTAATTTTTTTTTTATGTTATTTAAGTTTTAACATAATTTAAAAGAAAAAGATTTAAAATTTAAAACCTATAAAAAATCGTTAATCAGACATATTTTTTTTAATAATTTTATTAAAGAAAGAAGTTATAAACGATCCAATTATTATAATTTTTTTCTTTTTCTTTTGGGATGCCACTTTAAGACAACAGTTACCAGAAAGTGAAAGCTAACGCAAAATCATCAGAACATGAAACCAAAGAAGTTCAGGCTGACACTATACAAGTAATCTTCAAATCATTGTTACAAATGAATGAATACAACGATATGCCTTTTGAGTTAGAAGGCAATAATACAACAATCATATCCCAATGGCCTTCTCAAGAAATGAAAAACAAATATTTAATATATTCAAGTTAAACAAGTATAATATGTATATATTCAAAGTTGAGAACAACACTGATTACATTTTCTTTTGGTAGCTGCAGAGCACCGTACTTTTCTTCTCTACTTCCCTTTCTTTTCTTTTTTTTCTTTTTTACAAACAATTAAAAGAACATTACATACAACAACAGATTCTTCAATAAATTTGTATAACGCCCTCAAAGAATGATTTGGGGTACAAAAAACAACTTAATGCAGCAATTGCTTTGGCGGAAGAGAACGAAGCGTGGTCAAATTGTATAAACTTCATAAACTCAAACCTTATATTTATGCCTAGAAGCACTTTATTATAGCTCACCAAATCCAGTTCAAGCATGTAAAAAGGTCCAAGATCCTTCATGATTGGACCAAAAACATCATTTCCTTTTTCTACTGCTACTTCTTAGCCTGCAATAACAATGAAAACATAACTATCTGCTTGGATGCAATACGAACACATACACACAATTCCAATACTACATAAAAAACATGAAGTGAACATCAATATTTATGGAGCCATTGCTCACCTTCTTTTGATATTTCTTGTGAAGTTTCATTGCACTGGTACAAGCCTTTTTGGCATCTAAGTTTCCAGTCATGTCATTCAATATCTAACATTTCAAAGAGAATGCAAAGAAATACAAAAATGTGAATAACTCATAAAATAAGTCGAACACAACAAATATGTATGGGATGAATGCTAATGACACACAAATTGTACACACATGACTTGTGTTATGTGTCAATATTATCTAAAAAATACATTTTTCAAAATAATTCTATAATGTGTCACGATATAAATGGGTTATGTGGGCAAAAGTGTGAAAACTTGTGTGTTATTAGCATTTCTCATATATCAGGTTAAGAATTTTATTTTATTTTGAAATTTCTCCGATCCCACCAACCTGGACCTAGGGACCAGTGTCAACTTTTCAATAAAATATTTTCCTACCTTCTTATGTCTCTCTCTTTCTAAGGACTTGAGATTTCTGCTTGATTAATTACTAGCCTTCTAATCAGCAAGTGGCAGTTTCTGGCCTTTCTAGGGCATTACAAGTTATAGACTGATCAAACTTAACTAACCTTGACAACATCATCCAGTCCCTTAGCTTCTTGTAGTAGCTTTGTGCTCTTATCTTTCAAGACACTAGCAACGAGGAAAACAGAGAAAGGCAGAGGAGCTTCCATATTCTTCCCATTTCTCAAAATTTCCCTCTCATATTTCCCACATTGACTCATGGATTTTGCTTTTCCTTTAGAACCCTCTGATTTCTCACTAGCATCAGGAACCTCATACATATAGAACATGTCAGGATCATACTCCAGAGCCCACATCATCTGTCAAAATTTCAGTCAGTATACAAAAGTATTACTGCAAGTAACACATTTTTTCAACAAGTAAAATGATGCACGACAATATCATAAAAATTTCAGGCTGCATGCACATGTTACACATTTAAAGACGACTAAAAGAAGAAAAGTATAATTATCTTTGCTCAAGCGGTCAATTAGTGCGTGCAAGTATAAGCATGAATTCTAAGAATTGGAATAAGCACACTTACCCGGAAAGGCCAGACCTAGGTTCAGAGGCTTGTCCAAAATATTTTACCAAATAATCTACAAAAAATGTGAAAAGTTTATACCCAAAAAGGTTAATTGGGTAATACCTCCCAAAGGTATAATGAATCGCAAAAAGAGAACTCTCGCCGAAATTGAACCATGAGCATCCGAATAGCGAAGAGATAATCACCTCCACCTAGTTTATCTGTGCACCAAAAAAGAACCAATAGTTGGGTAATTTTCGAAATAATTAAATCAAGAAGTAGGAACAGTTTCAAATTATAAAAACAGATAATTGACTATTAATTGTGGACTTAAAATTTGACAATTATGAGAGTATACCTTCCAAATCAATAATGAAAAAGATTATTACCTAAATGCTGGTGAAGTTTTGGGTCAATAACTTGAGTTATTGCAGCCAGATTAGTAAGTTGTGCTTCCACACCAACAGATCTGCCAGTGGATCTGAAATTTCCTCGCTTTGTATTTCAAATAAGAACATGGTCATAAGAGACTGGAATGAAAAACTATGAAACAAATAAGCACAAAAAAATTTATTGACAAGTACATATGGATAGACATTCAGCCATTTTATGACAATGAATACTTATACACGGGCATTTCATGATCCCATGATAAATAGAGTGAATGCAAGTGATTGACTCCAAACACTTGATAATGGTCTCATGTGGTTCAATTATCTTGATTTATTGCAATGAGACCTTTCTTTATAAAATAATTTACGATGAAGAAAAGAATAGTAAGATTTATGATAGTTAAAAAATTAAAAAAATCATAATATTTTATTAACTTAAGTATACTGAAACTGCTATTGGACATCATAGTTCTGCTCTTGGAAAAAAGTACTACAGTTCTGAAGTCCGAGACTTCAGAAATATGAATATAATAAATAGTATTTCCAGTATTTAGTCGCAAATAAAATATTGGGGAGGTTCAGTAACAAAACACCATGCTTTATAACAAACTTAAAATTCATGGGATAAACGTGTACCAATCTGCGCATGAGACGTTCGAAGCACCAAAATGCATCAGCTTCATCATTGAAAAGGATGATCATTGGGGAGCAAAGGTCGCTCATTGCTGCTCAGCATAAAAGTATATTTAAGATATCAGAGTTCAACCTTTTTTTTTTCACACAAAATGAAATTATAGTTACAACCTATCCAACAGAATCATCAAAAATAACAATGGAAATATGTTTCATTAGGTAAGAAACAATATAGATATAAAATAATTTATATAGTCATCTAAAATTCTAAATAAAAAAACTAAAAGTTTGCTTGATAACGATTTTAATTTCTAATTTTTTAATCAGGTATGTATGGTAATGATTTCTTATTTTGAATTTTACATTTTGAAGGAATCACTACCAAAATATGGAGTAATTCATAAATCTTTAAAAATGAGATTTTTAAATCAGATTTCTGATTTTGACCAAACATTTTGGAAGGTAGATCAAGTCTTATAACTTTTGTATTGTTTAAGTAAACCAAAATTTTTCTTTCTTTTTATTTTTTTAAAATAAAAAACACAGCAAGCATTACCAAACAATTTGAAAGTTATTTTTAATTTTTTTTATCTTAAAAATCATGAAGTATAAATTGTTATCAAACATATTAGTGATTATTTTTATAAAAGTATAGAAAATCACAAAATTATTTATTTAATCATAAATCATAAATTAAAATCGTTATCAAACGTGGCCTAAGTAACCAACCATATACTTGTAGCATCCTTCATCATTGAGATAAGGGGACTATCTCCATAGTTACTATTTTTTTATCAATGCACTTCTAGGTTAAGGTAAACACTGGAAAGGAAATTGAAGACATATGTTGAACCAAGTTATGATGTTCCCGATCTTTTTTATCTTAATTCTGAAGCTTCAGCAAACTAACCTTGACAGTAGCCAACATCCGAATCCATCCATGCATAAACAGCTAATACATCCCAAAGTTTTGCTAAGTTATCTCGACTTTGATAAAAGACCAATGTTCTGTCAGTGCGACCCACATCGAGACCTGTCATAGATCAGGAGTAAAACAATTAGGTTTAACTAATTTACCATTTATAATTTTGGATCAGACACAAGGGCCTTAGAGCAAATCAGTGTTTCTCATCTACAACAAGGAGGTCAAGTATCAATAGAACAAGTACTTCACAAGCTTCAGTAAAATAATTATAAAAAAAATACTGGAAAAATAAACATATGAAGAGAAAAAAAGAAAAAAAAAGGTGCTTTTATGATTTTATTTTACACTACCAACCTATTTGATGTAGAGTAAGCATCCACTCAATAATTTTTTTGTCCTTCACTGGTGGAATATTGCTGGTTGGACGAACCAAGGAACTACCATCGGGAGGTGCTGTCAGTCCATCTGGATTTGTTTCTAAAAGAACAATTGGATCCAGAATAGGTTGACCATCTTGAGTGATTACAGGGGCAGTTATATATCTACCACTTCCTATAACCGGAAACATTTTACGGCACTCTTCCTTCCACTGAGCATATTGCGACCTGGAACACAGACAAAGTGCAATCCTTACCAAATGAAGCACCGGAGTGAAGAATTCAACAACAAAAGCTATATCTCTTAAATTAAATACAGGATAAAAGACAACAAAAAGGACAGGTTCAACGGACACAAAATAAGGTACATCCCAGGTTATATGCAATCACATATTATGATAATGGGTTGCTGAGTTACAAGAATGGAGTTATTTAGGTCCTTAAAAAGACAAAAGCATAATTTTTTTTTCCTTGTGTCTTCCCAATTGTTTCCATTATGAAACTTAAGACACTAAAGTTTTTAATTTTCCGTAATGCATGAAAATAAATGTGGGTTACCTTCTGCTCTGTCGAATCTGCTCTCTTTCCTCAAACGTGCTTAGGGGATCATAACAACCAAGCAAGAATTCCCATGCTTCTCCTCTGATTGTTGGATGGATTCCCTGAATTGGAAAGTAAGACATAATGTTACAATCCCTCACAAAACATTCTTCTATAAATAAAAATAAATAAATGATACATGATAAATTAAAATCTAAAAAATACAGCAATGCACCAATCCAATTTACTCTCAAGTTTGCATTTAAGTTAACCAAAGTAAATGTAAGATCAAGGTCTAAGAAACCAATTAGTTTCATTGCCTTTCACTCCTTTTCAATTCATTTGCATAAATATGCAAGGAGACATGCGAAATCCTATTGCTTCAATGACCATTCAACAATATATAATCTTGTCAATTGCCTTGTAGTGCGTGACATATGCTCCAATTGGGTAGTGAGAGGACCTAGTTCGAACTCGTCATATGTAAACGGGTGTGTTAGTATTTAATAGGTTATTTAAAAAGAAATTCCAATCTTTAGAATTGGAATTAATGCCAAGAGTCTAAAGACATGCATGCAATCAAGAAGGATGGAAATAGGAAATATAAGTGATAAGTGGAAAAATATCTAGTGCTGGATGTTTTGTGATTTTATATTTATGAGGAAAGAAGATTCATAAGTACTTCAAAATAAGCTGGTCACAGATTCATACCTACTATAACAAAAAAAAAAAAAAAATTAGTGGTCAGATGTCCAAATAAATTGAATTCTACACACAAATGTACAGAATCAAAGTCAACATTAATTTACAGCAGTAAATCATGAACATGAACTTACACCCCGATAAATTCTGCTCAGGGTCCTCCGAATATCCAGAAACCCTTCTGGAGAAAAGGCAGCATGCCATTTCCTTGCGCTTAGAGTTTTACCAGACTGCATAGCAAGAAGCAGCTTCACTAGTTAACATCACATACAACACAACAGTGTTTTACAATATATACTCTCTTGGATATCATCATCTATTTGCTACCAAATGTAGTTGTATGTATGTACACCTGTATCAGTCTTAAAAACATAAAGGGCATACAGGTTCTCTAGGCAAGGTGAGGATAGTTTGGTCCATTATCTCTATGAAAAAAAAGAAGAGTTTTTAGTTATTTAGTTTGAACAAAAAAAACGGATTTTGAAAAGTAACAAGGCTGTTGGATACCAAAATGCCCTGTTTGGTACCGCATTTGTCTCCTTACGTTGCAAATATATCCTTTCAATGTCCATTTTTCTCAAACTAAAACGACCAAAGTATGCCCCAAAAAACAAATAAACAAACAAACACAAACAAAGGATACTATGATAAAAGAATACGAAGGTAAAAATGTGAAATGTGAAATCTTTATGCAACTAAAATGAGCCAGTGATCAATATGCCAATCATCGAGTTACAAAAGATAAACAAGATTCCAAATGATTTCCTCCATTAAATTTTAACTAAAAATGTATATCAGCCAATCAAGCAAGCTTCTATAATGCACGCCATTTCAAGATCCAAGTCAAATCCAGAACCACTCAACCATTAAATCAAATACAATAGTCACCAATGTGGCTTTTCAAATGTTAATCAATTCAAATAAAAAAAAAAAATGGGAATTCGCATAACTCATCATTGAATCAATTCCAAAAATAGAAATGCACAGAAAAAACCTTGATCCTGAAGCGGCTCTTGGGAACATCTGTGCACTCGGGACGGACCTCATAGAAAGAATCAGCAGGAGATCCGGGGTCCCTCCACATTCCAGAACAACAATGACACTACCCACAAACACACACACAAAGAAAGAAAAAGACAACCCCAAAAAATAAAATCTTTACAAATCAATTATGAGAAAGTAAAAACATCAATGCCCAGAAGCTGGACGCCCCTTGAAAGGATCAAAGGAACCGGAGAAAGAGGAATTGTCCTTGAGGCTTCTGAGGAAGAAGATTCAAAGGACCCCAATGGAGGAGCTTGCCTGTCGGAAGCCCCCAAACATAAAGCTGAAATCCAAAAAAATTAAAGAGCCTAAATAATTTATTAAAGATCTTTTCTTTCTTTTCTTTTTCTTTTTTTTTTTTTTTTTTAGTTTCTTAAATTTAGCTAATTTATTGTGGGGTCATGGATCTCTAATTTCTTTTTGAGTTTACTCTGTCAATGTTGATACCAAACGAAAGTTTTGACCCCCGCTAGTAGGTTTTTCAGTTAAAAACTTATTTTCAGAAAGAAACATATAAGTCAAATTACTTTTATATAATAAGAGCAGCTACTTTCCCAAAATTCAGGTAATTTACTTGGTTTCTTGCAGGGAAAGTCAAATTTTACCCCAATTAAGAAGGTTGGACGACTTAGAATTGATTTTGGAGTTGGGTGAGGGTATTTAGGATCTTGTACTTTTTATTTATGAAGCATATAAGTCTTGTTATTATTATTAAGCATAAAAATTTTATTATTTAAAAAAAAAAATACCACAAAAATTTTGTGTTGACCAAAAGATGAGGATATTTTTGAATTTGTAATAAAATTACTCCAAATGAAAAAAAAAAAAAAAAAACTAAAAACCACCCTACTATTAGCAAAAGAAAAAAATCACCCACTACCATCATCAAAACCCAACTCACGCCACCGCCACCGCCACCGCCACCGCCACCGCCACCGCCATCAAATAACTGTCCATCTTCTTCTTTTGTGGTAACTTCTTGTTTTCATTATTTTGTTTACTTGTATTGGCTTTCCACACTACACATTTTTTAAAAAATTCTAATTGAATTCCTCAACCTAAATATCATTCGCAAAAGAAAAGAAGTTTAGAATAAAAAACCCACCATATATGATAGTGTTTTGAAGGTTATTGATTAATGTCCAATCATGTACTGATACTATGTCCCTGCAAAATTTGAAAATGTGAAATTGGCCGCCATTCGTATCCATATTCTCAGACTCAAAATAATCACAAAATAAAAAAGCTCTTATAAATGAAAAGGAAATAACTATTAGATAAGAAGGATTATGATTCATGATTTTTCTCACTCGGCACGTGTATAAGAGGTGATTTTTCATTGACTAAATTCCACTTATTGGCAAAAAAAAATTAAATATCAACCACCAAAATTACAAGTGAAGAGTCATGGCTCTTTTATCAAATTTCATATCAACAAAATTCAATTGAAGAAGAGAACCTCGAATCTTAAGTGAGCATAGAGTTGGAGATAAAATGAGCAGAAAGACCTTGGTAATCGTAGTAATGAAGATGGAACTAAAAAAGGTTTTAATTTTGATATTCTTTTACCAACTTTTTTATTCTTTTTTTTTTTGCTACATTGAATAGACTTAGTGTCGTGCGATACTAAGTCTATAGAAGGGAACTCTTATGCTTTTAAGAGTATCCAGCTAGGTCAGAAGGTAGGAGAGAAATTGAGATGTCGCCTACTCTTTTATTGCTTGAGGCCCATTGTATCAGATTGTGTGCTCTAAAATTGAGGTCTCTGGGAATCCATCGGATGGAGATCATGTGAAAGCAGGAGAGTTCTTGGTTCATGCCCATTAAAATTTGTTTTGTAGTGGGAAGGATATGGTGCCAGTTTTCTTCGAGCAGAGCTTGAATTACTACTTGATTGTCGCCTTCTAAATATACTGGTTTATCTGAGTAACGTTTCAAGTAATGGAAAGCTGCAGAAAAGGCAAGGGCTTCAGCTTCTTCAATGCAAGTCGTAGTTCGGAAGTCTACCCAAGCATGAGTTGTACGACCATAGTTATCTGTGGTGATGAAACCCAGGCCAGCTGTCCCATTGTTCCAAGCAGCATCAAAATTGACTTTGATGGCGTTAAGAGGTGGGGGTTGCCAGGTAGAAGGTATGGCGATTAGGTCCCCTACTGCAGCTTCTCTAGTCCAGGTTGTGACAATTTTTGATCTGAATTCTTCAATGCGGTTATGAAGTCTGTGAATAAGTTGATGTGGGTTTATAGCCCGATGTTTAAATAACACTTCATTTCGCAACCACCATATTTGCTCCATCATTATTGTGGACACTAAAGTGAACTCCTTGGCAGTGATGTGACTTGGTAGCCATTTTTTTGGAGGGCTTAGCACAAAGGATATGTAGGAGAAAATATCCAATTTTTCCAGAAATTCCCATCTTATATTCCATTTCCATGTTAACCACCAGGATCGAATGAAATCGCATGTGATGAAAAGATGGTGAGAGTCCTCCGGTGCATTGTGGCATAGTGGACAAAGGGGATCATCCAGAGGTTTAAACATGGCAATATTTTTCTTGGTACTAAGACAGTTGTTGACAATTTTCCACAGAAAGAGTTTGTGTCGTTCATGGAGTTTTGCTTTCCAAATTTGTCCCCAAAGGCGCGAGTGTGAGAGTGGTGAAAATCGAGAAGATATTTGGGTCCAATATGCATCCTTTACTGAGTAGATACCATGACCAGAGCCATACCATTTGAGTTCGTCAGGATGATGGGAAGGGGGGTTGATTTTGAGTATGAAAGGAACCAAGTTTGGGTCGAGAAGGTTACTTATTTTGTGGTGATCCCATATCCAAAACTGTTGCCAGCGACAAAGATCCGTTATATTATTTAAATGTTGAATGTTGTGAATGGATTGAGCTGGTAGCTTTTGGGAGGGAAGTCCCGGTATCCAAGCATCCTGTTTAAAATTGAATTGTTGGCCATTTCCTAGTTGCCAGTAGCTGCCTTCTTCTATTAGTTTTCTAGCCCATAGAATTCCCTTCCATATGTAGGAATCACTAGAGTTCGGTATGGTATGCAAGAAGTGTTGATTGGGGAGGTATTTTGCTTTAAGAACTGTGACCCATAGTTTTTCAGGCTGAGTAATCATTTGCCAAGCGACTTTGGAAAGTAAAGCCTTGTTAAAATCCTCCATTTTCCTGAACCCAAGACCACCCACTGTTTTTGGTAAGCACAGCCTATCCCATTGTATAGGTGAGAAGTAGTGTGTAGCTTGAGGTTTGTTAGCCCACCAAAATCTTTTAATAATGGAGTCCGCCTTGTGACAAACTTGAACAGGGATTCTGAAGGTGCTCATGGAATAAATTGGTAGATTCTGTACTACAGATGTGATTAGAGTCATTTTTCCAGCTTGTGACAGTAATTTGGATTTCCAGCTGTTTAGCTTGTGTTGGATTTTTTCCAGCATACTATTGAATTCTGCAGTTTTTTTCCGTCCAATAGGAAGTGAGTGACCCAGGTATTTAATGTTGTCAACCGTTTGTGAAACAGATAAAGTTTGGCTGATCGAAATCTGTTGTGCGGTATCTGTGCTCTTTGAGAAAAATATAGCAGATTTCTGATAATTTATCTGTTGACCTGACCATGAGCAATAAGTATCCAAAATCCTTTTTGTGTGAGAGGCTTCTCTCTCTGAACCTTTTAAAAATATAAGAATATCATCGGCATAAAGTAAGTGTGAGATGGCAGGAGCAACTCGATTGAGTTTTATACCAGATAATAAGTTTTGACGTTCCGCTCTAAGCAACAGCCGTGATAAACATTCCGTTACCATAAGGAACAGATAAGGAGATAGGGGGTCACCTTGTCGGAGGCCTCGCTGTGGTTGTATATGATCATGAGGAGCACCATTGATTAAGATGGAAAAAGATACTGTGGAAATGCATTGATTTATGAGATTGCAGACTTTATGTGAGAAACCCATTTGATTCATGATTTGTAGTAAGAAATTCCATTCAACTTGATCATATGCTTTCTTCATGTCCAGTTTGAGTCCCATTAAACCTTCTTTTCCTCTCGTTTTCCGATGGATCTTGTGAGCTATTTCATGGGCTAGAATGGTGTTTTCAGCGATCCAACGTCCTGGAATAAAAGCGGCTTGGTAAAGGGAAATATGTTCAGAAAGGTAAGTTCTCAGTCTTTTAACTAGAATGCGTGCAATAATTTTGTAGTTGACATTGCACAGGCTGATAGGGCGATAATCTGTGACTTGAATTGGGTTCTGAACTTTCGAAATGAGCGTAATGTAAGTATGATTCCAGGTGGGATTGAGCATTCTAGTGATAAAAAATTGTTGAATTTCTTTGATAACATCAGTTCCAATGAAGTCCCAACTCTGTTTATAGAATAATACAGTGAATCCATCAGGTCCAGGAGCTTTCAGAGCATGCATGTCCCATAAGGCCGCTTTTATTTCTTTTGGTGAAGGTATACTGGTAATGTGATCATTTTGGTGAGAGGTGATTACAGTAGGAAATAAATCTTGGATTCCTTCATCGATGCAGGTGGAAGTGGTGGAGAACAATGTTTTAAAGTAGCTAGAGAAAGCAGTTTCTATATTAGCTCTGTTCCAGGTGAGTTCTCCATTGTCTAACTGTAAAAGAGGAATATTATTAGACCTCCTGCGAAGTATAGTGGATGTATGAAAAAATTTAGTGTTGCGGTCTCCATCAGTGAGCCAGAGTTCTCGGGACTTTTGTTTCCATAAGGAGTCTTGTCTTTCAAGTTGTTCATTCAGCTGCTCTTGTAATTGTTGCTCTAGTTGTATGTGAGTGTCATCCAGCGGACATGATTGTAAGAATTTGAGTTGATGTTCCAGTTTAGTTATCTGTTGTTGTACAAAACCAAAGTGTTCTTTATTCCAGGTAGTTAACTTGGAAGAAAGTGATTGCAGTCTGGATGAGAGATTCGTAAGTGGGGGAAAAGAATTCCAGGTCTTTTGTATGACTGTTTGACAGTGAGGATCTCTGTACCACATGGCCATGAATCTAAAAGGTCTGATTCTGAACGGTTCGCGAATACCAGCAGAATGCAAAATGATTGGATTGTGATCTGATGTGAATTTGGGAAGATTTAAGACCTGAGCTTTTGGAAATTGAGTAATCCATTCTGTTGATGTTAAAGCTCGATCCAGTCTTTGCAGTATTCTGTTTGAAGAATTTCTGTTATTGCACCAAGTAAATCGAGTGCCAGAGCTTCCAATATCAATTGCGTTAGTGGACATAATAAACTGTTGCAAAGGATTATTGAGATGAGGTTGGAAGGGCATACCACCAGACTTCTCAGATTGTTTGGTTATGTTGTTTAAGTCTCCAATTAGTGCCCAAGGTTTGTTTAAGTTATTGATGAAATTGGTTAAATTATGCCAGGTCTGTTGCTTTAAAGTATGATAAGGAGGAATATACACACAACAAAAGCAGATTGTTGTATTTAAGTTTCCTGCATGATTGAGGTCAAAACATACATAGGTAGCACCCACAGTAGTAATCTGCAAATTAGTACAATCATTCCAAAACAAAATATAACCCCCCTTGTTTCTGTCCGCCGGTATTACTTGGCTATGTAAGAAACCAAGGGAGGTTTGCAACAAAACAGAGTCTTCCGCGCTTAACTTTGATTCCATTAACCAGAGAACATCAGGTTTGTTTCGGCGAACTAGATAGCGCAGAGCTCTTTTGGCACGAGGCCTCCCCAGGCCCCGGCCATTCCAACTTAATAGCTTCATGATCCCGAGGGGGGCAAATTAGAGGCTGCCTCCCCGCCTTTAGCAACGATTGTATCAATCAACAGTGGTGTAGCACAATCAGAACTGAACCGGTCATTCAGACAGATTAAAGATGTGGAATTTGTGGAATCAGTGTTGTAGTGTGACGTACCAACAAAATGTTTTTTGGAGTCTTTCCAAATTGAACTCAGAGCCTTACGTTTTCAGAGAACTTTTTCAAGAGAACTACCATTAAGTTCAGCAGATTTGAGTATGATGTTTTTGCTTCGTTTTGACTTACGGGGCTGATGTGAGGAAGAATTAACAGATGGAGGTGACTTCACAGCATTAGAAGGAGACCAGATTTCATTGCAGCTTTGGAGGTTCTGCATAGGCAGAGGAGCAGAAGGGGTTGGAGTTGGTAGTTGCTTGTTAAATTTCTGATGAAATTTGAAGAGTTCATAGAGAATTTGAGAGGAGAATTCTGAAGGCATATAACTAGTGTCATGATGGACTTCTTGGGCAATGTAGAAGATCTGAGAGGTCTGGAACTTAAACCAATTGCGGGCCATATCGACTTCGAAGTCGATGCCAATACCATGAGCAATCATCTTAAATCTCAGGTTCATATCAACATGATCAGGACTGAGTCGAAAGTACCATTCATTGAAGTAGGACGCAAAGTTGACCAGGTCGAGCACATGGATCATTTGTAGGAGATCTTGTACTTCGGCATGCAGACGGTCCGCTTTAACTGAGAATTTTTCTTGCATGTTTATTGATTCTGACAGAGGCTGATCAATGGTGATATGCTTTGTGTCTCTAAAAAAGGGTGTTAGTCCAGTAGCACGTGGAGGTGTCAAATGTGAATGATCAGCAGCAGAAGAGACAGCTACACTGGGAAGATGTTGTTGAGAGTCAGTGTTATGAGATGACCAATAGATGGACATTGGTGACAGTAGTTCATGGGAAGCACGAAGCCAATCTCCAAATAACAAAATGCTTTTGGAATTTGATACTTGGAATTGTACTGGTGATTTCAGCTGGCAATTATGAGTTGCATGAGAAAGTAAGCCACAATGAGTACAGAAATCCGATAGTCGTTCATACTTGAATTCTACCCACAAATGAGTTTTGAGCAGAAGGTTATCCACGTTACGTCTTGGTATAAGGCAACCAGTGGTGAGAGGTTTGCTGAGATCAATATTAGTTCTGAATCGAAGATAGTTGCGAGCCATAGAGGAGTCAACATCCGAGTAATCAGGTTGGATAAATGTACCTGCAAGATCAGCAAATTTTTTAGCATTGGACAATCTCATACCTGCAAGATGGAGGCCATGTGCCTGAATCCAAAATGCTGCAGTTTCGAACTTCAGCTCTGAAATTGTGAGATTTGGATCCCATTCTCTGAGAACTAGCAAAGCACCATTGACATGCCATATGCGACGTTCCCAGATAGAGTCTCGTTCTTCAATCGTTTCAAATGAAAATGAGAATATATTTTGTCGATAATCTTTTGTCGCCACTAGTACAGCTCCCTTAGTATCCCAGGCTTTATGGACTGCATTGACTACTTGGTGTTTCTTGACTGGAGTTTGAGACATGATTTTGCCTACTAACATCTTGGAAGCTGTTAGTTGAGTTTCTTCTGAATTGTCTTCCAAGTCTAGGTAAAGGATTTCACAGGTTAATTGTTGAGTTTTCTCTGCTAACTCACCGATGTCTTTCTCAGTGACATGGTTCGAATGAGTAGCCATAAGGAAATGCAATTGAGTTGATGCAATTAGAGGAAAAGTTGGGCTTTTTTTGGGTTTTTTGAATAGCTGAGCAGAGAGTATGTAAAGAGTGGTATTTATTAACCGAAGTTGGGCGGTCTTTGGAGTATCCATCTTGAGCTTGCGGTGGTCGATATTGGAATCTGGAAAACGTAACATATCTAGAGAAAAGACGGGTGGTAATTGCTTGTGACAGGGTAAGGAAATGATTACAGGGTGTTTGTAAGTTGAAAGGGATAATACGAAGGAAGTAGGTTTTAGGAGTGCTGTGAAAATTGATCAGTGAGTAGTAAATCAGATTAAGTATGGGCGTAAAACTGAAGTTGGTAAGTCTGATCGAAGTAAGGTGAGCTTAATGATTATGGATTATGGAACGAATGTTGCGATCAGTTCTGGTAGCATCGAACTCAAAGTAGAATGACTGGACGAAATCAATATTGGAGTAGAAGGAGTGAACGAAATCGATATTGGGATCAACGAAACCGAAGTCGAAATTGGATGTAACGAAATCAAAATTTGAAGTAACGAAACCGAAGGAACTAATCTGAGGGAAAAAATTGAAGAAATCCCCAATTCGAAACCCTAACGAGAAGGGTGAAACGAGGGAATCTCGATATCATAAACTTTTCTCACGTTTCTTTTGGTACAACGACCTGTCGTCTGATTTCAAAAAAAAAAAAAAAAAACCAACTTTTTTATTCAATACAGAATCTTTGTGATATTTTTTTTTTTTAGAGTAATAAAATTTTTGTGTTCTACTTGATAACAATAAGTCTTACGTACTTCTTGATAAAAAATATATTACCATGATTTGTGAAACTCATGATTTGTGAGAACCATGGCGTTAATTTTGTGAGAGAAAAAAGTTAAAAGTGTTTTGTGCACATTTGAAACTTTCTTTGTTGGTTATTCTATTAGTAGTAGTAACTTTAAAATTTTCTTTTTTCAAAATTTTTTTAGACTAAATTAAGAATAATTTTGATTAAAAAGAAAATCGAAAGTATGTCTAAGAACGAAAAGTTCAAAAATCTTTATAATTTTTATCAAATAACTATATTAATTTAATAATTATTAAATTAGGTATTAAAAGTTCCATAATTTTTTAAAATGAATATTTTAATTCTATAATTTATGAGTTATGCATTACAATCTATGTTATTATGAAAAGTAAATAGTCTTAGTCATATAATTTTTTAAAATGAGCATTTATAGTCCAATAAAAGTATTAAAACTAAGGACTTATATTGCCTAGCTTTTATAAATAACAAATTTATAAGTACCTAATTCAAAAACTATACGACTAAATATTTATTTGTAAATAATAAGGAAACTATTGAGATATTTTTTCAAAAATTATGGAACATCTTGTATATTATATAATAATTACTAGATTAAACTATATATATATATATATATATATATATATATTAATTCGCATGTAATTTATTAAAAATAATAATTATTAAATTTTGTTTTAATTAAAACTATAGTATTAGTATTATTATTATTTGAAAATTTTGATAATACATTTATGCTAAAATTTTAAATAATTTTAAGATAAGTGTAGTTATTTTAAATACTAACGATTTATTACTTAATTGAAAAAAAAAGTGAGTTTTAATTAAATTATACAATAATTAAGTAATAAAGGATAACAATAGTCATTAATTTAAAATATGTGGGATAATTTTATACAAAAATTTATATACGTGATTTAAATTTTTATATATAGTATATAAAAGTTTATAATTCATGATTTAGAAGTTTATATATAACTAGTTAAAAATGCATGTCTTATACATGAATTATTTTACTTATTTTAATTATTTTCTTTACGAAATTAATTTTGAAAAAATGATAAAAATAACACCTTTTAAAATTTATAATAACAAAAATAGCACTACTTGTATTCAAACTTATATTTTTATAATTAAAAAAATGATTAATATATCATTTTTTTTAACAACCATTCAATTGGAATTAAACGATGATAATTTAGACTCATTCAATGTTGAACATTCAATATTACACGTTCAATGTTATTAGAGTGTTAGTGTTGTTATTATAAGTTTTAGGGGTGTTATTTTTTGTAATTTTCCATTAATTTTCTTATACTTTCATATTAATTGTAAAAGTAAAATACTTATTGAATGTAATAATCATCATATTATTAAAATTCTTCTTAAATGATATATTTATTTCATTATCATGTTTAAAGTCTTTATTTAATGTAATAATATAATAGGAAATTAACTTTTTTATACTTTAAATTAATTGTGAAATTAAAATAATATTTAGAGTCTTATAAAATGTGGTAATAATTATATTATTAGAATTCTTATTCCATTATTATATATAGAATTTTTATTTAATATATTTTAAAAGAAAAATAATATAAATAGTTTAAAATATATGAATAATTTTATTTTAAAAAAAATTAGGAGTAATTTTTACTTTTTATATACAGTATAGGTAGGTAAGTAGATAGACAGATATAGATTAAATATGTTTTCATGAATATAACATTAAAAAATATTTATATTATAAAGAGAATATGCAATAAATATATATTTAAAATATTATAAAAATTAAACATATATTCAACATAGGTATAAAGATGTTATGAACATATATTTCCCACGTTATACAAAAAATAATATATGTTTAGCTGTTTAAAAGGTGTTAAAAATTAAAGTTTTATTATGAAAGAGTGTTATTTTATGCACTTAAACCAATATTTTATACCTAAAATTCATAGTTTAAATATCAACCACTACATCTTACACCCGAAATAAATATTTTATTATTTGAAAAAAAAAAAAAAAAATCTAAGCACCTATCTCATTTTTCTTTTAATTTATTAGAATTTTTTTTTTCAAAATTTAAAGAGTTTAATTAACAAAGTTTATCTATTTTGATTATATATATATATATATATATAATTTATTTTTTGTTATAACATATAAATTTTTAATTTTTATGAAATTAAATAAAATAATAAATTAGGTACTGTAGTTTATAATTTTAAATTATAAATATATATATAAATTATACATAAATATATTCAATAGTCAAATATAAGTACTGTAGTTTATAATTTTAAATTATAAATATACTAATATTTGTAATAAAAATATATTTTATAAAGTTAATATGATAATATATATTCATATTATTATCTAATTAAAATTAAAAAGAATACAAGTTACATTAGTTCTAAAAATATATAATATTTTCTTAAAGACATATTCTTTCAATTTTTACAATTTTTTAAAATGTGAATCAAAATAATTTTACAAATATAAACATGATTTAATTGCATGACAAAATATTTTTTCATGTATAAAATTTTATTTATAACATTCTCAATAAAAAAAACACATGTTTATTTTTCTTACAACATAAACGAACATATATTTTTTAACATTATAAGAAAATTAACATATATTTTTTTAAAAAAATTAAAAGTGAAGCCAATTAAAATTGAATCATTTATGTACTAGAGTGGCAATCAAATTTTAAGATATTAAAAATACTAAAAGCACATTAATATGTGTTCAAACAGACAAACTTGTGAAATGTAATCTTACAAAAAATAGAGAGCATGGAAAGTATTTCAAAGTATTATAAAGTATGAAACTAAATAAGAATATTTTTCTCTTGAGATGTTAAAATATATAAACTCTCCTAAAATTTTATTGTTAGATAATTCAAATATTTACTACTTAAGAATTTTAATTATTTAATAATTATTTTTGGCAAATGATAATTTTTTAATTATTTAATAATTATTTTTATTACGTGATAATTTTTTATAAGTGAGTCCTAAAAGATTAAAACAAATTGTTAGAACGTAACCTTTATAGTTTTTAGGTCATCATTATTAAGTATTAAATTAATAATATGAAGTCAAACAAATTCACTTAAAACGGATAACATTCGATAATAATGGGTTTGTTATTGGACAATTCACTAAAATTGTTTCAAATAAAAATTATCAAAAATAAAATTGTCTAAAATAAAAAATGAAATAAAGAAATATAGTAATAAGATAAGATTGAACATCCTTTGAAAAATTTGGTTATTTTGAGGCTACTTAGAAATATTTTCATCTAAAATAATAATAATAATAATAATGAACCTAAGACGTAACAAGAAAATTGAGATATATATATATATATGGATTGAAAATTAATGAAAGTACCAATCAAAGTAGGAGCTTCTTTGTTCTGGCTAATGTGAATATATATGATCAAGAAAATAGATTACAAATGCAAACTTATTCTAAGATTAACCAAGAGCTGAAGACATGAATATTCTTGATTATAATCAAGCAAAGTATAAACCCATAGACCAAGTTACATAAAGGACTTAAAAATTAAAGTGCCCAAGAACCAACAGGTTAGTTTAAAAATTGCACATATCCTTTGGACTAGAGGGTAAGAAATCTCAAGAAAAAAAAAAGTTCTAAAAGCTTCACCTATACAACCATGTAAAGCCCCATCCAACTGAGCCTACAAAAACCCTTGTGATCAAGACACCATTTCTTGTCACCCCTTTACATTCTTTCAAAACTCAAGTATTCAAAATATATTGCATTTGGCTTGGTATCCCTATTTTTCCATCAAAATGGCTAATCAAGTATGCAAAGCTTTTGAGCTAATGGGTCTTGTATGTCTGACAATGTTCGTGCAAAAGAGTTTTGCAATTGATTTTAAAGTGGGAGGTCCAAAGGGATGGTGTGTTCCTAGTGATCCTAATGCAGCAGAACATAATCAATGGGCTGAAAGAAATAGATTTCAGATTGGAGACTCCCTAGGCAAGTTCAATTTATTCCATTTGAACATGCATCAGTTTTTGTTTTGAGAAGTAATAATGGCAATAAAGATTTTACTTAATATCTGCATATCTCTCTAGTATTTACACTTGAAGAAATTAACAAATCTAAAGTCTAAGGTTTTGTTTGCTTTTGCATGAGACGCTTATGAAATTTTTTTTTTTGCCACGAGCTCTTTTTGATATATGCACATTTTGTGTTTCCCCACAAAAACACAAATAACGTTTTTTCTTTTCTTAAAATCATGTTTTTCTTAAATCACTTTTAACATAATTAAGGCACAATAAACATAACCTAAAAGCTAAATTATTACTTAATTCATCGTTCTTTATCTTTACCAATCAAATAGTTTGCCTTAGAATCTTGATCATGAGAATCTTCAAAATAGCCGTTGTCTTACTAAAAATCTCTTTTACTTAACGTAGTGTTTGACTACCATGCTGGCCAAGACTCGGTGCTTCTTGTTCATAAGGAAGACTATGCCAATTGCAAAACTGACTCACCTATGCAGAAATATTCTGATGGGCACACAGTGTTCAAGTTAAATAAATCTGGATATTACTACTTCATTAGTGGGAACAAAGATAACTGCCAAAAAAATGAAAAGTTGGTGGTAATTGTCTTATCAGACAGAAGCAAACACTATTCTCACCAAACAAACTCAACTTCTCCTCCACCTTCAGCCTCAACAGAGACACCCCCATCTCCAGCACCTGCCGCCGGAACAGTAGGGATTACTCCAACTACAGCTCCTGTCAGTGAACCTCCTCCACCTCCGAATGGGGCTTCTGCTATTACCATGGGATTTATGGGAGCATTTGCTGCATCATCACTTATGTTAGTGTTTTGATTGAGATTGTTTCTTACTATGACGCTTCAGCCTATTACCTTTGTATTTGCATTTGTTTGCCATCCTTGTGGAATAAGTTAAACTTAACATATTCATTTGTTGTGTGTATAAGCAAATAAGTTGATTTTTGCAGTATGGAAGAAGAATAATAATGTTTGGAATTCCATCTTTAGCATGTTATCCAGATTATTTCACATCCATCAGAATGGGAAAATAATTATTTTCAAAGCTTTTAAAAAAAGAGACGATGTTTTTTCTTCATCCCCAAGACCGGTTGCAAATTTGCACTGAACTTTTGATTTGTCAGAAAAAAAAAAAAACATACTCCAACCTAGTACCATCGTTGCATTCAATTTCACCCGACTCATCATTTTTTTTAGTTTGTTGAAGGAATGAATAGAAACATTTCTTTAAAAAAATCAAAAATTGTGAGCAAATATACAAGCAGTTTAAAAAGTTACGGATATAAAACTGTTAAAATCTAAGCCTAACTCAACCCAATAAGGCCTCATTGAGTTAAAGGTTGCCTAAATATAAGGCCTCATTAAGTTAAGGATTGCCCAGATTTATATCTAGCTCTTATTGACCGGGGTTGACCGTGTTGGGCACAATCGAGAACAAAGACCCGCTCTAATACCATGTAAAAATTCAAGCCTAACTTAACCCAATAAGGCCTCATTGAGTTAAGGGTTGCCCAGACTTATATCTAGCTCTTCACTGAGCTCCATGGTCGATGTGGGACTCCTAAACAAAAACAATTTTAAAAAAATACAACCAAGAAGTTAAATTCGTGATTTGAACAAACATAGTCCGTCTTGGTTATATTCCTAGTAGTTTCTTTAAAAAGAAATCGTCTTCCAAAACATATAGCACAATAGATAAGGATTAAAATAATTAAAATTATAACGTTCATCAAGTCTTTGTCACTAATATTTCCATTTTACATTTTTACCATCAACAAAACATATATATATATATATTAATGAAAGAAATGCCCGAAAACAGATACAGCTCGTTAACTCTAATCTCAGATTTACAACAAACATACAGATTCAGATTTTCAAGTGAAAACTGGTGAAAGTATTTTGCTATTAAATCACTCTGTGGATGAGATTGGCAAGAAATAGGTATTGTTTCACTTCATTGCACAAATAAAATGACTTTGAGCCAATTAAAAATTTACTACCTCTGGCGTAGCAAAATCAGAATCTCTTAAACACGGAAATTTCTTCTACCTATCAAAAGTTTTTGCCTAATTCAACTTTTTTCATCAGTCTAACAGTGTTGTACAGAATTGAATCCAATATTCCTGCGACCTGAAGTCCAATGACAAAAAACTATTAAGTAGCATTCTGGAGAAGGAAAGGAACAACAAAGTTTCAAGTAAAATACCAACCGTGAAAACACCTCCAATGATAGCACATACGTTTGTGATAAAATGTGAGAAAGACTTTTCATTCTCTGTTATCAAAACCTGGTTACAAAAGACCGTAGGGTTAGGGAGCAGATAGAGAAGCAAAACGTGTAAAATAAACAGTACACGGAGCTCTATGCTATTTGTGCTTGCCATACCTGCATGGGGGACAACTCAATGTGGAATTTTGCCACAGGTATGTTTACACTCTGCACCCAGCTGCTATGTGCTGTGTACTCGTACTCCTCAAGTAATTTATGAGTCTTTCTTGTTATGACCTCAGTCTTAACTATTTGAAGATAATGCTCTATCTAGAAATACAATAGACAGAAAAGTAATGCACAATATATATTTTCCGAAATCAGACAAGTCTTCATTTAGTTTGGCGTTTCATTAAGCCAAAAAGAAAAGCGTATACCATGGCTTAGAAAAATTAAAAGAGCTGCTCATTGGGGCTGGGGGATATAGGAGCCAAAAGGTTGCCACTAAATTCAAGCTGTGGGTAAGACTTTAACTCTTAGGTATGTAACATTAGTCAGAATTACATTCACTTCATTGTCCATTAACTTGGGAGAATATTATATCGTAGGTCTGTAACATTAGTAAGCATTATCATTCATTTCTCTTCACTGCCCCCATTATGCAGAAATTTTGGAGGGAAAAACAGGACATCCAGATTTAAGTCTCCCAATGAAAAATTCCGAGAATTTTGCAAATTGAAAGCATCACTGCCCAATTGCCAAATCAACATAATGAAAGAAAAACCCTAAAAAGTGAAAGGAAAACTAAACACAAAACCTTACCGTCACATTAGCTCCTAACTCACGGTGATTAATGAATGCCCGACCATTCAATCTATCATGATTAGCACCAAGATAAGGTATCAGCCGCTTCACATCACTCATCACCTTGGGTGCAATACTTCTACCGAAAGAAAGGTGTGATATGAAATGTGACATATTCATCTGAGAAGCGTCAAAGGAATGAGCTCCTGAACGAGCTGATATGACAAGGGTTCCAGGAACCTGCAATGTAAAGATAAGTCAAGAAATTTATAGGGATGAAGTGGATTACGATAATTTTAACATAGATGATTAAAGGATAGCTTTGGTTATCTCATTTGTACGGATTAACCACAGAGCATCACAACTTGTATCATGCAAAAAACATTGCTTATTAGTTATTGCAGTCTCATTTGAAAGAGAATAAGAAGCTCAGAAAGCAAGATTTTTCTCAGAAAGGAAACATAATCTACATTTGAGCCAGGTTTCTTTTTCTATTGAAAATGCACCTTCTTCACACGCACATATCCTTCAATTCTACATCCTCCTGTCAAGGGCGCTGGTCTTTTGGCATTGTCAGTTACATTCTCAACTTTTCCCTCTAAAGCTAGCTTCTGAGACTCCACGGGTATAGGTGCAACCAATTCCTCCATAGCCTGCAGTGCAAAAAACTTAAGATCATGCCTTGCACTGTTGATTGTTAGCATTCATAATCAACAGAAACCAAAACTAATCATGTCAGACTTAGAAGAAGATACAAGGACAGAACTGAAAAATTTGACAGAGAGTAGACCAACTCAAACTTCTATATTCTTGTACCTTAACCAGGCTTTCTGTATCCCGATCACCATAATATGATTCATGATCATGTTGTCCATGGTCGTCCCTGTGACATAAATTGCAGGATAAGAAGGATGAATGAAGCAACAATTATAGGCAAACCCCAAAGAATGAAGAAAACAGAAAATTTATAGCCCGATTACCCAATTATAATAGAAAAGGAAAATTGTTTACAAACTAAACTGCTCATTAGAAATTTGCTATCAACCTTAAAAAAAGAAAATTGGGGTAAACAAATTAGACTGTCTTCTTAATACTATGTTGCTTGCTAACATGTCCTAGCATACCTATATGACAAGCGGAAGAGACACCATCAACTCAAATATAAAATCATGAAAATTTCATGAAGCCTTTAATGACAATGCATACACAATATTCTCACCCCCAAAATTCAGGTTTCTAAAACGAAATCCACATGCACAGATATAAAATATGCATTTATGTGTATGTATAGATCACACAACCATGACTCAGACCTATCAGCCAAAATTCTGATTGACTATAGCTAACAAGAAAAAGAACTTCCAACGTTGCACATCATCAAATAGAAGTATTTCAGTGACTTAAGGTGAGATAACCCACTTAACACAATCACATTTAGGTGGCTCACATACTTTGTCTGCTTATTCTTCAACTTTTGAAACTATAGGCACCTCCATTCAGAAAGCTAAGCAAACCATCATTAAACTTACATTTGTAAACATCCTTCACGCATTAACTGATAAGGAAAAGTTAAAGAACTCTTCTTGACCTAGTCTTGCATTATCAGCTGAATTTCAGAATGACAAAAAAAGTTCTTAGAAGGACAAAGGCTCATGGCCTAGTGGAGATTGTGAGGTCTAGTCCCTGTATCCAATCCCTAATGGAACATTTGTGTGGTTAATATGCAAAAAAAAAAAAAAATGCTACAACCTTAAAGGAATATTAAGCAAGAAACATCAGTTAAAAAGGGCTGATGATGACAATCTAAGAACAAATATTATTTACCTCATATCACTTCCCTTACGAAAAATGCGAATGGATGGATAGCCTTGTATATGATGCCTGAATATCAGAGGAAGGCAAAAATGAAAATAGTACTATGTACACCAAAGGCAACATAAAAATGAGATGATGAGCAAGTGGAAACAGGGGTGGCAGTAAGGAAAACCGCATAAAATAACTTATAAAACAATATGCAAGCCATTGAATGAAAAAATGAACTGGTAAATCAGATCCTTATATTCTCAAGTAAAAATCTTAATGCATAATTTATTCTTTATATGAACTATTAATCATGAACTAACATTAACATTTTGGAACAAAATGTTGGATTGAATTGCACAGGCATGCAAAATATATGAGTCCATCCATGTCCAAGCCATGAGCATAGCCTCTCCCTATATCTCATTCAATGCACCATTCTGAACTGCAGAGCAGGGCACAACTGTAGCATCTAAAGCTACGATGAAATTTCAGAAAAAAGTAGATGATAGTGATGGTATAAACCTCAAATGTCATGGAATGTACCAAAGCATATAAAGGATAAAAGATTATTGTATCAAAAGATTCTCCCAGATACCAACGTAGTTTTATCTTTCTTATAAGGCCTCCAGGTTTTAGACAACATAAACATTTCCGTTTGTTATTTTCATTCATACAAATTTTAAAACAATATCATATCAATGGAACAACAGCTGTAACGAATTAGGGAAAGAAACAATAAGTTTTCTCTTTCTTTTAAAAATCCAGAAACAAGCTTGAATGTAAGAATTACTAGATCTAGAAAGCACCTCCTACACAAGTTGGGTTGTACTGTGCAATCAACCTTCCCCAAAAGAATTCGTCCATCCACTTCTGGATCATATCTGAACAAAATGAGAAATGAGAAATGGGGAAGGAAGGGCAAATATAAGAAAAGAAATTCGTAAATTTGATGGAGTAGATGCGTTGATTTTAAGCAATTAAAACAAAACAATTTGCATGCAAGTACCTTTCACTTATTATTTTTGCAGCCCTCTCCCATGAAGGTTTCTGAAATATGATAGAAAATATCTCTGAGAGAGAAAGTCTAAAGGGCATCTCAACTAGGAATACATTAGAAATGAACTCAAGCTAGGATGATGAGGGTGGCTCGGATGTACAACTTTGATGAAAAATTAAGAGAGGGAGACCATGCGTTAAAGATCGTTAGACATATAACATTTTGATTTTTGACAGAATTAAGCAAAGTAGAAGTTGAAACAAAATAAGTTTAACATGAAGTTACAGGAATAGTAGCATTCCACATTACACATGACAAGTTGACAACACCATTAGTAGGACATATATAAATTTATTACTTCTATCAATCAAAATAATGAAAGGACTAATTAAATAGAACTGCTTTTAATGCCTTCTGCAGGAACTTTAGATTAACAAAGTTATTTTGTACCAACTGATACAGGTACATGTGACAGAGCATATCATAAATGGGACATTAGACACTCTTTACATTATATGATGGCATCCAAATAGGTATGAGGAGATAATAGTTTACCAGGCGGTTACTCCAGTAGCACCAAGGAGCAAAAAAATTGACAACCAAAATTGGATACCTGCAATGGACTTGTTTAGGCAAAAAAAAAAAAAATCTTGCAATGATATGGATTCATTTACAATCATAACATTTAAATACACTATTCAGAGGTTGGACAACTTACTGATGAGAAACCCTATCAAAATTGTGGTCTGTTAGTGAAATGGAACCTTCACCAGATTCTACATCAATTTCTTCTCCATGCTTAATGGAATCCATTACAGGTCCAGTGTGAAACTCAGTACCAGTAGGTCTTAAATTTCGATCTATAGAAAACTTGCGAACTGTTTTTGTAATATTCAGCCTGTTCTGGATATAATATAGAAAAAACTCAGAAGCAATACCACAGTAAATGAAAAAAAAAATATAGAATAAAGGCTCAACGATGCATCACATTGCACCATGTTTAAAGTTCACATTGACTAAAATTATATGCTGTTATCAGGGTCGTCATAGAACCTATAAAGAAAGCTTTAAATTTCTGCTACTTTAGATAGCAAAATCATTTAATGCTTTATCTCTAGAAATGAAGGAAAAATATTCTGCAAGATAAAGATACTAAGGGACTTTAGATTCAATCAAGGTCAGACACAAAAAGTTACTTCTTAGAATTCACTTTTAAGCTACTTACATGCTTCAACTTTCTAATTTTGAAGAAAAAGAAAAAGGTGCAAGCCACAAAAAGATGTTTAAAAGTAAATATGTAAGGTTAAGTATCCCCCATATTAACAAAAGCTTTAGAAGTATCCTTGTCCAAACAACTGAACAGCATTCTCTACAAACTATAATAAAGATTAAAGAACAAAAGAAAAATACATTTCTCAACTTTTGCAAACAACAATATCACTTGGTTTACCACAAATGCAATTGAGTCACAATGAAATTGCTTACAATTGAAACCTAAATCATAGTAAGCATTAAAAATGCTTTGGTAAATTTTTCATTTTAATAAAACCATCAGAAATAACCCCACATGAAAAATGAAAGGCCCATTTTTCTTTCATAAGAAATAATTCCACAGGAAAAATGAACAAGGTCTCAAAGTTGAGTAAGATGCTATGGAAAAACAAATACTATTAAGAAAAATATATAAAATCAGAAGCCACACAGAATCATTTCAAATCTAGAGCGGTCAACTGAAACCAGCTGGGAGATAGAAACTTACTGTTCCCAACACATCGCTTACATCAACTGAAGCAAATTCACATGAGAGGGTGGGAAAGCTACAAGACAATCAAAGTAATTTTAGTCAAAGAAGCAAATATCCTCACACATCACATAAATTAGTATTTTAGAACATCAGCTCTGCTCAGAAAAGTGTCGTATAAGGATCTAATATAATAAAGTTTCTTAAAACATAGAAGTGTAATATCAGCAACGAAATCATGGCAAAAGTTTACCAAATTTTATAGCACCGAAGCCTTATAGTAATGCTTCTTAAAGGATAATAAAGGTGACAACTCATAATATACAACTTGGTGGCTGGTGAATGAAAGCTTCACTATCAGCTAGGATATCATTGCATTTACAGAACTCTACCTTATATTAAATTCAACTCGTAAGAAGTCCTCATCAGAACTCCTATCAACAACAACAGATGTAGAGGTGCTGATAGATAAATAGTTACTTAATTCCTGCAAAAAAAAAAATGACATTGGTGACAATAAAACCAAACAAATAAAGAGCCACAGAACAAGAAAATATGCCAAAGTATATATAAAAAATTTAGCAAGATCACAAAAGGATCAATGAAGATTAGAACTATCTTGGATTCTTCGATGATAGATAATAATAAAGATACAGAAAAATATAGCCCATAATAGATCAAATTGATTAAAATTACAAGAAAAAATTAATAAATGGAAGACCAAAAGAAAGATGGAAAATTACCAAAAATAACACCCCTAAAACTTATAGTAACAAAACTAACATCCAATAATATTGAACGTTCAATATTAAACGGGTCTAAATTATCGTCGTTCAATTCTAATTGGATGGGTGTTCAAAGAAAAATGACATATTAGTCATTTTTTTAATTGTAAAAATATAAGTTTGAACACAAGGGGTGTTAGTTTTGTTATTAGAAGTTTTAAGGGGTGTTAGTTTTGTTATTTTTCCAAGAAACAGATAATGGTGTTAGATACACCATATCAACTAAAGAGACAATAAAAACCTACCATTCCAAATAAAAACATCATGGTAAGAGCAGCTATAATGGATAATCCTGCACCTGATAATGATGCCTCTGTCAAATCTCTTGGAATTTTTCTGTTGACAATAAGTATTTGTTAAGAAAATGTCAGTGCCACTAATATCTTACAATTACATGTAACACTCATCAAATAACATAACAATTGGAAATGGAAGGGGGAGAGGGAGAGGGACAGAGAGAGTGTTTGAAACCAGGCTCATCTTTCTGTTTAATGAAATTCTTAGTGTTTTCTATTTCTCTTATTCCCTCACCAACATGAAAGATGTGAAATGTACTAATCCTCTATGTTTCATAGAAACCACATGTATATAGATTCAGTAACAAATTAACAATAACATAATGAGGCATACGGCATATGTACAATATAACTACGGTGAAAACAACTATGATTCCCTATCCATGGATTTTGAAGTCGACATACTATGGCTGTATTACTAATGCAGATGATCACATTGAAGCTATTTCGTGATAATTTTCATAATACGTGGTTGTTCCTTGAGACTATCACCGTAGAAGTCAACGGGTAACATGTACTCTCACCAATCACCATGAATCCGACTGTCATAATTTTCAAATTCAACCAAAAAAATAAATAAATCAATTTGTCCTCTATTAACAGCAACCAAACACGCATAAGCGATGCTGATCAAAATACGTAAATAACTGCTTCCATTGTTTCTCGTTTTCTGATTGCTTCAGCGGCATGTTATTGAGCCTCATAATTCGAATTAATAACAGCATATCAATACACTAAATGACCATATGTCCACATCTAATGGCGTATACGATCTTTCTATTGTCAAAAGAAATAGAAAACAATCTCGCATTCATCAGAAAGAAATAAGAAGATATAATAACGGAAAATTTATTGGGAGGAGAAGAAAGAGATCAAGCCTGTAAAAATCGACGGATTTGAGCTTGTTAGTCGAAACCATCGCAGCTTAATGGGAAGAATTTCGATGAGAGTGTGAGTAGCTAAGAGCTTAAGCTCCAACTATTAAGGGCGTTTTAGATCTATTTTAGCAATTTTGTTCAAGAGATCACAAGAAACTAAAAGAGTGGGAGAGAGAAAGGTGTGAATAGAGCTACTTCGGATTTTCCGATTTCGCTATGCTCCTCTTTCTTTTCTCTCAGGCCTTACCTCTCGTTTCTTGCGGTTTCTTTCTTTGTTTCCTTGTTTTCTAATTTTTTTTTTTTAATTAACCGATTTATTATGGGTTAAAGGCAACAAGAGAAATGTGAATACATTACTGGCACAATTACGGACGGCCGTTAATGTGGTATTAAATTAAAGGGCTGAGATTCTAATGGTCTTTTTTTATATTTTTTTTTATTATAAAGAGAGATATTTCAATCTTTTATTTATATTTTGTATTATTATTATTGTTATTTTTTTTTTTAAAAGTGATAATATTAATTTTTTTTTACTATATAAAACTTTTAAATCTTTGTTAGATATTTATAAAGTTTTACAAAAATAACTTATTATTTATAACATTTTATTAGTTTAATTATAATTTATTTTAATTGTTGGATTCATTTTATCTGTTTTACTAGAGTGTTAATTTTATTAATTGTTCGTTATAATATTTTAGATAATTTACTTCTCTTGTTATATTAGGTTAGATAAATCTAATTTTAAAATTTATTTAATTTCTTTATGGACTCTGATATCAAAATTTCATGTAACATTTTAATTTTAATAATTTATAATATTTAAGCAGATAAACTTTTCAAAATAATTTTTCATTTTTAAACTTGTACAAATAAACTTTTATAATTAATAGATTGAATTTATATGTATTTTTGATCATGAGTATTCTTGATATTTTTAAAAAAAAATAATATGTGCTATCATTTTTTTATAAAAAGATTTGTACTATCTTTTTATCATTAAAAAAAAAGGACATAAATGTTGTTAGAAGTAAGTAAAAAAACTAAATTACTTCTTTTTAAATAATTAAAAGATCTCTAGTATATTTCTTCCTTACTTAAAATATATTAAACTATATTATAATTAATTTATATATTATTTAATAATAAACCCTCCCACATATACGAACAAATTAATTATAAATAGTTTAATTAAATAATTTATATTTAAAATAATTTTTATTATAAAATTTATTTAAATTAATATTTAATTTATTTTTATATTTTTATTATATTTTAAAAATAAAAAAAATTATTATTTTAAAATTGAGATAAAAAAAATTATGACACAGTTTTATTATTAAAAATTTAAATAGATTAAGTTAAGTGCTCATTACAGTTTAAACTCACACCTCTTAATTGCACTAAATTTCTACGTAAGCATATTATTTTTTTACTGTACAAAACAATCTAATTTCATAATTAAACACATTATTATATATAAATTATTCAATTAGAGTATTTAATATTGTGTAACAAATATGTCATTAATGTGCCATACACTTTTATAGAGTAAAATTTTATAGAGTAAAAATAATAGTAGGAAAAAAATGGGTTAATTGCCTTATTGAATCATAACTTTTATCTAATAATAAACTTTTGTAATAAATCTATTTTTTATACAAAATAATCTATAATATTTTAAAATTTCATATTTTTTTTTTATCAAATTTAACACTTTTCGTTAATTTTTAAAACAAATGTTAAAATATGACGTCATAGGACCTCACATGAGTCATTCATTCGAAGCAACACCGATGTTCTCTACAGAAGAAGTTATCGCACCAGATGATGGTGCTAGTGTCGGAGCTGGAGTAAGTGCACCAGAAGATGCCTCACCCATTTCGAAAGTTGAAATAGCAGAAGAAGAATTAAACTTATCCATATCAAGATACATAGAAAACAAGTCTATTTCAATCTTATCTGAAAATGAAGGACCATCTGCACCACCCACAACATTTTGAAATTTTTTAAAATGATGAAGCTTTTCTAAAGGAGAATTGATTTAGAGAGTTATCAATGGTAGCCAAATATTAGACCTAAGCTAAGACGATCGAATGGCTTCGATTGGTGGGAACGATTGAAAAGATGGAGACAAAATGATCATAACCATTGCGGCTAAAATAAAGCATGAAAATTGCATAATTTTAAGTATCTTAATCTTGGAAAACCTCCGCTTTCTTTTCTTCTTGAAGTTTAAATCGAATCGATATTCAATAATAGTAGAGAGCAACAATTGAGATTAATGAACTTTTAGTACCTCGTTCAAAATTTAATGAACTTTTATAGTTATAGTTAGTGAATTTTTAATACTTTTATCCTTATAATTATATTCTATATTTTAAAAAAATTATTATAAAACAAAGGATTGGAAAATAAATTGGGAGGTAATTCGACCCAAACCGTTTCCACGAAGGCAATTGTCTGTGTGCAATTCTGATATTCCCATGAATACAGGCAAATTTATATCGTTGTATCTTTATGTTAAAATATTATTTTTATCTTTAATTAGATGATTTTTTTATCGATATAATATAATTAATAAATTTATGAATAGTTATATTTATAATATAAAAATGGCTAAGTTATACTTTTTATTAAGTAACTTTATTACTTTTAGTATTTTGATATTTTAATTAAATTTTTTTAATATTTTTATTTACTAACTTTTATATTTAATAATTTTAGTTCAAATTTAAAGATAATAGACTAATTATGTTAAATTTTAAAAGTTACTAGATTAAATAAGTTAATTTTTAAAAGTTAATGAACTAAATATATTAAAAATAGGTTTTTTTTACACATTAATTCTAACTACAATAATACAATTTAGTCTAACTTTTGAATTTGGATTAAAATTGTTAAATATAAAAAATTAGTGGATGAAAAGTTATGAAAATTTAGTTAAGGGGCCAAAGTGTTAACCGCATGTTTGGTGCACCTTATCGAATAGTTAAGTATAGTAAAATTATTTATATTTAAAATAGTTTTTTATTATAAAATTTATTTAAATTAATATTTAATTAATATTTTATGCTTTTATTACATTTTTAAAAATAAAAATATATATTATTTTTAATTTGAGATAAATGAAAAAGTTAAAACATATAATTTTATAATTGAAAATTTAGATAGACTAAGTTAATTGTCTAGTACAATTTAGACCAAAATCTCCTGATCGTTCAAAATTTTATATAATTGTAATATTTTATTTATTTTACGAAATAGTCTCATTTTATAGCCAAAATATGACTATATATAAATTATACAGTCAAAATATTTAGTATTGTGTAATAAACCTATCATAAATGTGATAAAATTAGTATACAAAAAGTATAATTCAACCTAAAAATATATTTATTAATTGCTAGTGATTTATTGATATAAATTATTAATAAGTTTTAAAATTATGTTGGTAAAATATTAAATAATTAAAAAATAAATAAATGAAAAGGTTAAAAGAGAAAATTAGAAAAATAAAAAGTAAAAGAAATAAAAGACACTTTTATATATAAAAGAAATATATGAAGTTCTACCCATTTTAAAAAAGACTATATTTATGGTCTTAAATTTATTATTTGTGATATTTTAATCACTAACTTTCTAATTAATATATTTGAATTTCTAAATTTTAAAAATTTAAGATTTTATATACAAAAATAAGTTCCTAAATTATTATTTTTTGAACATTTTAGTCTTTAAATTTTACTAAAGTATTCCTAAATCAGAATTAAAGTGTACATTTTTTTTTTATAAAAATAAGACCTATTTTTTGGTGCTCTACAATATGCATCGTTAACAAGACCTGACATTGCCTTTTCTGTCAATAAGGTGTGTCAATTTATGGCTAAGCCACTAACCTCACATTGGTTTGTAGTAAAACGAATCTTAAGATATCTTCAAGGAACTGTGAGTCTATGATGTTTAAGCCTTCTTCTTCAAGAATTTACAAATGCTGATTGGGCCTCGTGTCCTAATGATTATCATTCTACATCTGGTATAGTTCTTTATTATGGTGCAAATCTAATTTTTTGGTGTTCAAGGAAGCAGGCCACAGTATTTAGGTCTAATTTTGAAGCTGAGTACAGAGCATTGGCTAATGCCACTTCTGAGCTTATGTGGTTTACGTCATTGCTTTCAGAAATTCAACTTTCTCTTTGTTCCTCCCACATTGTGGTGTGATAATCTTAGCTCCATTGTTCTAGTTGTTAATCCCGTTCTTCACGTTAGAACAAAGCATGTTAAATTCAATCTCCATTTTATAAGAGAAATGGTGTTGTCTGGTCAATTGTTAGTGTCTCATGTTGCAGGGGGATGTTAAGGGTGGTAATGACAATTGTGAAGATATTGGGAGTTCAAGTAGTTGATGTGATAATTTGTGACTGATCTTAGTAATTGAATGATTGTGATGGAGAGGCAACATTAACGACTATTGTTGTTTTGATTAGTTGGAGTCTTGGGATGCTGTTAGATAAGTTTATTAGTGTGATTGTTATAGCATGTCACATATTTAGTGGTATATAATATGTTATAAGCATTGTGAAAAGTGTGTGAAGAAAATATATTATAAATGTTCAAAAAACTTCAATATTTTCTCTCTTAGTTCTCTCAACTTTTTTTTCTGTAATTTTTCTCGGTAAACAAACAATTCACAAATATTCAAGTTTTCTCATTTTACACAATGAGAATATCACTTGAGACCAATTACTTTAAATTTCTCATAAAAAGTTCTTAAGTACTCAAATACTCAAAGTGAATTAATTAACATTTAACATCAATAATCAATATTAACTAAAATATCTTATTATTTTATAATAAAAATATCATTAATGCAAAAAGGCATAAGTTGTAATTCCTGCTAAGCATATAATTTCTTCCTAGTTCAAAATAAAAGTCATAATTCTTGACAAGTGTCTATCATATTAAAGTTATATTTAATTTTTTTCTACTTTTGCACGTCCAATTTTGTAATTTTTGTAATGTTAGAAAGCATCTGATAAAAGAAGTTTGGTTGTGGTCAATTTATTAACATGCAAGTATTAACAATAAATTCAAAGAATTTTTTTTAAAAAGTATTTTCAATTTATTTAATTAAAATGTATAAATCATCGTAACAAGTATTAACAAAAGGTAAAAAGAATTTTGTTAAATAAATAACATTTAATTATAAAGAATAATTAAAAAAATAATTTGACAATTATAATTTTGCTTTTTAAATGAATACAAGTAATTAAAACCGTATTTTTTTTATCAAATTTGAAAAAAATATGCCTTTAAAAGCTAGATATTTTGCAAAAATATGTTTAAATTATTATAAAAGTATTAAATTTAATATTAAAAAATATATAATTAAAACAAGTTTATAATTTAGTCAAACAATAATATAATTAATTTTTTTATATTAAAATAATTTTTTAAAATACTGGCCAATTTCCTCATTTTTTTAAAAACTATAGAAAATAATTTTTGAGTTATGATTTGAAAATAATTTTTGAATTATACAACCAAACAAGCCTTAAATTTTTAAAAATCTACACATAGCATCTAAAATTTTAAATTCTATCATTTAATTCCAAATTTTTAAAAAATTCATATATAGATCTTAGCTTAACTGCTAAAATATATATTTGTAAATCAAAATTTTAGATATTATGTGTGAAATTTTAAAAATTAAAGAATTAAATCGTGTAATTTAAAAGTTTAAAAATTTATGTATGAAATTTTAAAACTTGAGGATATAATTATATGTTTCAAACATTTGGAACCTATAATTTAATTAAAGTTAAAGGATTAATAGTATAATTTAAGTTATTTTAAATTCTAAAAATAATATATAATTATTTTTATTACAACATAAATAAATATATGCTTTATAATATTAAAAGAAAAAATAGAGAAATTACCTAAAATAACTCTCCTAAAATTTATAATAAAAAAACTAGCACCCAATAATATTAAACATTCAATTTGAACGTGTAATATTAAACATTTAATATTGAATATGTCTAATTGTTGTCGTTCAATTCCAATTGAACGAGTGTTCAAAGAAAAATGATATATTGATCATTTTTTTTAATTGTGAAATTGTAAGTTTGAATACGATGAGTGTTATTTTTGTTATTGTAAATTTTAATTATTATGAATTAATGGTAATGTTAATTGAATAATTAGATAATTTATTAAAACAAAAAAATTGCAGTTACAACTAAAACGTTAGAGAAAGAAAACGAAAGATGGGGAAGGGAATCCAATTGGAGTTGTTGGCGTGTGGAGTTCTTCAGTCAATTATGTCCTCGTCTCAGTATGTAGTTAAACGCATCGTTTTTGCGACTGAAACCTCGCTGGCACAACACCTTGCTCAAATTAGTTCAAGCTCAACCCACTCCGTCATAAATCATTGTCATCCGGAAGCCCGAACCCAAACGCATAGAAATAATGGCAAGCGTTGCAGTGCTTAGAGCTCTTAAAAGACGAATTGACCGGACGTCTGCATCCCAATTTTTCTATCTTAGCTCATCTTCTAGATCCGTGAGTTATGTTTATTACATCTCCTTGGTCTTTCGATTCATGGGCATTAAAGTCATATATTTGTCTTGATGTTTTGGGATGAATTCATTTATGTAAAAGCTAATGGGGCTCCAAATCTATTTGTCTTTGTTATTATGTTTATTTTAGAAATTCCAATCTTTTCACGCTATGGAAACTGATAATTTATAGTGTTGTTTTTTTTTCTCTCTTTCCAATTAGAGTATCCCCCAAATATTCTGAAAATGTGAATTACTTTTGTCTATGTTCTTGTTTAAACGTGCACAATCTTTGGGTAAGGTTCATCTATATGTTTTTACTGTTATCATGTTTGCTATGATGATTCTGTGTAAAAACTATGTATAATGTAGTTAACTAATTAATTCATCTTTTCATTAAGATAATATTGCTTTCCAATGAAAATAGGCATAAGTTTATGTGTTTGATTAAGAAGAATGATTCAGGAAATATTTTTGTTTTTATTTGTAAATAGTTGAGCACCTTGGTCTTGGGTGAACACGAGGGTGGTGCTATCAAAACCTCATGTGTGAGTGCAGTGGAGGCTGCAAAGTCTTTAGGCCAGAACGACTCGGTTTCCTTGCTATTGGCTGGCTCTGGTTCTTCCCTGCGTGAAGCTGCTATGCATGCTGCTTCCTGTCACCCTTCAGTTTCTGAGGTACCTGAAGTTCTTTATTTAAATTGAACGGGAAAAAAGAAATAAAGTTTAAGTTAATGTAAAAAGGGAAGATATCCATGTTCGTAAGCGTTAAATCTTAGGGCGTGTTTTAATGTACTTTTCATATAAGCAATTTTGAGGAAGTCGTTTGATAAAAAGTGGTTTTAATATTAACATTTAAGTGTTTAACATAGAATTGTTAAACATGGGTTTGAGTGGTATTTTGATAATTATTTTAAAAATGGAGCATGCACGATAAACTGCTTCTTTTGAAAATAATTATTATTTCTCTTTCAAAAATTTTAGAGCACTATACCGTTAGAAATGTTTTGGCCCCTTTAAAAGCTCTAATGACATATATTCTTCTGATTATGTAGGACTAATGAAATTCCTTTTTGAAGTACATGATTATGTGATCAGTAGCAACTGTGAGATTGTGATTTTTTGGTTGTCTCTATTTTGTTCATAGGTGCTTGTAGCTGATTCCAATACATTTGCATATCCTCTATCTGAACCTTGGGCTAAATTGGTCCATATAGTTCAGCAGAAAGGAAGCTATTCACATGTAATTGCTACGTCAAGCTCATTTGGGAAAAACATACTCCCACGGGCAGCTGCACTTTTAGATGTTTCTCCCATAACTGATGTTACTAAAATATCCGATTCTCATCTATTTGTCAGGTGTTTTTGCCATTGTTATGGTGGTTTCTTATTCTACTGATGAAGTTTTCTTTATGGTTTTGCAACGTTCTTTGGTTTATGGATTCATGTTGCCTGTCAAAGCATTCATGAGTGCTGTCATGCGTGTTCATTTTATAGCAAGATACAATTCTTATCAGGTAGCAAACAAATGTAAAAAGGCAATTTGGGATAAAATTGGAAAAATGAAATAACAAATCATTTCCAAGAGTTGTGAACTTTAGTAAACTATTTTTTTTACATAATTGTAATGTTGCTATAAATGAGTATAATGGCTTTTCTTTTCTCTGTATCCAAGAGCAAGCCCTTTGTTCTGATGGGATTTTCAATCTTGGCCCTCAATAATCAGTATCATCATCGATATAGAAAAGCTAATAGACGTTTCAGTTAGGAATTGAGATGTTATAAAAGAAAATGCTGCATTAAAAGCATGCCTCAAATGTCAATTGAACACTTCTTGCTCTTAGTTTATGTTTGTCTTGGTTCACATGACTACATTTCTGAAATAAATATTCATTTAATTCTCAAATTGACATCTGGTTTTTATACGGCAGACCAATATATGCTGGAAATGCACTTTCTACAGTTAAATATACTGGTGCTGGTCCTTGCATGTTGACCATTAGATCAACTTCTTTTCCTGTGTCTCCAGCCATTGCTGGTTTTAAAGATGGTGAAGCTTCCATCTCCCAGGTTGATCTCTCCACCTTTGACAAAGGTCTGTTCACATTTTTCTAATGCACAGAGAATACAGTGGCCAGTTTCTGCCTTACAAATTTAATTTATAAACCTGAGTGTGTGTCTGATATAGCTATGAAATGATTCATGCTCTGTATTAACATTGTTACAATATCAAAAAGTGTCTTGTGCAATTCTTTCATCAGGATTCATTTGAAGAATAGGTTGTATTGGTACTAAATAACTAGATATAATCTTCTACTCATGTATATTTTATTTTTTCTTCTTTTTGGGTTTGCAGATTTTGTTGGTAAATCAAGATATGTAAAACACACATCTCAAGATTCAGAACGTCCTGACCTTGGAAATGCACGCATTGTGATTACTGGGGGGCGTGGGTTGAAAAGTGCTGAAAACTTCAAAATGATAGAGAAACTTGCAGAGAAGCTTGGTGCAGCTGGTACACATGCAACATATATTTTATTCTACAAATACTTGCCTTTTCTCATGAGCAGTGCTGTTTCCTCCCCTTCACTCTTGCTTGTCCAGCGTTTGTTCTGATCAAATGTCATTCTTTCTTCTTTAAAATCATGATAAGTGGTTTGAATAATGGGGAAAGAAAATAGAGTCCTCGAGAATTCTAACCTTGTATCATCGACCACAAGCATATGCTGCTATTGTTATCTCTATGACGAGTTGTTTCTTTGAGAAATTTGACATTTGATTCTTCTGTTTGCTTAGTCGGAGCAACACGAGCTGCTGTTGATGCTGGATTTGTCCCTAATGACTTGCAGGTAGAACTTAGAAGCATAATGTTTTTTCAATCTTAGATTATGACTTCTTCACGGCACATTATCATTATATAGGGCATACAAGTTATATTCTACTTGTCGTGTAACCATTAATCCATTATGAGTTTGCTCATGATAGAACTAAGCATACATAAACAAAAATTAGTTGAGAATCCTTTTGTTTTTTCCTTTCCAAGGTCGGTCAAACGGGCAAAATAGTTGCCCCGGAGTTATACATGGCTTTTGGTGTGTCTGGGGCCATTCAACACTTAGCAGGCATGAAAGATTCCAAAGTCATAGTTGCTGTAAATAAAGATGGAGATGCTCCCATATTTCAGGTGATGATCTAAACTTTTTTGTCTTTATTTACTCTCAGTCCCAAAAGGTTCTCTGTTTATTGTAATCTGTACACATGACACCATATTTTAAAGGTTATGTAACCGAATATGCTTTCTTTTCTATATTTCTGCTTTTGCTGCAATTTTTTTCAGTAGAATTTGCTTGTGCTTATTGTTGCTGCTCTAAAAATGTCTTGGGGTCGATGGCAGGTTGCTGATTATGGACTTGTAGGTGATCTTTTCGAGCTCATTCCAGAGTTGCTTGAGAAACTTCCTGAGAAAAAGTAAAGACTGCAATCTGAGCAATTGTGTTCTTTTCTTTTTTAATAACATAATACAATTAGTATAATTAAGAGGAACAAAGTTGTTTGAATTTTATATTATTACTCTACAATTTTTAAATGATCATTATTTGTTAAAAGAACAACTCTTTTGCTTTTTTTTAATTTATTTTTTCATTGAATGATTTATGTAAATACGTTGAAGGATATGTGATAAAAAATAGTTGAAGTTGCATCATAAATATAGCAACAATTCTTTCTTTTGCAATTTTTAGCTATTTTTATTTGTCAAGTTTTCCTATTTTATTTATGTAATTTTTTCTTTTAAATAATACAAGTAAAAGAATGCTAAGGTGTACAAATTTATTCTCTCACTACTTATGTGTATCATATAGTCAAATAATTTATAATTATAAATAATTATTTTTCAATAAAATTTTGCCATTTGTTACTACAATCGACTTGAGTTTAAATTTATGTGGATTTAACAATTATCTAAAAATAAATATTGTAATTTTTAATATGTGAACGTGATCTAAACACAATATAGTCGTAAAGATAAATGCTGTCACACAAATTTATACTTTCAATACTTAAGGTGTGCCACGTAATCAAGTAATTTAAACAAAAAAAAAATTATTTTTCAATAAAATTGTCACTTATTACCATAATTGATTTAAAAGCAAATTCGTATGTATTTAATATTTCTCTGCAAGTAGAAGTAGTACTTTTTTTAACTTGTACTAATGTGATTTGAACACAATATGATATATATTATTGAATATGATATAAAATACATATAATTATTTATAAAATAAATAAAAATTATTAACATGATATAATAACAAGAATGAATCAATTACAATATTATTTTATTACAATTTCTATCAATAAACCAAACATGACAAAATTAATATAAATTATCGCCACTAAATCTAGTTAAAAAAAATAATGAGATTAAAACTTAATACTTTTCATTAGTTAGGTCGGCAAAATTAACATAAAATATTAATAACGTACTTGACACCTTATTACACTTTAATAATATTTAAAAAGTTATTTTACTTATTTATAATTTTATCTTCATTTTTAAGTTAAGATTTTTTTTTTTCAATTATTAAATAGTCAAAATAAATAAATAAATCTTCTATAGCTATCTTCATATACATTTTTATCATATTATTTTAAATGAATTACTCACTAGTATAAAGACCATATTTTTTCATTTTTCCATAAATAAATATTATTTAGAAAACAACAAAACTAACACCCCTGAAAACTTGTAATAATAAAACTAGCATCCCTTGTATTCAAACTTGTATTTTCACAATTAAAAAAATAATTAATATATCATTTTTCTTTAAACACCCATTCAATTAAAATTGAATGACGACAATTTAGACCCGTTCAATATTTCACATTCAAATTGAACGTTCAATATTATTGGGGGTGCTAATTTTGTTACTATAAATTTTATGGGTGTTATTTTTTATAAATTCCCATATTATTTTAATTTTTACTATTTACTAATAATTAGTATTGAAATTTTTTAAATACTTGTGTTTTGTGACAAATTTTAAATAAAAATCAAATTAAAAGTACTAACACGCACATAGTAGGAGTTCAAGTAATAATAAAACTTAAGCTTATTAAAAAATTATTAATAATACTGAGCCTCGGCCTATTGTAGAATTACCATTATAGGTGATTGTTTTATAGCAAAATTTGGGTAATAATATTGCCATAGTAAATATAGTATGAAATATTTATTTTATTATTAATTATATTTTAGTGTTATTAGTAACAATAATAATTTAAATTGTGACAATAATACCACCAAAGCAAAGGCGTCTACTGGACAAGCTACATCATTTTAGATTAGTTCCAATATGAAAATTATGATTAAATTGTATCTATATATCTTTTGAGTGAACTTGTAGTGAGAGTGTGTTTTGTCCCACAAAAATGCCAAAGGGGGAGTTTGGGAGGTCCACGAGTGCTGACAGTTTCGTGGACATAATTTTCATGTTGTAATGTTTTAGTCATTAGGACTTCTCTCAACAAGTATCGAGATATTATAGCTTTCATAGTGGTCACAGCAATTCAATGACTAATATTCAAGTATCTTGTATACATATCTAAATGCATCTCATATAGGTTTTTGTTTGACTAATTTATGATATTCTAAATGAATTTTATAAGTCTTTTTAAATAGACGGATCGATGTCCCTTGAGATGGATCGATCCCCAAGTACAAATTGATCCCAAAACAATCCCATACATATCCTCCCCTCACTGTGTAAAATTGAGCGGGTAATCTTTTTGATCTGGATCGATTAAGGGTGGGAATTCGTACTAGTTGGACCAGTTCAAGCTGGCTCGAACAAACCCAATCTGAATTCACCTAACTTGAAAATTTAGGCTGATATTATGAACCTGAACAAGAAATGTTAAAATTCGAACTGACACGAATTGGCCCGAAATATCAAAATAATCATAATATTTAAATAAAGATTTTTTTCTTATAGCATATTTTATAGCAAGTTAGTAACTAATTGACATACCATTTAAAGATCCAAAAAATATAAAAGTGCAGGATTTAAAAGAAAAGACATACATAATAAACTGGCATATTACAAAACAAAATATAAAAGAAAATGTATACATGATAAACTGATATGTTACAAAACAACTCAAGAGAAATTAATTCAAGAAAATAATGGAATTATAATTTCTATTATTGTACGCTCATGAGTCAAGAGTCAATGTCCTGCTTGATCCCACAAAATTCAAGTTTTTTTTTAATTCTTAATTTCGGTTAAATGGGCTAGGCTGAACCCGAACTGAATTTTTTCGTGTTATTTGGGCCAACCTAAATTTGACCTAAATTTAAATCGTTCGTGTTTGTTTCGTATTTTTTTGGTTCGTTTATTCAAATTTTGACACGAATTGCCACACTTAGGATCGATCTCACTACATATAGATCGATCTCCCTATAGTTGGATCGATTTAATTTGATCATCAACTAATCGTGTTCAATCTGTGCAATTTTATTTGGGAGGTCTGGAGAGATGATAGATCCAACCATAGACTAATCGATCCACATGTGTATTGGATCGATCCAAAGTCTCATTGGCGTAACTTTTTTTATTGACGAATTGATCACCCTCCATGACGGATCGATCCCGCCGTCAATAATTAAGTTTTTACACGCAATTTTTAATCATAATCAGCCCTCAATTGCCTATCATATTTTGACACATCAACATGTGACGTATTTTTATTAGGTTTTCACAAGACAATACCATACATCATTGTTTGCATATAAATAGATGTCTATGCTCTTGATTTTCTTAACTTGTTGATTTTATGATTCATGTTGCTAGGCTTAGATTCATCTTTTCGTATTTTACATCTATGCTAATTTATGCCTGCTTTATTTATTGATCTTTGATCTATTATATCTGCATGGTTATGTTAGATTTAAGCCTATTCATTAAATCTTGAATAATTGAATACAGATATATGCTTAAACTATATTTGTTTTAGATTTTTAATTTGCTTCTACTTACATATGATTATTTGACTGAAGCATTTGATAGGACTATTTATTGCATTGGTCCTTATAAATCTATTCACCTATCTTGAGAAGACTTTGAAGAAAAGAGCGACGACTTGTAAGTATAGTACGCAAGAGCTTTATCACTGTAAAGGTTGTCTAAGACCTTTTGTACTTGAACATTTATTTTTTCATAGTGAACAGGTTAGGTGGTCCCCATGGACCAGTGGTTTTCCTCTTAGGTTGTGTTGACTTAGATTGTTTCCACTTAAAAATCTACATGTCATATTTTCTTTATTTATACTATTATTCCATAATTGCATGTTTGGCCGCTGTGATTAGTTTAAAAATTAAAATTAATCATAATTATTTTTATTGTTATTTCGTAACTACATGTTTGGCTGCTATGATTATTTTATAAATTAAAATTAGTCATAGCTCTAAACTTATTAGGTCAATAACTTAGAACTTTCAATATCAAACTTGACATTTGTTTTTAGGAATATATTCTCAAAGAAAGGCATCAAGGGAAACTTGGCAAAGTTTTTTTAAAAAAAAAAAAAAAAAAACTAATTTCATAATATCTTATGCCTTGTTTGATAACGATTTTAATTCTTAATTTTTAATTTTTTCAAATGATTTTTCAATCAAGTATATTTGGTAACGATTTTGATTTTAATTTTTACATTTTTTTAAGAAATCACTACCAAAATATAGGGTGATTCATAAATCTTTAAAAATAAGATTTTTCAATCAGATTTTTGATTTTTTTCATTTTGACCAAACTCTTTTTTTTAAAAGTAAATAAAGTATTATAACTTTTTATGATTAAATATTGGAATAAAACGATTAGAAAATTTAAATTTATAAAAAATAACAAAAACATTTCTTTATTTTTAAACTTTTTTGAAAAAAAAAAAATGAAAATCATTACCAAACAACTTGGAGGTGATTTATTATTATTTTTTTCTTGAAAATTACTAAATAGAAATTATTATCAAACACATTTATGATTATTTTTATAAAAGAATCAAAAATCACAAAATTAATTATTTAATCATAAATTATTATTAAACATGCCCTTAGTATATTCTCAAATTCATATCTGTAAAAATTTGGGGATAATGTGGTCGACATGTGATGGATGGATATGCGATGTAAAAACTGAAGTATGTTTTGCACGAAGAGGTGGTATTCCCATCTATCTGTACTATACTACGCTTAAATTTGCAGAATTTGCTAATATATTGCTAGTCTTAACTATATTAACTTCCTGTCTACATGATGTTGAACTATATGAAGTGTCAATTATAACGTACGGTCTTAGGTAGTTAGGTTAATGCTACGATGAAGCTTATTCCACTAATGCTATGACGTACACAATTTCAATTACTGTAATTATCCATCTAAGATGGTAACATTTTGGTTACATTCTATCTTGCTGTTATATATGCCTTCCCTATCTTGTTAGCCAATGGTTGTAAACTGTAGCAAGTTGATCATTTAACTTGACTGCGAGTTTGAAGCTCTGTTATGAGTTTATGATTTCCACATAAAGAATAAAATCATCGTCTTTTCCTTCACATTGTTGATTGAAATACCAAGCCATTGTGCTTGGTGTTTGTTGATGTTACATAGTTTTGAATTTTAACGTTTTCAATATTTGTTGGAAATTATAAATGAATTTGAATAAAAAGAAATAGAAAAAATGCTAAGAGCCTGTTTGGCCACGTGATTAGAAAATAATTTTTAAAAATTGTTTTTAAATTATAATTTGAAAATAATTTTTAATAATTTTTAAAAACAATAAAGTGTTTGGCTAACATTTTAAAAATGTTTTTTTAAAAGCTAAAAATAGAAAACATGATTGTCTTGTTGTTTGCTCAAATTATTTTTAAAACATATTTTCATAATAAACTTTTTATTATTAAATTTAAAAAAAATTCAATAATTTAAATATTTAAATTTATAGTGTTTACAAAAATGCCCTTCATAATTATTGATATATTTGCCCAAATTATTCTTAAAAAATAGTTTTGCTATTAAAATATTTTTATTTAAATTTAACATCTCACTTTCTTCCTCAATTTATTTTTAGTATAATTTAAACATTTATAAGTGATTATAAAAAATAAAAAATGATAAATATTTTTAAAATTAATAATTTTTCAAAATAAAACAAAAGATAACAATATTATATATATATATATTTCTTATTGAAAGGAAGAAAAAAAAAAAAAAAAAGTGATTAATTAGCACAGCAAAAAAGTTGTCAAAAAGATGATTAAGACATCGTAATAATAGCAGGGAGCAACAAGGAAAAAAAAGAGTTATGTATGTTAATTGGCTGTCTTTGCCTTTCCAAAAATATGGTTACTGTATTTTCACAAGTTTTTTAAAACATTGAAAACATGCAAATATTGTTCTCAATTTTTTGTTTTTTAGTTCACATAATTTTTAAAAATTACAACTTAAAAATATGGCCAAATATATTAAATTGTTTTTAAAACTAATTTTTTATTTTTAAACACAAAAAATTGTTTTTAAATTACATGGCCAAACAGGCCCTAAAATTTCATCTCTTAAAAAACTTGTCCCACGTTGGTATTATATATCCCTTTGGAGGTATAAATATAAGGAAAAATTTATTAGTGGGATTGGGTCCCAAGGAGCACCCAATTTTGTAGAAGGGGGGAGGACGTAGGTAATTGTGAGTCCACCACACGTGCGCCGCTTTTCGGGCGAGGCAAGTGCGAGTGCGTGAGGTGACATTTTCTTTTTTGATAAAAGTTTCGTTCTGTTGAGACCGAGAACGTTTTTTTTCTCTCTCGCTCTAACTATTGAGCAGTACAAAGAATTCCAGAAAACAAAAACCAGAAACCCATAAATACTTTCCAGTATACAAATTAAATATAATTTTTAGTTTACAAGCAACAAAATTATTTTACAGGGTGTAGCATTCTGGAGTTTATCAGTGCAATGTAGCTTCGAGACAGAATTTTGCTGGACTGTTTTATCTTGGGGACGACGAGGCTGTATCTGCTTGCATAATTTTGGACAGAGCCGCGAAACGTCTTAAAGAGAGTGACCTAGTCCGTGACTCAACCCAAGCAATGTGATTTCAGTATTTTGATAACTTCATTTCTATCTATTTTTTACATATTTATTCCAACAATATTTCTATCGATATGCATCTTCTAATGCTATGTAATAGGTGGATGGCAGGCTAGAGTGTGTTCTATCACCTCTACAACCAACCAAGTGTCATATATGTCCCTTGATGAGATCTCTCCTTTGACATTTAGCTTAGGCAACACTATGAAGCATGTATGTGTCATAGTCTCCTCTATCATCATTTTCCACACACCAGTACAACCCATTAATACACTTGGTGTTGCCATTGCAATTCTTGGAACCTTCTTGTATTAATCCCTTGTTCTCTTTATTAGTTCGCTGTTTTATCTTTGCTTTTTAAACGACGGTTATGCTCAATAGCTTTGCTAACTTTCGTTTTTGCTAGTTGGTTGAAACTAACTAGACAAAAAATTTATTTGAGAAAAAGTGCAAGAGAAAGGGAATTTACCAATTCAATTTGTTGCTACATGTGATGGTTACAGAGATAAAAGGTTGCCCACCTTCTAGAAAAGGATGAAGGGTGCTAGAGGCCCCGTAACTTACACAAGTAAAGCATATAAGTTCTATAATTTTTTAGTAGATTGCATAGATCCTATTACTTTCATAAAATTAATATTAAAATCTTATTTTTACTATTAATTAAGAAATTGAACTATATTTTGTCATTTATTGATCATGTTACCAAATTTGCAAATATATTTCTAGACTAATAATTTATTGTAGTTATTAAGGTGATGATAAATGACTAAAAATAACTTACAAATTTAATTACATAAACAATACATGATATAATCTAGCATAACTTTTTAACCAATTGTCAAAATAAAATTTTAGTGTGAACAAGACTTACCTATAGTTTACTAAAAAAAATATAAGACTTATTCTTTGTTCTTGAGTAAAACGTCAAATAACTAGGTGTCACGTAGACTTGGTAAAGATCCCCACTGGAAACAAGTCATAGTATAATGTACCATAAACGTTCGATAAAGCTTTATTTAAAAAAAAAAAAAATACAATTTTACTCTTCTATTTTTTTTAAATAACTCAAAATGGTTGAAAATGGTAGATTCATTCCTCTCTCTCTCTCTTCCCAACGTGGACAATGTTGCCCAGCCCTTGACCAGTTGACCGGCTGTGTACATGGTTGAAAATGGTAGTTAAATAATTGAGTTATATTTGATATTTTAAAGCATTCCAATTGGCTTTTGTGGTTGTGAATTTTAGATATCCGATATCCTCTGTACTGTGATTATTTCCCAGTAACCAGATTTCTCCACGAATTCCTCTTCTCGTGCGTCAAATTAACGTCTTAAGTAGAAAAATTGCTTGTAGGAAGGGGAAAAATAAATAAGTGGCTATTTTCAAAGAACAATCACTAGCTATTTAATAGGAATTGCTGCTAGGAAGTTGGCTCTCGCAATAGAACGAAGAAAAAAAGGTAAGAAAAAAAAATCACATATAGAATCTGGTGGATAAGGAAAATAAAATAAAATTCCTACACCTAAATAGGTTGAATATATGCTAAAGAAAACAAATCTAATCTTAAATTAAAATTAAATTGTAACAATCTGGTAGTTCATATCTCATTTGAATTGGGGGTGGGATGAGGTGAATTTTAATTTGGGTGGGTACTCATAAGCCATCGGTACAAGTTAAATAAGAAGAGTGAAAGACCGATATAAAGACTATTCATAATCAATTTTTTAAAAATAGCGATGTTTAAGAAATAAAAAATACATATTCTAGTTTACTAAAATTATTACTTTACCTATAATATTCCTTTACTAATTCGAATTGTACTTGAGTCACTCTACGAACCTTAATTAATATAGAAATATTCTAACTAAAGCAATAATTTTATTTTTTAAAATATATTATTTTATATTTTTAAATATGATACTTTTATTATTAGATACAAATATTATTTATATTGAGTCTTTTATTCTGTCTGAAACATGATACACTAAAATGGCCACTGATAAAAAACAGTAAACATATCAAATTGGGAACTCTTCTTTGCTAAATTCCAGTCAAGCCAATTTTGTTCAATTGATCTACAAAAAAGCTGGTAGCCAACAAAACCAAACGTTCTCGAATTACAATTTAAGTACTAGAACTCCCACATTCACAGTGTTTCTTTTCACAAACATCCTATAAGAAAGATTTTCAATATGGCCACCCAAGAAGATAACATAACAACGGTTTAAATACTTTCGATACCTGAAGATATAAACGTTACCGACAATACTAAAAACAAACTCGATTGAGCGCCAATTAGTCCACATCACGTTGCAGAATTCTCGTGCAGTAGTACATACTCTCGGCTGCAAAAACAAAAAACTAATCAATAATCTAGGCCTCAAACTATAAATTGTCAACAGTCATACATGGGAGTAAAACTCGCATAATAAAACATTTTCATGATTTTATCGATACCAAAAAGAAATCAATTAATGGTAAGATATATGCATTTTCTGAAAAAGATCAAGCATATAATGTCGAATATTGATTTGTTTCCTACCTACTATTGCCAAATTTAATAGTATCTTTTTCATGTAGTTCATAGTAACGTTGAGGTTCAATAGCCACCTCCTGCGACAATAAGTAAGCGTTAAACAGAATCACAGAGAAAATAAATAACTATATGCTTCTTTCATATGTAAAAACTTGTGTGCAGATTATACAAGAAAAGATACATGGGTCTGTATTGGCTTACATTAAGAAACGTTTTATTTGTGCTTCCAAGATCCATCAAGTAAGGCCTGTAATGGGAACGGAAAGGGTAGTTGTATCTTATCAGATTCTATTCGCTAGCAAATTGCAACTTATCACAATATGACTTTTTTTTAGCTTAGAATCATAGTATGAATTGACCTTACCTTACTTGCTTGGATAACATGCCATCTGGTTGCTCCCTCTCTACTCGCCTAATATGGTAGAAAATAAAGATTAGAAGATCACACACCATTACAGCATGTTTACAACATAAATTAAATCTACAAAACATAATGCTACCGATATTGTATGACAGCATGTTGTTTGCTACAAGACGGATGATCTGTAGGAATGTCTGCCACTCTCCTTTCCCTCCCAAAGAGGTAACAGCTTTGACGATGTATGTAAAGGGGCTCTGTAAATAGATTGGTTCTTAGACGTCATATCACTCATAAAGCAAGATCTAATAGTAACGAAGCAACCTTTTGCTTACAACAGAATTGTATCGACATTAATTCTAAAAAAAAGTATGCATGAAGCAATTCTAAAAACAATCAACAAAACACAAGCAGCAGCAGAGTTATCCAATCCTCACTGAATGCAACAATGAACACTATTCTAAAATTTCAACTACAAGTCTCCACCATTCCACACGCGCGCGCTAGCACGCACACACACAAGCAAACCGGAAACATGAAAGAGATTACAAAGAGGTGCTAGAATAAAAAAAAACGAATGTCACAGTATAAAGTGTACATGTACTTGAAGAATATTAGGCGCTTGGCTATTTGCCACCAAAACAAAATGCTTCACTGGAGAAGAAAAAGTATTGGGAAATGAAAAAAGAAGCAGCTAGAAGAACCAAAAGAATCATGATCAACAGTTCTAACCATTTAGAACTTCACCAGCCTTGAAAACATAAAGGCGCCATCTAATATCTGGTTTATAAGCATCTGGGGGTTCGTTGTAAAGTAGTGTAACACCTGACAAAGTAATAACCGCTTAAAATAGAATTCCTTTAACCATTCCTTTCTTTCTTTAGGACAGAAGAATAGAGCTAGATATTCTGCATGTCTATCAAAAAATGACATGTCACCTCTGAATCTATTGGTTTCTGCAGCGAGCTTTCCAGATAGCTCAAAAGAAGGTTTTTGCTGCAAGACAAAGGCACGGTACATTAATACAATCTGCAATTTTTAACTAATAAATGATGTTTTGTGCAGCAAAGGTCAGGGATTTGAAGCATGAAAATGTATCACAACTAAAAGAACAGGAATTATCAACAATGATAACCATGGCGGCATCATTTTGCAATAAAGCTGCATGCATGCAAGCATGCATGCAAAATGTTACCTTTTGTTTTGCTTCTAAAGCGTCCTCAGCAGCTTTCATTTTAGCTATTGATTCATCATCTTCATCGTTACTGCACAAGTAAACTATTTAAATTCAGAAGCTGCACCATGGTTAATTGGAATAGAAGTTGTCTATTCAAAATCTTCTTACAAAATGGAAACTTGCACAAATGTACCAACATAATAGGTACATGAAGGCAAATGACACATAAACCAAAAGCAATATTATAGGTCCCTTGAGCACCAGGTCCATGTGCCAGATTTACCGTTTAGAGTTATATAATGGAACTTATCATGATTGATTTGTCAATTATCTTTGGAGGTATACATACAATTTTTATATCACATGAATCATAGTTAAAAAGTCGGTATCTCAATAAAAAAAAATATCTTAAGCACTAAATGCATGTTTATCGGCTGTCAATGTATGCATGTGTCAAAGGGCAGTTTGCTTTTACTTTGCTTTTCAGACCCTGTAAAAAGCAGCAAATGGAAAAATCTTTTCCTCAAGTTCTTTTAGGGCGTAGAAAACATATTTTGTGATTCTTGACAAAAACAAATTTATTCCTAATTTTTTTTCAATGAAACCACTTTAACATTAGCATAAAGTTATAGACCCAAAGTCAACAGTAAAGAAGAACTTCACCTTTGCCCAATTCCTCTTGAAGTTGGAGCCTGAAAAAAGTGAACCTATAATTAGCATCTTCTGATCAGTCATCAAGTTTATTACGAATTTAAATTTCCTTAAAGAAATGATATCACTACTAATTCATCTTATGAAGCTCCTTTGATGAAATAAGGTCAAAATATTATTGATAAATGGAGGGCAGTATAAGGACGTACTCAACATTTGAGAATTCTAATGTAATCCTTCCACACCTTTAGTTCAGAATTCATACACATCTTTTTTCCAGTCTAAGTCGCAGACAGAAGGCTATATGAGAAAAGGGGCATCTAATTTCTACTAGTCTGGTAAAGTATAAGAACTATCGAGTTTACTCCCTTATATTTTATTGAGTATAAATCCCATATTGGATGTCCTTGAAAGCCAAAAAGCCAAAACTTTAAGGCAACTTCCAAACCATCACAACCAAATCTCAAAGTCATCAGAGCTTCTGCTATTGGAATTCATTTTCAGAGAGGAATTTTAGCAAAATAACAATTATAGCATAAAAGACCACAAAAATCATAGGAAGGAAAATTTAAAGAAAAAGGCAATGTAGTGGAAACACCTCATCACGATCTCTGGTATCAGCAGCAGGTTGAGGTGAGCGAGATCTACGCCTGCCCTTATGTTGCCGATAAGATGGAGAAGTAGACCTATTGTGCCTTGATCTTAAAGATAGGTGATCAATGTCATCTCTTCCTGATCTCCTATCCACTCTCTCGTCCTCTATTTCCCTGTTTGCACCCCTTTCCCTTTGTGTAACTTTATCACGTCCTCTACCACTTTTTCACAGTCCCTCTCATTTAATTTCTCACCATTGTGTTTAGGTGAGTGAGACTTATGCTTTGTCCGTCGGTGACGATCTGAAGGAGAAGTAGAACGACCATGTCTTGATCTTGAAGACTTGTCACCAATGTCATCTCTACTTGACCTCTCTTTTCTCTCATTTTCAATATCTTTCTGCAAACCCCCTTCCCGTTTTGAGCTCCTTCCATTCCCCCTATCATGGTTCCTATCGTGCTCTCTATCAGTCATCTTCTCAGCCTCTTTCTCAGCTTGATTCCTTGTTAACCGTTTTGCACGAGGAGAAGGGGAACGAGGGGAAGGAGAGATTGACCTTGCATGCTTTGGAGACTTGGCATAAATTGCATGCTTCCCTCGTGCTGAAGAAACATCTCGATTGGAGCTTCTATGCCGTGTCGGTGATCTGTCTCTTTGAGTTGGACTCCTCCGAGGAGGCAATGATTCATGTCCCATTAGTGAACCTTTAATGCAGCACTGGCCTTCCTGAAGGAAATGAATGAGGTAAAACTTAGTATTAGAACCACCATAATAAGAGACCATCTACTCTCTATTAAAATTGAGCCAGACTAAGCATACGCCAGGTCTTTATTAACTGCATAAGAAAAGAGTATCAAAATCGGCTGCGAGTGCTAATAAATTGGTAAAAGCTTGATACTTTCCAGAATTCTCTGATTCAAATACCAACCCAAAATTAACCCAAGAAAGCAATAATATCACAAAACTACCATTTGAACAATAGAAATCCAACGTAAAAGAGTACATGTTAATAACATAAATGAGGTATTCATAGATGAAGAAATGAAACCCAAAGTAGCTACACCAACAGACAAAATGTATATAAGAAATACATCCAGAGAAAGTGAGGAGACTATATTCCTCTAGAAAAGTACCTAAATATCACCATCAGCGGCTCACGAATTTAAAGGCGAAGAAAGCCAAAAAACAATGGTATGCCAAACTCAAAAGTTATCCAGAAAATTTTATTGCGATCAATATAGTCGGGGGAGAACTTACCAAAGTCGCCGAGTGAGGTTCCGGTGATGCAGTTAAGAGCCACCGATTGTACGAAAGAGGGCGAGTCCGAGTGAACGCGTTACTAATAGGGTTTGGCACTTGGCTTTTCGGATATGCCTTTGTTTAGGAGCTTTGGTTGAGTAGTTAAATTTTGGGAGAACAATAACATTATCACCTTTTAAAATTTTTAATAATAAAATTAATATTTTTTATATTTAAATTTATATTTTTATAATTAAAAAATAACTAATATGTCATTTTTTTTTAACATCTATCTAATTAGAATTGAACGATGATAATTTAAACTCGTTTAATATTAAATATTTAATATTTTACGTTTAAATTAAATTTAAATATTTAATATTATTAAATGTTAATTTTATAATTATAAAATTTTTAGTTCGTTATTTTGAATAATTTTCCATAAATTTTTAAGTGAATTCGGTTCGGACGGCTCAGGTGGACGAATTGGGGTTTTGCCATGTCATCAATTTTTTCCCCCCAAAGAGTAGCTACAGCTACAGCTACAGCTACATGCATAAAAAGTATTTTTGTTTACCAATATTTTCTTTTAAATTTGTTGTCAAAAATTTTAGAGGAGTATATTTAATTAATATTTTATTAAATAATATTTATGGTACTTTAATTTTTATTTAATTTATATTTTAATCTTTTAATTTTTTTTTCTTAATATTTAATCTCTTAAATTTTTAACTTTGATAATATTAGTCCATCGACTAATTTTCTATGAAATTTAATGTCTGATTTTTTTTCTTTTTTAAACAAATGCATATTTAAAAAAAAAAACCTAAAAAAATCGAACTACTCCAAACCTCTTTTTCAGTTAAAAAGATGAAGGAAAAAAAGATAAAAATTAGAAGTTAAATTTTACATAAAATGAATAATTACGCTAATATTATCAATTTAAAAAGTTAAGGGATTAAATGTTAATAAAAAATAGTTAGGGGACAAAAATGTATAATAAATAAAAGTTAGGGAGCCATAGGTGTTGTTTAGCCTTAAGATTTTAATGAATTTTAAAAATTTCTAGAAATTTAGGTGTATTCATTTAATTTTTTTTGAAGAATCTATAAAAATTTAGATGTATTTAATTAAACTTTTTAAGACTTTTTAAAAGTTTATAATATACTAGGTGTATTCAATTACTATCTTTTAAAAGTTTACAAAAGTATTAAAATATTCAAAATATCAATAATTTTTAAAAAGTTCAATTAATCATATATTTTTGATAATTTTAAATTTTTTTATATATAAATAAAATTTACCACAAATAGTATCTTCTCCCATGAAATTTCTAGAGACTTTTGAGAATTTTAATATTTTTATGTGTAAATACTACCAAAAATAATATATTTTTCTATGAGATTTTTGGAAACTTTTTTTTAATTATTTTCCTCAATCTCATCATTTTCTCTAACCATGATTATTGAATATATACATTATTGTTTTTATTCATAGAAATTTTAGTGACAAATGAGAGAATTTTCATCAATCCGACGATACAAGTTTGAGGAAATTAGGTTATAGAGAAGAAGGTGGAGAGGTCGACATCTTGTAAGTTGGTTGATATACAAAATTGATTATTTTAATGCGAAAAAATATGTTTCTCTAATTTATTATTTTTTCCTACTTAGGAAAGTGAAAACGTATAATTTTATAATAAAAATAAAAACAAAATAATGTATTTTATTGTTCATAACGATATCGTAAAATTTGATATTATGAGTGTGTCTTTTTTTCGCTTTTAATTTATTTCTAGAAGTATAATAGCAAAAGGTGGCCAAAAATATTTTTTAAAGGGATTGGAAATCAATTTTTTTATACAAAGTAAATTTTTTATTAAAATATTAAAAAAATAAAAAATACATTATAATGTAGAATTAGTATGAGTTACAGTAAAGTCTATCTAATCCAACACTAGAATTTAGATGTCATATTATAATAGAGACATAAAATTATCATTCAAAAATATAGAATTTAACACATTATAATTAATCTATAACAAAAATTAAACAAAAATTATAATAAATTAATAAGTATGAATATCATACATATATTAACTAAAAAAATTCAAGTAAATGAAATAACTGTAAAAATTAAAAATAAATATATATATATATGTGTGTGTGTAAAATTGAGAATTTTAAGTTTAAGAATATATTTAAATATATATTATTGATAAGTAACATAAGTTTGATTAATAAAAAACAATAAAAAATTAAGAAAAAATAAATCTTAAAATTTATGTTGAAACAAAACTATAAGAATATAAATTATATATAAAATCTTAAAAATTTTAGTATGAAACTTATTATATGCTCTTTTTTTATTATAGTTTTTATAATGTTGGATCTAAAATTAAATATTTAATTTTTTTTATTATTACATATTAATATAAGAAATATTTATATATATACAATTACAATTGTATTTGTGTCATAGTTATCAAATATATGAAAAATGTTTATATACTTAATTATTTTACTTATAATTCATATATTTTTTTTATCAATATATTTGTTAAATATTATCAAAATATGTACAAAAAATTAAACACAATATATTTTGCAAATAAAATATTTATTTAATACTAAAAATATACATTTAATTAATTTTTGTCAAAAAGTTAACAGGAGCTAAGCCCTATGCAGGCCCTAGCATGCTTCGCCCTTGTAATAACTTATTTAACAATAAATTTTTTAATATTTAATTAAATTTAAGTTTTATATATTTTTTAATTGTTAGGTTTATTACGTGTAATTGTTTATTTCTATACTATTTTTTGCTTTATTTTTTTTTAATGTGAAATAATTGCATCGTTGATATTTTTAAATATTTATTTTATGCTTTATACTTTATTATAAAACATAAATTATATAATTTTTTTTTATTGAAATATAGAGTTGAATGTAAAAGTCTATTGATTTACAGGAATGTGAATAAAAAAAATATTATTAGTCTATGAAAAGCCTAAAACTAAAAAAAGTTGATAAAATCAACTGAAATTTAAAATATTTTATAAAATTTTATATGAAATCTTAAAAAGTTTACATAAATCTAAAAAATATATATATATAAGATTTAAAATTCATAAAAATTTATAAAAATTTAAATTAAATACATCTAAATTAAATATAACCCAACTGTTAGATCAAAGTTTTTGATGTCCAATATAATAAGAAAATGCATATGGAAATTTTCTTTTACATGCTTCGTAAGGCACATGTATCCTTTCTATGAATTAGCCGTTTTGGTCAGGCCTCTCTATGTATTGCTGGGTGTTATTAAATGTATATTTTTTAAAATATCATATATGGATGAGATTGTTTTAACAACAATGTAATTGGGTAACATATTTTTTTTATCCCTTTAAACGGTAGGAATATATATATTTTTTTTTATAATGTAAAAAATATAAGTTTTCTTCAAGGTTTTAAAAGTTAAAGCAGATCAATAATTATGTCATATAAAAATTGAAAAGTTTGAAGAAAGCATTTATGTGCTTACATTATTGGACCAATTGTAAATTTTTTTGATAAGATTTATTTTTTTTAAGAGAAAAATGCTACAATAAAATCCCTTAAATTAGATCATTTATGTCATTTAATTTTTTAAATTAAAAACAATGTCATTTAGTTATTTTAGTTTTGTAAAAATGGCGAACGAATGATAAATTATATTATTTTAATGATTTTTTTGTTAAAATATTATTATTTTCTATCAAGTGATTAAAACAAGATTAAAATATGCTTTTTAATAAGAAGAAAAACGAAATTTAATTGTAATTTTACCATTGTTAAATACTCGTATTTTAATTGTATTTAATCATTTAACAGAAAAATAATAATATTTTAATAAAAAATTCATTAAAATAATATAATTTGTCATTAATTGACCATTTTTACAAAGTTAATAAAATAAATAACACTGTTTATAATTTAATAGACTAAACGACACAAATGATCTAATTTAAGAAGCTTTTGTAACATTTTTCTTTTAAAAAAAATTAAATATTGTGGAAAAATTTGCAATTGGTCCAATAATGTAGGGACATAAATGATTCCCTCAAACTTTCCAATTTTTCCATAACATAGTTATTCAACTATTTTAACCTTTAAAATCTTTAAAAAAAAAAAAGTTATATTTTTTATAATTATGAAGAAAAAAAAATGTCAAAAGGACAAAAATGAGACAACACACGTGAATAAATTATGTTATGTAATTAATTTATTTTTAAAACAATCTAAAAAAATTGTATTTACCTAATTTTTCATCTAAAATGGGAGAATTTTTTCTACAGATGTATGAAAATTGTGGATACAGTAAGAGAGAGATAGACACAGATTAATGATTGAACGTGAGAAAGAAAAAAATATTAAATTCTAAAAAATAGGAGGTCAAAAAATTTGAGTCTATCTCTCTCCTAAAATGTACTCAATTTTTAATACATTTATTAGATAGAAATTTTTTTCCTAAAACACCACATCTGTCATTTTGGATTGATGATTAAATGTATTTTATTGTTTTTTTTGGGGTTAAAATTGATGTTAGAATTTGTAACATTATACATTAAAAAATAAAACAGAAAACGGTCAAGTAGCTAAGTAGGTGTTCTTGGACTATGAGTAACGATGTGATTGGAAACTAGTGCTATTCTTTCTGAGCCTTTTTTGTCCTTGAGTTTATCTGGTTTGTTAATTTGATCCCAAGATAAATGAAACGGTTAAAACTACAAATTAAAAATCGATAATGGGCTCTCCAAGGTTCAAATTACGCTCTAATGTCCAAGGCAAACTAAAGAGCTTGGCCATAATGAATTTGAAAATCTTGTTCACGTTAATATTGTGATTTGAACTTGAGAAGAAAAGTGTCGCCTTCATTATTCTTGCATATGTTCTTGCCTACAATTACACAAATAAAATTTTCATTTGTTAAGGATTAGTTGAAAAAAATATTATTTAAAAAACAAAATGATATGTTTTGACAAATTAAAAGCAAAAAAGTATCGTAATGAGTAAAGTAAATGTTCTGCCTCATTCCATAGAAGACATGCTTTTAGGTTGTCAGCGCCTCGGCGAACTCATGTGGTTTCGAAAACTTGGAATGTGAAATGTGTCTAATCATTTAAAAAAAAAAAAAAAAGATTTAAAGATAATTTATTTTAGAGAGTTACTATTTTAAGCATATTAATATTAACACAATTTACCATTGGTGTTTTAAGATCTGAAAATAGGGCTACATTTTTTTAAATTACATAAAATAATATTATTAAAATTTATAAAATAAAAATAATATCTTCTAAATATTGAAGAGATTCAATTGAAAGAATTTCGAAATGATACAAGTTTAAATACTCATAGTTAAACTTAAAATATAATATTTAATATGAAATAATGGACTATTTTTTTTTTTTTAAAGTAAAATTATATGATGGGTTGAGGTTTTTTTTAATAGTAAAATTATATGATTGGAATATAAATAATGTTATTTTTATAGTTAAAAATTTTAAAAAGTATTATTTTTTATAATTTGTTATTTAACTGAAAATAGTGCTAATTAATTAAGATTCAGATAGCTACGCACCTGAGTTACAATTGTCCATTGTAAATCTGGAGGAAGTCTAATAAAATCGTCAAACTTTGTCCCTATCAATATGGGAATTGCTGTCTACAAATTATAATGGAGAAAGTAATGAAAATAAAAATAAAAATAATAATTAATATCTAAATAACTCTAAAATAAATATAAGAATATCACTTAGCTAGCTTTCTTTCGGAACTAATAACACTTCATCAAGTCATCATGGACTTGGGAAACCATTATAGGTTCTACTTTCAAACAAAAGTAGCCATTACTGCTATTAATAGAAGTCATAATATTGGTGAAAACATCAAGTTACATTAACATAAAACTTCAACTACGTTTGGAAAGCTATAAGTTTAATTTCCATTATAAAAATGATACAAATTTTCTACTTTTATTTTATATATTATTCTTTAAATATTTAATGAATATATTTAAAGGATAACAATTTAAATTTTCAAATTAGGTAATAATATTGCTACAATCATCTTTTATTATTGTCATAACAAAAGTGTATGAAATGTCTATTTTTGTTCCTATAATTAAATATTACACTCTAATCTCACTAATGTCGTATAAAATTATCATTAATGAAAAGTTATTATAATAATAACAATTTAAGTTGTGGTAATATCGTCACCTTTGAAATTTTACAAATTTAAAAATTATGTATATTCGATAACTCATTTTTAATTTCTATTATTTAAATTTAAAAAATCAAATTTAGAAATTTTAAAAAAGTCAAATTTGAAATTGAATTTCTAATTTTTTTTTTTTAATTTCTTGACCCTATAAATTAATAATTCAATCTTGCTCAAAATAATTATAGAACTAAAATTAAAGAAAATTTATCAAAAATATATTTGAAATTGAATTTTAGAATTTAAAAATTAGCAACCTGTTATCAAACTAGTAATATTCAATTTTTTAATTTATTCTTTTCAAAATTGAAATTAGAAATTAGAAATTAGTTATCAATCAACTTTCATTTTTTTTCCAAAAATTTTTGAAATTGAAAATTCAATTTCAAAAACTAAGTAACTAGTAACAAGAACTTAGAATAATTATACCTAAAAAATTAAAAATTGCCGCATCAGTACGAAATTATCATTAATTGCAAAAGAAAAAAAAAAACACAGCTGTTTAGAGTTTCTAAAGCCTCTGGCAATTCACACACACTCCATAAATTATGTTCAAAAAGCAGTTATATATTAAATGGCTTATTAAGTTTGTGGCAAAGCAAGTTCCTAACCAGGAGAAGAACTATTGAATATTGATGACATTTAAATGTAATTTTGTTAGATTATCATATCATATCATATCATATCCCAGTGGTAATTTGACAGAAAGATATACCTCATTTTTAAGTCATATATGTCGTCTACAATCACCACAATTACGATTTGATAAAAAATATGAACCCAATAATTCATTTTGGTAAACTATGTTTCTTACCTGATTCCATTTTCTTGCTTGATCGTACCATTCTATAACACTGCAGAGCATTAAAAAAAAATCATTATCAATAATTTTTATTTTACCAAAAAAAAAAAAAAACTAAAGCTTTCTAAGAGATTTTAAGGGAACTATGAAACACACCTATACAGAGTACATCGACAAGTCAGATCAAACATAAATAAAACTGCTACAGCATCTTTACAAGCAATTGGAATATGATCAGCTGATTTCTGGTCACCTACACAATTCATATATTTAGATAACACAATTTTAAAATCCCATCATTTGTTTCCAAAAACCAAAAATTAGAAAAACACAATAACCAATTACAAGTTGTCAAACACCCAACAAAAAACCTTCAATTGATCAATAAGCATACCTCCTACGTCCCATATATTGAATCCAATCTTAGCACCTTCAACAACTACTGTTTTCTCCATTAAATTTAGTCCTGCCATCTCCAAGCTTCTATTTTCCTCTCCCCCCACATACTTGATCTGTGAACCACAAATAAAAAGTGAAAACTTTTTATCAAATAGACTAATCTCAAACTTATAGCTAGTGCATTTTTGTTATCATAGTTGTGTTTCTGACAGGAAAACACACACTTAAGAACTCAATTGAATTTTTTTTCTAAAAGTGTTAATAGAGTTCAAAAATCACATTTTGTGCAGATAGAGCCAATATCATAAGCGGGAAAAATGATTTAAAGAAGAAACCCATATAATGTTCTTACGTTAACAAGTACAAAGATATTGCTTGTGACAAAATTTTCATTGTTTCGTTCAAGTGTTTTTTTGCTATAGGCTATAACTTTTATAGTATCTCAAAATCATAAACAAACAGATCCTGATGTATGTACTATTTAAAAAGTATTTCTTCTAAAATCACTTTTGAATTTTGATTTAAGCACAAACAAGGACAATAATTTGTTCATAGCAAGAACACATGAAAAATAAAAATAAAAATTATTCACAAGTCACAACAAAATGTTTTTTGCAAAAAGTGTTTTCAGAGCTAAAAAAAGAAGTACATTTTATGCTCTAACTGAAGATGATGTGCTTATTATAAAATCACTTTGATTTAAGCCCAAACGAAAGACAATAATTTGTTCATAGCAAGAAGACAGGAAAGGGGAAGAAAAAAAAAACTCACAACAAAGCTTGTTTTTCCAATCTGGGTGTCACCCAACAAACAAATCTTCAAAGACACTAAATCTGAATCCGTGTCATATACGCTGCAAGTGGTGGTGGGTTTCTGGATGTCCGATGTCTCCGGCAACGGAGAAGAAGCGCGGCGGGTCAATCTCCGATACCTCTTTGGGTTTCCCAAAGAACAAAAAACAATTCGGTTCCATATAAGCTTGAAAAAGTGCCTAATAACAGAGATGCGTTCTAAAATACTCCACCGGATGTTAAGTTGAACGACTTTTCTGCAGAGCTGAGTCATCTTCTTTGGGGATTTTCCTATGATTTTGGCCATCAAACATAAAAGTTGCTTCTTCGTTTCTTAAACTGATATATTCTTGTTAAAGGTTTATATGCGTTTTCTCTGTTTATATTTAGAGTTTTGATTTGTTTATATTTGTATTTTGAATGTGATTGTGTTTTTTGTTTTCTCTTTTAAGACCTTAACTAACCCAATACTGATAAGTCGACTGTTGGTATGGATAGGACAATTGACCGGTATTTTTTAACTTTTTTTGAATTCTTCTACGTCCGGACCCCGGCTTTTCTTGGTTTCTTCAACGAATAGGGCACTCTGTCATTTCACAAAATGTCATTTACATTACTCGGTGATATGGGATGTTAATTAAATCATTTTAATATAAATCATGCATTAAATAACATAATAATAATTATTAATTAATATAAATTTAAAGTGTGAAAATATTAAAAAAAAAATTGTAAAAAATTTAATTAAATTATTTTATATAAATTAATATTATTGGTACAAATATTATTACTTGCTACCCATTTTCATCCTGTTATTAAATAATGCAAATTTAATATTTAAGCTCACCTATTAATATCTATTTTATCAAAAGTTATAATAACTTAAAATTTTGGTAAAAAATAGAGTGATATTTTTTGCATTTAAGATTATTTTCTTTAAAGAAAGTTACGTAAATATACTAATTTTTAACAGTAAAAATAGATCAAATCTTTTTTTTTCTTATGGACTCTGTATAATTTTATAAAATAAGTAAAATGATTTATTTATGTGAAGAATAATAAATACTTTAGTGAAGGGAGCCAAAAACTTTAAATTAATGAGATTGGTACAAATATTATTACTTGCTACCCATTTTCATCATGTTATTAAATAATGCATATTTAATACTCAAGTTCATCTATTAATATCTATTTTATTAAAAAGTTATAATAACTTAAAATTTTGATAAAAATTAGAGTGATATTTTACATTTAAGATTATTTTCTTTAAAGAAAGTTAGGTAAATATATTAATTGTTTACGGAAAAAATAGATTGGAAAAAAAATAATTTTCTTATGGACTATGTATAATTTTGTAAAATAAGTAAAATGATTTGTTTATACGAAGAATAATAAATATTTTAGTGGAGGGAACCAAAAACTTTTAAAAATAAATAGGTAACAATATTTTTTAGAACTATACTACCCTGTAGTTTCCTTCATCAATATATTTTTGCTGTTAACAATAAAAAAAAGATTCAATCAATTTTTTTAAGAAAATTTTTAATTAAAAATTAAAAAATATAAATCTTATGTGTGTATTAGTGTTGTAATTATTTAAAAAATAATTAATTATCAAATAATACAATAGTATGTAGTCCTTATAGGTAATGAAAATACTAAGTTTTAACTCGTAAATATATATGTCTATGTGTTAATGTGTAAATATTATTTCAAAATTTACCTATCTTTTTTTAAGAAATAATCTTAAATGTCAAACTATTTCTATTTTTTTGACCAAAATTTTGGGTTATGGTAGATTTTTAACAAAAAAAAATGTACTAATAGATAAACTTGGGCACTAAATTGCACCCAATCTTATTATATTTAGATCTCATATTTACATTAAAAAAATAGTTTGAAAAAATAGGTGTAAAAAATAAGAGAGAAAAATGTACAATTTTTTTTTTAATATATATAATAATCAACTCTATGAATAATATATCACATTATTTAGTTTATTTTACTCTCATATTTTATTCACCATTTTTTTCATACAAATATAATTTAATGATTAAAATTTAAAATGTTTAAAAATACATTAAATTAAAAATAGTAATGATATATGCATTAAGTTGTTAGTATGTAACAAGTGATTGTATTAGTGTATGATTAAATATTGAATTTAAAATTTGAAATGTTGAAGTAAGTATTAGAGTACTTACTAACATGAGCTAATTATATTATTATATATAGATTTATAAATCAATAAAAGTATTTTTCTTAAAAAAAAAAAATGTTTTGCATACTTAATTTATCTGTTTTTATTTTTATTCATAATATTTAACGTATGTGTTTAATTTTATCTCCTCCCCTCCCCTCCTTGAAACCAAACTAAAAATTTAAGCAAGAAAATAAATGAATCCAAAAATTGTCTTAAATCTTCCACCGAAAATCGAACCGATAAGTTATTATAGAGGTTAACTTAGGAAATTTTGATATCCCAAACAGTAGAGAAAAAAAGAAGAAGAAAAAAAAAAAAAAAGAGCCTAATTTATGGTCCTAGTTACTTTATAAATTTAATTTTTAAATTAAGGTTAACTTAAAAAAATAGTTAAAAACTACTATGAGTTTTCAAATTTACCGATAGTAAATCCAGCATTGATTTTGGTCTAGTAAATTTTAATTTTTTTTATGTCAACTAATATTAAATTTGATTTAAATTTATGACTCAAAAAGAAAAATTGTGAAACTCATGCCACGGGGTGGAGGCAGGAATTTTTTGGTGAGGGGGCTGATTTTTCAGGCTGGAGGCAGAGGCAGAGGTAGTCGACTGGCTTGTCGCATCTCGCATTAAGTTTTTCTTGGAGGCAGAGGCAGGTCACAGGCTTAATTGGTCAAGCGTTGTTGTCGGCGCACGGCGTGGAGCAATGGGCACTAGGAGGGAGTGGCTGGCGGGCTGCGCGACTCGAAGCGAGATTAGGGAGATCTTAGTTTTGGAGTGAAAAATGAGTGGGGGTGGGGTGGGTATATTAGGTTAGCTTTGAAGTGGAAATGTCAGAGAATGAAATTAGGTTTTAGGTAAGTAGAATTGAATAGTGGTTTTGTTTTTCATTGGATGTTTTTTTATTTTTATTTTCAAATTTAAGCCTTGCATGCGTAACATATTATTCTCCAAAATTTATCGTATCAAATTATAATTATTTTACAATTAAAAGTTATAAAATATATTTTTAAGTATATTAGCATATTTTTAGAATATATCAAAAAATTGTATTAATTAAAATTTATTTGCTATAAATAATTGATTTTCACAAAATATGTGTTAAAATATTAAAATATTTTTGTAGTGTAATAAAAATGATGAGTTTCTTTGTCCAATATAATTAATAATGTCAATATTAAGGGATGATATTAAATAAATAAAAGGAAAGAACATATATCACCATTAATTTATAGTACAAAATCAATACTAATTTCTTTGATCATCACTATTAATTTATAGTATAAAATCAAAACTAATTTCTTCCAATTGTGTTATTATTTTGCTCAGCTAAAAAATCATTTTCATGACTTGGATCTTTTATTCTCTTTATCGATTGTTTAATATAGTTGCTTACCTCTTTTAAATACAATCCATTCTACAATGTAAATATATAATTAATTAATTGAATAAAAATAATTTCAGCCCATAAACAAGTAAACAACTAATCATTTATTATTAACAAAAAAAAAAAAATCAAAACAAAACCTGTGGTGTGGTGGCCAGTGGGCTGGCTGCTAGCCGCTGGTGGCGTTACTGGCGTGGACCACGTGGTTGGTGGTCGCTGGAGGTTGGAGGCGTTGAGGGCTGGGCTGCTGGAGACTGGAGTTGTCGCCTGTTGGCTCGCATTTGGGTTTGCGTAAGGGCTAGACGGCTGGACCTCAGTGCGCAGATGGAAAGCCACAGGCGAGGGAACGTCGGACACCGAGAAGGAGTGGTTGGGCAGTGGGCAACGGCACAACCCAAGGCAGTCGGCGGCAGCGTGAGGGAGGGTGTCAAGGTGAAATGTGAAACGCCAAACGCGAGGGGACGAGGGGTTCGGGTATTAGGTTATATCTCTCCTGAGGGCAAAATGGTAATTTCACATTTATAAAAAAAAAAAAAAAACAAAACAAAACAAAATCCGGCCGGGGCTTCAGCCCCCCCTAGCCCTTTCATAGCTCTGCCCCTGCACTAGATGAACCCATTTTTTTCTTCAAATTATTAGTATATATTATAATTATAATTATAATAAAAAAAGGAACATAGGAATTAAAAAATTATTAAGAAAAATATATTAAAAAAATTCATTAAATCAAAATATTAATAAATTTAATAAAATAACAAGCATAAAATATTTATACTTTAGAAGATAGAGAAAATTTTGAAAAATAAATTCAAGAACATTTGAAATTAAAAATAATCATTTCCAATAATTCACTTTATTCAAATCCAACTTTTCTAGTAGAACAAGAAGCTGAAAAACGAAGAAAAAAGAAAAGAATATTTATAAATTTTAAAGTTTTAGACAAATAAATGAAAGATGATGTATACTTTATACCTAAAAAAGATTATTATCTCTAATAAAATGAAAGAAATATTTTTCAAATTTTGATTGTAAAAGTAAATTTTGATAAATAAGACTTGATGAAGAATCTAAAAGATTAACATTTAATTGCCCACAAATATAATTTCAATAGACAGTTGTTACACTTGGATTAAAACAAATACTAAGTATACTATAAGAATGTAAAAAGATAGGAATAGTCTTATCAGAAAAGAAAGCAATAATTGCTCAATAAAAGATAAAATATTTAGGACTTGAAATAAAAAATGACAAATACTATTTACAGCCTCATATCTTAAATAATATACAATACTTTTTCAGTATTATAAAAAATAAAAATCAACTTTAAATTTTTTTAGAATGTTTGACATATTTTCAAGCATACATTTAAAAATTAGTATAAATAAGAAAATTAATACAAATAAAACTTAAAAAAGATTATATTTGAAATTAGACTAAGAAATATACTAAATATATAGATAAAATAAAATCACAAGTTAAAAACTTTCCCGCTTTATATTATCCAAGATCAGATGATCAAATGATCATAAAAACAGATGTTTTTCATGAATATTGGGGAGCAATGCTAAAAGCAATAGTATATAATAAAGATGAATATATTGTATATTTACTTTAGGATTATTTCAAGGCCCTGAATTAAATTATCATAATAATAAAAATGAATATTTAGCAATTAAGAAAGCAATAAAGAAAATTTTCATTTATGTTATTAAGGGGTGGCAATTCATGCGAGTTGGGCCAGTTTGGGTCCAACCCGAATTTACCTAACTCAAACACAACTCAAATTTAATTTGGGCTGATATTATGAACCCGACCATGAAATGTTAAAGTTCGGCCTGACACGAATTAGCCTAAAATATCAAAATAATCATAATATTTAAATAAAGATTTTTTTCTCACATTATATTTTATATTAAGTTAGCAACTAATTGACATACCATTCAAATATCCAAAAAAAATAGAAGTGCATGATTTAAAAGAAAATACATACATGATAAACTGATATATTACAAAATAAAAATAAAAGAATGTATACATGATAAACTGATATATTACAAAATAACTTAAGAGAATTTAATTCAAGAAAATAATGAAATTATAATTTATATTCTTGTATGCTCATGAGTAAAGAGTCAATGTCTCGCTTGATCCTACAAAATTTAAGTTTTTTTAATTATCAATTCGGGTTACACAAGCTAGCTCGAATCGAATTTTTTCGTGTTATTTGGACCAACTTGAATTTGACCCTAATTTGAAACATTCGTATTCATTTCGTATTTTTTTTGGTTCGTTTCGATTCGTCTATTCAAATTTTGACATGAATTATCATCCCTAGTTATTAGTATCAAATTTATTGTTAAATTAGACAATCAAAATGTTGGACATTTTTTAAGAACTTACATAACATAACAAGTGATTATAAGAAAGAAAAACTCATCAAATGGCAACAATGATTTAACCATTATAAGTTTGATGAAAAATATTTACTAGGAACTAAAAATAGCCTAACAGATGCATTAACTAGAGAACTAGCATCTCTAAATATTTTTATGCTCACAGGAATGGAATAACTTGAAACCAAAATCAAGATAAAAGAAAAGGAGATAAAATCCTTCATAAACAACTCGAAAAGTCTCTTATCGAGACAGGAAATAAATAAGAAGAATTAAATTGCTAAAAACAACTCTTGAATTCTAAAGAGGAATCCTCATAAAAAAAAAAATTTAATTTAAAGAATGTAAAACTTCTAAGGAAAGAATTCAAAATAAAATGGAAGAACTTAACAGTTCAAAAGAAAATAAAATCTCTGAAATAAAGGAAAGTTCAGTTGGACTGTGATAAAGCGAAAAAAGAATAACAGAAAAGACTTATGTGGTATATAACAGTCCAAAACTAGGAATCTACAACAACTTGGCAGAAGCAAGCAGAGCTATTCTTGAATTTAGTAGAATAACTCACAGAGCCTTCACCAATAAAATAAAAGTAGAAGGTAGTTATGCTAATTACAAAACACTAAAATTACTAACCCTAGAAGAAATCATAAAAAATTACTCTATATTAATACAATAACAACCAACATCAACAAATAGGTTAAGAACTTTAAGAAAGATAGTACAATCGCTAGTTTTATTCAGAGAGACATCCTCCAAAAATACATCAAAAATTGATGAAGAAAAAGATTAATACAGAAATCTCAGTAAAATATAATAGTTGAGTTTTTATAATTTGGCCATAAAATCTACCAAAGAACATATAGAAGATATGAAATTCTATACCACAGAAACAAAATATCTTGCGGGTAGTAAATTTAATATTCTTAAAGGAACAGATCTAATTTTTGTAAACAGAGCTTATTATGCAGGTTTAATTAAAAATCTATATCCATGAATTAATTTAAGTAAATTGAATTATTTTTTTGAAAATTTCAAGAAAGCTATTAAGAATTTAAGGAAAAAGATTAAAGCAAGAGATAAGTATGTTTATCTTAGATTTTTCAATTCATTAATGGATTGGAATGACGAAGATAGTATCAATCCTTATCATTTTATTAAATTAGGAATTTCCAATATTAACAGAGAAGTTCCTAAGCTAAGGGCACTTGTAGAGAAGGAATTCAACACATAATAACTCTGTGTATTAAGAGGATAAATGTTAGGTTAAATTTACTAAAAAATTAGAAAGATTTAAAATTCTACTAAAATTAAAGTAAATTACTCAACTAGTAAAGTTATCATTATTTTTCATAGTAATATAGCTCTTATCGAAGAATATGGTGAAAAAATTAGCAAATTTGAAGTAAATTTTAACAGCAATAACTTGAAAATTTGTTAAGAAATAAGAAAAGTTGTTTGCTTCTATGCCAAAAAATAACTAAGGACCACAAATGCATTTTTTACATCAGAGATCGAGAAAATGAAGATACGTTGCCATCTGCATCATCAAAATTGTCGGCAAAAAAGGACAAAGAAAAATAAAATTAGACCATCGATAGAAAACGACAAAGGAAAATAAAGATGTAAAACCCACATTTTTAGTTGG